>JAELVL010000001.1:3609776-4813034 GCA_018853505.1 Colletotrichum camelliae
GAACCGTAGCCGACTGTGACCTGAGCAGGTTCCACGCGGGGCTCTTCCTATTAAACTCTCCAACGAGCAGACTCGCAATGTCGCCGGCGGGGCGTAGGGTCGGGGCGAAGCTCATGATGCTCATCGAGTCTTCCACTTCGTTCATGCCTGTGGTGGGTGTCGCTGAGCCGCTCCCGTTTTTGGAGGAGGCGACGGACGTCCTCGGGCCCGGTGTCGAGAAAGTGCCGCGCGAGCCATCTGGGAAGGACAGAGTCTGGATGTCGAGGGGTGTGACGGCGGTTGTGGCTGCTGCCATTGCCATTCTCGCGTCTATCGAGTGATTCGAGTCGAGGGAGGGGCGGGAAGGGCGCGGGGGCAGAGGGGGAGGCTGTTCCTCGCCAGGACTGTTGTCGTTGTCATTGTCGTCGCCCATGATGGTGGTTTAGAGGGCATTTCCGCTCGATGCTGTGTAGTACTGTCAACGCGTCGCCGCGCAGCGGGGGTGTAGGTCGTTCGTGGAATCGCAGGTCAAGAATAGGAAATCATGATGCCATGACAGTCGTTAGGTTCGTATGTTCGTGAAAAGGTTGGGCGGAGGGCAGAAAAGCCCGCGAAAAGGCAGAGAGGTGCGGTCTGAGAGAGTGGCAGCTGATGATGCGTTGGGCTGGAGGGGCGCCGAGATTTAGCGGTGCGGCAGCCCTGATTAGTGGGAAGGTTCCGCTGAGGACGAACGACTCAGGTCCACCCCCTCACCTGAGTTCAAGGCACCTAAGCTGGTGTGCTCGGTCGTGGGGGCCCAACTTTGGCAGGATGGGAATCTAGCAAATGCCATGGAGCCTTCTTATCGACTAGGTACCTAGGTAACTGCCTCAGGTCAGGTAGGTAGGTAAAACATGAAGCTGCCCCAGCGCATCCTGGCCAGAACAGATGCAGCTGCGGGCTCACCTCACGAGACAAACGCCCGGGGAGCTGCTTGGATGCATTAGGTGAACACGTGCGCTAGAACATATCGGTATTGCGAAATCGATCAGGCCCCAAGAATGCCATGTCTGCCTTAAGAGGTACCTTAGCTGGTGGCGACCGTCTGTCAACAGTCACTTCATGTGCATGCGCGCGCGCGTCCAAGACCTCGGATTCCCTCGATGCGACTGCGACTGCGACTGGATTGGACACGACGAAAGGGATGCCGATCGTCGCCAAAGACAGGAGGCAAGCTGAAATGGCCAATGAGCAGCGACAGCGACACCCATGAAGGTTCTGGTATTTTGAAGGCTTCTCATGCGTAATTTGGGACAATGAACGGACGACAGAAACAAATCAAACGAAAGGGACAGGAGGTATCTGTGGCAGGTGCTTGTAGTGTAATGCGACGGGTGGATGCACTGTACGGGACCAACTGAAGCGAATGGAGGGCTGATGACGTTGTGGTTTGTCCTATCTCGGCGGTCGGCACTGACTTGGTGCTCCAGCTTGGGAGGACCTACCTAGGGAGGGTCGCAGGGCAGCCTCGCCAGGCGGGAACGGTAACTAATTTAGTTCGTCCAATGGGAAGCTTGGGAAGCTTACAGGGGGTACCCCACTGTACACCTGGCCTGCGAAGGAGACATGGTAGCCTTTCGAGCTCAGCAGTCGCGGCCCTTGCGATCCCAAGTCATGACATGACAGGGCGAACCAACAAGACGACGTGAAAGGGCCCAGCTGCGATGAGCCCTCGAGACCGCCGTCTCAAATGAACAAGAACACCCTGATGTTCAACTCCGCCGAACGATCCATCACAGACCGCAATCATGGCTCTTGAGCCGGGCTCTGGCCGGCGCTCCGTCTCCCCGGAGAGCTCAGGGCGGGACTCCCCCCTGCCGCGCCAATGGAGAAACCAACTCGGTGCCGGTGAGGAGCTTCGAAACAAACGGGACCGATGCGAGGTCGTGGGGGACTGAAGCTAACCGTGTCGTCAGAGGAGGCTCCGTCAAAGGATAAGCACTACCGCAAGTACGCATCCGGCGTTGAGAGGGCCCTGACTCTCTTCGAGACAGCCCTACAGGAGTGGGCAGACTATATTTCCTTCCTCAACCGCCTGCTGAAGGTAACCTCGATGCTTCGCGCGTTCAAAATCCTGCAGAGACTGACCAGAATTCAAGGCATTGCAAGCTCGACATCCCTCGGCCACCACCATCCCTGCGAAATCAACCGTTGCGAAGCGACTCTCCCAATGCCTCAACCCCTCCCTGCCATCGGGCGTCCACCAAAAGGCCCTCGAGGTCTACAATTACATCTTCGCGACGATAGGACAAGATGGATTGTCCAAAGATCTGCCGCTCTACCTCCCCGGCCTGGCGTCGACGCTCTCCTTCGCCTCCCTGTCCGTCAGGACTCCCTTCCTTGACCTTTTGGAAACCCACTTCCTCAACCTCGATCCTCGATCCCTGCGACCGGCCATGAAGTCCATCGTTTTGGCTCTCCTGCCAGGCCTCGAAGATGAGACCAGCGAGGACTTTGATCGGACATTACGCTTGATGGAGAGCTTCAAGAAGTCGATACGGCCGGCAGGGAGCGAGGAGCTGGAGGGTCTACACTCGACTGGTGATGATTTCTTCTGGCAATGCTTCTTTCTGGCCTCCATCACAGGTTCTAGTCGCAGAGCGGGAGCTTTGGCATACCTCGTGAGGAATCTGCCCCAACTGGGCGACTCGCTGGCTCAGGGGAAGCCTGTCAAGAATGGCATCTCGGAGGAGGAGCACTCTACCCAACTGGCACAAATGGTCACCTCTCCTGAACCGGGACTCCTTTTGCGCTCCTTCGCGGCAGGTCTTGCCGACGAGCAGTTGCTGATCCAGCGCGGATTCTTAGACCTCCTGGTCACGCATCTCCCATTGCACTCCAAAGTGCTCCAGAATAGCGTCAAGCCGGGCGACCTGGAGCTTTTGCTGCGCGCGGCCGCTGGCGTTGTTATTCGAAGGGATATGAGTCTCAACCGAAGGCTTTGGGCATGGTTTCTGGGCCCTGAACCAGCGCCGACGGAGAGTGAGAGCGGCATGGAGTCGCCCTCATCGACTGAGCCCCACCACGCCTATTTTGCTTCCAAGACCAGCTACTTCGAGGACCATGGTCTTCGTCCGTTGACACGAGCACTGCTGAGCATGATTCATATCGATCGAGAATCAAGCCCGGCAGAGAGGGCACGGCTTACAGAATGTGTCTATCGCTGATGGATCGTTGGGAGATTGGCGGACTTGTCGTTCCCGAACTGTTCCTCCCCATCATCAACAGTGTCCGGCAATATCGGGGCCAGTCACCAAGCAAAGCGGACTTCAACGAAGTTTTCCGTAGTGCGAGCGTCTTCTTTGACGGCGTTGAAAGTGGGCTCATCTACGGTGAGATCGTTAGCCTGCTTGCTCAGGCAATTGGTCCAGGAAACGTGCCCGACAAGGAGCGTCTGGATAAGCTCGACTTGGTGAACTTCATTTTGGCTAATTTCAACGTACGTGAGGAGGAGATGATCACCATCCACGCGCCGCTCACTGCTTTGTCCATCTTCTCGATGCTGGAGGATACGAGAGAAAGACAGAAATCGTCCACCATCTCGCCAACGAAAGGCTCTGGCAAAATCGCCCAAGAGGCGCTTAGCATCTCGCTCGCTCTGTTAGATCTCGTACCAGACCGAGCCTTTCCCTCAGCTGGTGACAAGTCCAAGAGGACTGTAGAAGCCGGTGTCCTAGCGTCACTGTCGGCGGTCGAAGTCTTGAAGAGAATCAAGTCGTTTTATGTTGATGAGCAGGGCAACCTCGATGCCAATATTCCGTTCACGCCAATCGAGGTCGGTGAGCTTCTTCTGCGCAATTCAGGACAGCTGGTCTGCGACGGTTTGAAGAGCACCGATTCGGATTCGGATTTGGGGGCCAAGGGCAGGATTCTCACAGCTCTTCTGTTGAAGGTTCCACCTGCGTACCATCTAGACGCGAGCTTCCTCATGAAATGTCTCCACGACCGTCTCAAACACTCCGAAAGGCTGTCATTCGTCTCCTTCAACTCCATCCTTTACTTGTCTGCTCATCTTTACTCCGCCGAGCGCATTGAGCTGCCTGCACTTTCCGAACTTGTCACTCCACTGGTCCAACATGCTTGGGAGTTTCTGTCTGCCTCAGAACCCAAGTACCACGTCGAAACAGTCAGATCTCTATGGCAGCTTCAGACTGCTTTAACCGTCCAGAATCGAGACATTGAAGCAGCCCTGGCAAGTCTCATAATTGAGAATGATGTCCAGGGGTCGTTTGCGTCACGTCCAGCTGACGCGGGCCGTCGCTTTAGTGTCCTGTGGTCTCATTCATTGCAGGATTCCCACGCCGACAGACGCGGATCAAAAACACCCATGATTGAAAAGCCGCCGCAGATCCGCCTGGCTGGATCGGAACATTACGATGTGATGTTGACTCGACCGTTGTTCTTGATGCTCGATGCCCTCCTAGACGAGAGGACTCAATTGTTCATGACTGTCAAAGGATGGCTGAACACTTTGGTTGGCACTGACAAGTGAGTAATGCCTGCGGATGTATCAATCGGGAGACTGACATGGAAGCAGGCTGTTCTTAATCTTCGTTCGAAAGTTCGCATCCCTCCCTTTCCTCAGAGCCAGCCATGCCATAGGCTCGCCTGCGGCGTCGGCAGCTTCCACAACCTTTACTGCCGATGACGACCTGGATGTTTGTCTTTACTACCTTAGAACGTTGTCAAACGTTCTACGCTGGGCCCCGGACGTGATATGGGCTGTTTTGGCGTCGACATCGCTCACAGTCGATGCAGAGCACCCAGAGATCTCGCAGATGAGTATGTAAACTGGCCCTGTACGGAAATGTATGCTAATGAAGAGCAGCTGGCCACGAGGGCGAGATCTCCATGCAAGAGGTCTTCGTTCATGTTTGCCTGCGATGCATCGCTGGAAATAACGAGCCGGAGGAGCAACTCAAGATACGATCTACTCAGCTCCACCGCTACGCCCTGACTGTTATGCACCAAATCCTCCTCAACCCTTACGCCGAGCCCCTTGCAAGCCTGCACTTGGAGAATGTTCTCATTGAACGCCTCCTCCAATCACTAAGCGGAACGGATCCATACGTCCAGGTTCTTCTTCTTGATGTCGTGTTTGATGCGCTCAAGCTTCGGGACGTGATGATCGCTGATGTGCCGGGTTCCCCAACCTCTGAAAAGAGGAAGCTGAGTCTTGAACCCTCCAAGAGCATCAGAGTATCAACTCAATCAGAGACAAAGCCAACAGCACCACCACCTAACCTGCTCAAGTGCCTTCAGGCTGGGTTGAGTTCTCCTAGCAGCCGCAGCGTCCTCGACAGTTGGGTCAGCTTCCTCACGGAATGCCTCCCTTTCTACTCCGACACAATTTTCCAAGTTTTGATTCCTCTCGTCGAAACGCTTTGCCGGCAAATCTCCAACACATTTCAGGACCTTCAGTCCATCTTCAGGGAGAATGGTGGCTCAAAACAGGATGAATGGAACGCTCCCGAATCGACTCTCATCTCTCTGCTGAACGCCATTGAACATGTCCTGGCACGAGCGCACGAGCGACTTCTGGTCGAGGAAGCCAGAACGCAGGTTGTCAAGGGGCCAGACCAGCAGCCAGGTTTCTTCGGTAACATGGTCTCAGGTGTCTTCAACTCGGACACCCCGCAAACAAGGAGCGCTACTGCGAATGATAGACTCACGGTGCATTTGGCTTTCCAGGACGTCCGTATTTGCTTCACCATCTGGTCGTGGGGCCAAGGAAACGACGCAAATGCCCAGGACACGACCTCAGTTGCCTCGTTCAACTACACGTCCCTCAGGATGAGAAATCGAGCAAGACGTTTGCTTGAGCATCTCTTCGCAGCCGAGACCCTGGAATGTCTTGAGACCGTCATTGACATCTGGAGAAGCTCTATCAACATCACAACCCCAGTGCCACTGTCGGAAGTATTCAACTTGCTACCGGCCCTGGATGGTTCCCGACCCAAAAACACACGATCCCTGCCATCTTTAATGCCATTTACAGCAGAACCAACCCCGGGGCCCTGGATGCGTCTCGAAAGTCAACATTGACAACATCCTTGCAAGACATTGACCTCGTCACCTTCTTGGTCGAGTACGCTCGCACTCTGGAAGATGACGCTATGGATGAGATTTGGCTCGACTGCATGGCCTTCTTGCGCGACTTGTTGACGAACCCGTTCCCTCATCGACAGACATTACCGAGCCTTCTAGAATTCGCAGCAATTCTCGGCGAAAAGGTGGACAACACCAACTTCGGCGAACAACGGAAGATGCGACGTGAACTTGGAGTAAGTCATGTGCTTCTATCTACTGACATATTCGTCTTACTGACTTCTATTAGGACCTTTTCCTCCGGCTTTTGACCGCCATCTTCACCACCAAGCCCTTGACCTTTGCGGATGCTGCCCCTTCATACGAGAAGTCTGACAAGAACCGTGATGGAATTCGTCGGACCACGACGATCTCGCTGGTCAGCGTCCTCGATAGAGCCGAGGATGTGGTGGCTATCCTCGCTTCAATCGTTCCGAACCTTCCCAAGATCTTGGTCGAGACTGACCGTGTTTTGTCCGCGGCGGGTACCATCTCAACAAACGTCATCGGCCCAGCTTTCAGGGCAAAGGCATTCCCCGAGACCGTCTCGAAGAACACACTGGATTTGCTCCAGGAACTATCCAGGCTGCCAAGTAATCAGAAGACGTGGAAGAAAGACGTTGGCGATGCTTTCAACGATGCCAGGTTCTTCAACTCAAGCATCGACTTGGTGCGAAGCGACTGGTTGCCACTCCTGAGGCAGTGGACTGTTAGTGACAAGGAACGCATGCCCGAACTCCTGAGTCGCATGAGTCCTCCCACGACTGCTGGTATCGTTTTTGGTGTTGGAGCCACTTCTGCACGTCTCGAGGCAGACCGGAAAACGCAATTGAACCTGCGCCGCACTGCCACTTTGGTGCTCGCCGCAAACGAGGATGCCTACGTTACAGAGCTTCCTCTCATCGTAGACAAGCTTGTGGAGCTTCTTGGTGCCACCGCGACATCCTCGCCATCTTCTACGACACGTGCAGAGATTTACATGCTCATCCGCGCGTTGGTCCTGAAGACAAGTGCGGTGCACCTGGCTATGATCTGGCCAGTCATCAACGCCGAGCTTCACGCCGCGATCGCGTCTGTGGTCGCTGCTGACCACAGCACAGCATCCGATATGTACAATAACCTGTCGATTTTGCAGGCATGCAAGCTGCTCGACTTGCTCATCTGCGTCGCGCCTGATGATTTCCAACTTCACGAGTGGCTCTTCGTCACAGACACCATCGATGCGGTATACCGAGCAACAAACTACCAGCCTGTTGCCTTGGTGGATGAACTCTCGGAGGAGCTCGGGACCATGGGCATTAGCTTATCTCTACAGAGCACACCGGCGGCTCACCTGGCTGCGAGCAGCTCACACAGGCGCCCTCTCCTCGGGCCGGGCGGTATCAACGACGAGGTCAGCATCGACAGGAAAGACGAGCTGGTAGGCAAGATTTTACGACCATTCTTCGGCCAGCTAAGCATCTTCGCGTTCGAATCGACGTACGCGATGGCGCCGCTGGACCGAGAATTCTGCATTCAGGGGCTATTGAAGGATTTGTTTGACGAACGTAGCGTGGTAAAGGCGTTGTAAAAGTAGGTATCGCATGTTTTAATCATCCCATGAAAGAGAAAGAAAGAGCTTAGCCCTGAATGAATTTCAAATTTTCCACGATTGACTTGGCGGCTTAAACGCCCCTGGTATGTACGCCACCATCGCCTTGCTCGCGCCCTCCATGCAATATTGCACCACCTCCAACTTCTCCCCGTCCGGAGTCAGCTTCGCAATTTGCCTCAAGTCGCTCGTCCGCGGGAGGAACAGCGCATGGTCCATCGGCATGCACGCCTCGTGCAGCTGCTCCAGGTTATACGGCTCCATCTTGCTCAGGTCAAACACCTCTGCGCTGCGGTACCCCGGACCGCCCCACGGCGGGCTCGCGAACACGACCGTCTCCTCGAGGGGCACGCGCAGCTCCTCGGCGAGCGCGTCCGCAGGGTCCGTCTTCAGCTTGTCGAGGAACTCGAAGCAGTCGCCATGGACCCAGGTGATGTAGTCTGCGACCTCGTAGAGCTCTGCGTTGTGCTGGGCGCAGGCGAGGGTGGCGCGTCGCGCTCGATGGAGATGACGCGGTCCCAGCGGAGGCGGCGAAGGCGATTGTGTTGCCGCCGGCGCCGCCGAAGATGTCGACGAGGAAGCGCTTGGAGGAGTCCGTGTAGGACATGTCGTTTGCGACGGCGTTGGCGACGGGTTCCGGGGTCACGCCGAACCAGGCGTCGTTTGTGAGGTAGACGCCGTCGTCGTACCAGGAGAAGATGGAGCGGCGTTGGGAGAAGTATCTGGGACTGGGTTAGTCCATGGTGGTGATAAAGGGAGATGAGAAGATTGGGGTGAATTGTTACTTTTGAAGGTCCCAAGGCACTTCGGCCTTGGATTCGTAGTGGTGGCACTCATCCGTTAGGGGAAGTCTGGCGGCTGCTTTCATTTTGATGGTGATTCATGAAGCACAGGTCTTTGACAAGCACGCAGAATACAATGAAACTTTGAGAGAAGACTTTTGATGGAAACTATCAAGTGTTGAGGCCAAACATGGTCGCTTAAAAGTACCTTTTGGCCACTGAGGCCGTTGAAGATGGATGAGCGAGGCTGAGGGGACCTGCAATCCAGAATAAAAAGCCCCACTTGAAGCGCCCCACTAAAGCGGGAAGAGCTTGGACCATATGCAAGGCTGACGATTGGCTCAGATTCCTTGAATGACAGCTTGCTCCAAGGGGAAATAACACATGGTCCAGAGCTTCAAACACCTTCGAGCGATAACTTACCTCAACTTTGCACATCGCACTCATCTCAAATCGATACCACCGAATCAAAATAAACGGGATAGCTCAGCTCGAGTGCTGGGCGCAACACCATGTTCAATGCGCTGAACCGCTTCATGTCCCGCTTGGACGGGCAACAACCAACCCAGCAGAACAACCAGCAGGGCTCCTTCGGCTTCCAGGTCTTGAGGAACACGAACCTCGAGCTGAACGTAGAACCTTGGTTTGACTTTATCATTGGAATCAACGGCCGCCCTATTGTAAGTTGAACACCCTCTTCACTTTACCCTTCGCCAAGTTCTCCCTTCAACTCCAAAAACAAGACCACTAACACGACGAACAAACAGGACAACCCCGACCCCCGCCTCTTCGCCCAAGAAGTCCGCAACTGCGCCGGCGGACCGTCCTCCTCGGCCTCTGGTCCGCAAAGGGCCAGCGCACGCGCGAGCTCCACGCCCCGTCCCGCACGACACCGCCTCCCTCGGCCTCTCGCTGCAGTTCACCCCGCTCTCCGTCGCCGCCAACATCTGGCACGTTCTCGACGTCGCCGCAAACTCCCCCGCCGATGCCGCCGGCCTGCTTCCCTACAGCGACTACATCCTCGGCAGCCCCGAGGGCGCCCTGCACGGCGAGGGCGGCCTCAGCGAGCTCGTCGAGGACCACATCGGCCGCCCCTGCGCCTGTACGTCTACAACAACGAGTACGACGTCACGCGCGAGGTCACAATCCAGCCGAGCCGTGAGTGGGGCGGCGAGGGCGCGCTCGGGTGTGTGCTGGGCTACGGCGCCCTGCACCGCTTGCCGCCGCCGCTGAACGAGCCCGTGAGCGCTCCTGGGGAGATGATGTTCGACGGGGAGAAGGACCATAGCGGCGGTGCGGCGTATGGCGTGCCTGGTTTGGGAGCGGACGCGGGGCACGCCTTGTTTGTGCCGGCTCGCTGGTCTCGCGGCGCCTCCGCCGGCTGATCCTGCTGCGGGAGGAGGGGAGTTTCTCGTTCCGGCGCAGATGGTCGCTGCGGGTAGCGCGCCGCCGCCTCCGCCTGCGGGCACGGCGACGACGAGGAAAAAGAAGGAGAGGCATCACGGGGGCAACGCGATGATGGATGATTACTTCAAGGAGCAGGAGAAGAAGAGCAGGGAGCTTGACGGAGTTTCGAGCGGTGGGCGTGGGACGCCTGTCGCGCCACCTCCGAAGACGGGGGGACCCCCGCTGGGGCCGCCTAGAGCTGGGACGACGTCGCCGCCAAAGGAGAATGAGGAGAACGGTGGCGAGTGAGCTTTCAAGTCATAAAAAGGTCAGAGGGAGTGGTTGTATAGAAAGTAGAAGTCGCGAGGTACTTGGCATGATGATTCCCAGAATTGCATTTCTTTGTGCTTTTGTTATACGACGGTCTAACCTCCGTGCTGTGATGCAACGCCTTGCTTCTGTAATGTACAGTTTGTATTCGTTCGTTTCCCGCATGTTCATTACCATACGGCGGCTCGGCTGGGCTGTCAAGGCCTGCCTCTTCTTATCTCTTCTATCTCCCACGCATGTTTTGTTACCCCCTGAGCAACCCCCTTTTGGATACCCGTGGTGTTGATGGCAAGTCGACATCGACGCTTAGTTTATGAAGTTGACGCAGAAGAAGTGGAGGATCAAGCTGCATGCGACGTAGTCGGCGAATGCTCTGGGTTGCTGTTAGTTTTGTCAAAGGTCGTGTTGGGAGTTGGACCAGCTTACCTCTCGGGTGATACGGAGGGGAAGTCGGCCTTGTTGGCCTCGGTGGTCTGGATGCGGAGGGAGGCTGGGAGGGTTTGTTAGACCATTGTCTCGAGAGCGGGAAAGATGCAATTGACGAACCAGTGAGGACGAATTGTCCAACGGTGGCGGAGAAGCCGGAGAGGAAAGCGTTAAAGGGCTGTTCACACACATGTTAGCTTGCGTCCTTGTCTACAATCGTCCCAAGTCCATTGACTTTCAACAATGGCTCCAATGCCTCTCCAGAAACACAAGACCTAATCCTTCAAAACCACAAAAGGGACCTAGGACGTACGTAGTTGCCAGCAAGGACGCAGTACAGGAACTGCAGGGCGCCAACGGCGACGAGGAAGACCATGAAGACGTCAATGAGCTTGGTGCGCTGCGGGGTGTTGTTGACGTAGTGGTTGTAGATGTTGCCGAGGACCTTGTCCCAGTTCTGGGCGCCGCCGCTCGAGATCTTGGTGTTGGGGACGGCCTTGGGCTGGGAGGTCATTGTGCCCGGGATCGCAGCGGCGGCGGTCGGTCCAGCGGGCGCCGAGGGGGGAGCCGGGGCGGGCTCGGCGGCGGCCTTGTTGGCGTTCTTCTTGGGCGCCATTGTTTTTTTTGGTGTTCTCTCGTGTTTCGTCGTTAGAAAGGGGGTCGTCGGTAGGGACTGAGGCTCGGGTTCGGGGGTGGGAGGGCTTGTCGTGGGATTTTTGGGTCGCGGCAAGTTTCGAGGTTTACGAATGCGCGGCCGCTACGAGTAGAGTGGCCTGGCAGCTGTGCTGGGGGAGCTGTCCTTTCGAGGACACGACAGCTTGAAGCCACGTTATCAGGTGACTGTGGCTGGTGCATCGGCTACGGGCAAGGGGTCAAGCCACGAATCTGGGGTAGGAGGTGGTCCCTGAGCGTGATTAGTCAGGCTTGGTGTGCGGAATGGATGAGATCATCCCCTGAGCTGTACCTGGTGGTGGGCGGCCGAAAGCTTGGACTCCCGAGGCACCGAACCAAGTACCGCGACGAACGATAGGTAGCAAGCCAATTTGTATCAATTGCACTTTTCGACTTACCACATACTACATCGCATAGTATCCCGGCAGCAAACCCGATAATCAATCACAATGGTCCGTCGGCTATGTCAGAGCACAAAGTGGAACAACAGCTGACAATGCGCACAGGCTTCCGACCTCCAGATCCCCTCCTACGTTCTCGCCGTGCTGACTGCCGGCGGCGGCATCGCCGGCTACGCCCGGACGAAGTCCCTCCCCTCAATCATCGCCGGATGCGCCGTCGGCTTCCTCTGTACGCCATCTCTCCCCCTCCCTCTGCTATTTCGCAATGCCTCCAGGCAATCGAAACCGAACCTCCAACTGACCCGGGAACAGACGCCCTCGGCGGCTACCGCATGCAGAACCGCGAATCCTACGGCGTCGAGCTGAGTCTGCTCGCCTCCGCAGTCCTCGGCGGCTCCGCCATCCCCCGCGCCATCCGCCTCCGCAAGCCCGTGCCGATCGGGCTGAGCGTGTTGTCTCTGTTCGGTCTGTTGACCTTCGGCAGGGAGTTCAGTCGTACCTTGTAAAATCTGCGGCGGTGGGGGAAGAGAGAAATTGAACACTTTTTCGCTTTTCGTTTGCACATGGCCGTATAACCGTAGCCCTGAGGAAGAAGGGGACCGAAAACCAACTCTTTTCCACCGGACGGTCCGGCGGTCCCAATCGTATTGTACAACATTACTCCCTGACAGGATGTCTCTGAACCCATTGTCCCGTCCTCTTTTTGTGAATATGCAACCTGTTCCATGACGCCAAGCCCGCAATGAAGTTGTGATTGTTGCCCTGTATCATACAACGCCGCTGTCGCCACGCCCTCTCTTTGTCTCGTCTCGTCCGACTCGCTCGTTTCGTCCGGGTTTGGTTCCAATCAACTCAATCGAGGCCGAGGGACTTGTTCAGCTCCTTGATCCTGTTCTCGCGCTCCTCCCTCTTGGCCCGCGCCGCCGCGCGGTTGGCCGCGGTGCGGCTCGCGCGCGCGCCCTTGAGGCACTGCGTGAGCTTGTCCTTTGCGTCGTTGCAGCCACCGGTGGCCTTGTGCAGGAAGCCCCTGGCGTGGCATTCTTCGAGGGCGACCATGACGTCTTCGCACTCTGTAGAGTCCGCGAGAGACTTCTGTCAGCCAATTCAATGTCCCGCAACGCTGCTGCTGCTCCGCCATGGGTTCGCTGCCGAAGGGTGACGTGGGGGATGGATCCCGGTGCAGGAGGGGTTCTACTGACCGAAGTTGTCCTTGGTGTGCAGATGGGGATGCATGGCGGGCGACTGTATGGAGATTCGGTGACACGAGGTTTCGAAACGTTCGGCCGTGGAGAGAGGTCCTGGGAAGTTTTGGCGTTGCAAGATCGTGACGCGAATGGCGCAAAAGAAATTCGATATGGAAAAGTGCTAAATGGACGGCGAGGGATTGGATGAGACCACCGTCTAGTGGGGGGCGAGAAGCGGTTGGTTCGCCGCGCCGGGCTTTGATTGATTTCACGGGCGCCGCGCCGTGGGGCTAGGTGGTTCACTGCGGCAAAAGCTCGGACCACTGCCTTCTAGAACTTCCACCGCAGTTGTGACGGGGCGGGCTCATTTCAGGCACTCTCGCTCTCACTGTCTCTTGGGCGAACAACTCTCATCTTACCCATACCATACACGCGTATAACATCGGCCGTCGCGCTGATCAAAAGCTGAGGTCAAGATGTCGGCGCCAGCAGCTAGCCAGCGGAAGCAGCAAGGTCAGTTTCACTTCACGCGGCAGAGGGAGCCCCCCCCAAGCACAATGCATGGCTCCCAGGGTGCTGAATCAAATCTCACCCCGCCATCGGCCATCCACATACTGAAACTACTTTTTTTCCATCACAGATTTGCAAACGCAATATGGCATTTACAAGAACACGCTGCAGCAGATTGCGCAGAAGATCGGTGATGTCGAGCAAGAAGCCGAAGAGCACAAGTGCGTCTTTTCCCACTCTTTTCACTCACCTGCCGTCTTGTTGCGATGGTTCCTCCTGGCGTTCTTCTGGTCGTGATGGCAGGATCGCGGGGCAAGGAAACCACGTCGTCCGGGGGTGTCATGAACTCTCCTTAGAGCCCGGGTCCTGGTCAACACGCACACCGCTCCTCATCGAGACCCCCCTTTGAAAGCAACATGACATCTTTACATTTCACACCGCTTGTTACATCATGGGACAGATATGAAAGAGACAGAGACAGACGAGGAAAGAGTCATGCTGACGGGGGAAGAAAAATAGGCTCGTGCTAGAGACGCTGCAGCCGCTGTCCGGGGACCGCAAGGCCTTCCGCCTGATCAACGGCGTGTTGATGGAGCAGACGGTGAAGGACGTCCTGCCAGCGCTGACGACCAACTCGGAAGGCTTGAAGAAGGTTCTGGAGGACTTGGTCAAGCAGTACAAGACGAAACAGGATGAGCTGGAGAAGTGGAAGGTATGTGTTTTCCGGCATGGAGCCACCAGCCCACTTTGATTTCCTGCTGGTAGCGACGTCACTGAGGGGCTGTTTGCTGACGACGTTGGGGTTGCAGAAGAAGAACAACGTCCAGGTTGTCCAGAACTGAGACTCCGAGGATATGCTAGTCAACCTGCGGGCTCTGTAGGTTGGCACACTGTCTCGGAGGCCAGACGACTGTTATTGCCAAAGTCGTGCCCAGGAAGGACCGGTTGTCTCACAGCGGCTCGGGGCAGCAGCTCTTCACGTCTGAGCCTCCGATGCTGAGCTGTCGTTGCATGCTACAGGAAACCATGAGATGTGAGATGTCTCGACGTGTTCACAGGATGAAACAATGAGGCTGCATCACGCTTATTGCGAGCGAGATTTCGATGAAAATACGACAATTCTCGGGAGAGGTCATCGCGATGGAGGCCGTGTTGGTGGTGTAGTGGTAGCAATGCGTTGTACAGCGCCATAGGCACACGCAGACGCAACAAATACAGCCCGGCGGCAAGGGCGTTTCAGTACCCAACAGTATTATGTCCCAAAGGTCGTCAGACGAACACACCACCTGCTCGAAGGTGACGGGTGCAGGTGGTGGTTGATATGGCTGGCTGAGAATACCCCGATTGACGAGGCGTGCTGACTGGCTGCGTCCCATGCGGCCCAGTGATGGTGGTGTGGTCAGGTCTTCTGGAACGGCAGTTCGCCAGCTCTGGCTAGTTGGCCATCCAGACCTCCCCTTCCGCACGTGAGGGCCGGGCCATGAGAGGACTGCGACGCTGCCGTGTTCTTGTCGGAGGAGCGGGCGGGGTGGAGGCGACGGACCGGCCCATCCGGCCGAGGCTTTTGCCCGTCGGTGCGTCAGGCGCCGATCATCACTTAGCCACAGAATGGCGGAGGCATCCGATTCGTATTTGCCGAGAGATGAAACATGACGACTGCGATGATGGACTGATTCCATCTTGGATGCTCCCGGGGCGTGATATCATGCGTATTCTGGAAGCCGCGGCTTAGTTCCGTCGCCGGTGCCAACAGATGGTACGCAGCATGATGTTTGCGTGAGGGGGCTAGATGTGGGAGGCATCCTGTGGGCTACATCCACCCCGCCAATTCACGGTACGATTTAGTGAGATGCATCCTGCAAGTAAAATAGCAGCCGTGTTGGAGAGTGGGCTGTCCGTATTTTTGGAGTGCCTGTTATGGCCAAAGTCGCGCGCGGATGGGCTGCTCGTCCGGCTGGCAAGATCCCAACTCCATGGCGCGCCCGGCATCGCCTGTGATGGCAGATGTGTGACATGCCTAGCAAGATGCTCCAAGATGCAATAGGAATTGTTCCATTTCCTCGTATGTCATGACGATGATGCCGTCAGGCAGTCATCGTTTGAGGACAGGCAGGGCGAGGCACACCGGTTGCATCTCGGCGACGTTGTGGACGACCGGGGGTTGTAGAAATGTGGCTCTGAGTTGTCAATGTCTCCAGGGTGAGAGAAGCGCAGCCAACTCATGCAACCATTACGGCTGTGACAGAGTCGAATTCACCCGCAGAGGCGAGGGAAGACCGAATGTGGTACCCCTCTCGAGAGCGACAAAATGGCCGTTGGAGGAGGTGTGGAAACCGCATCATCCGGACCAGGGTTGTGGAAACGAGAGAAGAAATCAGTGCATCGGATATGGTGGTCTTTTTAGATAGATGCGGGACGTAGACGCAGAGCAGACGCAGATGATGCTGCAAAAGTCGTCCAATCCCAGCCCAACCCAATTAGAGGGCTATTGGCTCCCGACAGAATTAAAGGAGCCCAACCATACTCGTCGCAGTGCTTAGTGACTGCGGTGGAGGACTGGCTGGGCCGGGCGGGTTGTCTGTCTGTCCATTACTGCATGCAGGGTCAGACGTAAGGCGATGGGCCGCCGATAGGTGACCGGCGCTTCGTCGTGGGCATTGGAAGAATTTCTCCGTGTTTTCGTTGGCACAAACAGCCGCAGACTGAACGACTTCTGACGTATCTGGGGCATTTTGTGCCAATCAAGGAAACAGGAAGCTATTGGTATTTTTTCATTGGCCGAGAAAGCTCGAATCGAGCTTGTGTCACGCAGCCTCGCGCCCAAGCTCCAAGCTTCAAGCTCACTCCTTTGGCAGTTGGAGGAGCTGTTTTGAATGCCGTACCTTGGCCAAGATGGGTGGCAGGTAGGCAGGCTACCGCCAACCAAGGCGCAGGTTTCGGCCCAAACGGTCGGCCGTCGTCATTCGGGGCGCTTCCTTAGGCTGCTGTCAGCCTCCGCCGTGCCTGACTGTGCCCGTTAGGTTGGGGGCGGACTCGAGGAAGACAGGTGACAGGCTTGATGGCTTGTTTACTATAGACGGTGCCATTGTCAAATCAAGCGGCGCCGTCGCCCTCCATTTCGATCTCATCGCGACGGCGGATGGATAGCCCAATCTGCCAAAACGTCGCACGGCCGGAGAGGAAGAGGCGCGTCGACGGAACTGCTTCTGCTTGCGATGAGAGGTGCATCGCTTTGCTGCGTCGACGACGCCCGTCGCGGGTGAGGAGCAAAGGACGGGCAATCGAATTCCACCTTCAATCCCGTCAGCAAGTCTGCAGGAAGCAGGAACTTACGTCGACGTCCCCGTCTTGCCCGTCGTACCGCTTTGCATGTCCTGCTTGGCATCCGCCCGCCGGTGTAAGGCAAGGTAGCTGTGTTTGCTACCCTCCTCCGAGCTTAGTGGCTTCGTGCCGCCTACACCGCTCATATACCAGAGCATGGGCAGGATAGAAGGAGTCCGTGTTGATACAGCATTAAATGCATGCAATGACACATCAAACTCTGCTAGGCGGGAGTGTTGATACAAGATGGCGGGCAGTGGCAGTCTCGTCTTGTTCGTCTCTTCGGAATCCCCTCGCGCATCGTCAAGGCGCCAGTGTGGTGGTTCATCTTTGCTTGAGCTTTCGTCTGACAGCAATAGCAGGGCCCAGATCCAAGTATGTCGTCAGACACCCGACGGCCGAGGGACATCCGAGCGCGCAAGAGAAATGGAGAATGCGAAGAGCAGTCGCAGCAGCAGCGCATCATCTCAGCCGCGTTGTTAGGGAGGAGGATCGGATGAAGGGGGGCTGGAGGTACCGCGCTAATCCTTGGACGGGACCATGGTGCTGACAGGTACCTCGGTCTTTGGTGGTAGGGCTCAGCCCGGGCAAGTACCGCCCATGCTATCGATAAAACGGGTGGTGGGCTTCGCGACCTGGAAGGACATGGACGTTGTTATTGTGTTTAATGCGCTGGAGGTCTTGTTGACCGCACCTTCTTGCCCACTCTCCTCCATTTCTCCCTTCTGCACCAACTGCGAACCCCACGTTCTTGCAGCCATCAACACGTACAGGTGCATCCGCCAGAAACCAGGCGCATTGTTAGGCTCTATTGCGACCTCGATCGAACAACTCATACACCCTGAATCTTGTAAGGAACAAACCAAAAACTTTCCAGACCCTGTCGAACGGCACTTGACCTGGCCCCCCTCCTCCAGTCCAGTGCCCTCACGTTGCCCCATCTCCATACACACCAGCAGCCACGCGCCGTCGCCCTTCTCTGCTTGTTCCTCTCCCACCAGTCGCTGTCGCACTCCCACTCCCGTCACTCCCTATCCTTTTCGGGCCAAGCGAAGCTTTCTCTGACGCGACTTTGCAGCTGTTACCTCTCGAGCCCGCTACCTACGGCTGTCCCGTCCGATAGCCCGGTGTGTAACCACGGGTCGACTCTTGCGCGCCCAAAGCTCCGCCAAAGTCACGACGACTACGGACTACAAGCATCTATACTGGTACCAGACCGGCTGCCCACGCGCCTCCTCGACGCAGCGCTCCGCATCGCCTCCTACCAGGAACAAAGTACCGTTTTCTCGCCTCGGGGCTGCTGATTCGACCTGACCTCACCCCCCATTTGCGACTCGCGAACCCAGTCTCCTCTTCTCTCTACACCAACCCAACGGGCCAAATCCGCGCGCCGAGTTTCGAGCACCAACCCGGAGGAGCGTGTATACCCACAGCTGCAGCAGGGCGATCACGAAGCATCAACGCTACCCTCATTCGGACTCAATAGGACGGCCGTTCCTGTGGGACCCGCAGACGCAGCCACCCTCTTCCCGCTTTTTTCCCAGTCTCTGTTCCCAAGTCTGCCAGGTCAAGGCAGCAGACAGGCCAACCCCAGGACGATCCGTCATAGCCTGAAGTCAAGACAGGGCCTGCCAGGGGATCGCGAGTAAAAATAATCCATCCCAAGGACAAGCCGAGGGGTCCAGGGCAGGATTGACGCACGCTTCTGCAGCTAAGCCGCGAGACTTGCAAGCCCTACGGTCCTGCAACGTGTCAGGGGACACATCATCCCAAACCCGTGTGTGCGAGCTGCAAGAACCCAAGCAAATTACAAGAACGCCAGCAGCCGCTGCAGGTAGCCAAATATGTCGGACTCCCCCCAATCTCCTCCCAAGGATGTCGAGCAAGGTGTACAATCACCGGAAGAGGAACAAATGAACGAGCCTCAAGACCCACAGTCCGGTGGCCTGGCCTACGCCGAGTTCGAGGTCAAGGAACAGGACCGCTGGTTGCCCATAGCCAATGGTAAGCCATATTCCCCTTTCTCACCGACGACGACGACGATGTTTGGACTTTTGGTTTGTCCGCGCCAGCCAATTCCGTGAACGCTGTCTTTCGACTGGATTGGATTGTCTGCCTGCGATTCGCTTGTCTGGTTATCGTTGCTGTTCGTGGTTGAGGCGCGAAGTTTCAGACGGTCGTTGTGCGCTCTCGAGTTGTCATGTCTCACGATTCGTCGCCAAAGTCCCCAGAAGCAACAGGCGCTTCTAGTGGCGAAAAATATGATGAGCTTGACGCTAACATACGAAACTTTGCTCCAGTCGCCCGCATTATGAAGAATGCTCTTCCCGAGAATGCAAAGATTGCGAAAGAAGCGAAGGAATGCATGCAAGAATGTGTTAGCGAATTCATCTCATTCATCACCAGTGAAGGTAAGCTTGTTCGCTCCACAGCTACTCTCCATTAGCCAGCAGGGATTTTCGCAGAAGAGAAACCTGACCTATCACAGCTTCGGAGAAATGCCACCAAGAGAAGCGCAAGACAGTCAACGGTGAAGACATTCTGTTCGCCATGACATCTCTGGGCTTCGAGAACTACGCCGAGGCACTTAAGATTTACCTTTCGAAGTATCGGGAAGTACGTGTAGCCATGACATGAGACTGCCACACATTGTGTGCGGTTTGCAATCAGAGCCTGACTGACGGAATCAGCAGCAATCCCAGTCCAACAGAGGAGAGAGCTCCCACCGCCCCGGTAGCAGCGGATACGGCGCCAACCCGCCAGCCGGCGCCGGAAGCTTCCAGGCTGAGCCTCAGAATAATGTTCTCGGAGCTCAGCAGGGCGACGGCAGTGCCGACCCGAACTACATGTACGGCGCTCAGACCGGGCACAACGGCACGGGTGGCGCGGACGGCTACTAGGGCTACTAGTCTGTTCTGCGTGAACTCTTGCGGTTTGTGATCGTGTATTGCGTTGGGATTGCAGACACCTTTTTTACTCTCGACATATATGTATAGGTCGCGACTTGAGGACGTCCAAGCCCGGCCAGAGACGAT
Organism: Colletotrichum camelliae; assembly: GCA_018853505.1. Lineage (NCBI taxonomy): Eukaryota > Fungi > Ascomycota > Sordariomycetes > Glomerellales > Glomerellaceae > Colletotrichum > Colletotrichum camelliae. The sequence continues at coordinate 3,629,520 of JAELVL010000001.1, forward strand.
ACCTGGACGTACGTGCAAGTGTGTATAAGTACAGGGCCGGGAAGTGTTCTATTATCTTTGAAAAGGGTACGGCGGGGCATACAGGTGTATATGAGGGGCCCCAGGAGTCACGTCAAGGTCGGACAGCAGCAAGGTTTACCCAAAAGGGCGTCGACTGGACAGGAATCTCTTTCCTTTGAACGATTGGCTATTGATAGATTCCCCCTTTTCGCGTTGCGATTCAGTCAGCCATGTCAGACCCAGGAGTGGTCTTGCGGCATCGGCAGAGAGCAGTTCAGCAAGCATTCGAGCTAAAGGAACGGACCCGGGCCGTGTTTCCTTAGCAGATGGCTACAGCACTCTAGATAGCTTCTAATTCCAGTTCCATTCTGTCGCGCAATCAGCTCTTTTGTGTTCATTCTTGCTGCTTTGAAACCAGGAGTCGTTATGACTCCCATCGATGAATGGCACATACCGGCGAGCTTCATGACTTGCTAACCCAACAATGCATACACATCATTCAACTTACGCAACGGCTCAGCAGGCAACTATTGCAACATGCCCAATAAGAGAAGACTCCATCAATAATTCCGCAGCTTCTCATCAGCCACTTAAAACTGTAAGGCGCAAAACTGTAAGGCGCCAGTGACGAAAGGTGCACGGTCCAAGGACCACTTCAGGGGTCTTGAGTGCGGCATTGGGCACGTGCGCAGCCCCTCCAGTCTCAAAATTTTAGCCAGTGGATGCAAGGCCCAAACAAATCCGTGCCGCCGCCTGCCTACCTACCTAGCAAAAAAAAAGTGATGGGTGCTCTTTGATCTATCACCAAACTTTCCAGGCAACAAACCGCCGAAAGGATCTCTCGGTCGGCCGCCACCTCAATCCAGCAACATCTCGAGGACAATAGACGCCTCGACGCTGTTTTCACAAAAGAATCAGATATGCATGTCGTGTTTCTGCGAATCCTTGCGCAACACATCTACCGGTCTATGAGAATAGCCCGACACCGTCCCGTCACTCTGCGAGCTTCCCTTCCAAGCGCCTGAAAACGAGCCTTGACCACCACGCACGACTATCTCCATGAGACCCTTCACCCCCATCTCCAGACATCGGTCTGGCCGCCACCGAGAACAGCGACGCCTATTAAGAGTATTTTGCGTCCTTCCGTGCTGGGTCGCCGGAAAGCAGACGAGGCGGGGCTCGATTCGGTCACTGCCGACCCTCCCTCCAGCCCGACCAAGCGGAGAAAGGTCTTCATTAACGAGATGAACAATCGCGTTTTCGAGTTCGGCGGTCGGTCGATGGACGAGGTGAACGCGGAAGTCCGGAAAGCTCTCGAGGAGCACCTCATGGGGGAGGACGAGGAATACGACAATCTGAAGGAGATCTTCGCCAACGATAAGCAGCGATACTTGCCGCCTGTCGCTGGGGAAGACGAGGATACCCTCAAGCCCCAGGAGCTCAAGTGCTACGTTCTGGCGCTGACTAGCTGCGTCCCTCTCTTGAAGAACAAGGCCTGCAATGGTCTCGTGAGAACCGTTCTCCAAGTCTCTTGGCTCGGCCGAGACGAAGACTTCTTCAAGGTCTACATCCAGTTCCTGGCTGCCCTCATTAGCGCTCAGGGGTCCTACCTGACGCATGTGTTGTCCATGATAGTCGAGAAATTCTGCCACTCCAGGCAGTCCGAATGGGGCGTTGCCGACTTTCCTCCCGTCAGCCGCTCCACCATGCGCGAACGTCTGCATACCGGTCTCCAATACCTCCTTCAGATGTTCCCGGCCGCCACCCCCGTTCTCCGCAACTTGCTCGACACCAAGTTTCCCTTCGATGACGACCCGAAGAGGATGTTCGTTTCCTACGTCATCAACCTATTGAAGCTCTCTGATTACGCCTCGGAGCTGGATCTTGACATTATCGACGTGCTCCTCTCTCGTCTAGTCAAGATTGATGTCCAGATGCAGACGGATCTTGACGACCTCGACGACGACCTCACGGCATCGGTTGCATACGCGCTTGGAAAGTCATTAAACACTGGATCCTGGGAGGGCGATGAAGAAGCCGAGGAGGAGGACAGCGACGACGAGTCCGTCGACAGCGATGATTCGGATTTTGATGATAAGGAAGAAAAAGTCCGCGTTGTTAAGGGCAACGTCGAGAAGCTGGACGCCATCCTTGACACACTATTCGATCACTATACACCACTCTTCGAAAACCCCGACTCGGACGAGGCCTGGGGCCGCTACGCCCTGTTGGTGCAGTCTTTTGGAAAGATCGTTCTGCCAACATACAAGTCTCGCCACACACAATTCCTCCTCTTCCACTTTGGCCAGATGTCGGCACGCCTGCGCGATACCTTCGTTGGCAGCTTGATGCATATCTTTGGCTCCCAAAACCGACCGAGCTTCGTACGACAGGCAGCGGCATACCTGGCGGGTTTCATGGCGAGAGGCGCTCACGTCCCGCCTGACCTAGTCCGCACCGTCTTCGCCCTCCTGCTCAAGCAGATGCAAATCTACCGCGTGAAGCACGACCCCGACGCGAGAGGACCCGATCTGCGACGACACCAGATTTACTACGCGCAAGTCCAGGCTGCGCTCTACATGTTCTGCTTCCGCTGGCGCGACTTGATCGTGGATGCGCCCGAGTTTGTCGACCGCGATGACCCCGCATCGTACCTTGGTAACGAGCTGGAGTGGATGCAAGGGATGAGGGAGGAGCTTTCGGCGAGTGTGTACTGCAAGATGAACCCGCTGAAGATCTGCGCGCCCGCGATCGTCGAAGAATTCGCAACACTGGCCCACAAGCTCGGCCTGATGTACATCTTCCCGCGTGTGGAGGAGAACAAGCGCATCAGACTGTCGCAGTTTGTGTCGGACACGTACGGCACAGGAGGCGCTCTCCGGGACACAGGCTCCGGAGCACAGGACGAGGAGTCGTACCAGCTCGACCCTTACTTTCCCTTTGACCCGTACCAGCTGCCCGTAAGTAAGCGCTGGATCCAGGGAGACTACGTACAATACCAAGCTGTCCCGGGTCTTAATATGGAGGCTGGCGACGACGATAGCGATGAGGAGGAGGACGATGTTCCCGAGACAGATGTTGAGGAAGACACAGCGACGGCTAGCGAGGATGAAGACGACGATTGAGGTCTCATAATGAGGACATTCGAAGGATGCATCAAATACGGCGTTGGGCGGCAAAACAAAAAGCGATTTCGGGCCAATTTGGCAGTGGAGATATGATTCCCGCAAGGCGTTGGGCGTGTGTTTAGGTCATGTCGTTGGGCGAGAAGAAAGATTAAGGGAGATGTCAAATAAGCATTTCAGCCTCCCCATCATCGGAGATTCGCAAGGAGAGTCAGAGTAGCAGTCGATGTACACGAGGCCATCTCGTATTTGAAAAATGAAGAGTCATTTCAAAAACAGCCCATCTTACCCGGTGTCAATATTCAGCATTGTCTCCTCTAGCGAAACTTGGCTGAGAAATTAGATACGGCTGGAACTCCTTCCCCCGTATTGTTCATTGACAAATCGAATGAATTGTCATCCACGGGCATTTGAGTCGGAAAAGGGATAAAGTGTCCGGTCCATCAAATACAAATCTCAAAAGCTGAGGTAACACACATACGCTACACGCTACATACACACTGCACCTGCACTGCAACCGCGACACTGCAGCTCTGCCGCCCAAGGCACGTGAGATCAGCCCCAGCGCCCTTCTCTTCGGGGAGGTGCTTTGGAGTCTCTTGCACGACGCTTCTCTGCAACCGGATAAGCGCCCTTTGGCTTCCCTTCCTCCCCTGGTCTGGTCTCTCCTCTTTCCGCCCTTTGGAGCAGGACACAGCCAGCCCCCGGACGTCAAGCCCAAACCCTGATGTCAAGGTGTCTGGCAAGCGCCGACAGGCACCACATTCCCCCCTCCCCTCCCCTCCCCCATCTCCCGTCGGATCGTTTTGACTAAGGGTACATCGGGTGGGCTCCTATGTACTGCTAACTCCTCTTGCCATCCCACACAGCGAGAGCGGCAGCGGCAGGAGCAGAGGAAGAAAAAAAAAGGCGAGTGAGGGTCCTCCTCCCCAGTGGCGTGCAGAGAGAGGATGGGAATTTGGAATCGCCCATTTCTCTTAAGTCTTCGCGATTTCCCCATTCCAACGCTTCTGCCTTTTCGTCCCGCCCCGCGTGGGGATTTTTCTTCGTCTAGACAAGACGACGGATTCAGCGGAACAGCACATCTAGACGGAACCATTTGCTGCTCTTATCATTCGTTTCCCATACATACCTTTGGGGTCCAATCGCTGGGTTCTTAAGAAACATAACGAGGCTTTCTCTCACCGTTTTTCTGTGGGCGCCATCTCTCACACTCCTACGCCCGGACCGACCTTCTCTTTTGGAGCCGTTTGATTCCTCATCAGACATTTCGGTGAGCGGTTATGGCGGATCATCAGCAGGTGCGGCTGTCGAATGAGGGCTGCGGCGGCGGCGGCATCGGCGGCGGGGGAGGGGCAGCAGCCAGACAGGGGCGGCAGCAGCATCGACAACAACAACAACTTCAACAGGCCCTCCTTTTCGGATTACTGGCAGGGCGAGAAGGAGAGTGAGAGGGCGGGACGGGTGCAGTTCGTGACTGAGGGGCCGCCGCCGGCCACGTCGGGTCTCTCTTCGGCGGCGGCGGTGACGGCAACGAGCACGAGCAGTGCTTCTCCGCAGCCGCTGGACCAGCGGCGGCAGGGTTCATGTGAGTTCCGTTTCATTTCGTGCAGACGTTGTCCCCCTTTTCGGATATCAAGATTCCATCATCCATCCTCATTCGCGGCTCTTCCCTGGCTCGTCGGGGTTTGTTTGATGCTGCGTTGCTGGGATTCTCTGGCGATCACCTCACATTTTCTTTGCACGGCAACTGCATTTCGACTTTTTTCATGTCTTGCTGCATTGGAATACAGTAATTGATTTGTCACGGGAGAGCGGTCGAGAGTGGGCAAGCAAGGGTCTTTGCTTTTTTTTATTCGATCGTCTTGTCTTCTGGGTCTGGCTGTTGCAATGATTCCTCATCGCAGCCAGCACGGGTGGCGTCTTTCCCGCCGCTAAGGGGCGAGATGGCGTGGATGCGTTGGGAATCTTTTGGAGGCGCGCGTGTGTGTGTGCGCTTTTCCCCTCCCCCAGCGGACCTCGCGATCGATGAAGCGCACCAGTGTGTGTGTGTGTCTATGGTGTGTTGTGTGTCCCTGCATCCCCAGCCCGGCTTTTGATTCCAAGGTGTGGTCCCACCACCAGACGAACGGTTTTCCTGCACCCCCGATGCGTACACCGCTACCGGGTTTGCGAAGATCTCGGTCTGAACCCTTTCCTTGGCTTCTGGAATCAGTCTTGCTGGATTCGGAAGTCTGCTGGCTCTGCTTCCCGCATTATGTGTGGGCACACACCCACTTTGGCACTTACACCAAAGATTCCATCGAACCACCAGCCGCGAACCCCCATGTCTCATTATCTTTGTTTTACGTTCTGGATGTACTGTTTAGTTTCATTTTATCCTCCTTGATAATTTCGGAGCCCTTGATGTCCTCGTCGAATTATCATTATATAAGACGTCGACGACATTACGAGATTGGAAGAACGAGCGAGCTAACCTCACAACCTGCAAACAAGCCGAGTCTGCCACCACCGCGGACCACACAAAAGAAAAGGCGAAACTTCGACGGCAACAAGTCCGGAAGGCGCAGATCCAGCACCGCACGCGCAAGGCAAACTACATCAAGCAGCTCGAGCTCGACGTGTGCAAGTTCCGGGACATGATCGCCGCCGCGGAGAAAGAGGTGCTCGCGTACCGCCGGAGCAACGAGGGCATGAAGGGCGCGCTGAGAGCCAGGGGGCTGAGGGTGCCTGAGGAGCTGAAGGGCAAGGAGAAAGAGGTCCGCGTCGGCGAGGTCAGAATCGCCGCCGCGGAGGAGACGCCGGTGCAGGAGCCATCGTATGAGGAGGTGATGCAGCAGCCGGTGGAGGTTCACCCGTGCCAACCGCAGCACTCCCACGTTCCCGCGCCGCCGCCGCAGCAACAACAACAGTTCCATCAGGAGCAGACGGATACGCAGGTGTTCAGCGCGGAAGAGCAGCAGATGTTGCCGGAGGATGTGTCGATGGCCCAGCCGTTGGATTACGACCCGTATCCGCCTGCCGACCTGTTCGGGAACGTCAACATGGGCGACATCACCGTCACGATGAGCAAGGACGCCACACTTGGCACACCGTGCTTCCAGATCAGCTCGTCGTCCACTAGCAGCAGCCTCTCATCGCCGTTGCGGCCTGCTACGCCGGATCAGCTGTCTCCTGAGCAGGAGATTATCGCGATCAACCTCATCCTTGCGTAAGTCCCTCCATCAACCCTCGAAACAAACCTGCGAAGCTTTGAAGATTCATTATATGCTAACCGTCGACCTAAATAGGATGGAACACATCTGCTGGGACCACTTCCACCCGCGCCAATATCCGCGCCACGCCGACGCGACCAAGGCGGCCTCGGGCCACACGATGATGGCCTCAACGATGTGCATGTCTTCAGCGCCGGAGCGTGTGTACCGCTCGATCCGGCGGCGCGAGGTCGAGACGCAGCACACGTGGCACGCGGCCTCGGGCGCCGGCAGCGCGCTAACGCTGCGGTCGCTGCTGTCGCTGGCCAAGACGCTGAACCCGGGCGATATCGAGCTGACGCCGGTGCAGGCGTGGTTCGAGCTCGCGGGGCGGTACGGCGCGCAGGCGCTGATGCAGGAGCAGGTCATCGAGGCGCTCAAGAGGGAGTTCTGCGGCGTGGTGGACTGTATCCACTTCGGGGCCATCATCGAGCGGGACGCCTTCGAGAGCGTCGTGGCGAGGGTCATGGCTGAGGTTGGGGTGCCTGAGCTGCCGTGGGAGGGGATGGATGTCGATGTTGGTGGTGGCGGCGGGCCGGGGATGGCTGTTGGAGTTCCACAGATCGCGGCTTAAAAGGGGGTGAAATGGGATTGAAGGTATGATTTGGTAGGGAGTGAGCATTTACAGGAAAAGCAGGCCAGTTGATGGGATGTCGCTATCGGATTTATACTAGAGATGTTGGGCATGGATCTATGGTTGGTATTGGGACGAGGGAGGCGACGATTTTCACGACTGTTACGACAATATCACAAACAGAAAGCATCTACGGACCATAAAAACAACTATGCATGCGGAGAGAAAGGATAGCATGGAGAGATAGATTGGAAAAGAATCACAACATGACAGATACATGTGCTAATTCCCCGGGACATGAAAAAAAACCGTTCTTTCGGAGGCGGTCATGCAGGCCGAGGGGCATTCTGCATTTGGCAGCTACGTCGCCCAGCCTCGTTCGTCTTGTTCAACCAACGTTGATCTCCTATTCGCCGTGTTGTTTCCTCGGACTCCACATCAGAACGCAAAGGGGCAACCTCGCCGTTGGACTGCATATGCATGTTTGCTCCTGACGGTGCTTTTCTGGATATGGATCTATGATCTCTCGCCCCTCTGCTTGGGTCAGGAAGGAGGGGTCGTCTGTTCCGCGCTGGCCTGTTGTCGCACAACCTCCCCCCGCGATTCTTCCTCTTTCTATCCAACATCTCGACTTTTTCTTATCTTTGCCGTTCCAAATCTGCATTGGAACTCAATCTCAGTCTAATCCGTTGTCGCAGTATCGCATACACATCAGAGTCGTCATCTACGGAACAAACGATGGCCCAGGTCGATCACGAAATCCAAATTGGAGCCGAGGATAACGTGAGTCTTCGCCAAGAATTCTATGCCATCACTGTATCTTCTTCTCAATCGTTGCTTACTTTTCGCACAGAACCCGGTCGAAGACGGTGCTGAGGTCGAGGTGGGTTCTAGATCGCGCACATGATGTCGCTCTGGGTCTGATAAATGGCGTACGCGCATAGAGCATCGCCTCCTCGCGCACCAGTCTATCTGAATCTCTTCGTGACTACCACTTTGAGAATGGCAGAACTTATCACCGGTACAAGGAGGGCAGTGAGTCTCCCGCCTCCGTTGCTGGCAGGCTGCTACGACGCCGTGTACCGCCGCTGACCTGAACAAGAATACCATTTTCCAAACGACGAAAAGGAGAATGACAGACTGGGTACGGGCCCTTGGTCATACGTCACCTGTCCGCTTTTTTGAGCTTTTACGCACTGGTGTTTACTCTAGCCTCCTGTTTTCTGACCTTTACGATAGACCTTCAGCATCACTTGGCCCTCCTGACTCTGGGCGGCAGGCTCGGCCTCGCACCACCGTGCGACCCAGAGTACAAGGTCCAGAGAGCTCTTGATATCGGCACCGGCACTGGTATCTGGGCTATTCAGTTCGCGGATGACCACCCCGAGGCTGAGGTCAGTTCAGCTGTATGGCCTCATGAGGACAAAGTTTAATTGAATGGGTACAGGTTCTCGGTGTCGACTTGTCTCCCACACAACCTGACTTGTAAGTGTTTCTTGCATTCGGCCTTGAGTGACGCAACCACTCGAGTTGTATCAGACCAAGAATCTTACATTTACATCCAGCGTGGCTCCAAACGTCAAGTTCGAGGTCGACGACATCGAAGACGAGTGGACTTACACCAAGCCATTCGAATACATTCACAGCCGTCACATGACGTCGAGTCTCGCCGACTGGAAAGCGTACATAAGTAATTGCTACAAGTAATATCTCCGCCTTTTGATTCTTGAGTTCTTTGATCTTTCTATCTCCAACACTCCGACACAGACTGAATTTTGTCGATTGGAGAGTTCTTTACTAAGGCATTTGCAGCAATATCACACCCGGCGGTTACCTCGAGCTTCAAGAGGCCGAAATGGCATTCCTGTCCGATGACAACACATTGCCAGCCGATAGCGCATTAGTGCGGTTCGGTGAGCTTCTCAGAGGTGCAGGTGCCAAGTTTGGACGCAATTTTGTCGTGGCCAGCGAATTGAAGGAGCTCATGGTTGATGTGGGTTTTGAGGATGTCACACTGAGCAAGTATAAGTGGCCTCTCGGGACATGGGCCAAGAATCCCCATTTCAAGGAGATTGGTATGTTCAGCCACGAGAACGCAATGATGGCCGCGGATGGGCTGGCTATGGCGCCCTTGACCCGGGCGTACGAATGGACGCGCGACGAAGTTGAGGTTTTCCTGGTCGATGTGCGGAAGGACCTCAAGAACAGGGCGTATCATGCCTATGTGCCCATGTGAGTTTGGCTGACGGGCTTCAATTGCCGATCTCGTGAGTTGCTGCTAATGGCTATCTTAGGTACTTTTTAGTAGGACGCAAGCCGATGACAGCAGATAAGGAGGACAGTCCTGCGCAGGCTGCGACCCCTGCTGTTCCTCAAGCGCCCGAGGAGACTACGACGCAGAGCCCAGCTCCAGCTCAGTCTGGAACGAATGCTTAAGACTGAGGACGATTTGAAAACGTGTATTCAATCATTGTTGGGAGAGATAGGGGCTGTCAAGCTTGACAAGCTAGCTGGAACGTTTGAATACGGTCTTAAAACATTTGGCTCGTTCAGCGTTGATCTTCAATCGACACCTATGGATATGAACCTGCAGCTGTTGGTGGTCTCTTCTTGTGACAAAAAGCATACACTCAGCATCCAAACCGAATGTGGACCACTGCAGACCCTCAGATTCATTTATGTTTTCTACAGATGCTATTTATCAAAAGGGACGGGGGACAGAGAGTGGGAGACATCTGCGAAGACGGGGCTATGTGTGAAGTTGTGCGGCTTTTGAGAGATACTTGAAGACCTTTGCTGTGACATCAGCTTGCGCGATTCAACGCAGATTTGTTGTCCACTTTTTAAAGAGGGAGTGAGTTCAAGATGAGCCTGTAAGCTTTGTCTGTAGATTGCTCTCGCTCGGCTCTGTGCAAATGATATCTGTTGACGCTACCTATGTTGAGGAAATTTCATAGCCCACCATATAAGAGGGTCTCTGTTGATGTTATATATGTGTGTTCTAGTCAAAGTTTCCGGGCTGTCTCAATCCGCCCGAGGAGTGTTTAGTGATGGAATGATGCACACAAAGCTTCTGTGCCTTTGTTGGTCTTGTTTACGAAAGACGCCATTGATCATTGAACGTGGATATTGATACCTACTTTCAAGGACACAAGATCCTACTCGACGTTTCATGGCGTCTTATTCGGTCATCCTTGGGAGTGTGTGTGGCTCTGAATAAGTGCGGGATGGCACAAATGTGGTGCAAGTCGGTGGAGGAGTCTTGGCATCGTCGATTGTCTTGGGTTACGCTACGCGCAGCCTGTGTTCGCGATGTGGACGGAAATCAGAAAAGCGAACGCCAAGAGCAGATTTCGTTGGCCACTCAGAAACCTGACGGGTGCTGAGTTGAGGTTTTATAAAGTGCAAATCCTTGGTGCACACGCCCTGCCCGGGACTCACCGGCTTCTCCCCATTGCCAAGTATTAGAGTGCAATATAAGTATCAGTGTCACAAGAACTTGATGCGCACCGATGTGAAGAAGTGGGAATGTCCGACCAGCATGCCTTAAATACAGCATCAGACATAGCTCAGAGGTATATATCTACCCCAAGACAGCTGAACTTTCGGAGAGGGTCATGCATGGTCATCGTCCATTCATTGTGATTGAATACATCCAGAGCAATGACGTCTGTGAGAGAAGAAATTACTCACCCTTGGCAAACTCGGAAATATCCTCACTGCTTCGAGTGTGAGATTGACTCGTAATTTGGTGCAAGATCCTCCACAGAATGAAGATTTGATTCGTGAGATGGTAGCTGGAATCAATTGCTGGTTCATTCTGAATCGATGAGAGCTGGAAAGGTCTTTTAAATACGACTTTCTCCTTGGCATCGTTTGAAAACAATGACAGTAATTTTGTCTCCCATTATAAGAGATATCATCCACACAAGTGTCAGCGAGTGGCCATGGCACTAACGTCCAATCGTTTTACACACACCACTCGGGGCCCGGAACTTGCGGACCACCGGGGTTCGGGGCCCGCGCGGCCTGAGTCACCGGCGTTTCACCACCCCACGCAGACTAACACGCTGAGAGAGAGAAGAATAAGGTAGTGAACGAGGTACATTTTTGTATTCCATAGGGTCTTTGGTAACACCCACGCAGCAAAGCTGACCATTCGCATGCCCTGGCTCAACCGCGCCCGTCAACCCCCGGAGTCCGCAATCAACCCCCCCTTCTCCACGCAGTCAGCCGCCTTCCTATCTGACTATGGAGACCGACGACGGTTGCGAACCTGCAGCGGTGACGTCGACCTCTCAACCAAGTACAATCCAACGATCTGTCAGTGAACCTCCTCAAACCTGCACGACAAGCTGGAGATGTCCCACCTTGGCTAACTCAGTGGCAGTGCGATACTTGCCGTGCTCGTAAGGTATGTATGCTGATGTCCATTCGCGGAATCACGTTTTGAATCGAGTACCATGTTGCAATAGGATTTTGACTGGCCGTCATCGGTTCATAACAGGCTAACCCTCTTTTGCGTAGATTCGCTGCGACAGAGAGCAGCCCTGTAGCCACTGCGTCGGCAGCAAGACCCAATGTACCTATACCGACAAATTAAAGCCCCGCGAGAAGAAAACCCGGATTCTCTTGACTTCACAATAGTAAGATACTTCCAGACTTATCCACAGACCCGTGGGCTTGCTGACGCGTCCCCTGTCACTATCTTCAGTGAGAAGAAGATTGATCAGATTGACCGTCGACTGGAACAAGTCGTCGGCTTGCTACAGACTCTTCCCCTCAACGTGGAACAGACCTCTCACGCATCCCTTCAGTCTCCAGCAGGTAGTCAGGGGACTCTGACCACTGATCATGGGCTTGAAGCCTCGTCAGTGATGGAGGGAGAGTCATCATTAGCTGCCCAATTTACCTTCGCAGACGACTTCATGCAGAAGGTCGCTCGTGGAGAATCCCCATCGTGTACGAATCCTGGCGGAGAGTTGCAAGAAAACCTCAAAGTGCTCTCTCAGATCGTCTCCTCCTTCAAACAACATGCTGTTACGGACGAAATAGTGTATCCCCACGCCAGGCTCGTTCACCGGCCAAGTTTTCAAGGGAGTGAATTGCCTCCTATTCAAGAAACCGTCAAGGTTATCCGTGTTGCTGAGTGTGAGTTCCGGCTTCAACGTGCCCCACCCCCACCATTCTATGATGAATGTTGATGCTTACATTGACTCGAGTAGCACAAAGACTCGCTGGTTCAGGCTGGATATACGAATATCTGCCAATGCACACGTTTTCAAAAACGTGCCTAGAAGTCTACTTTTCAGAACAGTATTCTGAGACAGACTTCATCATCGTCACCGCCGGTCTCCATTCCATCTTTAAGGACTACAGCAATATTGTCTCGGGAGAGGAGAAGGAAAAGTGCCTCAAGTATTCTAATCTTTGTCGCGCACACCTCGAAACCGCGCTCACCGGTCTGCCACTTCACCTCCCTGCAACCTCAAAGACAGTCGCTGCTCTAATCTTTGGTGTATGCGATTCCAATATCAACCGAAACATATCTTTGCTAAGTATCTTATAGGCCTGGCACTCAATCGAGCTTTCGAAACCATTTCTGGCTTGGTCGCTATCCTCGAAGGCGTCGGAGCTGTGCCAATCGCTCGGCTACCATCGAGCTGCATCCGCTAACATCGAAACCGAAGAGGACGCACAGTTGAAGAGGTTCCTCTTCTGGAGCACCTACATCACTGAAAAAAGCCTGTCGCTCCGCCTCGGCCGCGCGTCTACGATTCCCGAATGGACAATCACGACTAGCAGGCCGTCTGTCAATGACCCTCATCAGCAGCCGGCACTGGCTTACTTTGTGTTGTGGGTCGAGACTGCGCGTTGCCAAGGGAATATCTACGAGCTACTCTACAGCCCGGACTCTGTCACCCAGCCTGATGCTGTCCGACAATCTCGGGTTCAGGGTCTCGTGTCTGATTTTCAAAAATTAGAGGAAGCGACCCGGGAGACCAATGTGAGTCAAGGCTTCAAACACCAGGCCAAGTGTTGCGTTGCTGATGTTACCACAGAGAAGATGGATAAAAGAATCGAAAGACAAGTCGGGAGAAGATCTGATGGACTTTTACGCCTTGTCGGATGAGACGTTGCGTCTGTCTCTTCTTACACTGGTCCATCGAGCCGCGCCACGGCCTCCAGGCTCGACGACAATTTTCAGTCTTGACTGCGTCATTGCCGCGCGGTCTGCGCTGGAGAAACACAGAGACTGCGTGAGAATCATCAAAAAGAGCGGTAATATCTTTTTCCCAATGCATTTTCAATGGTATGTAAATACTCCTTCGCATGCTTATGCATCCAAGATATTGCTCAGAAACAGTGAAATGCTGAACGCAATAGGTCCATCTTATACGCCCCCTTCGTACCGTACATTGTCATGTTTTGCCACGTCATTGAGACGCAAGACAGGACGGATCTTGGCCGTCTCGGGGAATTTTCCGCCTCTATACAAACCGCGGCCCAAGTTTCCGAGGCGGCGTTCAAGGCCTATCACCTGTTCCACACGCTTCACGGCATCGCGGTCCGCTTCGTCGAAGTTTGTGCGGCAACCGTTCAGGAGGGCCATGGCGGGGCCGGTCCCGAGATGGACTGGTTCCTGGAGGCCTTGGGCATTGCGCCGCCTGGGCAGGAGAATGGCGACCAGCGACGACCGATCAACGACGTGCCGTGGTTCGGCACTGGAATGGCTGACATCGCGGGGGCTGAAGGAGTGAGAGATAACAATGGGACTCAGCGTAGACCGTCCGCAACACAGCCTTTGGCCCGTGTCGGAAACGAAGTTGAGCTGGAGTCTTGGTTTCAGAATAACGAGGCTGTGATGGACTTTCTGCGCGACACTGATTTCAATTTTGGGAGGAACAACTAGAATGATCAAGCGAGGAGGGTCTCCCTGAAGCCCAACACTATGGCGTACGGCTCGTCAGTCAGGATATGAATGTTCGAACTTATCACTAAAATAGAAGTCATGGACTGAAAACTGTCCCAGCATTCTCTGTGAAGGGACCACTCGTGATGCGCTGTTCTCTCTTGCATTGGATTTGGCCTGCGTTATTTGGTCACAGGGGTGTGTAGTCTTTCAAGTCTGTTTATGCCAGAAGTTAAGTTCTAAGTCATCATCCCAATCTTTGAGTTGTTTCACAGCTGATACACTGACTCCCAGGTATGACTACGAGGTGTTCTGTAATTGCACTACCGCGTATTATCGGCATCAGTGATACTGTACAGTTCGAGAAGCACAAGAATGTCAATTATCAGCAGTTTGCTGGAATGTAAGAAAGCTGAAACAATCTACCTAATGGTGAGATTCCCCCCTATTTCTTACAGTCAAAGAAGAGAACCAATTACTGTGAACGTCAAAGACTACTAGGGCCCTTGCCGCCATAAGGTAACCATAAAAGATGGCTTTCAAGAGATAAGATTCTGGCCTTTCAAGCCCCAAGCTTGTAGCCTCCTGGGCAGAGCCGCTGGAAAGTCTTCTCCGCATCATACTTGTCCGACACAGCTCTCAATCTCTGATAATTATACTCCCCATAGCTTCTCATGACATCGACATTTTGCGCAGCATTGTTCACCCATAAGTTCGGCATCAGAGCATCGCGCTTACGAGCCATCTCCGTGACCTTGGCCATGAACTCTTCATCCATCTGCAAAGCTGCCGGATCGTCGGTAGGATTGTCCCAGTTGGATCTGAAGTTGAGGGCTGGTTGCGGCCACACAGTAAGTAAAAGATTTGAAAGACTCAAGTTCGAGTGCGAATGAATAAACTTACAATTCTGGTTGATCTCTTGCCAGCCGCCCGGGTTGCCACCCTTCCTGTTCGACTCGCGAATGTGGTAAGGAGTGATTGGGTTCCAAGATATGGCGATGGTGTGTCCCTCCAATGTAGAGGATTCATAGTGGGTGAAAATTAGGGCGGAAATCTCCTGGTATAATTCCTTGTCTGCCTTGATGTTGATATTTGCACGATTGATGCTGCGATGTAACATTTGGTTAGCACACGTCACCTGCTAAGTCTGAATTGATTTGCTAACCGTGCCGTGTAGACACCCAAGAACTCCGGAGTGATATTCTGTGATGCCAATGCGGTGAGGGTCATGCGGGACATGTTCGTGGCGACGGGCCCAATATCCAGCAGAGGCTTGATCGCGGGCGGGTAGTCGCCAGTGAAGTCGAGCTTATCCGTGAATGGGATGAGATCGATGATGGCAAGGTTGATCGCAGGAATAATCATTTCCATGCAAGTGACCATGAGGTGTGGATCCTCTAGGAGAGGTCCGGTCTGCATGTCGTAGAAAGATCCGAGAGCGGCGTCCCCTTGGCTCGGGCTGTATGAAAGCGGCCCGTGAAAGACACCGTTCGGAAGGGGGAAAGTGTTCATGTCGAAGCGTGTGACGATGCCAAAGTTGTTCGAGCCGCCTTTGAGAGCCCACCAGAGATCCGCATTCTCTGTGGCGTTGGCGTTGACGACTTTTCCACCCGCGAGAACGACCTCAAAATTGGCCACGTCGGCGCTGGACCACCCACGGCTGCCGCAAAAGTATGACAGTCCATCTGGAGGGATTGGTTAGACCTTTCATCTTTGAAAGCAAATATTTAATATTCGGAGCTAGCAGACAAAAGGGAAAAGGGGGAGACGTAAGGCAAGGGGATACGTACTTCCAGTTAAGAGACCAGATATGCCAACGACGGCCATCTCTCCTCCCGTGACTGCGAGGCCTTGACTCTCGAGATTTTCGTAGACTCGGCCCCAGTGATTACCAGGACCTAGACTAACGATTTCACCTGAAGAGTTGAGTGAGAAGTCGTTCATCTTCTCCAAGGCAATAAGCACGCCGTCCTCGATACCAGCCATTCCAGGGTGAGTGGTGAATCCGAGCCCGCGGATAGCAAATTTCCTTTGGAAGAACTCCAGGATTTTCACACATGAAGCCACTTGCTCCGTGTTCTCTGGGGTGAAGACTGCGGATGCATTCAGGCGCGCTCGAGAGCCGCTGTTGGGAATTAGTAAAGTATTGGAGGAGCTCTTGCTAAGACGGACGTCACTGATAGTGACCGCGTGAGACATACAAATATTTGTTGATCCAAGAAGAGTAATCGGCACTTTCAGGTAAAAAGACGTTCGCTGGGTACAGGGCACACAGCAGCTCTTCCGTGTAATCCTGGCTATTCTCTGTGTTCTGATGGATCTGCGATATCTGATCCTGCGTCAGCCCCAGGGTGAACATAAAGCTCGTGATCTTCTCTTTTTCCAATTCCATTGCCATTGATAAGCTCGAACTAGGGCACTTGAAGGCGCAGGATTGAATGGTTTGTTGCAATGAGAGAGTTGAAAAGCGGCAAGACCGAATTATGTAGCCAGGCAAACCGAAAAAAGAAGATGAAAGTCTCAAGCTGCTGTTGCGGATGGGTTTGAAACTTGAAGCTAGAAATCATCAATATATATTTCAACTGGGCTACTGTTTGTTGGTATCGACAAAGTCTACCTGGTGCTTTCTTCTTCTCCCGGAGCCCCGCGAATTCCGGGCCCCGAGTACTGCACCGCGCTTCGGGCCCGGGCGTTCGGTTGATCGGGGCGCCGTCGTGTCGGCGGGCAGAGACTAGACCGCCACGACGTATATATTGAGAAGAATGAGTCAATCAGCCAGCCCAAATTAATTTATGCCCTTCCCTGCATGCTCCGCATCTCGGCCAGAAGCCATGGCCGAGGGAATCCACACCGTTCATGGAAACCCTTAGTCAATGATCAACAATGAAAAAGTTTCATCACTCATTTTGTTTCTGCTATGAACGTAGAGAAAATAAGCCAGCCAGCTTCACGTCCACATCGTTGTGTTGATACTCATGTGATGACACATTCCTGTTGATCTCTCGTAATCATCATGCGAATTCCTGACCAAGAACTCTCTTCATATTGCACAGAAGTATTTGTGAATTCGTCGTAGGGAAAGAGATCATAGCTGCTGGGCTATACCAAGGATAAGTTTACACACGTCTTAGACGCCAGGTACCAGGCTTAGACTATTGATTATGGCCGATATGTATTCGAGAAAGAGAGCAACAGGCTGAGTGTATCGTGAGAAACCTTCTTTCTCTTCCTTCCATTTTCTTTTCTTTTCTTTTCTTTTTTTTTTAAAAAAAAACAAAAAAAGAGTTGTATGGTTTGATGCTTTTGGCAGTCTACCTTTGTCAGTGAGCGTGAGACAGCAAATCCGGCTATGCAATTCATCATTGACGTTTCAATCAGAACATCATCAGTGCCGACTTTTTGAAACCGACAAAGTTACGTACGTTTTTATTTAAATTCGACTTCCAAAAGAGTGAAACTGACAGAAGACATATCTGAGTCAAGCTTGCCTAGGGAAAAGTGTCATTGGCTTGAAGGCCAGCCTTTGAAGTTGTATGGTTGCGGGTCGGGCAAGTCTGGCATCTGCAAGGCCACGATCTCCGTCTCTGTACACTCGCACGCAGGTGTAGCCCATCATTCTCCAACAATACGCCCGTTCGCTTCCAATATTGCCATTCCTCCTTTATGGCTCATCCGGTACTGTAATCCGGGGATCCTCCATGCCCGGGCGAGACGGGCCTCGTCCGCCGGCACAAAAAGTCCCACTCGAAACAGAGATGTCTTCAGGCAGCGCGGGCACGTAATCGACGCAATCCTGCAATACGTCCGAAGATGCATTGTGCCGAAGCTGGCGAGAATGAGTTCGAGCCTTGTCTGCGACATTTCTGGCACTATCTCCCTCAGAAGCAGGGCATCAGCTAGCCACTCAAGTGCGTTGTCTCCATGCCGACCAAGTCTTTCTACCCGCCAAGTTGGGCGCCATTCCCTGCGAATGTATTGACTTCTCAATGCCTCTTGAAGAGTTTTGACTAGACCTTCATTTGTAAGATGTTGCATGATAGCGCTAGTCTGTTCTCCGTACAATCTTGTGCCAAGCGTAGCGACAAAGTCGTGTAAGTCGGGCCTGGTTTGGGCCAAAGTGATGTCAACGCATGAGGCAAGATGTTCAAGAGCACCGGTCCAATCTGGTTCTGCGAGGGCACTGACAATTCCGATGGGTTGCAACCTGAGACTCATCCACGTCTTGCTGTCCCGCACTTCCCAAGAGATATTCGTGTGATCAGGGGGGCTGGTCTCTTCGCCAAGCTCCCAAGTATTGATTTCGTAGTAGCATTGCCACCAATTTTCATCCTTACGATCGTCATACATAGGGAAGTCAGGCGTCATTAATATGGGACTGAGGTCTCCTTCTTGGAGGCACGTCCTGGCGGCATGAAGGTACCCTTCACGAAAGCCCTCTTTCGGTGGCGTGGTGTGACTCTTGCTGGTGATCCCCCGGAGGCCGTGTAAAAAGTCATATGAGTCGCGGCAGCCTCTTTTCGACAATAAGGCAAAGGCCATGGCGAAGTTCGTTACTCCCAGCGATCGGACCTCGTTCAAAGGCCCCAAATTCCACGGCACAAAATTGCCGTGAGTCATCATACCGACTTTCCTTTCCAACCTGTACACGTCGCCTCCATCTTCCCTAAGTTCCCTCTTCCATACTTCATGAAGTTTGGTTAGAAATGCAGGATCTGCACCTGCAACCTTCACGAGGTGGAAATCTGATGTCATCATCTTAATCCGCCGGCTTCGGATGAGCTCCATTGCCGTCCACATACGAGTAAACCATCTTGCATTGCAGATGTCTGTCATACCCTGCAATCTTTCGTCTGAAGTCTCCCCATGGTACAGCTTGTGAACTGACTCCTGTTCAAGGTCATCGTAGTGTATGACTGTACTTGTTGCCTTCTCGAAAATTTCGTGAATCTTCAGGAGGATGGGATGTTTCAGCTCATCTGTCCATTGAGGCACACTGAAGTAGTCATGCCAACACTCCCAATCCTCGGAGGGCTCATCTTCATCGATTCCACGGAAGATTCGCACAGGTTTCTCGAATGTGAGCCGTCTCACTTCTGGAGGTTGAGGAGACAAGCCAGTTCGCTGCTGGATTTCCGATATCTTTGGATCCCAGACGTGGGAGATCACCAACAGAGGGAGACCTGTGTCCAAAACGCAGTGCAGGTGTCGGTCGAACAGTAGGATATCAACTCCGAGGTTCGAATGAACAACTCTACTGCACTGCCGGTGCCAATCATGCTCATGAGTGCTCGGAGACACCCTGAATGTCCGAATCAGAGCGTCATCGATAAAGGAGCCTTTACAAACAAGACATTGTAAGGCTTTGTACTGGGGTTCTTTCCAAAACACTTGAAGATCTGGCACCTCGCACATGCTTCCCTGTTCTTGGAAGTGGCTTGTGGGAAGGTATTTCTGATGTGAAGAGAAGAAACGTGTTAAGGTATCAGGGGCTAAGGGCCACGGTTAGGTCAAACTGATGGTAGAAGCACCCAAAAGGTAGGTCTGGTATTACTGCGCTACTTTTGCTTGCTTCTTCTAAGATCCGTATTTTCGGCCTTCAGCGAGTACTCGCCGAGTCCTCGCTGTGGAGGGTTCCATGCCCTGGACCCGTAGGCCTCTCCGTTTCTTCGGCCTCTGCTGGCCGAGCTGTCCCCGGCTTCCCCGGGCTCGGTGTCCAGTCCCTTACAAAACGACGTATAACAGGCTTCAAAGTCCGAGACGGAGATGAAAAAGGACGTAATGGCTGATACTAGAGTCCAGAGATAAGGACGTCGCGGGGTAACCCCCTCTTCAACTCCAGCTGGCAGCCTGCTGCATGCATGATCCCTTTCAGGACACCGAGTCTCCAAAAGGAGGAAACACAGCTATCAGATCACTTACCGTATAATCTTGACGAACGCAGAATCCGCTCAAGCTAGGGGTCCTATTCGCCAGGAGGCCTGATTGTGGATGTTTTCCCCCTACTAGCCTTCTTAAAGCTCTACTCTGCTCGACTATGTGTCCAATTGGATAGCCTCGCAGGGGGCTTACAGGGGGGTGCGGATTCTACGTTCGTCAAGATTTTACGGTACCTGCATGATAATGTTCAGGACAAGGCCCCAAAAGAGAAAATGAAGCTCTTAATCCACTTACCTGCATGGCGCTCATGACTTCGTCCTGTTACACATAACAGTCATTCCATCCAGCCAAGACAGTCTGGGCGAAAGATAACGAAGCTTATAGGATAAGCAGCCTGCAGGCCTTCGGTGATGTGCCATGAATTTCATGACTTTTCTTACTCGGATAATCAGAAGTTTGTAGCACCAAAAGTCAACGGTGAATGTCGGCACCGCTGTTTGGACCATGTGATTTCGGCGCAGACTCCCCGCAAAAGGACCACATTAATCTCACTTATTACGTAGGCACCGTTCATATGTACTGTTCGGACACTTTGATAAGTACTAGTCCACAATAGCAGAAAGTAGGGCGACGTCCTTGCTCGTTTTGGATCCTCTAATCGTGAGTCACCTTTGATCAACCTTGGGCGGAAGTATGTGGAAGTTTGACCACTTCTTTGATATGGCCAACACACCCGGAAAACAAGACATTCACAAGAGCTTTTTGAACCATGTATATGAAATTCCCTAGCAGGATTTTGTATTGAAATATCTCTATGTATAGGAAAAAGGGAGTAAGGAAACGCTTGAAACAACAGGGTTTGGGTATCTTGATCATCATGGAGCCAAATACGTCCGCGCCGACGCATAATGGCTTGTCAATCATGTAAAATATGCAACCGAAAGCACGTCCGAAGCCGACGCGCGGTGGTTGATAAAAATCCTCATATCTCATGCACACATACGTCTGTATCACCGACGCATTCGTGCTGAGCTCCATCGCCGGAGCCTCCCTGCACACTCACACTCACTCTACCTATCTTAAGCAGAGGTGGAGGTGGCGGCAGGAGGAGCCCCGGAGCCGCTGGGGAAACCGGTGCCGCTGGGGAAACCGGTGCCGCTGGGGGCATCGCCGCCGACACCACCGGAGCCAGAGTTCTCGACGGCGACGCCGCCGGAGGAGGTGTACTCGAAGCTGTAGCTGGTGTCGTAGCTGGCGGTGCGGTTGATGCCGATGGTGATCCAGCCGAAGATGCCCTCGGCGACGTCGTCGCCGAGGTAGGCGTACTGGAAGAAGGGGTCCGAGTCGGCGTTGCTGCCGAGCTCGTCCCCGACGACGTGGTCGTCTGCGTTGAGGGTGATGTCGACGGTGTTGGTGTTGTAGGGGGCGAGGGCCTCGACGGCCTCGACGAGATCCTGGTCCCAGAAGAGCTGGCCGATGGGCGGCGTGGCTGGAGGAGAGGGTGTTGTTGGGAAGGACGGTGGCGTCGAGGAAGGCGACCATGTGGTGGTGGGTGGCGCGGCCGGAGTAGTGGCCCGGGAAGATTGTGGTGAACTGGACGACGCCGTCGTTGTCGGTCTTCTGGACGCCGCGGAGGGCCGTCTTGTTGAGGTTAGAGGCGTCGTCGCCGTTGCCGTTGGAGCTCTCCTGGACGCCCGAGTAGATGCCCGTGGCGTTGCAGTTCCACAGGTCCCAGTAGAGGTCGGTGATGGGCTCGCAGGTCTCGACGTCGATGAACTGGCCGTCGAGGACGACGTCGACGCCGGGCTCGCCGTCGCGGAGGTCGGAGCGGATGTGCTCGCCCTTGACCCAGAAGGGGCCGATCTCGCCCTCCGGGTTGAGGATGCAGGTGTGGTTGGAGCCGAAGATGTCGGTGGACGGGGTGGACATGTCGATGCCGACGTGGAGGGAGGTCTGGTTGTGTCCCGTGCCGGCGGAGTCGACGTCGCGCTTGGTCTTGCGGATGGCGCGGTGGTAGTCGATCGTCTGGGCGCGGCGGACCATGGCGCGGGCCTGGAGGTCGCGGTAGGCCTTGGTGTTGACGCAGTTCTCTAGGCCGCGGCGGGCGAGGCCGTGGTGCTCGTGGCGGGCGGCGAGGAGCGCCGGGTGAGACTCCTCGTGGTGGCCCGGGTGGGCGGCGCCGAGCATGACCGAAGTCAGGAGGAGGAGGACGGAGGAGTGCATTTTCTCGGAAAGAGTGGTGAAGATGTTGTTTCTTGGTGTTTTTGTAAAGATTGTGGAAGAGTGTTCTGTTGAATGAGAGTGTTTGCTAGGCTGAGGTTGTTGATCCAGGCTGGCTTGGTGATCTCTCCTTTCAAGACTCCTTTCGAGGCTGGAATCATCATCTTCTTATAAGTGATTCTTTTGGCCCTTTCCATCTTCATCATCGGAGCCTCCGCTCCCCTAATCCATCCACCCCTTTCCTCGCCTCCATCACGAAAGGGAAAAAAAAAAAAACTGCAGCGCCCCTTCGCTTGACGTCTTCATCCCGCTATGCGTCACCCGTCGTCGTCACCGACTGCGTCCCTTCATGCTCTAGAATCCCAGAGGTTCATCCATTCTTTCTCGTCAAGTGGATTGATACATCCGGGACGAACGAACGCCCACGTCGAGAAACATGCAAACAAGCCTTCCCGTGGATCTCAAAAGTCTTGGCAGTCGAGGCTAAAGCTTTTGATATCCTATGAATACCGTCAAAAGAGGCATTCACGTCGTCAACCATACCCCGAAAACGTCAAAAGAGTCGATCATGGTTGGTTCGCATTTGCCCCAGATTACACTGCCACCAAGCGAATCTGGGGCAAATGCGAGCCAACCACCACGCCGCAAATTCTCATCAGATCGTGGGTTTATCTGGTGTTTAATATCAATCCTAGCCACCCCGCGGAATCCGTGGCATTACAGGCTTACATTGTGCGCATGATGATTGGTTGACGGGGATTTTTTTTGCCCATCCTTAGATCGACGTTGGATCTGAAGTCGTAAGCTTTTTTCCACATGTACTTCCCGCGCCCTACATCCCGGTCACTTTTTTACGTTTACACGACAGCACACTACAGCCTCAAAACTGGGGTAAATTTGCTGCAAGGGATGGTTGGCTAAAACGGAATGTGGGTGCGTAAAGTTGAGATCAACGTCGACTTAGACTAATTGCAGCCTCCCCTTACGCGCGTTCTAGAAAGGGACAATTGAAGGAAGCGAGCTCCATCACCAAGGCACTGTGCCACGGTTCGGGGCCGAATCTTTTCGGTATTCGGGTCTTATTAGAGTACCGATCTACTACAACCTCTACGGAGCAATCACAGAGCTGAGAGAGTTCCACTCTATGTACAGTCCGAACTTCTATGCGGGAAGTGGGACCCACGGGCTTAGTCTATACACTTACGCCGTCGCCGCCGCCGCCTTCTTGGCCTGCCTCTTCTCAATCTTCTCCAGCTCCATGTCAATCTTCTTGAAACTCCAGCTCTTCCAGAAAGGAGGGTAGAGGAACGGGCGGAGGTCAAATCTGTTGTCGTCGGGGGCTATTTTTGGGGGGGTTGGAAAGTCAGCGAAAATGCCCCTGACCCGATTGGACGGTACAATAAGGGTACGGTCGACTTACAGTAGTCGTTGCAGTGTAAGGATGGTGTGAGCGTCGTCATCTTGTGTCCTGTCCCCGTCGTCATTAGTCGCTTGTCTTGTCGTTGCGGAAAGTGCGGACTCAACTCACGGTTGATTGCGTAAAAGTGGAAGAATTTCTTGACCTTCTCGGCCGTCTGTCTCGGGTTGTAAAGCGGCGCTTCATCATCCGGCGCACGCTCGCGGTGCTCGTCCCAGTCGTGGACGAGGCGCTGGAACATGCCGTAGGGGCCCAGCTTGTTGACCTTGCGGAGGCGGCCCATGATGGTGAGCTCCGGGTAGGTCATGCCCATGTCGACCTCGTCGCTCTGGACGTACGTCTCCGAGATGGGTTCCTATGGAGGTTGGGTCCTGCGTGTGAGTGGAAACTCTTCCTCTGGATGGGTAAAGGGGGGGGTCCAGCCTCGGCGTGAGGGAAGTGGGAGGAAAGATTGGGACTCACAAGTTCCGCAGTCGGGACCGCCGTGAGGAAGTCGTGGAGACACGGGATGCCAAAGTCCTTCTCGGCCCAGGCGATGAAGCGCTTGAGGTCGGACTTGTCGATGGACCCGATGGGGTTGATGTCAGCGCCTGTAAGGGTGTGTGTCAGTGTGTGTGTGTGTCCTTATCAGGGGCGGGACCCGCGTATTCAGCGATTTGCGCGGGTTAGTGCCCAAAGCCTCTCTGAGAGGCTCATATGGGCGTTCTTACTGGAGCAATCATATCTATTCTAATGTCAGTATATCAACGTCAGTGCTTACGTTTGCTGAATCGCTTACTTGGTGAAGTATCCTCTCAAAGACTCGCCGACGTTTGCACTGCCCAAAACGAGCAAGCCACCACCACCAGGGCGGCCTCTGGCAGTGGGAAGAATCTGTCCGTACTCGTACGCCGTCACCATACGAATTCTCGCCTGGAGGCACTGCAGCATCAGGTTCTCCTGGACGGTGCCGCCTTCGACCTTGAACTTGGGCTCAAAGTTGTTCGTGGCTTTGAGGAGGTTCTTCTGCGCCTGGTAGATCTCATCGATGTCGAGGTTGATGTGGTAGCTGCCAATGGCCTCGGCGAGGTCCTTTGCACGTCCGCGGGTCTCGGCAGAGCTTTGTTCCCTCATGCCCATGTAGATGGTTGAGAAGACCTGCTTGCAGAGGTCTTGGGGCGTCTTCGGAAGGACACCTCCTTCGTAGTTGGCGATACGCTTCACATCTTCGATTACCTGGGCATTTCCCTCTCCGACAGCCTTCATTACGATGCGGCACATGGAAAATACGATTGCTATAATGGGTCAGTTGGTGTTGGAATAAGGGGCGAAGGAGGCCGTACTTGCGGTTGCGCAGGAGTCGATGCCACCACTCAGTGGAACGAGATATCCTGCTGTTCCAGATCGACGGAGGTACTGAGAGTTGTCAGCTTCGCACAGACAAGAGAAGTCAGTCGTCTTACATCCCAAAGATAGCATCCAGCACACTGCGCAATCTCCTCCTCGACAGAGAAGAACTTGGGCTTGATAGGAGGCGAAGGGCGCTTCTCAACATCCGCATCGTCATCCTCGGAGCTCAGCTCGAAAGAAGTCTGGATTCTCTCATACTTGGCATCGGACCGCGCAGCCTGCAGGCCGCGAGAAATGGCGGAGCGGTAGGCCCGCACCTCCTCCAAGTCCACCGTCGCAGTGACGACCTCGACATCGTTCAGGCTGAACTGCGAGCCCTGCGCCACAACGTCGCCGTTGACCAGAATCATGGCGGAGCCGTCGTAGTACAGCCTGTCGCCGTCGCAGCCCTGCTGGTTGGCATACAGGTAGATGCCGCCGTTCTTGCGCGTGGCCTCCATGATGAGCTGCAGGCGGGTGTCGAGCTTCTGCAGGGTGAAGTGGGAGCCGCTGGAGTTGGTGATGATCTCGACGCCGTCGAGGGACATGGCGATGTGCGGGGCGTTGGGGGTGAAGAGCTCCTCGCAGGTCTCGGCGCCGAAGCAGGTGTCGGGGGTCGAGACGACGGCGTCGCCGAAGACGACGTGCGTGGCGCCCTGGATGTCCTGCAGGATGCGCGGCAGGTGGTACTGCTCCGTGGTGCGCGGGTGCATCCACGGGGTGAAGTGGCGCATCTCGCGGTAGTTGCCGTCGTTGGCGAGCCACATCTTGGGGCGGATCATGAGGATCTTGCCGTTGAGGCAGAGGACGCGGCAGTTGAAGCGCTGGTTGCGGTGCTGGACGGGCATGCCGATGTCGAGGAGGATGTCGTGGCAGGACTCGTCGAGGAGGATGCGGCGGAGCATCTCGAAGCAGTGGAGGTAGAGGTCCTGCTCGAGGAGATGATCGAGGCAGCCATAGCCGCAGATTTCGAGTTCCTGGGTTGATGTCAGAAGGTTGAAATTTATTGTGCATGTATCGTCTGAAGGCTCGTTGAACAAGCTGAGGGGATGTGAGTGACTCACAGGACCAACACGAAGCCGGGCTCCGGCGGCCTTGGCCTTTTGGATACTCTCAATGATGCGAGCCGTGTTGCCTTCCCACTAGAGTTGCAGAGTTAGTATCACCAACAACTCTTGGTGAGGGGTAGAGACTCACGTCCAGAGCCCACTGGTTGAGCGAACATGTCGCTACCGTGACGAGGTGGCCCATGTTGATGATCTTTGCTCAAGTCTATATTTCAATTAGTTGTCTGATATTCAAAAGTGTCTGTAAAATGACTTGCCTGAAGTGTTGCAGTATCGTCGCGGATGCCCCTCAATATATGTTGAAGTGAGGACGTTACGTACACTGCCTTGAGAGCAGATGACTCATCCAAAACCAGAGAGTCGAGCACCTCAACGAGTTCAAGAAAAAAAGCGTGAGAGTCGGCTGCGCTGTTGGAACGGAGAGAGGATTCGTTTTTGTCCTCTCAAGCTCAAACACAAAACGTTCTGAACCGGAGAGCTTGACGGAGCAGTTTCGGCATTACGGGTCAATTGACTTCAGAGACTCAGCGGCGCATCTTATCAAACCCCTCACCCCCGGTATCGCATGTTAGTGCCCATGCGCGTGCCTCCGCCCAAACGCTAACATCTGCGAGCTATCACCCGTATGAACTGCTGCCTCTGGCGAACTCAGAAGGGCATGCGCGATTTTGGCAATTACGAAGAGGAGTCATGAATCTGATTCTTCAATGACGCAAACTGAACCGCCTGTTCATCCCAGTGTCAAACAAACATTCGGGTGACATTCCACGGCTTGTAAGTGGTAGTCCTGATCCCTGTCAAGATCAATCCCCGCCATCAAGGCTGCTCGGCGCCGGGCCATGCACCACACATGCTGACAATTGCCGGCCGAGCTCCAGCGAGCCCCGGCAGCTGTCGCAGCGCCTCGGCTCAAATCTCCAACCACCAAGAACCACGCTGCGCATCTCAACACCATCACGTCCACGATACCCCCATCGCGACATTAACCTCAATTCGATTCACTGACGTCGCGCCATACCTCCCTACCAACGAACCAGATCACCGAACCTGAACACAACCGTAATTCGACAACCGCCCAAACAACAAACCCGCGCGCGCGCAATGCGCAGCCGCCATTAACAATGTCGTCCTCCCCCGAACAACCACAACACCCGACGCTCCCCTCCTCGCCGTACCCCTACGCCGCCCCCGACATCATCCGCGCCCACCAGAAAGACGCTTACTACAAGGGCCACCTCTCCAACACCCTCACCTCCCTCCACCGCCTCCTCCTCGGCGCCCGCTCCGCCCACTCCGCGACCTCCCTCCACCGCCTCCTCGCCGACACCCTCTACCTCGGCCTCACCACCCTGCCCGGCAACCGCACCCTCGGCGAGGAGTACTGCGACCTCGTCCAGCTCCACGTCCCGCCCGCCGACCCCTCCGCCGCCGAGCTGCCCGCCCTCCGCCGCCGCGCCGCCTACATCGCCACCTCCGTCCTCCTCCCCTACGCCCTCGGCCGCCTCCTCCCCTCCGTGCGCGCCCGCATCCGCGCCGCCCTCCAATCCTCCCTCCCGAAAGGACAGCAACCCCCCGGGACGACCCGTCAAAAACTCGCGGCCTACATCCTCGCCAACCTCCCCAGCCTCACCTCCGCCGCGCCCCTCCACGCCGCCACCCTCGCCGTCTTCTACTTCACCGGCACCTACTACGAGCTCGCCAAGCGCCTCCTCGGCTTCCGCTACGTCTTCACCCGCAAAGTCCCCGACTCCCCCGACCGCGCCGGCTACGAGGTCCTCGGCGTGCTGCTCGTCGCCCAGCTCGCCGTCCGTCACCTGCACATCCGCGCCACAATCTCCGACTTCTCCACCTCCCGCGCCGCCCGCGAGCGCGCCCTCGCAGCAGCAGGGCACGCCGACGTATCCCTCGACGCAAACGCCTACGCGGCCAACACGGCCGTCCTGCTCTCCGAGACGGGCACCCCGGGCGGCAACGGCACCGGCGCCGCCAAGGTCGACATCGCCGCGGTCACGCACACGCCCGTGGTCTCCGCGGACGAGGCGCGGTACGACCTGAGCGACGACAAGGTGATGGGGTACATCGCGGGCGCGGCGCAGCGGAAGTGCACGCTGTGTCTTGAGGAGCTGAAGGACCCGTCCGCGACGCAGTGCGGGCACGTCTTCTGCTGGACGTGCATCGGCGACTGGGTGAGGGAGAAGCCCGAGTGTCCGCTGTGCAGGCGGGAGGCGATGGTGCAGCATATCCTGCCCCTGAGGATTGCGTGATGGGGAAAGGGGTGTTTTGTTGTTGTTGTTGTCTAGCTGCCCCGGTGAGGCGAAGCGGAGTTTACTTTTTCGAACATTTACACTTTTTATTATTTACAATGAGCGGAGAGCTTTGGTGGTTAAGGTCAGCGGTGGTGGTGGTATTTGATCCTGGGTGTGTAATACAGGACTGGAGTTTGCGTGAACAATCAAACGGCATCAGAAGCAAAAGGTGTTTGTACGAAATGAATTATATACCACAGAATAGAGGTACACCCATGAGATGATACAAAAGGTATTAGCACACTCCCAGTCACACGCAGGCTGCCAGGAAGACGACAAGATGCGCGGAGAAATGTAACGAGAGATAGAAAACGTGTTGGTCGACCTTCCTACTCAATACACAGAGGAGTTTGAAAAAAGTGTGAAGAAATGTCCTCCCCCCCCCCTAGACACTGTGTCACCGCCGCGCTTCATATCAATGGATCAGATGGCTCGTCGGTTGTAAGGTATGAAGACCAGCTTCCTGGGAGCAATGCCGACCATTGGATACGACGGACGGGGTGCCAGTATCAAAAAAGAGGAGAGAAAAAAAAAAAAAGTGATACTGTTTGTCGACCAAGACAAGTGATCCGAACACCTTCCCCCATCCCCACCCAACGGTCCGCCCTTTTCTCCCCTTGAGGAGAGGGCCCGTTTCCCATTCCAGGGCTTGATGGCTCTCTATTCCATCGTGTAGGTATCATGTGCCATTGTGCGTTCCAATAAAAACAGCAGAAAAACATCAAACGCTTAAACTCCGTATCCTTTATGAGTTCCCCAGCCCGGTTATCCGTTGGTTACAAAAGGGTGTTTGGGGGTTGGAGGTTCAACTCAAGCAGTGAAGAGAACAATCTCTCCACGCTCGTTGCGCCTCATGCGCAGGGAGCGCCACAGCTCCTTCTCCTCCATGAGCTTGCTGAGGTTGTCGCCGGAGGAGGAACGCTCGCGGTGGAAGCGCTTCAGAGCCTTGTTCATGCTGCAGCCGCGCTCGCTCTCGGGGCCCTTGTTGACGAGGGACAGGAAGACATCAGCGCGGGGGCGGAAGACGACCATCTGGTTGTCGTCGCCGTCGCCGTCCTTCTTGCTGTCGCGGGAGCCGGGGCGGTACTCGATGAGCTTGGGGGCCTTCTCGCCGTCGCGGTGGCGGTGCGAGGAGTGCTTCTTGGAGGAGGACGAGACCTTGCGCTTCTTGGCCTTGGTCTTGCTGCTGGTGTTCATGTTGAGGAGGCCGAGGATGTTGTTGCCGATGCCGCCCTCGGAGGACTTCTTGTGCTTGGAGTGCTTCGTCTTCTTCAGCGGGCTGAGAGGGGACGGGTCGGCGTCGCCGGAGAAGTCGGGCGACGGGGGAAAGACGGGACGCATCATGGTCTTGATGCCGCCGGTGAGGCCAGAGTGCTGGAGGCTGGGCGGGGCGTCGATCATCATCTGGTCGGTGTCGACGTGAAGACGCTTGCGCTTCTTGTCCTTCTTCTCGCTGCCGTCTTTCCTCCTCCTCTCGTGCTTGGGGGCGGGTGTCTCGTAAGGGTCGAGGGGAATAGAGCCGGCGCCGTATTGGACCATGGCCTGGGGGTCCTCGTCGACCATGGCGCCGTCCTCGTCCAGGAAGGTGCTCGCTTCATAGCGGACCAGTTGTGTCTCCTCGTTGACCTCCTTCTGGCCGAGCTGGAGGGTTGAGGCGGTGGGTGTTGCTGCTTCGAGAAAGTCAAAGACGTTGGGGGCGGAGGGAGGTGTAGGTGCTTCGGGCAGGTTGGCAGGGGAGGCACCGTCGTCGCTGCCGCCGCCCTGGTATTCGTAGGTCTCGAAGACGTCCTCGGGGACGTCCTCAACGTATGCTACATGAGCCATGCTGTCGTCGGGAAGAGGTACGTTTTGCGGCTGGATGTTGTTTCTATTGTTCTGCTTCTTATTGTTGTTGTTCTTCTCCTTGTAGAGGGCGCCTTGGTACTTTTGGGCTTCGCTCATGCAACTCTGGCGTTGGGTTAGCACATGACTACCTTAGCCTTGGAGACGGCGCCCGTTGGCGGCTCGAGGAGGAACTGGTGGGACTTACGGTATGAGAACGATATTCGGTGCCGGGGAAGTAGACCATGCAATCGATGCAGGTGTAAGTGGCGCCTCGACAACGGTTTCTGTGCGGGTCGAGCTTCTTCTTCGTCAAGACATCACCACAGTTCTGTGGTTGAGCGAAGCGACAGGTCAGTGATGTTGCGCAGGAGTTGCTAGAGCAAGATAATTGGATTCTTGGGGGATGAAGAGGGGTGTATGGTCGGGGAGGCGAAGGAGGGACGGGACGAGACAGTGACTATTAAAGAGCATCCAAGGGGAAGTGGAGGGGTGTTTGTTTCTGTTGCTGGAGGGGTGTGTGTCTTGTGTGTCGCTATGTGTGGAAGGTGTGTGGTGTGAGGATGTGATGTCAGGTCAAGAGGTTATAATAAGACGACATGGGGATCCTCGGGGGGGCTACCGACGGGGGGGTCGTACGGAGAAGTAAAGGGACCCTTGGGATGGAGGGGGAAGAGGACGAAGAGGAAAAAAAAGAGGGCGACGGGCGGGCTTACCTCACAAGAGAAGGACACCATGATGAAGGGAGCGACGCTGTACGATGATGTGTTGTCCTTACAATGGGCTTCTATTGGGCGCGGGACGTTGGGCTGAGAACGGTTTTGACTGGGTCGCGGTATTTAACGGAAGAGAATGAAAGGCGGTTTGGGGAGGCGACGGAATGGCCGTGGTGTATCTGTCGGCAGGCGGATTTGCAGAGTGCAGATTCAGGGCGGCGCCTGACTGGCCGGGCTGGCGGGCTTGGGGGATCGTCAAGAAGTGGACTGCAATGCAAGCCGGGACGTGTCTTGTACGAGAAGAACAAGGGCAGACTTGGGGACGACGCTGAGTGTTTTGGAGCTTTGGGAAGCGTAGCTGAGACTTTGGCAGTCGGTAGCGGGTGTGTGTGTGTGTGTGTGAGAACTAGCGGGATGGATGTTGGAGACAGGCCCGGGCGTGGAGCGAGGGGAATGTTGTTGCTGTTGGATGTTGATTGTGTGTTGTGAGAGCAAGTGTGTGTTTGTCGGCGGCAGCAGACAGAGAGGATGGCGAGAGGATGAGAGAAATGGCGAGACGGCGGGTGGCTCGGGGGGAGCAGGCGCAAAGGAACTCAGAGTTCAATCCAACTCGAGATGTCAGGGGCTTCCTCCGTGTTGGTTTCGCGTCTCAAAGACGTAGCTGTGCCGGCGATCTCCAAAGTTGGAATCCCTTATTTGGAGGGGTCCAAGGGGGCGACGTCCGCAGGGGGGGAAGGGAATGGAGGGGTGAGAATTTGTTTCGCGCTTCAGGTGTGTTGGATGTGGTAGAGAGAGAGACGCAGCTGAGGAACGCGCGCAATCTCTGCCCCCAGAAAAAAGCGTCCAGCTGCAGGTGATGACGGGTAAAAGAATGGAGACTGAGATTCCTGGACTGCAGAGCGGGAATCCGAGCTGGGCGATGTTGTATTTTGAGTGAGGTGAGCTCAGCACTGCAAGTTTGCGGTTGCGACGAGTGAGCGAGAGCTGGATGGAGGAGCTGGTGGCGTGGTGAATCGAGGGGCAATGGCGTCAAAACCGGCCTAAAGCTGTCCAAGATTGACCGTGCTGAGGATGTTTGGACTGGGCGGATGAGATTACGCTCGTCTGGAGAATGCGCGACGAATTATCGGTTGCCAAAGACACGGCTAGAGACGAGGTTGAGTTGCGAAAAGTCGTGAAGCTGCGCGGGCTGCACTGCAAAAAAGTCTATGCAAACAAAGTGGGAATCAACGAAACTTTTCGCAGTGGGATTTTTTTTCTCTGGTCCGTCTTTGTCGTGGAGACGTTGGAGTGCATCGCAGTTGGGCAGCTCGACATGTTGTTGCTAGGCGCACCCCGGCTCTTTCCAGTGACAGGCGGTATCCCAGGGGAACGACGGTCATTCAGCAGCAATCGGTGGTGTCGAGTGGCCCAATGAATCCAAAACCCAGGCGAACGACGCGTCTGATTGGCTCTACTTCGGATGATAGCCAATTCGCGGCCGACCAATCGTTGTAGACAGGGCGACAACGGTGGGGGTGGTTGCATCTGCTGTCCGCCTCACTCGGGCGGGAACACTGAAGACGGTGGACGATATGGAGACTCTGCGCAGCACCGTCCTTGCGTCCGTCCAGCCTCCAGAGTCCAGCGGGCGACCATTGAGCATCCTCTCCCGCTTGCTCGCAGCACGAGATCCCGCCGATTCCACCTCGAGCTGCAACGGAATGCATCCGTGGTGGGCTTCTGGCTTCCTGGCACCGCAGACCGCCCCCGCGCTTCGCCCGTTTCTTCACAGGGCGAGCTGTTGTGGAAATGCGAAATGCAGGCCAGTGGATTCTGTACCTTATGCCCTTACCTTGGGGGTCTCCGCTAGTGACCGATGTCTACACTAGGTAGGCAAGGAAAGGTAGCTGTAGCTGCCATGAAAGCGCAATTGCACCCGGTGGGGCAACATTCCGGACGGTTGACTGGACTGGAATGCAGTGTCTTGTCGTCGTCCCCGTCCCGTTTGCCGCGGTTTCACGGAAGGAGACGAGAACCCCATGTTCGAGTGACGAGAGAGAACGGAACTCAGGGGTAAAACCGAAGAGCATCAGAAGCTTCTGCTCTGCTTCTATTCTGGGGACGACTCGGCTTCCACGACAAGGGCAGGGCAGGGCCGCGCACTCTGATCTTCTGAGTAAGGTATCTGTATCCGTAGCTGAGGTCAGGTCAGATTATGCTATGCCTTGCCAGCATCCGCAGACCACTGACTGCCAAAAGAGACCGGACAAGGAGCGGCCACATGAGACGGACCAAGCGAGGGCCCTGTCCCTATCCGCCGGCTGGCGCTGCGAATCAAAGGGATGACGACGACGTCCCAGAGGGATGGAACGGCTGCTGCCGCCGCCTTGGGCGTCCAGGTCGACGTCTCGGGGGCCGTCACATCGCTTTCTGGCACGCTGATTAGCGGGCTGCATGAGATGGCCCAGCTGGGGGGCACCCCCATTTGCAGTGCATCGCCGCCTTCAGTGTTGGGGCATGTCTTCAGCGCCGCCCCCATAGCGCGCGTCTAAAATCGACGGACGGCCGAACGAACGACTGGTCGTTGGGGGCTTGCGAGTGGAAAGACATATAATCTGGTTGTTGGTTGTTGCTGGCTGCAGGGACGCAATTAGAACGGACGAAAGACGTTCCTTTTCCTGTTCCTGGCTTTGCCCTGGTTTCCTTCCTTGCGTTAGGCTGGTGGCTTTGCCCGCGTGCCGTGCCTGGGATTGCTTAAGAGGATGCAGCTGTTGGAAATCCTCCCATGTCCACTTCCCTTTCGACCTTGCGTTCGGGCTGCTGCACACGCCCTCCCTACCTTACCTCAGGGCGCGCGGCCCACGTCGTTTCCATTGAGCAAACGGAAGCATGAATCTGGAGTCGGATCGACGAGAATGGCAGCTTGGAGAGCCCATCGCGTGGGTTTCCCATGACTTGCAGGCCACGTTGGCAGTGGATGCGAGATCATCTCATCTGGGTCGAGGAGCTTCAATGATTGACGGCGCCGTTGTTACTTGCAATTCGTTAGTACAGAGCCACATTGTTCACGCAAGCCAGCTCGCAAGGATGGGTATCAAGCCCAAGCTCGGCGCCAGTTGCACCTCGTTCCAGCCAAGACAGCGCCATTGATCTCCGCGGTTGAGATTGAGATGGTTCAGGTGTCTTGCCCTGGATAGCTAGATCCGGCCGGTGGAAGTGCGTGGCAGTGAGCAGCGACTGAGAGCTTCGGGGGCCATTCGAATGAGCTCACCGCCGTGGTGGATGGATGGCGCACCGCGGTTGTGCTAAGGTGACCTTAGAGCCAGCCCGGCTCAGGACCAGCTTAGGTAATGTCGAAGCTCCCGATAATCCGTCCGAATCGCTTCCGCGTCTCCCGTCATTCAGAGCTCCAGCTCGAGCTCCAGTGTCCAACCCGCCCGAGCAGCCCCCTATTGTCGGGGCGGCCTCTGCCAATCACCGCAACCCGCTATGTCAGCCCACGGCGCACTTGGGGGCCCGAGATTGCATTTTGAGAGGCAAGAATCCCCCACCAGGTCACGCCTTACCCTTTCCTTCCCTGTCACACGCCGTCTTCCACGTCTAGTTTCAGTGGCAGATCCTCCTATTGAGGCAAAGAGACGGCGGGCACAGCTTGATGGATGCTGTGCTGCGGCTTTGATGCGTTCCCCTGAGTTCGAGGGAGCTGGCTACTCATTCCGGCTACCATGATCCGTCCCTCCATCAAGCAGACTTCTGTCACTGTCTCGTGTGGCATTTGGTGTGTATGCTGACTTGCGGCAGCTTCCAAAGCTTACATGCGATGAATCGCCCACGTACTCGATTAGGAACAGTGAATATATCCACGGAATTGCCGCGAGATATAAATGATTCATGTCAAGTTGCAATAGAGTCTCTATCTCTTTGAAGAGCTGCAAAAAAAAAAAAAAAAAAAAAAAAAAAGGCTTACATCTTCAACATGGCAAGGCGGTCATGCCGGGCTCGTTTAGTACGCCAGATAAGCTCAGCAAGCATTCCATCTCCAATATCAAGGACGGACCGCCGGCAATGCGATGGCTGTTTATTGCTTCATGCTAGGCGCGTTTAGCAACAAACGCAATGAAACCACACAAGACTATCAACGCGTCTGTCCGCGTCGCAGCGGGACAATGTCAGCCAACCAACACCTTAAACACCGTCTAGTGCCTCCTTTGACTTTTTTATGATATCCCCTCGCTTCATGCTGGTTGTCGTATTTCGGAAACTAGTTCGCAGCACATCTCGCCTCCAACATCCCCTCCCCATCATTATTACCGATCAAATCGTATCATCGCATCTCGCAACTCGACTCTTTCCTCACGCACTCTCTCAAATTGATTGCGTCCGCCTCCAAGGCCCGTCCAACAAGCCTTGGCAGCCCTGCACCTCCGAAAAGAATCTGCCGGCAACCCCCAAATCAGGTCACCTGCCGCATCGACAAGCCTCCCAGACCCGCCTCGTTACTGGCCCCCGACCTCATCCACCGATTCGAATTTCGATGCACATTGAAGAAGGCCGCCCAGGACACCCACTGCGCTGAACGCTGCAACCCCCCCGACAGCCTTCGCTGCACCCCAAACCTCCCGGCCGGCGGCACGGCTGTGAGATCCCGCCTCACACGGTTTCCCTCCTGACCTGCATCATGCGGCCCTGCTAAAAAACCACACCACCATCTCCCGTCGCCCGTGTCCTCCCGCGCCTTCACTGCCAGCCGTCGTTGCTGCTCGCAACCCGAAACACGGAACACCACGACTCAAGAACAAGAAAGACAGGCCCAGTGTCAGTGAGCTTTGGCTCCTCAACAAACTGACACCGCTCTCCGATCTTCGGTTTCGTTCCGATCAGGGAACGCTGCCAGCCTTTCCGGTTCCAGGGTCGACGGTCAATCACCAGGCTTAGCACTCCGCTCCGTGCGCGACCCTGCCTGTTCGTCCTGTTGCGAGCCTGCGCTGCGGTTGGCTGCCCACCGCAGTTGACCTGGACCTGGCTCGCGTCTCCAATCGCCTCATACCGACTTGCGCTCTAACATCAAACTCGTTACTTCTCCCGCCAATCTCCGCGTGGGCTGTACTTGCTTCCCGCTAGCGTCGGCCTCCACCGCCTCCGCGAGGCTCCGCTCTCTCCTGGACTCTGCCTCCTCGCTTCGGGCCTTACCTTCCCCATCAATTCTGGTCAGGTCCCTTCCTAATCCTATTGAGGGCTCGCCGACTGGTCCAGCATTGAGGAAATATAATCTTTCCTCCGCCTTTCCTCCCGCCAGGAAAACGAGAGACCCTTCCGAGATGTCTTCCTCCAATTCAGCGTCGTCGTCCTCCAACAGTTATCTTGAGCAGGGTGTCTCTATGCTCAGTACTGTTGGCGCGTACATGCGGCTACCAGCCATAGCCTCGACGGTATGGCCATTCCCGCCTCCTCGTCCTACGGACTGCCCATCTTTTCTCACCGAGCCTTCAACCTTCCTGTCTGCTACCCCTCCTCTTGGGCCCTCACCCCGAGATGGTGCCTCAACCGCTATGCTAGTCCCCAAAGCTAATCAGTCTCTTTTGCCTCGCAGGGTATCGCAGCAGTCTTGACGACCCTCCTCTACTTCAAGCAAAAGTAGGTGTTCCCTTCGCCCCCAACCCAAGCGGTTCGCGTGTGTGTCCATGTGACGCCACCTTCTTCCGATGCGACCCCACAGCGAAAGCAAGCTAACGAGTGGCTCCAGGGCTTTGATTTACCCTTCGCACATGCCCCCGAATTCCCGCACCGAAGTCCCACGACCTTCACAATACGGAATTAAAGATTTTGAAGAGCTGGTCATCCCGACAAACGATGGCGAAAAGCTCTCGGCCTTTTACATTCGCGGCCCTCGCGGCGGCAACAACTCGAATGTCACCATCCTGATGTTCCACGGCAACGCCGGCAATATCGGTCACCGCCTGCCCATTGCCCGCATGCTTATTAACTTTATTGGCTGCAATGTTTTCATGCTCGAGTACCGCGGCTACGGCCTCTCCACCGGCGAGCCTGACGAGTCCGGCCTTTTCCTCGACGCGCAAACGGCGCTTGACTACCTCCGCGCCCGCGCAGAGACGAGCAGCCATAAGCTGGTTGTCTACGGCCAGAGCTTGGGCGGGGCTGTCGCCATCAAGCTTGTCGCCAAGAACCAAAAAGATGGCGATATTGCGGGTTTGATCTTGGAGAACACCTTCCTCTCCATGCGCAAGCTTATCCCATCCGTTCTTCCCCCGGCCAAGTACTTGACCCTTTTGTGTCACCAAGTTTGGCCGAGTGAGTCGGTAATTCCTAACATCACCTCGGTGCCCATGCTTTTTCTCTCTGGCCTACAGGACGAAATCGTACCGTAAGTCTACTTCCCTTTATTTTTGCTACCTGTTTTCACCCAGCGGATATGATGATCTGAAGTCACCACCCACAAAATATGAGTCCTTCGGGACGCTTGATTTTACCCTACGACGAGAGTCTGATACCGCTTTTCCAACCTATTTTTTGTGTTGTCTTGGATGTCACCGCTCTTAGACTAACTAACACATGTCTCAGACCTCGTCACATGCGCCAGCTTTACGAGCTGTCCCAGGCACCCTCCAAAATCTGGAAACCCCTGCCAGCGGGCGACCACAACTCTAGCGTTCTCGAGGAGGGTTACTTTGAAGCGATAGCCGACTTCTTGGCGAATGTAACCGGCGGGGCCAGCAAGGAAGAGAAGCAGCGCTTGTAGAGAAAGCACGTCGAGGATGAGGAACGGTTCAACAGGCATGTGGCCGAGATCCTGGCCAAGGGGTCGGACCGGGAATCCCTCTTCTCCGTCTTTTCACAGACTTTCTGCTGTCGCGGGCATCGCCACACGGACATGCGCGAGAAGGTGACGTACTGAGTTCCTGAGATGGACCAAGACGGCCTGCGCGAGACAACGAGAGGCGGAAGACATTTCATGGAGGGTCGTGGCGGCGGCGTCTCCTACCACCTAATAACCATCTCGATGGTCCCTAGAATGATACCCCCACCCGGCGCCCACAGAACGGGCCGGGGTGCTACGTTCAACTTCCTAGAAGTAGCATATAATTAATGAAGCAACGATTTCGGTATTCACATCTACTGTACTGTACTGCATGTTCGTCAGGTGAGATGTGATGTTTCTACACCCACGACTCGGGTGCGGGGTGGCTCAAGGGACAGGGGAAGCCAGGCCAGGCCGCGTGGACCACTCAACCACAGACCGCGGCTGAGTCCATGGGAGGTTCGTCGTAATCCCTGTCAATAAGCTGGAGAAGCCGTTTCCCTCCTCCCTCTCTCTTCGACAAAGATGGCACGTTGTAAGAGGAAACGGAAACACGGTTTGTCAACTTGGTACAGATCGTTCACGATGGGCGATGGTGGCTGGGACAACCCTGCCTAGACACAAACGGGGAATCCATGGAGGGCAGGGTTTGTAGCTTGGAGTCCCGTGATCGTATTCTGACGTGGCATGCTCTGCTGTACGAAATCGCGATGCGCAGATTGCGCGATATCGCGGGGTCTGGGGCTTGATGATAATGATGATGATGCGACCTTGCTTTGCGTTGGGAAGTCGATGTATGCGTAGATGTCATGGGTTATACGGGAATCGAATAGCAATCATGGCACGATCAAGGGATGGTGTAGCATAAGTTTAACTTGTTTTTTGGGGGTTGTTTTTCTCTTTTCTTCTTTTGCGTAATGTCTATTTCAATATTCCGAACCTGTTCTGTTCCCTTTTGTTGGGTTGCTGCTCGTGAAAGCATATTGCCCTTCATGGGGCATTTATCTAAGCATATCCAGTGACAAGTCTGAAGCTTATCTCTCCGTCATCGTGGAGATGGATGGATATTGGGCGAGGCGGGAAACCAAGGCGATAAAAACACCAAGCCCCTTCCTTGTCCAACGATCTCAAAATGATAACTTCCTTGGCCGAACAACGTCACTTCTGGTCTCCCATCCCAATCCCTGCAAAAAACCGCTTCACTCGTCATCCGCAGCAGCCTCCCAATCGTCCGCCACGGAGTCCTCGACGACCTTTTCCTCGCGAGCTTGGAAAAGCTGACGAACCCGCTGCTGGGCCGCGTCGTCTCGGGCTTGGCGGGGCCGAACACCTACGCTGGGCGGCGCGTCCGACGACGGCGTTCCAGCCCCCCGCACCTGCGGCGGCGGCCCCCTCGCGACGAAGGACGTTGAGATTGGCGTCGGCGGTGACGAGGAGGGCCGCGGCGGCGAGGCCTCTTTCGTGACCGTGCGGGCGACGAGGGGTTTGAGGGAAGAGAGAATCGATTCGACGGCGGGGGCTGGTGCCCCATGATGTTACGGGCACGGCGCGGATGAGGATCTCATCGGACGGGAGGAAGGAGGTTGTGAAGGAGAGGGAGTTGTGGGACTTCAGGTGCGTAGCAAGGGCGGAGTCGACCTCGTCTATCGTGAGGCCGAAGCGCGGTGCCGTGAGGAGGAGGGCGTTGAAGGGCTCCGGGGCCGCGGAAGCGTTCGCGGAGGAGGATGCGGCCGGGGCGGCAGTGAGTTTTGCGGCGTCGGCGCGGATCTTGGCGCACTGGGCGAGTGTCTTCTTCGGGCGGACACGAAGCGCGGGGTCTTGAAGACTGAGACGTGGCGATGTGGTTCCGGGTCCTGACTCTCCGAGTCGAAGCCAAAGTCCGCGGCGAGGTTGTGCACGAAGGCGCGCTGGGCCTTGGGCATGGGTTTGAAGCGAAGGCGCTTCTCAGAGGGCTCGGAGGCGAAGACTCGGAACTCGCGTTCCTGGTTCTGGGCCCACGCAAGTGAGAGCTCGCGGAAGAGCTTGAGGGTCGTGTCGGAGTAGGGGATGTGGTCGTCGGTGTGGTCTGGATCGACATTGAGAGCGGCGGCAAGGCGCTGATTACGTTGAAGACGGAGGCATTCATCGTCGCATTTGAGGGTGTCGCGGTCCGGTGTCGGGTTCGTCTTCGTGGCGAGACACTTGACCTCTTTCTTGCGATTTTGACATTCACAGGTAATGAAGGTCTTACTTTGGCATGGCCGGTCGTCCTTGCATTCTGGTGATTGTTAGACAGAAGTCAAGAGGTCGAAAAGGGATCACGTACGGTAAGGGGCGTGGCACAAGTCTTGGCAAGCATGCTCGCAGGACTTGCGTGTCTTGCCGCAGGGCTGAGCGCAATGAGAGCCAGGAATTTCGGCATCTTCACACTCACCCGGGCGATGGCACTCCTTTCTGCATGTGTGCGTGCTAATAACTTGTCAGATTAGTTCGAATTGGGCAGATGTGTGCTCAACTTACCCGCACTTGAGCTTCTTGCCGCAAGGAAGACCACAACGAGCTTCCTCAAGCCAGCATGGCCTATTCTTCATTCTCTGTTTACCACAGATGCAGGCCTTCTCCACGAGGAAGGGGCACTTCGGGCAAGGAACATCGTCGGGATGGCAGTTGTGCTTGACCGAAGGATGACCGCACGGCGGAGCTCTGGTACAGTCGAAGCGGCACTCAGGGGGCGGGGTGCCGCAGGGTTGAGGCGGCTGAAGGACAGTCCTGCCGCATGCACAACTGATCTCCTCGAAAACAGCCTCCAAGCAGCTCGGGCATGGTCCAGAATGGCAAATCTGGTAACACTCATGAGTTCCACACTTCAACGTCCTTCCGCAAACGCGAACACAGATGTGCTCTGCCTCCACCTCATCCGCAATTTGTGGCCGGTGTTTCCGTCTGGCGGCGGCTCTCTCGATGGCCCGCTTCTCCCCAGGACAGCAGCGTTCACCACACTTGTGACGGGAGCAATTCAGTTGGCCCTGGCAGACCCTCATGCACATCGGCGGCGCGATTTCGCCTTGGTGACAGAGCGATTGGCAACTGGTACGGCCGCAACGACAAGTTATGTCCATCTTCTGGAAGCACGGGTTGCAAGGGCCGATATGACAGGTGTCGACGCACTGGTGGCCGCAAGACAGTGTTTTTCCGCAGGTCTTCTTGCAGTGAGGAACCTCGTCCTGGCAAGACTGTCTCGGCTGGTCGAGGAGCTCCTCCAACGGCGTCTTGCCGCAGGGGCAGTTCGCCACGACGTCGGGAGAGAGTGTGCAGTGAGCCGAAACTTCATCTTGCGGATGACAGGTCTTTTCACACCCATGGAAACCGCAGTCGTATTTTCTCTCGCAAGTCGCACCGCAGTCGAATGAGCCGTCAAACCAGCTGTCCTCGGAAGAATCCTCCGACCCAGAAGAAATCTGGCCATAGTTGAAGGACATCTCCAAATCGCCTCGTCGATCGCAGGGAATTTCCTTATGCTCCTTTCCACAGTAGCATCTCGCCTGCATTGGAATCTCGCAGCTACCACATAAGCCTGGGTGACATGGTGTTGCGCAAAAATGCTCGCCACATGGTAGCAAGTCTCCACAAATCTCCTTGCAACTCCAACCATTGCCGTAGTCCGTCTCTGTGCATCGTTTCGTAACCTCATGCTTCCCACAGAAGCATGCCTGGGTCGGTCCCATCAACGTACAAGGTGGACACGGGCCGGCGTGGCATTCGAGGGGGCACGGATGTGGACATGTCGACCTGGGCTTCGAGCAGGTTTGTCCGCAGGAGTGAGGAGGCAGACCAGGAACGTTTCTCGGGTTGATGTCTTTGCCACACCAGCAATGATACGAGGTGGGCTCCTCGGTCAGGTTGGAGTTGCAACCTGGGCATCTCCAAGAGTGCGTGTCATCGTCCTTCTTGAGCTGGCTGGTGTACCACTTCTTGACGCAGGAAAAGTGCAACACAGTCCAGCACAAACCACAGGACCATACTCGAGATGACCGCAGCACTTCGCTAGAACAAATGACGCACTCGTACTGGCCGTGGCTAATGTCCTCGTGGATCCTCGTAGGCAGGTCTGCTGCCGTAGACTTTGGTGCCAAGGGATATTGAGGCTTCTTCTGCTTGGGCGCAGGTGCACTTTCGCTGCGTTAGTCTCAGAAACATGACAAAGTGGCAAATATGAAACTCACGATCTCTGAGGGACGGGCTGCCCAGGCACGAAATCTGGAGCAGCTGCACTCAAACCAGCTGCCGCACTTTCGTCGGGGCCGGCATTTGTCGTTAGACAACCACCAAACGTCCGCTGAGTTCCAGGGACGGGCGCCGCAACTCCGGAGCCGCCACGACCGCCACCTCTTCGGCCACCTCGAGAACCACCACGGCCCCTCCCCCTCCTTCCTGAGCCAGAAGCTGACGCATCAGGCGCGCTCTCACGAGGTGCCGCCGTCACAATCGGCTCAGACGCTGGTGCTGGGCCCGCTTGGTTCAGGTTCTGGCTCTGCGGTTGCGACGGGGCAGCGGCATTCCGGCCGCCGCCTCGACGACCACCGTCACCCTGACCTCGACCCCCTCTTCCTCGTCCGGACCTGCCTCTCCTTCCTCCCCTGCTTGACGAACTCGCTTGAGTCTGCGTCTGCGTCTGAGTCTGCGCTCCTCCGCCCTCAGACATGACTGATCCGCTTGCTGTCGTCGACGTTTGCTGTGATGATGAAATGGTGATTGCGCTTTTTGAAATACAGCGTCTTCGTACGGGTGCTGCCAGGATGTGCGGCAAAGCTTGGGCGACAAAATGTGGCCTCGCAAAGAGTGAATGGGAAAGGAAGAAGGTGAATTGACTTTGATGTCAGGCTTCCTTTCCCTTTGAGGGCCTGGGAGGCGACTTTTAAGATTATGGAAGCAGCCTCTAGATGAATCGAAGTTCCCTTTGGGGGCGGTTGTCGACGGGCCGGACTTAAATCGCAGGGCAGCCCATTGGGTGGGGCTCCGCTAAAATTTTGGTCCCCGGGCTTCCTTTGGTGGCAGGTGTGTGGCAAGTGGTCGCTGTGGCCGCTGTAAGGCTGACAAAACAAGCAGGAGGAGCCGTAAACGACTAGGCCAGTCACTATGAGTCACCTTGGAACTTGCATGGACCCTCGGCCGTTTCTGCTACGCTTCTCGCCGCTAATTCCAATTGAACGACATATTTGACTCAACAGCTGCGATACAGTCATATCGTCATGCAGAACCAAGCCACAATGGGGGACATTAAGAGGAGTGCTCGTTGCATCATTTGATTATTGCACGGGCTGTGTTTCGCTGTAGAACGGGTGTCGTTGGTGGGGTTGTCACGGAGTTTGGCCTCAGGATGTGTCACTTTACGCTTGCGGCTAGCAGATGCAGATGTCTCGTTTAGACCAAGGCATTCCCATTGTCCATGTCGCAAGCATATTGGCCAATTGCTTCAACATCCGAATGTTTGCCCGTTAATACTTGAATGCCAGCCCAAATATGATTTCTGCGCACCTCAAAAACAACAGCTAAAGCTCTGTGAGGCGCTGAAAATGCAGATGGCATGGAGTTGCGCTACAACAATAATGATTGCATCGGTCTCAGCATCCACAAGCGCCGATGGTTTAGTGGTAAAATTCTCCGTTGCCATCCAGCAGCGTCGGGGAGCCGGGGGTTCGATTCCCCCTCGGCGCAATCTTTTGCCTCGTCGGACATCGTCCTAACCCTATGATGTACTTTTTGATGTTTGCTTCGCAGGAACGAAATACTGGGTGAGGAAAACAAGATTTCTGGAAGAAAAAAATCAAAGCTGTTCTGGAAAAGGTGCTGAGCTTAGAAAGGGGCTGTCCGCGGGTGATCTGCAAAGAGACATACATACTACCTATTGTTGCGCCGCTGGCTCGCTGTAACCGTTGAAGCTGAAGCTTTGGGAACGTTTTAGTCGAGGATGCAATCCAGTGGACAGGGATATAGCATGGCAGCAGACCTGATTCATCCACAATTCCTTGCACTGGCATATGTAGATGCCCACGTGTTCAGAGTAAAAGTAAGATCTATGATAGCGTTTGCTTGGCTTGGTGAATGGGCGGGATCGGACCACAAGTTCAGAAAACCAAGTATAAAATAGGATAGCATAAGTGGGCTGGGT
Organism: Colletotrichum camelliae; assembly: GCA_018853505.1. NCBI lineage: Eukaryota > Fungi > Ascomycota > Sordariomycetes > Glomerellales > Glomerellaceae > Colletotrichum > Colletotrichum camelliae. The sequence continues at coordinate 3,673,125 of JAELVL010000001.1, forward strand.
TTGATTGAGCGCCAGTTGACCAGTGGTGTGTGCACACTGATCCTAATGGATGTCTCATTCATTTATTCTGACTTGCACGTCTTAAAACTTGATAACACCTGTCTTGGGGCTGTGGGAAATGGTATCGGATAAGTCACGTCGCGTTCCCTGTCCAGTTTCCTTCCTCCTGTAGTATTCGGAACGTATGTACCAAGTCATACCTCTTTGCCGGAGAAAACTTCTTATGCGTGGTGTAAACATATGTCACAGACGCAGGACGTCAGAGGACTATGTCGAGCGAAGCTGAACTTTCACAAAGCAAGACAAAGTTCAAACTTTGAAAAGTTAGCTTGAATTGTGTTGGACAGTAAGAAGTTTGATGGGAATGTCCTTTTTATATCTCATAATCTCTCTCGAAGCTAAAGTGCTTAGGCCCTCCCATCTCCGAGACTTAACGACTCCAAACATTCTCTCCTCACACTGCTCCGTGTAAACATATAAAAGCAGCATTAACGCTTGAAGCTGATATCTCAACGACCAATACCATTCGTCGATGTCTGCGTGAGAATCGAAGACGAGTGCCATGGATCCGACCCTAAAATAAAGTCTAGAGGGACGCTATTTGGCACACACTTTGTCCTTATGTCGTAGAGGTGGTATAGTATCATGCTGTGATTGTATTCTGATGAAATAGTTTCCCAGAAACACAGAGCACTAGAACTAGATCTTCTGGATACCTTGGAGTTCAAAACAGAGGTGAGAGGCTCGTCAGATTACGGATACCATCATTCTAGGAACAATCGCGGAACTGTTGGGTTTCCCTCTGTATATAAGGAGACACTGGACGATATTGCCCCAAAAGCTGGCTCAGGCATAAACACTGTTTTTTATGCATCATAGAGACTGAGACTTGGCAATCTCAGTGAGAAAGAGGGCGTGGAGGGTAGTGAAAAACTACAAGCCGCCGTCAGAAGAAGTCTTGGCAATCCGATCAGAGCTTTCAGAATGTTCATGTGATTTCCTGATCCAAGTCCGCTTCGTGCCAGGACCCAAGTACAGGCAACAGTTCCATTTCTACACAACCTAGTGATATATCGTGTGCTCAGTAATACTCAACCGATGACAGAGATACGCAAGGGGGATCTTCTGAAACCCGTGCTAATCATATTCATGAGATTCAGTTCACATGCGAATATCCCTGGCTGAACAGCCAGGCTCTCCTCTTGAGTGAGATCCTGACCTCTGAGCGAGGCACACGGCGAGACATGATTTCTCAGACTTCGACTCATGCCAACCATGCAAGAGGCGTACTTCTTAGAAGGACCAACGAGATTTCCCACATACATACTCTCCCGACCAATCATTTACCTCAACGTAGTCAGCGGCCTTTCATTCTGACCTCCCTGGCGATCTAGAGCCCATCATACAACCAAGCATGAAAATCGACTCCCTTTCATCTTTACGGAAACCTCGCAAAAGTAAGTTGAATTTAACGTTGAGATCGCTCCCGCTATCTGATCCATACCGTTAAATCGACGCAGGGCCCAACGGCTCACGGGCGTTGTCTCACGACGTAAAGAGCCTCGCCATTTCATCCCTTGCATACGGCAGACGCAAGGGAGACGAGCAGACGTCGGCCACCAAAGCTCAGACCTCGAACCCTGCCAATATTGCTGAAGCCATTGAGAGGAATCCGGTTCAGGTACTTTGTGTCTATTCAGTAAGTGCGAGGAAGCTGTATGTCAGGAATCAGGAGTTGGTCGACCGGCGGGCTTGGCTGAGACAAGAGGGCCGATTCGAGCCGATCGTGAGTCAGGGCCGAAGGCACATCCGAGTCGGGAGTATCGAGATTTGAATGGGAAATGTGACGTCGTATCTCTGGTTCCGAAGCGATGCCAACGTAGGCCTCGTGTGAGGGCATATCGTTCTCTGGAGTAACCAGTCTATCCGGCGCCGCCTCCTTTCCGAGCATAATTCCAGCCTGGTTGAAAGTACTCGGACCAATAACCACAACACACATTCATGCAACTTTCGCGTCGTGAACTTCCATGACGTCTCCCGGACGATCCTCGAGCTGTCGGCTTACACCTAAATGCGTGCTGGGTCCGAAAACCAATCATCGCATGGATGTCGTCCCCTTTGACTTCCCTTGTCGCACAGCCACCATCGGCCAACGAACCCTGTGACCGCAAAATTGACTCGATAGTGACTCTCGGAACTTCAGCATAAGACAAGGCGGATTCAATTGACTCAGCTGGACTCTTCTCCGAGGTAACACCAGGTGATCACCCAAGCACAAGTCGGCGGGGGGCGCGCCCTTTAAGCTGGACGCGCTGCCAAGCTGCGTACAGCTCCCGTGGCGGATGACATGCAACCCAGCCTAAGCCCTGTATTGAAAAGTCTGACGTCAATATTCTCGTCACCTGAAAAGCCAGTGTCTGCCTTCTGGGCGGTGGTGGTGCAGCTGCCACAAAGCTTGGTATCACCAGAACCTCACGTATTGAGAGCCAAAAGCGACGCCGACCGAGTGACTTGGCAAGAGGCTGCATGGCCAAGAGGTTTCTGCGCGACGACATAGATGCCAAGCGGCTTGAGCAACGTGCGGAGTTCTCATCTATGGATGTGGCTGTGAACTCAGCCCAATGAAGCTTGGAAAGCCATCTCCGAGAGATTGGGAATGTGGAGATGAGATAAGCGGCAACTAAGGGGCGCCATTGGCAAGAAGAAGGGGTGTGTGAACGGGATGGGCCAGCTTCAGAATCGCTGGACGGCAGGCTGTCTGTGGCCTGCTTGCCTTCGGCAGTCACATAGACGTGCACAAACCAGCAGCCCAAGAGCAATGGTTGATTGTACACGCCAGCTTTCCAGTCTGTGCCTCTGACGATAGTGACTCGGAGTGGAGCAATCCCGTCGACTTGCCAAGGCGGCTGTCAGGCTGCTTACCCATATGGCATTTAGTATTGAGCCGTTTACTGCTGTCAAAGTCTTGGTCTTTGCTTCAAGAGCCGTGAAAGTCGGAGCGTCCGATCCAGAGGTGCAGGGTTCCGGCCAAATGAAATGGATGGAAGCAAAGAGACTATCGTTTGGGCTAATGTTGTTTCCTGCGGCAAACGATAACCGTTTTCCATCTGGAAGCCGAGCCCAAACGGAAGGATCACATTCCCGTTGCCTACAGCTCCGATCAGTAAAGATAAGAGGCCTTTCCGAGCCCTAGACATAGCAGAAGCAAATGGCTGCAGAATGCTGCGTATCCCAAAAAGGGAAGGCAACGTAACTGAAGACCGCCGTCTCGGAAACGAGTGCTTCAGAGTTTCTGTGGGATATGTTGGAAATGCCGTGCTCTTCAGGGTGCGGACACTAAGCGCTAACCCCCGACAAGATAAGTAAGCTGCTCAGAGGATATGAGTCTACGGCTCGGCAAACAGCGGCTGCAGCCTAGAACCCAAGAAATAGAACGTTGGCTTGCAAAGACCTCGCCCCTTGCTAATGGTCGCTGGTGAGGGCTATATTCGTCCTTAATTTAAACCGCGCGGTGGCGTTGGCCACTTGGGTGGCCGGCGCCATGTGCTTTCCAAACCATTGGGATGCGGCAAAATTTGGAGAGCTGGAAGACTGTGTATTCCCGATGGTGTTAAATGTTGTTGTGAATTCGGCCCTGGCCAAGAGCTAGAAAGAAACAAGAAAGACACTTGCTGGGGGGTTTGGATATGAAGGACCCCGGACTGACCCATGTGGTTATCTTTGTGTGGTGAGAGATTAGCTGGAAGGTGTTGTGTATCAAGGTGACTCGGTGGGCAGCACCCAGGTACGGCTGATTCCTCTGTATATGCCCCTGGTTTGACGCCCGCGGTTGCATGATGTCAGCGTACTACCACAGGAGCAGTGATGGTGCGTCTCGTAGTCAGAAAGAGAGAATGCTGGGTGGAGTTTGGTAGCCAAATGACTGGTCGCGGCTTCGAGAGCTCGGCTAATGCACGTCTGACAGTATCCTGGCAGAACGTTGGCCGACTTGGCGACAAGTCCACATCGTTACCCCAAAGACCAAAGGCAGACGGCGACAGTTAGTAGGGGTGGCGACGTTCAGCCGAATGGCAGGGCAAGCGCTTGCATCGTGAAGGCAACGCAGGACGCAACTTCCGACTGGCCAGACTTTGCCGTGGGCAAGCAGTGATGTTCGGTCCGGGTTGGCAGAACTGCTGCACTATTGAGGGGGCTTGACTGCTAGTCAGTTCAAATAGAGTTAACGTCTGTTTTAGACAAGCCACGGCGGCTCGGCCGTTTGACTAACAAAGTGGCTGCTGAGGTTCCGCGGCCATGAGAGGGGTAACGCAGTTGTTGGTCAGTTGCTGGTCGTTACCGCTCTCCTTTACATCCCCTTATCGATATGGAGATCACAACGAGGTCCGTCTGTGACAGTTGCTTGTTTGGTGCTCTCCTTCGAGAAGGGTGGCGCAGGAGACAGCCCCTTGTGGCTCGTTTGCAATGGTTGTTTCCATTTGATCCGGGAGGAAGCGGCGGAGCATCAAGAAGCGAACCGTCGGTCGATTCTGCGATGAAAATAGACCGTACGATAAGGTTGTGTCGGCAAGGATTGTATCTGACAAGGATTATCCAGAGGATGCCAAGTCGTCAACACTTGATGTCCCGATGTGCCGGGAGATGATCAGGAAAGGGAAGCGGAATGGAAGCACAGTTCCGGCCGAATGAGTGCTCAGATGAGGGCCCAGCTAGCGTGGAGGCCAGACCCGGATGCCTGGCAAGTTGTCCTGCAGCATCGCAGCGTAGGGCATGGTGAGGTTCCAGATCGAGAGCTCCACGCTCAGCCGTAGCTGGGACCGGGGGTTTTCTGGCTCCAGAACGGGGAAAGTATTGGCGATTTTGTTGAAGAGAATACACCACTTGTTCGTCCTCGTGATTGAAGGAGAATATGCGATTCTATGTGTAGCGGTGTGCAGCATCGTACAACAGATCGGTGGTGATCAGGAACGAGGGGCTTTCCCTAAGGCTGACTAGGATGACACGACACATTGCGCTGCCATGATGCCTGTCATCTTTGGATGGGCTGAAGCGTTGACGGAGAGACAGAGGGTTTCCTGAAGCCATGATCAACGGAACGGAACTGTGAGATTCTTTGGGCTTGGTTGCGCCATCTTCTTTTCGGTGACATTGTGTGAGAGGGAGCTGAGTGACGAAGCCTGCGAAGGCGAGAAACGGTGAGCTCTCCAGAGAGATGCCGACTGGAAGGATGCGCTAATCGTTTGAGTGTCAGGTGGAGCCTTCCTACCTCGATTGAGATAAGTCAGGTCCGATTTCTAGCCTCCGTGGCACAGGCAAGGAGAAGGCAACTGAGGCGGAAGGAATAAAAGTCATTTGATGAGCTGACGAATGCGAGAAGAGGAAAGAGCAAGAAGAGCATGAACACACGACCCGAGCTTGCCACCCCTGTTATGGTTCCTGATTGGGACTAGTCCGTATTCATACGTGCTTACTGCATAGTGGGGCCATGCAGGGGAACGCGGAGCACACGGATCACCAGAGATCTTGTGCGTCGGCCCCGCCTGCAGGTCTCCTGTCAAAGAAACGAAAGACGGAGTCGACTCCTCTTGACTCGTCCCATCTCTCACGATCTCGTATCCTTCCTCACTGGCAGCAGCTGACAAAGAGCATTGGCCATGCGCGATACTGCAACTGGACGATGGTTTGTCGGGTATCGGCCCTTGGCACATCGCGGCTGCACTCTGCCTCTCTCATTCCCGGGGGAACGAGAAGAGGTTGCCGTTTCTTGGCAGATGCAACTATCTGTGCTCCCAAGACCTTAGCCAAGATCTGGGGTTGTCGTGATATTTCGTGGACTCTCTCTGATTCTGGCAGACGGCCTTGTTGTCCACAGTATCAAATGCCAAGAGACCAACTGACGGGCACAAACGCCATCCTTCTGAGGTGCTTGAGACAGTGGAAGCAATACATTGTCGGAAGAGAATCGATACACTTGCTATCAACATAGAACCATGGGGCATATGGGTGTACTGCAAGACTATTTTTCGCGCCTCGGGATGTCGTCTTCGGTGGCATGGATGTGACCCAGCACCTCGATCTAACCATCGATAGACGATGATCACGAAAGTACGCGGCCTCGGTGCGCAGGCCGTCTTCAATACCGAAGAACTGGAACCGGTTTACCCGGTTTGTAGGGAGGCACTGGCGCTCAAAACACCTCTGTTTACCGCAGATCTTCTCCGAAGCCCAAGCCTCGTGCCCATGGGCCTTCTCGCAGAGCACCCAGAGTCTCTTGTCGGCATTACTCGGCAAGATGGCAACTTTGCCCCGGAGCGCTTAGCAGAGATAGCAACTAAGAATGGCAACGAAAATGGCAATATGTGAAGTGATGATCGAAAACGCCCCTTGACCCCTGCTCCCTGACCCTGAGCCAAATGTAAGCTTACCAGATGGAGAAGTGGATAAGCCAAGGTACGTACACATGCACCCCTGTAGGGAGCGCCCCGCTTATGCACGACCCTGATCCCCAGAGGGCGATGGCATTGGATCTTGCAGAAAACACGCACAGGAGAAGAGAGACGTGCACACCACCAAATTCTGACCTCCTTTCCTATCTCCCACTGCCGCTTCCTACTTTGTTTGCCAATTTCCACATGCGCGTGGCAATCATTCGAATGATGAAGTGCGCCGAAAGCCCAGCGGTTTTCCGCCTCTTCGCGCTCGCCTGCGGAACCCGCCCTTCCGGTTGGGCACCTGTCTCTCAAGCTGGTGTGGCTTCTCGGGTTGCTGGGCAGCTTCACGGTACGATACACTCGAGCTGGGTGAAAGGGACATGCTATACTGGTGGTTAAGCTCAGGCTGAGGACGACAACGGCACAACGGCACCCCTAACAACGCTCAACGGCGGGTGACGGGGCTTTGGGATAGGGCTACCTTATGGCACAAAGAGATGGGGTGCTATTAATGGTTTAGCGCTCAGACATGTTCGTTTTCTGTCCGGAGAACCATGTTGCAACTTCAGCTCACCCCAGGCCGTTGGACAACTTCGGCTTTCGTCTCGTTCTCAGCCCAAGCCTCGCCGTCTCACCCATCTATCCCGTCCCAAGCCCTTCCCACACCACGGAAGCCATGCGAGGGACGAAGTACCCGCGTCCCACCCAATCAGTTGCTTTACGCGCCACGCCTTGTAAGCGCAATACGTGGTCGCCTAGCTCGCCCGGCTAGCCTTGCTGGTTTCTTAGCAGGCCCCATGCGAGCATGGCATCCTCTAGTCCCGCCCATGGCCCCTCTCCCAATGGACTTCTCTCGTTGCCCCCTAGTCTACGATGGGGGAGATCACATCTCCCAAGTGGGAGGTCACGGCCGGAGCCTAGCTAGGTCTATCCGCGTCTAATGCTTCTCTATGTTCGCTATGGCCTCCCGTCACTTCAGGTTCGCCTGCGCTTTGAGTCGAAAGAATATATAGCTTCATGGTTCCCGGACCATCACGAATTGTTCCCTTCCATCTCACCACCCACTCCTTTACACTCCTTTACTTGCTTTTGTGTTGGTTTCTGCCTCTTGGCACACACTCGTCACCATGAGGGCCTCACAGTTGACATTCATTATTGCTTCCACGTTCTCTCTTGCAGATGCTGCGGCTTATTCTCCGGGCCTGCACAAACGAGCCCTCCAAGCTCCCCCAACCACATCAAACGGATACCAACTTCAGGGCTGCTATGTGTACGGGACCCGTCTGTTGAATCAGAGCGACTTACTGACTGGGATCTAGCGATGTTGGCAGAACTATCAACGATGCCACTACCAACGGCAACACGATGACGAACGAGCTATGCACGCAATTCTGCTTCAGCAAGGGCTTCGCCTACGCCGGAACTGAGTACTACGGCGAATGTTACTGCGGCAATGCTCTGGTCAAGAACGGCATTCAGGCCGCCGACACCGACTGCACTACCCCTGCAATGGAAACGCAACTCAGCCTTGCGGTGGTCCCAACCGTCTCACGCTCTATCATACTTCCCTCATCGTTGGGCCCTCGGTCAACCCTGGTCCTGGTGATTGGTCTTCCATCGGATGCTATTCGTAAGTCAACATTGGTTCTTTCTCGGCGGCTTAAGGCTAACATCGCAACAGTGAGGGCACAGGGGGCCGCACGCTCGCGAATGGCGTTGCCGTCACTGGCGGCATGACTGTTGCCAAGTGCACTGCTGCTTGCCAGAACCTCGGTTTCATACTTGCAGGTGTTGAGTACGCCGGCGAGTGTTGTAAGTTCTTGTCAAGCTCGTCACCATGCCATGTTCCTAACAATGTGCCTCAGACTGCGGCAACAGCCCTGCAAACGGCGGTGCTTCCGTTGTTGATGGCTGCAACATGCTCTGCAACGGCAACTCTTCTGAATATTGCGGTGGCCCCAATCGCTTGAACGTCTACGACTACAAGCACTCATACCTGCCCCTGCCATCTTCCACATCAAGTTCAGTCGCCTCCTCCAGCACCTCCGTTATTAGCTCCAGCTCCAGCTCTGTATTCTCTTCCAGCAGCACTGCCATTTCTACCAGCAGCAGCTCTGCTGTGTCCAGCACTTCAGCCAGTAGCAGTTTGATCGCCGCTGCCGTCAGCAGTAGCTCTAGCTCCTCATCCGTCAGCTCCTTCATCAGCACGACCTCAGTGATCAGCTCTTCTAGCAGCAGCATCAGCTCTGCTGCTCCGACTCCCACCGGCCCTAGCCAGCCGGCGACCGTCGGCACCTGGAAGTACTACGGATGCCAGACCGAGGCTACCAACGCACGCGCCCTCCCTTCCACCAACTTTGGCGACAATGCCATGACAATCGAGAAGTGCGTAGCGTTCTGTGGTGGTGCTGGTTACACTTTTGCAGGCTTGGAGTGGTCCCGTGAGTGCTGGTGTGGAAATACCTTCTCCGCTGGTTCCGCAATCGCCCCTCAAAGCGATTGCTCCATGACCTGCTCCGGCAACAAGTTCCAGTACTGTGGTAATGGCAACCGCCTCTCTGTGTACACCATTGGCAACGCCCAGCAGTCTGTCTCTTCCTCATCGACTGTCGGGTCATCGACTTCGTCCGCTAGTGGATCGGCGACCGCCGCAACAGCCTCTACGGCATCTCCTTCCTCTACCGGCTTCCCTGCTGGCTGGACGAGCCAAGGCTGCTGGGTGGATAACGCCAATGGCCGTATCCTTCCTGTCGGAGCTCCTGATGACCCGAAAATGACTGTTCAGTCCTGCGTCAACTACTGCGACTCCAAGGGCTATACGGTTTCTGGTTCCGAGTATCACACTCAATGCTTCTGCGGTAACGCCATCTATGGTGGCGGTGTTCTCGCCTCTGACCAGACCACTTGCAACACTCCTTGTGGCGGCAACTCTGCCCAGATGTGCGGAGGCGGCAACCGTATGACGATTTACTCGAAGGGCACTCCCCAGACGTACGCACCTCCGGCTCCCCAGCGCAGTGGACTTAATGGTTCTTGGACCTACGAAGGTTGCGTCACGGACAACGTCAACAACAAGCGTACCTTTGCCACGCAGACCATCTTTGCCGGTACCATGACGGCTGGTTTGTGCTTGGACGCATGCGCCAAATTCGGCTACATGGCAGCTGGTCTTGAATACGGCCACGAGTGCTACTGTGGTGATCCTGCCAACATTGTCACAGCCGGTGCCACCTTCGTCGACGAATCTCGTTGCAGTATCACCTGCGCCGGCAACGCTACTGGCATTTGCGGCGGTCTCGCTGTCATGTCGACGTACTTCTGGACCGGCCCGGCCCTGTACAACTGGACCTATGCCACAGGCAATGATGCTGGAAGCTACGATTTGTTCATCGGCGGCAAGTGTATTCCTTTGATGACCATGGAGACCATCAAAGGCAAGGTCACCTTCCTTGAGAAGTGGGGAACTGGCCCGCCGAACTCGACTGGCGCCTACGAGCTGGACCCCATTCTGGCTCCCGATCTGAATAAGGCCTGGAGAGAAATGCACGTCAAGACGGATATCTTCTGCTCTGCCGGCCTCACACTCCCTGACAAGAACGGTCGCCAGATGAACATTGGAGGTTGGTCCGGTGATTCTACCTATGGTGTTCGTCTCTACAACCCCAGTGGCTCTCCCGGCGTGAACGGTACCACGGACTGGCAGGAGGACCCCTCTCTCAAGCTCCAGCAAGGTCGCTGGTACCCGTCCGCTCTCGTCATGGCCAACGGCTCCATCATGGTCATTGGTGGCGAGGAAGGTTCCAACGGTGCAGCCGTTCCTACGATTGAGGTCTTGCCTTACACTGGCACTGCTCCTCTCTACATGGACTGGCTTCAGAAGAGCGATCCCAACAACTTGTACCCATTCGTTGCCGTTCTCCCCAGCCAGGACATCTTTGTTGCCTACTGGAACGAGGCCAGAATCTTGGACAAGAACACCTTCGCCACCAAGACTCTGTTGCCCAAGATTCCCGGCGCTGTCAACAACCCTCTGGGAGGACGTTCCTACCCTCTCGAGGGCACGGCTGTTCTCCTGCCTCAGAAGGCTCCTTACACTGACCCGCTTGGTATCCTCATCTGCGGTGGCTCTGGAGCTGGTGCCAACATTGTCCTGGACAACTGTGTGACCATCCAGCCCGAGGCCACCAACCCGACCTGGACAATTGAGCGTATGCCCACCCGTCGCGTCATGTCTTGCATCGCGCCTCTTCCTGACGGTACTTACCTGATCAACAACGGTGCTATGCAAGGTGTCGCCGGGTTTGGCCTCGCCGCTTTCCCCAACCACATGGCCCTCCTGTACGACCCCGAGAAGCCTGTCGGATCACGCATCACGGTCATGGCCAACACCACCATCTCCCGTCTCTACCACTCCGAGTCCATCACCCTGCTCGACGGCAGTGTTCTGGTCAGTGGTTCCGACCCTGAAGATGGCGTCAACCCTCAGGAGTACCGCGTCGAGAAGTTCAGCCCTCCGTACCTCCTCAGCGGCAAGCAGCGCCCGACATTCAATGTCACCAACACCGACTGGACTTACGGTCAAACTGTCACTTTCTCCCTTGGACACCAGCCCAACGGCGTGATCAAGGTCTCCCTACTTGGTGCCGTGACTTCCACCCACGGTAACTCCATGGGAGCCCGCACAATCTTCCCTGCCGTCTCGTGCGGCGCCTTGAGCTGTACTGTCACTGCCCCGCCCAACGCCGGTGTCGCCCCTCCGGGTTGGTACCAGTTTTTCGTCATCGACAACGGTATGCCAGGCATTGGTGTCTACGTCCGCATCGGCGGTGACCCCGCCGGTCTGGGCAACTGGCCCCAAGGCTCCATGTTCACCCGCCCCGGCATGTAAACCCGTCATGACATCGGGCAGTTCTGTCCGTTTCTTCTCTTCTTAAGACTTTAGATTAGTGCCAGATACCTCTTTTTTTGATTTCAAGCGAACTATGCTTCGGAGTAGAGATTTTAGTGGGTGGCGTTTCGCGCCTTTGGATGAACACATTCGTTTATGAAAAGACTTTGGGGAGGAATACAGATACTCATGATTATGGAAAATCGAGGATGGGTAAATCTCCTCCACGACATTAGCCGGACTTGGCATTCTTCGATAGTAAATAATTATAATGTTTTCAAAGCTATACTCATGTTACGTCGCCGTCACCTGTGAATCTGGTCTCATCGCTTGCGATGAGACCAAATGTCGCGTAGCGGAAGTGGTTGTAAGAAAGATAATCGCACCGTACCTTTAAGGATACGTTAGCAGTTACTCGAAATCAGGAGATCGCATGAACCTGCCCCAGAATGAGCCAATGCAACACCAGACACGGGCACATGTATCCTTTGCCAAAAGTTAAACGAAATAAGGTACTTGACTAAAGCCAAATAAGCGAGGGTATATCTTGCAAACAAACAAGTCGCTTCCAAGGGGGGTATCATTCCAATCCCAACTCCAAGAACAGAAAACAAAATCACCTCTCAAACCTCCCAAACCGCTCCTGCTCCTCCTCAACGTGCGCCCGGTACACCTTCCTCAACTCCTCCAGCCCGGCCTCGTTCTCCCTCTCCCTCTCCCTCATCCTCGCCGCCGCCGGCCCGCTGCTGCCCACCGCATCGATCCCAACCAACGCCTCAGCCTCGATCCTCGACACGAACCGCCCGTCGCGCAGGAACAGCCCCGGGTGGCATCCCACTAGCGCCACGAGCGCGTACGCGATCAGCAGCCCCTCCAGTCCGACAAATAGGCCCTCACCATCCTTCGAGGAGACCCCGCCGGCGTACTCCGCCACCCGGAAGCACAGCCGCCCGAAGAGGACGACCATGGCCGACGGCACGGCCATCGAGAAGATGCGGAAGCGCCGCGGGAGCGGGACGTAGCCCGCGTCGCGGTGGAACGTGGTGTACCCGTACCGGCGGTACGACAGCGCCGCGCGGACGAGGACGGAGGCGAGGAGGAGTGCTGCAGCGATGAGGGTTGCGAGCTGGAGTGCCAGGCCGGCTGTGACGAGCTTGGCGCCGGCGGGGGTGGGGGTGTAAGAGGGCGTTTGGGTATCGGTGAGGATGGCGGAGGGGGCGTTGTTGAAGTTGAGAGCGAGGCCGGCGATCTGCAGCGTTAGGGCGAGGAGGTCTGCGGGGAGGAGGAGGGCGGCGTAGAGGCGCGCGGGGAGGATGGAGTGTTCTGTGCCGAGGATGTGGACCATGGGGCCGAGGGAGACGTAAATGCTGGATGAAGTTTGTCAGCAACAGTCCATAGTCTATATTATGAGAAAGAGGGGAGAAGGGAGAAAACCTACCTTGACGTGAGGAAGACAGGGGCGATGGTGAGCAGTGCCTTGCCTTGCATAAAGGGGTACATGGCCCAGGGATTGCTCCAGCCCGCAAGACGGTCCGCCCAGCCGATTACCTCAAGCGCGCATGCCAGTGTGACTAACATGGCGAAGGGGACCGTCGCTGAGTGTTTTTGTTGTTGTGTCTGTGAGGCTCGGACTGTGATGGCCGCGTTGGCGATGAGGCAGATCGAGGAGATGGCGATGAAGATGGCGGGGGCCTCTTGGCTGGGCCGGTAGCCGTAGGGAGACGACGAGACAGGACATGTCGTTAGGGTACATGGTTGTGACATGGTTGAGATCTTGCACTTAGCCGTCTAATAGAGATTTTGCTGTGATATTACACCACGAGGAAGCGCTATACAGATGATAGTGTGGGAGATGTCATTCAAGAGACGGTTCGCTGGTCAGACAAGAGACTGGGGAAGGGTTACAGCCATATCATCCTGCATTTGGATGCCTAGCACTCTTTATACGCTTGCGACATCGAGCCTTGTCGACGACTGAATGCCCGTACCAGACCGTTGGGAAGAATCATCGTGGCCGTGTCTCCCTGACCGTCGCCGAGCCGATCCCGCGGGACGTTGGCTGTGTGCTATTGTTAGAAACAGCGGGCATGCAGTGAGCAAAAAGAGACAGATTCCTGCGGGGGAAAACACACTGGAAGGAAGTGGCAGTGGCAGCACAACCCCACACCCCCGGCGCCGTGCTGCGCAAAAACAGTGGAGACACGGCCGGGTCCAAAGGCAGGCTCACCGGGGCGTCTTTGGTTCAGGCACCCGACCATCGGACCTGGGTATGGTAAAGTACGAATCAAATCCCCTGTATCTCAAAGTCTGAAACTTGGGCCTGGTGTCAATTCTTCCCATTTACTGTATCCTCTTTCACGACGTTTGAAATGAGCTTCTTTCTGGATCGTTATGGTAGCCTGGACTAGCCCTAGTAATTAAGCTTATTCAGGTGTTTTCTTAATACGTCAGCCCCTATCCGTTATAAATCTTTCTTTTTTTCTAACTTTTCTTCTTTATAGTTTACTACTTAGAAGTATACTTTATTAACTACTATATAACTCTTATAGAGAAATATTTAAAAACTAGGATAGTTTATAGAGATACTTCTATAATTACTTATAGAAGTATATAAAAAATATAAATTATTTTATAAAAAATAAATATTTCTCTTTTTATATTACTATAACTTAATACTTATTTAATATTAAAATATTAATACTAAACTATATTAATACTATTTTTAACTATTTTAAAAATAATAATAACTTCTTTTAAATTACTAAAAAGAACTAACTTAAAGTATATAGTTTTTTAAATATATAATAAAAACTCTAAATAAAAAGTATAATAGTATATTTTATATATTACTACTTTCTATTAATATTCTTTAATATAAAGAAATATTATTAAACTAAAATATAGAAGTATTTTAAATTAATTAAGAAATAATTTATAATAAATAAGTAATTTAATAATAAATATATAAAATATTTTATATTACTTAAACTAAAAACTTAGTTTAAAGAACTTAATAATATATATATAATTACTATAAAGTAGAAGTAGTTAATAGAGGGAGTTAGATATATAGGGGGTAGTTAGAGTAAGGGGGACCCTATTATATATCCCTAGTTATACACATCTGCACAAAGCAGTTCTTCACAAAATGTGTCTGTTGCAAATAGCGGCTGCCTACAGCGGAGCAGGACAAGCAAGCAAGCACCAACAACCAACAACAACACACTGAGGTGCTTGCTGCGGCGCGGCACAATTCCCCTTGGCGTCTGTCTGTCTCTCTTCCCTCTGCTTACCGCCTGTCGCGCTCAGCCTCCCAGGCCGGATCCCCAAAACCTCTCATTCGCTTGATTAGCCCCGATGAGAAAGAAAGATGTCTGTTGGTTGGTTCTTCTCACCGCGCGCGCGCGCGCAGCACTGCCCGCTTCTGTGTTCCCCGCGAACGGCGGCAAAACTGCACTTCTTTTCTCTGCGGTCAGTGTGTTGGTTCCTTGGTTTTCGGTCGATCATTTTGAGAGACGCTTGACCGAGAGGACCCTAATGTCATTCTTGTTGGTTCGCGCATAGGGTAAGCTGCTTCTGTCATTCGCTGCCTCTGCTATTCTACTTTTCGGAGGAAAAACGATGCACGTGTTTGTTGAGCGGCGCAATGACATGTGCCTTCATACCTAAGCAGTGAGGATTGACTTGGCAGCATTCTGTCATCAACAAGGTCGATTAGGCCGCTTATAAAAAGAAATGAGGTCGGCAGCACGTCTCCAATCTTTGCCAGTCGTCTCTGATCTCTGGATCTTCCCCCCAAAATTCTGCAATGCGTCCAAAGAACTTTGCGGCCAGAACGTACAGTACATGAATTTCAATCTCGCACAAGCGTGCCGGAATCTTCTTTGGTTCGGCGCTGTTGTCCACACGGTATTCAGAGTGATACTCGAGGAGGACTAGCAACGTCCGATGCCACACGCCCTTCATGAAAATGGGTGGCTTCGACTACCTCAAGTGGGGTTTGATAAATCTCACACTGATTATCATACTTTGCGAGAAGTCAGTCGATGCGACTATGTGATTCTGTTGTGGTGCAGGATGGCAGCAGTCGTGGCCGTCATGAACTAATATACCGTCTTGAAAATCGCGTCATTCATCCCATGGTCAAAGGTATGCAGGCTTCTACACGACACGTATAAAATGGTAAACAATTGATATACTTTGAAGTCTCAACACAAACAATGCAGGCATGACACCTCCATTTGTCTGCAATGTGTTAGAGAACATCGGGCTTGATTGACTGCCAAAGTCGTCATCGCTGTCGATTCACATTAGGGGAAAAGCTTTAGACAGAATTCATCATTGCATACAACAGCATAAATAAACAAGGGATAGCGCAGAGGAAAGATGATGGACAACGGCGGCCGAGGCCTCTAGGAGCCGGGGTAGACACAAGGCTTTTACTCTGTGTATTCCGACAGACTTAGCGAGCTCTATTTTGGGTTTGTTGACAAATACAACCGGCCCAGACAAGAAAAAACAGCATTGCTTCGACTGGGGTACATGGAGTGGACAAATCGACCAAGGTTTTATAGAGTGAGAAGTATATGTGCTCGACAGTTATGTCGCGTTTCCTCATTTGATATGGTCGATGGAGCTCACACAGTAGAGATACCCTCAGGATGATAATAAAATGCAGTGAAGTTTGGGCTACCTGCAGGATTAGGACCCTTTCCGTTGGATGCTAGTCGCTCAGTTCTGGCGGCTTGCATTAGTGTTATGCAGTGAAGCGGTGTGGATTATTTGTAACCGAGGCTTCTACATCCTCTTGTTCTACTCGCGCCAGGCTATCATCTAAGTATGTCATCGTGTACAGCAGAAGAATGTAGTACACAAAAGAGTCAAGACTCGACTGGTACTGGCGCCTACCGTAGGTGTGCGCTTTGCCAAACAAGATCATCCGTCTACAATGGCTTTCGACCGTAAATAAAATACCTAAATACTGTCAGTCTTCTTTGTAAAAACTCTCAACACGAGCCAAAGACTGCATGATGGCTCACAGCGGAAAGTATCCGTGGATGGCCCTGGTTCTCAAGTCCTGACGAACCTCCATAAGAAATACGTCGACCTCAGCACGGCTCCACTCGTGTGCTCGGGTGAGCGGCGCCATGGCGAGACTCTCAACAGCGCCGAGGTTATTCTCGAGGTTCCAAGCCCCGAGCTCCTTCCATCGGAGGTCCTTGGGCCAGTCATTAATCGGCCACTTGTATCGGACAAGGGTCACATCCTCGAAACCGACCTCTGCCATAAGTGGCTTGAGTTTGGGCGGCTCAATAAAGACGCGGCCGAATTTGGCGGCGGCTTCCTTCAGGAGGATAGCGAAGCGGGCGAGTGCGCAGTCCGGCGGGAACGAGCCGTCATCGGCTTGGGGGTCCATCTCGGCCTCTTGGACTTCGACATAGCCTCCAGGGGAGAGATTACTGCTACGTCGTGAGCGATGCAATTTGGATCAATGAATAATAAGTGTAGTAAAAGTTCAAAGACGTCTTTAAGAGCGTGAATGACGTACTCGTAGCACTTTGTTAGATAATCCTTCCAGCTTGAAATGCTAGAAGTCATGAAGCGACTGTGGATGTAATCGAACGGTTGCGAGTAGGTCCATTCCTCTTCGATGTCATCAATCTCAAATTTGACGTTTGGTACGACGCTAAGAGACAACTGTTAGTCTTTGTCTGTCCTTCTGCTCGCTTCAAGTTCACCGTACAAGTCTGGCTGGGTCGGAGACAGATCTACGCCATACACCTAAATACAATTCAAATTCGAATTAGCTTCTTGAAAAAGCACGATCTATAATGATTCATCGGTGTGAGATACCTCGGCCTCGGGATGATCTTCTGCATATTGAATGGCCCAAATACCAGTGCCGGTGCCTACGTCGAGAGCACGTTGGATATGCGCACCAGGCTGACAAGGCGGAGAGATACCCAAACGCCCACCAAGTGTCATGAGGAACATATGATGTTGCATGTCTGTGAAAGAGTCTCTCGGTCAGCGAATAATCTGTGACAAAACAAAGATTTGGCCGGGAGTTCCTACCCATCCTGTCGTTCTCACGTTCGTCGTTTGGCATGTTGTATTCTAGGTGTTTCTGTTAGTAACTTTACCGGTAAAATGGCAACAGGCAGGAGTCTCTTACTTCCTTCCTTGTAGCGATGGTATGTCCTGCCATTTTCAAAGACATAGTCGCGGATTGAGTCGGCTAAGCTAGTGGTTGACGAGGCAAGACTCTGTTTGGGAACGATGTTGGCAACGCGGGGTGTTAAGAAGGCCCTAAGAAGTAAAACATACCTGGGCTTCCACCCTGTTCTCGTCTGAACCCTGCAAGCAGTATCAGCCATACTCTTCTCAAAGTCGCAAAGCACAATCCCGTCAACATTACCTCGTCCTCAGGTACGAGTTCGACTTCGTGATCGACCTGGTCTTGACCTGCTACTGGTTGATCCATGATGGGTTATAAATCAAGATAGTACTACTAATTTGAAGCCAATACTGGCAGCAGTGCGACTCTTCTTTGTAGAAAAGAAAAGAAAAGGTCGGGGCATCTAGATAGTAAACTGAGCGGGTAACCCGACCGTTTTGTAGTGGGCACTCCCAACACGTGAGAATAGAACCCCTCTTTCTTGACCAGGACGAATGAAGCATACAATTTCAAGAAGCACCAACAGAAAGAGAGAATTATATGCACGTCTGCGGCGAAGATGTCTCATTGCGTCTAAAGTGGAGTACTGATGGCTTGACCATGATACATTGCAGAAGCAAACGGATGTTTGCATGATTTCTACCGCCGAATTCCTGATATTACTGGTCGCTGAGATTTCGATTGCGTAGCTGTATGCATCTTGCCAAGAGAAGAGGGGTGAGTAGCAGAGCATCTGGTGGCCAGGATATTTGACAGGCGATAGAATACCGAAGAAAATGCCCGGAACCCGACATTGTTATGCAGCTTATAAGTCTATTTGACCGCAATTCAGTAAGTGGTGATCTAAAGACATATATCCAAAATGCCAGTGATAAGACTATAAAGCAACTACGTCCTGACTGATTCAATGTTGACTTTCACATTTTCACGAATTCTAGCCGCAGGACCATCCGCCCACTGTGTCGTATTGTCGTCTGTCTTGTAGAGACTCATGTTGAACCGGGTGAATAAGTTTGCAAGACAGAGATACATCTCCATGTAAGCGACGCTTTGAAGGGTCAGTATCTCCACACGAATTTGGCCAACGACGAGCACTCACTTCAATCCTATGCAAGCACGGGTTCCTTTACTGAAGGGAACGAACCACTTCTCTAGTTCCCATCCATTCTCTCCGAGCCAGCGCTCCGGTATGAATCTTTCTGGCTCCGGAAGATATCCGGATTGTCATGGATGGTTCTGATCGCCTGGGATACAGTCGACTGTTTGAGAAATGAGTAAAGGGATAAACAAGTAGCAGTCTGCAAACTCACCCCTCCCGGAAGGAAATGACCGGCGACGTATACGCCTCCAGCAGGGACTCTGCGGGGAGTAATTCCGGGTACTGGTGAGGACAAGCGAAGAATTTCTTTGCACACAGCGGTCAAGGGGTACGTCAGTGTGGGATTATGTGATGTTTGGCTGGATGACTGACCAGGTATGGGAGGTTGCAAAGATCGCGGTACTCGAAAAGTCCCTCGGTATTGGTCTTCACCGTCCTCAATTCGTCGAGCATCTTGTTCAGCTTCTCGGGGTTCTTCAGTAGGTAGTAGGTCCCGAGACTAAGACCAATACCTGTGGTGTCGGTACCAGCAAAGCAAAGTACAAAAGCCTCGTCTACAAGCGCCTCTCTGTTCAGCCCATTGGGTATTTTAGCATTGGAGCGGAGCAATAGGTCAAAGTAAGTAGGCCGTCCATCGGACGCAATTGTCAGGCCTTTAGCTTGCTTATCTTCGATTTCTCCAATCCATTCAGAGCATTGCTGATATCTGAAGTCAGTGGAACGTCAATTTCTAGAGTTTTGGTGGTTTACCTTGCGAAAAGCCGCGAATCCTGGTATGATCATACCAGCTATGCTCATTGGCAAGCCAACAGCGAGGCGGTTCATCAGGGGGAAATGTTTCGTGAGAAGAAAGTTGTCTGCAAATTTCGTCATGGCGTCCAGAAAATGGGGTAGCTCCTCGTCGGAGTCCACAAAGTTCATTTGCCGATCAAATAAAACGGACATGATCGTGTCAACCTTTGTACAACTTAGCGAAGCTCTCTGCTCCATCTGTTCTGTCGAGACGTACTGTGACGGCTGACCACAAGGCCTGAATGTTTAGCGGGGCTCCTCTATCGTAAGATCTCTGTGCCCTGTCCATAGCCCTTTTGACAACATCCAAGATTGAAGGAGCCAGCTGATCCATCTGTCTGGTCGAGAAAAGAGACTTGACGGTATTCCTTCGCTGCTTATGCTCTTCCGGGTCAATAAGCATAACGATGGAGTATTTCAACGTGCCGAAAGCCTGATAGAAACCCGAGTCTTTGAGATATCGGCTGTTGTTCGCATAAACCCTGTTCACGCAATGAGTCGCTTTTTTGATCGTTCCTTCGTGTCAAAACTCACTCCCTAAAAAAGCTGGGATCGCTAACATGTACGCGGTCGGGAGAGATGCGGATTACAGGCCCTGCATGAATTGCAATGTAAGCACTGTATCTCTTTAGCCTGGGAGCCCGCATCACTCACCATATTTCTCGTGTAGAATCGGGTATTGCCTGACAAGCTGACCGTCCAGAACAACGTCGTAGTAAAATTCGTACCAGCTAGTCGATGCGGCGCACCAAGGTCCGGGGATCTTTCTGAGAGGATGGAAGAAGAGCCTGTAGAACAATAGCCCGATGGAATACAGCAGACTCCCTAGCAGAAGCATGTGTATGCTGCCCGACACAGAATATGTCAGAGCCATGGTCAAGGGCTAAGACAAGAGCTCATGCATGCGAAAAAAGCCAAAAAGAACTGTAATCGAACTTGTTGAAAGTGACCAAAATAGTTTAAACAAAATCAAGGGCAGGATAGAAGTCTCAAAAGAAAAACACGCGAATAGCAATGTCGACTTTATTAAATAATCTGTGGCAAGCGCTTCAACCCCTCACGTGTATTTCCAAGACATCTTCTCTGCAATATTCATGCGGTATGAATGCAATGTGACACTTCTTGTACAACGTCCCCCGCATCTTTGCATTGGTTTCGCGCTGTTCTGACGACTGATACTGTCAATCACAATAAACTTCATTCACTTCCCCGGACGCATACAACTGGTAATGCGGCCTGTTTGGTTGGTTCGGATAGTGTCGATGTATTAGGCAATCTTCCCGTAGCATCAACTCCACCTCTCAATGCAGGATCATGTTATCCTGAGAAGAAAGAACAGACTTTGATCCGCCGCCCCCGAGACCCCAGCAGAGACGTCTATCTTCAGCTATCTTGCGCTGTGTGACAGTTGTTTTCTTTCAACCAACAACCGGATTTCTAACCCCCCAGTCGCAACGGGGCTGCGCCTTTAGCATCCACGCAGTCTTGTACTAACGCAGAGCACATGCCGATGCTCCCATTGGCTCGTTATAAAGTTCTCGGCGTAGGGGGCCGAAGTATTTTCCCTTTTCGCACGTATCTGACAGGGGTTATTCCAATGACCCATATCCGGCAGAGGCTGTTCCGGTTTTTAGGCACTCTCTGCGAATTACTCCATTACAATCATTTCCAGACGTACGAATCTAGAAAGTTGGGAATCAATAAGTTATCAACGACCTTGCATCAAATATGACTCACCGAACATGTGGACAGGAGTCCATGCCGTTCCTCAGCTTTGCGAGGTCCACTGAAGACACCTCATCGGAAGCCTTGCTTACCCGTCACTCAGTAAGTATATCACGGTTTCATACGTTCCAAGGATATCTTTGTACTAAACTTGAAATTGAATACGTCTTTTGGTTCAACGTAAGAGTGCACCTTGCACACATTTTGTCGTCTTTGCTTGGCCATTGGTCAGTTCCCATCCTGCCTTTTCCAAGTTCCATCCACAAGTGCAACTTCAGCCTTACGGTAAATCTAATGATCCTGCAGGATTCTTGATGCCGTTCAATATCTATCTCGTATGGCAGTCACTTGCTACTAAAAACGGCCGGGCAAAGATGCACACTAGTTCCATTTTACTCTTTTTGGCCCGTCAGTTGTAACCATCCGTCAGAAACCAAGAAACCTACGAGTCATGAGGATAAGATAAGCCTCTTTGAGGGCAACGAACTCCTGCGGCACAAGAGGTTGAGATGACGTGAGTTCTGTGGTTCGGGCGTTCCGGGTCAATAGAGGCTCCATTCTGGCGCTCCCGGAGGAAGCAGTTGGGGGCCGTGTTGCCCAGGCTGCTGAAGAAAGATGGATGTGGTGATCCTATCAGTGGGGGGCTCAATAGCCTCAGTGGGATATCGTGTTGGTGTTGATGTGATTTCTGAGCGTCGAAGAAAATGACAGAATGTTGTGGATAGGGTCACAGAGGCGCTGCTAGGCAGACAGACCAAGAACAATGATGAAGCCCCCAGGTCTTCGTCCTTATCTTGACTAGTATATAATGGTCTTAGTTTTCCTGCCTCAGTTCTGAACTTCTGTTTTCCCAACAAGATCATCGAAAACTGGACAATCACATCTTTCTCAGCTACACGAGTGCATCTAAAAAGGCCCAAAATTCTCAACATTATCTCAACAACATGTCTTCGAATGCGAGCGAGTATGGGGTTTCGTCCCCTCTTGAGCACGTTCCTGGGTCTCCGGATACCTCGAGCACACCCCCTTCATCAGATGACGAAACTATCTCCCCCAACCTCTCCCTCCTGAAGGGGTGTGTCAATTCAGCACGCAAATCCGTGCGCATTCCGGATTTGTGCTCGTCGATCCTCTCAACTGAGCCTGTTGTCAACGCCAACTACGAAAAGGTCAAGCTTGAGGCAGACAATTGGATCAAGGAGTGAGCCAAACCCTGCCTACCCTCTGCAGATGCCTCAAACTAAGATGTTGTGTAGGGTGTTTCAATTTGATGAGACTGCAGCGAAGAAGAACGTCAAAGCTGATTTTGCTTTGATGTGCGCGCTTTCGGCTCCCTATGCCGACGAAGAGGCCCTTCGCATGATGGTCGACTGGCACAACTGGGTAAGTAATAGTACGATCACAATGCGCTTCATGTAGAACTGACCCTGACTGCTCAAATAGGTATTTATTTTTGATGATCGTATGTACTCTTCAACGTGACTGCCTCTCGGCACGACTGACACCATGTAGAATTTGATGAGGGTCATCTGAAAAACGACCCAGTCAAGGCCAAGGAAGAGTTGGATGCTCACTGGTCTATCCTGGAGGGCCGAAACCCGCCAGTGCAACTTCGTGAGAACCCTATCAGATATGTCTTTCAGACGACCTGGGATCGTGTGAAGAAGGTAAGTGACTTCCCGGGTCGACTGTACACTCTTATTGTCACTGAGCTAACAAATTTGCAGAGATCATCGGCCGGTATGATGAAATGATGTTGAACACAGCCTGTTTCTTTCACTGATACGCTTCCTAGATTTGCAAGAGCATTGGAAAGTTTCTCACAAGATGTACTTTGATGGGCTTCTCGGCCAGGTGAAGGTGGCACATTCGCAATCCGCCTTCACGCTCACGGTTGATGAATACATGAACTTCCGACAGGCTACGATTGGAACAGAGCCATCATTTGCCCTGGTAGAGTAAGAGGCACTCCAATCTTTCCTTCATAAGTCTACTAACATGCTGTTGTGAAGGTACGCTCATGGCATCAACATCTCACAAAAGTACCTTAGCCATCCGTCTGTGCGAGAATGTGAGCGAGTCTCGGCTGATCTTGTTATCTTGTAAGTAACTTAAACTTGACCAATACCTGCAATATCACTAACCACCATACAGTGTCAATGACATCCTGTCGTATCGCAAAGATTTGGTCAGTTTTCCGTCCTGGACGCTATTCAGAGCCCCTACTGATGGAAAATCTACACAGGAACAAGGAGGCGAGCATAACCTCATCTTGCTGCTTAGGGCCCAAGGCTTTAGTGAACAAGAAGCCATTGACCAGATTGGTGATATGATACTGGAGTGCTATCGCTCGTGGTATCGTGCTTTGGCGGAGTTGCCAGTTTGGGGGGAAAGGGTGGACAAGGAGGTGCTCAGATACATCGAGGCCTGCCGTACTATTGCTCTTGGCAACCTCCATTTCACGTAAGCGGCGTACACAAAATGTTTTCTCTTGGGGCCTCACTAACCTATCTGCTAGGTACACGAGCGAGCGATACCTCGGCCATGAAGGAGCTCAAATTCGTGAGACCCGCATCATGTCGCTTCCCGCCTAGATCTGTGAGAATCGAGGCGATAGTAAGAGAATTAGTTTTCAGATGAAGTGGTAGATCAAGAGGGAATTGTCAAGGATAGGATAGCTTTTGTATTTCGAGAAATAAACTCTCATCGATGATATATTTGCTTTTGCGCTCTCCAATGAAACTTGAAAGTGAGGTCTTGCACATATTGCGAAGCATATTATCCATTTCAGGAGTTACGAGAAAGGGCAAAAAGGAAGAAGCCGCAAAGATATGATGAACTCAAGGTATTGACCTAATCTATCGAAGAGAATCCATGAACATGACCGAGATCTTCGGATGACTCTCCCCAAACTCTCAGACTTTAGATCACGCATCAGACAGTGGGCAAGCCCTTCAATATCAATACATCTGCCTCAACTATCTTCTGTCTGTTCTCTCCAAGCGTTCTCTTATTCTGCCGTCTACCTCTCGTACCTATTATAACAAAGAAGCAAGACAGACGGCATACATCAAATGAGGCGAAGTAAATTCCTGCAGGGGCAAGAATGAGTCAGGTCTCAATAAGCTCGTTCAAGTTCAGTTGAGCCCCACCCCTGAGTCCTATTTGTGTTTTGTTGATATTGCAAGCACCCAAGTGTTGCCACATATACTCTCATGGGCCTGACTGCGTCTCCAAATGGTTGTTGGGAGTCCCCAGTGAGAAATCAGAGCAGAAAATTGTACATAGCAACGATGCTTTTGATGCGGAGAATGAAGTGCGTTACCACACAGCTCCAGAGATCCCGCCCACCTCGCTCGTGGTCCTCTGCATGACCTGCATATGTTCCCGTCCAAGACCCAGAATACTCAGAGAATGGTCCCCAGCGGAAATGAGGAACACAGAATGACCCAACCACATGGGAATTGGTCTGCTATCATTGGTGCTCAGTAGTGATTGAGTGCTTGTCTACAAGAGACTGCAGTATTTTCGGTCATCAAGAATGCCCCTACGCCTATCAAATTGGATGAAGAGGATTGAGTTCCAGCACGCCGCGATCCTTATTTAAGTTTTTCAGTATTTGGCATTTGACATGAACTAAACCCTCCTTTTGGTAAAGACCTGAACGGTGATATCCGACGTTTATTTCTGGGCACGCAGGCCATAATGGTAACCTACCCCCCTGTTTGTTTCCACGTGGAACACATAAATACAAGCCTGTCCCGACATCGTCGAGGACCGCTATTCATAGCCACATAGCAGCTGTGCTATTATTACATCTCTTCGGAAGTAAGATAGCCGTGTTGTTTAGCATATTCTATGTCTAGCAGCATGGGTTCGCATGCTTATATGTCCCGTTCGAAGGTCAAAGGTTTCGTCTCGGTTCCTGAACCTTTGCCACAGACAAAGAGTTGAGGGATGTCCTTCTGCTCCATGATACGGTGGGGATACACTTGGACGGGTCGAAGCGGGCAACCTGAACGATGTACTTGCGGGCAGGCCACTCAAGCTCTGCCACATTTCTGTCCGCGTTTAATGTTTTTTCTTTATCTTGGATACACAAGCGACACAACTGATCGAAAACGAACGACGAAGTGAGGGTTGGGGTATTATGTAATGTGAGAGTTTAGCCCTTGCACATGTTCATAAAAGGGGGCATTCATGATGCAACGTCCATATATACTTGGGAAGTTGGGAAACAAGCATTGGCCTTGCGAGAGAGCACTGTGATTTGGGTAGGCGATAGCTACTTAAGTAGGTCTCACTAGAGTGACTGATTCATGAACTTTCCGGATCGAGGGACTTCCAGCCATGACCACCATTTCTTTTCTTTAGGTAAAGTGATCACAGCGTGGACTGGAGTCCGGCCATGACTGGTCACACTTTCGTGGTATTTCAATCATAGGGCTCTTCCATTTTCACCTGTCATGTCTTGCCCCTGGGGAGGATCATCGTCGAGTAGATTCCATATCCTGCAGTCCTTCCGCAGGCACTAGCATTGCTGTACAAAGGCCTCACGCCCTCATAATACATATTGATACACTAACACAGCGAACCCATTACTCGCTGTCCTCATCGCTCTCAACCTTCTTCTTCCTGCCCTTCGCCGGCGCCTTCTTCGCGCCCTTCGTCCCCTTCTTAGAATCCTTGGCAGCCTTGCGGTCAACCTGATCCTGGATCTTACTCCTCTCGCTGGCTCCTTGCTTCTGCAACTTCTCCTCGAGCTCCTTAAACTCGTCGCTCTCCGCATCCATGCCAATCAAGCTCTCCAGCAGCTTGATTTCATCTGCCCACACCTTCTTGTCCTCGACACTCTTTCCATTCTCGTCCTTACGATCGATGGGCGTCTCGAGGACCATTGGCATGTCTTTAAAGGTCTCGTTGTTGACCAATGTGTGGAAGGCCCGCAGGCCGAGGAAGCCAGTGCCGATGTTGGCGTGAAGATCGCGGTGGGAGGCAAATGGGGCCTTGCTGTCGTTGACTGTTCCTCGTTAGCACTGTGTCCATGAAAGCCAGCCTCAAACACCAAAACTTACGATGAAAAGCCTTGAGGTACTTTGTTCCCACCACCTCATCAAACTCCTTCATCGTTTCCCCAAAGACCTCTGGCGTCCGCAAGTCATAACCTGCCGCAAAGGCATGGCACGTGTCAATGCATACGCCTACCCTCTTCTTGTCCTCAACCTTATCGATAATCTCCTTCAAATCCTCAAACTTGGTGCCGATAACGTTCCCCGCGCCCGCCATATTCTCCAGCACCGTGATAACGCTCTTCGTCGCCTTATGCGCCGCGTTCAACTGCGCCGCAATCCGCCCGCACGCCTCCTCTCTCGCCTCGCCTCCCGTATTGCCCGGGTGGAAGTTGTAGAGCTTGATGCCCAGCTGCTCGCAGCGCTGAAGGTCGTCTATGAAACTGGTGTACGCCTGCTTCGCTTTAGCGGCGTCCGCTTGCGCAAGATTGACAAGATAGGAGCCGTGCGGAAGGACGTGGGCGCCGGCGTCGTAGTCGCTTGTCTTCGCCTGCTCGAGGAACTTCTTCTTGGCGTCGGCCGCGAGGGGCGGGCTCTCCCATTTGCGTTGGGACTTGAGGAAGAGAGCAAAGGAGTTGGCACCAATGTTGACGGCGTTCTGAATCGAGTTATCCACACCTGCGAAGTAAATCGTCAGTTGGAAGTATCGTCATAGGAGAGCCGAGGGTTGTCCGTACCTCCTGCAGCGCTCACATGAGCACCAATGTACATCGCCTTCTTCAACGAAGAAACAGCCGTCCTGTCCGCGAGAGGCATGTCGTCCTCTTTCTTTGCTTTGCCCTTGGCGGCGCTCTTTCTCTTCTTTGCGGGCTTCTCCTCTTCTTCGGCACAGCTGCCACACTCCTCGTGCTCGTCGTCCGACTCGACCTTGCGCTTTGGAGCGGCCTTGGGGGCTGCAGCGGTTTTGGTCTTGGCAGCAGTAGCAGTCGCGCTCTTGGATCCGTTCGCCTTGGTGGTGGTCTTCTCTTCGACCTTGGTCTCGACGGCAGCTTGCGCCTTCCTGCGAGCCGACGTACGAGGAGGCATTTTCTCCTCTTTGCTGAATCTGAGGAAAAGTCGAGACCTATTTGAAAGGCAGAATCGGCTTGACGACTGAGTTTTATTGGCGAAATGGGAAGGGTTGGTCGAGTTTGCAGTTGAAGAAGCTGGATGTCACCGCTCAAAAAGCTCGAGGTCAAGTCGACGCGTCAGACGCGATTGAGTTTCCACGTGGTCATGTGACGTCAATTAAACAGCCCCCTGCTCCCGAGCTCGAGCAGCCGCTCAGCGCCGCAACCCACGTTCCCCTTGCAGGCCGCAGCTACGTTGTGATCGCGACCAGACGAAGGCCCGGCGATGCAGAGTCGTTTCACTACTTCAGATGTTGATCGGCTTCGTTTCGCAATGTATATCGGTTATTGATAGTGATGGAATGCTACCTCTATCCAGGCTTACAAATTTCCTATTCTTATTGGCCCCCATTTTCCCAATTGACCTCCAGGCGCCAAAACACAAACAAAATTGAGTCTCTTCTCTGACCAACTCCCGGCCAGCAGCATACGACCAAAGTAGTAAGATTGTATAAACGGTGAAAAGGATGTCCCGTCCCATGTTGAAGTGTAGCGAATTAAGCAATGAACTGAAGTTCGGCCTTGCGCTCAGGCGCGAACTGATCCTTGTACGTGTCCCAGATCTTCTGCAGTTCGGCAACGTACAGCTCGTGCAAGCGGTCAATCTCCTCCTGTGATGGTTGAGCTGAGGGGGGCGTGGTAACCTTGATAGGCTTTCCAACGACAATGTTGAGAGGTCTGCGGTAAGGCATCATGCCCACATCGTAGTTGAGGATACCACGTCCGTGAAGCGCGGGCAAGGTAAACTTGAAAACGCGGAGGACGAACATCTGAAAGTTGTGCACCCAGGGGTGAGTCTTCGGGCTCAGCTGATCGTAGAGGTCGTTCTCGCCGAAGCCCAAGACAGGCACCAGGTCGGCTCCAGTTCGCAGAGCCATCTTGATGAAACCCTTGCGACCCTTCAAGATCAGTCTCAGCGTTCCCGGCTGAGCCTCAAGGGACTCTCTGGCTCCGCCAACGACGATTGTAACAGCGCGGCCCATACCCTCGCCATTTTGGCCGCCTTTGCTCAGGGTGTTCCAGATCGACTCCTTAGAAACAGATCGGACACCCATTGCCAGAATATAGTCTCGGTACAAGGGGATGCGGAAGTTGTTATCAAGAGTCAACAACGAGTTGGTGATTCCCGGAAACTGCTCATCAAATCCGAGAGCGTTGGTCGCAAAAGCGGCGAAAGCGCCATGGGAAATGATTCCATGAGGGTGATAGCCAAAGATGTACTTTCTGGTCGGTGGCAGGTCATGAGTCTTGTGCAGCTCAGCTGGATAATAGTCTGCAAAGAGCCTCCAGATGTAGCGCGAACGCAGCCATTCCGAACGGTACTTGAGGTTGCCGTCGGACGCAACGCTGGAGAGTGAAAGATGAATCAGGTAAGGAACCAGGAGCGGCCATGTGAAAGGGATAGCGGCGAGGAAGAAGAAGATGGAGACAAATGTCAGGATGGAAAGGCCGTGAAACAGAACGGCTCCCGTCTGCAGTCGGCGACTGAAGGGGACCTGAAGAGGTGCAAATCTTATGCCACCAGCTTTCCAGCCGTATCGATGACTGTTCCTCCTGCCGTATGCAGCCAGGGAGAGACGCGGATATTCGTCATCATCCATGCTCTTCACCGTAGTCGACTCAGGCTTATCTACGTCGAAGCCGTCGACCAATGTCTCGTCGGCGGTGCCCTCGCTTCCAAAGCTCCTTTCTGCGTCGGGGGAGTGTCCGTTGCTCTCATCGTCGACGTTACCCTTCGCCACGTCTGCGAATGTCGCTTTTCGTTCATCTCGGTTTTCCTTCTTTGGGGTTTCATGAAGGTTCTGGGTGTAAATGTCAGTCGGGCTTACAACTTGGCTGTTCCACACTGTATCTTACTGTAGGCTTCTCCTGTTTCTCGGGGGTAGGTTTCGGGGCTTCGTTGGTTGCTGGCTGTGATGGCCCAAGCTCTGGAGCTTCTGCGACGACGTTAATCTTGCGATTCCCTGCCTCAGCCGATTGCGCTGCCAGTTGAGGGTTGCTTGGCTTCCGCTCAGCCTGTCTCTTAGACGGCGACTTGGAGCGAGCCGACTTCTTGTTCTTAGGCATGGCTGCTTGTAATTTCGTGATGACAGGTGCCTGCTACGCTCAAAGACATGCAATGGCCAACCGTGTAACAAAGCGTGTGTTGCGGAGGAAGAATGGTATTTATGTGGGT
Source organism: Colletotrichum camelliae (assembly GCA_018853505.1). Taxonomy (NCBI): domain Eukaryota; kingdom Fungi; phylum Ascomycota; class Sordariomycetes; order Glomerellales; family Glomerellaceae; genus Colletotrichum; species Colletotrichum camelliae. The sequence goes on from JAELVL010000001.1 coordinate 3,702,589, forward strand.
GATCCCTTACCTGGACTGACAGCCACTTTCCCCGTGTCCCCGAAGCTAGACATGGCTGAGTCGGTGTCGGATGGTGGTAGGGCCGAAGCTCAGACGGCGACAGACGTGCGTTCGAGGGCGTAAGCTAGGCCGCGTTGCCCAGGAACGAGGAGCGATGGACGAAAGACGCGCAGGGTGGCAGACCCACGGCCTGTTCTCAGTAAGGGGCGAGGGTTTGACCAGCAGTGATCGGAAACTTTGGGCGCACAGGTCCGAAGTCTAAGAGGGAGCGGTTCGAGGAATGCACAGAGCAAGGGCGGAAGGTTGTGGCGCTGGTCGTGTTGGTGGAGGAGGTGGTAGTGGTGGAAGTGACAGGCGCAGAAGAGTTGCGAAACGAAGTTCAGGTTGGCTGCTGGTGCCGGCCGCGGGTGAGACGAGCGAACCAGCTCTGCTGCCCTGGTCGCGGTACCCCCGAAGCTCCCGCCAATGGCGATGACGTGAGGCTCCACATGCCGGCTTGCGGCTGCGCTGCATGCAGGGTTGTCTGCATAAAACGTGCATAATATGCACAAATCCCACATTGCTTTTCGTATATTTATCAACAACCCCAGCAACTGGGTTCGATGAGCTTCCCATTGACATGTGATTGTGGCTGTTGGCTTTTATTGTCTGTCCCGAGTCTTCCAGATCGATCCTGGCCATGAAACGTTCTGGCGTCTGCCGGCAGGCTTCTGTGCATATCTAACCAGCGGCTTGGTCGAATGGAAGTTCAGCAACACCATCGACCTGGTCTTCTACCACGCTCACCTCCAGGTTGCAATTGGCCCTTGCAGCAGATCCCCAGACCGATCATCACAGTTGTCTTGGACTAATGTTGTTGAGCTGTTGGTCTGAAACTTGCCTAATTCGCAACAGCATTGCACTGGTCTAAATTCTTGGCTACTGGTAGCGTGCCGCGTTGCCCGTTTGTCTTTGCAAAAATCAAGAGCAGCCACGTTTCCATGTTCTACGTGTAGAGAGCGTGCGGAGGGGATGAACTCTGGCATATGACAAGACAGTTTAAAGCGCCTCTTTGAGAGCTCTGGGATCCATCTTGTCAGCATCCGGCCCGTGCCAAGACGCTCTGTTATCTAAGGGCCGCTTGGACGGCAGAGACACGCGACGCTGAAGCTTCCTAACAGCTTATTTGGGTCCAACATTTTGCCTATTTCCGACGGTGTTTGTTTGAGTATCTGAATGTGACTATAGTCGTTGAATCTTACCAGCAAATGCCACTTATATCTGACAGGTTGCTTTTGAATACCCAACGTCTTTCGCAGTCAGCCGTGGATGCCTTTCGCACTGTAAGAAAGACGGAATAACGCCAGAGAAGCACAGTGACTGCGGGGACATTTGAACTGTACGCTCGATCTGATTTGCCCCTCACTCACTCGACATGAAAATTTCCAGCGTGATGAACCCCACCATCATCTCATCCCACCATTCACCCCGCCGACGTCACAAAAGTCAACAATAATTTGCCCTCACTTTATCACTGCACTTTCTAAGACCACCCAAAATGGCCAAGGCTAAGAAGGGCGGCAAGAGCGACGAGAAGGCGGCCAAGGCAGTACGTCTCTTACCAGCATAACCACGCTTCTATTCCACCTTGCCTAACTTGGACATGGAGTAGGCCGCAAAGAAGGCAAAGCAAGCCAACAAGGGTGAAAAGAAGGCCAAGACCAAGGCTGCGAAGCTCGAGGGCAGCGATGCTGAGGACGTGGATCTCGAGCAAGTGCTCGAGGAGTACAAGAGGCAGCAGGAGCAGTTTCTCAAGATCACCGAGACTGTGGCTGAGGCACCCCCTAAAGCGCGTGCTGCCTCCACACTCATGGCTTCGCCCTGTGATCGCAACAACTTGCTGCTCTTTGGTGGCGAGTACTTCAACGGCGCATTGGCGCAGTTCTTTAATGACTTGCACATCTACTATATTGACCGCGATGAGTGGAGGACCGTGACGTCGCCGAATGCGCCGCTGCCGCGCTCTGGACATGCGTGGACTCGGGCTTCCAACCCGAATCACATTTACCTTTTTGGCGGAGAGTTCTCCTCGCCGAAGCAGGGTACTTTCCACCACTACTCGGACTTTTGGCGTCTGGAGCCTGCTACGAGAGAATGGACAAAGATCGAATGCAAGGGCAAGACACCTCCGGCGAGAAGTGGTCACCGTATGACATACTGGAAGCAGTACATCATTCTGTTCGGTGGCTTCCAAGACACTTCAAACCAGACTAAGTATCTCGCCGACCTGTGGATCTTTGATACCCAGAACTTCTCGTGGTTCAGCCCAACGCTGCCTCCGGCTCAGCTGAAGCCTGATCCTAGATCATCCTTCACACTGCTCCCCCACGAGCAAGGAGCGGTCCTCTACGGAGGCTACTCCAGAGTCAAGGCCACGGTAGCAGCTAACAAGCAAGCCAAGGGCTCTGCTCAGGGGCAGAGAAACATTCTGAAACCCATGGTTCACGATGACTGCTTCTTCCTCAGAATGACTCTGCCTGCTGAAGGCTCACCAGCGACCGCCCCTCCCGTTGTCCGCTGGGAACGTCGCAAGAAGCCTGCCAATGCGCCTAACCCCAAGCGTGCGGGTTCCACGATGACATGGCACAAGGGACGTGGCATTCTGTTTGGAGGTGTACATGACGTGGAGCAGAGTGAAGAGGGCATAGACAGCGAGTTCTTCAGGGAGTTGTTTGCGTGGAACATTGAGCGTAATCGCTTCTTCCCGCTGGTTCTCCGCAAGGCCCGTCAACAAAAGAAGCAAGTCGTTGAACAGCGCGGTGGCCGTCGTAACAGAGCCCAGGATCGAGAGGAGGAGCTTCTCAGACAGCTGGCCGCGCTGGAGACAGGCAAGTCTTTGGAGGACGCCGAGGACATGGAGCTCGACAAGAAGGAGGAGCCCGAGGAGGAAGCTAAGCCTTTGAGGGAGATGCCATCACCATGGAGCTACCTCACCAGCGATTCAACGCTCAGCTAGCCGTCCAGGACGACGTGCTTTACATCTATGGCGGCACTTTTGAGCAGAAGGACCGCGAGTTTACATTCGACGATCTGTATGCCGTGGATCTTGGAAAGATGGATGGATGCAAGGAGATCTTCAACAGGCCCGTCGAGGACTGGATCGTAAGCACAGCCGAGCTTTTTCTCCCGGCGGCCATACTGACATTACACAGGATTCCGAGGATGAAGACGATGACGAAGAGGACGACGATGAAGACTACGACGAGGATGAGGATGAGGAGATGGAGGAAGAGGAGAAGCCGAGATTGCATACGGAAAGCAAGCGCAAGAAGAAGGTCGACGAGGCGTCTGTTGCTGGCTCAGAAACAACTGCCGCAGCACTCACGGAAGACGACGACACAGAGGCCACCGAGGAGACGGTTGATGACGGCCTTCCTCACCCTAGAGTAAGTGACAATCTGCAAGCACTGGAATCAAGCCTCGCTCTAACAACCGCACAGCCCTTCGAGTCCCGTCGCGACTTCTTCGTGCGTACCACCGCGGAGTGGCAGGAGATTCTTATGACCAACTTGCGGTGGAAGAACATTCAACCAGAGACACTCGCCATCAAGGAAATCAAGGCGAAGGCTTTTGAGCTCAGCGAAGAGAAGTGGTGGGATTGCAGAGAGGAGATCACCGCTCTGGAAGAGGAGCAGGAAGCTGCTGGCATCCAGGAGGTTGTGTCGCTTGCTGAGAGGGGCGATGCGGCTGGTGGTGCAAAGAGACGATGATCCATCAGGTATCTAGCCAGATAAAAGTGACAAAAAATGTTTTCTTGGAGAAAGAGCAAAATGCAGATGTTGAAGGCATGGCCTATCGATTCATTGCGCCAGTCTGACCACTGAAGTATGGCACGTGACCTCGCGTTTGCATTATCGCCCCTCCGCAGGCAGCGACCGTCCTCAACCGCAAAAGCCACTTCGAGCAAACGCGTGAAACCAGAAAACCAGCCAAGAAATCCTCGATTTGGAATCCCATGATTTCAGGATCCCGCACATCTGTGGTTTGGTGATCGAACTGTCGCTCGTGTCCATCTTCAGTCCACCATGCCGATCGGCATTCAGCGGCTCAACGCGAAGCGCTCGCACCCAAATGATCGCATCATCTTCATCAAGCCGCTAAAGGGCCCTCACGAGAAAATCGCCCAGGATTATCTGGAGAGAATTGCGGCGCAATGCTGTCAGTTTCCCGCATGATGCAGACCTCGGAACCTGGCTGACTGAAAAAAAGTACCTGTTATGAAAGAAAACCACCTATCGGTGATGTCATTAGAAGAGTACGAGCCGAACCCTGAGTTCGTCGGAAGGAACTTCAACGCCGGCGAAATCGTGCAGCTGGTACTAAAGTCACGCTCCGGGAGATGGCTTCCGTTCGAGTATGTCCAAATGGTCATGATGCACGAGTACGTATGCGTGATTGGAAGCCGGCACCCCGTATCTCACCATCTTCTAGGTTGGCGCATTGCAAACAAATGAACCATTCCAGAGCATTCTGGGCTGTCAGGAACCAGTACGCAGAGCAAATGAGAGGCTTGTGGCAGCGAGGCTACACCGGCGAGGGCATCTGGGGGCGTGGCACCTTGCTGCAGACAGGCGAATTCCAGAACAACGTGGCACTCCCCAGCGAGCCGCTGCCGGAGCATCTCTGCGGCGGAACATATCGCTCGCGTGGTCGGAAGAGAAAGGCCAAGCCCAAGCTGTCCTACAAAGAACAAAAAGAACGTCGGATTCTCAAGAAGTTTGGCGCAAATGGCGTTGCGCTCGGTGCGGATGAGGAGACCAAGGTCAAGCTGGAGGGCGGCAAACGCACGCAGGCAAAACCTCGCGTGGCTGGGAGTGCCAGAGGCCGCGAATTACGAGCAGCGGCGGCATTGGCGCGCTTCGACCAGCAGAAGAAGGAACCCCAGGAGGACTTCACAGTCAAAGACGAGGACAGCACAGAGAGCGAGTACGAGGATGACCCGGTGGATGTCAAGTCCGAGGATGCCCTTGATATTGACGGCAAGAAGATGCTTGACGGCAAGGGTCGCGGGATGATCAAGGTCTGCGAGGACGAGAACCCCGACGATGAGGATGCGCAGAATGAGCTCCAGGAGCTGCGCGCGTCTGTCAAACAGTGGCGACAAACACATCTCAGTTTCAAACGCGAAGACGAGCCCTCCGTATCGGCATCTCAAGCCAAAGCAAGCAAGCCAAAGCAAGAGAAGCGAAACGCCCCGACGGATCGAGCCTCAAAGCAAGCATCCCCGCCAAGAGTCAAAAAGGAAGAAGACGATGACGGCCAGCTGGTGCCGATTTCGGACATTGAAAGCGCACCACCGCCGGTCAAGAGAGAAGCAGATGACGATTCGCGGCCATTGTCAACCGGCCGTCCGAGCTCGCCGATGCGCCCGTTATCAGGTACCGATCACACAAGAGTAAACTCTTCGTATATCCGCTGTGGATTGTGCTCTTTTGAGAACCCACCCCTCGCGATAACCTGCGAGGTTTGCTGCAACGTGTTTGACCCGGCAAGCGTGCCGAACTCCTGGCGGTGTGACAGTGAGCTGTGCCGTGGCATTCAACATCTCAACCCCGGCGACTTCGGGGTATGCGGATTATGCGGCCAAAGAAAGAAGCAAAACTGATTTAAGCCAGCAACTGGTCACCTGCGAAGAATCATGACAAATGTTTTGGGTGATTATCCAACAGAGAATCACGTTGCTTTCTCGATGGACGACTTGCAGGAAAACTGATTGCCAGGATGGAGGAAAGGAAAAAGTCATGAGCTATGAGGCTATGAACGCATGTTAATATCAATTACTATCCGCCCCCTGCAGAACTGACTAAGGGGACGGGCCATAAGGCTCATTTTCTTGGCAGGGCGGCGGGTCCTTTACTTTCGCGATAGATTATCTGCCTGTTATTCTGGGAAACGATATCCTCCGCCGTCCCAAAAGTTCGTACTCAATTTACGAAAAAAAGCTTCAGCCCGAGACAGTATTTTAGGCTCACTTGTCAAGTCTTCAAGTAAAGTTCGGCTGGGCTCGTCCCAGTGGAACCCGGACCGTCCGCAGCGTCCGCAGTGCGCTGAAGAGCGGTTCGCCTAAGCGACACCCTGGGCAGGTTGAAGAGAGGGGCGTCCAGCGGCTTAATCTGTACGAAACATGGAGAAGGAAAAAGGAACCACCAGACCAGAGCCGATCGATGGAGCAGGGCCTTTTGAAGTGGGCTGTTGCGAAATACCGACCGGCGCTGCGTTGCCGAATTGACGTTCTTCTCGCAAGGTCCTACAAAAAATGACTTGCTTGCGGGCTTTTCACAACACATACAATCACCAAAAGTCAAGAGGACACATTTTCAAGTTTCCCACCGCAGCCAAGGGGAATGAAACAAGAAATATCAAAGGAGGAGTTGTTCGGGATTGTCAGGGCCAGGAGCTCCTCCTGTAAGGGCTCCTCGGTACTTTGTTTGCACACACACACGTTTGCGCCGCCTCCTCTTCCTCCTCCCAGGAGAAGATGACAATTGAATACAACCCAGAAGGCCGGGAGCTATGGACGGCGCGTGCGGGACTTTGGGTTTATCAAGGTTCGCTAAGGTGTCTGATAAACAAAAGATCAGCAAGCTTGGACAGACGTGACTTCAGCATGGTTGTCAGAGATGGATTGCACTCTGTGCCTATTCTCGGGGATCTGACTATATCGCAGCGCATCCTATTGACAAGCTACAGCGAATCAGCCACCACAAATCAGCCAACCGACCCAGGCACGCAATAACGAGAGCAAAGCAGAACGGGATAGCCAAGCTATCTTAAGCCTCAGCCAAGGGTTTCGCTATCCCCTTCGTCACATCATCGCGCACCCCGCGGCACTTGTGGTTGATGATAGCTCCGACGTTCAAGATCGCGAAACTAGTTAGCCCAAAAGAGGGAGGTCGAGGCCCTATTCCCCTTCCCCTCTTCGCATCCCTGGAGCACACGCACGACTGCGGTAGGTGGTAGTCGCTACCGCGCCGGAGGGACCCAAGTGCGAGCCTGCAGTTCTTGTCAGACGGTGGAGATTCGCGGGAATACCGGGATGGCCCCACTGCTCGAGTTTCAGAAGCCTTAAAATGGCAACCCGTCGTCTGAACCGAACGGCATGGGGGGCCCATGTTTCACTTTGCGACTCCGGATGGGCGCCGCCGAAGACAACTGGACCGCCTGTGAGCAACGCCTGTGGCCGCCTGCTGGCCTTGCCAGTGATCACCGAAACTTGTTCCTGTATTCCTCCCTTCCCCCTTTCCGCTTCCCGACCTTCCGCAACTCTCAGTGTCGTGCTCAACGTCGGTTGCGCTCATCACCGTCCCCTTGTCCCCATCTGAATTCCTGCCCGTGACATGACGTCCAGAGAGGAAGACCCCTGCACGCGCACCGCCCGGTATCGAACCTATCGAACCTCATGCGCCGAGAGCACCAGCCCAGCGCCAACCGTCGATCCGGGATAGCGACTAAAGAGCCCCCCTGGCCTTGGGCTCCAGGCCCAATGATGTGGTGACTCGAGGTTTAGCCTAACGGTACTAAGGTTAATGGGGACGACCTGCCAAAAAAGACAGGTCGTGAACCTGCGACTTTCGAAGCTGCCGGCCCCAAGCCACCATCGCGCAACGACCTCTCTCTGAGTCCACGCCAAGTGTCAAGTCAAACCTGGCTCCCCTTCTCCGCAGCCGCGCAGGAGAGATGTGTGTCGTCAGAAGCCCGACGTCCGCGCGGTTCGAATTCTCCATTGGTGATATTGTGCTTGCGCTTGCGTATCGCGGGTACGCCAGCACCATCTGTGCAGTTACAACAGGTACAACATGACTGATGAACAATATCCGTCTGACTTACCTTCCCGACAGGGGAGGCAGGTGGTGGACTCCATCCCATATCGGCGTGGCCCCATCAGTCCGATTGCCAGTGGCCACCCATTTCATTGCGCAAACATGGAGAAGCCCAGTCCAAAAAGCCGGGAACCGGGGTCTGGCGTGATTTGATTTGGGAACCTGAACAGACAAACGGGTTCAACGCAAGAAAATAACCATCGGCTGAGCCAAGGCCACCCCCCCTCCCCTCCCCAGATCCCAGACTTTAGTGTGAGCGGGAAGGAAAGGGCCAAGGGACGGAAGGAAGGAAGGAGAAATTTTGAAGATTGTGTTACAAGCTAACCACTACTTAGTGGCTTGCCCTTCCTCCTTCATCGTGCTTCCCTTCCTAGGCTCCCTTCCTTCTTTCTCCTTCCATCTTTGAATTGTTTTGTGAACTTTCCCACATTCTTTTCCAGCCAAACACGCAAACGAGACAGTCTGTTGACCGTCACTTCCTTTCTTTCTTTCTTTCCCAACCGACGATCTGTGATCTGTTTTTCCATTCTTTCCCTCCCAAGAGGTTGACCTTGTTCTCTTTTTCGACAAGCATCCAAACGAGTCAAAACACGTCCCAGCAACTTTCAGTCATTCTCGAAATACAATCGCAAGTGAACGAGAAAAAGAAAGGAGATATTCCGAGTTCGCAACCGAAACGAAACGAAACGATCTCGCAAAGAAGGACTCGAGACTCAGTGGCTTGTTCGAGAACGATTCAGCCAGAACCTCAACCTCACTTACACCAAACCCCGAAACACTTCGAGACCACACACAATCAACAACAGCAAACAACAATGTTCGCCATGATCGTCCACACCTTCGTCCTTCTCCTCACCGCGACGGCCGCCCTCGCCGCCCCGGCTCAGCACCGTCACTGGCCGCGCTTCACCGTGCCCCAGCAGCACTTTGAGGTTCTCGGCATGCGCGCCCAGACGGAGGTCAACCCGGCCGCCGTGTTGGAGGCGACGTGCATCGACCGCAACGCGTATGTCTTTCACTTACACCACTTCCTCCCATCATCACATCCAAGCCCCACCCCCAGACTTATACCAACATCCGCTGCACCTTTACATCCAGTCATCAAATACTAACACATTCCAGCCACATTGTCTCCCACGACGCAAACTCAGCCGAGCTCGCCATCTGCGGCGGCATCTCTGGCTCCGCGACCGCCTGCAAGGGCAACCCGTCCACCGCCGTTGGCCAGTCCGGCTCCCGCTTCACCTCAAGCCCACAACCGCCGGCGCTACCATCAACATCTCCAAGAACAAGTGGGAGCAGTGCGTCCGCGCCGCCCGCGACAAGTGCCCCACCGGCAGCGTCCGCGCCACCTGCTCCGGCGGCGCCACCTCCGGTGACGTTGAGTTTATCCTCGAGGCCATGCCTCCTTCCGGCGAGCTGTGATCCAGCTTTAAGCCTAAATGTTCTGGTGGCGGTTGAGGGGACGTTGAGCAAGGCGTGTGTATCTTTTCATTTTTCTCTGTTTGACACATTTTTATATTCTCGAGTAGGGGTTTTCTTTGGTTAGGAACTCTTGCTCTGGCTGTGCCGTGGCTCGGCTCTTCGGACGGTAGAAGATCTGAACACCTGTTGGAGGATTCGAGCCGTGGTCAGCTTGGTTGAAGCTTCGGCTGTATATATCACGGTGGCCAAAAGGTCGTCTTTACATGTACAAAAGCATTCCGTTAGGAACTGATGAATCAATCCACGGGCTCAAGTCAACAATTCATTCCATTTTCCAAAAACAACTTGATGTGGGGTATCATAAACGCCATCGCGAAGCTCCCAGAGCCTCCTTGTGTGACAACATAAAAAGTCCAAGTTCCTATAAGACAAACCCCGGGTCCCTCCTCAATACCCATACCTCGTAGCGCACTCTTCCCGGTGCGTCTCCAAACAGTCCAGCGCACACACCCGCGTCCCGCACTTCATACACTTCACCCTTCCCCAGTACCCGCAGACCTCGCAGAACGTTCTCTCGGGGTAACGCGTGTCCTCGTCGGCCCACTGCGCCCGCGCGTCCCAGAAGCTCAGCATCGGCTGCGCGAGGAGCCAGCGCAGCTCCTCCTCCGTCGGGGACTCGGGCACGCGCGAGACCAGCAGCGGGTCGTCGTCGCCCGGGTGCGACGGCGGGGGCGGCTTGTGTAGGGCGCGAGGACCGGGCCGCCTGAAGCGTCCGAGAGCGGGCGGCGCGGGCGTCATCTCGATGTCTTCCGGCTCGGGAGCAGGTGCGGGTTTCGGGGTGGATGTCTTTGAGCGCTTGGCGGCGTTGCGCTTGGTGTGTGGTTGGGGTGGGGTGGTTTGTTCGCGGGCTTCGCGGTATGCTGGTTCGCGTGCGGCGCGGGGGTGTTTTCTGCGTGGGAGATGTGGGCGAGGTGGTCGTCGAGGTGGTTTGAGAATGTCTTTTGGGATTGGAGGATCTTGCGGACGTTTGGCGTGCTTTCGTCTGGGCTGCTTTTTGGTCGTTGGATGGTAAGCCGGCGGTCGGTGTCTATTTGCTTGGAAAAGGAAGAAGGCTCACCTCTGCTACCCCCTTTGGCGGGGATGGGAATCGTCGCGTCCCGGCCCCAGTCCTTGTCCAAGGCCTCGAGCTCCTTGCGGATCTTGGCCTCCTGCCGGACGTTGAGGTCGGAGGCGGAGGGGTTCGCCTTGGTGCGCGCGGCGCGTTTGCGGTTCGCGGGCTGGAGGGCGGCGGCGGCCGGGTTGACGCCCGTGTCGGGGACATAGGCCATCCCGGGGCGGAGGTCGTCTTTGCGCTTGCGAGCTCGTAGACGCCGAAGTTGTTCATCTTTTGTTTTCGGGGTTGGGTGTGTAGATGTCAAAGGTCAATCGTGTCGGGTTGGATGTCACGGCTGATGTTCAGAGACTCGACTTTTTTTGTGACGAATCAGAGTTGAGGAAATTGGTGATGGGGTAATTCTGGCCAATGAGGCGTGGCTGGCGACAGTAATTGAGAGGTGCCTCAGTGAGTAGTCATAAAAACAGTGAACACGATTTGTGAAAGTCAAACAATACCCTAATATCGACACTTATGCAACGGCCATTCGATTCTTCACCCATAAGACGTCATGGTCTTTCCCAGGTTGCAAACGCCGACCAAGTGCCGGGGCTTTGTAAGAGAACAACCCCTTCCGAACCCCCCCTTCAGTGGGCCATGAAGCCACCACCCCCAGACAGCAAATCCCCAGACACCGAAAAACCTCGAAATTTCTGACCAATGGGCTGTGCCCAATGGCTTCCCGGCTAATCCCGCCGTGGCCGGCGCTGACGGAGGACAACGGTACCTGAGGTAATGGGCGGCGCAGCGGCAGAGCCAAGCCAGAGGGACAAGCACCGACTACCTACTGCGCAACAAGCATTAGCCGAACCATAGCTTCCGCCCAATTTACGACCGACCCGAACCTGCAATTCCAGCCTCCATTGCAAACACCAAACCCATCCCATCTTGCCTCCACCACCGGGACGAGAGCTCTTTCCCCCCCCCCCCCCCCCCCCCTAACTTCACTTTCCCCCGACAAATAGAACCAAACCTCGTGAGCGACCAGAACTCACCTCTCCCCGGTCGCACGCACACGAAACCTCCCGAACCGAACGACGACGACACCCGCAACAATGTCCTCCCGCATCCTCTCCCGCGCGCTCCCCGCGCCTCCGGCCTGCCCATCCGCGCCGCCCGCTCCTTCCAGACCTCCTCCGCCTGCGCGACGCCGCCGCCGCTCCTCTGCCTGCCCGGAAACCGTCGGTGCCTTCCGTGGAGGGTGAGTGTCCCCCTCTCTGCCCCGTCCGGCCGAGCTTCGTCGAGTTCGCCTCCAGCTCCCCTACGTCATGCCAACCGGGAGACTCAATTGGCCTCGCAGTCGCAGACGCCGCCGCACAGCCATGATGTTGGCCACAGATGGGATACAATGCTGACCCCAATGCTTCTGCAGTCTCTTCGGCTTCTTCCTCGGCAGCTCCCTCGCCGGCGCCGGCGTCTACTCGTACCTCCTCCAAGAATACAAGACCTCGAACGAGCTCCTGACGGAGGATATCTACGTGCGTCTTTGCATCTGATATTGTCTCTCTGACTCCCGATGTGCCCCCCCACGCCGGCTCTCTTCATGTCTCTTCTTTGTCTTTCTCTCCTCTCCATCCGAGGGTTTCAGAGGAGCCGGTTGAACATCCTTTTTCTTGCACGCTGCAGAAGGGGGCATCTTCCCATATTTCTTTAGTAGACTTTGCCCTTTCAGCGTGGCGCATCTTGTCTTTTTTTTCTTGGAGAATATTCTCTCCTATTTCTCGTCATATTTTATGAATATTGGGGGAACACGTAAAGCTAACCAGATGCGCTACAGTCACTCCAGGCCGCCGTCCAGCGCGTGACCAACTACGTCCAGGCATTGGAGGAGAAGATGGATGCCCTCGAGCGCAAGAGAAAATAAATCAAAAACAGCAGCCGGGTTTCTTCGTGGAAGCGACAGGATGGAGAGTCAGGGATAACATTGTGGTAATCGCGGCGACTAGGAGGCGGGGGAACATGGATGGATTGGGTTTGAGGGTGGACAGCACACACGCACACAAAAAGCACCAAATACAACAAAGGCAGCAGCACAATGGTTCACGAATCGACGTCCCGAAACAAACAAACAGGTTCTTTCATCTCTTCTCTTCCGGATGGGTGTGTATGTTTGGATTAGTGAGGTGAGGCGAGGTGTGTGTATACCAAGGATGTAACAACATGCAGCGAGATGATGGCACGACGAATTTCATACTGGTTGTACTCAACTGCTAGTTGTGCGTTTGTCATTGGTGCTGAATGATGTGCCAGTATTTAAACTGTGCATGGTTGGATTCTGTTAAGAACCTGGCAATGTTGCTGGTTCTTGCTTAGGTTTTGGTCCGGGCAGACGTACATCATTCGTGACTTTCGATACAGAGGAGGTTGGGTAACGTCCTGGGATCGATCAACGTCCGCCATCTCTGCTGTCCTGCAGCACTCGTCGGTTATTCATTGTCATTCATTCTCGATGGAGGTTGCTGGTGTTGGCTTTCCATTACAGGTACCCGTCCATCATGGTCCCCAGGAGTGTTACCGCGGCGGTTGATACTGAATCACAACAACAAAGGGAAGCGTGTCCATTGCTCTGCAATTTGATGCGAGGAACTTAGGCTTTACTTAAGTACCTACGCTCGTAGATACCCGCTTGCCTACTCATCCCACATACTGGAGTCCAATAGTAGGCGTTTTCTCTAATGCTGTCAAACTCAAGCTGAAAAGGCCACTTCGGGCTACAAGCACGAAAGGGCAGCTTTGTAGTTCTCCCTGTTACTTCTGTTTTCACTGCAAGAGCTTATGCCGGTCTTCCATGGTGGACACTCTTTTAAAGGCTGTTTTCCCGTGAGACTTGCGAAGCTGAGTCTTGTGTATTTCAAGAGCGGTGGAGACGGCGCAGCTAGCAGTAGAACCTCGTGAGATCAACGGCAGAGTCTTTGGAGTTACGAGCAAGTCGTCAATGTTGCAGAAAACATATATTTAAATGGTCTGAAGCGGGTAAAGACTCTTTTGCTCACCCAAATCAGATGGTGGCCTTGTTTTGTGTCTAATGTGAAGTCCTCGGCGAACACTTTGTTCCCAGTTGGATTTTCCCAATTTGTGTGTGATGCTGTCTGCTTTCTGGGCTCCAGTCTCCGGTCTCCAGTACTGTTTTCATGGTATTCAGATCCCGCTGCACAGGGATGTCAAGCGATGCTGCCAACAAGCAGTACATGGGAAAGTCCTGGTGGGGAATACCGCCTGTATCGTCATGTGGCTTGAGCTGAGATAATTTGTAAGGTTGCACTACGGCCAAGCTTTTTTCTCGGAAGCATGATTGCGCCTCTGCAGTGAGACATCAACGGTGAAAAGGCCGGCTTGTCTTTATACTAATCACTGGTATGAGGAGCTAGCTTGAGAGGAAGAGTTCCGGATCTTCAGCAGGCTCGTCTCACATGCTGTTGATTATGTCATCTTGAGCTGGTGTAAGAACTGATATAAAGATGACTCTTTTGTTGTCAGAGAAGATATCTAAACAGAAAATCGCGATCCCCATTGTAAATCTGTTTAATAGGTTGGAATTCAAGTCAGTTCCAAACCTTTCTTCAGCAACACATAGAGATAATTGCAGACCTGAAATCTGTTGAGCAGAGTGTGGATAATGTTTGGCACTACTTCTCTTCACTTTGTCGCTCGTATTTAACCACGTATTCAGGGCTCTAAGTAAGAGGTCTACTCTTCTACGACGTTTGGGCGTGCGATGGCTGCTGCCGTGCACCTGGCCATGTAACCGGACTGCTTGGTGCAGACACCAAACGCTACGTTCAACCAATCACCTAACGGGGGTTCGAATACTCATTGCGCCTCGCTTGGTTCTCCCACAAATTGTAATTTTGTGCCGGCTTATATATGTTATGAGGAGACTGACACGTGAGTGGAGATGAGTGTATGGACACAGTCCCTCATGGTGAAAGGATAAAGGGCTGTTGTGCTGGATATACTTCTGTAGACCCTAAGAGATAACGCTAACACTGAAAAGGCTTGAAATCAGCAGATCATTGGCAATTCTCATCCAGGATAAGCTTGATGATGAAAGACACAACCAGCAGCATGATGAAGCTTTGTTCGCACTTCTCAACATGCATTACTCTCATTATCAGGTAGCATCTTTCACATGTTTAGCCTTTCCCTTTTGTGATAATTTAACATCCAAGTACTTGTGAAGACAATAACTGTACTTCAAGCTAAAAGACACAGGCAAACCTGGAACGATAATGAAACTGCTTGAGTGTATCTGGATTAGACTGAGGGAACGAGAGGACCAGACTTGGGTACATCCATACGACCAAGACAAAAAGACGAGATCTTACGCCTGAATTCACCTGATCTCCCACCTATCATACCCACCATGAATAAATGCAATCAGCTTGTTCAGTAATGCCATGTGTATAAATCGATGCAGCTGTTGTTCAGTAGTTGCCAAGCAGCGATAGACCAGGGGATTCCCAATGGGCTTCATGCAGTGCCGGTCACCTTTCTCATGACGGGCAGCGCTTGTATTGAAGGCTTTTGAGTATGCTGAACCAATTAATGCTATCCCTCCGCTGTCGACCTTCATTGTTGCTTTTCTCGGCTGTTACTGGGTATTTGAGCACTTGTATTTGGCGGATCATCATAATTTGCAAAGTACGCTTTGTTAAGGTCTCATGTCAGTGTATTTACTTAAGTGGACGACCCTTCTCTTTTCGAGAAACGCACAATTGAGGAGAGAGATTTGGGCAGCAATGCGAGCTACCTTTTGATTAGAAACTGCTTTATTCAAGACGTTATGCGAGGGACTTGCGGAGACATGGGTTACTGACATGTTTCCGCATCAGGTCAGTCAAGCGGGTCTGAGCTTGGTGATTCGTAGACAAGCAGTCCGTTTATCCTATTAGATCAGCATAATTCTGATCAGTAAAGTATATGATCAGCGGTCTGCATACTCGGAAAGTAAGAAAATCTACTCGTTGGCGCCTTAGCATCTATGTGGTACCCCCCCATGTCCACTTTATTCATCGCAAAATAAGAATGGAAGAGCACAGTGACCTTAACCTACCAAGCAGAGCATATGCCTGGAACTATGTTTGAGAAATGATGGCATCTGAGACTGAGTATTCTGACTGATCTGACTACGGAGGTTTGAACGCGGATTCTGCGTTCGACTAACCCGCACCAAATCGACTTTGACGAGAGGTCCATGAAATACATGTATGCGACAAAAAGAAAGTAATACCATCGACTATTTGAATGTATAGCCCTCTGGAACACCGTGCCCGTTACCCTACTTCTCCTTCTTAGAAAATCCCAAAGCATTCGTGTGCCCAACGTCAATGCCGAAATACGTGCTCTCAGAAACCTCCTGCTGATCTCCAGCATCCAAGTCGCTGCTCTCTTCCCCAGAAGGACTTGTGGGCCTGCTAGCCTCGCTGTCCCTCGAACGTTCCCACCAGCCCAGGCTGAAAACAAAACCATGGAGGCTTTGCCTGAGCTCCCGCTCAGTCATAAGACTAGCATCTTTAGGTAAGATGCCAGTTTTGGGATCGCAAAGCTGCGAGTCGGCAAGGAACCCCATAGTGCTAGCTATGCTGCAAGGGTTCCGGGGTAAAGTGCCCCGTATCTTGACTAGACAGTATCCCACGAAGCTGAGAACTGTTGTCGCAACTAGTAAAGCCTGAAGTATGATTTTGGAGACTTTATGCATTGCGAGACGGGTTGTTGTCTGTAACGACGTGCCCTGTATCGATGTCTCGGAGTTGTTTGACCGGAAGTTCAGGTCTATGACGTGCGCAAGGTACTCCTTGAAGGAATGAGTGATAGCTTCGGTAAGAGCGTCAATATTCGATGGTCCGAGCATGTCAGTAGGTAAAGTTTTTCGTGGGCCAAAAACAATGTGGTTGAAGACGACATCGTAGTAGCGACTATCTGGAATTTTGTTAGAGAGTGGCACTGGAAACTTTGTCAAGCCGGAATCGAAAAATCCTTGCAATTTGAAAGCCAGGTTCTTAGAATTTTTCGTGCCATTGGTCCAAGACCTGGCTCTCTCTGGGTGGACCGAAATGTCATCAAGGTCGATGTTGCTGGGATTGCCTTTGTAGGTGATTGTCGCTGGAACCTCTTCAATTCTGTGAGAACAGAACAATGCAGTCAAGCTGTTTCCCGTACGAGTTCCATTTCCTGTAGTGCCACCTAGTGCGCCGAATAAGATTGCAGTCGAGGGGCAGGCCGCGTCAGACCGTCCGGGTGTGGTGTCTAAATCCCAGTATTGCCCGATCCCGATTCCATTAAGATCGCTTTCCTTGATGTTTTGAGGTTGGAAATCTACAACCAGGTCACCGGTGTCTGCCATTCCACTGGACTTAGGAGAACAGTCAGATGAAACAGTTTGGTTGAATGCGATTAGTATGTCCGCTTCTTGTTCCACCGCATCCCCATCCGATACCGTGCGCCAGGTTGTTTCGACAAGAATTTCTTCCGTAGGCACAGAATCACAATCCAACACTGGCCGAAGGACTGTTGTCTCAAACGTAGTGTTGGCTTTGTCGAGAGATTGTGTGGCTCCGAGAGATATGATTGGGAGGACGTTATAGCCCTGTATAGATCTCGCTGTGGTGGCCCCTCCATGGCGGATGATGTTCAGTGCGATTGAAGCCCCTCGGTCGTCATGGTCGTTGGTAAGCCAACTCGCGTTCCAATTTCGAACCGTCGCCGTAGAAACTGACAAAGTTGGGGTCGGATTGCCCATGACCCATAGTCCAGAAACAACAATAGTCAAGAAGCTGGCTAAAAATATGGACAGGTTACTTGCTGCTGATCCAAATTGCCGAAGGCGAAGCGTGTCAACTAGTATGAAAAGAGGTGACACTCCTAGTAAATGGAAGAGTATACTCCTCTGGGCCGTGACGTTCCCGGAGCGAAGAAAGCTGAATGGTGCAAATACTGCTATTGAAAAGTCCAGGTTGTTCAATAAAGTGGCGACGAGGAAAGCAAATAGGGTAGAGGTCAGTCGGACGGCGTAAGCAAGTGTAGCTGAGCTACTACTGTCGAGATCTAATAAACCGTGTCGCCTATCTGAAAGACGTTGAAGAATTTCAAGAAGAACAACCATAAGAAGGGGTAGGACAAAACCTTGAACCACCATGGGCAGCCTGGCGGCGAGAGGAAGCCACGGCCGTTTCTTATGACTGCCTTCGAGAGGAAGCACTTCGCGGGTACTTTCAAAGACCTCAATTCGGGGTCCATACTTGGAGGGATTGACAATGAAATGCAGACTCTCCAGCTTTCTCCTAAGCTGACTGCTTCTGTAGTAGCCAGTGTCTTTCAAAACAGCAAGAAGAGAGGGGCTCTTCATGAGAACAGAGGCGTAAGACGCGATGGACCCCGAAACATAAGGCTGGTTTCCTTTGCTGGGGATGAGCAAAGATAGAATCCCGCAGAATACTGATAGGAGAAAGAAACAGGATACTATCGGCCAGAGTGTGTAATGTCGAAGGTGTAATCGGTTTTCGCTAACATGTGCGATAGCTTCGAAAGAGTCTCCGTCAGGATTCTCTACAAGCAATGCCTTCTTTGCAAACTCGACTGATATGCCTTCAAAGACAGCTGTAGACAGATTTCCTAGGATTGAGGGCTGAAAAAGAGCGTCGTCGTCTTCTTCCATTAATTCCAGCTGGGCCGCTAGTAATTGAAAAAACGCGAAAGCATACTTGGACTCAGGGGAGATTGTCGGATCTACTAGTAATGTAGCAGAGGAAACATAGAGATTTGCAAGCAATATCTCTGCAAGGTCGTGATTTGTCATATTGGGTAAGTGCCGCGGGGATTCGCTGAGCTCAGGATCCTCGTTGAGAGTGACTAGACCGCTTAAGGCATCCCACGTTGCATTCGCCGAGACCATACCATAGCCAACTTTGCAGATGGCTGCTGATGCCCTTTGAATGCTGACGCTATTATATTTATGGACCATAAAAGCGGTGGAGAGGTCTGCTACCGAGATTGCGTAACGAAGGTCAGGCCCAGAAGACTCCGACGAACGCCTGTCACGACGGCTGTCATGAGTTCCGCAATCCACCCTGTGAATTGAGTAGGGTCGTTCTGAATATTTACAAGAGACCTTGCAAATAAGAAAATTGTCTTGTAACTGCATGTCGCTGGGTGAGCAGGATGGCGAATCGAATCTGTAGTACAATTCGTATTCGCTGTTGCCAAAGGTGGTAGTTGGAAGCGAGAGAGACGCCTCCTCGCAAGTGACGCTTGGTACAAATACATCGACAACAGTTGAGATGGATGAAATGTTTGACGAGAACTGGGGTGGGATCAACGACTGATATGCCATGTTCCTCGATTTTGTACCACCAAGGTTTCCTGCCGTGGCATTGTTGAGCGTTGCCATGTATGACCACACAGTCACGTCACCTTGCCTTGAACGATCCCCTATGTCTCCCATTGGAGTGGCCGAATTGTCTCCTGGCGAATTCCACATGTATTCAGTGTTGAACGCGTTCTGGTAGCGAAAGGATACTGGTTCCAAATGCCACGTCGGCTCGACAACGAATAATGTAGTGGAAAGGAGGATGATCAGCTTGAGGACTAAAAAGCTCAAGATCGATATGAAAACGGCGTAATGGCCGTTCTTGAGAGCGCTGAAACAGGCCATTGGCTGGAATGGAGAAACATAGTCTAGAAGCACCGACCGAGCAGCTGTCGAGGGCCCCTGGGCCATTTCCCACCATGGTTGCATGGATCTGCAGTTGTAGTCGACTTGCCGCCAAAGCGCAAGTATAAGGACGAGAACTCCGGTGGGGCCGTACGTCCACGAGTAGCTGCTCGAAGACAATGAAAGTGGGAGGCCATTTTGTGCTGTTATGTGTCGAGAGACGCCAATCAGTGCCAGAGCGCAGGCTATGAATAAGAAAGAGAAGGCCATCAAGACGGTTCTCCGGAGCCAAAAGTTTTGTTTCTGTTGTCGAATATGCCCGCCAGTGGCGGGGAGCAGGCTGCTTTGAGGACGGCTTTCGTCATCGTCGCCATCTCGGTCGAGAGAAGCCCTGGGGCCATTTGATGGACGGATTTGCTCCATGCTATGCGGGCAGAGATGCCAACGATTTATTTCGTAGGGAAGAAGAATCTTTCGAATGGTGAGCAGAAAATGGTCATGAGTCGCTCCGAGATCATCTTAGGTCGCCCCGTGCAGCGCGTAGTGTCAAGTCGGGAAGTTGAATCGATAATCATGAGACACAGCGCGAGTAGGCCATGGATAGAACAGATGTAAATACGAAGAGCCACGGATGTCCTTTTGTGGCATTGAATAACGGAAGGGGCTAGATGTAGGAACCTTTGGAGGGAGCTTATCTGATAGGCACCTTCTTCGCCTTTCACAGCCCACAGATTGATCATACACATCACAGCCTAGGAAATTATTGGCTGAAGCATGCAAAAACATCATCGAGGAAGACTGTGTCAGATCGGTTGCCGTTGGCTGGGGGTTTGGCTTCGCCACTGACATGCTGCGTCGCTTATCAGCAAAACCTGCCCTGAACCTCTCACATGGGCCGCAATTCTGCGTTGTTAGCCTCAATCCCACGTTACAAACGGTGCCAGCTCCGAAGGATGCCTACAGCCTGCTTCATTAGCTGCAGGTTGCATCCACTGTCACGCAATTTTCCTTCCAATCATAACATACGTGGACGCAGCCTGATCTATTCTTGACTAGAGTCTGGCACGCGTAGTTGAGCAATAAATGCAAATCGACGTCATGAGTTTCAATGATGTTATCTCGCTAAGAAATTCTACTGAAGCTATCTGATCACGATTTCTGTGACGTCCTGTTATTGAAGTCCTTCATGTCAAAGCGAATGGACGATGCGTCTCAATGATGGCCCCTCAGCATGATTGACTAAACATAAAGGCCGCCTATATTTCGCGTGAATTGAGTAAAGGAACTCGAACAACATATTACATATGATAAGTCCCAGATCTGGAGCCAATGACTATAAGATTACAGCTCAATTGCTCGCCTTCGCAGTCACTTCGAAGAGAAAGCAGAAATAAGAAGTCTTAGGGGTCTTATGGTGTATATGAAAAGCAAGACAGCAAGGATTAAAGGTTAAAAACCCGCAGAAAAGAATGACAGTCATCCTGCATCCCGTTCTTCCTGGCTCTGGCTCTCACTGCCGTGTTGAGTATAGTTATATGTATATTCGCCTGACAAAAGTGGAGGGATTTAAACGGATGCCTCCATCTATCAGGACTTTCTCCAAGATAGGTAAATCAAACAGCTGGAGAAGCTACCGACCACTAAAATTGACCCGTACGGCCCTGGTTTTGATTGTGGAGAGAGTTGCACCTCGGACACCACATGGACGTATTACACAGAACGAATCTGGCGTGACCTCAAGCGTAAAAGTTACGTGAGAACTTCACAAGAAAGAATGTCTATGAAAGTGGATTTGACTACAGACATACCATTTCTCCCACCACACAATGCGACCAACGCGTGCACCGTAACATTAAGCACGCCATCTTGACGTGCTTCCTAGATCATACAAAGACACACGATTAGATACTCAAACAGCCATTGAGGATTTCGACCAAACTGTAACTTTATCATCAGTTATCACGGTCATCCGTCACCGTGGTTCATGTATTCGGGACCCCGTTATGCCAAAGCGTCTACGCCAAGCCTTCTTCAAGTCATGCGAGATGATCTAGATGGTCTCGATATTTGAGTCTTGAGATGCCTGTAGCTCCTAACTTCATGACACAATTCTGGCCTGGGAGTTCGATTGCGGTCCTCACCATCTCTACAAGGTCACCACCAATCGGTGGGTTTAAATAGACGTATCAAACTAGCCATAGAAGCTCTCCTAACAACACCCACATTTTCAAGTATAAAACATACAGAATAGAGAGACTTCTGGTCATTATTCGCGACACGGCATCGAAATGGGGTAATCGCTGAGCTCTCCGCGTGATGTAAGTCACTGGGACCCATTAACAATATTTCCTCGCAGGAAGACATGTCGCCCTCGATTTTCATCATCCATCATGCCCCTATTCCGACGTATTCCCAACTCATATACATATGTACAATTCTAACTACCTTCACACAACGAACCAGCCTGGGGCCGAACATTAGTAAGAGTTGAGACTACCCATAAAGCACAGCTTGTGAAATGGAAGAAGCTCGGAACCATTTCCTTGATGGTCAGCCATTGCCCCTCCAAGCAGGCTTTTATATACTTCGTCCATCTCTCAAAATATTCCAAGGGCCTTTGATCCACCCCCTTACCGCTGTGATCGCGTCTATGGGACATGCGACCTGGCACAACTTGCCGAAGGCAACACACTTCACAGACAGTCCGAGATACTACTAGATGCTTTGCATATCAAAGAAATAACATTAATGTCATAAGAAAACAAAGCGCACAGTGGTATAGTTCAAAAAGACAACATATACAATCCTCTCCATCCCTCTAAGAAACGCCAACACGTCCATCATCAAACATCATGACAACACTCATCGCCGCCCCTTGGCAAAGGACTCAACCTTGCCCATAAGACTCTTCAGTCCGACACCCCTCTCACAGTTGCCCTCGAGCCAGGCCTCCATCTTCTCCCTGACACCACGCATGCTCTTCAACACCGGCATCTTTGCGTTCTCCTCCGTGGCAACGAAGGACCCCGGGTTCAATAGGACATCGAAACACTCGCCCCAGATGTCCGTCTGCCAGTACCGCTTGAGACTCTCGCGCACGCGGTACTTGCGCCCGGAGCCAATACCACCCTGGTCGCAACGGACGGCATCGATGTATTTTCCAAAGAGAAGGCAGTGGATGATGCCAGCGAGGCCGTGGTAGTCAATTTGCCACGTCCAGGGCCGGCCCTCGCGCATCTCGGCACAGTCCTGGGCGCTTGTCTTCCAGTCAGCAACGAAGCCGACGTCGGGCTCGAAGTTGCGCATGTCGATGCCGCGGCCGAAGTCGATGAGGGTCACACCGCGAGCGTCCCAGCCGCCGGTGCCGTCGGCATGGTATTGAGTGTCGAGGGTGTTGTTGGTACTGGTGCCGTCGAGGCGGAGGAGGCAGTTGTCGGCTTTGAGGTCGCCGTGGAGGACGCCGCGAGCGTGGAGTGCCTCGACGGTGCGGAAGAGTTCGATGGTGAAGAACATGGCGAGCTGCTCGTCCATAACGGCTGATGGCTCCGCACGGAAGAAGTTCACCACATCGAGGAGGCTGCCGTGAGGGTGGAAGGGAAGGAATAAGAAGCCTTCATCTTGGTAAAGATGGAATTCATGAGCGTATGAGAGGGAGGCGGCTGCACGGTGCTGGGGGCCGAGGCGGGTGTGAGCGAGGCGCATCATGTGGAATTCCCAAGGCGAAGGGGGAAGTTCCATCTTGAGTGCCTCCAAGGCGGTGCGGTGGTTGACGGCGAATGCGCCCTTGCCCATGGCGACAACACCGTCTTCGTCTTCTTCTTCGGCAGCGGAGTTCTCAACGAGGTAAACAGGGGCGAATGCGCCTGCGCCCAGTTCCTTCCTAATGGTGTACTGGGTCGAGACGTCGGGGAAATCGACGGTAACTAGGGCGCAGGCGTTGCTCATGCGCTCTCCCCTGGCTGCCTTGGCCATGGCCTTGGCGAATTTGCGGATGTCGTTGCCCTTCTCGTACTTCTCATTCCGGTGGTCATAAAACCCAGGATATGAGCTTAGAGGAGGCTGCATGTTCTCAAGAATCTCGTTCCTGACTGCGTCGTCGACGGGGTTGCATTGGAGCTCCTTGATAATGGGGCCCTTCTGAGGCACCGGTTTCGCGGAGGCCTTTGGCTTTCCAAGAAGAGGCTGTGGGATCTTGACGGGGCTGAAAGTGCTCAGGACTTCTTGCAAAGGACTGCTGGGAGGGTCCTGCATGTCATCGTCCTCTTCTTCGTCGATGATCGAGGCGGCGTCGTCTCGACTCGGAGTCTCGTATCTTGCTTTGCGTTCGGTGAATGCTAGCGACGACTCTGTTCTCTCGGTGATGGGAGTCATGAAGGGAAGTCGATTGTTAGCCACCTCCGCCGCATCTCTAAACGGTCGTGTCCTTGGCTCATAATCCTCAGGCGGTATCGGGACGAAGATAGTCTTCGTCCTGGGCGGATAGTCTTCATCGTCTTCCTCATCTTCCTCAGCGTCCGAATCTCCTGCCTCACGAGAACTCGTGTGATCATCGGCCAAGGGCTCAGACGGCTCGACATAATTGGGGTCCATGAGATCAGAAACTTGCGTGTTGTCTCCGTCGGCCTCTGTGACGTCGCCATTGAGGTCTGGCACATGCTTCCGCGTTGAAAAGTCGGACCATTCGCTGATACTCTTCGCATCCGAAGCTTCGTCATCTTCCTCTCCGTCGTCGTCCATATCGACTTGGCGGGTGGTAATGGTGCTCTCTGCTTCTGTGTAATCGCCGTCTGTTTCGTAATCGTCATCATCGCTCTCCTCTTCCTCTTCCTCCTCCTCTTCCTGGGGTGCAGACTGAATGGGCTGGTTGAAGATCTCGTAAATCTCGTCTGTCGCAGCCCTGGTATGGATGGTCATTGTCGGTTCAGAGGTGTTTCTCTTCTTGAGCTTCGGCCTGGACGGTGAGTCCAGGTTCGCCTTGACTGATGAGGCGTTAGCAATCAGTTACGATACGTGTTTCAAAGCCGACTTACTGATCTGTGTCTCATTAACCTCCATTACCTTCTTCTTCTTGCTCTTCCCCTTCGGCTTGATGATGGCGCCGTTCTCGTCCATCATCACAGACTCTGTGTGAACTGCCAGCTTTTCCTGCATCATGTGACCTAGGTTATCAACTGCCGAAATCTCGGCACTCATCACTTCAGGAATAACACTCTCGTCCAGAGGCTCTTCATTCCAGTTGCGGCCCAGCCAGCCTCTGTTCATGGCCCAGATCTCCTCAAAAGCCAGCTCAGAGCCAGGCTCCTCTGGAGTGGGGTACACGGCCTCGAGGTTGATGAAGATGCGCTCCTTCTTGCCACTAACAGGATTCACTACTATCTGATTCTTGGCAGGCACAAGAGTGATATGAGACTTTGACATCTGTGCTCGTGATTGTGATCGTGATTGAGGTTGCGCTCTCGGCTGCAACTTAGACTGAAATACAAAAAACGCCAAAGCCACCCATTAGTCCTATAATCATCAACATCTGGGCATTGGGAGGTGAAAGTGAACGTAGGACATACCGTATCCCTGAAAATTGCCATCTTGGGAGCAGTGCTCTTCTTTCCGCCGGCCTTCAGCGTCTCGCCCGCCCACGGCTTGGGCTCCATTACGTTCTCCTTCTTGCGGTCGGCCAACGAGCCAATGGAATCCCAGCCCTTGGATCCAGACTCGCGCGCAGACAGTGCCGGAGGGGCATCATTAGCGTCTGAGAAAATGGCCATCTTAGCCTTGCCAGGCTTGGAGGCAGGGCCGCCGACGCCCTGATTCGGGCGAGGTGCTTGGGGGTCCGCAGCAGCTGCGCGGGCAGCAGCGAATGGGTCGATCTTGGCGGCAAGAGCCGGTCGCATGGTGGGCAGCGCTGGCGAGGAAGGTCTGACGGCTTCCTCTGGCTGTTGGACGAGTCTCTCCTCGAACTCCTTGAACTTGCGCATCAAGCGCTGGACTGGCCTTGCCTCGCGCTCAATGCCCAGCTTGTAGACCTCCTCAGCTTGGTTCCATCTGCCCGCTCCCTCAAGCCAGGCAGCGTATTCTTCGTAGAACAAGGCCAGTGTCTCGCCAATGTTGTGTCGCGAGAGGAACAGGAATGTTTCGCGGGGCGAGTCGCTGAAGAACTGAATGTAGAGAACCCACAGCTTGAGATACCTAGGGTCGTTCTTGTACTGTGCTGAGTTGACGAAGGCCTTGGTGGCGCGCTCGAGGATGGTGTGAAGCTGCGACGCCGGGGTGGCTTGCGCGGAGGGGTATGCGTCGAGGGTCCAGCGCACGTAGCGGTCGAAGATATCGAGAGGGTCGTCTGACTCGGAAATATTCTCAATCTCTGCCTCATACTCGGCACGGATGCAGTCATTCACGTTCTGGGTGTCTGACGGCGTAGGGGTGTCGAGCTTGTGCAGGGGAGAAGGGGAGAACAGCTCGGCCAACTTTTTGGCGGAGCGTCCGCTTGGCAGCGCTTGAATGTTTTCTTTTTGCGCTTCGATGATGTCGAAGTTAATGAGGTCGTCGGAGGCTGCCATGGTTAGTATCGTCGCGGCAGGTAGCCCGCGAGTCTCCGAATTGGTTGGGTGCTGAGGAGTTGCAGTCGGGAGATTGTTTTCGGCAGTGGAGGAGGAGGGATTGAAATGGATGTTTAGTGTTGTGATGTTGATCCCGATAACGATAACACAAGGAGTCAGGGGGTTTTTGTGGCGCGTTGTCGGGGCAACAGCCACACAGCACCGCCTCAGGCCCTGGCCACAGCTGCGACCAGCCACATCCTGTTCAGTGTGGCGCCCCAAATGGTGGGCTTCTTGTCGTGGACAGGAGGTGCCACCGCATTCTGGTGCATGAACATCATCACCACCCCAGTATCGCGTGCACGACCAAGAAGATGAGAAGGTGCTATCTACTTAGCCTCGCTGAGACTTCAGTGCCTGGATCAACAATGGACTGGTTGTCGGAATTCTCCCCGCGCTCAGCGCAGACTTTTCAGGAAGGCGCAACCGGAGGCAAGCACCCATCCAGGCGTGAGGTAGTTCGCGCCTACTTGATCCGTAGTTGTTGCTTTGGAAAGATCGTAATTTATCTCAAGGGAGGGAAAGCGCTTTCCGAAATTCAGTGCTTTCCTTGATTTACGTAACATGTGCTTTTTCTCTTTCACCATCCCCAGAGAAGTCCACCACAAACCTCGCCGTCTTTACCACATCACATCGCCCAGACTTGGATGACCATCGCCAACGTCCATCGCCAAGATGAGACACCCCGGCGTCCTATCTCAGCAGCCAAGCAATGACCATGCTCATGTTGACGATATTCATGGCGATGATGCTTACGGTGATTCTCGATACGACGACATTTCCGACAGCGACTTGCTTGCATTGGAGGCTGCGGTCAACTCCAACGATCACATCGGCCCGAACCATCGCAGCTGCCGCTCGAACAAGGGAACACCCAAGAGGTCCCCTTATGCATCGCCACCCAGTCAACTTGTCAGTCTCCCTGCCGAAATCATCCTAGAGATTCTGAGAGCACTTCCCTCCGACGACAAGTTGCGGAAAGTCAATGTGACTCCCGAAAACCGGGCAACCCTCCATCGACTGCCTACTCGGCGCACTTTGGTGGGCCTCTCCCTTACCTGTCGAGCACTTCGCCAACTCAGCCAGATGCAGCTCTTCTCGGAAATCTACTTGACCAACGGAAGGCCCACGGCACTTCTTTTGCGGTCGCTCATCGAAGAACCTCACTTCTGCACCTATGTTAGGCGTCTTTATTTAGGATTCGCCGTGGACCACGAGCACGAATCCCGCCTGGGCTTACGTGCCGTCTCCCAAACAATCGACGTCAACAAGATACCCAGATTTCACCGTGAAATTTTGGAGAATTGCGGGATCAAGGATCAATGGACGGGGAAAGACTCAGGTTTGGCAGTTGTCGAAAATTTCGAAGCTTTTGTTGGTTTGATGCTATCTCTGACAACGCGCCTGGAGTCTCTGACTTTGGGGTTCAATGAGCGTGATCGCCCATACTTTGAAGGAAAATTCTGGAGAACTCCCAGCGGAGTTGAACGCTTTATGTCGGCTTTCCGTCGGATCTCTAGCTATCAGACCGATGCTTCTGGCCGCACAGCTTCCGAAACCAGCTACGAAGTGCTCACGAATCTGAGAAGCCTGGAGGTGCACGGGAATGTCCGCCGTTCCAGTGCCTCAAAGAACCCCTACAGATGCGCTCCGTTTCCTCTCCCCTCCTTGCTTCCACTTACGAACCTCAAGAAATTCATTTGCTACTCGGACACCAGTCGGTGGTGGCGTCTCCACTTCCAAAAGTCGTCTGCACCTATTGTCGTAGAGGAACTTTCACTCATTCGGGAATTCAAGGATGGTTCTGAATTATACCACCTATTGAAACGGTGCTCTAGCCTCAAGAAGCTTGAAATAGTACTGGCATACCCGAGACGCGGTTACAGCAACATAAGCATGTCACACCCTGAGATCAACAGCATCTCGACAGCAATATCGAAGGCCGGACAACATCTTAGCACTCTGATCTTGCGGACAAGAGGAAATCGAGGGCTATTTTCCGAAGACGAGCCAGATGACTGTTGGCTCTCCAACATGCCCAAACTGGCCAACCTGCGGGCTGACGTCCCTTGTCTGTTCAAGAACCCGACAGACATGGCTACTGCGGTCCTTGCCGATCGCCTTCCCCCGAATGTGGTCAACTTGGTACTCTACGACATGTGGTATGAGGACTCAAGATATCATGCAACCAATCCCCAGAGTGTATGGGCGCTCGGCGACTCAGAGCTTTTACCGCTGGACAAAGTCAATGGCATTGCCGAACCCTTCGCAGAAATGCTTCTTCGACTATATTCATCTCGCCTAGCTGGCAACTTTCCAAACCTTCTCAAGATGACCGTCCAGTCCCCAATCTTCGAAATCGATACCGGTTTTGCGTCAAAAGACTTGACAAAGGCTTTCGAGGCAGCTGGAGTGCGATTCGAAGTTATTCCTTTTGCACAATTGAACCCCGTTGCGGAGTCAGATTTGACCTTCTGAAAAGTGAAAGTGTGGAGGGGGGCTTGATCGCGTGAATAGAGGGTCCAGAATGGCAGGGCTGGGGGCAATGATGTTGAAGACCGAACATGGACGATAGCTACGAATATTTGCCAGAGAGTGTGTATCATATCAAGTGGAATGGTTCAAGAACATATCCCTTATGGAGCTCAATATTAGCGAGCTAATTGCGTTAGCTTTTCAAGCCATCACAGAAGTCCAGCTGAGGGCACGCAGTCTCGTGATATGGCGGCAATGAACGAGCTGAATGAGCTTGATGCCAACCGGCGGCAGCCCTTCCATCCCAAACTGCAAGATCCTCACCCGCAGAGATCGTAACGAGGAGCCCATACTCGTGAGCTACATTGTTCCTGAGATCGCCGAGTGGAAGCGCTGGTCAAAGGCCCAGAATCTTGAGGACGTTGAAGATGAAGGTGCCGAGATGAGATCTAGCGTAAGTCTAACTCAAAAGGTTCCGTCATATCAAGGCTGAAGTGTGTAACTACCTGAAGTCCCGCCTGACGGTTTATGCGGTGCCTTCAGCCTACATTGTCCTCCAGAAGCTTCCTCTCAATCCCAACTGCAAGGACGACTTCCCGACGCTTTCTTCCCCGGACGCCACAGAGAGAATGAAGGATGCCTCTGAGGAAGACCAGAAGAGCTGAGAGCCTGAGAGGCCTCATCGGAGACTGAGAAGACTATTGCCACGCAACGGTCGACTCAGATACCCGGTCTCAAAGCCAAGACTATCACGTAAGTGAATCGGAACATCCCTCATAGATTCCAACTGACCCAGCCTAGGACCGACTTGGACTTCTTCGACTGCGATGGGCACAGTCTTCTGGCCCAGCAGCTTCTCCATTTTATCCGCAAGGACTTGGGCGTCGGTATGACTATGTCTGTCCTCTATGCCAATCCCACTCTCGGTGCTTTGAGCTCCTAGGTTGATCCTCTGCGCAGCGGACGGGATGTCATCGTTGACAAGGCCGCGGAGAGCGTCTACGGCGTGGCTTGACGAGCTGGTCAACACTCTTGAGAGAGAGAGAGAGAGAACACCAAGCTTATCGTGCACATTCATTGAGTCAAGTATGTTGACTTCACCAAGGATCGTATGACGAGATTGCTAAAGGGTTACGGTATGTGGCAGAATGCCTGGGCTGACAGGATCTTGTGCGTTCTCGGTGACCTGTATAAGCCCCGTCTTGGCCTGGATAATGCCAGCTGGAAGCACGTTGCTGAAACTGCGGATGCCGTCATCCAGAACGCGACTTACGTCCACTGGATTGCTCGCTATGAGCAGATAATGCGCCCTAACGTTTTGTCCACTATTGACATCATGAAGCTCTGCAACTAGGTTAAGCCCAAGTTGTTGTCGTTCGTGTCTTCGACTTCTACTCTCGACACTGACCACTACGTCAACACGGTGCCTGTCGATCACGTCGCCAAGGGAGTCGTCGCCTCGGCCTTGAACACCCTCACAAGCGTCAACGTCGTCCACGTCACTGCGCACCCGCGGTTCCGCATGATCATGTTCCCCTCGACGCTCAGCTACTACGGCTGCGAGGTTCCCGAGATCACCTACGAGGAGTGACTTGTGCAGTTCATCTCGGCTGGTCCGTCGAGAAAGACGCGGAGCAGAGTTTGATGCGTCTCTTGAAGCATTCGATGGAGATGCCACTCGTCGCGCCACAACATCAGCCCTTAAGAAGCTGGGGCTTGCTTGTTTTGTTTACTCAAAGGTAAGTTCTATTAAGGAATTCTGTCTAATAACTGCCCTTTAAACCCCATCAAAGACCAAGATCCTTCTTCAGCCCGGGCAACACAGTGCCCTCGTTAAACGACCACACCAACGCGCTGTTGTGTCCCGAGAACGCCGCGCCAGCCCAGTACGTGTTCCGCGCTCCCTCCAACGCCAGCAGCTTCGCGTAGAAACCTTGCTTGATCTGATCCGCGGAGACACGCACGTTGTACGGTGCGTGGTTGGAGTAGTACGGAAGGTCACCGTCTCGGCCGCGTCCTTGGGCACGGCGCCGACGGCGGCCAGGGTCGCCAGGTTCTTGCGGATGACATTCTTGCCGTCCTCATCGGAGTAGTTGGTGTCGTTGAAGCCGACGGCGACGAGGAAGTCGCCAGGGGAGCCCGCGGTGTAGAGGCCGTTGGTGCCGGGATGGCGGGCTGGTTGAAGGGCGTTGTGGCGCCGACATTTTGCAGGCTGTTGTTGAGGCCTTGGATCGTGGCGACGCCGGCCCAGCAGCCTAGCGCGGAGAACTTGGAGAAGAGGTTACGCTCGTGGGAGGAGAGGTCGAACTGGCCGACGTTGTCCAGGGTGGGGGGAGCAGCGATGAGAAGCTTGCGGGCGCGGATGAGCTTGGGGGTCTGATCCGGTTGGTGGACGAGCACGGAGACGCCGGAGGCTCCGCGCTTCACCTTGACGATGGTCGAGTCGAGGAGAACGTCGTCGCCGAGTACCTTGGCCGCGGCGTCGTAGAGGCTACGCGTGTCACCGGTGCCGGAGACGATGAACTCGCCAAACAGGCTCGCGAGCAGGCCCGGGCCGAGGCCCTTAATACCGTAGAGGGACGGGATGGCGGAGATGTCGCCGGTCCACCAGTTGAACTGCGCGATGACGGGCAGGAGGGCGGAGAAGCCGTACTTCTGCGCCAACTCGCCAAAGGGGACGGTGAGCTCCTCGGGGACGGGGTCCGGCACGAGGAAGCCCTGGTCGATCCATGGGTACTTTGACAGGATGTTTGTCGAGTACGCCTGCGCGGCGGCCTGGAGGGCCTGCTGCTGCGCCGCGGTCGCCGAGGCGTTTTGCGCGGGAATCGGGATGCCGAGGGAGAAGTCGTAGCTCTGTGCGGTGCCAGACTGCGCGGTGAGGGGGTTCGTGTTGACAGTGGACACGTTGAGGCGGGAGAAGTAGTTGCTCACGACCTCGCGGTTCTCAAAGACGACACCGATGTTGACGGGGACCTTGGTCTGCGGGTTGATGTAGGTTTCGGCATGGCCGCCGATCTGAGACTTCTTTTCGATCACGACGACCTTTGCGCCGGCGTCCTTGAGGTTGATCGCGGCATGGATGCCGGCTGAGCCGCCTCCGATGATGGCGAGATCAACTTCGGTTGCGTCCACGGCGTAGGGGGTTGCGAGGGCGGAGGGGAGGAGCAGCGCCCAGGGCGAGGCGAGGCGGGAGATCCTCATTGTGATGTTTGGGATGTAGTATAATGAAAATGAGAGAGTGACTATTGGTTGGGAATGAGTGGACTGTCTGAGAGACTAGATTAGGTATTATTATGCTTGGAAGGGGTATGTTCACGTATGATGCCTCAAAGACATCTACAGATGGGACCTCGTAATTCTAGCTTCACCCAGGAAGGCGCATCTTCTTATAATCATTCCCGGCGACCCACGGGCCCGACAGATCCGTGCCGGGGTTGATTGACTTTTGCAAACATATTGAATGCGGCAATACTCGCCCCGAGACTTGTAGGGCGTGCTTTGACGTGATGTTGACTCTTCGAGTACAAATGTGCCGACGTTGCCTTCGCCGTTCCGGCCATACCGGGCGCCTGGTGTTATAAGATTGGTTTAATTAACACGGAAACCTTGACACCTCTAGAACGCCGGCGTTTGCGGTGTCGGTGGAGCCCCGACGTCGTTTAAGCTTTGATTAGTCCAGTCCGTCGGTTGAACCTCCGGGTTGGCCTGGTCAGGGAATCCTGGTCTAGGCTAAGAGCCCCCAGACCTAATGGAACGTGCAAGACGGTAGTCGGCCGGGCCCGGGCCCGAGGCCCGAATGCCGGCCCGAATCCCGTCTTTACGTAAGGCGTCGGCCACACCCCTTTGCGGGCGCGCCCGCAGCGCTCGTAGCTAGATTAATCAAGCCACTTCACGCAGAACGGAATCTGGGGATGGCGTTGCCGCGCGGGTCACTTGAAAGAAGAAGAGCTTCTTAGGGTCGTCCTCAAGCTGGGGCCTTTCGCCTTGTGAAGTTGCGTTCAGAAGAAAGTTATTGAATCAATTTCAGTTGCTGAACTTGTTTTTGAAATGGCTAACGGCTATCTTAAGCTCTGCAAATCCAGTGTTCATACACGAGGTCTAATTAGTAGAAATAGCATTCCTGCTCAAAAACCCCTAAGACCTGGTGAATGTACACCTCTTCCCACCTGATTCTATAACATGGGATCTTGCCATCCACCCACGAAGCCGGATGAGTTATATCTTTACATACAAGTTCTTCTTCGAAATTCTGCGAGCTAGAAATAACATTGTAAGATGACCAGGATCGCGCAGAGAGAAAGATCAACCCAATGCCCCAATCTGCAAGAATTTTGATTGGTATCAGACCTCCTTCGACGGCGGTTGACATCTTGATCGGTGCGTCGATGGAGAAACCGCCTTGGATGTCATCAGTGTGGCGAAGAAACAGGATGTCGAATGGTCCTCTGGTTCGAAGGTAGATCTGGCTGTCGATCCTAAGCAGAAGCGCAATGAGTAGTTGTTCGTCGACGCCGCTGACTGCCACGACTTCTCCCACAGAACGGCAAGTGACCTGCCCTCTCAGGAAATGACTCCACGGCCAGTTCTCCACACGAAAAGCTTTTGCAACAAGCAAGATGAATCCAGCGAGAACCCAGCAAAACACACTAATGTTGAATGGGTCAACACCGTGAATTCGATCGCCCACCGTGAAACCAACTGCAAGCCCGCCAAGGACGAGAATGGCGCAGCCGACGAGAGAGCCCCAAGTATACCATTTGCAGGAAATGACAATGGCATTGGCGTCAGTGACCCATTTGAAGTATTTGTTTTTCACCGCTTCAAGGTTCCTTTTGGCCTGTTCTCGGTCGCTCAACGTCACCGTCTTATTCGGACTTTTTACGGTCCAGCTTAGCGTTTGGGCGTAGGTGTCAGAGGAACTCCCATGCTCATTATGGCCAACAGCCCTTTTTTGAAGCAAGAAAGTCTCGGAAACAGGACAAGCATCGCTGTTTTCTCTCTCAGTTGGCCGCCGAGACTCATACTGGCTGGTCCGTAGAATTGCGGTACAGATCATTTTGGGCTGCTCCACAAGGAGCAACGCAAAACGGTTGTCTTTGCCGGAGCTGAAGAGGATTTTGTCAATGAGATTATGAAGAGAAGCACTGAAGATGCCTGAGCTCATGGCGTAAGGTACGGTTGCTGTAATGACCCTCGTCATGGACCCCAATTTGACCGCGCCCTTTCGACTCTTGGGCCTTAGTTCACCCTCGTCATCCACGTAGGAACACCTCCATTTGAGCGATGTCCAGCTGAAATTGGTATGAGACGTAGGCTCCTTCTCGAGAGCCTCCCATGTTCTAAGGCAGACTTCGAAGCCAGCTGTAAAGGCACGTGTGACACCCGTTTCGCTAGCCGCACCAATGCCACCGTCTCGCTGTTCGCAAAGAAGAATTTGTTCTGAAGTGATGAAAGACTCGTATAGCGCGATGCTGCTCTCAAACTCATCAACTCCAGGAGCCAAGTGGTTGCTAACGGCAAACGCGCTCAGAGAGTCGATCAGCATGTGGATTACGGCGTTATGCAAGAGATCCATTTCTGAGAAGTACTTGGTTGCATATCCGGCACGGTTTGGAGGAGGCGGAGCAGCCTTATAGTTTCTGTTAAATCCAAGACCTGGATTATTTGCGTAATAAGCAGCGTTCTTTGCTTCCCGCTTTTGGATGCGCGACCGCGCATCACTACCATTCTGCAGTGTCTGTTCCGTTGCCGCAGGGAGATCATGTCCGACGACTTTCATTTTCGCTGAGATTCGCGCAATTACTGCGATGCTGTTGTTGATCCAATAGGTGCCCCTGAAGCTCTGAAGAACGATCTTTACGAGGACGGCAGTGAGATAATTAACCATTGCGTGGTAGTAACGTTGATACTCTTCTCCTTGGAGTAGAAGGGGTCCAGAGAACCGTTCGTCCCCCGTAGCAGGGTCGAAGTATGCCAGCAGGCGTTCCTGTATGCTAACATAACCATGCAAATTTCGGTCGATGTGTTCAACCATGACCACAAGCGCGTCATGTTTGCAGATTTGCAGAGCTTGAATCAAACGTTGACCCAGCCAATGGAGTCGAAAATAACCGTTGGCGTCGGCTGACCCAAGCATGCTCTCGCTGCCCTCAAATCTGATAGCAGCCTCCGAATTCGCGATCTGGACCAATCGATGAGCCTCCAACTCACAGAGCTCGTCATCGTCTTCTTCCTTGAGGTCTCCGTATGGGGTCAGGTCGCTAAACTTCGGAAGATCCGGAATAACGTAGCCCTCTTGTAACTCGAAAGCTTTGTGCAGAGTCACTGCGCGACAAACGGCATTGACGTCGACATCCGGGACGCTATATTTGGTCCACCGGTCTTGCCTAATAGCCAGCGACTTCAATCGCTCTGACTTTGAAGGTAATGAAGTAGGTAAGGCAAGAGGAATGGAGGTTCGCTTTTGAAGCGTCGTCATTGTGATTAGTGACGCGAGATACAGATTCAATCTCTGAAGCTGTTTGGCAGCACAAGTGGTTCGGAACTCAACAAAATACTAGATTATATGTTCCCATCCAGAAGCGTCTACATAAGTTCGGTTCAGAGGACCGGGCAGGCCCACGAGGCATATTTGCATGAGGTATATTCCTCACGAGCATGCAGTGAGAATGGTCGGGTACCGATTCCGGGTCAGCCGGTCACATCCATGGTACGTTTACCCTGCTCCACTGGACGACTGCTGCCTTGCGGTGTGACCGATTATTATTAGCCTGCATGCCAACGCAGCCTGCTTAAACGCCAAGTCATCCCGCTTCCACCCGCTCATAGAAATCAAGCTGTTCCATGTACTATATTACATGTTGTTGGAGCGCATCGCCGAATGGTTTAAATTGCTTGAACGTGGCGACTAAGTCTTTGGTAATCTCTCTTAATTACACTCGCCTCTCTCATATTTTACGGCGAATCATTATCTCTGAAGACATCAGTTTCCAACCCGCGGCGTCTTTGAAACAGGCCAGCCGATTGAGAATTGCACCATGGCCGATGAACCAGACAAACTATTTGCCGCTTACAAGTCCAAGCTTGATCCAAATTGGGTGAACCAAAGCTTGGTGAAGCCGATGTCTACATCGGGCGTCGTGAAAACAGATGACGGCGAACGTCCGTATCGATTACACCTCGAGGATATCACTCAGGAGAACCATCCATGGGGAGATATTTCAGCAGTCTATCGAACTGGCGAAAACGTCAAGCAGCAAAGACGCAGAGAATCCCGCTTCGGCGATGCTGCGTTGGTCTTGCGTCATATCATCATAAAGAAGAACAACGAAGAACGCGTGATATCGCAGCTCGAGATCCAGTCCAATACCTTGCGGAGTGCATTCATGGACATTGCCAAAGGGCTGGTCAACATCAACCTACACCAGGATCCGATCATAATCCCAAGCCCCTATGTGGAGATTTATTACTGTGAAAGGCGCATTCAAGAGGCACTTGACGTCGCGATGGATAAATCTCTATGTGATCAGCTGCGTCTTCTGCAGAAGTTTCGGGAAGATTACATGGCTCGAACAGTCAACGATCTACACGCCCTGGAGCCTAGTGGATTGATAACATTCGACCTTTTGTCATTTATCTTTGCTCCTGGTCACCCGGTCGTCCTCACCAACCGCTATCTTTCACATTTTCCAACACACTGGACAGCTCTGCTTCATAGCTGTCATTTCATTCAAGATGGTCGAGATGACAAGAATCTGGAACTAGAGCTCAGGCTGAAGTATACCGGGTTCAATGGCACTGTTTTCGGTTCTGTGAACACAACAATTACATTAGACCGCTTCATTGGTACCAAGAACATCACAGAACTTCCTGTATACCCGATCAAGTATCACCCAGACCATCACAACCTGCTCGAGTCTCTGAAGGTCAGGGGATTGGAATATTCAAGGCTTTGTTTAGGCGGCGCCAAGGCTCCTGTGGCCCAAAAGATTTTTGGCTCTCATGTCCACTACAGCGGGCCTGTTTGGGAGCTTCCTCCTCACGGTTCAGAAAAAAACTCCAATCCTTACCGTTCAGGTTCTTCCAGCCACAACCGCTACATGTATCCTGGTCCCCGTCGTGAGGACACCTCCTCGGCTCTTCTAGATATGTATCTTGGCCCACCTACATCCGAGGCAAGCTTGAATCTACCTTCACATCCACTCTCCATCATCAGTTCAACTCTAATTATTAACAGTCTGCAGGCAG
This sequence comes from Colletotrichum camelliae, assembly GCA_018853505.1. NCBI lineage: Eukaryota > Fungi > Ascomycota > Sordariomycetes > Glomerellales > Glomerellaceae > Colletotrichum > Colletotrichum camelliae. The sequence goes on from JAELVL010000001.1 coordinate 3,738,991, forward strand.
GGTCATAATCGATTCGCCGCAATTCTTGGAAGAATTTCCAGAATACCGAGACGAAACTCGTCGTCAGCAATCTGCATCTTGGTCAAGCAGATCGTCATTTAGCTCTATTACTTCACCGAATCTTTCGTCCGCCACCCGTGTTGTAGAGGAATTCACGGGAATCCCATTTGATGAATTGACTGAGATGGATCTGGCTTCTTTCCCTCCAATTATCCCGGGGTTTACTGAAATGGGGGGTGGTTGTGTGTAGGAACAAAATGCAGGGCGCGGCAAAAGGACCGCTGCAAGATGATGATTTCTAAGAAGAACGCTACTAATCTGCATACGCGCGTGGGCGTTAAATACGTACGCGCACTGCTTACGTACGCGTGGTTTCTAGGTGGGCGCCCCACCCTATTCCATTACACTGACAAAGCGTCTCTGGGGGTTCTTTCTCGTCAGTCATGTCGGGCAAATCGATTGGAATGAGGAGGCTTTTAACAGCTTGCACCTGGAATCGCAGCGTAAAGATGCGGTATGGAGGCTGGTTCGAGAACATCGGCTGGGAACAAGTATGTTCGACGACGTCGTTGCTGGGAAGGGGAGAGGGCTTGTTTTCCTCCTACACGGACCTCCCGGGAGTGGCAAAACCATGACAGCGGGTAAGCCCATGACACCGTCTCCGTTGTCGAGACATCGCAAGCTGAGGCTAACGAATATGCAGAGGTCGTGGCAGAAAGTCTGCAGTGTCCTGTGTATTACACATCTGGAGGAGAGCTTGGACTCGATATGTGGGAGATCGAGTCCAACTTGCGTCTCATATTCAAACGCATGCAGCGGTGGGGCGCCGTCTTACTCTTTGATGAGGCAGACACATTCATGGCGCAGCGCAGCGAAGACAACATCGAGCGGAATGCCCTCGTGTCTAGTTCGTTTTATCTTGTTCTCACCGATGTGGTAGAAAGAAATGACTAACTTGACGTCATAGTTCTTCTTCGAATGTTGGAATATCAATCTGGTATCCTGTTTCTCACAACCAACAGAATTGACGATTTTGACACTGCCTTCTTCTCTAGAATTCACGTGCGTCTTGAGTTCGACAAGCCTGGCGCTCCTGAGAGGACTTTGATTTGGTCTTATCTTGCCGAGAAAGATGGCCATGCTATCTCTCAGGAAGAGTTTGCAAAGCTTGGAAACCTCCCCATGGATGGACGACGCATCAAGAACGTGCTGCGGGTTGCATCGCTTTTATGTCGCTCGCGGGATGCGGCTGGGAAGACGACTGTAGATGTGAAAAAGTCACTTAGAATTTCTGCTGGAGATCCGAATGATGAGGGAGTCGAGCAGGCAATTCAGGACTTTTGTGGGTGATGAGCTTGTTGGTTTTATGCGGAGATAAGCATTTCCTCTTGATTTGTATCTTTTCCCATGATGGGTATTCAATTATTCGAAGAGTTTGCGTCTTGCTGAAATTTCATCACCAAGAACATGAAGACTTTCTGTAAGCCCTCCTTATTAGAGCTGCTTCATTAGGTTCCAAACAGAGAACTTCTACGGTTGAATAGCCGCCGACAATCGATCACGAGGCACAGAAGCACAGCCGGTCCTGCGCAAGTTCGCCAAGTCTTGGCATAAGACAATGGAACCATGTCGCTCCCAGGCATCAGGGCATGTTTTCCGAGCTGAGCTAATCCGCAGCACGATAAAGACCATGAAAATTACCTGCGTCCCCCAAAATGTAAGACCAAATGCTGTTAATGTGCCCCTTACATAGTAGCCAAGAACTTCAGCCCTGTGGCTCATTAGGCGAGCCAGCGGGAGCGCCCAAGTGACAACACAGTTTTAACTGCCTAAATCACAACTTCAGCACTCGCTAAGCTTACCTTTCTTTCAAGAGATGAGATGCTGAAAATAGAGACGCGAGCGAGAAAGGGGGGACAGGATGAGTGCTAGGCTAGATGGGAGCAGATGGGAGCAATGGACAGACTTTTTGCGTATAAAGTGAGACCGGCATGCCGCGTATGGTATCGTCCTCTCTCTCATCCTCATCACAAACACCATCCTTCCATTATTAGCCGTCAACAATTCCTGTTTATCCGAAGCCAACTTCTCATCTGTTTCCTAAAACCACTCCAACGCCCATTCATCACCATGAAAGCCTCCGCTGCTACCATCGCCGCCGCGCTTGTGGCCACCGCCGTCCCCGCTATCGCCTATCCTGCGACTCTGCAAACTCGCGACGGCGAGACCTGGAAGAGCGACAAGGGCGGAAACGTCAAGGTTGAGGTCGGCAACGAGTTGATTCTCTATGGGACCGCCTTGCCCTCAGCTACTCTCAACGCCATTCTCGAGCAGTGTGGGGAGTTGAGTTGCAAGCCGGGAGAGCCTGTCAAGGCCAAAACTTTGCGCATCGGTGCTGGTAACATGGGCCAAGAGACGGAAATGATTCTCACTGTTGAGGGTAGCTTCGCTAGCGCCGGAGAGCCTGGCGACAAAGCTCATCTTGTCGAAATGGCCAAGACAGTCATGAGAAAGATGTTTGATGAGGGGAAGCATAAGCTGGAGCAGAACGTCCCTTACTACACCAAGCCCTGCCAACAGACTAAGAACGGTTGTATCCGTAAGTTGAACCCCTGCTCGGCTTTCGATCTTCGTGATCAACACCTTGGCAACAGAGAGCCGTGACTAATCAATATACGGGAGGAACAGACAAGGACAAATTCTACGCTGAGCAATGGCAGGCCACCGATCACGTCAATGTTCGGTACGAGGACGAGAAGACGGGTTTCAAGTCGTTCCTCAATGTCGGAATTTCCCACGAGGACGCGGAGAGTCTTGATGGCGACATCTGCGCCGGTATCGCTGGTATCGGTGGCGCCGTGGCCGGTGCCATTTCCGCAATTCACCCGGTAGCAGGTGTCGGTTTCTCACTTGCGTCTTTTGGCTGCGCTTTTATCTGAGATTTGCAGCGTGCTCGAACGCGACTGGGCTTAGCTACGACGAAGATGTACATATGAATGGAGACAATAGATCATCACAAATGTTTGAGAAGACCTGTCAGGCGGCATTGACTACTCATCATTCTTAGTTTTGAAAGCACTTGTACTTATGGGCCTGAGCCGTTTTGATTGCCTTCCGAGATCGGTTATCAGATGTAACCCATGAGACTTGTCCATCCCTAGCTTGTTCATTCCCATCAAACCCATGCGACAGCAAGAAGACAGGCACTCGTGATGGATGTGCCTTCACATAAACCTCATTCCCTGCTTCGAATTACGCTTCTTCACATTCACCATCCTGGTATTCATCGCCACAGCCACCATAACTTGCACAATATACTCATAGTGCTTCCTCAGACTTACTAGCTTTGGATTCCAAAGATAAGATAGTACGTTATGGTGTGCATCACAGCTCTCGTCTTCAGCTACTGCTAAGCACCCTTGAATGTGTTCAACTCCGAACTCCGTGACTGCAGCACACGAGTCAACGGGCCCCATCCCGTCCGTGTTCGTATCCTTTCGGGGAGATAAGACGCCTGATGTCCGTTGAAAGTCAGCCGGCCCCGGCAGGGGGAGGTGGGGCTCGAAAAGCCGAAAAGCCGATCAACACTCTCTATCCAGCGGAATCAAACTCCGATGCATAAACCTCTGCGGAGTTGTTGCGGAGTGGAACCCAAGGTTGTATCAAAGCTGCAGCTAAGTTCGGACGCGGGCCTTTCGCTATCGTCCGGCACGGCAGTCGTCGGCGGCTCGGGCCACTGCATGGCAGGAGTCCGTCTAACAAGGGGTTGAGGAGATCGATAGATCTTGCTTGTGACGAGACTGTTTAAGTCTGGAGGAGAACTGTCGGCTTTTGAGACTGTGTGTTCGTCTTTTCATTGAACCTTCTGACGAACTCATACGTGATTCTGTCAACCGCCACAATGCCAGCTTTGAAAGATGCCGTCACGTCAAATTTGACATTTGGTTCGGCCATCTTATTCCTCGTCGCTGCTGTAAGTCTGATACCATCCAACTGTTTTCCAGACACTAACTCCCATTTCAACAGGGCGTGGTCTACAGAGTCGGCATCGTCATCTACAGGCTCTTCTTCCACCCCCTCGCCAGCTTCCCGGGTCCCAAACTCAACGCCGCATCCCACCTCCCCTTCCTCACAAAGAACATGCTCTTGGGCACTTTTACAAAAGACACCGTCAAACTCCACGAAAAGTACGGCCCAATCGTCCGCATCTCCCCCAACCGTCTCGCCGTCGACGGCTCCCTCGCCTGGTCCGAGGTCTTCTCCAGACGGCCCCATCAACCAGAGTACGAAAAGACAATCGAGGCCTACGGACTGCCTGGCCGTATCGGCATCTTCCCAGCCTACCGCGATGACCACCGCCGCCAGCGCCGCCTCATGGCGCACGCCTTCTCCGAGAGCGCGCTCAGCGAGCAGGAAGGTTTCATCAAGCACTACGTCGACCTGCTCATCTCCCGCCTCGGCGAGCAGGCGCGCGAGGGCAACGTCCTCGACATGACGCGCTGGTTCAACTACTTCACCTTCGACGTCATCGGCGAGCTGGCCTTCGGCGACCCCTTCCACTCGCTCGAGAAGAGCAACTACCACCCCTGGGTCGCGATGCTGTTCCAGAGCATCAAGGTGGGCGCCAAGCTCAACTTCCTATCGCAGTACCCCGTCCTGCGTCCGCTGCTCTTCTTCATGATCGACAAGAAGGACATCGAGAAGAAAATCGAGTCGGACAACTTGGCCCGCGAGAAGACGGACAAGAGGCTCGCCCTCGGCTCGGATACGCGCAAGGACTTCATGACGTACATCCTCCGCAACAACAAGGACGGCAAGGGCATGAACCATGAAGAGATCCACGTCAACGCGCGTGCCCTCATCGTTGCCGGTAGCGAGACTACGGCCACCGCACTATGCGGCCTCACCTTCCATCTGACGCGCACGCCTGAGGTGTACCGTCTGCTGACGGATGAGATCCGCAACGCGTTTGCCAGCGAGGAGGAGATCGACATGAAGTCCACCGCACGTCTGCAGTACCTACACGCCTGCCTCGAGGAGACGTTGCGAATCTACCCGCCGGCCGCGGAGACGCCTCCCGTATTTCGCCCGGCGACTACATCGACGGCCGCTTCGTGCCCAAGGGCGTGAGTTCCCACTGGATTATCCTCCCAGAAATAAGAAAAGATCCCTCGCTGACTCTACATTCACAGACTTACATCTCCGTTTACCAATGGGCAACACACCCCCCCCCCGCAACTTCACCGACCCGGACGCTTTCAGGCCCCAGCGCTTCCTCCCCGAGGCCCACCCCCTCCACGAAGCCGGCTATGCCACGGACAACAAGGCGTCCTTCCGCCCCTTCGCTGCCGGCCCGCGCGACTGCATTGGCAAGAACCTCGCCTACGCGGAGATGCGCCTCGTCGTGGCGCGCTTCCTCTGGAACTTTGACGTCGCGCTGGAGCCGGGCCAGGATGACTGGGTTTCATCTCAGCCAGCTTTCAATGTGTACGATAAGGGGCCACTTTTGGTGCGATTGAGGCCCAGGGTGAAGTGAAAGTGGCTATCTTCGCAAAAGTCGGGGCGGGTTTCCGCCTACAAAGAGGCAAACTATTTTCAACGCTGGCAGCAGTTATAACTTGAACTGTATACAACCGTTGCTAGTGATAAGTATGCCAACTCTTTTTCGTCGACTGTTTTCGAGGCGTTGTTCTTAGTCCAAGAAAGCAGAGTCTCTGTAACGAAATGGGCACAAATGGCACTTGTTAAACGAGTAGAAAAAATAAACCCATTAGGGGTGTGTACAATTTAAAGATGTCGTCTAATTGTGTGTTTATAACGCTTGATTATTCGCATCATGATGGTCCATAAAAGAGAGTATGGGTGAGTTAGACTAAAGGTCTAGTTCGATGATGACCATGAATGAGGAAACCCGGTTTGTGACCGGATTCGCCAGCAGTCTTCGGAAGAATCAACGCCAATCATTTACCCCCTGTCGTAATCTGTGGATCTTCGGGCCTAGAGTGCAGCAGGCAGAAGCCGAATTGGTTATGACGACAGATTAGAGACGAGTGTCTGATCAGGCTGTGTCATCCTTATCACCGCCACGAGAGACGGGTAAGCCCAAATTACAAATTGGGCAGAGACTAAATGATATCATCTAGCACCACAGGGCTTGATTCTAGGAATGCTGTCCCTTCCCGCACCGAGACAACACAGAAAGCCTTTGACACATATTTTGGCACTTGTGATACTTAGGATGGACCCCCTGAGCATCACCTCAGCCGCAGTCTCACTCGCCGGTGTTGTGTTCACAGTTGCGACGAAAGTCAAGGAGATTTCAGACACTTTGACCAACGCCCCCCAAGCTATCTGGGACATTGCCGATGAAGTCCTTGTCTTGCAAGCCGTGCTCAAGCAGGTGGAAAGGCTCGTTAAGCGAGACCCAAACTCGGTGGAAAGACTTGAAATTGATGATGTCTTCAAGCTTACCGTCAAGGGATGTCATGCGACACTCTTGTGCATTAGTAAAGAGTATCAAAATATATTCACTCGATTTGATTGGAAAGCCAGGATTTTGGCTCTGTGGAAGCATGGAGAAATGGAGCAGCTTCTCCGACTCGCGAGAAAGAAGGCCGACTTGGGGCTTCTCATTGAGATGCTGAACTTGTGAGCCTCCAGCGTTGCGACGACGATTTTGGTAGAATTTTCTCACAAGTATGCAGACAGTCAAATTACGACGTCAAAGACGTACTGGCACAGAATCAGCCGACTCTGGACACCGCGAAGCAGGATTTGCGCGAGCTCGTGCCCATCTATCCAAGCTTAGAGAAAGTTATTCTCGAGTCTCTTGACGGAGAAACCGTTGACAGCATTCTCGGAGACAAAGAATCCTTGATGAGCACTACAGTGTTTGAATTCGATGCCGAGCTCCTCAACACTCGCACATACAGAAGACGTTTGGCCGCAAGGGGACTTGCGAAGCAGGACTACGCACAGCCCCCGGGTACCAGTTAAGCGTCCAAATTCACTGGATGAAGACGGTGAGTGCGCCAAAATTAGTTGCTTCAGCTGCATATCTGATGGTCGTCATAGTTAACATTGGAGATAATGATTCGTCTCACTCTCCGAAATCTACAGAAAGCCACGAGACTGAGATGTCGCCCCCAACAACACCACCTCAAACGGAGGTCCCGGAGGCAAAACATGACCCTGTTTTGTTGTTTGAAGAGGTCAATGACCACGGTTCCGAGTACAGCTTGCTTGCAGCCAGGCAGATTATGAAGTCACTCGGTGACTTTGAAAATGATCTTGGGCAGAAAAGCCGTCCTCGAATTCCATTTAATGCTGCTTGGAGACGAGAGAAGATAAGGGTTGCTGTTCTTGATACCGGCATAGACATGGAAGACAGTCTTATCAAGACAGGCCTGGAGCTTGAGCAAGTCAAACGTTGTCGAGGTTTTGTTGACGCGCACGAGGATTTTCACGATACGCATGGACACGGGACGCACATGATCCAGCTGCTACTGGCTCACGCCCAGTCGGCAGAGATATTCGTGGCGAAGATCACTAATGGAAACACCATGGATTATTGTGAGATCGATCGAATCCCGCAGGTTAGTGTCCTCTTCGTCACATTTGCAGAACGCCTCTCACCAGTTCACTTAATATTAAAAGGCAATCGATTGGGCCTGCCAAGACATGAAAGTTCACATGATACTCATGCCATTCTCTCTCCCCCGTGGAAGAGACTACGGGCTCGTAGAGAAATCCATACGGGCTGCTACCACCAAAGACGTAATAGTATTTGCTCCGGCATCTACCAAAGGCGTCGCATGCCGCGAGTTCCCAGCCACCAGGCGGGACGTCGTTTGCGTCCATGCCTGCGATGGCTTCGGCAACAAAGCTTGGTTTGATCCAGACTTCAAGGAAATCGGTAACAACTTTGCATGCCTGGGCTTGGGTGTTATATGTCAACGAGACGGGGTGGAGGTGATCAAGTCTGGAGCAGACTATGCTGCAGCTGTTGCGGTGGCCGTTGCGGCAAACTTGCTGACGGCCTCAAAACATTCCTGCAACATAGGCGAGCACGAGTATAAGAGTCTCTGTTCTCATATGGGGATCTCGGAACTGTTTAGCCATCTGTTTCCCCTCAAAGGCAAGTACCGCGTGGTGCTGCCTACTGGAGATTTGGGTTTCATGAAGAAATTTGATCGTGCTGTTCGAAATATTGTCGGAGGGGAATAGATCACACTGGTACACTTTCCCAGACCACAAACGTAACTCCATACTTTCACAACCGATGTTATTAACAGGCGTCAAATCATCAACACTACTATTGGGCACTGATGAAGTTCATGCCACCTTCTGACGCACAACCTCCAAGGCCATCGCAAGCAACATCCCGCCAGCCAAACTCCACAACCGCACAACCCACAACGGACCCGCCGCTCACGCCCATCGAGTCATATGCAACTCCCCCTGCCCACCATTCCATCAACATCCGATATGGTGTAGTGGCCAACATGATGCCCTCTCAGCTCTGATGCGAAGTTAGGCATAGCCCCGAGTTCGATTCTCGGTTTCGGAACATTTTTGCATTTTTTGCCATTTCTTACCCACCCTCTTTCGTCTAGCCATGCTACTACATCTATCTACACATGAAAGCCGTCATTCACCCAGCCCTGCCGGTCGACTCCCGCCATCCCTCTCGCTTGGAAATCTTGACACGAGAGGAACCTGAAGTTTTCGAGGACGGTGGAGTGAAGTCGCGTCTCGCACCAACACCAAATCACATGAGAACACCCCCAACGAAAGGGAAACCTCACACACCAAACCAGAATCCCGTGACCGAAACACCATGCATCCCTCCCCCCTCCCACCCTCTCAAAAAATGCAAAAATCCACCACAAGCGCTGACTGACACCGTCCACCCAAACACGACCCAACGATAGGTTTTCCCGAGAATAGACGGCGCGCGGGCGGCGGGCGCGGGCTGCGCCGCCGCCGCCGTCACAGAATCCTTCCCGCGGAGGGGCGGAGGGGTTGTGTGGTCGTGATGACAGGACTAACTAACTACGACCACCAATAAACAACATTGGGATTATCGAGCGGCCGCGCGCGTGGGGTCTACTAAGCGCCAGGAACGTCCGGGGACGAAATACCCATGGTTTGCATTATTGACGACTAGGCATCTCAAAACACCGAGGGTCTACTTTGTCTGTTTGTCCACAGTTCGTGGGTCCGGACGAGGTCACGCATTACCCTTGAAAGAAGAGAACCAGATCAGAGACGCGTTAGGCACGTCCTCTATCCGCTGTGACGGCCGGTAGAAGTTCATCACCCAGGGACTAAAATGCCAATCACCAAACCTAGCATCGCGTGCAGCGCCTCACAAAGAAACCCTGTGAATATTGTCAAATAATTCTGCGCGGTCTCCGGAGACCGGCTCGCCTCGACTGTCGCCGTGCTCCGAATGCGACTGTGAAAAAGGCAGGTTTGCGACGATGATCCAACAAGCTTCGAGCAGTGTGGCCGAATAGGAAACCAGAAGTACAGCACCGCCCTCTCATTCGTCGCGACAAAGCTGCAACCTAGGTTAACCCCCTCCTCTGCGATTCGCGAACGACAGGGGGACGGCAGTCGTCGAGGAGCAAGCAACTCTACGCGACTCCATGGTCGGCCGTTCCCTGGAAAGTGGAAATATCTCTCTCTCCCATGGGTGATTGAAGTCGTCCCTGAAGACGACGATCTCAAAATAAAGACGCATGCCGCGTCTCGCGAACTGCACGTCTCATTGTCGTTAGGTTCCCCACCAAAAAGGCAAGAACGCGGGAATGAAGGACGAGGATCAAGTCACACGGCTTGTGGGAGCGACGGGGGGCGCGCACACGCGCGCGACACCGATGCGGGAAAATAGCTCTGGCGGGACATGTCCATGCCTCCTCTGTGCGGGACAGGCTGTGTGGCGTGCGCCTGGGCTGCGGGAGCTTGTGAAGGCAACGGCTGGGACGGGCGTTCGTTCGCTGGGCTACAAATTTGGCATTTGAAGCCCAGAGGTGCATCGACTTGGTCTGCCCTGCGTGCGTGTCTTTTCGTCTGATGACTCTGGCGATCAAAACGCGTCCTGCCGGGAGGCTCACACTGGCTGGGCGTCCAGCTTCATGTGCCGTAGATCGTCCTTCCCTTCCCGTGTTGTCAGATCAGGCAGACTTGGCAGGCGGGCTGGCTGACGGGATTCTGGCCGACGAAGGATTGGGCATTCGGGCAGATATCCAAAAGTAAACACAACAAATCTCCATGCGGGAAATGCTGCTCTGGATAGTCAAAACGACAGATGATATTTCTGCTCGCATTAACCGCCGCCCGGGTGATTTGATGATGAGGGCGACATGAGAAGTGAGCCGCGTCAAAGCCCGTGTTCCAGAGTATCGACCGCTGTGACGTCTGTCTGGTTCCCGGAAGGGCCTGGAACAGCACTGGAGATGAGGGATGACATGGGTGGTGTTGGAGCAACACGCGGAGTGTGAAGGCAGAAAAAGTCGATACTCAAGGAGGCTCGGCATCTCATAAAGGCTGACTGAATGGTTATCAGCCCGTCTCATCACACCAGGCGCTGCTGATTTGGCGATCCGCAGCAGCAATAACTTCCAATGGTCAGATGCCGGGCAATCTCCCTCTTTGCCTCGTCCTCAGACTGGCCCAGTGCATGCGTCCGTGTGGCTCTCCTCAGCGAGGCGTGACGCCCTCCCACCCACTCGAATCAGGGAAAAAGCAGGCAGCTGACCACTAGGCAGCTGCAGAAATGCCGCGTCTCCAACCACTCAGATAATTCGTACGAGGCGAATTCTCATCCAATCGTTTGTGTGTCGCGTCCGCCGCCGCATGCTCGTGTCAGGGTGCGAGGTGAGCCAGGCACCTCCTGTGGCTACCAACAACCCGAACGAGAGATATGGACACTCGTGACTGCAACTCTCAAGACTCCAACCGGGTTCTTCTCGGTCTTCGTGCTCGCCTGACTTGTTCAGAGTCAAGTGCAAGCACGGCAAGAGGCCTGCAGTGAGCAGATGTCTCCCCACGCGCTGCGCTGCGCGGGTGCGACGACCGACGAACCCGGCAAACCCCACCACGATTGTCAGCTCGTGAGACAGCCCAAGCCTCTGATACACCAACTGCATGTACTTTCCTGCAGTCATATTTCTGTAAGTAGCTATCTCCGAGCGGCCGGATGCAGGTTTTGCGACTCCGAGACCTCGGAGGGACACGGTCGAACGGCTGCAGTACGAACAAAACCACGGCGGACGCGCCCGTCTTGCCTGCTGGGACCCTTTGCCATCATCCATCCCGTCACACCGACTCTCTGGGAGACAGAGTCAGTGTCCAGCTTGCTTGGGGCTCTTGGTCTGCCTTGCTTTGCTGGATAGAATACCTCGTTTGGCGTGTAATGCCGTGGACTATCGAGGAGTCATCCATAGTGGTCTGTGCAGAGCGCGATCCGGCGTCATTGTGCTTGGTGCCTTGGGTACGGTACCAAGGATCAAATGCCCTACAGAAACCGAAAAAGTACGTATTGCTGGCGATGCTAATGTACAAGGAGATGAGCAGCACAAATGAGCCAACCTGCTCCCTCGAGAGTGTCACTCCCATGTTCCCCGCCTGGCTGGCTGGCAGGAAGACTGAAGAGTTCTCATGCCAAAGGCACATGTACATGTACCTGGATTGCAGGCCAGGGTAATGCTGCCTCAGAAGTCGAAAGAATTTCGTCAGAGAATTAATGCGGTGTGTGTCACGTGGGGCCGAGTGGCTGAGAGTGGGTTCTCAATGGAAGAAGAAAAGCGTGCTGGCGGCGCGGACGGAGCTGGGCCAGAAAAAGCCCGGAGATTCAAGACTGTGACTCTTGCAGGGGAGGCCCAGCCGCACGAGCGGGAGCCGGGGGAACTTTGCCAGTGGCAGTCCAGAGATCGACAGTGCGTGCCCTGAGCGATTGGGACATTGGGGAGTGAATTGTGAGAAGCGAGCCAACAGGGCAAGTTGTTGGCGTTGGATAGGCTTGATTCCCCAGTCGAGCATCGCGCTCGCTTTGCTCTCTTACAGGCGCTGGCCTGTTGACGGGCATTGGGTCCATGGCTTTCAGAGGCCTGTTATATCCAGAGAGTGCGGCGCGTTCTTCTGTGTCCGTTGCAGGCAGAGAGACAAACAAATGTGCGTCGGAACAAGTCGTCGTATTCCCATCCCCAGCCTCTCGTGAACTTGACTTTGGCCCCTCACCGTTCCAGAGCCAACAGCCGAGGGAGGCTAGCACGACCGGCCGGCGAAAAGAGGAGTGGTCACCGCCTCTTCTTTTTTCCCATGGCTTCTCCGCACTGTCCGTGTGTCCCACTTCCGTCACGGCGATAGATGGCAAAAACGAGGCAGAGTCGAAAGCAGTCGGTAGCTTGGAGGGAGTCGGTCGCTAAAATTAGCCCTTGCTGAAGTGCCAGCTCACGAATCTGTCGATCGACCTCATTCCTCGGGCAGTTGGAAGTCGGATCAGGTTTTCGCTTGTGTGCCGAAACTGACCGACTTATTTGTGGCGTCACCTGCTCGCATACAGCAGACAGGCCATGAAACCAGATGCTAGGCGTTGAGAAACAGGAGGGGAGGAGAAAGTCTGAGGCAGCCTGAGGGCTAGGTGCTGTGCTGTAAAGGATGGACACGAGCTCAGGCAGCTCAGGGGAGCTCTTCGATCCAGCTTGCTTGCGCGTATTCCATGGAGCTTGGGTCAGGCCAGGTCAGGTCAGCGTAGGTACTCCGTACATTCGGTACCTACCCTCCGTGCCTCCGGTGGTGATGGTCCGGGTAGCCATCAGGCAGTGGCAGGGAGGTCGGTCGGGGTAGGCATTGAGCAGCAGTGTGATGAGTCTCTTCTCGTCTCATGTTTTCGCGTCTTCACTGTTGGTGCGTGCAGCCTTGCTTTAAGAGAGGGAAATGCTGAAGTAACGTGGCAGATGGAGACCTTGCCCCATGCGGAAAAGTCGAGACCTGGGCGCAGAATTTGAGAGGTTGACAGGACGGACGGTCTAGAAACCGCTCGGGGAAAATAAGCTGTCAAAAGGTGGGAAATGTTCAGGATGAACGGCGGAGTCGATTACCAAAGAATTTCCCAGTTCCAACTGCTGAGTACTCAGACAGAGTAGCCAGGCAGATGAAGTTGATGTGCAAGTGCATTATGAACGATGGATAGCAGTTGTTGGGCGCGCACCAAGGGACGAAAGTGACGGAGCCCTGGAGCCCTGGAGGTGACTGGACAATGGCAACCTCTCCACCCAACTCGAGGAAGTCGCTGTTGCATGCCCTGCGTGTGCACGCCCAGAGGGGTGGCTACATCGGGCCAAAAAGTAGAGATCACGTCATGACAGCAAATCAGAAGCGGCGAACGCGTCGCCAGCCACAGAACGGGCCCACTTGGACCCGCTGATTCAGCCAGTCAGAGAGGTTAAAGGGCTAATGGCCCCGCCCCTCAAATCAACGCTCAGAATTCTCCCCTCGTCCTTCACCTCCTCACTCCCACAACCAATCAATCTCTTCCGGCCCACTCAACGTGTCGGACGCGAGGGCAGAAAAAAAAGAGAGAGCAGAGACAGGCCAGGTCGAACCGCTCAATCAGATTCGGCCCTCAGCTGGTTTTTCGAAACAGACACCAGGGACGTCGAGGCTGCTTTCATTCGATTGGACATTCAACATCATATCAAACCAGTCGCCAATCAACAGCGAAAGCTATCCGCTCCGCATTTTGCACTTTATCGATCTTGCATCGCGGGTGTGAGATATCTGCGAAGACGCGCGCGGAAAGAATAAAGAAAGACGTTGTCGTGATAGTGTGGAGGAGAAACACGACATAGCGTGTGAGCCCACAGCAGCAGCAGCAGCAGCAAGCCCGCCGTCAGCAGTGCAGCGCCGAAGCTACGCACACGCACCTTGAGGCCTTGAGGACACACACATACACACACCGCTACCTTGGACGGGAAAGATATCGCCAAAACACAGAATTCAGCTCAGCCGGCACAGACAGGAGGAGCGACAAGCAGAATCTCGAAAAAACAACAGATTCCGGTCCTCCCGTCCCGCCGCCTGCCTGCCTGCTTCCTGCTTTGGTCTCGGGCTGCCTTCTTGCCTAAGGTACCCTACCTGGACCTGGAAGGTGTGCCGTGCCCAGGTACCTGCTTCCTTCCTGTCTCGACTCCAGCCTGCCCTCTGATTGTTGGGCAAGAGCTCTCAGCGCCCCAGGGTCTCCAAGTCACCACCACGACGACCTCGCACGCCAAGAAAAGAGGGGGTGTACTCTGATAGGTGCACTTGCGGCTATTCTCACGGCCCTCTGTCTTTCTCTGCCTGCCTGTTCCTCCTCTCCTCCCCCCCCTTCACTGCGACGTCAACGTCAGCAAACACCCCCTCCCCTCTTGTCCCGGTTCTTTCCCACCCATCCACATCCACGTCCACATCCACGCAAGTCCTTGGACATTGGGCCCCATCCCCCTCTCTTTTTCCAACAACCCAAGTCCACACCACAGTCCACCACGGTCGCAATCCACTTGGGGGAGCTTGACTCTCCCGTATCCTAAGGCAGCAGCAGCAGCAGCGCAGCACCACCACCACCACCACCGACAGCCGTACGAATAGCGGCGTAGCCTTAGCACCTAAGGCTCACAGGTTCCCGGATCCCAGCAAGAAGTCCATTTACCGCCGACGCCACAAGCTCCACGCACTTTTTTTCTTTTTTTTTTCCTTCCTCCGCCCTCCGAAACAGGCGTACAAAGTGCAGAGAGTGCCCCGGTTCGCCTGCAAGAGGATCCAGCGAATCCAACGAGCCAAAAAAGCCAGAAAAAACCCGCCCTCCCACAAAACCCAGCAAATCAGCTCGCCTTTTTCTTGCGACCACTCACAACCGCCGCGCACTTTCTCCAACGTCAACGTCCTTCCCGCCCTGACATTGGACAACCATTCGTCGCTCGCACTGGACACTTCCTATCGCCTGCGCGCTTTCCCTACCTACCAGACACTCGTGGATTCTCTCGATTCGCGACTGGGAACTACCAGCAAACCTATCATCGTCGCCATCGCCCTTTTTGCACCTGTCTATTGGCCCAAACAGCCCATCAGGTGACGCCTTGGACCTGCGGAAAACAGCATCTTCCTGTCTGTTTCCTGTCCTGCCTGTCCAACTCGCAGCAGAGCCAGCAGCAGCAGCAGTAGCAGCAGCGACGCTCCGCTCCGCACACGGCACCGCATCGCATCGCGACAGACCAACCGCGTCGCACACCTCTCGCCCTTCCGCAACGGCAAAGCAGACGCACGCGCCAAACCTTTTTTGCAGGCGATCTCAAGCTCATATCGTGACACTCGAGTCAAAAGCCTATCAGAAAGCTTCGCCTCGACTTAGACCGGGAGCCATTCCCCAAAATCCCCCCCAAAAGCCAATAAAAAATCCAGCCAACCAGGTACGTTTCGCATGCCATTCGACACAAGTCGTCTGGCGCCCCTCCTCTCCAGCCTTGCCCGCTCGCGCGCTTCCTTGTCGCCGCTCCTGAACACGGGCGCCGTCATGTCTTCACTTTTGGCTTCCCGCTCCGTCATTTGCCCATCGTTGCACGCTACCTTACCTCAGGGTCTGGCTTCTCTGTCGGTTTTGGCGCTTGGCACCCGTTGTGTCGGCACCAATCTCGACTTTGAACTTTGACGACATACCTTGCTGCTGGTAGCGCAGGCACCTGTCGGACTTCATTTTTTCCTTCTTTTTTTCTACTTCTTTCCTCCGCTCTCTTACACATCGTCGCGTTTTCCGTTCTCTGAAACCGGCACCAAGAGCGAGCATGCTTACTGACTGGAGCAGGGCGCATAATCCCCTCCCTTACGGCATCTTTTACACGCACACATCGGCGATTCCACAAGCTCGCCCGCACTCTCACACTCTCGCCGCATTGCATCTCCAACTTCAACGGTACGTGTATTGTACTTTCTTGTGTGTCGCATTGTCACCGCCCTTCACAGCACCTGTACGGCCTCCCGTTCCCCCCGAGGTGTAACCATCCATCCTCGGTGCCCCCCCTCCTCCACTCCTTGTCCACGTCAACCTGTCTCTGTTTCTGTCCGTCACCTACGGTCATCGGCGACGGCGACACCCCGCCGATTTCACCATTTCGTCCTCTGACGTTACCTCCTGCTGCTGTCTGTTGCTGCCATCATTTCCATTGTATGTTGGCTGGACGCACACCCGCATAACCAAGCCTTCTATGCCTTCTGGAAGCACCCCCTCTCTCGGTTGGCATGCGTGTGAGGCAAGGTGAGAATGCGGCGGCGGCACCACCACTGGAAGGGACCCCCTACCAACCACCCCAACTGCAGCCTCAGCGGGATGCACGTACGTTCTTGGGGAAGCGCTTAGTGAGCCCAGTCTGTAGTCTGGCGGGTGGCAGCGACACAAGACACTCAGGATAGCGCCTGGACAAACACGCCCTTCCCCTCAAGAGGCGCAAAGCACGGGCACTGTCACAGCAGCTTGGACTGCGTTCTGGCTTCGCGCCGCCACCACTACCGCAGCAGGGGGAGGTGTTGCCGGGCTGGTTGGCATGGTGGGCCTTGTCTCTGCATATTCCGTCATGCATGCGAGGTCTGCCAGCGCATCAAGTGGTGGCCCGAGGCGCGAGCAGAAGAACTGGACAGGAGCCAGGAGCAGCACCCCACCAATCTCTTGTCGCATCATTCCGAGCATTGGCTCAAATACCCTGGAGAGGGCAGAAGCAGCTAACATTCATGGTTGGACAGATCTCGCTCGTGAAGTGGAATAAAATCAAACGGCCTCTTTTTCTGGGGAAACAAGGCACCGACCGTTCTGTTTCGTCCAAAACTACCCGCTTCCCGCATTGCAGCCGGTAGGCCAGAATCGACCAAGACCAGGACCAGCTTCTTGTCAACCCGGACTGGACCACTTCAGAGAACCCTTAAACCGGTAGCGACAAAATCACATCCCGCGCCGCCTCGACTCTCTCGCCTCGTCTTGCACGGCAGCAGCACCCTTCGTCACTCACGTGGCTGTCATTCTCACTCCAGGCTCAGCCACCCACCCAGCGTCCGCCCCGCGACTACATCAGCCTGCATATGCCGTGGTCGGCCACTTGCGTCGCGCACCACTGCCAGCTCATCCACGCATCGCCAATAGATTGAGCCCCTCCTCTCCCAGCACACTGGCAGAGTACCCTAGGCCACCGCCCGCTCCCAACGCGTGTGCCCAACTCTACCCAAGCAGACGGGCCATTTCCAGCATTTTAAGGCTCAATTTTCATCAAAAAGGCAGCTTTCGTCGCAACTCATTCGTCGCTCGCGACCCATACCCGTGAAACCAATTTTCTCGACCGCTGTCACGCTATTACAACCACTACGCCAGAATCTGTCGCCAAGCTAGATCCTCTCGCCCGGCTTCTCATTGGTCCTGAGCACATCGCGACGAAGACAACCAGCTTCATTGCAGCTCGACCACTCTCGGAACAGGCTTATTCCCAGTATGATGGAATACGCGCAATACCCACAACAACCACAGAACGCGCACTCGGGATACACGAACAACTCCACCTCCGGCAA
This sequence comes from Colletotrichum camelliae, assembly GCA_018853505.1. Classification (NCBI taxonomy): domain Eukaryota; kingdom Fungi; phylum Ascomycota; class Sordariomycetes; order Glomerellales; family Glomerellaceae; genus Colletotrichum; species Colletotrichum camelliae. The sequence goes on from JAELVL010000001.1 coordinate 3,756,583, forward strand.
CATCACCTCTCCTCACGGCGTACAGACGTCACCTATTTTGACTACCCAGCAACAGTCACCCACCCAAGCACAGGGACACAACATGTACCAGCCACAGTACAACGTCCCTCAGCATGGCATGTACAATGCCATGCCCCAGATCCAGGCCGCCGCCATGGCGGCGACCGCGGCGGCATCGGGAACAAACTACACTTACAACATGTCGGATCCCAGCTTGCCCCAAACCTCACCACGAATGGGCGGACCGAAGAAGGAGGCCAACCGCGACCCTAGATCACCGACCCAGATGAACAACGTTTCGCAGCTGCCCGGTGGTCAGCGACGCCTCAGCCAGGTCACCAGCCCCGGCGTCCCGGCCCAGGAATGATGAACCACGTCGGCGCGCCCCGGCGTCGCCCCACCGCAGATGTCCCAGGCCCAGGCCATGCAGCACCCGCAGTCTCCCGAGATGCCCGCCGGCGGCGTTGAGGAATCCCCTCTCTACGTCAACGCTAAGCAATTCCACCGCATCCTCAAGCGTCGCGTTGCACGCCAAAAGCTCGAGGAGCAGCTCCGGCTCACCAGTAAGGGTCGTAAGCCGTATCTTCATGAATCGAGACACAACCACGCCATGCGCAGACCCCGTGGACCCGGAGGACGTTTCCTGACAGCCGAGGAGGTCGCGGCCATTGAGCGTGACAAGGCTTCTGGCACCGATGCGCCCAAGGACGACTCCAGCCCCAAGGCTGGGTCAAAGAGAAAGTCCGAGGCCGACGACGGTGACTCGAACAAGAAGCCCAAGACGGCATCGGAGAGCCCCGAAGAGGAAGACGAGGAGGAGGAGGAGTCTTGAGCTCCGCCGCCGCCAATTCGATCTTCTTGTGTCGAGCATTCCGATTACGAAGTCACGACAGCCCACAGATACGTCTTGCAGCCATCTCTACTCTTTCCGAAATTGGATTATAATGGCGGCGGGAGTCCGATGGAAGGCGGGTCCGCGGTGTGTTTATAAGGGGTTGGAGTGTTCCATGGACGTCTTTAAATGCAGCATTCGGGCCGGTACACAGGACTCTCGTTGCCCTCTGGCTGCCAGGCCTGGCCGATGCCATTGCGGCATGGGCCATTCTTTTTTAACACCTTTTTTCACGTTTCGTTTTCTCGGCTAATACAAATACTCGACTGGCAACAGCATGGCACCCGTTCAGGCGGGTGGCCGCAAGGGAAATGGGAGGGAAGAATGCATGGACGACTCGAAACGACGGATACCCCTCTTGTGTTTACTCGATTACCCCCTTCTCCTTGTTGTTTATGATTGATTTCTTTCTTCACTTCATGTCACAATCTTTTGTCGGGATGGGGACTTTTTTGTTCACTTTCTCCGGGGATGATGGTTGCAGGGGCAAATGAATGGTCTGGTTACCAAACGGGATGGAGTTGAAATGAAGAGAAAAAAAAACCAAAACGAAAAATGAAGCGCCAGCAGTGGCGCATCTGATGTACGGGACAAAGAAGAATGATTGAAGATTATATTTTTACGCCTTCTCAAACTATTACCCCTTTTTTCTTCTCAACTTTACGCTTCTTATGGATTGATGGGGGATAGACTGAGGTTTCCTGGCAATCCGTCGCCGGATTCGGAATTGGGAGAGAAACACGGGCTTTACGACTATTGATCTTTGCGAGCAATCTACAAACTATATTGAAATACATACCTGTCAGATTCACCATATTGGATGTGAACCTTTGCGCAGCCAATGACGCACATATCCCCGCCAGTGAATGGATTGTCGTCGTGAAAAGGGACGGCCCGTAAGTCTGTCCTTGTGGACGCGACGACCAATCGACGCCGCGGGCCTGACTCAAAAGGTCGACAGGCGGCCAGCGGCATTGGCTTGAGGCTGGACCACGAGCGTTGCCGCAAGGGACCGGGGACCAGCAGGAGGAGGCTTTTTTTTTTTTTTGGGTCGTCGAATGATTGCTCACGAAGGCGCTGGGCTCGGTCGGGTACGGCTATCGAGACCGCCTCCGCACTCGTCTCCGTCGTCGTCGTCGACCAGTCCCGTCGTCTGCATGGCTGGCGGTCGGTCAGCGCCAGTCAGTGGTCGGTGTGCGGTAGGTGGGCTTGGGCGTCCACCCTTTTCCCCTCCATTCCCAAACCTGGGGGAAGCTTGCCTGCTGCGGCCCTGGCAGTGGCCAGTGGTGCTTTCCCCCGCTCTTCAGCTTAGCGCAGTGGGAGCTCCAGGCCGGTGGACCTCGGCATGTCTCTGGACCTGGGAAATCCGACCCGCGGCGCGTCCGGCCGACCCTTTTCGCATAAGCAAACGCACGCTAGAGTGTCTGTCACTGTATTTTGCTGGGCAGCAGCCGAGGCTGGATACGCAAAACGGCCGGCAAAGGGGGACCAGGGTGAAAAAGGAAGGTTTCCAGTATCCGGGATTCTTCTCCGAACAGCCATCCAATTGTGTTTGCTACCTTACATTAAGCAACGACATCGCCCGGTCTTCGACTCTGGTGCCTCCCTGTCTACGACGAATTGCGAAGACAGTTGCCGAGTGAGCAGCAGTGACGACACTGGACCACGGAAGGCCGCCTCAACCAGAAAGCTCCCAGGAAGCTTCAGAAGCAGACGGTCGACGAGATGGCGGGACGCGTGAGGCATCCGATTGACCAGGCGGCGCTGGAGCGGTACATTGAGAAGAACGTCCCGGAGATCAAGACGCCGATTGAGATTAAGCAGGTACGCAATTGAGTCTTTCTTGAAGCCATTCCCAATCCTCGAGCACCACACACCTCACTGTCCGTCTCAACCTACCTCCATACCCTCATGTCCTCCCGCTAACCCTCCACCGCGCCACAGTTCGGCTTCGGCCAGTCCAACCCGACCTACCAACTCACCTCCGCGACCTCGACGCGCTACGTCCTGCGCAAGAAACCCCCCGGCAAGCTGCTCTCCAAGGCGGCGCACAAGGTCGAGCGCGAGCACCGCATCATCCACGCCCTCGAGCCGACGGACGTGCCGGTCCCGCGCGCGCTGTGCCTGTGCGAGGACGACGCCGTCGTCGGCACGCCGTTCACATCATGGAGTTCCTCGACGGGCGCATCTTCGAGGACGCGGCGATGCCGGAGGTGGCGGACGCGCAGGAGCGGAAGGCGCTGTGGCGCGCGGCGACGCAGACGCTCGCGCGGCTGCACCGCGTCGAGCCCAAGAGCGTCGGGCTGGAAGGGTACGGGAAGAGGGACGGGTTCTACGATCGGCAGATTGCGACGTGGACGACGATTTGTCAGAGCCAGGCGGCGGCGAAGGATCGGGAGACGGGCGAGGCGGTGGGGGATCTGCCGCATTTCGGGGAGATGATTGGGTTTTTCAAGGATAAGGCGGCGCAGCCGAGGGATCGGGGCACGTTGATCCATGGGGATTTCAAGATTGATAACATTGTGTTTCATAAGACGGAGGCGAGGGTCATTGGGGTTCTCGAGTAAGTTACCTTTGGACCGTTCGTCCTTTTCCGGATTAGAGGACAACAGGCTAACAGGAGGGGCACACAGCTGGGAAATGTCAACAGTAGGCCACCCCCTCTCGGACCTCTGCAACTTCCTCACGCCGTACTTCACGGCATCGCGCGGCAACTCGGGCGTGTACGCGCACGAGGGGTTCCTCGCGGGCGCGACGCCGGGGCTGCCGAGCGTGGACGAGATCGTGGGGTGGTACACGGCCGAGGCCGGGTGGGACCCGGCGCCGGAGCTCAACTGGGGCATGGCGTTCAACGTCTTCCGGCTGTCGGCGGTGCTGCAGGGCATCGCGGCGCGGGCGGCGCAGGGGCAGGCGAGCAGCGAGCAGGCGAAGCGGTACGCGGTCACGAGGGGCCCGCTGGCGGAGTTTGCGTGGGAGTTGGTGGGGAGGAGTATGGAGCAGGGCAAGGGGAGGGCGAAGCTGTAGTAGACGTTTTATGGGTAGGTAGCGGGATGGATTTGCATAGATAGAACTTGACTCTGTTTTTGGAGATTCCTTTTTGAGGGAGAGTGTGTGGGTGGCTTGTGTTGATGGGCCGCCGTCTGGTCCCATATCGATGAGAAGTACTGTAGGTGATCCTTGTGTCTCTGGCGGCTATAAAGCCAGGTCTTTTCGAGACATGGAAACCTTTTTAAGGCGCCAAATGTTGCAAGCTGATGAGTATCACAGATGACGAGACATTGTCAGCAGGCACATGGGACATTCCGTGAGTGGCCGTGGCCGTGAACGATCCACCCTCCAGTCCGCCCGGGCGCCGTCGTCGTTGATTGTTTTTCAATTATTCAGTGACAATAAGCGAGAAGGACTCGGCTTCGGTCCTGAAAGAAAGGAGACGTTCCTTGGGTAGTAGCGCAAGAGCTCACCTAGGATCAGTGGCATGGCCCAACTTTCCACTCGGCGGCCCATGGCAATCTTTCAACCCTGCTCCCATTTTGTCTGGCAAAACAACCTGTCCTACCCGTACATCTTTATATACCCTGGGCACCGTATCCTTTCGCTCTTTAAATCCGCGCGTGTGTTAGGTATGTTGCGGTTTAGTTCCACCCTGTCGGGGTTGAGGTTCGGGCGCTGTCATGCTGAAGTTCCAAGTCTTCACTCCGGGAATGGGTCTTATCTGGTGAGCGTGTTTACTATTTAAGGCTGAAAGGAATGGGGGCAGATTCCTTCAAGCATTTGCAGTAGTTTCAATCTGACATGTTAACTGCCATGGATCGCTTCCAGCTCGTCTTCAAGGAGCGCGAGCCTGCCCCTCAATGGGCAAGGGGAGGTATGTAGCGCCTCGTTGGTTCCGAGTCCGACCAACTCTGTTATGTATAACTGCCTGTTGGTTATTCCGAATGAATAAGTAGTGGATGAAACTTTGAAGAGCGCGAGCTGTGTGTTCTGGCTCGCGCCGGGCGCCTCTGTAGATTGAAGGGTAGCAAGACTGGAGCAACAACCTGCAGCATCCCAAATCTCAATGTACGAAGCCTGGACCAGCATGATTTGATGTTTTGAAATGACTTGGGGGATTGGCGTCCTTTATATTGCTAAAAACACCGGCTGATATCCGAAGGACGTGAGCGCCTGCGGCAGCTGGAGGATGGGCCGCGTCAAGCAGCGTCTAAGGACCAGAGCTTCATCGCGATACAGCCATTATCACGAATGAGGGGTGGAAATCCTTTCAAGTACATAAAGCGCCTGTGAAAAGGATTCGAGATCTACAACGCAAGCCCGAGTGACAGGCCATCTTTCGTGATTCGAAGTTCTGGCTGCTTGGGCATTGGCTATGCCCTTCGCTTGGTCGATCTTGACGAGATCTGAGTGAGCAGATCTCATAAGCATGATGTACATCCTGATTGTGTATTGGGTTAATTATGGGACGACAGTAGAGGAGAGGGACGCCGAAGATACACCCTAATATCATTGACTGCCGTCTGGAGCTCGCTTCAACAAAAGATGAAGCGGAAGAAGGTCGTTCAAATCTTTGATCAAGCATCAAATGGTAGTTCGAGGATACAATTTGTTGCTGCGCTCCGAGTTGGATTGTCCTCTCTTAATATACTTACCCCAGTGCAGGCATTCGATGATAGGTACCTTACCTAGTGTTGTCGCCCTCGCGAGGCTGGGTGATGGATATAAGAGCGAAGGGCTGTGAGATATATTTGCTACCAAGCGGCAATTCAGATGTCGTTTGAGGCGGAGAACAATCGAATTCTTGGACCTTTGATCATGCAATCTCGTCTTTGTTTCCTCTACACTAGGTATATGAGGCTCCGCGAAGACTTAGTCGTGACACTTACGACGTGCTTTACGTCTCTCCAGTCAGTGTCTCCCCCGCTTCTTTCTTTCGTATTCCGAAGAAATATTTCAAGGACGTCTTGTCAACGTACAGACACATTACCCACGGTGCTTGATGATGGCGCCGGACTGGATTTCTGGGGCATAGTATGTTGAACTCGTTAAGTGCGAAACAGGACCTCTTCATGTCGACGGTCTGATTATGAGTTAATGGTTCAGAGTGCACCATCTGTGAGACATCTTGGTTCTTAAGCCCGTGTCTAGTGATTTGACAAGCAGAGAAGGGCAAATAGTAGGTTTGCTATTGTCCAGCTTGTCGATAAGTCGCGCTGTGCATTCGTCCATCTGACATCAGATCAATACATCTACAATTCCGAGACACATTAGAAAATTCGCTCATATCTGGAGATATCGTCGTCTTTCTTCATCTATCCAGCCAGCGAATAATCAACCGATGTTCACCTATAGTAGACGTACGCGGCGATAAGAGAGGCTGCAGTCGGTTTTCAGGGCAGAAAACTGGAGGACATCGGGTATGACCAAAGAGATACGATCCCGGACTCAGATTTCAACCAACAATTGCCAACATATTGTCTCGTGTTTAGTATCACAGAGCAGTTCATCTGAGGGGAATTTATATAATGGGTGAGGACTCTATAGTTGTACTGGCGTCGCTATAGACCGGATTATCGTCTCTCAACTCAGTTTCTTCGGTGCTGACTTCGAGCTCGTGGTCAGCACATGCGGCAGCTGTTGTTCCCAATCCGTTGATGTTCATTTTCAGTGGAATGCTTTGGCGGAGACTGGATGCTTGCGGAAGTAAAAGCTGTGGCTAAATCTATACAAGACACTTGTTAGTTCTTAGCATAGGTTTGCCAAACAAGCCGATGCGCCTTCGTGGCTTTAGGCTATGTTGAGACTCAATGGTGATGGACATTCGAAACGGCCGTATGGTCAGGCAGAGACTTGAGGCCGTCAAAAGAGCCATTCGTGTTGATTATTCTATGGAGATTGCCATATATCCAGATGAAGGTGACCAAGGACCACGGAAAATGCAAACCATTTTTCAAAGTTGAAGCAGTGTAGCCGGTGAGAGGTCGACAGTGCTTGCGGTAGTGATCACAGGCAGTCTGGGGAGGTTTGCAAGCCTAGCTTCAAAAGCAAGCCTCAGGGAGGTTTTGTATTTTGCCGTGGGTCATATCACTGGATACGTCTCGTTCTTAAATAGCTAGACATTCGAGAAGTGCGATTTCAGTGTATCTTCTGTCATGTTGTGATGCCTCAACCTTGGTAACATATATGCACTAGACACACATCAGACACCATGGTCTTCAAGCGATGCTAGCTAGCGCGACTGTCCTGTCATGCCTACTTTTGTATATAAGAAGCGTTCATGTGTAATCACTTGTTGAGGGGGGCAATCCAAGGGCGTCGAGCACCTGAGGGCATAAGACTACGCTTATCCAGATGTGCGTCATTCTTCTCAGGATTGGTAGGACTATTCTGGGACCGCAAATCTTTGGTATGACGCGTTCTGTTGGCTCTATCACCAGGGGTTGATTTTGAGCTTTGAAGCACGAATACGATGACTGTACCCTGCAGATTACCTTCCTTCAATAAAACAGAACCCCCTGGATCTTCTTTCTGTTATATTCAATGGTCTTTCCTACCTTGAAGCAGTGCGCGGGGTAAGACTACTAAATCCAGCTCTTCTTATCTTGTGTCTGTTGCTGACATTCATCTCGCTACTGGGTTTCTTAAATAGTAAACATCTTGCGAGGCCTTAGATGGTATTGGTACAGCTTCGTTGGTTACAGTGTTGTAACGTACCATAAAAGCACTTGGTTGGAATGCAACAAAGCTTTGGTAGAGAGCCCAAATATCTTGATGTCAGGTTTTCCGTGATTCTGTAATTAAAAGCTGGATCTAAGCGGACAGATCGCAATTAATTAACTGTCATTTCCCTAGCTAGGTCAACTTAGGAGCATTCACTAAATAACTGTCTGTTATTTCTCATTATGGATTATTTATACACAGGCAAAGGATGATTCATAAGAACCAAATAGGGATCACTTGAATCTTATTCTACTGCTTCATCGGAAATGACCAAGCAGATAGTTAAGATTCTGCAGGACCTAGCCAACAGCATAGCTCAAAGAAATCATCAAATGGTGACGAGGTCTCAAAGTCAAAGCATATTGGGAATGGTTCAAAGCATGCAATGGAAAATTTGTAGTAGTAGCTTTATAGGCTCTCACAGACATATTCTCGGCTAGTATCTTCCTGCGTTTGTGGTGCAGCTGACGCTAAGTTTCTTATTACAGAGTCAGAGTCTAGCTATTAAAGGTGAATCGTTTCTCCCAGCCCCTTTACTAGGCCCAAAAAGCCAATTGGGCATGAAGGTCCCTGATAGGAATCTAAGCAAGGCCTCCTTTACTCCCCAGATTGCAGACGTTTGGGGTTGTGCAGGGACGTAATTAGTGTTTACATCAAAGCACCCGTCTGCCAGACATATGTCGCCATTGGAATACTTTGCTGGAAATGACGTTTTATGGAGATAATAGCAGGCGATGGAAGGATGATAGTCTCTAGGAAAAGTTTAGGCCTGAGACGTTGCTTAATGTCCACGGAATAATGTCGTTTCTCACCCAAAGCCTGCCGCACAAATCGGCAGACAATTCCAATTTTTGTCGAGGTAAGTCCATGCTATGCCCACTGGGACCATTTAATAACGAGCCCAAAGACGTTAGAAGAAAAGCAAATATACCACATAATTCAAATTAGTTGATTCGATGGTATCAAATAGATATAAAGTCCTTTTATCGTTTGTGTCGCTTTATGGAATATCCAAACGGACGCAGTGATCTGCTTTTTCCCACACCTATCTTCCTCAGACTGAGACCACGGGTATATGGCACTGAAAGTGAATATACACAGACAGCATGATGTGATTGAATGTGCTCCTCATTTGCTTATTGATTTCATAGGCGTCCTAATCATTCGAAAACAAAGACGATGGCAGCTGAATTAAAGGTATGAAGTTTGAATTGAGCGGAGCAGAAATTTAGACAAACGGGCGGTCACACTTGAGATTCAGAATGAAAGGTCTCGAAGACAGCTGCATTTCAAATTTCGGGAAGTCCACAAGATCGTGGTCATAGATCGACACATGAATGGTAAATTATTGAATTTATATCAAAGTCACTCACACTCTGTGCAAAGAGAGTAGGCTTAAATGTAGAGGCAAAACGTATACTTGAAGTGGAAAACTTATAAAATGAGGCTGCCTTGGCTGAATATAACATAGTTAGTATAGATGTCGGGGGGCGGACAAGGAGACATGCTTCTGTGAGGACTGTGACTTCAATGCTGACAAGGAGATTTTGCTAACATGTATCAATTCTGAGTCTCTATAACCTTCCTGCATATTTATGATCAATTGAGGATAAGTCAAAGATAGAAATGTCAGAAAGAGCAGCTGACAACAGAATGAAGCAGGGTCGTAGGACCATTACTCGGCGCCGTTCTTAAAGGCCAGGCAGCTAATGCAAGCTATGATTGGACCTCACACAACCCACAGTCGCATTGATTTTCGAAGCCTTTTGGCAACTTTGTCGATTGGGGATCTGCGAACTAGTCAATGAGAATCAATTTTGTGTTTTCAAGTCAGGTCGACCATCGTCGCATCAGGAAGACGAAAGTCTTGAATGCAGCCATCTGACACTGAGGCTTGCGGTAACTGGTTTACTCAGGACGCTTGGCCTTGTTCGGGCCTCTAAGTGTTCTCTGTGACATTGAAAACAAGCCAGATATCTTGAATCGCTAGTCAATCAACCACGTGAAGGTACCAGTTCGTGAGACTCACGCAAGTCACGCGTTCTGTGTAGGTAGCTGATGTCCGTCACTAATCTTCGATCAATTCTGTGTCAGTCTTACCATAATCTACTTCTTAATACTGGAATAATGCGAGGGCAGATACTTTCGGGATTCTGAAGGAAAAGTATGGATGAGAGAGGAAGCCTAAGCCCAAGATTTGTGCGTAACCTCGTGATGGGGACGGCTACATGGCGCTGAGGAATTAACGAAGAGCATCGCATGAAGTCACTTCTCACTCATGTCGCCCGAAAACATTCTCGTTCGTCTTGCCGAGATTTAGACGTTCCTAAGGTATGCGCCAAAGTGATTCGATTTATAGTACCCCGTTCTCTCGCTCTCGGTGCTAGGCTTGGCACGTTTGTTTGACGCAGTACTGTCAACATTGTGTTTGCCCCTTTAGACGACCACTATAAAATCGCGCGATACCGCGATGTTGTTCTATTATGCAGCAGAACCAATCACGAAGTCAATTTGTCTGACTTCTCTTTCATTCCAGCTATACCTGTTCTGACCGACTATGCTTTCCAGGGGCTTCACAGGCGACTGATCTTTATCCATGTACCTCAATACTCACTGAGCATAGCGGCTCTGATATCTTTTGATTATTATTCTGAGAATAAAAGTAAAACAAAGCTCTCAACTGACAGTATTCAAAGGAAAACTATAGCCTTCTGAAGTTCTGATAAGTGGGGGATAAGTTAGACATCGTAGTGTCTCTCATCTCCAGAAACTTTGGAGTTGGCACGACAATAACTGCGTTCCGGCGACTCCGGTATTCGTACAGGTCAAATCCTGAAGCGTATGAAATGCTAATAAATACCTACTGGTATGCGGCGAATTCAGGATCAGGTTTGAAAGTCCGGCAGTCATGTGAACCATACCCAGCAGTTGATGGACCAGGCGTAGAATTGAAATTAGAGAAGCATCGCAGGGCCGGCGCTTCATAAGTTGACCCCTGAGTGGTCTCATATTGTACTAAGCAAAGCCATCGACTGCAATGAAACACGCAAGAAAGGTCTTCTGCACTGCTCATCCGAGCAACCTCGGGTGACGTCTCGGCACCCGAGCCCCTTTACCCCGGTATCCCATCTTGTCCGACGATACACCCCACGTTCTAATCTCATCCCAAGCAGAGTCTCACTAGACCAGCGCTCTGTGAACAGTGCCCATACCAACTAATGTTCCACAAGTTTAGTTCTTTTTTCTTTGATTTTCTCTAGGAAAATCTTACACCTTCCAACGCGAAACCAACTCCCACTTCAAGTACATAACGGGAAAACGTTGGGAAACATTTCCTCCCCCGTGTAAACACTCAGCACATACGCTTTAAAAAAGCTCTCTCTCAAGATTTATTTCGCTAAACTAATCAACCAAAAGGTAATATGGGATATGGTGTAACAACAACAGCTAAGGCTTCTTCTTCATCTTCAACAACATTGGGCCTTCTTGGATATAAAAGCCCATTAACAACAGAACCAGGCCACGGACGGCGACCCAGTCCCCCCTCTTCATTCTCTGTAACCCCCTAGTTCTGGGGAGCGAGGTGCCTCCTGGCAACGCGCGCACGGAACTCATCGCGCTTGTTGTTGGCAGCATTGTTGTTGTTGTTCTGGCGGCCGCCGCGGTTGCCCCCGTTGCCTCCGCCGTTACCGCCCGTCGCGGCGTTGTTCGTGGCGCGCCGGCGTTGGCACCGGCGTTGTTACCGGCCTTGGCGGCACCGCCTCCCTGGGTAGCGGCTCCGTTTGTTGTTGTTGTTGTTGTTGTGTTGTTGTTACCTCCCGTCGCAGCGTTGTTGTTCGCGTTGCCGTTGCCGGTGTTGGCGTTGGCTCCGTTGTTCTTGCCGGCCTTGGCGGCGCCGCCGCCGCGGGTGGCGCCGCCGTTGTTCGCGTTGTTGCCGTTGTTCTTCTTGTTGCCGCCGCCAGCATTGTTGTTGTGTTGTTGTTGTTGTTGTTACCGGTGTTGCCCCCGGCGGCGTTTCCGGCAGGACCAGCGGCGGTCTGGGTGGCGTTGTTGCCGAGAATCTCCTTGATGGCGGCGACGCCCTGCTCGTCCTGGGTCTTGGCCTCCTGGTTCGACTTGACGGCGGCGGGGAGGTCCTTGGCGTTCTGCTGGACCTGGGTGAGGACGTTCTCGAGGGTCTGCTTGGTGGCGATGTTCTGGGGGGTGTTCTGCTTGGGGGTGGTGTCGGTCTGCTGGACGGCGAAGCAGCCGCCGAAGGGGCCGGCGGCGGCGGCGTTGAAGCAGCGGACGGTGCAGACGTCTCCGGTGGAGGCTGGCGCGGCGTGTTAGTATCTATCGTGACGTTGCCAAAGTATCAGAGTAACGACGTACCTCCTACACAGGCCATGTCCTGGGGCATGGTGACCTTGAGGTTGATGATGCCGTTTTGCGGCTGGCCCTCCTGGACCTGGAGCTTCGTCTGGCCCGTGGCGCCGTTGGCGTTGCTGGTCAGGTCCATGTCGCAGGTGTACGGTCCCGCGCCGTTCTGGTCGACCTGGGCGATCTGGACATCGACGGTGCTGCCCTTGGTGACCTGCGTGACGGTCTTTGCGATCAGCTGGTTCTCGGTGTTCTCGCCGATGTCGATGTTGCCGGCGAGGATGGTACGACCGCACTCGTTGACGGCGTTGTCGGTGATTTCCTTGGTGTTGATGATGTTCGCGTCGGCCTTCTTCGTGTCGACTATCGGGGGGCTATGTTAGCCCAGTGTTCCCGTTCCTCTTTCCCCCGCCCCATTTCCCATCTTTTTCTTTTCTTCCTTCACAACTTACCTTGAAGAGGCAGACTGGCGGCGCCCTTGCCCTGGGCCTTGAGGATAACACCCTGAGCCGAAGCCACCGCCAACAAGGCGGAGGTGACCAACGCCTTCATAGAGGTCGACATGGTTGAATTTGCTTTACGAAAAAAGAATCGAAAAAGAAAATAAATCAAAAAAGAGTTGAATTACAAGACAATTGTGTCCAGCACCGTTGAAGAGAACGAAAGAGGTATTGGGCCGAAGAGAAGTGTAAACAGACCGGCTGGGAATAATTCGACGAAAGGAAAGTGTGAGCGAGCGATCCAAACGGGAAGAGCACAGGGAGGCCTGCGTTTTACCCGAAGAGCGAGGCCTATAAAGTTTTATAACGGCGGTCGACATGGTTGCCCGTTGAGTTGCCTCCTCCCCCCCTCCCCTTTTTGGCGATGACAAGAGGAGGTGCTTCAAGGGTAGAGCTTGTTTCGACAAGGGGGAAGGGGGCGAGGGGTGGTGGTGGTGAGCATGGTTTTGCAAGTGAAGCCTGAAGGAGGAAAAATGTGTAAGCGCTTTGGTGATGATGAGCCAAAGCTTCGGCCCAGTCCCTGTCTGCTTTGCGCAGTTGGACCACCAGGTGGACGATGGAGCGCCGTCAGGAACCGCTCTCCACAGTGCTCTCGTCCGGTCGAATTCCATTCCATGGACCATGGATGACGATGTTGGGGGGGTGTGCTGCGGGAGTGGATTCGAGCCAGCATTGCCAGCCTCATACTGTTTCTCACCTGCAAGTATTTCCAGCCAAGATGCGCCAAAAGGACATCAAAAAGCAACCCCAAGCACAGATCCTCTCCGCAGCTCCGACGATCTTCTGGAACGGATGCCGTCGCGTGGGTGGAGATGGCGGTGGATACGGAGGCGTACGCGGGTGGAGGTGTGTCCCCCCTTCAGTGGTTGTCCAAGACCGAGTCTTCTCCGTGGGGGGGCACACGCACACTTCCAACCTTGCTCGTTGTGCCAATGGCTGAAGACAGGCAGAAAGCAAGGGATGTTTAGGCTCGAGGCGACAGGGCGGACAGGGCTTTCCCGTTCCCGCCGCAAGGTTGCGTTGGTTGTGGCCTCGCAGCTGGGGTGTCGAAGGGACATTCCCATGCCGCAGTAGGGAAATGGGCAGATGTCGCTGGGAGTCCAGACGAAAACGGGGCTGCACCCGCGTTTCAGGCCCCTTTTGAGATGGACCATAACGGACTCGAATGGGCCTTAGCAGAGGCAAAGGGCTGCGACCTCGCTGAAGAGCGCCGCGCAGTCGCAATGTCTCCCTCCCCAATGGCACCCACACTGCTACCTGCTGCGGTACACGTGCTGAATGTGAGAGAGGGCGGGCGGGCGGCGGCGAACCTCCGATGGCAGCTTTTCCCGTAAGGCCTGCCAGAAAAGTTCAGACGGGCCTCCCAGCGGGTCTGAGACGGATGCGTAACGCTCAGGAGGCCAACGGGCAAGCCCGGCAGGCGTCGTCCTTCTCTTCGCTTGCAGCTTCGCCTCTTCGCGTATTTAGGCCAGCGGATCCTCCACAATGTCGGAACATGTTCGTTCCAGACCACTGCCCCATGGTTGAGGCAGGATACGATGGATCTCGTTGGAACAAACGCTGGTCGAGACTTGGTGATGTCGACCATTGGATGTTGCTCCCGTCCTGTTCCCACAATGCTCCAGTCCCCAACACAAACACAAGCTTTGCTGCCCTGCACAGTACAGTGGACCGGGGGAGGGCTTCCCCGAATGCTGTTGCTCGGAAGAGCCCCCTTCATTCACTCGGTAAGGTCGTCTTTGAGACAAGCTTCGTGGATAAGGTCGACACTAAGGGGAATTAATAGATTGAGGGCGGGAGCTGCCATATTGGCTGCTGTGGGGGGTTGGAGAGCAGCAAGGTAAGTTGGGTCGGGCTGATGTGTGGACGAGAAGGGAAAATTCAGGCGGGACACTGGACAGCAGCGAGTACAGGCCCCCCTCCCTCGCATTTGTGGACGCTTCAGGGTTGCCCGGGCAAATGGAAACGCAGGGTCCAGCACCACCAAGCCTGCTGACTGCGGCACAACGGCGTCATCGCATGACGCTGAAACAACCATCTGGCCAGCGTTTGACCCATCAAAGATGCTGGTTGTATTTGTTAGTCAACTCTCTTGGCTTTTGAGTCCACGCTTAAATACCACGGCCCGGCGCCCTTGGTGCCTGGTGCCTTGGACGCGAGAGTGGGTGACGGAGAAGCACTTTGTAGAAAGTCTGTTCCCTTCTTCTCCCTCCTTTCCTAAAGTAGCCCTACGCTGCGCCGGCTTCGGGAGCGTCCCTTGGTAGACACATGCCGCCCCATATTAGCTGTCGTTCCTGCATCTCGGCTCCTGCTTGTGAGATTTGATTACACGTGGATAGCATGCCCAGTGTTTTCACCAACAAGGTGATTGTCGACCACGGAGACAAATGCCTTTGATGGCTCTTTGTCTTTGTCTTTGCCAGTAATTGTGATGTTGCTGGGACTCTCAAACTATGTCGTTGGTTGAATGACGATGTCTTCCGGTGTCAGCGGAAAGCCGTCTTGGGCACTTCAAATTCTCACTGTTATGCTCCAAGTCTGCCTCAACCGCAGATAAATGAGTTGTCACACTGGTGTAACTGGAAAAGCCGACACTCCGAGACTGAGGCTGGTGACGATGCGCGGCACTTCCTGCGTTGCTATTCTCTGCTCACGGTGCCGCCCACGACGAACCGGGTTATCGCTGGACAGATTCAATGCTATGAGTGGGGTCATCGTGGCCATCTCACACGGACCAGAAACAATCAGTCGCCCACGATCACGATTCAGCAGGTGACTAAGAGTTGACAGGATGAACTCTAATGTTATGGGGCCAGGTCCGTCAGTAAGGTATACATACTTTGGCTCCCCCCGTGATTGACTCTCGGAACAAGACGTTTGATTAGCGTTCAGAGATTGCGAATCTTCCAGGTGGTCGCGAACAGTCGGTTGCCGTCTTCATGTTTGGACACCTTAAATCTTTCTTCAGTGGATTATCGACGGTGCAAATCATCACAGATCCAGTTTCACAAAAACTTGCTTATCATTGGCAGCTGTGCTATCATTAACACAGACAGCTAAAACACTTCAAAGTTGAATTAGATTGGTTGTTAGCCTGAATCTGGTAGTAATTCAATAGATTTGATGAGCAACTAGATTAGTGTGGAGTATGATGGTAGACCATAGCTACTTTGGAGCTCACAACGTCGACTCCAAATTACCAATGCAAGTCATTCTGGGCTTTCAAAGAACCAAAGAGACCCACTAAACAAAGCAATTGAGGCCAAATTCGACGTGCAGCCAGCAGGCGCTCCTGAGTGGTCAGACAAGGAAGTTGCATGCATTATCGTTGGTGCGTTGGTGTTGATGGCTGCTGAAGAGTCATACAACTGGCCAGTTTAGCGCATGTAGAAATTGATCCATCAGCAAATCGGGAAGGTGACAGAACATCAACCTGGTGCCCGCAGCTTTAAACTCAATTCAAACCGCAAACACTCTTCAAAATGAGTCACTGTTTGCCAAGTGCAACGAGAATAGCGCGGTTTTAGAGCAGACTACAAGTTTATCAACACCCTCGTTAGGCGGCTTTTAAGTAGTGGCTTGAAAGCCAACTTCACTCAACCAGAAGACCAAACCTCGTCATTTCAAGCCAACTCACCCAACCGTTCTTTTGTCCCCGTGAATCCACCACCAACATGGCAGCTCCATTCCCACAAGAAGCCTACACCATCACCACCCCGCCTCATCATCCGCAGCGCAGTCCCCGAGGACGACGAGGCCCTCTACAAACTCCTCTCAACCCCCGAGAACCAGCCCTTCGACGCCGTCCAGCCCGGCCTCTCGCCCGAGGTCATGCGCGCCCGCATCGGCCGCTGGAAGCCCATGACCGCAGCCGGCAAGAACGCCTTCATGGTGGTGGCCCTCCGCGAGACGGGCGAGGTCATTGGCAACGGCGGGTACAACTGCTTCGAAGACGACAACGGCACCTCCGTTGCGCAGCAGGACGGGGAGGATGGCGTCAAGGGGCGTCCGTATCTGACTGATACGGGCGTCGTGCTCGACCATCGGCACTGGGGGAAGGGGTACGGGCGGGAGACGTTGTGCCAAGGTTGAGTACGCGGTCGAGGAGCTTGGGTGTAGTGTTGTTCGCGTTGAGACGGCTGATGATAACAAGCCGTGGAGGGCGCTGATGGCGTCGTTGGGTTTGGCTGAGATTGAGACGAAGGGCCCTGTGAGTTATGATGAGAATGTGATTGGGTGGGTTTACAGGATTGATGCTCAGCAGTGGAGGGCTGTAAGAGAGGATTTGAAGAAAAGGGGAAAGTGGCCGTTGTGAACATAATCGAGAGTTGTTCTTGGACTAGAGAAAATAAGTTAATGCAGACATGTCCAATGCAAATGGCTTACTGAGAGGAGAACATTGAACTTCGAATAAGAACCCCTGATTGAATGTACATTCAACACCCATGCTCTCAAGACCGAGTTATCTCGCAAACCCATCGGCTTCAAACCTCGCATATTCCGGCAACGTGAACCCATCCGTATCCTCAACATTGGTATCTTGCAGAAACCTCTTCTGAACCCACGGGTTCGCCGCGACCCTCGCTACACCCGCCACACACGTCTGGAACAACCATCTCTTCCACGCCACATCAGGGTGCACAACCCCAGGGAAGAAGAACGGGATATGCTGCGTCTCATCAACATAACCCCTAAACTTCCCCTCAAACTCCTCCAGAGCCTTCCTGGGATGCTCCCCCTCCCCAAGCTTGCTCAGCTCGCCCGCGAGCACATACGCCCCCTGGATCGCCAACGACGTGCCCATCCCCGTCAACGGCGTCGGCGCCCACGCCGCGTCGCCGAGACAGACGACCCTGCCCGTGGACCACCTCTTCATCTTGATCTGCTGCAGCGCCTGGAAGTAGTAGTCCTCCGAGCCCTCCATCGCCCCCAGGATCCGCGGCGCCTGCCACCCGCGTCCGCAAACTCCCGCCTGACGAGCTCCTGCTGCGTCTTCCTGTCGCTCCGGGCTGCCTCCTGCCACAGCCGCCTCTGCGCGTCGTCGAGAGGCATCCGCGTGAACATGGCCCGGATGGTGCCGTGCGGATCCGGGCGCAGCGAAATACACCGCGACCCGAGGCCGACGAACACGTTCCACCAGTCGTCGTCGCTGGCCACGCGCGGAATCGTCGAGTACACGACGTACATGTCCTTGTCGACCACAGCCACCTCCTCCTCCGGGAAGCACTGCCGGCGTACCTTGGACCACTGCCCGTCCGCGGCCACGAGCAGGTCATACTCCTCCACCTCGCCGCCGCTCAGCTCCACCCTCACGCCGTCCTCGCCGTTCTCCACGACCCGCTCCGAGGTCACCCGAAGCGGTACTCCACGTTCGGGTGCGCCCTGGTCGCCGCGTACAGGAACCACGACAGGTCGCCGCGCAGGACCTCGAACTCGGACGTCGGGTTGAACCCGTCGCCGGCGTGGACGGGGAAGGGCGCGAAGGGGCGGCCCTGCGGGTCGATCAGCTTGGTGCCCTTCTCCGTCGTGTTCCAGCGCTTGAGCTCGCCGATGAGGCCCATCTTGCGGATGACCTTGATGGCGCCGTAGTTGACGTCGACGTTGTGGCCCTGGCGGAGGAGGGCGGCGCTCTTTTCGAGGACGGTGACGCGCGCGCCGGTGCGGGCGAGGAACCAGGCGAGCGTCGGGCCGGCGACGCGGCGACGCCTGCTCCGCTGATGAGGACGCGCATGGTTTATTGTGTGGGTGGGGGTTGTCCATGGGAGGATATGTTTGGGGGTTGCGGATGGTCTTTTCGAGAACTGGATCTTGGCGGGTGATGAACGTATTAATAGTTGTGATGTTTCTCAGTCCGCTTTGGTACTAATAGGTACTGTTTCTAGCGCGCCGAGGCGCATTCCGTGGCGCGCCAATGATCGCAGAGAATCTAGGATATTGTCAATGGTATTAATCTGATCCTTTGTGCGATGCTCATGGTGTGGCTGACCTTGCGCCCGCTGTCTCACTCAACCCTAGTATTCTCATATTCGCACCCTTCGTTCATGATGCATTGTCTGTCCTCTCAAAATTCATTCCTGAGTGCGGTGGTTGTTTCTCAAAAGTAGAAACTCTCGTCAACGTCACTGATACAGTGTCAAGCTGTCACTGTCTTGTTCGGGACTGTCTTGTTCGGGACACCAGTATCATGCGAATGAGACATTGAAGTCCGTCCTAAATCACGATATGATCCAGGGGTTGAAGTCAGCTCTGGAGCGGCTAGTCCCGGCACGGCGTAAGCCCATCCGTCCGAGGTCCGTAGTCCGACCGACCTCCCTGCTCCGGGGCGATCCCGGATTTTCGAGCTGTCGTTGCACCGATGAAGTGCTCGGGACCGAGATATTGACAAGTCTTTCCCCATGTGCCAAGCCGGGCGTCAGGGGGAGCTACTGATGTGCAGCCCTACGCGTGGATCGGCTAAGCGGCAACGGGTGCTGACACTAGGTTGGCTGCTAGCGCGCCGCTGGTATGGAATCGTGGAAATGGTTGACGTAGTTGATATGAAGTGTGCAGATGAAAGAAAGATAACCGATTTCTGACCATGAAGGGTCGGAGAAGATCGAGATCGCCATGGGTCCAGGAGAAAGTCCCGTTCAAAGCCTGAAGACACCAAACTAAATGATGGAAACATGGTTCAAAACTGGAAATAGGACTTCATAGACCGATCATACCCAAATATAAAGTGAAAGTATTTTGAGGTGTGCTCTCATGCTCAGTCGTCGAGTTGTATATTTTGCTTGTAAATGATTCCAATGCTCTTCAAGCATCTCGCCCGATCAGCTCCCGTAATTGCGATTCTAGGCAGAGCCGTTTTGGTCATCGTCTCTATGTACTTCTGGTTGAGTTTGAACACCATATTCGAACGAAATTGTAAGCCTGCATGAAGCATTCATAGGTAGTCGACCATGATCAGTATCTTGCCCGCCTTCGTGTGGCGCAGCATGTTCCTTGCTAGCAGCGAAAGCCAGACGAAGAGCGCCCACATAGAAGCTGATTAGAGCTCTTCCGTTATTACCTTGAGTCACACGCAAGTTGATATAATTGACTCTCTCGTGTAGTTGATTCCCAAAGCTAGGACCAGCCTGTAGACCATGAGCCTTCCATTCCTAATCAGGAAAATAGAAGTTCTCAACTTGAGGTGACGTTCATGCCTAGAACCTGTTAGGCTTTCAAGGGTTCACCACAATCTCACCCAAGTCCCGAATGCTCCGACAGATGAATATTGACGTCGCCTTAGTCTGTTTAGACTTCAACGCTTAGTACTTGCATTAAGTAAAGAATTAACTCCAACGCTGTGCTGAACCTGCGCCATACTTCCCTCGTCTTCGACACACCGAGAGCTCGACAGGGAAACGTGACTGTTAAAGGCGTGAACTGATGTGCCGCCAACTCCGACTCCATGTCCTAGCCTGACAATATCACACCAATAAGTCTTCACTTCCTGACCCAGCACCCCGAGAATGCGACCCTAACAAACGTAGGCTCGGTCCGGTTTGACCCCCAAATGTCCTTCAAGAAGTCGGCGCAATGCTCCGTGTGAAACGAATTCACGATGACACCGTCAAAGACCCTCCGCTCCTCGAACATGGTCCAAAATTGCTTCTTCCAGAGCATGGAGCAGTGGTTGACGTGATCCGCGATGGACGTGTAGTACGACTCCTGATCTCCCATTTCCTCTCTCGTTAGGCGCTTCGTCAGATTGACGCTGTATAAGCGACGCAGAATCAGCAAACTGTTCTCCACCAGAGACAAAATCTTCAGGCCGGGAAGGAAAACCTACTCTGAATACGCGTGCCAGGTATCATCATCCATGTACTCCGTCTCAAACTCCTTGTCGTAACACTGCTCCGGTACCCAGTGGTTCAGCAACGTGTCGTACTTGCACCCCGCCTTCTTCGCCTCCGCCGTCGAGTTCCCGCACGTCACCAGCTTCGCCTCGGATGTCATATTGTGCGTGGCTGCGAGGTACTTGGGGTCCGGAATCGTCCCCGCCTTGCCGTCCTGCCCAACTTGCGGCAGCGGCAGCGGCAACCCCGACATTGACGGCGGCGTCGGCATCATCGCTGTTGTGCCCGGCGACGGTGTCGATGGAGCTTGCTGTTGAGGCCCGGGTATGACCGAAAACGCCAGCACCCAGACCAGAGACGTCGCCAGAAACACGAGGAAGTCCCTCAACCACCTCCGCGTCCTCGACGTCTTGAGCGCGTGCTGTTGGTGTAGCATCGCATTGCCGCCCGCGACGCCCTGCTCTTCCTCGTCGTCCGCAGAATTCCTCTTGTTCGGGTCATCGCGAAACCCCAAAAAGGGCTGGTGGTCTTCGTTGTCTGTTTCGGGCTTCATCGTGTCCTGTGGGGAATGTCGAGGCAGAATAAAAGTGATGCGCGTCGATCTTGTTTGATCTGGAGTAGGGAAACAATACCTTAAATTTCGCCGCAGAAGAAACAACTAGACAAAGCCCAATCTTTTTTGCGGGCAATCTTTAGGACTTCGCCTCCTGCCCTTTACTGCTATGCAAGACATGAACCTAAGCGTGCGCGCTGTTTTATGTAGCCATGCGAGCGTTTTGGACGCCAGACCAACCCGGTTTCAGAATCATCCGAAAGGTCGGCGCTCGTCCCAATGTCTGCTGTTTTTCCCACCCTATGATCGGGCCTCGTGGCCGGGATGAGCAAAACCAAGAATGGTGCGAAACATGGTTGAGACGTATTCACCACAGATACTGGCATGTGTTCATGGTTGATGCACTGCCACAAAGTGATATTGTTGATCATTTTGCTCGCGGGAGTGCTCCGGCGATCCGGTCCTAGGTCTCCGAGTACTGCCTCCGATTGTGGAGCCGCGTGTTCGGCCCCGATGAAATAGCCCAATGCGCTATCCAGGTCTATGACAGCCAGCATTATCTCGACACACACATCCTCCTCAAGCCTTGGAGTTGTGGTTCACCTCAACTTGCTCTGCATCAGATTGAGGACGATCGGCCTGGCCGAACCCCTCGCCGTCGCTGTCAGAGCCATGCAGCTCCCCGGGAAGTCCATCCTTGACAAGTAGCGAAGCCCAAGTGGTCGCAGGAACAGCAACATAGAAAACAACCACAGAGACAATCAGGTTGGTCATCAAAGAAGCACTGCGCACTGAGCCAACTGCATACGACAGCGCCGAACCAACCGACTCTCCTGAGCGGAGAACACCCATAGACAAGGCAATGGTATCCGCTTCGACGTCGAAAGTGCCGAGAACCCAGTAAAGCCAGACGCCAACAGTCTCGTACGCAATACTAAGCAAATATGTCAGCACAAAGGGTTCATAGGGTGTTTGTGATGTTAGCTTACCGGTAGAGGATGAAGATGGCCACTCCTTCCCCGAAACTGGGGCTGCTCCAGTCAATCTCCCCAGGGCTCTCACGCTGCCATCGCTCTTGCACAACAATGTTCCAGATCCAGACAAGCGTGAAGAGAGCGAGCAAGAAGTACCAACTCCAGCGTGCTTGAGTCGTTCGACGCAGGTGTTTCGTGTCCAGCCACCAGCCGGCGAGGAGGTTGGAGATGGCGCCAACGATTGCGATCAGGAAGCCAGAGAGCGTGCGAGCGCGTACGGTGAAGTAGGCTGCCATGTAGTTGCCCTGGTACGTGACGCCCCATTGCGCGGTGATGAAGGCCGGGATCAATAGTAGCACCTCCTTCCTTCTAAATTGCGCGAGAAACGCCTTGAGCTGCACCATGAAAGAGCGCTGAGAATTGGCGAAGACAGGCTTTCTTCCATCCTTGCGAATGAGCTTGTCTGGAGGTGCAATCAAGAGCGAAAGAGGAAGGCCCAGGCACTGTATGGCAACAAGGACGAGATAAGTCGAGGGCGCGATCGCGCCGGTTGTGTCGCCGTCCTTGTTAATGGCGAGTTGAATTGCGGTTGCAATGATGGAGCCGAGTTTGCCTAGGGCCATCCAAATGCTAACTAGATTAGAAGTGTGTGTCAATATGCTCCATGACCGTTCATTAACTTTCAAAACGGGAGACTCACTGCATGTGCCTCTTCGAGCAACTTCGGGATAACCGACGGCGATCGCTGCTTCACCAGGCCAGAGAGCAGCTGCCTGTGCTAAAGTCAGAAAGGCTCTTCTGGGTACTTAAATGCATGAATTGACGTACCGAAAAGCCGCATGTAATAGCGCCGAAGATGAGAAACCACTGTGTACCCCAGAGAGAGTTGCAGTACAGCGCGGCAGAGTATGGCACATAGCCCAGAGTTCCGAAGACGACAATCCACATCAGGCCGATCAAGTTGCCGACGATGCTTGCCAACGGAGAAAAGAAGACCATGATGCTGTGTAGTAATTAGTATGACCTCGCTCTTAGATTAGATCAGATACTGCAAGCTTACACAAACGTAGTTCACAGCGTTGACGACGTAAGGCTCAGCTTGGCCGCCAGCACCGAGATCTAGACAACAACTTAGCATCCAAGACTAGAATATGGCATCTCGACATACTGTTCATGGCGGCCCATATTCCCGGTTGCGTGAAGCTGATAAGACCCAGAAGTACGGCTTGGAAGATCGTCCCGCGATAGACATCGTGGGTCTTGCTCCATAGCGTCGGAGACTCAGCAGTGGATTGCGCCATGGTGATTCGTCCAGATCTTAGAAAAGGGACAATTTTTCAAGATCATCAAACGGTGAAAAGTTGGGCATTTTATCGCAAATTCAAACAAACCTGGGCATATCTCAAGCGAGCCGTCACGGCGCGATAACGGCATTGCGCTATGGCAGGACTCGATGGTATCACTGCACCAAGTGGATGCCACCCATCAACTCGATCTAGACCAGCCAGCGAATTCTCCATCTATTTTCCGATGTGACGGCCTTTGAGCAGCAGAGTGGGAACTGAGAAACAAAAGCGCCGAGGAACTGATACAGTAGCATGGGTGGTTTTCCCCGATATCTACCCGACCAGCGGTCACGTCATATCCCTTGTCGAATCATCATTTCTCAAAGGCCAGCCAATAGGCGCAGTTTGCCTTTTTGGGTGATGCTAATTCTCCGACTGGGTCCAGATTACCGCAGATATCGCGTTTGGTACAGAGGAGTTATTGGGGTCCGAAATCGCGAAGGATTGCTGACCTCTCTAGATGTTTCCCCCAGGAGTAACATCACTCTAGCAACTATAGTTTATGCGGACGAGAGACTCGACAATCATAGCAACCCCGCGTAAAAAGTCTGAAGTTTCAGAGGAACAAACATTACTATTATGATATTTGTTCTACATAGCGCTCGAGTTAATTACCTTAGTGTTCGAAAGCTCTCATCGTGAAGCTCGACCCTGAATCCGCCAGCTCACAAGTAGACATAGCAGAAAGGCCCGGCAACAGTGCTCATGGCATCTCTGATCTTCAGCGGCTCACCACCAACATATCCATACTCCAAGAGGTCGTCCATAGTGGTGTTGGCACTAGGAGGCTGGTCCAGGAAAGTGTTGGTGCCGCTCAAAGCGATGTCGCCATACTGACGCTCTTGAGGGGACAGCATCTGCCACATCCACCACACTCGGTCAATCATGGAGTGGTGGAGGTAAAATGCAGGGTCGCCAGGGGAGGTGAATACATCTCTTCCTGGGTCGCCGCCACTGTTTCACTTTCGTCAATATGGACTTCTTGGTTGCTCTCAGTGACAAGACTTACAGGGCATAGTGACCACCACCGTGAATACCGATGTTACCTGAGCCAGGAACACCCTGCATTTGCATTTGGAAGTCGTAAACGTTCTGGGGACTAAGAATGTTTGAAACCACGGCGGTAATGTTGGCGTAAGCAAGATTGACAGCAGTGGTAAGGTCACGCTTGAGGCAGCGAGGGTTGTAAGATAGCGGACCATCCGGATTGGCCTCGGAAATACCCCCGGGAAGATCGAGCGCCGCAGGACCAAGATTGACCGACATGTTCTTGAACGGACCAGAGGTCACACAGCCTCCACCGGTGCCGACGGGCAGATTGATGGGAGGGAGGCCATTTTGACCTCCGAGAATGATGTCGTCTCGGCCAGGGATAAACTCTCCGTCACCAGACATGGACGTCTCACTGCCATCGAAAATGGGCGACTTTTCCATGCCCGAGACGGCAGTCTTCGTCCAATCCCAATACTGTCGCAAGGTGTCAGCAGCTGGAAAATATGATCAGGGAAAAGAAATCCCTACAGGCTGAGTGCCCTTATATCCGCATTCGTTCCTGAGAGCTTCTTCGTAAATCCATGTGAAGTATCGATGCCACGAGAGAAAGTTCCCCGTGTAGTGGATGCTCAAGGTCTGGTTGATGTGAGTAGCCACGAAGTCATCGAAGCGGGTCTTTGCTCCAGGAGCCGCTGACGAAGGAGTCAGCGCCGGCTTCGATTGCAGGCACTTGGCTGCACTGATGTAGTCAAGTCTCTCTTGTCGGCTCAAAACGCCCCTGGTCGTGTTAGTGTGCGAAAAGTTCCAAAGTCTAAGCCGTGCATACGCACCATTCTCTGCGAACGCGAATGTTGTGCCAACCACAAGTACCGGCGCGCTTCTGGGTCTTACTGGCATCGACTTCAGACTTCGTTTTGTCGTAGGCAGCCTGGGCGAGTGATGCAAGCTGCTGGAAACCATCATCAGCGACTTGCCTCACCTGGGGACCCGTAGAATCAGGCACCGGGCTGCCTATAACTGGCAAAGCAACTTGAAGGCTCAACAAGCCCAAGAATGAAGGCTTCATGTTGTTGGACAGTTGTACAAGCAGTCTTGAGGAAACCTAGGGGACAGTGGGCCTGGAGGTTTGCTCTCCTGTGAAGCGATCCGAACAGTTCGAACAAGGAAGAAGAGAAAGGACAGCAGCGCAAGCGGCAGGGCACAGGTGACACGAGAATATATGCAGAGTCCGAAGGACCCTTCCCGTCGGGTTGCCGAACAGCGCCAAGAAGGCACAGAAGACCGAAACTGAACATAAGCGACATGATTTTGCTTATTCGAGCCAGTAAAGGTGGAGAATTTGTGTCTAGCAATGTAAACTAGCCATGCAGGCACGTAACATCGCCAAGTAATCAATTCGTTCTGGTTGCGAGACTCTCGCAAATTGCTGGATAGGCCAGCCCTATCCCACAGGGATGGTGAGCGCGGGGGTCTTCACCGCAAGGCCTTTGCTTACTTCGACAAGGGGCATGACTTAGGAGAACCAGTCGTGAACCCGGTTGCGGAGGACCTCCCCGTAATCAGATACGAAGCCGATTGGAAGGCTCGCAGATAAAGCCCGGATAAAATAGATTGGGTTATGGGGACCGCCAACAAATCGCCAACAGCCAAGCAACTATCGTGCGATGCTGACAGCCTCGGTAAAGGTCGCCAGTATTCCCCATCTCGAGCCTTGTATGCATTGGGTTCTGACATAAGATGACGCTAGATGCACCTTCCCGATCATTCAAATGTGTCGGTACTTAGGTGATTGCCAGTGTTTCCAGTGGTGCATCAGCCGTTTCCAATGACGAAAAACTGCTGGATAGGCCTGCTTACATATCGAGGATACTCTGGAATGCTTAGTGCATCACAAACTGCCTCGTCAAACTCCGTAACATGAGTTGCAGATGGAATGCAGAAGGCAAAAGGCTGGTGAGCTTTTCAGACATTCCTCTATTTTGGACTCATGTTCTCAATTTAAGACTGCTTCGGCATTTTGAGTTTCGAGATATGTACATTTAGCCAATGTCAGATGCTCCCATGGGGTGACGTCCATATTTTCATGTTGTTCCCGAACTCTGGGCATATCCCATCAACTGCTGGTGGACTACAGTACTTAGGATCGGCGAGCGCCCCCAGTTTTCTCCAATTCTGCTCAACCACAGAATTTGCTATTTGCTAGAAAAAAGTGTCGATCTTCGTGGAGGATATCTGGTTGGCTAAACCCCGCACCCCTATGTAGTGTAGTCCACCAGCAGTTGATGGGATACACGCTTGATGAGATACTTGTTACAAAATCGGTCAAAGATACGCTCAAATATCTATGTCACTATCTCCAAAACTAAGACTTCCATATCTTCATCTTCTCGTTGGTGGAGTCTCGTTGAATCGGCACCCCCAAAGCCTCGTAAATCTGAGCCACATACTCTCTGACAGCAGCATTGCCCGCAGTGCCGGGGTCCATCTTGTTCATCGTATAGCTGATCGTGATATGACGGTCGATATCGTTAATAGTCATGGAGCCACCCCATCCACCCCAGAAGCAAAGTTTGCCCTCAGGAATCCAGGAGTCAATGACGGCATCTCCGTTGCCTCTAATGCCTAGACCGGTACCAAAACGGACAACTTGACCTATGGCCAGATCCGTGCCGTATGCCTGCTCCTCAAAGATGAGATCGACTGTTTCCTTCGACAGCAGTCGCTTGCTTTCGTCGCTGATTGTAGCCGCCTTGGACCAAATCGTCGCAAGGCCCTTGCTGTTGGTATGTCCGTTTGCCGCTCCGATTTCCGCTTTCCTCCACTCCGGCGTGTTGCCAAAACTGGCGTCCGGGAAGGGGTTGAACATCTTCGCCATCAGGGAGTCGGGAGGGGGCATGTCTGCTGGGCTGGGTGGAACGAAAGGCGGAGGAGGGACCAACTCCGCAACGCGGGGCCAGTCTTCCTCCTTGGCACCGATTTGGAAATCAGCACCAGCGGGTCCAGCAATCTTCTGAGCGACAAATTCCTTGAGGCTCAAACCCGTAATTCTGCGAACAAGCTCGGCGATCGGGTAGCCGTATGTCCACGAGTGATATCCAGAAGCCGTCCCGGGTGTCCAGCGCGGAGCTTGCTGCGCAAGCCTGGAGGTCATGAGCTCAGAGTTGCAAAGGTCTGCCACTACTGCAGGCGCCTCCAGAATAGCCAGTCCAGAAGTGTGGGAGATCAGGTGGCGAACAAGAACGTCTTCCTTTCCGTTGACGGCGAATTCGGGCCAGTACTTGGAAACCTTGTCATTGGGAGATAGTTGACCGTCGTTGATCAGCAAGAGGATTGCGAGAGCGGAGACGGTCTTGGTTGATGACCAGACGTTCACGATAGTGTTTTCTTCCCAGGGACGCGTGCGAGCTGCGTCGGCATATCCACCCCACAGGTTCACGACGTCTTTGCCATCGATGATGACCGTAAGCGAAGCCCCGAGCTTCCCCTGACTCAACGAACTCCTGGAACTTGGCGCGAACCCGTTCAAACTTTGGATCGCAGGTGCCGTGTGCTTGAGCCATGATAGTTGTGTAACGGGCGTTGTTGGAAACTGACGCTAGTGAGTCGAAGGTTGAAGAAAAGAAAGTGGTCCACGCTTGATGTGCTAAGGGGTTTCTTAAAGCTTTCGGTAACTTTCAATTAGAGGTCGCCTACTGAGGTTTTTAAAGAGCGGAGTTGCGGTTAGAACGAGGGGAAGTCAAACTCCGCCCGGACGATCGGCCATTTACAAACCGCGAAGGAGTTAGTAGCGGGACAATTCCTCGGTTTCAGTTCCAACTTCCCCATAGCAGGGTTCCATCTCGGACGGGTCCTGGCGGCCGCTCCAGTTCATTCACTGAAGTCACTGTGGAGTTGTGGAGAAATAGTACGAGAGCGACCCCTGTCTGGCTGATCGTTCTCACCAAAACCATCCGTCAACCTAGTCTCAACGCAGCAGGCTGCATCCTTCGCTTTTTGGGTCGTTCCCTTCTTTGGATACAGCCCCGACGCATTGGAAGGCTACGCATGCTGTCAGCACTTATCGCGGTTTATTTGTGAGGATACAGATCTGATCGTCTGGTTGGAATGGTTGGGATGTCGACCGAGTCATGGTTTTCACATACAGGCTGTTGTAGCCTGGGAGCAGCTGGGAACTGCAATTCTCAGAACGGCTTATCTTGATTGGTTCGGCAACACAATTCTCGTCGGAAGCATGAAGGTATTCACGCTACATTCGCAGCAAAGGCTCAATTATTAGGCATAAGTAAAATGACGTCAGTCAGGCCCTGGAATCTCAAAGCAAAGATACGTTGCCTAGTCAGAGGCGGTGTAGTTTAGCTGCTGAAAGCCTGACTGAGAGAGACTTACAGCACTTCTTTGGAAAAGTGATGAAGGCTAGTGACACTCTTAGGATGAAAATTACACACCACGCTGACCAAGCATTTTCAAACAACCATTTTGACAGCCTGACAGGTCTGTCTTGTGACAGCTTAAGTAGCGTATTTGGAGAAGAAAAGCTTGCCAGTATCTTCGCAATCAGAGCCCTCTTCATATTCCTCGCTATTACTCCCTATGCCATTTAATAGCCAGCAATGTATTCCCAAGTCACCTCTTCCTATTAAGTTGGGTTCAGGTGCCGCATCAGCCGGCGAGCTTTAAGATTATATAGGGTGACAGTTACTAAAGTGTCTAGAAGCGTACTGAGCCTGAATAGATGACTTCGGTTATCCAATAGGTTCCCATCGCCTATATTTTTCTACATATGATGTGCACAAAAGTACACTGTTTTCTACAGATGGCACTTT
Organism: Colletotrichum camelliae; assembly: GCA_018853505.1. Classification (NCBI taxonomy): domain Eukaryota; kingdom Fungi; phylum Ascomycota; class Sordariomycetes; order Glomerellales; family Glomerellaceae; genus Colletotrichum; species Colletotrichum camelliae. The sequence continues at coordinate 3,785,560 of JAELVL010000001.1, forward strand.
TCCTGGTTAAGTAATTACTTTACTGCCCGGCTATACACAATCAAGCTGAGAGCAACAGTTTTCAGGCTCATAGCATCGCTGCGTCGGTAAAGAAGATGAATGTTCGTGCTGCTGCTAAGATCCAATGCTATCCCATCGAGTGCTACACGGCGTCAGTACATACGTTCTCCAGTTTTCTTCAACTCGACTCTTCTTCAGCGGTTTTCGTTCGCGGACACAAACGGTAATAACTCGGATTACTGTCCGATTAGCTATTCCCCCTCACACGTTTGCACTGACGCCATGTAGCACTCGATGGGATACACGTGATAAGCATTCAGGAGCCAGCCTGTTTTTGGTGGATATGCATATCTGCAGCCAATGACCTCGCGGTTCTCGCTTCATGTCGGCCGCAGGCCCAGCTACCCCACCCCATAGTTGCCTGATATTTTGTCGAGTGTCCATTCTGCATTTATTCATACTCGCCTGCACTCACCTTGGGCCAGAATCTTGAGCCATGTCAAGCTACAGCTACGAGCCTATCGACGCAAGTTCCAACACGATCCGCCTCCTCCGCTTGTTCCAGGGTCGGCGATATTACAATGATGAGCTGATCCGCGGTGAGCTATTTGAGGCAGAAATTCCTCGTGAGCGGGACGACACCTACGAAGCGCTTTCTTATACTTGGGGAGACCCGACGCGGACCAAAACAATTACCATCAACGGCCACACAGTGGCTGTCACAACCAATCTGTACGATGCGCTGTTACATCTAAGGGAGCCTGAAAAGGATCGGATTCTCTGGGTGGACGCTTTATGTATCAATCAGGAAGATGCTTTCGAGCGCACGCATCAAGTTGCAAAGATGAGCGTCATCTATCAAAAGGCCTGGGCTGTCGTCATCTGGCTCGGAAAGACAACTAGGGATATCGAACTACTTCTAGAAGCTACTCAAGCTTTGGACAAAAAAATGCGACAACATCCAAGACCATCGAGTAACGCCGAACATCTGAAAGCTTGGATTGACGAAGGCCGTCGATTCATTTCAGAGAAGAGAATAGTCAACCCTGAATTCTACGAAATCAGACAACGGGCGTTGAAGGAGCTACTCAGCCGGTCTTGGTTTCGCAGAGTGTGGGTCGTCCAAGAAGCTGCCTACGCCAAAACAGCGTATATTCAATGCTCTTGGATCTCAGTTCCGACAAGGGCGTTTTGCATAATGCCACAACTTTTAGAGATAGAGATGGATATTCGATCGCAGCCATTACTCGAAGTCCTTCCCGGCCCGCGGAGACAGAGCTCGTGGTGGAACGATACCCGAGATCTTAGCACTATACTGCAAAAGTTCAGTACGTGCGAGTCGACAGATCCCCGCGATCAAATCTTTGCTCTACTCGGTCTATCAGCCGACTGTTCATTAGATGGTCAAAGTTTGCTGCCAAACTATGAACTCGACACGCTGGAATGCATCCAACAAACGGTGTTCTTTCTGGCTTTTGGAAAAACCCAAGGTTTCGATGTGTGTGCTCTGCCAGTTTGGAATCTGAAGGAGTTCCGTCACAAGCTGCCGTCCTTAAGATTATCACTGCTTGAATGGGGCATTGTACAAAATGAGCACGGTATCCCCATCTTGCGAAAGCTCCTTCACGAAGCTCCTCGCTTCGATGTCAACCAGAAAATCTTCCTTGATCAACTTCCATTGAACTATCTTATTTCGAATCAAAAGTCAATGGAAGTGATTCAGACATTCCTGGAACGCGACGATCTAGATGTTTGCCAGGCAAACGATGGCCTACGCCTTGCAGTATCACTCAATCGAATCGATCTCGTCCAGGCGTTACTGGATCGAGAGGACGCGGGGACGTTGTATGACCTAACAGGTCTCTTATCCGCTCTTGAGTGTGCCATCCAATCCAAATTCGACGATGCAACCACAGCCCTGTTCTCTGCGGTGCGTCACCGGAAGCGAGGCTTTTCACAGGTGCATGAAGGCTTACTTCTGAGCCAGGCAGTCCAGTCTGAAAATGCACAGGCCATTACCATGCTTGTAGAGAGTGGGATCCACCCTGATATACCCGTCCCCCACCATGAAGGCACGGCTATGCTGGCAGCAATTAGTTATGAACGTACAGAAGTTCTGAAACTACTTGCCAGGTTGGGAGCAGATATAAACAAAAGAGGTACATTCAACACCCCTCTCTCTGGCGCAGCAAAATACGGCAACGTGGAAATTGTTACCATATTGTTAGACTGGGGAGCAAAGATTCCGGCCACGACTGTCGCAGACTGTGCGTCTTACTGGCATTATCCGGGACCCGAGCCAGAGGGAGCTCACAAAGTGGTGGAGCTTTTGGCAGGTGCAGGAGCAGATCTCGAGACCAAAGACCGCAACGGTGATAGCGCTTTGTGTAGGGCTATTCTTGACCGCAATTACCCCATGGTAGAGCTCTTGATTCGTCTCGGGGCCAAGCCGGAAGTTTTTGACTGGTGGGAAAAGAGGACCGTGACAGCCACTGCATTTGCTGCTCGGCATGGGCGTGTTGGCGTAGCAAAGCTTTTGGTCAGCGCTATAGCCGGACTCAAGGAAGAGAAATCAGTTGGTTTGCCTTGAATTTGGGCTGCTGTAATTCTTGGGCATCTTAAAGTGGTGCGTTTCCTTGAAAGCCATGGGGCAGATTTCACGATGTCCAATGTGGTTCTCTCATTGTTACCTGATTATGTGTTCGAGGAGTCGGATGAACGACGGGAGCTACAAGAGTACCTGCAAAGTCGTGGAGTGGATCTTCTCAGATGGAAATGAAAACGAAAGAACCAGACAACATGCTTTGGGCGGTTTCGACAATAATAGCAGCTTTTTATATTAACAAGATCTCAAAAGCCTGATGAAAATGAGTGGCCAAAATTGTCTTAAAACAAAAAAGGAATCGATCATCGACAGAGTTTGGAGACTTATGCGTAAGCGTAATAGTTGCTCTCTCAAGCCTCAGCCTTTTGTCACTGTACTAAACAGCGAGCATATGTTCCGCAGGCATACCAGTTCCCCTGATAATATTGGAAGTTTCTGGATATAGTAAAGTTACGTCTTGAACTTCCACCGAAATAGTGTCGCCTAATCGAGTCAATTGGATTCTATAACTAACCTAAGTTGACGCTACTCCCGGGCCTTCTCCTTTATTCGACAGCAGAACATTCGGGATGCTTGAGAGCCGCGGCCTTAGAGCGGCAGCATTTGACAAAGAGAAACGTAGCCTCCTGGTTGGAGTAGGCGGTATGGGGGCAAGTGCAGTTCCGAAGAAAGGCGAGCGTGTAAAGAACGTGATGGAGATGCTTAACGAGCGTCAATACGGAGTGAGTGCTGCTGGCTTCGATTGTTGAAGCCGAGGAGGATCTGAGGCGCCATTGTAGAGACAGAGTACGATATTCGTCATGGAAAACTACCACCTCTATCCTCAGTGTCCGCGGTGTAAGATAGTGGGCATTCATTGCGGCTGCGTATCTCAGCGGAGACTTCAAGTTTCGAGTTCCCTAGCAACTTCGGTAACCGAAGTTCGGTTGTTGCTACTGGATCTAATATGCTTGCATGAGTCCCGATGCTGTCCTACAATATGGCTGACTCTGAAAATGGCGACAGAAAGCCCAGCAGATTTCTCATGAGTTTTGCTGCAATCGTCGTCGAAGCCAGCGAAAATCTCAACGCAGATCAAATGGATTTTACCTACAATAAACTTCTTGCACCCATATAATGTAGAGGCTTTGAATATCATTCTTTGCTTTTATCGTCAATTGCTTGCTCTGGGCTCGTCTTGGCTCTCATCGCAGTGTCCTACATGGTTTCAATTCCAACTATAAGTCATAATGACTCTATGGTAGATCTTGAAGTTCAGCGAATGAAGATGAAGACAAGCTGACAGCTAAGTTGTGCGAAGACGTTGGCGCCAAATCGTGTCTCAAAAAGGCCAAAGGAGGCATTCGCTCCGTGAATGTTGCATCAAGAATCCAACACACTGTTAGTGCAGGCTGCAGTGACTGGTGTGCCTCTATATAATGCGATAACCTGACTGGCCGTAGTGTCAAAAAGGAGCCCAGCGGCAGCAATACAATGGTACGCCTAAAAAGTTGACAACATAGTTGAATGCTTTCGTCGACGAACATGCGCTGAATGAAAACAACCCGGGCGGCGGTTGGTCTGCGGGCAAACACCGTGCGAGTGAAACATCCCAAGGAAGACACGGGGAAGGGATGAAACCAGCGCTGAATTGGCAGGTGGTTTAGTGGCTGGTGGTGGTCAGATTTGCGCCCCGGGCTGCAGATCACGGAGACAACGACCCCTGTAACTCTCCGCGCGGAAGAGCACACTTGAACTTCAGTAAAGCATTTAAGCAATGGCCGCTGAGAAAGCATATCGAGAACTGCGCCTAACGATCAAAGAGTCTGAGACGTTCATGCCAACTTATCCCAGAGTTTCTTCTGACAGAAACTCAAATGTCTCGGCACAATCGGGCGTTCATTTCACACAAAGTTTCATGCTTCAGACACGTCGAAATTTCCAGACCATTAAGCTCACAAAAGGGGATTTGCAGCAAACGAGTTGCTAAGCGCCCAGGCTCATTTCCCGATTCCGCCTAGCAAACGTCTCAGCGTTCCATCGCCCCTTATCAGCCCAGCGTCTTACGACTCGGATATAAGCAAAAAGAGAGGATCCCTTCATCGTTGAGTGGACACTTTTTTTCTACTTATCCGGCCTTTGCCCCTTTTACCACGTGGTCCCGCGTTTCCCTGTGTTTCCCGTTAACAATCGTTCGAAAAGTCGATGGCGACCTCCCATCGCATGTAGACCTGAGCGCCTGCTGCTGGTCCCGTTTCATTTCGCGCAATCCGGTCTTGACACTCCCATTCTTTGTAAATTTGCAAGCAATCTTGTTTTCGTTCCTTCTTTATATCCTTGTACATTACCTCCACCACCATGAGCTCCGGACTAGTCCCGCGGGACGGGACGCGCGAGCATGAGCCCATGCTGGGGGGCCGATCGTCCGTGGATTCCGACGTGGAGAGCCGACCGAGCGACACCCTCCTGTCCAGCTCCGCCGACTTCGATGAGAAAGCGGCCTACAGGCGCCCTGCAGGGAGGAGGTCCTTCAAGTGGATTCTGGGCCTCACTTGCCTGTCGATGCTATTGCTCTTCGGCCTCATCTTCCTTCAGTTTTTCAACGTCCAGAGCAAGGCGGCTGCTCCACCGGAAGAGGCCCACGGCGATGAGGACAACCACGCCGGCGAGCAGCAACAGCAGGAAGAGCCCATCCCGACGCCAGAGCCTGAGCCCGTGGCAGAAGTCACACCGACGATCGTTGCGACGACAAGCTTGGTCCCCACGCAGACGCCTGAGGTCAAGTTGACGCCTGAACAGCAGTTCGACTTGAAGACTGGATTTGAGGTATCGAACACGACGTCGTTGCGTGAATATGTTTTCAACATTACCAGGCAGTCGCATTCACCTGATGGATTCGAGAAATCGATGATCTTAATCAACGGACAGTCCCCTGGACCGCTCATTGAGGCAAACACTGGCGACACAGTCCGCGTGACCGTCAACAACCAGATGCTACAAGAAAGCACGACCATTCACTGGCACGGTATCGACCAGAGGAACACACCTTGGATGGATGGCGTTCATGGTGTTACCCAATGCGCGATTCCTCCCGGTCAAGGCTTCACTTATGAATTCAACCTTACTGACCAACGGGGGACGTTTTGGTGGCATGCTCATGTCACCGTTCAGGTCACTGATGGACTGTTTGGACCCTTGGTATGAAACCTCACGTGACCCTGCATTTCCCTAGGTTACGAGCTAATCGATGACCAGATCATTCATGACCCGGATGAAAAGATTCCGGCAGTTGATGATGACAAGATTCTCATGGTCGGTGACTTGTTCCATGAGTACGGTGGAAACGTAAGTTCATCAACCCACCTCTCACTCATCGACGAGCATGGTCTCACACAAATCACAGCTCCTCAATCAATACTTGAGCGCCACACCTCCCTGGGCCCCTACGAAGCCTGGCAGAGAGCCTCCGCCAGACAACGTTATCATCAACGGAAAGAATACTTTCAACTGCTCCAGCATTGCCGGGCACAACGCAGGCACCGACAAGGCCAGCGACAAGGGTAGTGGCGAACACAACATGGCGGACATGGACATGACCGACATGAAGGACCACGACGGCCACAAGATGGGAGGTCACAACTCAAAGCGAGACGAGTCATCAAAGTGCACCTGGGGCACCCTGCACAACACGCGCGTAAAGAGCGGCTCAAAGTCCCGTCTCCGCCTCATCAACCACGGCACTTCAACCCCGATCTTCGTCACGGTTGACAACCACACCATGGAAATTGTCGAAATCGATGGCGTCGAGGTCAACCCCATCGCTACAACCCGTGTTTACATGAACCCCGGCCAACGCTACTCTGTCATTGTCAACGCCAACCAGACCGCCGGCAACTACCTTATTCGTGCGGATGCCGCTGTCAGGTGTTTCCACATGTCGCACAAGAACCATAAATCCGGCATGCACGGGGCTCCATTCGGGGCCACCGCCATCTTGTCATACGATGAGACGGATATCAGTGTCCCGCCAATGGGCCAGGCGTGGAATCTGAAGGCCACTTCGAGCCCTGGCATTGGTAAGGAGCCGTGGGGAAGCCACTGCGAAGACTTGCCTTTCAACGTGCCCAAGCCGATGAGGAAGAGGACGGCGTACATTCCTGGAGACAGGAATTTCCACTACTTCACCTTCCGGCAGGAAAAGGTCGGAGATGTTGTGCGCACTCATGTTAATGATGTAAGTCACCCTACATATGAATGCTGAACAGCGACTAACATCCGCAGACGCTCTTCACGCCACTCAAGGATGACGCGACCTTGTGGAAGGTCATGGGCCAGGACATGTCGCTGGAAAACCTGAACTCCCCGACTCCGAAGTTGGACTTTGGCAAGGATCAGTTCGTTCTGGTTTCCAAGGATGACAAGGCGGCCCAGATCGTGGTCAACTCCGATGCCATGATGGTTCACCCTTGGCACTTGCAGTAAGTCAAGTCTTCTGAGATCTACCGGTGATACCGATGGTAGCTAACGCACCAATAGCGGCCAAAATTTCCAAATCGTCGGTTGGGGTCACGGCTTGTTTGGACAGAGTGGAACGACGTGGAACTTTGACAACCCAATGCGAAGAGATACCGTCACCATCCCTGGGTTTTCACACATTGTCATTCGCATCCTAGCGGATAACCCTGGTGTCTGGGCGTTCCATTGCCACTACCTCTGGCACGCCGAAGGTGAGTTTTCTGATGATTGGTGGTCACGACTAATAGTTGCTAATTCGTATCTGTAGCTGGCATGTTCGTCTCCGTTGCCCAGCGAATGGGCGAGCTAGGGACTTTGCTGGGTTCGCTTGATGCCACAGGCAACGCTGAAGCCATCAAGAAGAAGTTTTGCCCTACGCCGAATCCCCCAGCGGCGCCGGCAGCGTCAACCCAAACGGCCAACCCGATCCAAGTCGGAAGAGCATGAGGGATCGTTGGGATGATGTAAGCATATGAGTGTGAACAAAGATAGAGGTACATATTTGACTACATGCATAGCGAAGAGATGTAAAGATTTATCAATACAGCCACGAGCTCGTACATAACCATCCAATCTAACCGTGTGCGCAACTTGACCGTTATGACTACATATTGTGGTCGATCTATTGTTCTATTTCAGACAGGACGACTTCTCCTTAGCCCCGCACAGCAAAGCCCTCCAGTCCGCCGTCGATCCACTTGTCGACGGCCTCTTCAAACGCCACTGTCCCCAGAGTCCATCCCACCGCAGGCCCCTTCTTGTTCTCGGGGTTCTTTGGCTTGGTCGGGTCTCTGTAATCCGTGAAGTATGTGGGAGTGCAAGACGCCACCGTGGCATACCACGGGCTGTACGGCTTCAGACTCTCAGTGTAGCGTTGCTCTGCCTCTTTGCTGACTTCCACCTCAAGTCGGCTAGCATCGGAAGCCTGCTCCACCGCCGTCTTCGCGATGTGCGCAACCGTCTTTGCTGCGATGGTAAGCGGGTATGTCGTGTTCGCCGAGCCGGTGGCGCTCTTGGACGTGTAAAAGAGCAGGTTGGGGAAGCCGTGGGTGGCGACGCCGAAGAACGTCGCGAAGTCCCCCGCTTTCCACTTCTCCGTCAAGCTGCGGCCGTCGCGGCCCCGGATGGGTATGTCGAGGACCTGGGACGGGTCTCCATCTACACCAGTCGTAGTTGCAAAGCCAGTAGCCAGCACGAGTACGTCGACTTCATACTCTTTGGCCGATTCGCCCTTTCCAACTAAGATACCACCGTCGGTATAACCGGAGATGCCCTGGCCATCGGTATCGACAAGCGTGACGTTGGGGCGGTTGAAAGACTTTAGGTAGTCTTGATGGAAAGTCGGACGCTTGCACCAGCCAGGGTACCAGGCCTTGAGCTTCTCAGCTGTCTCCGGGTCGTTCACCTCGCTATCGACGTGCTTCCGAAGATCAGTGGAAATTCCTGCATCCAGCTCCATCATCCGCTTGAGATGCTCAGGGACCTTGGCGGGCGTGATATCCTTCGCTCGAGGACTTCCGATAAGTCCCGAGAATTGGCGTGCACGACTCCAGCCATCCTTGAGCAGGTCATTCTCGGGAGCCGCCTCCGGATGGTCGTTGAGGAACTTGTTCAAGTTCCTCATTCTCTGAGACTGCCAGCCCGGCCCTCCAGCAACCTTTGACCAGCTCTCGGGGGTCGTCTCGACCTGTTCCCTGGGGCCACAGTACGATGGGGTACGCTGGAAGACGTAGAGCTGCTTCGCCCACTTGGCTAGTTCGGGGACAGCCTGGACTGCTGTGGCACCGGTGCCGATGATGCCGACTCTCTTGTCTTGCAAGTTCACCAAGTCGGGCTTGGACTGAGAACCGCCGGTGTATGCATAGTTCCAACGAGCTGTGTGGAAGATTTCGCGATTCTTCATGAAACCCTCGAGGCCCGGGGCGTCAGGCGCGCTTGGGGAATAGAAGAGACCGCCAGCTGGCATAAGGAACTGAACGCGAACGACAAAGTCGCCGCTCAGGTCCTGATGGTTCGGTCCCAGATTGCGGCTCAGCTTGACATTCCACCGCTTCTGGGTCTCATCCCAGTCCGCACTCTTGGCTTTGGTGCAGAACATGCCCTGAATGCCAACCTTCTCGGCGATGCCCTCGACATTGTGACGAATCTCTTCGCCCTTAGAGTAGCGGTGCTTGGGCACGAATCCTGTTTCCTCGAGGAGCGGCAGGTAACAGTAACCCTCAACATCGCAGGTCAAACCTGGGTAACGGTTCCAATACCATGTGCCTCCGAAACCGCCGGCCTCGTCCACGACGACGATCTCAGATGGATTGAACCCGGCAGCGATCAGATGGTAGGCGAATAAGATGCCGTTATGACCTGCGCCGAGGATCAGAAAGCGAATCTCGGAACCGTCCCGCAATGGCGGAGCTTGCTGTGCGAGGTTGTCGTAGTCGGCCCACGGGTCTTGATCGAGGTTGTTCATGAGGGCGGTGCTTCTGAATTGGAGACGGCCTCCTTGACCGGCCGAAATGGCGTTGAATCTTTTCTCGCGCTCTGCATCATACTTGCTCGCAATTGAGTCGATAACAGCCATCTTGACAGGTTTTCTGGGGTTCGAGTAAAGAGTGGATGTTCCAGCGTTTGAGGATGGTCAAGAATGAGTGGCTCATGTGTAGCTGTTCAAGTAATTGATGACGGACTAGACTTAAACATGCCACTGAGCTTGGGTTGCTTTATATTTCCATTTCATCGACAGTGCAATCACTTTCAGGAAGCTTCGGACTCCCATGACGAAGGCGAAACCTTTTCAACGTGGACTTTGAACATGGTTCATGCTCATCACTTTCGAATGCCCCCGACTTCCACGTCAATGGAGAAGACCTAAGCCACCTACCTCGCACAAACGGGCGGAATTACTTGGAAAACCCGAGGATTTATGGAGTGATTCGTCGTCGTCGGAGTTTCGTTCGCTGGTCCGCCAATCAATCATGATGAAATGCCGATGGGGTCCACACTTCCGAATAACACGATCCATACGATCTGTGCACGATGGTTTCCTTCGAACATCGGCTTTCGCATTCGGTTCCAAATGTCGTGATTCGTGAGCCGACTAATCAATTAATTACTGTGTAGAAAAGAGAGGGTTCTAAGGTATAAGAAAGAGTCTCAGTCCGTCTCCATCACTGCATCGCTCCCTTCTGCTCTCTGTTCTCCAAGGATTAGTGGAGTTACCCCAGTCCTCCGAAGACTGCTTGCGTGACATCCTCATCACGAGCCACCACCCTCTCAACCTGCAGACACAACCGTTGGAACATGTGGAAATTATGCCTAGAGTTCAAACCAGAATTTGATCACCGAATTTAATCCTATCTAGGGCTTCAACTGAGTGATTTTCGTCAGTGACAGATGATGGGTATCCATCTCCCCGATGCTCGCGGACTTTATCCGGACTGGAGCGGCGCCGTTGTCCTATCACAACGTCCATGTCGCCGCACGTGTTATTGATACTACCGGTCCCGCACGCCCACGATCCTTCCGGTCTGACCGGATGTCACCGTATAAATACAAATGAATATTTTCTTGACGTAGATATTTTCTACCATTTTATCGAGTTTTCCCCCGGTCCAGGAATCCCAGATCTTAAAATGGCGTCTTTCTCCAAGCTTGCTGCAGCGTTGTGTATTTTGAGTCCTCAAGTCTTTGCGGCTCGTCAACCTTATGATGTGAGGAAGATTATCGACGCTTTTCGTCACCCGCACGACGACCTCACCATCCTGTGCGCTCACAGAGGCTTGAAGTGAGATTCACCCCATAGAAGCGAGAAAATAACGTGCTAATACTTTCCAGATGGAACGGCACTACCGAAAACTCTCGGGATGCTTACTTCCGAGCCACGGAAGCCGGGTTGGAATGCATCGAGACGGATATTCACCTCACTAGATGGTACCTGCCCATGATCCACGATGGCGGACTTGGCCGTACGACGGACATTGGCGAGCAGACGGGACAGCCAGCGTACAACCCTTTCACTGGCAGGGGTACAACCCGCTGGTCAGCGAGCACAACTTCACGGGCTTCATTGAGAATCTTCACCTCCGAGACGAGCAGGGCAGAGTCCACGTCGAGACAGTCCCCACACTGCCTGAGATGGTTCAAAGCATCTACGAAACTGGAGCCAACGTCGTGCTGCATCTTGACTTCAAGGAGCAGGCTGCAGTCGAGCCTGCCTATTGGGCTTTGAAGAACCTCACAAACCGCGCTGGAGTGCCTGCAAACGAGTGGTGCATCTACAAGTTGCAGGCGAAGTGGTGGAAGAACCCTGCGGAGTTTGAGGCGTTGGAATGGGTTCAGGATGCTTTTGTTTCTGGCATCCAGCTTGCTTACATTCCCGTTTATAATCCTGAGGATGAGGCCTCATGGGATACCCTTACCTCACTAAAGGAGTTTGCCTCAACGAATTACACCATCAGCGCCGAGATTGAGGTGTATTCGACCGGTGCTGCTTTGCAACCCCTTCAGGACTACATTGTCCACAATGGAACTGAACAAGATACCTTCAGAACATCTGGAATTTTGTGAGTTTGTCTTGTACTGGGCGCATAGAGATGGATCTAAATGAGCTAACGGAGCCTTAGCTACGCCGCCGGAGACCTTGTTGATTTCATCACCTCAGACCTTACGCGGTTCGACACGGCGAATTACACTATCCCAGACGATATCCACACCAACAACTCAGTGTTTGTCTTCCGGGAAAACAAGGCCCCAGCACTTCTCGACTCACTCGTGGGAAACAAGTCGCTAGATGGACATGACTATCGATCTGACTTCGACTGGATTATCAAACAAGGCTTCCAGTGGGTCATTACCGACATTGCAGATATCTGGGATGCTGAGCTGCGCGCTCAGGGCAAGCGCAACACAAGCTACTTGCTGAACGGCAGTGAAAATGATAGGGTAACGGCTGGTATCGTCGAAGACACTCTCGTGAGTTTTCTGTGGTATAAAAAGGATGGAATTATCAGAAATGGTCGAAATTTGATCAGAAGACTTCTTTGATGAAGGACTAGTCTAATCTTTTTGTTTCCTGCCTCTACCACATAGAGTTATCATGCCATTTAATGACACATTAGACCTACTTTTCTGATAATTTTCTTGTCAAAAATACTGATAATAAAATTAGTTGATCTTTAAGATGTACTGCTGTCAAAGACATCTCTCGTGCGACACTCCAAGGCTTCAATTCTCGTAATGGCGGTGAAAGTTGAATCAGTGCAGGTCACAGCTTTCAGGCATCGCAGTTGGAGTTGGGCAGACCTTCTGCTACATTTGAAACGTCGCGTTCTGATTGGCCACCTAGGCGAATCGCCCCACCGTTTCAAACAAATACAGTGTTAACAACGGGATCCCGCAGTTGCCGACGGGATCATCAAGTTCATCTGACGCGCTCCCCTCGGTCACTGAGTGCAGACGAACCAGTCATACGACTTTGATTATGCCAAACTTCCGACGAAAATCATGTCATCAATGCAGATCTTCAAAATTAGTGTGATCGGAAGCAGCCACGGTGCTCGCGGTGCGAGCGCCGAAGCTGGCCATGTCGCTATTCCCCCGGGTCGAAGACTACATTGCCGCGAGCGGACAAGCCCCAGCATGGCCAGGAACCTTTCTTACATACACCCGGACATGTCTCCGAAGAGACAGCACAGATGGTCCAATTGGCGCGCCGACAAACACGTTCAATCCAGAAGACTTGACCGTCCACAAGTAGCTGGCTTGTTGAAGAAGGTGCTAACGAGGACATCCAAGATTTCGGGTGGGCAGCTGAGTTGAACGACAACACTCCTTGGAATGGCGAGGCCTTCTCCAATTTCGCGAATATGCCCTCGACAGGACCGAACATCAATATCAATCCAGATCTCGTGACCAACATCATCGCCGACATAAACACCGAAATATCCAGACGGGCAAATTTCGAGCACTCCATGCTTGTGGACAATAGCCTTCTGCTTCGACCGCGAAAATGGCGAAGCATAGAATCTTCTATGACATCCAAAATGATGCTAGGAGACATCCTCACATATCCCGGAATGTTGATCAACGGCCTGAATCTGCCCCCATTCATCAGTCCGCCATGCTGCGGCGACGAATTGCAGTGCCAGGAGTCCGGATCTCACCAATGCCTTCCGCAACCTTTGGTAGCATGCGCAAGTATTATTCGAATGTGGCAGGCAGCTAGCCCCGACAACAAGGCATTCATATGGAAGACCATCTACATGGAGCAACAAAAGCTCCTTCACGAAGTAAGTTGTCTTTAGCAATCCAGCAATGACTATCAGCATTTGCATGCTCGTGATTCGTCGCTAATTCTGATACCTTTCAAGCACGAGTCTTACGACAAGGAGACTCTGATAGCTGCAGTACAATCTGCCGTTTTATACACAATACTACACATTGAAGAAGTCGCGTCAGTTCCGAAACATTATGTTAGGTCTCTTCTAATATCCGTGGGTGTAAGTTTCTCTCTTCAACTGATCGTCACTCATGTTGTCACTAACGTTCGAGATTGAAATGCGCAGACATTGACATTCTCGATGATGAATGTCCGAGATATGGACTATTGCCACCAGATTGACGAGATTCCTACCCGGCATGAGTGGATATGCAACCAAAGCATGTGGAGGTGAGAAGCCCCTTCCATTCGACCTTGTTGTTTCCCACTAACATCCATGTTCTGTCAGAGTGACATCCTTCTGCTATGCACTGAATGAACTCGTCCAAATCGCAATAACTCCTTCTTCCGGGAATGGTGGCGGGTCGTGTAGAAGAGTACACCTCCCAAGCACCCGCAGCCTTTGGACGGCCAAGTCAAATATTGAGTGGCAGTGGCAGTACGCGAAGCAGCTTTCCAAACGACAACTCCGAGACTGTTTTAGGATTGCGCACCTTCGGGATTATGCCAAATATCCAGCAGACTCCTCGGCAGGAAAGAGCTGGGCGGCGGACTTTGAGGATTGGTGTCTGGATCATGATGAGTTGGGCACGCTTATCTGGATGGCTACAAAGCTGGACCCCGTGTAAAAGTCTCGGTCCCGCTGTTCAAACAGCAACCCAAGACATACACCGTCTTTACAGCAAAATTAGGATTTATCTTTCCGTTGAACAAGAAGACTCGTGTTTGCGGCACGGCAATGTGATAACGCGGAGACAAAGATTCCTAATCCAGTAAGTCCGGACTCCGGTCCGGCAGCCGGAGCTTGGTCCGGGCATAAGAATGACACCGACGTCATAGACCAAACTTCCTCTGAAAGATTCTGGCAATGGTGAAGCGAAATGTATGCCATGCTCATTGATTGGTCCAATCGGCTTTTCGCACTGAAAATTTCCGACGCACATATTGTAGCTGACGTTAGATGAACGCCTTGCCTGCATAGGAGGGCTCTGATTCGTTCCTAAGTTGCATGAAAGCCGTTTGATGGTAGGCCACGAACGGGCGGAATTAAGCTTAACCGTCGGTCCGAAGCCGCTTTGTAATGTGAAGGGGACGACGGTATTAGTGCTTCCTGGCTCCATGACCAGCAAAACGAAGCATAAATACGGATGAATCTCGTTCAAAGGCCTTATGATATTTCAATCACTTCAATCAAACCTGCGAGTAGGCTTGACTTTCAAATTAAACCGACAAGAATTTCAACAAAGGAAACTATGGCGCCCAAGAAAATCATCCTGATCACTGGTTCGTCGCACCACAATCCTCTGGCCTGCAGACTGAGAAGTCATGCATAGCTTGGAAAAGATTTCTCGAGCACATGCTGACAATTAAATAGGCGCCAATCAAGGCATTGGCTTCGAAAGCGCCGCAACCATCGCCGCCGCTTCAGCCGACTATCATGTCATTCTCGGCTCCAGGAACTCAGAGCGGGGAGCCAAGGCTCTGGAAGAACTCCAGGCCAGCAAGCCGGCCGGCACTCTTAGCCTACTCGTCCTCGATATCACTTCAGACGATTCGATCAAGGCAGCATCCGAGAAGATCGCCGCAGACTTTGGCGTGCTCGATGTGCTCATCAATAACGCCGGCGTGGTGATCACGAATCCCAAAGATCGCCGTTCCGAGCTTGTCGAGACCTTCAATACCAACGCAGCATCGCCGATCGTCCTCACAGAGGCTCTAATACCTCTCTTGAAGAAATCAGATGATGCTCGCATAATCAACGTGTCGACCAGTCTATCTTCGCTTTCGGAACGAACAGACCCCACTTCTGAGTATTACATGGTCAGGAGCGAGGCGTACCGCATCTCCAAGGCGGCTTTGAACATGGCTACAGCTCACATCATGTTTGACAACAGAAGCTGGGGTGCCAAGGTGTGGGCGTATTGCCCGGGGTATGTAGTCACGAATCTGACTGGCGAAGAAGACCGCCAGACCAGACTTGACCAGGGCGCCGACGACCCGAAGACCAGCGCCCAGGGGCTCCTTGAGATTGTTGCAGGAAAGAGAGATGGTGAAGTTGGCAAGTTCATAGGCAGAAATGGGACGCAGATCGAGTGGTAGATGGTTGGCGGGAATAAAAATCTTTACTACTGTACAGAAAACCATACTGCCCATGACCTCATCGCTGCACTGAAATCTCCGTCGTTCTCATGATTCCTGCATTACTCTTGTCCTCTCTCAGGATCATATCTTCACTGCCAGACCCTGAGCCCCTTCCACCATGCTTCTTGTAGACAGTGTCATGAACGTTGCCGACGGCAGCTTTATGAGCATCCGGGGATCCTGCGAAAGGGCGGTCCTGCATCTCATACTCTGCCTGAATGCTGTGTTCTCTGTATCCGCGTCGCCGCATCGATGAATTGGTTCCTGTCGGTCGTCGGTTCTCGTATAATTCGCCGTGGTAACGGTCGCTCGATGAAATTTTGAGGGCATGGCCAACAAGAGGCTTTAGGGATGGGGCACATGCGGCGATAATGCCGAGGTTGAGCTGGAGACTGTGGAAGTCAGCACAACGGATCTAACCGGACATCTTTTAAAGACACGGAAAAACTTACAACTCCCAGAATTGAATGCTTTGGTAGCTTTGCAACTGTCATTAAGGTTTCTCCTTTACAGCGTGATTTGGATCACTTACAAGGTCTTGTCTTGGTCTTTCCCATAGGCGATCTGGTAGATTGACTTGATAACTCCCATGGCAACAGCACTAGGTCAGGTCAGCATACTTGACACGGTATTCCGTCATTTGGCATGAACCCGTCAGCTTACAAGTACCCGAGACTTAGCACAACCACCAAGTAGATTCTTGTTCGGAGTTTCATCTGAAGAGTCCAGATGATCGTCACCGGTAGCGTTGCGAAGCAGACATCGGTGAAGATATTGAAAGCCGTGTTGATAAGCCCAAACTTGATGAAGAGCGTGATTGGGTAGCACTTTGGTTGAATGGCTTTGTTCCAGTAACCCTCCAGAGGCTGACAATAGAAGAAGAAAGTCATCCAGGCCATGATGCTGTAGGCTGAGACAAACACTAAGACTTGTGGTCAGGTACCGGGCTGGAGTCAAGATCTGAATTGAAAACATACCGATCAATGCCCACAAGGAGCGATAGTACCAAAGACTGCGACTCGGCCGAAGTAGGGAGAGACCAATCGAGGCTTTCAAGAGTGCCAAACCCGCAATTGAGGAGATGATAGATTGAAAGAAGCTCGATTTCCTCATAACGAGCATGTCTTCGGTGGCAATGGTGATGGTATGTTTCCCGAGACCATGGAAGGATTGCACCGAGAAGATGGTCATGCCTCCAACGGCACACAGCTATTCTCATTTCTATCAGACTTTGTGTAGTCAATGGATTTCACATGTTGAACTCACCACAGAAGCCACGACAACATAGTCATCTCTTCCCATGAGCTTGACAACGAACATCCGGGTGTACACTCGAAGGGCAACAAAAAGGAGAGCAAGGGCATGAAATGCCCCAGTAACGCCCAGGATCATGGCCGTATTGCTCTCCGCGGCCCACTCGGGGTCGATCGGCTTCGGCGGCGTTGCCGGTGGTGGATTCGAGGACATGATGGCCAAGGAAGTAGCGCGTATGCGCCAACCAATCTAGCAGTAAATACACATGCAAAAACAAAGTTCAAACCAAATGACTAGCGGAGAGCATAACACGAGGTAATGAGCAGATTATATGTTTACTTCCTGACTGTGATCGTCTATTCTGTGGCCAACGAGAGGAATCGCAACTGTGCAGACAACGTTGCAGAACAAGTCTATTAGCCTGTGACTAACCGAGTGGTGCGGGAGGCTGCTACCGATCTGGCCGCAGGATTTGTGCTGCAGCGAGCCTCGTGCGATCACATACGTCCCGTCCCTGGTTTCCGCAGACAGCAGAATTTTCGAGTTCTGGTTGCAGAGACCGTTTCACAGTCCACCTTCTTGGACGGAAAGAAGTCTCATAGGAACGGTTCGCTGATGTGGCCAGGGGCAGCATCATGCTTCCTGCAGGCGACTGCTTTGAGAAAATGATTCCCGGTGGGATGGAAAAATCTCAACCAATCAACAGACTTGCGGCGTAAATCAAAGAGGGAGGGTGTGCTGCGCGCCACAGTATTCTCGGAGCTTTCACCTCCTGTATGGGGGTTGTTTTGGTGTGTGCAGGTCGTTTTCCGCATCGGAGCACTGATGAGGCACGGGTGAAAACTGACGACATGAAAACAGTTCTTATGTGCTTCTAGATCATTTTCTTTAGGGGTCCTATTAAAACTTGCGTCAAAAAACATCGAACAGTCTTCTCATCGCCCAAGTAGACCATACGGTATTCTCAGAGCTTTCGGTGTTGCCAATGCAGATTTGTACTGAGCGCAGTGATGCTATCGGTCACAACGCAAAACCGCATCAAAACTCGGAAAGACATGGGTGAAGAACCACTTCAGTTACCAAGAGATCCTGATTCTTTCATTTCGTCTGTCAATTTTGCCTCCTTGGCTGCAGTATCTCATCGGTTACTCAATGACGAACTGAGAAAGGTGACCGAGACTAATCCATGTCAGCAGTGTACACGTTCTTGCACGTTGAGATCCGAGCCTGTCGCAATGAACGTTCTAGACAACGATGTTTCGGACTTTCGGCCTCCTAAAAGGCACTATTTGCCATCGCCAGCCACACATGACAACCATGATGAGGAGGTTTGACTTGGCAAGTAGGCAAAGAAGCATACGAGGACCATGGGCTCCACCATATCGTCCATATTAGGCAAGTCAAGCCAAATTGTGGTGATCCTTTCCCATACCCTTACGTCTCTGCAAAACATTTATGCTTGTGATTGTCTTGTGGATAGTAGGCATTTAGCCAGGGTTACAGCGATGAGATCTTGGAAGCCAGGGGTAAACAAGAGAAAAAGCAAAAACATTCGTCGACGTTCTTCATTGCCCAGAGGCCGTAGCCGCAGCCACTCGACCCTGGCATATTCTCTGCAGAGGCCCATGCCGTGGTGGTGTGATGCGGGCCGCCGCAGGGCATGTTCCCCGTTCCCTCCACTGATGCTAGTAGACGTTGGGTGACAGCTGGTGGAGCTCGCGCATGGCTTGGCGGCATGGAACCAACACAATGTCACATTTCAAACGAGATGGACGTTGACTTTGTCATTCTCGCTTCCCCTCCTTAAATTTCCGTCGGATTGGCGTTCCCCGAAGAGGTTCGACGAGCTGGCTAGCAATGTGCTGCGCCGTAGCGAGCGGCGAGCGGCGGAGGAAACCACGCGGCCTGCGGCACACAATCCTCTACACCCCAAGTCACTCACATGAAAAGCCTGCAGTGTCTACGGCAATTTTGTCTACAGCGCAGAAGTTGGCTCGGTACTTGGTAAGGTCAAATGTTGTGGGCAAGTTTGCGGAGGTTGTTTACCTGTCAAGGAGGGCTTTGGTTTAAACTCGTACATAAGGTTGCGGATACTCCTGATGTAAGGCTGAAAGATAGACTTAGGTTCTCTGATCCATGGTTTATCAGTATGTCCTCAAAATCCGTCTGTAAAAGCGTCCTGGGAATGCCTGCCCCTCGCAGATGTCCATCCCATTCATTGAATGGTCGTTAGATCGGATCTTGTCCTCACAGTCTCCACTAGCCGGCCGCGCGGGCTCTTGGCCATGGTTCAAGGATCTTAGCCAGGACGATTTTCCCGTCTGGGATGTCACCACCGAGGGGCCGAAAGGCTCGAGCCTCCCCCTCATATGGGCTTTACTAACCTCTCCCACATGCAGACTGTTGACCAACAACTGAGTAACTGCCTGGGGCTTGTCAAAAGGTGGCAATGGATTCGCTAGCCAAGCTAAGCTATTGCCAGCAACATTGAAATTAGAATCGGCAGTGGTGAAGCGGCATTTCCATGTTACGCCCTCACATTGTATATAGAGGTCCTTTCGAAGGGCCCCATTGCCACGTTTTTGTGTTCCTTTTGCTCACCCTCCCTCCTCACGCCCGTCTTCCTTTGCAGATCCTTTCCCGTCTTTTCCTGACGCTGCCGTGTTTTTGGTGCATGCAGAAACCCCTTTCATCAAAGTTCTAGCAACTCCCCTCCAAAGACACACAGCATGCACGCCGCAAGCTCCTGGCTGCACTCGGCCTGTCGGCCTTGGCTTCCGGCGCGCCCCTCGACACGCCTCTCCAGGCTCGTGACGCTGGGGATATCCTCGCGGAGCTGCAGGCTCAGGCTATGGAGAACCTGAAGACAGCCGAGGCCAACGGGACTCTGGCTAAGCGAGGAAGCTGCAATCTGATGAATGCTCAAGTGCGCAGAGACTGGTGAGTGATTGCCCAAGATGGCCCACTTCGCGACTGCACTGTACACGTGAGCTCACAAGTGATCTTCGAATAACAGGGCTGCTTTCTCCGCACAAGAGCGCAAGGAGTACATCAGTGCGGTTCAGTGCATGCTGACTTCGCCGTCGAAGTCAGACCCTTCTTTCGCTCCAGGCGCTCGCAACAGATATGACGACTTTGTTGCCGTTCATATCAACCAGACTCGCACCATTCATGGCACTGTATGAGGTGTTCACTGTCTAGATGACATCAGATCCAACAACTAATTTGACAATTTTAGGGCAACTTCTTGACCTGGCACAGGTACTTTACTTGGGCTTACGAGAATGCTTTGAAGACTGAATGTGGCTACAAGGGCGCCCAGCCTGTAAGTCGCTGAAGCCTGAAAACTCTTTCTTTTCAGCTAATCGGACAATGTAGTACTGGAACTGGTTTGCCAATACCGACGACCCTCGCAAGTCTCCAGTGTATGATGGAAGCGAAACCAGTTTGAGCGGTGACGGTGAATACGTCCCTCATAACGGAAGCGTGAGCCGTGCTCCCAACGGAAACATCGAAGTTCCCTCAGGCTATGGAGGCGGCTGTGTCATGAGCGGCCCGCTCGTCAAGTAAGACCTCACTTCATAATCATCTCTTCATCACTTGACACCAGACATGGAGCAAAGCCTAATAATACAATAGTATGACCGTTCACCTTGGTCCTGTCTCCCCAGGCATGGATGGCCTCGAAGTCAACCCTAATGGCCCCATGGAGTACAATCCTCGCTGTCTTCGCCGCGATCTTAGCGCCTATTCCGCCTCCACATGGATGACGACAGACAACCTTGTTAACGTGACCATGGGTCAGGCCTCCAAGAACATCTCGACATTCCAGAATGAGCTGCAGGGTCGCTTCGGTGATGGTTTCCTTGGAATGCACGCTGCTGGCCACTTCGTTGCGAACGGAGACGCTAGCGACCTCTACTCCTCACCCACCGATCCCACGTTTTTCCTTCATCACGCCATGGTCGACCGCGTCTACTGGCTCTGGCAAGCGATGCACTTGTGGGAAGCTTTTGAGATCGCTGGTACCATCACTATTCAGAACCTGCCCCCTAGTCGTGATGCCACCAAGGATGACTTGGTCCTTATGGGTGTCCTTGCTGAGGATCGTCCTATTAAGGATCTTCTGAGCACTATTGATGGCACCCCCTTTTGCTATATATACGCATAAGGTCGGCATCACTGCTGCTTGGGGAGTCAGAACATTAGAATAATCTCATCTTTCACTACATAAAAGAACATAATCCCAATGTAACATTAACCAAGAAACTTTCCCAAATACAATGAAGCATGCTTAGTTTGTCGACACCTTGTTCCCTAACAAGTCCCTATAACCAACCCTCTTGAATGCCTAGTCGTAAGCTAGGCTCATCTGCTGATTACCCCAGTCATCAATCACGTGTTCATGCAGTCCTATCGGGTTCGTCTTGTCCACTCAGATGCGTGGAGCACCCCGCAACTCCGATTGATCACAATGCCTTCAACGATGGAAACTACTCCGCTCTATGGAGCACTCGACGTGGATGGTAAGCAGATCCGACTGATTAAAGTCAACTCTGGCCTTGAATATGCCCAGGTCACGGTTACTCTCGAAATCGCGAGTCTCAACGATGAACCCTCATTTGCGGCGCTGTCTTACGTCTGGGGCGACACAGCTATCACCGAAGAGATCTCAGTGAACGGTCACACGTGCCGCGTCACGAAGAATCTGGCCGCCGCATTGCGCCACATATTCAAGCAACAGGAAGCCATCACCAAAGTCCAACAGCAGCAATTAGGGCGGAGTGTCCAGCCTATCTCACGCGTCTGGGCCGATGCACTCTGCATCAATCAGAATGACATCGAGGAACGCAACCAGCAAGTGGCCATGATGGGCGAGCTTTACTCCTCGGCATCTGTGGTTTTGTCGTGGCTGTCATCTGTGGATGGAGATCTGCCCTTCACCTTCGAGACGCTCGACAGCATATTTCGCGAAGTTGAGATCGAAAACAATGGCGAATTTGAAGCCGTGGTTTCTCGTCCATAATGGGTGCAGAAGTACGCTGTCTTCGCCCGACCACGGATGGACGATTGGGTACGCGGTTTCAAGAACTTGGCTGAGCTACCGTACTGGAGACGAGTCTGGATCTTCCAGGAGGTGGTCTTATCTAGGAACCTCGTGTATCTCTGTCCGTCAGGCGCAATTCATCGAACAAGGCTTGAGAAGAGCGTCCGTTATCTATTACGTCTAGCCGAGGCATCACCAACACTAGATAACAAAGGATTCGAGGTTGCATTAGCGATGCTAGGGATGTACACGCCAGACTTCAGCTGGTTATTGTCCAAGGTATCCGCTGCTATCTCCACTGGTATGACCCGAGTAGGCAACAACGTTGCAGCCCGGATCGAGACCTCCGTGTCTGGTTTCATCCACGATGCAACGAACCCGAGGGATCATGTCTATGGCATGCTTGGGGTGGCGGCCTTGGATATACGGCCCGACTACAAGAAGAGTTTGGTTGAAGTCCTGGAAGACTACGTACGGGCCGTTCTTCTCATAAGAGAACTCCAACCAGAAGAATGCTATTTTGCTTTCCTGAGCAGGGTACCGAGAGGCCTTCGGCAGCATGTCGGACTATGGGACGTGCCAACCTGGGCCCCTTGTCACTGAGTCGAGTACCGCTCACAACCCAGAGGGCAAAGCTTTCCATTCAAAGGCCTATCATTCAGTCGTATGCCCACTCAAACTAGCTCCAGTAGCAAAATCACGTCTGAGGGGCATCTGAGGCTCCTTGGGTGTCGTGTTCAGTCTATCACAATGATAATCGACGCACCAAACGATACCCCAAATGATCAAGCAGGCCGTCTTCTACGTCTCTTTGACGAACTGTTACAGCGACACGGCGATACGTACGTAACAGGGATATCGACAGTACAAGCACTCGCACAAACGCTGTTCCGTGACACGGAAGGAGAAGTTGACCTTAAGCCACTGTTGGCCCGCGTGAGAAGATACGACGATGGTGTTCCGCCGAAAGGCACGCTCTTGGAACAAGACGATCGGTGGATCGCAAACTCAAATCCACTTGGCTCGTTGCCGAAAAGTAGCTTTCCTACTCTGCGAGCGCACCTAGAGCACGTGAATTTCCCGCTGCCAGCAGGAAAGACGGAATTGAGTGGTGCGCCGGGGATGGAAGAATTGCTGAAGGATTTTGCAGGAAATTGGTGGCCACTTCTAGGGACGCACCTGAAGGTCTCCCAGGAGACAAAGCTGTTCGAAACGGGTGATGGATATCTTGGACTTGGGCCTGGAGAGCTGGATCTGGGTGATTTGATTTGCGTCCTCGAGGGATGCCAATCACCCATGGTGCTGAGGACAGCCGGAAAAGACAGCAATGGCCTCGCCCATTGCATAGTAGGCCCTTGCATTGTGCCTAGCCTTATGCAAGGGGAAACCGAAGGTCTTCTCGAGACCGGGCTGACAACGGTTGCAAAATTTGACTTGTGTTGACGATCCATGTTTCTAGCCCAGTGCACGTGGTGTCGTTGGGGCGTTTTAGAGCACGGCTGAGTACCTTGCTACATAAGAATACAGTATTCTAAATGAAATGAGGTACTTAGTTAGTTTCAATGTTAGTATAAATCACACCTGACATTTTGAAAATCCGTGATTGCGACTCAGGGCTTGCTTTCGTATGCAAGCACGGTAGTGTGATCTCGACGAAAAGTTGACAGTTATGATCCGGCCGCAATCAAACTTACATCGGCTCAGCATCCGGACGGCTCTGATAGACGCTCAAAAATTTGAGACTATTAGAGCAATGATGATGCTGCAAGAACCCCACTTGCGCACAAGCAGAGCAAATCTTGTAGAATGGATCTCAACAATTGAACATCTGACGTTACGTACGCCTCCAGTAGCTTCATCAAACTTCATTCAAGTGAAATATATTTAGGCGACACATTATGTCCCGACTAGCTCAAGCAAAAGACACGGACCCGAGTTTCTGACAGCTGTCAAAGGCGACATGCAGAGGCTCTAGCCTGTAATTGGACTGTACAGATGCCGGGCGCTAAGCTAGAACATGGAAGCGCCAACCAGCACATGCTATCCAGCTCAGGACTTCTGTCGGATTCAGAGATTAGAGAGAAAGGCTATGTGTAATGGGTAAGAAACGAAAGACTTCTCTTTCATCAGCATCTTCAGACATCTTATCAATTCTTTCGTGTACTCAGCTCATCCCAAGGCAGTCTCGGGAGACAATGAGAGCAACGTCGTCGTACAAAATTGGGATTCCACTTACTCTCCAGGCATGATTTTGGTTGGTCGTCGGACCGAACTGATGGTCTTTGCTCGGTAACCATAGTGACTAAAGGTCCCTGAAAAAAAAGACATGGGGAATCGCAGTTTGAAAGCTGCAATCGCGGCAAGTTGGGCTACGAGTCCAGGTCAATCCCGGTTGATGCCGACGCGCCTGCACGCAACCAGGTGATGAAGATGACTGGCAGGTGTCTTCAGCAGAAGAGCCGATGAATGAGGCGCACAAGATGATGAAGTGAGAGGCCCAAGAAGACTTGGACATCCCCACTTTAGGCTTCACCGTTTCAATCATGAGCTCTTCAGCCATCCAGGCGTGTAGCCAAGGGCCAAGAACACCAAGAAGCAGAGCCCAGCTCACTGCTGACGCCGTCGAAGAGCCACCGCGGTATCGATCGCACCCAATAAACCCCGAGGCGGTACCTGCGCATGACCCCTGCAAGGTGACCTGGTCGGTGGATCAAGCGGTTCGCTGTTCTCTGTTCTGACAATCCACAATGACTCCGTTGTGGACCCCCTTTTTTCCAAGCTTCCCAGCCTCTTTTTATCCACAGCTTTCGCCGCCGACACGCGCAATTCCCCAGATGACGTTCGACGAAGAATTCCACATGCAGACATGACAGGTTCCATCTGAGCCATCGGAGACATCAACTGTCGACAGCTAGAACCTTGTTCACCTCACTTACCGGTCTTTGAACATGAGCACGCCCTGTCTCACTTCATAAAATGGGCGGAGTCATACTGAGCCCTTCCGCGATGCCGGCGTCGACCGGGCTGTCTGAGGCTCCCGCGCCGACGCCCGCCGGCGACATCAACTTTGGACGATTATTCCAACGCGATGAAGACACGGCCCAGATTCTCATCACGCAAACCGTCACCCGATCGTGGACTACCTACGTCACAGTCGAAACTCTTCACGGCGGCCTCCCAGCAGAACCGACTGCCCGGTCGTCGTCAGGCCTCTCCGGGAAGCAGCTCGGCATCATCCTCGGATCCGTGCTCGGAGGAGTGTTGGTTCTCAGTCTCATCGGCTGCTATTTTCTCTGCAGAAGATGGAAGCACTGGCATAAGGGCCGCATCCCCAGATCGCACACCACATCACCCTACGCCCGGACAAAGCCGAAGTTCCGGTTCGGCCTAAGTACTTCCCCCCATGTTCAACAGCTTTCATGGGATTTCACTGACGTTCAATAGCTTCTTCACGCCTGAATTTGGCATCTGTATTTACTCCTGGTACCCGCCAGAACCCTCGTTCCCGTTCCACCTCTCCGTCGTCCCTTTCTTCGGCTCCCCCTGTGCCTCCGCCGGCGAAGCCACCTCCCGCTTATTCTGGCGGCTTCAAAGGCTGGTTTGGAGGCGGTCCAAAGCCGGATGAGAAGAGAGGTGGCGGGAGCTCTGTCACGAGCAGCAGCGTCTCTTAGAGAAACGAAGAGGCCGAGGCAGGCCCGCCTGAAGATTGGCCAACTGGGCGGCAGCATATATTCTCATGGTAAGTTTTGGCCCTGTGTTCCAATCGCATAGACATCATACTGACTGAAGCCGCCGCGAAAATAGAAGCGACACATGATTTATGTAAACTTATTATGGCGTTTGGGTTAAGATCTCGGTTATGACAAAAAGATTCTCAAGACGCATCAAATTCATATGTTCCATCGCATTACGCCATTCAGAAAGAGCTCGGAATGTGAGATAGATTGAATGGGATGGCATTCTCCCACACATGGGAACACAGAAAGACTAATCAAATTGATACCGCATTACCCTATCCTGCACTGCCTCCATGCCGGCCAGATGCTCACTAATGACTTCATCTCTCACCCTCGTCGCCTCTTGCATGCCCATGGGCCACTCTCTGACCTCCGTTATGATCCGAGTGATCATCTCCTGCGGGACGCGACGACCTGCCCAGTCGATCTTTGCCGGTCCCTCCTCGACCCACCAGTCGTGCTGTTGCGGTGGTACGTTGCGCGTAGAACATATGCGGTAGTGGGGATCGACGAGATGCACCGCCAAGCAACGACGACGCCCTGGACGCGAGCGGTCCAGCAGCTCGTACGCCTCTACACGGTGCTGCAAGGTGTTGGGGTAAGCCACCAGTCGGCCATCGGGGGCGAGGATGGTGCCGAGCTCCTGCAGCGCATTGGGTTCCTCACTGTCGGCGCTGAGTTGACGAGGATCAGCAAGACCATAGATCCCCGCCAGCGGTGCAAGATCTCCTCGGTTGTAAACATGTGCGTCTGCGTCTAGGTCTGCCTCGACACGGAAAGAAATGGCACCAGATGTCTTGGTTATGTTAATGCTGTCAAAATACACCAGCGAAGTTGCCACGATGTGTTCGTTCCCCATTCCATTCAGGCGCCAATCTGTGGGCGGTCTTTTGTTCATGATCAGCGATGTGAACCTCGCGGGTTTTAGAGAATGTGTTGTAGTATTATGCACTTACTGAACTGGGTTTTGCGGTGTCAGTTCGACGGTCAAGAGTTGAACAACAACTTGCAGACCCTGCTTGAGAAAACGATCCTTCAGCGAAACAGTATAGAACTGGTGGTCTGGCCCAGGTTCCAGCGGAGAGAGTTCCGATACGAATTTCGTTAATGGCTGTCTTGGAATGCGGCCTCGAACGAGAGCTTTCCCAGTCTTTCCTTGCCTCCAGTCATCGTACGTGAAGGAAATGCCCGGCTCAGGGTGGAGCCAGTGTTTGAGACGTTCATGTTTGACACGGACAGCCCACGCCAGGCCTAGGTCTTCCCAGTCTTCTCCAATGGTCGGAAGTCCGACTCGGGAGGTCATATTCTGATGCAATGTGGGAGGCAGCTCCGGGACAGCAAGATAATCTTCCACTTTTCTCTTCGCCTCGCTATACTCCTTTGTCGTTCCATCCCTCTCGATCTTGTTCAGGCCGGCAGCCCAGTCTGGGAAAGGAGGCCACCATACCACACCGAATGTTTTGATGCGACTGGGGCATAGCCCTTGGTTGTGATAGGCAAGTACATCATTCCAAGGCTGGATGGATAATGAGATGAATTGTTCGATGGTGCTGTAGAGGCTCTTGTGGACCCGCGGGTGAAGGCTGTTGATGTATGAGGTGATCTTGACGTCTGGACACCTATCAGAATTCGTGTTGGCTTCAGAGAAGTCGACTTCACATGGAAGCCATTGAAACCGGTCCGAAAAGCGTTCCGTATGAGTCTCCCAGGAGTTGAGCCATTGACAGCGATGGTTTCGCATATTCTCTCGTCTCGTCGAAGTGGTCAGGGGCTCAAGCACTTGGCGACTGGCTGTTTCGCCTTTTCCAACACTGTCAATGACATGTTCCAAATCGACCTGACCGCCCTGTGAAAGAACATTGGTTTGACCATACACCAAGGGAAACATGTTCGGGTCAACTCCAAACGGGCAATCGCGCCAGATTGAATCGGTTCGTAGCCTGAGTTCTTCCAGAAGAGCGGGCGAGACCAGTCCATCCGACTTGCATACCCGTGATGCCGTGTTGAGAACACATATATGTCCATGCTCATCAGCATCTTTCGCCATGTCTTGAAGTTCGAGAAGACACCAGTCCCAGGCGAGAGGGCTCATCAACGTACGAGCCAATGCCGCTGCCCGCCACGACGCCACCTTGACATCATTAAAACACGTCCTTGGACCATCCCGGCTTGTCGGTAATGTCTTTGATAAGAGAAATCATGGCTACTTCCCGGGCGGTCAGGCGGTCTTGGGCCCAATCGTTGAATCCATGAGCGAACCGCATCGTGGCTGCGCTCGATCGACACAGTCAGGGGGAAGCCAGGGACGTTCAAAGGCCCGTTGCCTGTGTTATCGAATTGAACGCCGGGCTCGCCATCGCCATACATCTTGAGATAATGGTCGCTTGCGCGGGTCTTTGCAGCTGACATGGCACCCAAGGTAGATGGCAAACGGAGGAATGTGGCTGAGGTTCAAGTGGAGGTTGAAGTAGGCAGGATTGGCTCGTAGAGAAAGCTGGGAATCGACTGGTATTATGCCAAATATTAAGGTGGTCTGTGCTTTGATAATTGTTTTCCAATCGTGGCAGTTCGGCACTTTTGTCGGGGAGCATCCAAATTGATAGCACGACCTACATGTCAAACTACCCATGGAACGCGATTTGGATGGAATGGGGTGCACGATAGCTACATTGAAACAGTTTTAAAGCCCCCGCAAACTTCGTTCAGTATGACAGAAGCGCAAATGATTATTACCCAGTACGGGCTCGTCGATTTTAGAGGTCAACAGGGACGATAATATAATCAGACTAAACCCTAACCCCGCCCTCTCCTTGATCACCATTCATGGATCGCATGCCGTCTGCTCAAGATGTCCAAATTAAATGTGATACCTCAGCAACTAGTATCGACGCTGTTCACACGATCCATGTGATTCTTCACAGCATCAATGAGTCCTCGATGGTTGTCAGGGTCGTTGCTCTCGTACTCACTGATCAGATTAGTCGCCTGATCTAAGATTTCCTGCACAGCAACGAAGTCATCCCCATGTCTCGCCATTAGATTGTCCTCCATGGTGTCGAACTTGACAGTGATATGTTTGTTAGCCGGAAATGCTTGTGGACATCACAGAGATATAACATGGGAAAAGGAATCCGCAAAACGCACATCGATGCCTTCGTACTCCCTCCCGAGTGGCGACGTTTCCGTTTGGGTCTCGAAATCAACGCCCAGAGTTCTCGCAATCTCGTCACCATTGTTGGCAACGATGCCTTCCATGTTGTCGGCTTTGCGCTCTCCATACACTCCCGAAATGGCCTCGCGAGCTCGGTCAAGGTCTGCCGTTGCTCCCTTTGACCTTGACCATTGCACCGAGTCAGTCACTTTCTTGATGACTCTATAGTACGGGGTATCGTACACAGTCCAGCCTTTGACTAGGTACGTGGGATCAAGGTGCACTTTTTGAAATCCTGCGTTATGGAGGTCTTCCGCAATGGTGGCAAGAGAGGTGTCGCGAGTGTAGTCGTCTGGATCGATGGTGCCGGTATATTCATCAAGATTATCGTAAACACTGTGGACAAACTCATTGAAGTTGCACGCTCTTTTGGAACCATCTTGTGGATTACAATACGGCGCCAGCCACATGTCGTTGACGGTGAGCGTGCCGTCGGCAGCTACGGCGGCGTACTCCATGCGATATGCATAATAGACTATGCCGGTGTGAGCTTGAGGACAGAATTTGTAACCGAATTGGAGAAATGGTGATATAGAAGGAGTAAACTTACAGTACAGTGCTTCAAAAGGCGCCGCATACACAGAGGCAAGGACTCTGACGACCAACGAAAAGAGAAGAGCAAGTAAGGTGGAACGCATTTTGGATGAAAGAATGGACGGCAACAAGGCGCACCGAAAATGAACTGAGCCCTGAATGGGGTTTTCTAAGGTTCAGAACATCAACGTTGGTGCCATATGCGAGCCTGCGGTTGCTGGAGGGGGTATATGTTAAAGACTCTGATGTGAGAACACACTACTCAATGTCTCGACCGCGGTCCAAAATCCAAAGGAGATGCTCACTTCCGAGATGAACACTGGTGATAAGGCAAGTGAGATTACATTCATGATACGATTTTCCTCATGCGGTAGGTATTGGGCACCTGAATTCTCCAGAGTCGCAGCGTCTACGAGAAACGTTACCATAATAGCTAAGGCAGAATCGCTTGAGAAGGTATCATTGGTTGACAGGTAATCCTTCAGTGCCGTGTTCCGTTCCCGTCGGCTTTCAAACCAGACCATGAAGACATCAGGTGACCAGATAGTCAATTTGTATTGAATTCCATGAGCGGATGGCCCATGGGTATCCATTTGCAACCGAAGCCCCCGAGACAAGGTGCCTCGAGCGCCTCTCTTTTCGGCTCGGAGCGAAGCAACCCTACAACCAAAGTCCCAAAGGCTATCCAAGTGCGGGTAGTTCATTCGACATTTGAAGAACGGACCAAGGCTTATTTTACGGCTACACCTTTTCTGGTATTCAGCGCCGTGCTTACAGTCGCTGTTGGTCCCCATTATCTAGGCAGCCTAACAATAAGGCTCAATCGGTGCGACCCTGACTGCAGATTAAAATGAGATGATAGCGGAAACCCACCAAGACCCTTGGGAGTTCGGCAAACCGGCTCATTGAGTGTTGTCTGGACCGCATCGAAGGGGTTTGATGCTTTTCGGAAACCGTGATATAAGTCTAATGGGATGAAAGATGATGGGAACATGGAGCCGCGCATCGCATAGCGGAGGCCATAATTAACATTGGATATCGCTTTGTCGTTCAAGACACTCTCACTCGTGCCATTCATCTCTTCATTTTGCTCTCGCAACGCAGTCGCTCATTTTCATTTTCCATCAAGCTCATGATGTTGCTCACCAATCATGCCTCAGCCCATACGTGGCTTTGGATTCTACTTGTCCTCGCCTCTCTTTCTTTCGCGTCTATCATTCCATTCGAAGTCTCGCCCTCGTTGGTGAAGCACCGGTCTCCCTCCCTTGACAGTAATTCTCTCTTATCAAACACCACAAACTCTGAACTCGATGCTGCGCGAAAAATCGTTCAAGAGGCCATCGCAGAGGCGTCCAAGCTCAACAAAGCTCGTCTCGACAACCCTGTCAGGAATCGGTTAGATATCAGCCCTTGCCAGAACAGAACCAGTCAGCTAACCATATTTACAGCTACAAACTCTCACCTGAGAGCAATGTTGGTGGCACTACCAGGAAAAGACAGAGTATCCCCGGGGACTCAGAATCCGTCTCGGCGCCCCCTTTATTGAACATCACTGCAGAGATCGCCGCCGCTGCCGCCCTTGTGGCTGAGGCAGATGCCACCTCTAGCGGAAATGGCACCAAGCGTTCTATTCAGAAACGCGGCACTTTTTGGATGCAGGATATGTCCCACAGAGGCACTTCTCCTTGGGGTGACGATTCCAGCTACGCGGTTCGTAGTCGAGATACCCCGGGCTCGCCAAGAGATCGCCAAGGCACTAACGAATGCCATTGCAGATCTTCCGCAATGTGATGGATTACGGAGCCAAGGGTGATGGTGTCACCGTAAGATCCTATCCCCTCCCAAACATGTCACGAATCATAGTCAGTTCGCGAGCATGATACTGAATAATAATCAGGATGACACTGCCGCGATCAACAAAGCCATCAAGGACGGCAAGCGATGCGGAGAGGCCTGCAACGGCTCTACTACCAAGAACGCCATTGTCTACTTTCCTCCCGGAACGTACTTGGTGTCCAGTCCCATCATTGTCTACTTCGGCACTCAGATGATTGGCGATGTAAGTATGGTGGTTTTCATTTTCACGCACCCTACGGCTTACACTCCCAACACAGGCCAATGACCGTCCAACCATCAAGGCTGCTGCCAGCTTTGTTGGTCTTGGGGTTCTGTCTACAGACGTGTACATGGGTGACGGTGCTGGGGCCGATGGTAAGGACAATGAGTGGTATGTCAATACGGCATCGTTCTACAGGCAGATTCGGAACTTCAAGATCGACGTCACCTCAACGGACCCGAACGCCTACGTCTGCGCACTACACTACCAGGTGGCGCAGGCTACCAGCCTGCAGTTTGTCGAGCTGATTGCCAATACTGGAACCACACAGCAGGGTTTATGTAAGTTCGTCCACGGAAAGCAACGAGACCTAAGTCAATAACATACCGATAGATGCAGAGAATGGCAGCGGTGGTGTTTTGGCTGACATCACTTTCACTGGAGGAAACTTCGGCATCTGTAAGTTTACTCGCGACAATAGTCATTTGACCCCTTCTAGAGGCTCCAATTAACATCGTCGATGACAGATGCCGGTAGTCAGCAATTCACTGCTCAACGTCTCACTGTAAGTAATCACTCGAAGTCAAGAACCACATCGAGACTAAAGGCTCCATAGTTCAACGGCTGCAATACGGCAGTCCAGATCATCTGGGATTGGGGTTGGGTCTGGAAGGGCATCACCATTACAGACTCGAATACTGGATTTCGTCTTGTCAACGACGGCGGGGACGGAAACGTTGGCTCTGCCGCTTTCATGGACACCTCGTTCACGAATGTGAAGCAAGCCATCGTAGTTGCCCCGCCTTCCTCCACCCTTGCCGCTGGATCCACAGGCCTTGTTCTCGACAACATAGGCTTCAGCGGTGTCAGTCAGGGAGTTGTAGATACGACTGGAAAGACCCTTCTTGACGGCTCTAGCAGCGTTTTGAGCTGGGTCTTGGGACCTATCTACAACGGCACCGAGCGCACGTGGAGTTCGGGGTCTTCACATGAATGGATGGGTATTCTCCCTTTGCTTGGCGAGAGGACCATAGACGGCCTGCCAAACCTACCATACTTCGATAAGGCGAAACCTCAGTACGAGGGTCATTCTGCCGGAGACTTCATTCATTTAAAGGACTACGCTAAAGGTGCGTTTCTGCACCTGAAACCTGAGGAATATTGCTAATGTACTCACTTGTAGGTGATGGTTCAACCGACGATACTGCCGGTGTTCAAAACGCGTTAAATAGTGCAGGCGGCAAGATCATTTTCGCCGATGCTGGCGTTTATTTGTTGACGGATACGATCACGATCCCAGCTGGGACCAAGATTGTGGGTGAGACGTGGACACAGTTTGCTGCGACTGGATCAAAGTTTGGGGACTCGAGGTAAGAAGATGCCTATCCAAACAAATTCCAGGGCTGACTGCTTCGTGAAGCAAACCAATTCCTATGCTACGAGTTGGAAACATCGGAGACGTTGGATCAGTTGAGATGCAAGATCTCATGTTCACCACCGTCGGACCAACTCCTGGTGCCATCCTCGTTGAGTGGAACATCAATGCCGACAGCCAGGGATCTGCTGGGCTGTGGGGTTAGTGAATACATTATCCGCCTCGCCCCTTTCCGATGCCCCATAGCTGACATGTGGTTTCTAACAGACTGCCATGCTCGTCTGGGAGGCGCAACGGGCACTAAGCTGACCCCAGCTGAATGCCCTGCTCTCACTAGCGGTGCCGTGAATGACGACTGCAAGGCTGCCGCACTCGTCATGCATGTCACCAGGGGAGCATCAGGGTACTTCGAGAACATGTGGTTATGGACCGCTGACCATATGGTTGAGTATGTGCCCTGCTCAACATCTGAACAAGCAGACTCCGAACGTTAACTAGAGATCCTATAGTGACCCTGACTTGGTCAGTGACAAGAATGAAATGGTAAGACCGACAATCTCTCAACTTGGATACGCTCATCGGCTAACGTTCATCTTCTGGCAGACCATGGTCTCAGTTTATACGGCCCGCGGACTTCTTATCGAAAGCACCGATGCCGTTTGGCTATACGGCACCGCTTCTGAGCACGCCGTGTATTACCAGTACAACTTGTTCGGTGCCCAGAACGTGTTCGCTGGTCTTTTGCAAACGGAGTCCCCTTATTACCAGCCCATGCCAACTGCTCCAAGTCCGTACAAGGCCGAGGTTGGAGTCGTTCGCGGCGACCCCAAGTACGATTGCAGCGGTACCGACTTTGACGGTTGCGACTCGTCGTGGGGCTTGCTTGTCAGCTCTTCTCAAGATGTCTATATTGCTTCGGCGGGCATCTATTCGTGGTTTGATGACTATAGTCAAGACTGCAGTAAGCCCCTTCTGGAAGACAGTGTCCTGGCTGAGGTCCAACTAACCATTCTGTTAGTTGATGTCCACACCTGTCAAAAGGTCCTGGTGAACTTCTCTGAGAACTATCATCGAGTTCGTCTCCAGCAGCTCATCACCATCGGCGCTCAATATTCCCTCGTCTCCGATGGCAAGGGTATCTTGGCCACGGACAATCTGGCAATTTCTGGTCATCCTGCCGTAAGTACACCCGGGCGCGAATAGTTGAAGCACACTGACGCATTGTGTTCCAGTGGTCACAAATTTCTTTATTTGATGCTACATCCGCAGGTGATGCCGATGTTGACGTCGGCGATATCGCTGTTGACATGCCGCCCTGTAACGACCCGAATCATTGGGTGACTTTGGATGATCTCTACGCGGCCATGGGGTCCTTTCCTGACTACTGCGTTGCTCTCTACGCAACTCAGATCTTATACAGGATGGTGGATACTACCTTGGAAAAGTAAGGGTCTCGCCAAGTTCCCCGCGATCAGCATAATATTGACTAGATCCTACCAGCTATACTTCCGTCGACAACGGCTACGATGGCAAATTTGACTCTTACGTCAAGTACACCAAGGAGATGATCCCGACACAACTCGATGAGTTCATGAACTTTGAAGACGGCGCCGGCAATAAGTACTTCACGTGCACCTTTGCCGAGAACGGTCGCAATGAGACATCCCAGAAGTGCCCCTTTGGCAACTGGATCAACACGTACGACGACTTTACCATCTACTACACTTTAGACGACGAGACAGGCTTCTTCAATGAGCTGCAATCAACATACGGCATCATCCCGGGCTGGGTCAAGTTCGGTGAGAAGATCGACCAGGTGACCTGCACCGGCAGTGCGGCGACCTGTACGCGCACCAAATACGTCTACGAGGGTCGCCCGTTACCTGCAGACAGCATTACGGTGGCGAACCCCAAAGACATCATCAGCCAAGCTCTTCCGGGCTTTGCCAACCTTCGCTCCAACCTCGCCAGCATGTTCTTCCAGATGAAACTCGGCATCTGGGACGGCGTCAACGATGAAGTCATCTCGGTGCTCAGTATGCCTGTGTCGCTCGCCCAGCAGGCAGTCGAGAGCATGGCGCAGGTCGCTGCTATTGGAGAGGAGCAGCTGAAGAGGAGAAGAAGGAACTCATCTTGACCATCTTGAGCGTTGTGTTCCTCGTCATCCCATTCGCCGGCGAGGCCCTCGGTCCTGAACTCGATGCGACCATCCAGGTATTTGGGCGGATCATCGATCTCATTGGCGCTGGCGGAAACACCGCTTTAGCATTTTACGACATTGCAAAAGAACCAACTTCCGCCCCGATGGAGATACTGGGACTCTTGATGGCAGGTGGCCTCGGACGTGACTCCTCCGAGATGGGCAAACTGGCTAAGGCGAGACGGGATATGACTGAAGTCGACCTCGGCAAGATCGGTTCCATCTTCAAGAAGAATGACGATGTTATCCAGAACATCATTCACAAGTGCAGCAATCCGGTGGTTCATTGACAGCCCTAAAATACATGGTCGTCTGGAAGAACAGGAAAGCGTCAGATACCAAAGTATTTATGATGTTGACCAGGTTTTACAAAGCCTTTCAATAAAGTTAACTTTTGTGTTGAAATCCATATTCGATCCACCATGTCGCCACTGTTTTGTTGATGTGCTTGAATAGAAGGAGGGGAAGTAAACATTTTATTTAAGGGAAGAAAGTTAAAGACTAAGCTAGTTTTTTCACTGGGTACCTCCACTATATTGAGCAATTTATGGTCTTGACGTGAGATTGATGGCTCTCAAAGACTTGTAAGTGAAAAGGGACACAGTGGCGTAAAGGGCTTCCTTCCAACCTGCTGACTCTTAGATACACACACTTTCCGTTGCGCCTAACCGCCTGCGGTTCATCGCGTTGTGCGCTGGACGGCACCAAGATATGATCGACCTGAACACCGTTACACCCTGAAAAGATGTTTTTGCGCAGATGATTGTATGGATGCGAAAGCTTGACTACTTGATCTCGGTTAGTAGTTGCGAATACAGTATTGGAATAATGATTAACGAACCTGTTGATTCTCTCGGGAGCGCCTTCAATCATATTCAATCTTCTGTACCAGCCTTCCATTTCTTTGCGTTTTGTCTGAGGAAGGATCTATCCGGTACTCTATAGAACCCTTCCCATCGCCTCGGACGGGAGTCACGGGGCTCATAGTAAGCTTGACAGATCGCTTAAGCTCTCCGGATAGGGATGCCCCGCTCAAGCTATCCAGATCTCGACGCTCAATGCCCGATAGAATCGATACCAGGCCGAATCCCTTGTCCAAGGGAACTGTGTGAAGTGCTGCAATCATTCCAAGGAAGATTAGCAGCAGAATGGGCTGGATTCCCAAGACCAGATAGAGCCAGGGAGATTTCCGCAGTGTTGGTCGGTTGCAGATAATTGTCTGGTTATTTTCGTCGACGGGATAAACAATACCAGCCTCTTCGTGAGGAATGATGGTTTCGTTACTCCACCCCCAGCCTTCCGAACTCTTGTTGAATGTTTCAGAGTCGAAAGACAGGGTCGCCTGCTTTGATACGGTTGCTGACCACAGCATTGTAGCTACAGAGACTGACATGTACGGCCTCATCCAAGTAGACCGATTGCCTCGGTAATCTTTCGTGGGAGGATACAGGCAGAAGGGTCTCAGGATCTCTATCAAAACTCCCATGTTCCATGTTGGAAGTGCTGCATATTGCCACTGGATTACCTGCTGTTTGGCCCACGGCAGGGGATGATTATCACAAAAGCCCTCAAGAAGCCGAAAGTCACCTCGACTAACGGACCACGTACCCTGACATTGCTTTCGGGAGATGTTGTAGGTGTAGAGATGCGACGAGTATTGCGTGCAGTTTGGATTGCCCGGTGCTAGACCAATATACTGCAACGATTGATCCGATTTGTCTTTTCTATCCGTTAAAGAGAGCGAGCATCCCGTGGACCCCACGAATAGGTCTTTGCTTTCGTGGTACCAATTCTTGTCGAGTTTCACTTCTGCGCAGGCGGACTCAAAGTCCTCTTCGGTGGCTGAGTTGTTGAAGGTAGCGACGGTACCGAGCACAGGCGCAGTGATGGTCCAAGACTCGCCGGGAGCAAGCAACTCCTGTATCTTGAGGATATAATTGGCATGGAGCATGTCGAGTGATGCGGCGCTGGATTCGTTAAGCAATAGGGTGTTGTAACCGTAAGCTTGAGGGAAAGTAGGCAGCCGAGGTTCAGAGAGATTTGCTGCTCGTTCAGTTGCATTCCGAAATGAGGCGGTCGCGTCGAAAAAAAATGAAACACCTCTCATTGATGATGACATGGCTGGTGGTCTGAAAAGACCAAAGTACGTGGCGTTTGGAATGTAGTCGGTGGTGTGAATCTTCATGCTGCTCTCGCCGCCTGTGAACGTTTTGTACGCTACACTGAGGCCCACGGGAAGGGCCACCATGGTAACAAGGACCATGCGCCAGGCAAAGCTGAGTTTGGATGCCAGAGGTTTGTTGCGAAGAATTCCGTCGTAATTCTGTAGCGTGGAATTCCCAACGCGGGCTTCGAGAAGTAAAAACAATGTCGGCGTGACACTGGCTAGGCACAGGTTCATGATGCTGAGAAGGAACCCAATGACGATGAGCTGACGGTTCCCGATGCCAAGATACCATGAGACGTGACGGTCTGAGACTACCAGGATTGACAGCGCCAGGCAAGCCAGGGCTACAAAAGCCACCAGAATATCCATGCTATGGAACATCTTTTTTCGGGATGGCTTGCCAAGCGGTGCATCATGGTCTGGGGACTGGTTGAGAGGCGTTTCGGATGTTGTCGAGGCGATTGTGTTGCGGCTGGCATTGTTCTGTAACTCGTGCAGGACATTATTCGAGTTACGGGCGAGAGGGAGATACCTTGCCAACCTACCAAGTAGGCCGGAAATTCGAAGTCGTGAAGCCATCTTGAAGGACTAGAAAGAATGCCAAAAGTTGCGGGATAAAACTGGATCGCTGCATCATCATCCTTATGAAGGGCGAGCAACTCCCACGGTGCCTCCCATCTTGATTTTCAATGGAGGCAGCCCGCATGGGTGTTGACACCGAAAGGAGTTGATGCATTGAAGCGAATGGTGCACACGATCATTTACAAGAAACAGCAGAGGCGCATTTCAGAGGGTGTGCATGCCTGCATGGTATTTCTCGACGCTCAATGGCCAGCCCGATCGCAGTCGCCCGCTGATGCTACCATTTCCAGTCAAAAAAAAAGGCAAACATAGCTAAATTCATTGGATAAGGTTAAATCATTTTGAAGGGGCTTAGCAAGGGCTGTCAGAGGCTTGGAAATGGAAGACGCGTCAGGCAACTCAATGGCAAATGGCAATTGCTACGCCGCTGTGAAGCAGGGACACGTCGCGACGGACGGCAGGGAATGTAACGTTGAACAAAGCATGGCTCATCAATTAGTACTAAGGATACATTATTCTACAACTCATCATGGTCGTCGAGTGAACCCAGTCAGCTCGGGGGCTTGCACGTCCAGTTCTCAACATCCTTCGACCCATGCGGCCCAGACCCTCCAAACGAGTTCACCAACGGGTACTTGCAATGCCGGCGCTGGAAGTCAATACCCAACCCCGCGGTATCATTCACAAACTTCGTCCCCTTAATCGTCTCCGGACCGACCCCGTTCTCGACCCAGTTCACCACCGCAGCGAGGATATTGTGCTCCGCGTCAAACGGCAGGTTGTCATTCATCGCCGCCGCGCCGCCGCCCTGTCCCACAACCCACGCCCCGGGGCCCGCCGAGCAGTGGAACATGCCCGAGATGCGGAAGAAGCGCGCGAACTCGTCCATGCCCTTGTTATCCAGCCCCATGCCCTTCGCGAGGCGGTCGTAGAAGACGGGCGTGTGCAGGCTCGTGATCTGGTTGTCCTGCGTGCCGTGGTACATGAGCAGCTTGCCGCCCAGGGCCTTGAACTTGGACAGGTCGCTCGGGTTCGTCCGGATGCGGCCCGGGTTCTTCTTGTCGGCGTCGATGCCGTCCGGGTCCCAGCTTGTACGTCGCCGGGTCCCACTTCGGGTCGTTCTTGACGGCGAAGCGGAACCAGTTCTCCGAAAGCGCGAAGGGCTTGCCGGCGTACAGCCCGTCGGCCGACACCACCTCGCTGCCCGGGTTCATGCCCGGCCAGAAGAGCGTGCCGTTGGGGTAGTTCGTCGGCGCGAAGATTTCTTCACGATGTCGACCT
Source organism: Colletotrichum camelliae (assembly GCA_018853505.1). Lineage (NCBI taxonomy): Eukaryota > Fungi > Ascomycota > Sordariomycetes > Glomerellales > Glomerellaceae > Colletotrichum > Colletotrichum camelliae. Next base: position 3,824,675 of record JAELVL010000001.1, read on the forward strand.
GTGGCGCCGTGAGGCAGCCTGGCCCTTGTCCTTGGCGTCGTCCTTGCACTGGATCTTGGACGGATCGAAGTGGCAGCGGGACGGGTCCTCGATGATGCCGTCCTCGGCGCCGTCGATGGTGTCGCACTGCTTCAGGACCTCGTCGTGGATGGTCATCTTCCAGACGGTGGCGCTGATGAAGTTCTTGGAGTCGGCGGCGCCGGTGAGGGGGAAGAAGCCGGCGCGCCAGGAGTAGAGGTTGTTGAAGTCGACGGCGGGAGCGCCGGCGACGATGCCGTCAAAGTCCTCGGGGAACATGTCCGCGGCCTGGATGCCCTGGCGGCCGCCGAGGGAGCAGCCCAGGTAGTACGACTTCTTGGCGCCGCTCTTGTAGAGGGTTTGCACGAGCTGTTTGCCGGCCTCAACGCCAACGTGAAGTCTGTGTCTTGGTTAGCCTACGGGATCTCAGGAGGGAAAGCTCAAAACGTACGCCCGGAATGAGAAGTCAGTCACGACCTCATCGTTGTTGAGGAACTGTACGCCCGTGGTGCCGTCGTGGCCGTTGTTGGTCCCCACGGCCGCGAAGCCGTTGGCGGTTGCGTACGCGAGATCCTCGTAGTGCACACCTGGCATGTGCGGTTAGTCAACTAGAAGGCTTCATTTCAAGTCTCACTCCCAGTCACTCACATCCGTCCAGACCTCCACCACCCACAGTCACCATGCGACCGTTCCACTTCTCAGGCAGCCAGACCTCCGTCACGACCTCAGACTTGGCCGAGGTCGTGAGGTTCATGGCGACTCGGCACAAGTTCGCCCTGACAACCTGGCTCGCGCGGCCGCAGTTAGCGTTCTGCTCGGGGAAGGTGAGATTCGTGCCCGAGGCCACGAACGTCTGCACCCTGACCGTCGAGTTGGTCACGATCGTCTTGGGTGTGAGAGCGAGGCAGTCATCCTGTACTGTCGCGAGTGCCGGCGCGGCGAGCGCCGCGGCGGCGACGAGGGCCTTGAGCATGGTTGGTTGCAAGGAGTGATGGGATGTCGACGACTAGCGGTTCACCTCTCTACCGTCCTGCGGGTGGCTGAACAGCAAGTATTTGACTCGAGAAAGCGGAGGGACAAAGGACATGTCCGCGGATGAACAGCGGTGTGGTTTATTAAACTCGTCAATGTTAGCCCGAGCTCATGTGAGGGGTACCTGGTCACGGGCGGGGTAGCTTAAAGAGACGAGGACGGACTTCGTCCCATGATTTCTTGTCGTAGCCCGAACATCGGGCAGTCCTTGAGACCATGAGACTTGAAGCCGATTTGAGACGACAAGTAGGTCCGAGGCATTGATGAAATTCTGCGATTCCGCTGAGAAAGCCAAGCAGCACGATATAGATTGTTTGCGCAGCTTTGCCCTCTGTTGTATGAACTTCAAAGGCTTCACCGTTAAGCTAAAGCCGGGATGTTTGTTTGTGGAGGACGCTAATTTCCCTGGGGTTCTTGGGGTAAGGTTAGGTGATTGAAGATCGCAGTGGAGGTGGATGCACTGGGGTTTAGCGCCATTGGCTAGGTTCATCCCTGCATGCAGCTCATGTTTCCCATCAGGAACGGCACTCGAAAAAGCCGAAGGCTGGGCTGGGTGTGAGCAGGTTGAAGAGTTTCTTCAGTCCCTGAAACGAATCGGGCCAATCAGTCATCGACGAGCCGAAACAGGGCCAAATTGTGCAGTAAGTTTGGGCACGCAATGTTTGGACCTCTCAGGTGCGCGATAACGGATTGCCACTCGTTTGGATGTTCAACCTGTTGTCTTGTCCTTCACAGATAGGAATGCCCTGACGCTCAGGTCTTCAAGGCCAAGTCTCAGTCGGGCCACCAGAGACAGGACAGCTGTCACAAGACGACAGCTGTTTTGGCTCTGCTTCAGTCGGCCGGTCAGTTTGAGGCCTGCATGCAGATGCAGCGCGTCTGCGCCGTTGGCGTTTTGCCTCTATGCCTGAGTCAATATGAATTGCCATCCTAGAGATTCTGGTCGTCTGGTTCAAGGTACTGAGGCAATGTGTGGAGATGTGACTTTGCATTTAGCATTGCGAAAGGTGCCGTGTTGCCGAGTGTGAGTGCCAGACGCTTGTTTCACCGGCATACATCCGGGACCCACTCCTCCGTCCCGGCACCGCGAGCCGGAGCTGAGTACGGCAGTTCGCAAGGGAAGCACCGTGCTTGAATGACCACGCAGGATGATGGACTAAAACAGATAAAATTCGCTTGCCGCAACATTGAAAAAATATTCAGCATCTATAATTCGCTTCCTTTTTCTCAGGGTACCGGAGTGCATGCAAGTTTAACTGGAACCACACGTTTGACTTCGAGCCACCAAAATGGGCTCAGATGCGCAAACCGCCAAACTATGGTTCTGCCATACTGCTCGGAGTCCGAGGGCTCCCGAGAATCAGAGAAATTGGCACATTGATACTCGATATTCAACATGTGCAGGGTCCTAAGGCGGGCGATTAAACTCAATTATCTGCATTTCTTCCTACGAGACGAGGGCAACTACAAATCCCGCCCGTAATCCGGAGGAGAATGGAAGGCATCGATTCACCACGGCTTCTTTATTGGAATAAGATTCCGAAAATTCACAGTACAAGATGAGACTAGATGCATCTTGGGCCTGGGTCCCTTCCAGTGCGCCCCCATGAGAAAATCTCGGAACGACGACCCGTCCCTCACGGAATGCGTAATCTCAGGCCCCTCGTAGCCCAAAAGCCATTCGCAAAAGGCCGCCGAACCGGGGTCCAAGAGCGGATCGTTAATGCATTCCGGCCATATCTGCCTCCTCCAGTCTATCTTCTGCACAACAATCGTTTTCAGCCTTGGACAATGTTTGGCGAGCTCCTCGCACACCTCGTCCATGTAGTTTTCCATGGACCACTGCAGTGCGACGTGCTCGATTTTTTCGAGGAATTGCCGCTCAAGAGGTATCAGAGTGTAGATCCCTGCTTCCCCTTCGGCGAGGTGGAACAAGGTCTTGCTGAAATCAGCCCAGTAGACACCAGAAAGCGGCGGTCGCTCCGGGACGCAGTGGCTTCTGTCGTAGACTTTGTGGAGGACAGACCAGGATTCTCTGTTGGTGAAGCCTGCGCGACACTCGGGCGGCGACTCGCTGATGCGGGTGAAGAATGGATACCTCGCTTTTCCCTTTCTCATCATATCCGTCGAAGCAGTTCTTGTTGGCATACCATACGGATGGCGAGGCCGTGAGTGCTTCGATCCATATCATCTCTCGAAGCTCTGGCGGTAGCTTCGGAAAACAGGTGAACGTAGTTAATGTCGACATGTTGGGTATATAAATGCTGAAACTAGATGAAAAGACGCGAGTTTGGAGATGCCAAATTTTTCGAGGGTTGAAAGAATGATGTAGCAGAATGGAGGTACGTGGCTACCTCGGTGCCGGTTTTGTTGTGCGAATCCATGGACCTTGACGGACAGTTCTCAAAGTTAGATGACCGACGACGGAGATGCATGTTCTCCCTCACTGGACCGCCATCTCCCGATCAACATCGACCCAGCTCTTCAAGCTGTTGGTATTCACAAACTCGCTCCGGTCAAGCCGCGACAACGCCTGGTGAAATCGCGCATGTACTCCGCAGCGCGCCGCGCAGGCCGCTCGTGGGCTTCAAAGGGGCAGTTGAGCAGCGTCACTGCCACATCCCGCACCTTGTACGTCTACACCACCATCAAAGGTTAGCTTTCACCCAGGACGAACATCAAGGTGGTGGTGAGTTCACATACCAGATACAGCCCGTTCGGCTCGAGGTAGACGTACGGGATGCTATGCAATAAATGCAGCAGCTGCCGACAGATGTCCTCCCTCTCAGCCCAGTTCGCCTTCAACGCCGCTGCCACATCCTCACCCCCCATCGCGGCGTTGGGCCCGATCGCACTCTCCTGCAGCACCACGTCAATCTGCTCCAGCAGTATGCTCTGCAGCCACAGGTGCGTGACGTGCAAGTTCGCCCGCATGATGTCCGCCTGGCCCTGGACGATCTTGGAGTGGTCCACCGGCCGGCTCTGCATCTCCGCGGCAGGGCTGTCGTAGCTCGACACCGCAGGCTGGCTGTCCCCGTCGTACCGCGGCGTGACGGGCGCCTCGTAGCTGTCCGACGACGCCCACTGCCGCATCGGCCCCGGCGCGTCGTCGAGCATGTACCGCAGCTCGGCGAGCAGGTCGCGCAGGCGGACGAGGCGGACGGCGGTGCCGCGGCGGAGCTCGCACTCGCAGCCGACGGTGGTCATGGCTTCGCGGAGGCCCTTGAGGAAGACGCGGGAGTGCAGGTTGTAGGCGCTGGTGAGGGTGAGCTGCGGCGGGCGCGGGGGTTCTTGGGCGCCGGCCGCGCAGGGTGTGCCGGGGGAGATCAGGGGCGGGACGGAGGGCACGATGCGCGTTTCGAAGATTTGCTCGTCGTCGACGGCGAGGGGCATCAGGGCTTCGAAGTTGACTTCGCGCAGGTCGTTGGGGTGGAAGTAGGTGAGGTGCTCTGAGCGGCCGCTTTGGACTTTGGTGTGTCTTGTGGGATGTCAGCTGTATTAATATGAAAATGACCGGAGGGAAGTACGTACGCCCAGGCGTAGAAGAGCAACCAAAAGGCCTTCTTTCTGAGTTGTGTCTCGATGCAGTTGAGCCCGTCGTAGTCTGATATGCGATGAAGCCCAAGTAGCCGACCGAGCTGCATGAACTCGATGTCAAACATCCTGCTCCTATTTGCCTGCCCGGTCTGAAAGCATGCTACTGAGAGAACGTACGAGACGGCCCATTTTCGTGAGTTGATCTGATCGAAATATGTCGCATCTCTCAGCCGCGTGGCCATCTCAGCACAGCAGTTGATGAACGCGGTGCGCGTCTCAAATCTGATGCCCACTTCAGGGTCAACGGCCCGATACACCCTGAACCGCGACGGCAGCAGTCCGACAGTGAGAGCCACGAGACTCATCAGCAGCGCAAAGAAGTCACGGTCCGTGAGATCGCGGTTGCTGGCGAGGTCGTGACGGAACGTCGGCCGGTGGACGACGGGCACCAGGGGGTAGACCAGGTCGAGGTAGTCGGCCATCATGATGTTGATGAGCGCTCTGGAGCAGACCTCGTCTGTCGGAAACCCCTGGCCGGATATCGACGGCGAGTCGGTGTGCGCTGCTGCTGCGACTACTGCGCGAGGTGAAGGGCCGCCGAGGACCGCATGCGAGGTCTCGTATGGCGATCTAGCCTGCGACACCTCGGAAGACGAGGGCCATCCTCAGCAGGCAAGACCAGGACCGGCTCATGGTTCAACGACCGCGATACCGGTCTTTGTGCCGGTACCTGCGTCGGTGTCTCAGTCTCGATTGCCGGCTCGACGTCACTCTTATCCGACATTGAAGCGAGCCTCTTCCTACAAGGATGTAAGTACAGATTACATGCAAAATATGTAACATCAGTCCCTCCCAAACCCTTCCCCATGCTTTCCTGCCACCACAGATCAGATCGGCTCACCTTCGCTTCGGGCCCCTCGGCCTCGTGGGCACAAGGAAGCTGCACGAGATTCCCAGGCGGATGCAATCGCGGCACTGCGCCCCGGGACTCTGCGCATCCTCTTCAAAATGGCATTTCCTCCTGCGGGCCCGACACGCATCGCAGGCCCTGCTAGCCAAGCTGGCCCTGCTGCTCGGACCGACTACTACCACGGCGGCAGCAGCCGGCGTCTCGGGCGTCTTGCTGCTGCTGCTGTCACTTCTCCTCCTCCTCCGCGCTGTAGACGACGACACTGACGTTGATCGACGCATGCTGTAAGTCACCGGCGACCCATCGCGGGGGTGGGAATCATGGGGTACGAAACCCGGGAGCGTGGTTCGTTCCTTCGGCGAAATGGGCGGCGAGATTTTTTTGAGGGGGAGAAATAGCGAAAGCTGGGTTTTCTTGGGGGGTTGAAGAATGCGGAGAATTGGGGGCCTCTTTAGTGCTTTTGCTAGTTTTTTTCTTCCCTTCTTTCTTCTCCAAAGTAACCCCGGCGAGTATTTCCGGGGTCCCCAGTTGCTTAGCCCGGATTTCCACTTTGTTGGTCACTTGACATGGGATGGCGGTCTTTGTGGAGAGGATCGGGTGATGGGGAGGGAGGGGCCTTGTTGGGGGGAGAATCGGACGGTTTCCGAAATGGCTCGAATCAAGTGCGGAAAGGGGTGTCTATGTTGGCGGAAATAGATACCTCCATACCTAGCCAGGCAAATTACGTATGCCAAACGGGAATTCAATAACGTCAAGTTTGAACAGAATTTTCCAAGTCTATTTCGTGATGGGTTCATTACAATGTACAGTCATTCCACCAAGCACCGTTGCATGATGTCTAATTTCTCAGGTGATGCCCCAACCGTCTAAGCCCGCAGACCGCTCCATCTCCTCGTCTTCTCTACAGAGATAGACGACTCCAAGAACTCCCCGCGACTGCTCGTGCCCACCAGGATGCCATACGTGCCCGCATCGCTGCGCCAGCAGTCCTCCATCTCGGCCCAGTAGCTCGTCGCGCGCAGCAGATCCAGCGTGACCTCCGCCGTGGCGCTCGCGCCCGCCTCGAGGGTGACCTTGGCGAAGCCCTTGAGCTCCTTGGCCGGGCGCGTGATGGTGTCGCGGATGGTGCTCGTGAGCGGCGTCGGCGCCGCGGGGGTGACGTAGACCTGCACGACCTCGGCGCCCGCGCGGGAGCCGGTGTTGGTGACCTTGACGCGGACGGTGACGCTCTTGTCTGCGTCCTGCGAGACGGAGAGGTCGGAGACGGAGAAGGTGGTGTACGAGAGGCCGTGGCCGAAGGGGAAGAGGGGCGTGATGTCGAGGTGTCGTACCAGCGGTAGCCGACGTAGACGTCTTCGCTGTAGAGCACGCGGCCGTTGTCAGAGCGGAAGTTGAGCGCGGCGGGGTTGTCCTGGACGCGGCGGGGCATCGTGAGAGGGAGCTTTCCGGCCTGCGTGATGGATGATTAGTGATATTGTCTTCATTGTCGTTAAAGGAGATATCGCTTACTGGGTTGACTTCGCCGAAGAGCACGTCGGCAATGCCGTTTCCGCACTCGTTACCGCCGAACCAAGCTTGAACAACTGCGCCGGCTGGTCAATCCAAGGCATGGCGACAGGCGTGCCGCTCTGGACTACAGCAGTGTTGGGATTGGCAGCAACCACAGCCGCGATCAAGTCGTCAGTGCCAGGGGGCAGGGCCATGTGAGTACGGTCGAAGCCCTCAGACTCCCACTCGCCGCTGAGACCAGCGCAGATGACGACCTGGTCAACGCTCTTGGCGACCTCGACGGCCTCCTGGATCGCGGTCTTGGGCTCCAGTCTCGGCATCCGGCGAAGCGCACACCGCCTGGCCGAAGTCGACTGTGCCGGAGGGCTTGATCTTGCTGGTGGCCGAGCAGCCGAAGCGCACGAGCACGCGGTAGTTCTTTCCGGCTTCCAGGTGCATGCGTCCCGTCTCCTCGACGGTACCGCATCCAAGGAAGCTGTTGCCCAGACGCTGGTTCTCCACGTTCGAGACGACCAGCTTGCCGTCGATGTACAGCTCGCCGGTTCCGTGGACAGAGAGACCGAAATCCCACTCGCCGGACCGCTCAGGGGTGAGGATTCCCTCCGTCTCGGCCCACCAAAGGGGGTTGAGGTCGGCGTTCTCGTAGTCGACGAACCAGATGTTGGCGTCGTCGAGGACACGCTCCTCAAGCGCCTTACGGGCGTCAGCAGCGCCGTTGGCAGCCGGGGGGTCGTTGTAGATGCGCAGGACGAAGCCCTTCTGCTTGCCGTCCGGCGTGCGCAGGTTCTTGCCGAGGAGAGGCAGGGACTGGTGGCCGTACGCGCCCTGGGAGAAGACGACGTCGCTGGCGAGGCCTGGATGCCCTCCAAGGGGTGACGGTCTTGTAGGCTCTGAGACCGGCGCTGCCGCCGCCGCAGTACGTCGCGATGGTGGCGTTGGGGCCGATCACGGCGACCTTCTTGGTCTTGTCGAAGGGGAGGATGTTCCTTTCGTTCTTCAGGAGAACCAGAGACTTGGCTGCCGCCTCGCGCAGCAGGGCGATGTGCTCGGGGGTGTTGGCCTCGGTTTCCGGGGCATTAGGCGGGATCTTGGTGTTCTCCAGGCCGTGCTTGACCAGCTTCAAGATGTTGCGCACGGCAGAGTCCAGCACCGACTTCTTGACCTTGTTCGCGGTGACCGCGTGGGAGAGGGTCTCGCCACGCCAGCGGGTCGGGCCAGGCATCTCGAGGTCGAGGCCGGCGTTGATGGCCTCGGATGTGCTGTAGGTGCCGTACCAGTCGCTCATGACCAGACCGTCCCACTTCCAGTCGTCGCGCAGGACCTCTTGCAGGATGTGCTTGTTCTCGGCGGCGTGGTGGCCGTTGAGCTGGCTGTAGGAGGTCATGATGGCCCTCGGCTTACCCATCTCGATGGCGATCATGAAGGGGAGCAGGTAGATTTCTCTCATGGCGCGCTCTGTGACGATGGCGTTCACGGCCATGCGCTCGCTCTCCATGTCGTTGCAGACGTAGTGCTTCAGGGTGGCGGAAACGCCGGACTCTTGCACTCCGTTCACATAGTGGCCGGCGATGATGCCCGAGAGGACGGGGTCTTCAGAGTAGGACTCGAAGCCGCGGCCGCCGAGCGGGCTGCGCTGGATGTTCACCGTAGGCCCGAGGAGGACGTGGGCGCCCTTTGCGTGAGCTTCATCTGAGAGCAGACCTCCGAGGCGCTTGACGAGTTCTGTGTCGAATGTCGCGCCGATGGCCGTGCCGCAGGGAAGGCATGCGGAGGGAGTGCTGTCGAAGAAGTGAGTGCCGCGCACGCCGTTGGGGCCGTCGGAGAGGCGGATCGGGTTGATCCCCAGGCGCTCAATGGTTTGTGTATGCCACCATCCGTTGCCTGTAGTGTGGTCAAGATCTGATCTGAGCAAAACTTCCCAAGAGGCTTACCAGCTGTGAGGGCCACCTTCTCCTCCAGAGTGAGCTGCTCGAGCAGCGCTTCGACATCCATCGTGACGTTCTGCTGGTGGGGAGTCTCTGGGAGAGTTCGGATGAGAAACACAACAGATGAGCTTCGAATCAAACTCAAGGGAACACGGTCAAAGAAACAACTGCTTGGGAAAAAGAGGAAAATGCGCTATTCGATCGGCACTCTTCTTATTCCTGGAGCACGCGGGGAGCTCTCCAGACCCGTCGCAACCGCGGGGTTCCTGGCCCACACATGGAGGGCGTCAATTGAGCTCCGACAAGCATGACGTATTTTCACTTGCAGCAGTGTTGCAACGAGGAGACAACTGGGTCCTGCAGTCCTGCATGTCCACCTTGTCCGAGGCCGTCGCGTGGGAAGTGAGCCGACGCGACGGGTCACGATGGCAGCAGAGTTGTTTGAAGAGGCGGAGAAATACGAGTCGGCAGGAATCCGACCAAGATCCCTTCTGCAGATGGATTAACTGCACGGACCACCATCGAGTCCTAGTGCCAATAGTCACACTCATTTGCGTTTGCATTACCCGAAACCCCTGTCAGTGCGCGATTTATTGCCCCTTAACACCACTTTTTGCTATATATACATATAAACACTATAAATATATTAATTAACGCGAATTATTATATAAATTAATTATTAATAGCTTTAGAAGAGCTTTTTTTTGCTAGAATCTATATATTATCTTTCTTTTTATCTTCCTAAAGTTAACTCTTTTTAAGTATATATTTTAGGGTATTAAAAAAGCTAAAGCTATTACTAAATATATTAATTTAAAGCTTATAATATTATTATTATCTATTTTACTAGTATTATTAGTAAATTAAAATATATTATTATAAAATCTAAGTATATAATAACTATTAATATTATTAATAAATATCTTTTTTCTTTATAATATTTATATAATTATATTTTATTTTCTAGTTATAGAATATCTTAAATATATTAATACTAAAGATCTTATTATTAAACCTATTTAGTAATATAAAGTATATAATATAGGTTCTTATTATTTATCCTCTTTATTAGTATCTTATTAATTAAAATTATATTAATATTATAAAGTAGATAATACTAAAGCTATTAAGTAATAAATAATAAGCTTAATTAAAAAGTTACTATTTATATACTACTTTAATAATAAATTAATTATAAATCTTATTAAATATAATATTATAATAGTTTAAATCTATTATTAATAATAAAAAATATTTAAAAATATATTAAAACCCTATTAACTAATAAAATTTAGATATTATAAAATAATACTAATCTATAGCCTCTAGCCAGCTACTGTGATTTTTACCTGGAACTTATACTATAATAACCTCTAACTTACCCCTTCAGCTAACAGCCTACTAGTTATATAATCTCAGCTTCAGCCCTATCCCCCCCCCTGCACGCGTTAATGTACGCTATCGTTATATTAGATAATCTCATCACTTATAACATTACTTTAATAATAACTTCACAACTTTAACTAGGTTTAATTACTACAGACTTTCTTCTACTTTTTAACCTATTTTCTAACCCTTACTCACACCTTCTATTAACTCAGCTGTCTTCTCTACTACCTACTTAGAAACACCCTCTAACGCTAATATCTAGCATAATATCTTTAGAGGCTGTTATACTATCGCTATCTAAGCTTTCTATTAATTAGGCTAATATCCTCATAATTCTATAGTCGTTAGTAACACCCACTATATTATAGTTTGGCCAGGTCAGCTTACTAGCTATACTGCCCTACTAAGAATATCGTTAAAGTAGGTGTAATAGCTAGGATTAGCAGCGAACGCAGCTATATTACTTAGCTGAGGTATATAGGCGTTTCTCGTAGCCTTACTACTAACGTTAGCTTTCAGAACTATGAAGTATAACCTAGCTATAGCTAACTAGTCTTCAAGGCTCTGTAGGTTAAAAGGCGTCGTTTTACTAATTATAGTAAGCCTAGCCCTATAGTTAGTATTAATCTTAGTATCTTAGGGCGTGCTTTAGGTAAAGCCTTATAGTATAAAGCCCTATAGATTAGGTAGGATAGAATATATCGTGAAGGAATCTAAGTAGTTTTCTTATAGGATAAGGAATAGGCTCGAGGCTTAGCGCGAGTAGCGTCTTAAGTATATAGCTAAAACAAGCTTTTCCGTGGCTAAAAACCTTATAAAGCTATCTCTACGTGAGTTACGTAAGCGAGGCTATTAACCTTACTAGTAATAAAGCTATTATTAATAAGGCTAATAGCTATAACAGGCGGCTATAGTTAGAGTTAGCGTAAGCAGTTATTCCAGACCTCTAGGTATATATACTTCGAAGCTACTAGACTGGGCACTAACTGAGATGCTTTTACTGCTTTTTACTTTACTGTGAAAACCTCTACTAAGTAGGCTTAAAACTTCCTTAATATAAAATAATACTAATCTATAAAGAGGTAATTTTTAAACTCTTATATAATAAAACTAACTACTACTTTAATAAAGTTTAAAGTTTTCTTAAAGAGAAGTTTAATTTATTTATATTTATATTAGTAATCTCTTACTATTTTAAAAAGATCTAATAGAAAAAAAAAGATTTCATGTATTACTTAGTAATAAAACTAAGCTATATAAGAGGTATATATTATATTAATCTATAACTATACTACTAATATATTTATTTTTATTAATAAAAGTAGTATTAATTATTAAAGTAATATTAGATATATAGGTTAAATACTAAAAAGTATAAAGCTATTAAAGTAGAGTATTCTAAAAAGAAGTATATAGTATTATATTTTACTAGCTTTTACTATTAATAGTTTTCTTAATTATATTATTTATCTTAGATATATAATATTAATAGCTTTTTTTTTTTTACTTTATTACTAAAAATAGAAATATTTCCTAGCTTAAAAATTAATATATTATAAATATATATAGTATAATATAAAGTAGTTAGAAGAAACTTACTAAGAGTATAATATTAAGTTACTCTATTTATTTATATACTTACTAGCTTTTAACTTTATTAAAGTATTTTTAGAGACTTGAAAAGCTACTTATAAAGGTAATTTATATAATTTAAATAACTTAAAATAATTAATACTTTCTTTACTAACTTTTTTTATAATTATACTATCTATATAGCTAGCTATACTAACACTATAAAAATTATTTTTATTACTATAGTATTTATATTAAATAGCTAAAAATATTAACAGAGAGGAGCTTATTATAAAGTTAAAAATTTATAGCTATAGTTATATTTAACTTTAATACTATTAAAAAACTTCTTTTACTTAAATAATATAATATTAATATTTTTAATTTTTATAATATTTTAATTATAGTATATTTTCTTTAGCTATAATATTAGAAGTATATCCTATTTATTAAATAAATTACTATTAGTTATTAAAGTTAAGATCTTTATATTTAAATAAAGAAATAGAAAAAAAACCTCTCTTTATCTATTAAAGCTTACTATTACTATTATTATTATTATTAAGTAATTAGATAAGAAATATAATAAAAAAATAAATATTATTAGTTATTTTAGTAAAAAGATCTTGATTAATAATATTAATAAGAAGTAATATATTATCTACTTAAAAAATTAGTTAGCTTTTAATAATATAAAGTAGTAAATATAAACTATAGTTTATTATTAAATTTATAATATTCTACTTAAATAAAAACTACTTAATTTAGCTTCTAATTACTTTTATAATATCTATAGAGATATTATTCTTATTAAACTAATTTATTAATACTTTTTAGAGAGATTTAAGTTAAAAATAAACTTATAGAACAGTTTTAAAAGCGCTATAAAGATTAGTATCTTATTTATTATCTCCTATCCTTTCTATTCTCTATAGATATTATATATATTTATAAAGAAGTTATAGTATAAGCTTAATTTAAAGAATAAGTAATAAGAAAGATAAAATTAGTAAATCCTATTTTTTAGTATATAGTAGTATTAATAGTAGTCTTATTAATAGTAGTATTAATAATAATAACTAAGTAAAAATATAGTTATAAAAGGGAAAATTTAGTAGTATATAGTTATAATATAGTAATAGTAATAAAATATTAACTTAGTTTATAATATTTAAATAAGAAAGTAGATTAAACTTACTAATATTATTTCTACTATTTCTATTATTTCTACTACTTCTTAACTTTAATATAATCTTATTTTATAGCTTAGAATTAATCTTAATAAAATATCTATTATAGTATAAAGTTATATCTATAATAATATCTTTTAAAGCTTTATTAATAATGATTAATTTATTAGCTATAGCTTCTACTTAAGCTATAAAATACTTTTTATTAATCTAAAAATAAAAAAGTAGCTCTATTAAGCTAAAAAAATAAAATATATAATAATTACTAGTAATACTATCCTTATTATTAATATACTTAACTCCTAATTTATATCTATATATAGCTTAAATTACTATATAAATATCTTAAATCCTCTTTTACTTTAACTTACTAGTTAATAATAAGTTACTTTACTACTTCTATTAATATAATAGCTTACTAGTATTACTAAGCTTAATAAGAATAAGCTTAATAAAGTTATTATTTTAGTGTAAAGTTTATAGAGTTATACTAAGTTATAAAAATATCTTAATAAAGTTTTAAACTAATATTATTTTAACTAAAAGGTTTATTTAAATAAAACCTATATTAGATAGTACTAAAGATAACTACTAAGAAGTATAATAATAGCTTATAGAGATTAGTATATATTAGTTAAGTAGTTTTAATATAGTATTAGTAAGAATTTTAATTTATAATTACTTATTCTTCTTATTATTATTAGAAATAGTATTAGTAATTTATTACTAATACTTAAATAGCTATAATTATAATACTCTAATATTTTCTAAGTTTATATAAAATATCTCTTTTAAAAATACTATTTAATAGTTTATTTTAGAAATAAAAGAGATTTAAATAGAGAGAAATATAAAAGTATAGTTAATATATTATAATTTATATTTATAATTAAAATCTTAAATTATATTTAATATAATATAGTTAACTACTAAATAGAAGTTATTTAGTTTTAACTTTTTAAGTTTAAAATTTAGCTATATCTTAATAGTATTTCTAATAATCTTAATATCTATATATATTTAAAGCTTTATATTAAGTAGTAATAGTAGTAATAGTTATTATAATAAAAGTAGTAAATAATACTTTTTAAATAAGTTATTTTCTTTAGTAGTAAGATTAATTTATAGCTTAATAGTAGTCTTAATAATAGTTTTAATATTATTAATTTCTAATAGATTTATAAATATCTTTTTAACTTTACTAGTATTATTATCTATTACTTCTAGTATTAATAAGTTATAATAATTATCTATAAAGTTTATTTATAGCTAAAGTTATTAAGTAATAACTATAATTATAAGTTTATATATATTACTACTAATATAAAACCCTCTTTTTTTATATTTACTCTATTTTAAAAGTTTAAATAACTACTACTTCCCCTATATTCTAAGTTTATTTTATTTCTTTTAGAGCTATTTAGAAACTTAGTTAACCTTTTTATAGTTAACTAGGAGGTTTTTATAATAGTTATCTTATTAAAAATAACTTATTTTAAGTTAAATTAAAGTTAATATAATATAAGCTCTCTCTTATACTTATCTTTTTAAAAAACTAAAATAAATAAAAAGGATTTTTATATTACTAGCTTTATTAATAGGAATCCTAATATTAAGAAGATATTCTTACTTCTATATAATACTACTAGCTTTAATAATTATATTAGTTATATAGATATATAATTATTATTATCTTATACTAGTATTATAAAATTATATATATATTATACTCTAAATAGTATTAAAAAGCCTAAATTATATTAAAAAGTATATTAATTAACGTTAGTAGTATTAATATAGATAGTAAAAAGTAGTATTAAGGGGCAATAAATCGCGTACTAACAGGGGTTTCAGGTAAGGCAAACGCAAATGAGTGCAACTCGCCAAAAGGGAAGCCAAAAGCGCAATTCTCCGCCTCGGTCTTCCGTCTTCAACTCCCGACCTCTCACCACCGTGCCTCCCACCATCACGATACACCAAACTGACTCAATTCTCCGCCTCCAGATCATGCTTTGTTGACTCCCGCTCTCTGGCAACAACACGAATCGATTCCCACTTTGTATCATCTGCCATGTGGGTCGTATGGGCCCCCGCGGATGCTATCCTGGAGGCGCGCCTCTTCTCCATGGGGGGCGCAACATTAGACAAGTCTGGCCCCATGGGCCATGCACCATGCGTGTGAGCCGAGTTCTTCGTTCCGGACGAACACGCGACGACCGGGGCATCGGAATAGGGGACTCCACTCCTTCTTTTTTTCTCGGTTTACCGTTTTCCCAAAGACCGTGCACCTGAACTGATTCCTTTGTCTTGCTCTCCACGTGGGAGAGAAGAGAGTTTTGTATATAGACCTGGCCTGTCCCCCGGTGACAGACGGTTGGTGATGCATCCCGGTGTCACGGTCCTCACAGGCTCTCGTCCGAGTCCAGACAATTCAACCACGACCTCATAGCCCAGAACACACTACCTAATCCGTGAAGCTTCTCCCCTTGCCCCCCCTTTCTTTGTTGCCAAACGTTACCCGCGACCCTCGGGAGTTGTCCGAACACCATTACAGTCAACATGGCGAGACCCGTTGAAGAACTGGACAGCCTGCCGAGCGATGGCAAGCCGTGGTGGAAGCATGGCTACATGCTGAAGCTCAACTTCATCACCACGTCCATGATCCTGTTCTGTATGTAGAACATCCCGTCTGTGAACCATCACCTGTTGCTCGCAACTAACTTCCGGCAACCCCCAGCGTCCGCCAACGGTTACGATGGAGGTATCATGGGCGGTCTCCTCGCCCTGAACACATGGAACACCTTCATGGACTTTCCCACCGGCGCGTACCTTGGCTGGATCGGCGCCATCTACTGGCTCGGAAACGGCGTCGCCTTCCCGGTGGCCGCCTGGGTCTCCAACCGCTGGGGCCGCAAGCCCGGCATCTACCTGGGCTACCTCTTCCTCATCCTCGGTGTCGGCATGCAGACGGCGGCCCAGAACGAGAAGACCTTTACCGTCTCCCGTCTGTTCATCGGAATCGCCGCCTCCTGGCTGGGTAACGCCGCGCCGCTCCTGATCAACGAGATCGCCCACCCGAAGCAGCGCTCCATCGCCAACGCCCTCTTCATGGTTGGCTGGTAGTATGTTCCCCCCTGAATCATGCCGCGGTGCTAGTAACCACGACGCTAACTGAGTTGCAAAAGCTTCGGCGGAACTTTGGTCGGCTGGATCGTGTTCGCCTGCCGTGACATTCCCTCCGACTGGTCGTGGCGCATCCCCGTCCTTCTGCAGATTGTCCTCCCCTTCGTCGCCTCCCCGGCTTCCTGATGTCCCCCGAGACCCCGTTGGCTCATCAGCGTCGGCCGCGTCGAGGAGGCCACCGAGGTTCTCGCGAAGCACCACGCCGGCGGCGACCGATCCAACCCCCTCGTCCAGTACCAGGTCGTCGAGATCCAGGCCACCATCAACGCCGAGAAGGAGGCTTCCGCCAGCGCGTCGTACGCCGACATGATCAAGACCCCTGGCAACCGCCACAGACTCTTCATCTCGATTACCCTTGGTATCTTCGCCCAGTGGGCTGGTAAGTTGTTCCTCTTGAAAGCTCGCCCTTCGAAGTCCTTGCTGATTTGGTGTTCTCAGGAAACGGTGTCGTTTCTTACTACCTGCCCCTCGTGCTCAACTCCGTCGGCGTCACCTCGACCACGAACCAGACCCTCATCTCGGCCTGCTTGAACGTTTGGAACCTCCTCTGGGCCATCGCCGCCGCAACCAACGTCGACCGCCTCGGACGCCGCTTCCTCTTCCTGACCTCCGCCAGCGTCATGTTGACCAGTTTCGTCATCGTCACCGGCCTCAGCGCCAAGTTCGCCGAAACCGCCTCCTCGAGCGTCGGCATGGCCGTCATCCCCTTCCTGTTCATCTTCTTCGCCGGCTACGACATCGCCATGTAAGTCCCCAGACGCAACCGCTGTATTTCCACACTCATAACTAACACGAAACGCAGGACCCCCTTCCTGACCGCCTACCCCTGCGAGATCTGGCAGTACAGCCTGCGCTCCCGCGGCCTCACCGTGACCTGGTGCTCCAGCGTCGTCGCCATCTTCATCAACACCTTCGTCAACCCCATCGCGCTCGAGGCCATCGCCTGGAAGTACTACATCGTCTTCATCGTCGTGCTCTTCTGCCTGCTCATCACGTCCTACCTGTACTACCCCGAGACGCGCGGCCACACGCTCGAGCAGATCGCGGTCATCTTCGACGGCGACAGCGCGGCGGCGCCCCCGCCGGCGGTGACGAGCGAGAAGATGGAGGTTATGGTTACGCATGGCGACGAGTCGGATAAGAGGCAGGAGTTCCAGAGTGATGCGGAGCATAGGGTTTAAGGGGGGTTTGATGAGTTGATGTGGTGTTGGGCCATGATTAATGTGGTCTGGAGGAGCAAAATCTAACAAAATTAGTGTAATTGAGGATATCCATGATATCTAGTCTATGCTTTACGAATCGCACATGGCTATGAAGAAATCGGACGCAATGTGATCCAACCTGGTCAGCAATGGTGTTGGTGACCACGAGGCTTGCCTGTAGTTTTTCCATTTTGATGCGCTCTTTGTGAGCCTGTTGTTGGTATGTATTTGATTGGACCACGTCGACCCAGGCATGCCATATGCATCTGAGTGGCGAAGCAGTGCCTACCGAATATGATGTGGTGCATACCCCTCCTACAATCAGGCTGAGCAGGACCTCGACTTCTTGATTCCACCTTCCCCCGCCTGCTTTCTCACCCGGGCTTGTCGCTCTGTTGCGGCTCCTATCATCTCAAATTACCCAGCTTTCAAAGAACAACAACACCTCCCGTCGTCCTTCCAAAACACACAATGCGTCATGTCCATTCGATTGATCGACATCAAGACGCTGCGACTAAAGTCGTTCAACAGCGCAAAGGCACCTCCGTACGCCATTCTATCACACACCTGGGTTGAAGATGAAGAGATTAGCTTCCAAGAGATGTGCCAAATCAGTGAAAACCCCAACCACCCGGCAGCGAATATGTCTGGGTACCGCAAGATCGAGGAGACCTGCCGCCTGGCCACGAACCACGGTCTCGAATATGCTTGGGTGGATACTTGCCGCATCGACAAAAGCAGCAGTGCCGAATTGAGCGAGGCCATAAACTCGATGTTTCGCTGGTATCGAGATGCGAAAGTATGCTTTGCATACTTGAGCGACTTCTCTCTGGCCAGCTCCGATCTCGACCTCATGATGAAGCCCCACACAGACTCTTCGTTCTCTAACGACGTCCTTTACATATCCAGTTACGATCTCAAAAAGAATTCCGGCATGGAAGGCTGCAAATGGTTCACTCGCGGTTGGTGCCTCCAAGAGCTTATAGCTCCCAAGCACATGATCTTCTACAACAAGGCATGGCTGGAAGTTGGTACAAAGTCAACACTGATGGAATGTATCACTTCAATCACCCGTGTAGACAAGAACGTTCTCGAAGACCATACCGACATGTATTCGTTGCCGGTGGCCCGAAGAATGTCCTGGGCGTCAGGCCGGATCACCACCCGCGTCGAAGATATCGCATACTGTCTCTTGGGAATATTTGACATTAACATGCCCATGCTCTACGGCGAGGGCGAAAAGGCATTCTCAAGACTACAAGAAGAGATAACCCGGCGCTTTAACGATACATCAATTTTCTTGTTTTCTCCGAAAAAGTTACCAGCTCAGATTTCCTATTCACCACGAGCCGCAACACCACAAGCCAAAGGAAAACGAAAACCAGGAGACATCAGCCTCACACCCGACTCCAAAGCTTCACATATGACCAACTTGAAACTCTCAGCCACAGAATATGTCGAGGAGCTATCGACTTATCAATTCTGTGACATGTTCGCCAACTCACCAGCAGACTTTGATGACTGCGGGGACATTGTGTATAAACCCGGTTCCAGAGCCCTATTCGACAGAAAAGCATTTTCAGTAACCAATCGAGGCGTCCAACTCGGCGAGCACCTTTTGTGGTGCGACTGGGGGAAATACTGCTTTATATGGGAGACTGCTTTCCATCACTCAAACTACATCAATCATGTGTCAAATGGTGCCATCTTTCTTCGAAAAATTGGTCGCAACCTTTTCACGGGAGTACTACTTCCTCGGGCAGACATCAGTAGTGCGCGGTACATCTTCCATGAGGACGTTTGCATCCTTCCCCACATAACACCTTCAATTTGTGAGCAGATGTTCAACACTCTTGAGGCAGTCCTGCGTATTCAGGTCGAATCTCCTAGAGGGTTGAATGTGTCTTTTTCACAGCAAACCCCCTTGGATACTTGGGATGAATCTGGGAAGCTCTTCCTCTTCCCTGAAAACCTTTCCAGCAGCGGCTCCAATCTCTCCTTCAATGGTAACTCTTTTACGAGATCTGTTCAAGTGAGTGTCAAGCAGGATGGGGTCGAGGACGTGAACTTTTATCTGCGGTTCCTACTGAGACATCATCACCCCAAGGGCAATGAAGCTTTTGTTCTATTGAGTAGAGATCCGGCGACAAAGTCTAGGAGATCCTATGGTGAAGACTCGTTTGACGAGTATCTGCAAGTGCTGCTGAAGGCTAGAACGTTGTCAGCTGAATCACACCAGGCCTTTGAAGGATTGAACGTGGATGCCCATATCTACCGAGACCGTAAGCAGGGGTGGCCGTCTCGAGGTTTCACATGTTCAGTGGAAATCAGTTCAGACTATAATTTGAGGCCCCGGCTGAAGTGATGAGAGTATTCTATTTCTGACTATCAGTTGATGGACATGAGTCTTTTTGCTTAGCAACATACCTATCCTCGTGTATTTCTTCTACACTTCGCGTTAATCAATCTCTTCATCAATCTCATTAACAGAATTAGCACTTACGTGAGTTATCTTGATGCAATATCCAGATCATCACCAACTTGTTATTCCCATTCTAAGAACTATGAACATGTAGAACATGGCCGGCCACATCTGACTACTCTCATGGCGTAACAACATAACACTTGTTTCCTTAACTTGTGTTTACTTTTCATAGCTTCTATACCGCTATGATTGTTATTGCCACCATCAATAATGCCACTGAAAGTCGAAGGCGTCAACAAAGGCACCCGGAAAACCGTACGTCTCAGCATGGCTGTTGTTTACCGCATGCTTTTCATGCTGGAGTCTCTCAATCTCCCAGATCAGCCGGTTGATCTCGATTTACTTGACAATCACTTATAGCTAAAAGAGCCCCGTGGGCGTGTCATGATCTCTTCAAGTAAGATGTTTGTTGTGGGGAGGCACAATACGGAGAACACCCGATGAATAATCGGTTACACCATCTCAACGAGGAACGAGGGATGGTCCCTGCCATAAATCCAACAACGTTTTCAATACTGAAAAGCCGTGATACGGTATTGCATTAGTACTACTGCACTCGGAGATTGCTCCTGAGATCCAGCGCCTCGAGCACGGGGACGGCGATATTGCAAGCTGATTACGTAGCCGCTCACCCTCAACGTGCGACCGCGAGCTTCATGTAACCAGGTTCCTTCCCAACACACATCACGGCAACGAACACGAACACCTCCAAAAATAGACAGCCGCTGATCTCCGGGAAGATCATATCACATCATCACACGCACGCACGCAGCACCTTAAAAACCCCCATGGAAGGCATGTGGAAGGACCGAAAGAAGACTCTGAAACGCGTGGGGCCGTCTTCACCCCGGACCTGGCCTGTGACGCTGCACCTCAGCTGTCTCTCGTCACCGAACCAATGTCACCACATCTCTCTCGAGACAGCCGAGACAACCAATCACCAGCCAGCGCGGCCGGCCAAGCAAATTGATCAGCCGCTGTTTCAAACACCATGCCTGCCGTCAGGGGGGGGAAGGGAATGAAAAGCAGGGCTTCCAGCTTCTCTCATTTCCCTTTTGGTTGCGAGGTTTCAGCGGTAACCGTTGTTTCTAAATCTGGTATCAGATTGTGTTCCTGGCCCTCTCTGTCGAAGGGGGGGTATGATTCGAAACACACCGAACGGAGCGGTTTCGTCGTTTTAGGTCGGAGATTTTATGGTGAGGGTTTACAAGGGGAGGGGGAGACCAACCACGCGGGGCGGGGGGACTGATGAGATGCGCGGATGTGGTTGGAGGGAGACGCTTCGCTCGTGTCACGACCACGGCCGGCAAGGGCGAATTTGGCAAGTCGACTTGCATTCTGTTTATTTGTTATTTCTCTCCATATTCGAGAACCGCGCTCGCGACGCTTGCTGCATACAGCCAGCCCAGAGCAGACGGGATTGGACTCTGGCGTGAAAGCGGGAATTCGAGAGAGAGACATGGGGAGGGCGAGCCCGTCGCATTCGTAGTGGTTCCGGGTAGACGTGCGTGCGTCCTAGACAGCGATGCTAATGTACGGTACACTCGTAGCGTCCGTCTGATATGGCAAAGAAGGGTTGTATGGTGGTTTTGTGGTCTTCTACACCGCTAGATGAGATGATGGATAGGTTGTTTTGATCAACCAGACATCTCCCCGAGCCTGATGTTCATCTGGACTCGTCCCGGCATGATCCCCGCTTGCATGTCCTCATTCAGCTCCCTTTATCGCATTGCAAGCCTCGAAGACGTCTTTTGCGATCACTTCGCTGTAGTCACCGCAAAACCCATCGCCTACCAAATCGCAAACCGCCCCGAATTCCCCCAAAGGCACAAAGTATCCAAATCCCTCCACAGTCCAAAGTGCAAAACCCCCCCCCCAACCAACCCCACCACCGCAGAAAAAAAAGTAGAAGTACAACACACGAACGAAAGCCGGCGCTTAACCACTTCCCCCACGCATCCAATCACGTCCCTTCGTGCCCCTCTTGCACGGTAAACCCCCCGGTTCCCTCCCGCGTCCCCGTCCAGTCACCGGGCCCGCTACCTGCGGGAGCGCAACACAGAAGAATCACCCCTGTCCCCTGCGTGGCCAATCAGCGTGGCGGGCACCACCGAACTGGAGGAGTGAGGAAAAAACGTCGGCGCTTAAAAGCAGTGGTCCGGGATACCGGGTCTTTGCGCAAGGGCAGTCTGATAAGTCTGGACTTTTTTTTCTTTTTTCTTTTGCGTGGCTGCTTTTAGGCCTGTCGCGCACTCTCTGCTCTGAGTCCACAGTGATGCGAAGTCTTTTGTATGTGGTTTTGGTATGCTCGGTACTTTTCCCCTCTGTTGTGGACGGCTGCTTTTGCTACTACTGCTTACTTTGACTTACACCAGCTTCTATGCGTGTATGTGTGGGCGCTTTTAGCAGAGGATGGTGGTGAGAAGGAAAACGACTGGCTCAGCGCTCTCAATCTCAACCGCGAACAGCTGCAAGACATTCTTCCCATTCCCATTCCCATTGCAAGAGGAGGAAGGGTGGTGGAAGATGGGAGGAAAGGGGGGGCGTGGGCGCATCGGCCCCTGCTCCGGCTCCCGGCCAATCACAGCCCGCACGCATACATACAATCGGCGCAGCGAATGCGATGGAAAGGGCCCCCAACATGAGCGTTTGCCGACGACTCTCTAGGGTATACACACTTTTCGGCCATCACGTCTGTTTCGCAGCAACCTAACGTGGACAGAACAGCTTTGCACTACACTGAAACCACAGGAGGTAGTCTTAGGTGTAGCAGGTTACGGTTACAGCCCATGGTGGATGAAGCCTCAACTAGAACGGCGTCACCACCCACCCATCCCCCGAAGATCGACCATCGCACTCTGAACTACTCACCTACCCATCGCCTCGTGTTCTTCTCCTGCTAAATCACGGATATCTCCCCAATTCATCATCCATTATCCGATATCCCGACAACCTGCCCATTAAAATCACACACACAACTTGCGGGAGCGCAGCGGGATGGTTCCCCCACCGTCACCACTAACACCACTCACACACAAACTACACGATTCTGATTTCTGACCTCTCCAACCTCTGACAATGCCCAAACAATTCCAATTGTGCGTTGGTCCAAGCCACCTCTCTCTAGCGATATTGTCTGTTGGTGCCAACGCATTCAACCGGAAAACTTGCTCCTCCCGACTATCAACCTGTTGGTCCTCATTGTTTGCTTCCCATTGCCCGTGTTGGTCCTCCAAGTTTGCCTGCGTGCTGTTGGTGGTCATAGCTTCTTCCTCCCAGGTCACTTGAGATCAACTCCATGTGTGCAAGGAACCAACAACAACCACACTTGTAATTATTTTTGGAGCATGCCTTCTTCCCCTCTGTATCCTGAAAATCTGCCCATCGCCATGTCCACCGCCTCTAGACCGGCCACCATCGCGGCCGGGGTCCCAGGGCCCCACAACAACACGGGGGCAACGCAGGGCCGCATCCACGGCCGCGCTGCACGAAAAAGCTGGCCGTGGAACGGTAAACAATCAACACGCACGCGGCGGTCAGGAAACGTGATGGATATACACAGTATGCTGATTAGGGCTACCTGGAGCATGCTGCGTACTTGGACAAAAGTCTCCAACTCTCAATTGAGCCTCCTCCACCCGCGGGTCTGTCCCCCCCCCCGCGCCTACCAAAATACAAAGACAAGGGCGTATTCCAGCCCTTTCCACCCCGCCTCCTATGGTTCCTGGTATCGAACATGAGCATCGTGTGGATGACGCCAAAGAACTCCGGTTTGTCCCAGTGTAGATTTGGTTTGAAACATGAATAAAAAATGATGGGGAAATAAAAATCGCTTCCCTCCTTGTCGCACAAGATGTTCCCGCCCAAGTCATGGATAGATTCCGCCCTTCCTTTCGTTTGGTATGCGCTGATGGTGTGCGCCGGTGTGGTTCCGTAAAGTCATGCCGTGTGGTTTGAGTCCCTGCGTGGGAAGAGCCTGCTTCATCGCATTTCCTTTTTTTATGGGTGTGTCGTAGTGCTGTGCCTGTTGTAGGTTGATGAATGGTAGTGTTGAGAGTTGTATTAAACAAAGGAAACGGCAGGGACGTGTTGGTGACGAGGTTGTTTGTCTGTGGCCCGAGAAATCATTCCACCTTCCTCCTCTTGCCCTTTGGCGCTGGGTTCATCCTCGGCGTGTACGTCACTGTCCGCGTGACGACCTCGCGGATGTGCTTCACGCTCGTCCTCGAAGGCTTCTTGGCGTCGTTTAACCTCTTGGCCTTGAGGGCTGCGTCCCAGTCGAATACCGAGTGGACGGATCTGGCACTGAAAGGAGAGCGCATAGTGCTGGCGCTGATGGGGGAGTCCAGGTAGGATACTGCTGGCGAGGGTGGGATCTTGAGGCTCGGGAAGCAGTTTGCGCCGGTAGCAGGCGCTGACATTGGCAGTTGGGTGAAGGGGCTAGGAGGGATGGCGGGAGCCGTGGCCGGGCTCTTGTGCTCGTTCTCGCACTTGCAGGAGACGTCCGTCTCCTCACTGGTGGCGGTCGACGGGGCAGACTCGGCAGTGGATTCGGGTGTGGTCTCGCCTGAGGTTGACGGCTTGAAGGCGGCGGGCGAGTTGAGAGACATGACCTTGAGGAAGTCCGTGTAGGCGGTGGGCGGGCTAATAGGCGTCTTAATGGGGAGCTCTTTGCAAGACATGGGCCTGGCGGAGAGAGGAGTCGAGGCCGAGAAGATGGTCTCGGAGGGGAAGGTGCTGGTGACAGGCGTAGCCAGCTGGGCCAACTTGGGTTTGTTGCCAGGCATGGTGACTTGAGGGCGAGGTGGTAGCGAGTGAAGGGCGGGGGAGGATGTCCAGTCAAGTGAATGACTCTGACTTGGTGAGGGAGGAAGTCAAGCTGCCTACAAGCTGCAGAGACAAGTCGCCTGTGGGAGAGGAAAAGAGAGGAAAGGTCGGCAGTTGTGAGGGTGGGAGGACGTTATATTATCTCGGAGAGATGAGAGGGCGCTTGGGTGGTTTGTAGTGTAGGGTGGTGAGCGGTAGGGATGAGAGAGGTGCAGGGCGAGGTTAAGCTCTGACGGCGGCGGCAAGGCAGTCGAGGAAGCTGATGTGCTCCCGGAAGTCTGGTCTGGGGTTGCTGGGGGGGTGAACGGGTGGGAAATGACAAAGCGGTGCTATTCGCCGGGCAAGCGTCTGGACACGGGCGGGAGAGCAGCAGGAGCAGCAGCAGGCAGACGACAGTCTGGCAGTGCGTCGTGCTTGGTTGGTGGCAGGACGATGAGAGGGGCGGAGGGAGGGGTGCGCCGGGGCGTGTGGTGATGGGATCCCGCGGGAGGAGGGGTGGTCGTTTAGAGAGCGTGCAGGAGCAGAGCAGGCGTAGCGCGTGGAGGATGCTGTGAGGTGAAGAGGAGTCGTGATGCGTTGGTGACAGCTAGACGAATGGTCCAACGAGAATCGAGGCGTGGCGCGCGGCGGGAGCGTCGATGAGAGTGGGAGTCTGGAGACACGGCCAGGAGGTGAACGTGTGGTGGTGGGGATGCTCGTCGAGCGCGGACGGGAGTCGACTCGTCGAGAGGAGACTCCAAAGGAGCGGCGGCCGGGATGCCGTAAAAGCGGCAAGGGAACGGCGGACGGAAGGGATGGGATTGGCTGACGGGCGTGAGCAAGCGACGACTCGATTCGCTGCGCGGGCGCGTGTGGTGTGTGGTGTTCCCTGCCTTAGTGCGTGCTGAACGTGCTGCAGGAGACAGCGCGACGGCGACTGGCCAGAGAGACGGGGCCTGACAGGGCAGACGAGCAGGGGTTGGGCGGGTTTGCTGAGGCTAATTTGCCTCTGCCAGTGACTTCCACGTGGGTTTAGTTTCTCAAACGGCTCCTTTGGGACGAATCGGCTCGTTGCAGGGCAGAAGAAAGCGGGCAAATTTGGGGGGTTGTGACGACGACGCTGCGGTTGGCGGTTCTTCTTCGCGGGGCTGTGATGGATGCAAGAGAGAGTGTGTGAAGGTAATCTGTGATCTGTGATGCCAGAGGTGTGATGTGCTGCGCTGTGCTGTGCGTGGTGCGTGTTGGACGAGTCCGAAGGCCTGTTGGCTGCTGCAGTGTACTGTGATGGGATGCGCCTTTCTTTCAGGTCGTCCGAACAGAGAGGTGTTGGTGGTGTTGGTGGTGTTGGTGCTCTTCGGAAGACGACACGGCCAATGGGAGGAGCTTGGCTTGGAGCGAAGCGGTTGGCGGAGGATGGCGCTGCGATGGCTGCTGGGATCACCGTTTGTCCCGTCGCGCGATCGTGGATGCCTCGTGGCCTCTCGCCCGGGATGTGTGATGTTGTCTTGTGTGTCGTGTGGAGGACAAGAGTCGATGCCGGACTTGGTCTAACGTAGGTGGTCGGCGTCGGGTATCAGCCCAACGTATTTGAGAACCTAGTGTTCCAAGGCTCGGGTTGATGACGATGGGCGTCGTGATGGTGGATTGGCTGCCCGGGACAGGTAACCGGCACCTGCGAGTGTCTTCGTACCAAGGTGAGAGCAATTGGCCAGTGACCGTGAGCGACGATGCTGCCCGGCGTGGAGAGAGCGGCCTCGGTGCTGGCTTGAAGCTGGAACGAGAGTCGTGATTGGGCCCTTGAGAGGCTGAGGTGAGGTGTTGTGCAGCGCGGCCTGCCCGTCGCTGGGGCTCACTAGGTGAATGCGGGCTAACTGGGCCCGGAGGGGAACCTGCTTGGAGGGCGCTAGAAACAGCACGCTGTAGCCAGTGAGAGGCAGCGGGAGACGGTGGGATTGTCAGGGACCGGGGGCACACGTTCGGGCTGCGTTCCGCGGGCGAGTGCTGGCTATTCCTATTCTTAGCGCTGAATCCTTTTCATTGGCCGCTGTCCGGCGCTGCGCTTTCTTCTCACCTCCACTTGTCAAATCCAATGTCGACCACCAGATCTTGCAGATGGCTTCTTCTACCGGGAAGATGTGTCGAGAGCCGGCCCCGACGGTGATGAGTGGCAAGGCGGTGTCGGATTCCCGTTGGTCGAAGGGGGTTCCGAGGCTAGCGGTGGCAGGGCAAAGACACACACGAGGCCTTGGTCCGGATATCTCGATGACGGAATGAGGTGGATGGCGATGATGCGTATGGGCAAAGAGGAAGCAGAGAGACAAAACTCTGGTGGTGCCGTCAGGTCACGGTGTCGTCAGACTCGTGATCGTTGTGGGGCCGCAAGACGAGGAAACGAGAAGCCGAGAAGGAGATGCCGCGTCACAGGATCCGTAGGTGCAACTGGACACAGCTGAGCAAGGAATGGAACCTGGCAAGGGAAAAAGATGGCAGGATGCAGGGAAATGGAGAAGAGCCAAGATGGAAGCCACGCGGATCGCGGAAAGGACGGGGAGGGGTTGGCTGCCTGCCGTGATGGGATTGTTGGAGGAAGGTGGAATTGTTGGAAGGAAAGCGCTAGGGGCTGTGACTGCGCTTTTGGGGTCCGGTGTGATGGTGATGACTCTGGAAGGTGCTGATCATGAGCTTCACCTTCCTCACCAACGCCGCCGGGCTTTCACCATTTATCCATGTCTCCGTTTGTTTCATTTTTCGACATCGACATCAACATCTCTCAAGTTAACGCCTGCTCTATTTTCAAACCTCTGCTCCATCTCGACCTTCATTTTTCCTGCTTCACTCCGCGCGCGGCACCGCTCTGCGTCTCGACCTCGATGCTTCGTTGTTCAATTTGAGCCTATCTTTTCTCTTGCTTGAAGCGCTCTCCATCCAAAACGGCCCTCGATCAAGTCCACCAGCCACCTGGCCAGGTAATGGCGAGTACGAGAGCGCGCGCCATGTGATGCACACCAGCCATTGGACGCGGCCGAGCAAGCCTATACGAAAGCACCCGTTGGCCGTCGACGACTCGGAGAATTCCCTCCCCATGCAACACAAATCTGGCCCCCAGGGAAGGAAAAAAAACACTACCCCCGGCCGTCTTGCCTGCCTGGCTCCGATACACCGCAGCTCCAGGCTCCGTCCTCCGGACTCAACAGCGCGCGCCTGTCTGTGCGAGGTTGGGCCGCCGGCCGGGTCTTGAGAGACCCTCCCGCCTGCTCCCGCGTCAACTTTGTCTTGGAATCTGGAAACAGATGACGAGCATTGGACTCAGGCTTCCCGAGACGTTTTTCCCCAGTCATTCACCAGAGCCGCCTGCCATCTGCCGACTCTTTACGGTGTCTTTTCTTTTCCCTTCCTCTAGCCGAGGGGCCCAGATCCTCCGCTTGTCACTAAGCGCTGCCCAACTTGTCTACCAGCACCCGCCATTCGTTCGTCCATGGCTTCGCAATCCTTCGCGTCTGTTCCCCTGCACCCGCCCTTCAATCTCATTCGCCAGCCTTCGCGCATCGTCTCTGGTTCGAGATAAGTTTCTTTTCCCAAGTTTGCTATGGCTAGGCATGGTGGCATGCAGCCACACTTTTCTCGTCAACAAGCTACCAGCTGCGGCAGGGCAGAATTCTGCTCGTGTTGGTCCAGCGCAGACGGTGTGTTGGGGGAATCCTGCCGTTGGAACGTGAGAGGGGGGCCGCACCGGCGACGTGGGCATCGCGATATGGCTGAATCCTCTGTGCAAAGGGACCAATGACCATCGCGAGCTACTCGTTCACTGTGCCTGAATCCTTTCCGTCCGTTCGAACCGCGAATTTGTAAAGGATCGCGCTTAAGAATGCTATGCAAGATCCTGACAAGCGACTAGATAGCCTGGTCCTGAAGGGTTGAGGAGACGCCCCCATCGTGCGATAAGATGCTGACCACACGCCCCCTTCGTGGTGTAGAGCTTTTGTAGAGAGGTAAGATGTTTGTAGGCGGCACATGTTTGGGCTGTTGGGCGAATGGGATGGCGGCGCGCTTGTCCAAACCATGATCAGGCACTTGTCCTGAAGCTGGCTGAACATGATACTCTTCCCAACAACAGCAGGCGCGGTCTTGACTGCGCCACTCTCGCTTCTTCCAAAGATGAGATGCAGACGGTGCTCTTGGTGACGTGGTTCCAGACATTGGTGTGCCTGGCATGTAGACCGGGGACGACACCTCCTTCACCGAGAGCACCTGAAGATGCTTCGGTCTGGCACTCCTTTAGGTTTCTGGCGCCATCAGAGTCCGTAACATCGACGTCGCCCTCGTCACAATGGGCCATGATCTTTTGCATGGAAAGAACCCGTTCTTCGTGTTGAGAAGAGCTTCAATGGCTCTCAATGTGCCGAGATATGCCTTTCCAAATACTTGTAATTCTATAACTCAATCCACCACCCTGACCTCCTTGGCCACAGCATTGCAGAGGACGACCTTCACTCCAGCCCCCGTGAGCACGTGGATCCACAGCCGTTGCGTATCGCTCAGCCGGTCGTTCGCGCTCTTGACCTCCGCGAACATGACTTCCTTCTCCGGCTCCGTCCGCCAGAGAATCAGATCCGGCAAGCCCCCGCCTCGCTGTCGGTACTCCTGCGCCATGACCTTGCACAAAGCCGCCAGCGCACCACCGTTGAAACAGCCCACTAGCTCCACGAGGTCCTCAACGTCGTAGTCCCAGTTGAGCCCAATGACACACGTCCGCCTCTCACGCTCCCGGTCGTCGACCTCGCGGATGATGCGCTCTGCCCCGCCGTTTGCAATGTCCACAAGTCGGTGGTTGATCTCGGAGGCACGGGTCGGGTAGAAGGAATCGGTGTGCAGGTCCAGCGGACAGGTCTGGTATGCCGTCTGGAAGACGTTTGGAATGTACAAGAAAAGAACGTCGTAAAACAGGTACGCGAAGAGGGTGCGGACGATGCCGCCCTCGGCGTGGAAGCCTTTGTACCCTTGGCTGCGGTATGAGCTGAGGCACATTTCCTCAACGCTGCACTCGCCGCCGTCTTCCAGCTCGTCGACCCAGATCGTTTTGGTGCTGGCTTGGCGGCCGTTCCTGCCCTGGAGATCTTCCTTCTTGATTTGTATGCCTTCCACCGTGTGCTCAATGGGCTTCTGAAGACGAACATGACCGAAGTCGTGTTGGAGTCGGCGGGGTATACGCAGCTGCTTCTCTAGCTTGATTAGGCGCTTCTGTAAGTCGTAGTGGTATATTAGATGGCAGTCATTATCTTGGAGGCCTGCTTCGCAAGTCGCGGCGGCGATTCGCTTCCAGTGCTTCTTCTGTATGTCCGGATCCACTGAGACTGGGTTGCCATCGAGGGCATGCATGTAGTGCTCCTCCAGAAGAGCCTTCCGCTGGTACCAGCTGCCTCGTCTCGCCGGATGAAATAGATGCTGACCTAGAAGCTCAGTAAGAAGAGAGTGCTCGCGTTCATGGTCCTTCAACTTCCCAAACACGTAGGCCGCCTTGTGGACAATGCGAGTGTATGAGTGGACAGGAGTAAACCTTCTCAGGTATGCGCCTTCTCCCTCTTCATAGACCCGCGCCTCCTTCTCTTGCTCTTCGCTCAGGAGCATCTTCCACCGCGGATACACACGGTCGAAAATGTCAACAATCTTGCGGAACCCTGCCTCCCCAGGTGGCCCGTTGAACTCCAGAACGGAGTCAACGTCAGCCTCCACGCGAATTGCGGCCTCGAATTCGAGTACGTGCCTACGGAGGCAAAGATGTTCGCACTTCGGCAGACAATGTACTCGGGATAGTTCCGCCTGGCAATGCTGGCGAGGATGATTGCCGTCAAAGATTTCTCTGTCCACTCTGCCGACCGATAGAAAACAAGGTGGACCCTCTCGAAGAGCTTGTAAGTCAGGGGTGAAAGCCTAATGCAAGGGCCGGTGATGGCTCTGATCTTTTCCAAAAAGTGCCCCGTCTGGTTTGAGTCCTGCCTGCTGAGGTTTGGCGGGGTATCCCGTCCGTCTCCCGCGAGACCTCTGGCGTTTGGCGACTCTCCACTACCTGACCTCTGCAGCCCGTGTGCGAAGAGGCCCGTCTGCTGATAACCGGTGCGGCACAGCGCTTTGATCAAGTCCGCCTTGTTGCGCCCCTGGAATCTAGCCTCCTTGGCCAGGTCTTTGAGCTCGTCCAGACTTAGCAGCGATGCAGCTTCTTCAATGGTGGTGATGTGCTCCTCGGACGCATCCGCAAAAGTGAAGGTGTCGTTGAGACTGAACTCTTCAAGATCTACACCCTCGACCGGGTTGCCGTCTGGTGAATCATCAACTTCTGGCAAGTCTCTGACCTCCTGAAGAGACTCGATAGCTGTCTCTGGGTCTGATATATCACTGTAATATCCCAGCCGGTCCTGACGATGCCACGCAGACGTCTTCCGCAGGAACAGACGGACATAGCTGCGGATACTGTCAGTACCTCCCCAGGAGCATCAAACCAGGTAACACCCACAGATACTGCGCTTCGTAGTCGAGCTGCTTCCACTGCTCAAAGACATGAGCCTCCCTCGCGTCAAACAGGTGCGCCTCGTCCGCCAAGACGGTATCCAGCGCAAGGTTAAAGGCGTCCACATAGATGGAGCTCTTCCCCCTCACCCACTTCCTCTCCGTCCCAGCATCCTTTTCTTCTTCGTCAGGCACACTGACCTGAGAGCTCCTCATCAACTCGTACTCCTCAATCGCCTCCTTGTCCACCTGCACCGGCGGCAGCGCACTCTCGATCGCAGTCTGGCGCACGTGGCGATCCTTCTCGTCTTCTGCGTCAGAGACATCGTTGACGGTGATTCCAGAAGTGTCAGCCTCGTCTACGTCGTCGTCATCATGGCTGTCCGCAATCTCAACCTTGGCCTTCTTGGCGGGGCGTTCACCCAGCGGCGACGGCCGTGTGGGCGATCTCGACGGCGGCTGTGGTTGAGGCCGCGGCAGCCGCTGTACGAACGCATCCATCGTGCGGCGCAGACAGGTTCAACATTGTCAGACAGCAACGGAACACCAAAGAAGCGGGTTTGTGGGTTAGATTGGCCGAGTTATGTCATTCACGACGTGGCGTTCGCGGGGAAGAAAGAGGGAGACGCGCTGGGAAACAGGCAGCCGCAGGGGGTAAAGTGCGATTTCCGACGCGACGTCAGGTGACCCCGCGTAAATGACCCCCCGGGGCAGGTACTGTCGAATCTTGCTGTAATCCACTGCATCATAGCCTAGCCTGGGTCCAAGATCTCGATGCTCTTCCCGTAGTCAATTGAAGCACAAGCCTTGGAATCGAACTCGAATTGCGTCAATTGGGTTCACCGTCCCATATTTCAGAGTACCTGCAGCGATCCAAAGCTTGCTCTTGCCTCGGCGCATACCCCAACCTCCCCTCCACAAAGCTCTCCATCTTCCTCGCGCATCTAGAATCGCCAGGACCCGTCGCATTCACTCAGCAACCCAGCGCATGTCCCGCTTAATCCTCTCGCAATCCACCCAGACCAAATAGCCGACGGCCTCTCTCATCGTCTCCCGCTGCATCTTCCTTCCTCCCTCCACAATGTCAAACCCACCACCAACGGAACCAACTTCTCAACCACCCGCGCCCGCCGCCCTCGCTGCTCCTCCTGCTCCTCCTCCGACCACTGAACCCACGATGCCTCCAGCAGTCGACCCCAGCGCGAACCCAGACGCCGCCTCCACCGTGGACGCCCCCATGGCCGACGCCCCCGACGTCGCTTCCGTACGTCACCACCGCTACC
The DNA here is from genome assembly GCA_018853505.1 of Colletotrichum camelliae. NCBI lineage: Eukaryota > Fungi > Ascomycota > Sordariomycetes > Glomerellales > Glomerellaceae > Colletotrichum > Colletotrichum camelliae. The sequence continues at coordinate 3,857,217 of JAELVL010000001.1, forward strand.
TGCTCCTTCCCCGTTCGCTCACGCTAACCACTCTGCAATATAGTCCCCCGCGCCCGCTCCCCAAGCCGCCCCGAGTCCGGCTCCCGCAGCGCCTCCGCGCACCGGGACGCCCAGCCGCAACCTCAACGGAGGCGACGCCAGCTCACGCGCCGGCTCCGTCCACCCCGATACGAACTCCCTCAACCTCCCGAACGCGGCCACGCCTCATGGTGACAGCGCCCGTATGTACATCAACTCCACCGTCACGGCGGCGTTGCTCGAGGGAATGAAGAAGATTGGCAGAGACCAGTAAGTTTGCCCGTCTCCCTCTGCTCAGACGTGTTATTGGTTACGAGATGAGGTTCTAGATACTGACATGTTTTTCGTGCGTTAGGCCCGCGAACCCTCTCAAGGTCTTGGGCGAGTTTCTCATCCAAAAGTCCCGCGAGCGCGGTGAGCCGGAGTCGAGTTGAACGCTTTGTTCCCTTTACGTGGGACGGAACATAAGTATGATGTGATAATGGTCACATAAAATGCGGGAGACATTGCTCGCATGGGAGGCAGAACACATATCCGACGATTGACTACCGGCATATCAATGGCTTCAAAGGACTAGCCAGGCGTTCAGGAGGCACAAAAGAAACTTTTTCTACGGGTCGAACAATTCAGGCTTGATGCCGCTTTAGATTCAGGGACAGCACTTTAATGATACCACACGTTTCTTATCATAAAACTTTTTTTTTAAAATCATCATGGCAGGCCCGGCATATCATTGAAAACACATTTGACGCTGATCAACCGTCTCATGTTTACTTCTTGTCTACTCTTTTCTCAAGTTGACACTTGTGGATGGTGGGGTGTAAAACTTTTCTGTTTTTCATTCATCCTCGGCTGACGCCATGTAAACCGACGGGCCTAAGTCCAGAGAGCTGTTTGTGCATCGGAGCTCTAAATGCAATTACCCCCCAACTCCATGACCAGATTCCACCCCCAAACATTGCGCACGCACACGAGGTTCGCGGCGGCGCTTTTTGGTTCATTGTTCTCCATGTCCGGGTGATACGAACAGGAGGAACACGACCTTCCAATCCATCTTTGTTTTTTCCCCTCAAACACGCATGACGACGACGACAGATGTCAGACGACAGTCTACGCTTAGGCGACAATGGTGGAGGCGGTGGCGGACTCGTATCTCCAGGTGGGGGGGAGGACACCGACGGTCTTGTAGTAGCGGGCGAGACGGTGGATACGGGACTCGATGAGAATCAGGCGGAACTTGGAGTCCTTGTCCTTGCGGTTGCGCTCGAGGTGCTTGCGGACGGCAACGGCCTATGGTTCGCGAGACAAGTTAATCAACCCGTTTCCTCCAGACATTCCAGGCTTTCTCTTTCCAAACCACCCTTCAGCCTCGGGTTGGAGATGAACAGCGACGTACCTTCTTGATGAGCATGTACAGGTCCTCAGGGAGGTCGGGGGCAAGGCCTGTTCATCATCTCTCTGTCAGCCTAGACCATACAGAGGCGCATAGTTATGCGGTAAAAAGAGACAAGACGGGATTGACGGAGCATGTATGCTCCTCTCCACGTCTCGCTCGCGGACGAGTTGAAGTCGGGCGTGCTTTCAAGAAAACACGTTCGCATCGCCGCTTGGGGTTGTTCACTCGTGTGGGGTCGTACCGCTGGACTTGAGGATACGCAGAATGCGGTTACCTGAGATTTCAAAGTCAGCCTTTGTTTTCCTCCTCGACAAATTCTCTTCCCGGGAACCAAAACAACATACCGGTGACGACGCGGACCTGGGCAACGCCGTGGGAGTCACGGAGAATGACACCGATCTGGGAGGGGGTGGCACCCTTGGCCAGCTTGCAGATCTGGTCGACGACCTGCTCGGGGGTGGTCTTGAGCCACGAGGGGGGGTTGCGCGAGTAGGGGATCGCGGAGGAGGAGATACCCTTTCCCTTGGAGTGAAGACGGCCCATCTTGACGGTTTGGTGAGGTGGTTGTTTGGCGGCTGGTTAAGGGGTCAGTCGGTCGGTCGGTCGCTGGTCGGATTTGAGCAAAGGGAAAAAAAGTTCGCGATCCAGATCTTGGAGGTTGAGTGCTGCCGGACGGGGCGGGTGGTGGATGGTGGATTGTGCGGCGGAAAATCGTCGCTTAATTAGGGCAGCTCTTCCTTCCGCCGGTCAGGTCGCTCTCTGCCTGCCAGGTGCAGCTGCTGCCAGCAGCCCGCTGGACCTTGGAAAATTTTCGGCCGAAGGGACCCGCCAGGATGGGGTCCTCTGTGGATACGTGCAGATTCGACGTGGCCCGTGCTCCTGTTTGCTTACCTCAAGCTCCGTGAACTCGAGATTTTTCTTTCCGCCTCTTCAACTTCATCTCTTGGATGGCCCAACAGCATCTGCAGCAGGCTGCATGCAGTCCGCGACGTCGCATTGCTTCGAGCTCTCAGGTAAGACTCTTCCCCGTCACCTCAGCACCATTCGCACTCTCCATGAAATGATGATCCTCACCTTTATTTTACTTTTTCTGGTACCTCTTATTTTAAAGCCTTCGGGCTTGATGAATGAACTGGACTTCTGAATCTTCACACTCACCTCGCCATTATGTTTGAAAACTCGCCCTGGACATCAAGCTAACATGGTTGTAAAGACAGTCACTTCCGTCGACATTCTCAGTTCGATTGCAGACGCGTCAAGTGGCGCGTCCCAGTCGAGTAATGTGGCAGGATGCACGGTTGGATTGTTTTAAGGATAGCAGATAGCAAATTGACCATAGTTCAAATCATTCTCCCTAACTCCTCTGTTGATACGCGTTCTTTGCACGCTTCCCGGTGACTTCCTCTGGACATGTCGACTCGTACAGCTTGAAGGCGTGTCTGAGTGTTCCCTGAACGGGGGCGCTCCACAATTTGAGACTTCCCAAGGCATTACTTCGAAAAGCCTATTTGCAACTTTTGCAACTAATTGAATGCCCCATGCCCTGCTCGACCGTGCGACCGTGTGCCGCGGAAATATGATACAGCAGTTTGGTTGGTTACAAGGCAGTCGAAAATGAACAGCCTGAAATTTTCTTCCGTCCGGATGTGCCATCCCCAGTATTGACTCCCCCTGTCTCCATAGTGTCCAACATGACAGCAATTACCAAGCACCGACCTCAAAGTTTTCCTAAAGACGGTCACTGTTAGCTATGCTTGTGATTGAGTGCGGTCAAGGGCAGCTTACCTCGGGGAAATAGGTCGTGACAACAGTTCGATCCGCAAACTTGCGTCCTGCAAGCGCCTGCAATGCCTTCTTGGCCACCTCTTTCGATTCGAACCTGACGAAAATCTTGCCAACGCCAGCAGATTGTCTGCTGCCTCCGACAGGTCTAGGAATCTTGACGTCAAGGACCTTGCCAAACTTGGTGCACTCCTCCTCGACATCTTCCTTGATTTCTGTGCAATGTTAGTGCTTGTGGAACCAACCGCGCTCGATATTCTTACCTTCGTAGTCGTCATTGTCCATCAGCTCTTCCGGAGTGACCATGTTGAGCAGCTGCAGGACGCGTGTTTCCTCAGAGTCCGTTGAAGTTGTCCCGGCAAGCATGGACATGGCAGCCACGCCCATCTCGACTCCCGCAACCTGAGTGACTCCAACGCTCGCCTTCTGGACCCTCAGCTTCTTGTCCCCAAGATCCATGCCATTAAGTCCTTGGATCGCCACGTCCGTCGCAGAGGGCTCGACGTATTCGCAGAAAGCGATACCGCGAGACTCTTCCGTACTCTTGTCTCTGACAAGAACAAATGCCTTTAGCTCGCCAAAGCTAACCAAGAGCTCTGTAACCTGCTCGTCAGAAAGGTAAGGAGGCATGTTCGCGATGCTGATCTTGTTCGGCGTATCGATCACCATGTTTGAAATGACACCCGGCTCGTACGGCACGTCGTCGACGACAGCCGGAACGATGTAGTCCTTGGGGCGACGGATGACAAGGCCGTTGCTACCAGCGGCGCCATTCGTGGCATCGTCAGCTTCCATCGTAATCCCGTCTAAAGCCAATGCAACAGTAGCCTCTGAAGCGTTTCTGAACTCAACGACTGCGAAGGAATGGTCCTTGGAAAGCTGGCAACTAGAGCAGGGATCCGTGCTCTCAATCACGTTCAGGCCGTTAAGCTGCAGATTGAAGAAGCCGACAATGCTGTCCTCCGTTGCGGAAGGGGGGAGGTTGTTGATGAGAAGTCGCTTGGCCTGGCGCGAGTTGCTTGGCTTGAGCGCCGCACTGTTGACCTGACCACCTGGCTGGTTCATGATGGCCTGGAGCTTGCTAGGGTCCATGGGCTGCTGGCGAGGAGCACCGGGAAGTGGGAACATGCCTGACAGCTTGGCTTGTTCAGCAGTGACATTCTCATAACCGGGGGGTTTGATGTCCCACTGAGTCAACCGTCGCTTGCGCTCCAGGACCGACGTGACGTTGGTCAGGTCAGGCGTCGGTTCCCGCTTCTTAGGGGGCGGTGTCGCGCTGCGTTGGCGATCGCCGCGGCGGCCCATGCCGCCGTCATCGTGTTGCTGCTGTTGTTGCTGTCTGTCGCCTCGTCCGCCTCGGCGTCGGTCGTCATAGGGGTCGCGGTCTCTGCGTCGGTGATCATCGTCGTCTCTCCTGGCATCGCGTCGGGAAGAGCCGCGATCGCGGTCCCACTCCCTATCACCACGTCTATCGCGTCCAGAGTATCGGTCCTCGCGCTCGCGCTCGCGGTGGCTGCGGCTTGTAGCATAGCTGTCCTCGTCGTCGCGACGTCTGGAGCTTCGGTCGTAGGGCGAACGGGAGCGTCTGCGGTCGCGATGTCTGTCTCTGTCACCACCACCACCACGTCGATCATCACGATCTCTCTGCAGTCATGTCATTAGGCAGTGTCAACCAGGAAGGAGATGGTGCAGCTCTTACCGGGTAGTCGCGAGATCCCTTTCCCCGTCCGTCTTCAAAGGAGGCTGATGTTAGGAACACGAGAACAAAGCAGTCGGACGCGTCGGTCGCCAATGGTACTTACCGCGAGAGTAGCCGTCGCCGTTCATGTTTGCGACGTCGCGTGGCGTGACAAGGATACTATTAGATGATGGACAGTCAAAGCTGGAAGAGGTGATTGACGATGGAGTTGGAGACTGCCAGGTGAGGCGAAGGCGCAGGCGTCTTGTTCACCGGCGCAAGGCTGGAACTTTTTTCCCTGAGAGGTCGAGTTCTGAAACTGGCATCTGATTGGCCAGAAGCTTTGCGGAGAGTGGATCAGTCCGAACCTCTGGGCCCGCCCATGGTGCTTCCTTCCACGCCAAGCACGCTTTTGGTTAGCTTCGAATTAGTCATCGAGAAGAGGAAACAACACCACGAATTGTCTCCTGACGGTGTTTCTGATCTGGCTTGCTTCATTTAGGGCTCTGACGAAGTTCACTGAAGAGGTTCTGTGCGATCACAGGCTCCCTTCCGACACATGACTGAATCTGCGAAGCAATCATCAGCAGCAACCATGCAACCTCCTCATTGGCATCGGGGGATAACGACTTCAAGTCATGAAATGAGCAGGCGGCGAATGCAACAGTACTCCTCCAGACGATTCCTGCGACATCTGACTGAATGAAACTTCTACTCTGGGTATCTGTGTCTCTGGTGATCTAGAAGACCACTCTTCAGATATGATGGGTCAGATATGCGAAGGAAAGAGTCTCGCTTGGCTGAGCCGTTTCTCAGATGCTCCGCGTGAGCGGCTGCGCTCGTCGTGCTCTAGCGGGTTGTTGTCTTCGATTTACGCTTCATTCATTCTAGTTCGTTTCATACTTGAGTAACCAAGTATCTGCTCTCTTTGGAAACATTGAAAGCCTCTATGTTGTCGGAATCCCGTCAAGCCACTGCACGATGAGCTTGGTCCGTGCAAAATGCAGCCGCAATCCCGGACCACCAGGGGCAAAGCGAAATCCTTTGGCTCTTCGCCTCATGCAACCCACGTTCGCCATGCTTCAAAGGCCGGTGCCAGGCGAAGTCCGGCGCATAGCTGGAAACCCTCCGATCAGGGCTCTCTCTCCAAGACTTACACATAGATGGCGGCGATCTCTGCCTGAGTTGTTTCCCTTCAGGCTTGACGCCTTGGTAGAGTTGTTGCGACCTGATGAACCAAACGCCTCTCGCATCTCCAACCTTCCCACCTGTCCAATGCATCTCCTGTCGTCGTCAAGCGGCTTCGATTAGAAGCGCATGGTAACAGACGAATGCAGTCAGCAATCTCAAACAAAGTTTACGACCGTTCGTCGATGTGGGTTACTGCTCCCCCAGTGCCGAGTCCCGGCACCGCCCAGCTGGGCCCAGCTCAGCCGACTTGGGGACACTGCGCAAGTCCAGACGACTGAGGGAAAGGTTCACTGTTCCAAGGGAGAGGGACTATTCGCTTGTCTAAATATTGTCTCATTCTCAGCCCTGAGGGTCCCCGCCAAACATTGCCCATTCCTCGGCGCTAAGGTAGTGCGACACCAAAGACGGTTGACAATGGTCTAGCGTCTGTATTGTCCGAACCCATTCTCAGCGGAACGTCAGACCTTTCCCCAATGTTTGCCCTGTTGTCCGCTTGCCTCTGGCTGTTGGGGATGGTTCCATGGACTGAAAATTGAGGCATGCCTGGATCAGCATATGATACAGGTCTCTTCTTGATGTTGACTTCAATCTAGATGATCATGATAGGTGTCCTTTTGCTACTGTCTTGCCTTTCTCGGTCTGCACTGGCAATGCCGAAGACTCTCCGGTGGGCTAAATCTAGTCAACGACTTCAGGGTCCATTGAGAATCTGAGAGCCGTGTCGCGGCCGGACAACAACCATGGACTAGGGACAGCCGCAAGGTCTAATCCCAGGACGGCTTTCATCGCTTTGAAAGAGCTTCTTCAAGCATAAGCGAGTCGCGGAGCACTGTTCAAGAAAACATCCTACCGACAGAAACTTGGCTGCCTTGGAGAAACTTCAGTTGGCGTCCCAGAAAGTTGTTCAGCCCTGTTGCAGTTAACTTTCAGATATGCCAAGCTTTCAAAAGATGACAAGCTGAAGGGGCTTGTCGTCCTATCTCTAGATCCTTCGAGTTTCTGCTAAGAACGGGTACATTCTACTCCGCAGACTGTCTGTCCAGGCCTGTTATTGAGGTCTATCGAGACCGATGACTAGTTTGAACTCTTACCACCATCTGCTGTCCAGAGCTATTTCTGGCGATTCGATGTCCCAATGCCTAGTTAAAACGAGTAGTCCAAGAATCAAATGGTGGGATGTGCAAGATGCCATTGACTCGAATCATCAATGTACCTTCAGAGTAAGTGTACAACTTCCAGAATTCTTTGTTGATGCCAGGATTTCGTCAGCATAATCCCGGTATCTAATTCCCTACATCCAACATGAGACTGGACTCGCGTATGGCACTCCAAACAAAGACTTCGCGAGAACGCCACTCTCGCCTGCGATGGACATTCCTGCATGGTTCCATGAACTTTCTTTCTGCCAGCCGGCCTGCCAAGGGGACGATCCAGTTGCATTCTCTCCCCTTAACCCAACTGACTTCTCTTGCATACGGAGGGGGGGAACACCACATGGTCGAAGAGCGTCAGCTGCATGGCATCGCCCAGGCGGTCACAGCCCTCCCGCAGTCCATGTCGGGGGTCGGGTCCCAGCCCCCGTCGCTATGCCCGGGACATGCGCCAACTGCGACATCGCCAGCAGCGAATAAGTATTCCGCCACGCCCTCCCAGTGTTCCTCCAACGCCTCTCCCGTCCCTTCCAGCTCTTCGCCGGGTTCCGCTCGTAGCAACTCGTTTCGTACGACATCCGCAGAGAAACGAGTCGATTTGTGTTCTTGCTCAATATGGTATCGTCACGTATCTTGGGCATCGCTGCCTTCGCGGTGCTGGCCGGGGCCCAGTCGACGACGTCAACGGACCCGGTTACGCCAACGCCGTTTTACAGCACCATCACGACTACTCGGACAAGAGCCGCGACAGCGAAAGCCACGGGGGCGGCCGAGACTCACACTGTCGCTGTTGGTGCTGTATGTTCAGCGTATCTAACATGATCCCGCGCAGCTCTGGCTAACGTGTGAAAGTCTGGATACTCATTCTCACCGTCAAAAGTGACAGCCAACGTCGGTGACACGATAGGTCAGTTGTGAGAACTCACTCGTTAACGTAAGGAACAGCAACTAACACGCCCCAGAATGGATATTCTATCCCGATGGACACTCAGTCATCCGCTCAGAGTTCGGTTTCCCTTGCACGCCTTACGAGTACATCGACATTGGTCGACAGGGCTTCTACAGCGGCCCTGAACCCGTCAAGGCCATCACAAACGATGTAAGTGCCGACATCCTGAGTCTCGGTAGATCTCTAACACCCAACCAGATGCCAAGATTCAGGGTCCGCGTCAACGACACCGACCCAATCTTCTTCTACTGCGGCGCCCCAGGCTCATGCTACAAGGAGAAGATGATCGGCGTCATCAACGAGGTAAGCCGCTTCCATCCCTACTCTTCTCTCGAGAAGAAACCCCAGATCTAACATCACGCCTCCCCAGAACTCAACCCAGACCCTCGACAAGCAACTCGAAGCAGCCCTCCCCCTGACAACCCAGATCCTCCCCGGCGAGCCCTTCCCAACCGAGTCCGACGCCTCCCGCGACCACCATCACCTCAGCGGCGGCGCCATCGCCGGCATCGTCATCGGCTGCGCCGCCTTCCTCATCTTCGGCGGCCTCCTCGTCTACCTCTGCGGGCGCCGCGGCGGCCTCAAGCGCGCCTACCAGCAACCCCCGCAGTTGGGCCACGGGAGGAGGCGTAGAGGCGGCCTCGCACCCGCCCGTGACGGAGGTCAACTACAGCGCGCAGCCCAAGAGCCCCGCGACGCAGGGGTGGCGGAACAGCCACTACAGCGAGCTCAGCGGGACGTACCGCGACCAGCCCACGCCCATCGGCGGGTTCCCCGGCGCCAGTCCCCCGATGAGCCCCCAGCCGCATTCGATGCAGGCCTACTAGTGAGTTCCGATCCGAATCAATGGTGTTTTGAGAGAGGATGGATGTTGTGAAGAAGAGATATCGGGTGTTCGCAGAAGCTGACCGAGCACTACCTTACAACAGTGACCCCCGCATTTCGTCAATAGCGCCGAGCATCGCCGTCGAGGCCCCGGACAACCAAGCCGCGGCCCCACCACCGGCCGCCGCGCCGGAGGCTGCGCCCGTCGAGCTTCCGGCGTCCGCTGACCCGGGTAACTCCCCGCTCCCCGCGTACAAGCCGCGGTTTTCGTTTGCGGGGCAGGAAGCTGACTATCGGCCAAGCAAGGAGCAATCTTAGGGCATGAGGGGAGGAATCGGGGCCTGCAGAGTTTTGAACGCTGCTCTTCGGCCCTTGTGTAGTTAGAGAAACGAGAAAATTATTGGGCTTAGTTAGAGGCAAGGCGTTGGGGGGGTTCGACGGTGCTGGCGTCGGGCGAAATGGGTTCTTTGCTCAAGGGGGTTTCTGGCCGCATGGCGTCGGGCTCAGTTGGGTTTTGGTGATTTCCATAGTAATATAAGAAATAATGTCCATTGCAAATTTCCAATAGTAGGTACCTTCAAGAACAAGATATTTGGCTCGCGGTCTCTGCTAAGGCCAAAGATAGTCATCAAAGGCCATCGCGTCCAACTCTCTGAACAACTACGTTAGCGGGACTCTCTACTTAAACCTCGACTGCAACGTGCATGATCCTTGCGAAGTGCAGCCTGACCCCTCTAGAATTTCTGCACTGCACGATCAAGCAAGTACAAATGCCTGGAAAATAAATCATCCATCACAAGTTAAAGATTCTTTTCAATCTCGAGTTACATGCTTATTCCCTCCGTCTGCTTCTTATCCTACGTCCTACAGAAAGAAGCCTTACGGATCTGAGATGGGGAGAGGGGCCGCACCTGCACTGACCATCGCCAACTACTTCTAGGAACTCTCCGAAATTGACGAAATGCAAAGGTCTCAACTCCTTTGATGGCACATCGAATTTTTTGTGTTCTTTGGCTGGAACAATGAGAGCGACACTCGAGTGTTTGCGGACAGCACCTTGTTGGAGTCACCAGACCCTACTAGCCTCACGTCAGAGCGGTGGGGGGATCCGCCCGCGGTACTTCTACAGCGATATGGTTGGCGGAAGACATGCTCCCATGGTGTAGCTGGTTTGCACATTGCTCTTATACCTCCGTTACCCACGGGAGATATGCAAAGGTCGTGAGTTCAATCCTCACTGGGAGCAACAACACTTTTTGCGCCTTCCGCCACTTTCTTTTTTGTGTCACTGCGCGTTTCAACGGCTTTTTATTCTTGCTGGTTCAGGCAACAAGATAAAAGCAAAATGTCGCGTGGTGCGTGCACAGAATCCGGAGCAACTTTCTTTTGCCACTAAAGTCGCAGGGATCATGATCATCATCAGTCAGTCACCTAGCGGACGTATTCAACCAGCATGACTGATTATTGAAGAACAGTTAAGACATATTCTTGACTTCAATCTGGCTCGAGAATGATTTGAGTACGAATCATTAAAAGCAGGCGACTCGTTTCTCTCGTGCAAGTAGACGCTGTGGTTGACTTGGCCTTTTGGGACCCCTCAAGCTGGAGTTCGGATTCTCTCTGCAAACACTTTAACAGTGGGAGAATGTACTCGAGCTGGGGGCATTTCACGGCAGCGAGGCTCATGTCAAACAAAGTGTTGTCCTATTTCCATTTACTGGCACATTGGCTCAACATATGGTCGGCTACCCTGGACGATGCCTTGTCGTTCTCATCCATCAAGCACGACACGCCGCCTCTTAGATTGTTCTAACTCGTAGAACGGCTCCCGCGGCTCTTGGTTCCCAGCACTCTGGCGGTTGCGTTGATAATGACGAAGTTGTCTTTTCTTACGCCATTCAAACGGAACTTCAGGTCTCAATTCTCTTTCTCATGTATTCTATCCGTTGCTAACTCGAGCGAAGGATGAGGCCGGATAGACCGGAAATTTCAGCCGGGACGACCCCACATCGGTCACGGCAGCTAAGATGATGCCACGGCGCAGCCCGGTGAATGAATAGTACCGTACCTAGGGAACAACCAACAGCAGCTCCAAGGGCCAAGTGTAGAAATTTTGATAACAGTGGCAGAACGAGGGCCTCTGAGCCACGGCTTACCGTAGCAGTGCTCGCGGTAAATATGACAGTCTGGCTTACGCAAAAGGTTGCATGGAGGACGCAGTCTATTTTTAGCTGACTCGCCGACGATCTGATGCCGAGGTCTCCCACTCAGCCGTTGAAGCCCACGATGCCGTCGGTTCGCTTATTGACTACAGCCCACTGGAGAGCAATAGTTGATCATATCCTATAGGCAGCGACGTGTACAGCGATGGTTGAGAAGCGCCGTCTGCTCGGTCTTGAGACGGCACCGTCTAAAGGCCAGATAATCGCTGAGGAAGGATTGGTGCCGCGGCAAGGGACTGCCCTGTCACCCCGGGGAGGGGGAGCTCTACCTAAGCTTTGAGGTAGGTAGGATGACTGAGTCAATTCACTGAGGCGAGCAAGCTTGTCGAGTTGCACCATGCTCTCTCTGCGGGACACGCATTGGAGGCGGCATATAGCGCAACCACCACAGGACAGCGGATATAATCCACCAACGGAGACGAGAGGTAGAGATTTGAGACCGGCTTGGAGCTTCCGTAAATAATCAAGCGCGGAGGGACAGCTGCTGGAAGCACAGAAGAGAATGCTGCGCAAGAGAAAACAAGAGGAAGGCGTTCGTGCCGAATCCAGGGACTGAGCGCGCACGAGCCACTCGCCCACCCGAAGCAAGCAAGCGGCCATCGCTCAGTGGCTCAAACGCTGAAAGCAGTCCACTGCTAGCGGAGTCGTGCCTTAACCGTAACCCCCGTGGACAGGGCCCCTATGGTAAGGTAAGTAAGGTAGGTAGCCCAGTGGTAAGGCACGTTGAGACTTGGAGAGCTTGGGCAGGTGGGCAAGCAGCTCGGTACTTCCCCCCTCGCGGGTACACCAGCGGGGGCGGGAAGCTGCGGCAGTTGGGCAAGTACCTCGCGTCTGGGCAGGTACATGCCGGTGACTGGCCAGCGACCTACCCGTTCTGGGTGTTCTGTCTAAAAAGTGGACCTCGGACCTCAAGCATCCATCGCGGGAGGTCGAAAGGACACATTGTACCAGAAGTCATCCACGCTACCATACCTTCCTTGCCTTGCCTTGCCTTTGCCTTCAGGACAGCTTGCCCTCCTTTCTCGGTTCCCTTTCTTCGACACTCCCAAGTCGTTCTTCGCTTTCTCTCCCGGTCACCACACCAACAGCTCACGGCCTTGTCTCTTTTTACCAACGCCAACGGCCAATCCGTCAATTCTGTTTTTCCTTTCGTCGTCGCAAACCTGCCGCCCAACCCAAAGCCGCCGAAACGTCAAGGCTAGCCCTCGGATCCTCAGCTGCGGTTAACCCTCTTTTATTTTTTTCGGTTTCGACACCAACACCATCCACCAGACCAACCATCGCCTCTGCCGACGGCCCCCCGACCAGGATAATTAGAGAGCGAAACAGCTGGTCTGTCTGTACCTTTTTGTGCAACAGCCGCGTCCACCACCCCTTGCGACCTTCCCTCCCGATCATTCCCTCATCGCGATGGCTCAGCAAAGAGGCCCGTCCTACGGCTTGGGCGCCGGCCCTCCGTCCTTTGGCGGCTCGAGTATGGACAACGAGGATCCAGCCCTCTGGACATGATCCGCCAGCAGACGAGCAAGATTGAGGATATGTTGGACACTCTCAGCGAGCCCGTCAAGCCGTGAGTTGGACCCTTGGTCTTGGCAGGGAGCTTGCCGAAAAGCTCGTGACTTTTGGAGCCATGCTGACGAGGGTCTCACGATAGCTACTTGCCCGCCATCGGCCGCTTTCTGATTGTTGTCACCTTCCTTGAGGATGCCCTCAGAATTATCACCCAGTGGAGCGACCAGTTGCTCTACCTGCACGATTACCGACACAGTACGTCTGCAAGTCTGCAACCGACAAATGATCGCGTGCTAACATGCTGCAGTCCCCTCTGGTATCACGCATTTGTTCCTCATAACCAACGTTGTCGCCATGACCGCCTGCTCTGTTCTCGTCATCATCCGCAAGTACTCCGACTACGCCGTCGCCGGTCTCATGGCCGTCGTCGTCACCCAGGCTCTCGGATACGGCCTGATCTTCGACCTGAACTTCTTCCTGCGCAACCTGTCCGTCATTGGTGGTCTGCTCATGGTTCTTTCCGACTCATGGGTTCGCAAGACCAAGGCCTTTGCCGGTCTGCCTACCCTTGACGAGAAGGACCGCAAGATGTACTTCCAGCTTGCTGGCCGTGTCCTGTTGATCTTCCTCTTTGTTGGCTTCATCTTCAGCGGCTCCTGGTCCGTCTGGCGCATCATCACCTCCCTGATTGGCTTTGTTGCTTGCGTCATGGTTGTCGTTGGATTCAAGGCCAAGTTCAGCGCCACCCTTCTGGTTCTGATTCTCAGCATCTTCAACATCCTCGTCAACAACTTCTGGACTGTAGGTTATGGTCTGCTCCATCCGCCGTCTTCCGTGCTAATGTGTTTCTAGCTCCACGAGCACCACCCCCACAAGGACTTCGCCAAGTACGACTTCTTCCAGATCCTCTCTATTGTTGGCGGTCTCCTGCTGCTCGTCAACAGCGGCCCCGGCCAGTTCTCCATCGACGAGAAGAAGAAGGTTTACTAGAGAAAAAAAACACCAAAGCCCGGCCTCGGACGGGCAGAAGGAGTTTGGAGAAGAACGCGACCAGCAACAATTTGCTGGTTTCTTGGCATTACGAACGGCATTCAAAAGGTTGCACTTCCCGCACTGCGATTACGGTTGGCGGGGTTATGGGATCACATCGTGGCATATATGGATTGTAGACAGGAGCACAATAGTTGATACGGAAAGCTGCGTGCTTGAAATGGAAGATATATTCATGTTCGAAGTGGTGATGAGTCGCTGTTCCGAGACCAATGTACTTGTGGATCAATGGGACTCTGCACCAACGACTCCCCGGACCGCAGGCGCCGCCAAGCGCTGAGGCTCAGGACATCGGTTCCCCTCCACGGCGGCGTGCATCTATGCCGGCTCTTCCCACTTGGAGGGGGACACAGCATCGGTTTGCGTCGTCTGCCATTGGGCGGTGAGAATCCAAGTGGATCACATGCACGCTTAGTGACCTCCTCCGGGAGAGGAACATGTGCAGCGTCGAAGTCCTGTGTATAATGGATGTCCTTATGTAAGGAAAGGTTCCTGTAACATTAGTAGCTGTGGCCATGACGAGGAAAAAGTTGTTAGCACCTTCCATCTTTACCCTGTCTCGAATCTCATGTGAAGAATGCCGTTGTCTTTTGCAGTACTGTGTATAGATAGTATAATTATATGTTTACCTCTTGAGGTTGTTTCCTCAATGACTACTTGAGCCTTTTTGTCGTTATACTTGTACCTCGATGTAGGTTGTATCCGATCTCGAAGTCTGACTTCCTGTGTCTTTGAACTCGTGAATGTATGTGTTGTTACTTGGCTATTTTCAATGACTATGTTCGTATAAGTGTCTTGTCTCGAGTGTAGTTGCGGATTGGATGCTCAACTCGGCAACCGAGACGCACCGCCGGGACGGCCGGGGGCAACTCGCGCATTGTGAGGCTAGCGGAGGGAGATTATGGGGTCGGCTGTATGATGCGTTGACGAGTTTCACGAGGTTGTGGTAGAGGTGTGGGTTTGTGGAGGATAGATGCCGGGAGAGGAAGGTACACCTCTGGTCTTGTTGTTGTTGTTGTTTGCGTTCGTGCTGATGACGGGTGATAGACCAAGATCTCTCGAAAGACCTCGGAGATCTGTGCATCATCACCTCATTCTCTCGCGCGTCTGGCCCTACGACCAACTTCCATCCCTCAGATTCCGTCCAAGTTAGCGACCTAGCCCACGGGATCCGACCAAACGAACGAACGCCTCGAACAGCAACCTCGAACAGCCCGTCCATCGCGCATGGCGCCAGTCTCTTCTCGACTTGACCCCCGCTAACTCACTTTGCCCGAGTCCTCTTAAGGCAGACCGTATCCCGCACAACGCAAACGCCTCCATGCATCTGGAGAAGCTGACGCATCGAGCATCTGGCCGAAGCTTCCGCTCAACCCTTCACCCTCCTGGACATCGGGCATTGGTCGTCTTCTTACGCAGGTGCTTCTCCAAAGTCCTCGCATAACACCAGCAACGCCAATAGCTCTGGTTGGTCCAATTCGTTATCCAAGGACGGGAATCGCCAGGCGACAACGAACCCAAACAGGGGGGGAGCAAGGCATACCAAAGACAAACTCTCATCATCAGCAGCACCGTCGATAACGAGAATACACGCTTCCCACACTTCCAACGGCCCTAAGGTATCCTCGTCGATCAGGTCTCGTACGGGACCCCCACACCACAACGAGGAAAACACCTCCTCCGCCTCCGCCGCCTCAACGACCTCGCGCGCATGAGGGCCTCCCGCCAGCCCGTCTCCCTCTCCTTCATCTCCTCCTCCACCGCTTCATCTACTACCTACCGCCGCCTCCATCCCCGCACATCAATCATCCCTCCGCCTCCCGGCCCGCACATCAAACGCCGAAACGACCGTCTCGACCCGCAGGACCGAGCATCCTTGCGCGTAGGGGGGGGGGGGATCTCAGGAACAAGTATCGCGACAGCTTCGACATCTACAGCCCTCAGGCTGGGCCCGGCCTGCTTGATATCGCACCGTGCAAAGGCGCTGCAGGCGTACTACAAAGCCGCACAACTCTGCCAGAGTGGTAGCGAGACACGGTCATCCTGCCGGTTCTTGTTGCCGGGCTGGGGAAGCAGGACGGGCAGGTTGCACACGCAGGTTGTGGAAAGGGACCAACGGCGAAGGACGACTTGTCAGGGAGCGAGGCTGGGTAGCTAATGGTGTGGGTTGTCACGACGTTGGAACGCATACGATCTTGATTGGCATCGTCACACCTTATACATCACAACTAGAGGGGAAAACGTGAGGTGATGACCTCGCCTGTCATGCATTCTCTGATAAAGCGACTTGCGGTGAAGAGCGTCGAAGGAAGGTAATCCACAAGCAAAGGTCGTGATGTCGATACGCCTCTCCCCTTTCCCGAAGCAAGTAAAGTAAAAAGAGTAAAAAATATAAAGACACTGCCGGCGGACTGTTTGGTATTATCAAACGTCACACGCGACTTTCTCAAAACCCCCAAATTCCTATTTCCCTAATTGCCCCTTCCATCGCGCAAGATTCATATCAGGTCATGATACTCTCCAGGGGGAGATGAGTGAAGTTTTCGGGCGAATTGTTTTTCTCTGTGAGAGCCAGAACCAAAGCGACGACAATAAAAGTATGTGATGATTGTTGCGCATTGCACGTGAGAAAGATGCCCCGACCAGAACATTGCGAAAAGCTTTGGTGTTGGCGGGTCATGTTTTTCAACGACTCCACCGTTTCCCTAAGCGCAAGTCTGGGCCTGGAGCGAGTTGGGTCGCACTCCGTCGGCGAATCGGACACCGGATCGAGATGCGTGTCCGCTGGATATGGTCGGCTTGCCCTTTCGTAGGATCGTCTTCTTCGAGTCAGGGGAGACGAAGAAAACGTCGGTTTCGTGGGTGAAATCGAAGACGGGCCTGCAGACGAGGAGGATGTCTGGAGGCGTTCCGCAGACCCGTCGGATTGTCATTCGATACCGTGTTGCTGCTTGAGCTGCGCTAAACTGGCGCGGCGGGCCTCGAGGTCCTCTTTTGACTTGAGCATCTTCTCTGGCTGGTGGTACAGAACTGTGACGTGTTAGCGAGGACGGACAACGTGACAGTGGGGAGTCGGCGACGCGACGTACCGATGAGGTATCGGTTCTGGAAGTTGAAGCCGTTGAGCTTGTCGCAGGCTTGCTTCGCATCCATTACGTCTTCATAGACAACGAAAGCGGTGCCCTTGGTGCCGCTGGCAATGCCCTGGCGCACCTGTCTATCGAATAGTTAGTTATGCGTGTCGTGGTCGATGCCGAAGCAAGGTGCGTACCGGATCGGGCCAAATTTTCCGAACAGGTCGAACAACTCCTCTGGAGTTACGTTGTAGCTGTCGTCGCGTTAGTCATCGTGATCGTCGTGATGGTCGATGTCGATGTCGAGTCGACGACCGTCGTGTAGAGGCTTACCTCAAGTTCTTCACGAACAGAGCTCTGCAGGAACAGTCAGCCATGTCTGTCATCACGCAACACAATGGAGGTAGCATCGATCGGGATCCGGGGTAGGAGTCAAGATCAAAGGCCGGACGGCATGGGCCGTGGGGTGACCTCGCCCGGCGCCGGGTCTCGTGCCAGGGAAGAAGAAGGGCGTATTGGCGGCTGAGGGTACCGGGCAGGCAGGGCGGATTGAAGAAGAATTCGGACTCACCGGTTGACTTCTGGGGCTAATTTACCGCCGCGACTACTCATCTCTCGATGCTCGGTGACGCTGGGAATTCGGGTCGGGTTGGTGAACGCTCGGAAAAACGACAAGGACGCGCTGGTTGATGGGGGAAGGGCGGGAAGACTGAGATAGGATCTGGAAGTTCTAGGAATGGCGAAAATGGGGAGCAGGCAGAGTAAATGAGGCGACGGACCGGCGGCAGTGCAAGGATTGGGTGAAGGTGCCCACGTGACACGATTGGCCCCACCCACCGTCACGCGGTGGACCACTCATCATGCGTCCCGTCATCAAAAGGCAGTTACGATCGGTACGTACCGGCCGCACCTGCCCAAGCAATTGAACTCTGTTGACTGCAGTGCCTGCCTCTGCGATGCATCAAGGTCCAGGTTGTCGTCGATACGTACCCGCTTCGGCTTTCCGTAGACGTGTCACCGAACGCCCTATCTCCGTCGTACTTCCAACTATTGCCATTGAGGTGCACTACATACATGCCCAACTGTCACTGACTGGCTGCCATTGCGCAGCTACCTATGCAAAGGTCTCCGCTCACTAATGAGAACGATGCTCGTAATGGATGTGTTGGGCCGGGATAGAACTACATCGCTCGCTCCTGCAGGCCGGCCGACATGTCACTGCCGTCCAAGAAAGTTCACAGCAAGTAGCATCCGGCGTAGCAGGCGGATGCACTGAACTGAAGCCGGGCGTTGCACGGTTGCTGCAGCTGCAAGTCCAGCGGGAATGTTTCCGGGCCTCGACTAGACTTGCCATGAATGAGGGCTCAACATGAGGTGTCCAATGGAAGTCGGGGTATCCAGGCGTCAGTACAGCTGGAAACGTGAGGAGCCCGAGACCGCTGGGACGAAAACACTGGCCTGCGTGCTATGTACCTACGCAGCAGAGATAGAGTTGCAAAAGCCTGAGCACGCCATGTTTCCTGCTGCAATCATTGCAACGAGACGGTGGGACACGCTCGAGCAGCGGATTCCTACCTATGCACTGGTTCCTCAGGTTCGCGGTGCGTCCAGTCCGCTCACTGCTCAGTGTCCCGTCCCAGTCCCAGTCCCAGTCCCAGTCAATGGAAGGTTGGTGAAGAGTGGACCTGGACAAGTCACACGACCGGGCTCAAGATTGCGTAACTTGATCAATGCGATAGGAGCCTGCCAACCGGGCCGCTGTATCTGGCCTCTTATCCCTTCCCTATCAGTGGCATCGCATAATCCGGGGTACGGAGGCTCTGGAAAGCCACCCTGGACGCTGCCGTTGGGTTCGAGAAGGTGACTTGGAACTCGTTGCTGTTGGACACTGATTGACTGATGAGTCGAGCTAAGGCAAGGTACCTCGCCGTTCGTTACCTTAGGTTGCCTTGCCTGTCCTGGGCTGGCTGTGGACACTGACGGAGATAGATAATGATAAGCATCTCCAATAAGTTGGGCCAACGTGGTTCATCGCTACACGCCGTAACGCTGGCATGGCAGGCCAGGCTCTCCCTCATATTTGTACCTGAGATGCATGTCTGTACCCCCCCAACTGAGATACTGATCAACAAACAAAACCACTTCCTCAAGCCACCACGACGATGGCTACCCGGGCCGCCGTTTTTTGTCACCCGTTGTTCTTTGCCTACATGTTTCACCTCAGCCCTGTGCCAACGGAAGAGTTGCTCTTTTACTGAATGGGTGCTCAAAGAATATAGCACGAAACCCCTAGGCGGTGTGGCTGGCTGTCTTGATGACGCTGCCGCCCAAGGGACACCGTAAAGAGAGGAGAAAAAAAAAAGGGTCCCTGGCAGACCAGACCTGGACCCAGGGGACGGGTTCCGGATGAGGCTAAACAACCACCCAACCGCAGCAGGTCTCTGGGACGAAGGTGCTGCGGAATAGCAACGTCTCCTCCTGAAAACAGACCTCACCAGCACCGTCCACAGTCCCCAAAACGCGGCATTCTCTTATTTGTAGCTGCCACTGCGCATTTCAGGTTTCTTCCCCTGCATTTAAATTTCTTTGACACCGCAACTGAGTGCCATTGACCGCCCCCAGCGGACAATGGCCTACCTCAACGGCCCTGGTCCACCCCCAAGGTGGTCCAATTGCAGAAAGGCCAACCACGACCACCAACCTATCTGGGCTCCTTTGACGTCGGAGCCAAGGAGCTTCAACCTCTGCTCTTCAGGTGCCTTCTCACTGCACCTCAAACCCATCTCCGGAACATCTCACTTCCTTCCCAAATATCTCTCCCGACTTCAAAAATTTCCATCCTCCTCAATTCTTCCACTCACACACTCGCAATCCTACGACACCACCAACTCCACACCACCGCCTTAGACCACATACACCAGCAATGGCGCATGCACTAGCTCCCGACTACTTCGTCGGTTTTGACGTATCCGACGACGACAAACCCTTCCTCCTCGATGTTCTGGCCCATCCCGGCACTCCCTGGGAGGAGAAGGCGGTCGTCTCCGACGTTTGCCTCTTCAGCGGCTTCGAGGATTGGTATCTGAAGCTGGAGTGTGCGGCCTCAATCAGAGACAACCGCCCGCCTCCTGCCTCCGAGCTCGATGCCCGAGATGTTCTGGCCTTCGTCCCGCGTCCGACCAAGGCCGCACTAGCTAACGAGGAGCTGCGTAAGGGCTGGGCCGCTACCGATCAGTCCATCAAGAACCTGTCGGCCATGCTTCGGGTCCATCGGTCAGGCCTCACTGCATCGCCCCAGCCCGTCGAGAAGGAGGAGCGAGTTATCAAGCGAGAGGGTGGTCTGAAGCGGGAGCGTGACGATGACGCAACTGAGGCCCCCCGGCGAGTCAAGCGACAGAGAACCGCGCCCAAGGCCACCTCTCACTACTTCGCGCCTCCGGGGGGTGAGCGAGCACAGCAGCAATCGGCATCCACATCCCCGGCCGGTAGTGAACAACCCGATCCCTCGGCAATCCTCCGTCACGGCATCGCTACACCGCGCAACAGCCCCCGCAAGTCCAACAATCCTGAGTCCGCAAATGCAAGCGCCCCTGTTCCGTCGGAGTCCAGCAGCGGTATTCAGAAAGCCGCCGGCCAGGCAAATGGAGGCAATGACGACATGGCCGGCGATTTAAAAGGCAACGGCCCGCAGACAGCCAGGGATCTTCGGGCAGAGAAGCCATCCTGGCCCACCCGACTGTCTCCGTCCCCATCGCCGTCCCCGACGACCTCATCCGGCCCCTTGTCCCCCCTGGATTTGAGCCATGTCAAATCGGAGGAGTAGGCGGGCCTTCACCCAAACGGAAGACTGCTGTCATGTCGCCCTTTTTTGCACAATCCCCGGCGAAGCAATCGCCCAAGCAGTCTCCGAAAAAGCGAAATGGCCTTGTCTCGACTATTCCCTTTCCGCCGCTCTCAGCTCCACAATTTGGTCTCATTCAGGAGGAAATGGCCCATGAGCCCTTTTGGCTATTGGTTGTCGTTACGTATCTCGTCAAAACAGCAGGCACGCTGGCCATTCCTACGTTTTACAAGATCAAAGAGAAGTACCCTACGCCCGCTGCCCTGGCTGAGGCAGACCCAACTACCATTATGAACATGACACACCACCTGGGTCTTTCTGTTGTCAGAACAGCGGCGATTCAGCGATATGCACGGCTATGGTTGGAGAGACCACCTACGGCGGGAGTCCTTCATAGAGTGAAGAACTACGACAAACGAGATATTCTATTCAATGACATTGTACAACATACGGAAGACGAGCACAAAGAGGAACACACGACGGCCGCCGCTACAGATGATTCTTGGGAGATGGGCCACTTCACCCAGGGCAAATACGCCCTCGACAGCTGGCGCATCTTCTGCCGCGACGAACTGCTCGGACGGGCCCAAGACTGGAATGGCAAGGGAGCGGCACCCAATTTCCAGCCCGAGTGGATGAGAGTACGGCCCGACGACAAGGAGCTTCGGGCGTGTCTACGGTGGATGTGGATGCGAGAGGGATGGGAATGGGACCCCGTCACCGGCGAGAAGACGGTCCTGCGCGAAGAGATGCGGAAGGCCGTCAACGAGAGACGGGTGGAATACAACGAAGTCGGCGGGCTCAAGATCGTCGACGAGGCGCGGTCAGAGCGAGCCTGATTGTTTTTGGGAGGTTACGAGAATCTTGATTACTGATGAGGCTGGAAATGATAATGGTTGATACCCGCACCGGTTGGGTGCACTGCGCTTCAGACACGACGATAGATGAGCTGCTGATATGACGGCAGACAGCAGTGAAATAGTATACAGTGAACAGTAGAACAATGGCATAAAAACGTTCAGTCAGCTCGCTGAGCTGAGCACGATACTTGGTTAGTGACCACTCACATAACAAGGCTAGGCGAAGGTTGGCAGCTAAGGTTTTGCTTCAACCAACGTCCATGAAATTTGCCTTTCCCATCCCGGCGCCCACAGCCTGGTAGCTGCGCACTCGCTGCCAATGGCCTTGTATCAATCCATGCTTCGACATGCTCGTGGTCTAGTGCCACCCTTCTTTTAAACTTGTGTAGTCTCTAAAAGGCAGGTAAGCCCCCCGCGCCTGCCTCGGATCTCGCCCAGCGGTGCCCGCACCGTCCTTGCGCCGGTTTCCCCTCCACACTGCACCTGCCCAGACATGGTGAAAGCAAACCCCTGTCCCCCACTGCTGCTGCTGCTGCTGCCGCGGCGGCGGCGTCCCATCTCCGCCTGCGGCCTTTCGCATTTAGCGCTGCGACCCCACCTCTTACAGCGCAAACAATCCCGCATCAGGGGAGGCCGCAGTTCAGGTACATAATCGCAAGACAATCGTTTCCCGTTCCCGTCTTCCCGTTTCCCCCCCTTCTTCGTACTTCTTGAAGAAAGAGAAAACCACTCTTTGCTCTCTCTCACCCTATTTATCTGTTTCCCATACTCAAGACCGGCACAATGGGGTCGCAGATTGACTCGCAAGACGAGTTCACCGTCCTCGTGACCGGCTTCGGCGTACGTTCAGCACCACCCGTCCATCCCCACCGCCCGCCCGTCTTTTCCCCGAGTCTGCCCCTCACCACCAGATCAGATCGTCACTGCCCCGCCATTGCGACGATGAACATCATTGTCACTCCTCCCAATCCTCAGAGCACACGAGCCAGAAAAATCCCTTCAATTACCTTCCGCTCCTTCTGCTACACCACGCAACCCGGCTAACAGAACTAACCCGCCACAGCCCTTCAAGGTCCAGTACCCCGTGAACCCCTCGTGGGAAATCGCCCACTCCCTCCCCGCGTACCTCCCGCCCCTCCGAGCAAAGAACCCCAAAGACCACCCATCAGAAACGACGACAACACCCTCTACAACAACACGACCCCTCCCGCCCGTCCGCATCCTCGTCCACCCCGAGGCCATCCGCGTAAACTACCAGACCGTCCGCCACCTCGTGCCCCAGCTCTGGGACCCCGTGACGCACCCGCGCATCGACGCCGTCGTGCACATCGGCATGGCCGGCCCGCGCCTCTTCTACTCCGTCGAGCGCCGCGGGCACCGCGACGGCTACGCGTTCCCCGACGTTGACGGCAACCGCCTCGAGGACGAGGACCGCCGCAAGGAGCAGGGCGAGGGCTGGGTCTGGTACGGCTGTCCCTCCGAGATCGAGACCGAGTTCGACCTGGGGGATGTTTTGGGGCGGTGGAAGGCGCACAGTCCGGTACGTGTATTCTTGATGCCTTTCATACCTCGTGGGCCCCCTTTGTGAAAACACACGACGAGCGATGTATTATGGGAAAGGATGGTATGTAAGTTATCTGGGCTAGGCTGCTAACACCCCATGACAGGACCGTTCCGACCTGCGCATATCCGAAGACGCGGGCCACTACCTCTGTGACTTCATCTACTTCTCCTCCCTCGCGCACCTCTGGAAGCAGCAGAAGCACCGCCGCGTCGTGTTCCTGCACGTGCCCTCCGACGCGTCCGAGGAGGCCGTCGCGACGGGCACGGAGCTGACGATCCAGCTCATCCGGTCCATTGCCGAGAGCGAGCTGGAGAAGAGGCGGAACAGGGGCGCCGAGAGTGCTGGCGAGGTCGTGAGCGAGAGTGACCAGATTGCCGTCGAGTTGCGGGTTTGAAGAGAGTATGTGGGTAGGCGGGTGGGGGCGGGTTTTCAGTTTAACTCAAGCATGATTTTTGGCATAACGGTACATTTATTGTTTTGGGCTTGGTAGCGGACCGAGTTAGTGAGACAGAGAGAGAGAAGCATGAGCACGGCAAGGTTTGAATTGGGGGTACATGGCATCCATTTACTTAGCCTGGAGTTCACACGCTCGGTTTCCTCGTTTGAGGCCGAATGCGAGTTGATAATTGAATTGCATCGGTCTCGAATGAGTCGACGGGAAGCAGTGCAAACATGCAGCCCCCCCCCCTCCCCCCGCCAAAGACATAAGAATGCCCAGAGAAAACGCCACTGTCCGTGCTGGCATTCTCATGGTCGACCCGGGACATGGCTCGTTAGTCGCAGCTGCATTCGTCCAAGTCGTGGTCTTCTTCAGCCCACTTGCGACGGGAGGAAGATATCAAACGGGGCGAATGGTTTAGTGGTATAATACTCGCTTAGCATGTGAGTGGTCCAGGGTTCGATTCCCTGTTCGTCCAATTCTTTTGCCACTTGAGGCTATATTGAAGTCATTTGTTTTTGATGCTTGTATAGAACCCATTCTTTTTGTGAGATTTGCTTCTGATGGGTGAAAATGGGGGGTTTGAGTTTGGGTTTGCGTTTGGGGTGGGAGGAGTGGGGGCGGGTACGCGGTGTAACGTCCGGTACGGAAGTCGGCGTAGGGCATTGTTCCAAGTAAGATATATCACCGGGGAAGAAAGGAAAGCTTTTGTCGACGATTTCGCGTTGGTCTGGGTTGTTTAGATAGTATCGTCAAGTGTAAGTTCGGAGTGAAAACATGCCTGGATATGCAGCTGCTGGCTTCGAAGATCTTGACGTATGTCGTTTTCGTGAGCCTTTGTTGTTCCCTTCATGAATTTACTTAACGGCGTCTGGACGGCATGGCTATTGCAACCTGACATGTCTATCATGTCGTGAAGGAGCTGCTCTTCTTTTTGAAAAATCTGCACGGCAATGCGTCATCGAGTATGAGCGAATCACCCATCCTTCCTGTGAGAATGCCATGTAAGCCGGGTCTTCGCTTCCGGACTCGGCACCGCCCAGAACTGCGGACCTCCGAGCCCGTGAGATTTTCATAAGCCGAGTGAGAAGACCCTTGAGACGGATCAAGGGTGATTGGTGGTCTCCCGTTTATTCAATGTTGTGTAACGGGGAGTTGCCTCATTAGCCTATCGTCCGAAGACTTGAGGGGGTGTTGCGTAGGTTACTTATGACGGTTGATGAATGACGGACGGGCAGCGTATAAGAGGGGTGTTATCCTACACGTTTTAATCTATCAAGAACTCCCAAGGTTCCATGTGTGATTCTGTTTCTCGTTCCAAGTGCCAACCGCTTTGCTCCTTTTCAACATGTGGCCAGCTCTATTCATCAGATACATCCCCCTCGTAATCTCGCAACTCACGCCATCAGCTTCGGCCTCCCAGTCCCCCCTAACCACAACCACCAAACCACCTCCCATCGTCAGCATCAGAAACGGCACTCTAGCAGGCAAACACAGCCCGCACTACGCCCAAGATTTCTTCCTCGGCGTCCCCTTCGCCGCCCCGCCCATCAACGACCTCCCCATGGCCCAACTTCACACGCCTCGCGGACTCCTACGGCCCGTACTGCATGGGCAACGCCCTCCGCGTGCCCGGGATCTACCAGCCCGACACCGCCCCGATGAGCGAAGACTGTCTGCACCTCAACATCGTCCGCCCAGCCAGCCCCCCTCCGCAGCTGCCGGTCATGGTCTGGATCCACGGCGGCGGCTTCCAGCATGGCAGCGCCGTCGACGCGCGCTACAACGGCTCCTTCCTCGTCCGGCGGTCCGTGGCGATGGGGACCCCGATCGTGTTCGTCAGCGTGAACTACCGCCTCGGCCTCTTCGGCATGATGAACGCCGCGGGAGTGGAGGAGAACCTGTTCCTGCGCGACCAGAGACAGGCGCTCGCGTGGGTGCAGGAGAACATTGCCGCGTTCGGGGGCGATCCGCGCCGGGTGACCATCGGGGGAGAGCGCGGGCGCGGCGGGGGGGTACCTCATGGCGCGGGACGAGGGCTTGTTCGGCGGCGCGATCGCGCAGAGCGGCGGGCCGTTCTCGACGGGGCGTTTTTGAGCGACGCGGAGAAGAGGGTACAGTTTGAGTGTGCTGAATGCGACGGGCTGCGCGGAGGTTGAATGCTTGCGGTCTGTTATCCCGGGCTGAGGTCCTGAATAAAGCGAGCATGGCGGTCCCGTACTCGCATACCTTCGCGCTGGACGGCGACCTCGTCACCGACGCGAGCTACAACCTCCTGCGCGCGGGGAGGTTCGTCAAGGTCCCGCTGCTCATCGGGACGAACAGGAACGAGGCGACTTCCGTGGTGCAGTACGCCATACGCACGAGGACTTTGCGGGCCTCGTCGCGGCCTCGAACGGCGGGAAGATGCCCCCGGATGCGATGGTGCGGCGGTGGGCGCGGCTGTATCAAGATGAGATCGACGCCGCCCCGTCGTCGTCGTCGTGCCGGCGGGGCTGGGGACGGTGCGCGCGGACCCGGGCCCGGAGATGGGGGCGGAGTACGGCAAGACGGCGCTGTTTCTTGGGGACGGGTTTTTTCATGCGGGGAGGAGGTTTGCGGCGCGGGTGTGGGCTGAGAAGGGGTTGGAGTGTTATAGTTACTTTTTCGATGTGGTGACGGCGAATGTTGATGCGGATACGCTGGGGGGCGACGCACTTTCAGGAGATTCCGTTTGTGTTTGGGGATAAGGACGGTTCAGGGTGGGAGGTCGATCCGTTTCCGAGGGACGTTGAATTGAGGAGAAAGTTTGAGGAGTTGGCGGGCGTTATGAGTGGGATGTGGATTAGCTTTGTGGTTTCGGGGTCGCCGAATAATCATCACCAAGGTCAGGTTCCTTTCATCGCCCATATGTTGAGCTCGTTCACTGACACAACACAGGAGCAGTCGGCAATATCACTTGGCCGACGTACAAGCGAGAAAACCCGGAGAACATGGTGTTCAGTGCTACAAACGGTCTCAGCTTACAGCCTGATACGTGGAGAGAAGCAGCCATCCAGATGTTCTTTGATTTGGCAGATATGAATAGCAGATATTCATGAAGAAAGACGGTTGTTACATGATGTGGGCGTTACGAGACGCAGAACTAATGTTGACCACTCTGGAACTCGAGTCGTCCTGTCTTTGAATTTAGGTATCGGTTTCTGTTGACAAAAAAAACAGTCAGAAGACACACTCTCTTACTTAAGTCTGACGAGAAGCACGGCGTATCTCACCTCTGTTCGGCCCAGTACATCACGTACCATCCCGCAACCATTGGTGGCGCAACATACCAGACCTGGCCGGCAAAGCGTCTCCAGACGTTGAAGACGGCGTTGTGAGCGGCGCCGGCTAAGGGGTTCAGGCGATTCGGTGCGATCCCGTATGTGATGATTCCGCTCTGTTTCTGTCCTCCTGGGGCGAAGTCAGTGGTCGCGACTTACACGCAGGGCGGATGGCCTACCGATGTTTCCCCACCATCCCTTCCAGCTGTATGTTCATCACAAGCTGTCAATGAAAATATCTCGTCTTCAAGTACACAGTATCTTGGCTTTGACCGTCACTTACACGCCATATCTGCCGACTGGGATGTGCGGGCCTGATTGGAGAAGTTGGGTTGGCCTCATTTTGTGCTATGCGAACCGAATGTCGACTGAGGAACAGATCAAAATTGGATAGGTGGGGAGCGTCCTGCCGTTTTAGTGTAACATCTCCAAGTACAAACTTGGAATGCTTCCCAGTTATCTTCGGGGTCAGTTCCCCGGACTCGGACTTGAGATTCCGCGCCCGGCAACTTTGAACGAGGAACGGCATTAGGTACTCGTTCGTTACGCCTCTTACATCGGATACACCGACATCGAGTCCATCCAATTAAGGCCAGAAAAGTCGCTGGACCAGAAGGCACCCATCATATCCAACTCGCCATCTTCCAGAGGGACACTCGGAAAGCTATCTCGAGGCACTGCCTGATCTCCCACCATCTCCGTCAAGATCTCCACGCACTTATCAATAACCTCCCGCCCCCCTTGTTCCATCGCCCTCTCAACCGACCCACCATTCATCTGGGCCTCAACACCAGCCAGCACGACCGCAAAGAAGACATAATCCTTGACATTATCCTGCCCAGCTCTGATGCGTGCTTCAGCCCACTCCACCCCTGCACGGAGAAGCCACCGCTCCTCCGCGATCCGCAGCGCCGACCCCGGCTTCGCGGCCCCGTTCTCAGCCACCCGCGAGGCCAGGTCCGCGGCCAGGATGCTCGTCGCGAGGTGCTTCGTGATCCTGAACGAGCCGGAGCCGCACGTGATGAGGCGGTCAAAGTCGGGACACGGCTCTGTGATGCCTGAGACCATGCGGATTGCTTCCACGAAGGGGTTGTCCGGGTACGAGGCTGGCAGGGTGAGGTAGGAGAGTTCCAGGGCTGCGTCGACGCAGGTCTTGTGTGAGTGGCAGAATAGGGGGTTTGACAGCGGGACGAAGGGCATGTGGAGGATGAAGAGGTACCGCGTGATGGTTGTGCCGCAGAAGCGGTGCTGGAAACGGGACGCTTCAGAGGAGAGAGTCCTGGTAAGTAGCTGGCGTGCGGCCGCCAATTCTGACCCGAGCTGTAGGACGGAAGCGTACCTCCCATCCGGTTTGATTCTGCTCCAGTGTTTCGCTACGGATATTCGGACTCCGATGGAACGACTCAACGCGATCTGGAGTGACATATCTGTGAAATTCCCGGTAGCATTCAGAGTCGGCAGCGTCTCAACATCGGGCCCAATCTGATCATCGTTCAAATCAGCCGGGAGCTCGCAGTCGTAGTCATCCTCCGAGATGAAAGGCGGCTGCCCAGAGTCAACACTCGCGTCAAGAACCAACTCCATAACAGTCAGCCACAGCCGCCGCCGCATCTGGGCCTGGAACGCCGACATCCGCGGCAGCTTCGCCGGGTCCCGGTGTAGGCCGATGCACATGGCGGACCGGAGCAAGGTCCCGTTGAGGATCCACACCCGGTCGCCGTACAAGGACTCCGTCGCCTGCTGAGCGAGATGTAAAAGACACATGATCTGTACGCCGCTAATTGTCAATCTTCTCTTCTCGGACGATTCCAGCCATTCTCGGGCCTCGTGGATCCACCGGAGCGCCTGGGGTCTGAATGAGAAGGTGTCATCGTTGACGCACGCCCCGAGCGCCATGCATAGCTGGAGAGTGACGATGAAGCTCGTGTTGGAGGTGTCTTTATTGTCCAAGTAGGCGTCATACTCCCGCTTGAGTGTTGGTACGTGGACGACGCGGTACACTGTCTCGAAAGTGCGTAGATAATTCCCGAGTAACTTGGACAATATTTCTTTGTCCGGCAGATGGGACCCGTATTGTCCGGGGAACCGCGACAGCAGACGCTGTGCGTTGAGACTCTCCCCCAGGACCCGGCAGCGTTGGAGGCCTTGCCAGCACTCCCCTTGTTTGGATATCTCCTGATCCAGCCATTTCAAGGCTGATAGGTTCTGTCGGACATGTGAGACAGATACGAAGACGACATTGAAGCACAAATAGTGTAACCCACCAGAATGACTGAATGTAGCCAATGACCCGGAGAGAAATATCTCGATTTGGCCATCAGCAAAGTCGGCGGAGCCGAGACGTCGGTCAATGTAGCAATGGTGGGCGACCCGTCCGACTCAGCGCGGGCGCCCTCCTCCGCTGTGTGTGCGGGCGACTCTCCCACCACTGTCTCGCCATTCCACGTCGAAGCTGACGGTTTACTGATCAGAACGCTGCCAAGAGATGACGAATGCCAAATTCCGGACTCCGCTGCGGGCTGCGGCGGCGGGTCGGGCTGCTGAGACGGAAGCGGTGTTGCCCCTGTGACTTCGGGCTGCGCAGACTCGTCGCGCGCCGGACTCTTCTGCGGCCCAGTAGGACTTTTCCATCGCGCGGACGTAGACGGCTCGGGATAGGTGCATACCCTGTCCTTTGACCGCTGGCAGCTACTGCAGGGCCGCTGGTGATCGCACCTCAGCTTTCTCTTTCGGCATTCCGTGCAGGCGAGGGTTCGTCGGCGCCGTACCCGGAACTTGGTTTGGTAAGACCCTTCCATCAAAGAACCCCCAGTAAGACTGCCTCGTCTGTCAGTGTTGTGAGAGTGGACGGTTGTGGGAAGATGGATGCCGAACGGCGGTCATGGACTTCAACCACGGAGTGGGGCCCGGGCTTCGGGGTCGGACTCGGGCTCGGACTTTGAGTCCGGGTGTACTCAGCCCATGGTAGAACTCATATCCGCGGTGAATATCAACATTGACGAGTCAATTAGGTAAATAAACCTGGATACTATTAGAAGTGATTTCGAATCGTTCATTGGTAGACCATAAGAAAGATAGGAGTTACACACAAGCAACGAGAAATCTCTCAACAGAATCGAGTACGGCGCGAGATCCCAATCCTCCAATACCAACTCATGAAGATGTATCCAAATCAGATTGACTTTCAAACGATTCTTCTCCAGATCGGAATTTTGATCTTGTCAGCATATGCTCTTTACCTATTCCTCCTCCCAAAACCAATACCCGGAATACCATACAACAAAGATGCAGCCACCTCTCTCATGGGAGACATCCCCGCACTCCTCGACAGCCAAAAACAAGACATATCGCTCTGGAGATGGGTCTCCTCCCAGTGCGAAAAGCTCCAGTCACCCATAATCCAGCTCTGGCTGGCACCCTTTTCGCGACCCCTAGTCGTCCTGTCCGACTTTCGCGAAGCCGAGGACATCACCATGCGGCGAACCAAAGAGCTCGACCGCTCAGACAGCCTCGAACATATCTTCGGGCCTCTGTTCCCCCAGTTTCACATGCTCATCAAAAGCCAGGACCCCCTCTACAAGAGGCAGCGGAGATGGCTGCAAGACCTCATGACGCCAGGCTTCCTCCACAACGTGGCCGCTGAGCCGATCTACCAGCACGTGCTCAAGGTTGTCGAGCTGTGGGAGCACAAGACGCGGCTCGCCAGGGGCCATCCGTTTGCTGCGTTCGAAGATATATACTACGGCGCGTTGGACGCGGTGTTTTCGTTCTCGTTTGGGGGAGCGTTTGCTCACTCGGCGCTACCAGCGCGCATTGAAGCCGTCGCTTCGCTGGGAGATGTCGAAGAGCCTTCTGAGCCTGGAGGGTCTGTGGTGTTTCCGGAAGAAGCGAGAAACAAGGTCGTCGATGCGATCTTGACGCTGGCCGAATCCGTCGAGGAGGCGAGGAAAGCCGTGTTTCCGAGGTTTCGGTCCTGGTATATGCACCAAACTACGCGCATCAAGAAGGCCAAACGGATTCGAGACGACTTCATCGACCGCGAGATTGACATCGCGGTGGAGAGACTCGAGTCCCAGGAGCCTGTATCCTCGGCGGTTGATCACATGATGCATAGAGAGAAGCTCTTCGCTGAGAAGGAAGGCAGGGAGCCGGTGTTCAAGTCTGTCGGAATGCACAGCGAGGTATGTGAACATTGCTAACCGCTTATTCGATGAGACTTTACTGAATGCAAGGATGCTGGCAGGTCTTCGGCTTCTTGATGGCGGGACACGAGACCAGCGCCACCACCTTTGGATGGGGATTGAAGTACTTAACAGACCATCAGGATATCCAACGGAAGCTTCGCGATGAGATGCGGAGACACCTACCAGAAGCAGCCGCAGAGAGAAGGCAACCAACCTGCGAAGAAATCACCAAGACCACCATCCCATACCTAGATGCCACCATGGAAGAGATCCTCCGCTGCGCAGGAACGACGTCCGTCACCGATAGACAGGCTCTCCGCGACACCACCATCCTAGGCCACCGGATCCCCAAAGATACAAACATCATCCTGGTCACCATCGGCGAGAGCATCATGAAGCCGGAGTTCGACATACCCGACTCGCAACGCACAAAGACGGCCCTCAACGCAGCCAGCCGCATCCGAAGCTGGGCCTCGTCGCCTTACCCCGTGGCTGACTTCCAACCCGAGCGTTGGCTGGTTCCGTCGAAAGACGACGCCGACCGTGAGGTATTCGATGCCACGGCCGGGCCGCAGATGGCGTTTGGACTGGGGCCAAGGGCTTGTTTCGGACGGCGGCTGGCGTACTTGGAGCTTAGAATGTTTACGGTGCTGCTGTTCTGGAACTTTGAGCTTCTTCCCTGTCCAGATGAGTTATCCGGGTACAATGGGTGTGTCGGGCTGACTGTCAAGCCGACGCATTGCTATGTCAGGTTGAGAAAGGTACCATGGTGAGTGAGAAGGCAGCAATCACGGCATAGAGTTGTGATTTGCTTCAAACGACATAGCTTCAGGTAATTGAGAACCTTGGGGGCGTTTTCGTACCCCACTCTTTGTATTGAATCGTAAATTGCACGCCGGCTTCATACAATCATTACTAGCATGGATATCAAAAGCCACCTCAAATGAGTCTTGAAAGCCTCACACTGTTCTGCGTCTCCGATATCAATTCATGATAGCCATCAGAAAGACAATCGTCGATCTCCAGTGCTGTTCTGAGCAAGAACGATATCCGATCATGACAATTAATGTTCTGTCGCTCAACATTCGAAGTCAAGAACCGCCCCCAGCGTTTTACAAGGGTGAAAGATTGCTCGTACCAGTGTATCCTGCGCACAGTGGAGATAATCCAAGAAATGTCTTGATCAGATATTATACGGCGACGGATGAGACGGAGAATAGATGGGATTTGTTCTAGCCAATGCTTTTCAGGATCGCCAAGCATGTCGCGTGCACCCTCCCTCCGGACACGGAGCTGAAAGTGGGTCCAGATCCGGCGAGAAGTCGGTGGGCGGCGCCGGCCAAAGCGCCAAGGACGGTCGGAAGTAGACCACAACTCGCAAGTCGAGCGCACACCCGTGTGACCACAGCGAATTCTGATCCAAAAGGTCCCTTTCTTCATCTAACCTTGAGTCAATTTAAAGTTTTCGTTGGCAATGGTTTTGCGGACAGCGTCTCGACCTTGAAGACTTCGTGAAACTTATAAATCGACGAGTGTGCCTTTGAGAAGAGTACACATTTTCAAACCACACTCACCCACCAAAAATCGAAGTAAAATGAGTTTCCTCGCCCGCCATTCTTTCATCCGCCGACTACAATCAGTGCCGACGGCGGCCAAGTTCGCGCCGCTCATGGCTGCGGGCTTCATCGTCACAGTTTTGAATCTTCGGCCACCGCCGTGCCCTGATGCTGCTACGCCATACGATGGTGCTCAGCATGAGCAGAAAAAGCAAGAATACCCCATCAGAGGATGGACTGGCAACTTATAGTGTTCGTCAACATATTTTTCTACACTAAAGACCGCGCTGCTAACAGACACTGTGGATGCTAGAGCCGGCGTGTCCAACAAAACTCCCGGAGCGAAAGCCTCGCCGCCGCCGCCTTCCTACCCGCAGTCACCTCCTTGTTGCCTTTCTCATGTTACATCGATCAATCGTAGAAGAGACGTAGGCGTGCACGGATCCGTACGTCGACAGATCTTCTATCAGAAACGGAGCTTCGCTCTGGACTACCCCCAGATTCTAAGCAATTCATCAGCCCACGGTCTCGCCGACGCATTCGATTTATTCGCCTGTCTTCACAAGATCGAATGTGGGGGGGGGTCATCGCATCTGCCGCAAGATGCCTCTGCTTCGTAGGAAGCGGCATTCTCAAGATTCCGTAGTCGAGGGTTAGGGTTAGAACACGAGTCGCATCGCATCACGACATGCGAACGGAGCCCCTATCACCCGGAAGGCAGAGAACAGCATTTTCTATACGTCGCCCAGGGCATGCGACGAAACGCAATTGATTGGGTTGGCTGTCGTTGAGCCAGCGGGCCAATGACACAATGTGCGGCCGAAATTCCGAATCCCAAGTTACTCCATCGCCGATCAGCAACAGACGGCACAATAGGGGGGATCAGGCCCATTTGCTATTTATCTGATGCAACGGACCATGTCGAGTCTTCGATTGGAGGTCACGCGCTACGCTATGTATCCTGCAACTTTCTGGAGGAGGTCGACAACGAACTTTGGAAACTGGAAGATCGCTTTTTCAACCCGTCAAACCTGGCTTTGATGCTGAGACTCACACTTCCCCGGCAACCGATTGCTCTGCCGGCTTGGGTTGTTCTTTCTTATGGACATTCGCTCAAGCTCATAGTGAGGTGGCCACTGGGTGGACAAAAGATAAGCGAAATTTCGAAGTTCCATAAAACGGGGTCGCGCAAGGTCAAGCCGCGCTGTCCGTGTTTCACAGATTGTAGTGTCACAATAGGCGTGTCCGAGACCGAAAACACGCCTTTTTGCGGCCGCTGCAGCAAAGGCAGAGGGAAATAGCTGAGAACAACAAAACGCGCAACCCGCACCTGTGGCATGCCCAAAGTTCACAGGGAAGAACTGTCTCTACGAAGTGATCTTCATGCACAAGTCATACACATATATATAGTTTATTGCGCCCCGATAAAATAATATAGCTTATCTTCATAGTGGTTACCACCCGCAGCTTATATCCTTGCCTCCGAGAAGCCCGTGCCAGTGTTATCTGTCTATGTATGTGTCAGTGCTTCTCAGTGCTGTGTTTGCACGTGGGTTTAGTTGCAGGCCCTCTTGAGTCCATTTCTCCAAGTCATGCGCAATTCACGGCTGATAAGATCAATGACACCTAAGGTGAGCATTTATAGGACTGACCCCCACTCTGGCGAGAATGAAGCCTTCGCGACGCTCGATAAGAAAACGCTTATCTCGATTCTCGGCATTCCCGACGTTCCCACACACCAATCACCCAAGACCCGTTATTCCAGGAACGGCAATTCACTCCTCGGGACAACAGACGTCAACGTCAGAAATGATCTGCGAAAGTGCCGCTCCTCTGGTTTGAAGTGCACTCTCCGCCATTGGGCTGGGGGCATGTCATCGTGGACTATTCATAGCCCCCACCATAGTTGTTGTCATGTACCTCCTACAGCGCGTTTGCTACACTATCTCTACATTCGATGCCTCCTTATATTGAGTCGTGCCCATGCCAGGGCCTTATGCATCGGGTTTGTCCGCTGCGGATTGAACTTCACCCCTATCATCTCGTCTCCAACGGTTCTGCTATCGGGACGCGATTTCCGATTTATATACTTACTCCGTGACGGTACGCTGAAGGCCATGCCCCTCCAGTAATTCATCTGCCTTCCAAGACGGAACTGTCTTTATTTAATATCGTCCAAGACATCCGACGTTTGCACGAATTAACTGTCGACGATCCTTTGGACCATAGCTCGATTTGGTGGTGGCAGATCCAGTCAAGACAAAACCAAGCATCTCAAGGGTCGATATCAAACGGAGCGCCCGCCAGGCACAGCTTCAATATCATACGACATTAGACATCACCAACAGAGCTGTGCGGCAGTTCTTGGTTGTCTTCGCCATCAACTCAACTGTCTCAACCACTTCTATCAAATACCCACCATCGCACTTTGCTCGGATTTTCCTGTCGCCAACAACTTCACGCTAACTCGATATATGCACGGGTTTCAAGTTGCAGGCAGTATGATCTTCTCCAACGTCATTGCGCTTGCCGTGCTTGGTCTCGGTGCTTCACTGGCCTCAGGGCAGAGCATCGAGGTGTTGGAAACACGACAAGATGCGCAACCAGCACAGAATGTCACCGTTGACCAATGCTCCTTCTTTTCTGCAGACGGGTATGAAGTGTCCCTTTCCATCCTCAACCGTGACTGTTGCAACCTGCTAACGCGTCGCACGATTTCCAGCATCTTGCCAGAATGTTGGCAGGTTCTCGAAATGAACAACCACCTGAATGTAAGTTGCAGAGCTACATTTTTCGTAATGCAGAGCGGGCCGAGCTAACTACCTTTGCAGCACTGGTGGTCCAACAACTCTGCGAGGTGTGCGGCTTCGAACAAGGGCTTTTCCCAGTGTTACTTGGACTCCGCCGTATGAAAGACCCCCGCCTTTGGCACGATCGACGACACACGCGAACTCAATCTGACGTTACACAGGGCCTCATTTCATGGCAATGCGATTTCGTGGCTCTCAACGCATGCACTCCGCCTCCTAGCGGGCGCGACGCTGGATATGCCTCGTATCAAGAGTTTTACGTGAGTATCAGACGCAGATTACATGGTGTTTCAACGCTGATTATGTCTTTGTTAGGTCATCTGGAACATCTATGGTTAGACTTCTTGCCCTTCAAATGCTTTGATCTCAAGCAGCCTGTTAACTCAGTATACTAGCCATCAATCTCTTCTGGACCAATTATCACCAGTCGCTACTTCAGGGACAGGCGAGTGCCATGTAAGTCTCTACCACATCCTTGTCGTTTAGACCACTCGAAGTGCCTTGCTTAACAGTCTAAAACAGTGGTTCAGTGGCCGAGATCGTTAAGACCGTCGCGCCGCCAAGGACGAAGAACGCCAAAACACCGCTGTTCTCTCCGATATACTTCGTCAGCCTCGGTCAATTCGCGGTGAGTACAACGGTGGCCCGTCACTATTGTCCGGACAAAACGCTGATGGGCACGACAGGCATTGGCTCCTCTCCTCGGTGGTTCGCTTGGAGCAAGCATGATTTTCGCTTCCCTAATTGGTGTTCTGGGTGGTGGATCTGGTGTCTTCAGTCTGCTGTTTCCTACGAAAACAGTGTATGATGTGCCCTGGGAGGGCTTATCAGATGCTCTGGGGGAGAACGTCAACGAATTTCAAAAGAATGTCGGAGCAGCCTTGACTGAAATCCAGACAAACTTTGACGCATTCTACGCACTTACTTCGAATGGTGGCTTCAGCCAGGTAAGTGTCAACTTCTTATCCTGTGCAGAGTCGGACTAACAATCGGCCAATAGAGGCTCAAGACGAACTTACCAGAGGACACCGACTTCATGTACCACGACCTCAAGAAATGGGTGTTCAACCAGGCCCTGCAGCAAGCAGGCTACTTCGCCGTCAAGAAGTGCGTCGGTTCCCACCCTCGAATGCCATGCCAAATGGAAACTGACAACTAGCGTGCAGTCCCGGTGTCGACCCGCGGACGATTCCCATCGACCCGTATGATTGCTCCAAGCTGGACGACAAGATGACGTGCGGCCCGATTTGGTTCGACGGTAAAGACTCATACGGTCTCGCGAAAGCAAACGGTGAGTCTATCTCGTGTGAGATATTGTGCGTCAGAGCTCGACTAATCATCCCCGAATGGTAGATATCGGCATGGATCGCATGAAGGAGATCCTCGACGTGGCGTTTTCCAAGAACTGGACGACGCCGAGCGAGCTCTACATCGACGCCCAGTCGTGTCGTGGGAAGAATGGGTCTGAGGCCTTTGATGTGAAGGACCTGACACTGAGCTGTGTGGTGAGTTGACCCTCTTTCGCAGTCTGCGCAGCCTGCAAGTATGAAGAATCCACGGAGCTAACAACATTCGATATCCAGTCTAATCTACCTGTTTGCGAATTCAACTTCGATTATAACCCGTTCGAGACTACCTGGGCCCGTGTAAACCCACCACAGTTTACCAACTGCCCTAACATGAGGGGTTGGGGAGTTCCTCCCTACTGGAGTAACGATGCCGGAGTGCCGCTGACCTACATCGGTCCATTTTTGGTAAGTCAAGACGTCCTGAAAGACTTCCCTCCGACAGCAGCATATCGCTAACAGCGTTGATTAGATGTCTGGCGTAATTTATAACGAGAAGAGCGGATGAGTTTGTGCTGCTTCGTTGCGGATATTGGCTTCGACAAGATCAAAAGTATTTAGAACATGATTACTGGATACCTGTCCCATAAAACGTATGGTAGAGCTTGAAAAATTTGATATTGCACGCGCCTTTCGAAGTATGACCTCATCCATCTGTGAGACTAGCAAAGGGCCGTGGACGCAGAGCCATCGCGGACTTGCCTGTCCTCCTGTGCTACCTATCTGCGCCCGGAGGGCTGTGAACGAACTTGGGAGGAAGTAGATTGACAACGGCAAGGTCCTGCGAATTAACAAAGTCGTGTTGTGTGATGACATGCGGAGGGTGAGCCAGCTACCATTAGACAGCTGGAAAGGAGCATGGATGGGAACCTCCATTGACGCCGGCTGTAAAACCAGACAGAAACGGCCCAGGTCTCCTAGCCGCGTGCACAATGATAACTAGCAGCCATGGATGACTGCGATCCACCATCCCGCCCGGGACGCTGCTCGCGCGGGAGTCCTGATCCTCGCATATGTGAGATGCCAAGAGGTAGCGCGGGTAGAACCCATGCGACTGGGCTCCAAAACCGAGATACGTTGACGCCTCTGATGCCGTCGTCAAGGGTCCAGCATGGGGGTACAGGTGCCCTGTCACGCGTGCTTGACGATGATATCTGACACCCACGAGACGCCAGAACAACATGGAATCCCTTTCTTCTCTTCACGCTGCGTCCTGTACCTACCTAGGCCCAGGTCCCTCTGGCGTTGCCGCCGCAGATTCCCCGTCTTCAGAAAGCGAAGTCACGGCACGCCCTACATGGAGAAGAACCCTGACTTCCCCCGCGTCTCAACCCCCACGCATACCCCCTGGCCAGCAAAGATGGCTTGGTGGAGGGCAATAAAGAC
The DNA here is from genome assembly GCA_018853505.1 of Colletotrichum camelliae. NCBI lineage: Eukaryota > Fungi > Ascomycota > Sordariomycetes > Glomerellales > Glomerellaceae > Colletotrichum > Colletotrichum camelliae. The sequence goes on from JAELVL010000001.1 coordinate 3,895,353, forward strand.
GCTGAACCAAGGGATACGCCAGCCTCCATTATGCGGTGTTAGACTTACTACTCAGCTCCTCCCAAATCTCATGTAGGATTCCCCACGTTCCAAGGGCGGAGCGTCTGTCATGATTACATCCCCGTCCGCGTCAACCTCCCATGGGACCGTATCAGTCTTACGCACCGTGCTGCCGCCTCTGCCTCTGCCGACAAGACACTCGAATGTTGCTTGGGAGCCGTCCACGTAGCGTTGGTGGCCTGCGCCTGGCTCCGGATGATGTTCAACTTGGGGGTATGTGGATGTCTGGTGGTGCCGTGTATATGTGGGAACCTGTCTAGGCGCTGACTCGTTCGCAAGGCGGTCGTATGACCTCGATGCCGGGTATCTGGAGTTGGTTTCCATTTGGTACGAGTTGGACGAGAGAGGGGTGCGGAAGGGGTTAGAGTTGAGGGCTGGGAGTTGTGGAGAGACTATGAATAGTATGCGTGGGTTGCAAGTGGTCTTTTGCAGGCTCTTTCTCTGACGTCAAGATCTTCTGATAGAGTCAAAATTATTTATATTTACCCCAGCAGCGTCCTATGTTACCATAGCACGCTGCATCACTGCTCCGCGTGTGGCTGTGACTCCAATCTAGATTCACCATGTTATACTTGGACATCTCGAGCAACATCGCAGCATCCTTTCTCACATTCGAAAACCCGATACCCTAGGTTTCATACAACCTGCCCCTGCTTTTCGACGATCAGTCAGCAGCAGACAGCACACACTTCCACGCCGTCGACAAATTCGAGTTCTGAACCCCATCCCACCGACTCTCCCACGGATACGAACAATACTCTGCCACACATTAGCACCCTCCCACAACACAGAGAAAACAGAACAAAACTTACTCCTCTCAGCCACCACCTCGCCCTTCACGCCATCCTGCGCGTCCCCATACATCGCCCCCACAACCTCCTCCACCACCCTCCCGCCCTCAACCCACTCCACAAGCGCCAGCAACGCGTTCCCCCTCGGCCCCAGCCTGCGCCCGTCGAGCGGGTACGTCTGCCCGATATCCCACGCGCCCCGTCCGCCGCTGCAGTGCCGCATCCCCGGCACGAAGAACAGCCTGTAGAACCCGTCCATCTCCGCCTGCGTCAGCCCCGTGACGCCCCTCACGCCCTCGAAGAGCTCGGCGCTGAGCGCCGGCGTGACGGTCTGGTCCGCCCGCCCGTGGTACTGCAGGATCTTGCCGCCCCGCGCGCGGAACGCGGTGAGGTTGCGGACGTCGGTGGCGATGCCGCCTGGGTTGAGGGCCACGGCGAAGTCCATCTGCGACTCGTCGAAGGCGTGCGGCGTCCAGGAGGTGGAGTTGTACACCGCGCCTCTCCAGAAGTCCTGGCCCGGCACTCATTAGTACACGCCCGTCGCCCCCAAACGCACACAAGGTATCACTCACTTGGAGAATCGTGTACGTCAACTCCGCCCTCCCATCCACGATGTTGTCCGAAAACACACCCGTGTCCGCCCCGAGCCCGAAGGCCGGATACACGACCCTCCCCTCAGAATCCCTAATCGGCTCGTACGCCCTCCTCACAGACTCGACCTGCTCCGGCCTCAAACAAACCTCGCCCTCGCCCTCCCCCTTCCCCTCCCGGCAAGCCATCACCGCCGGATCAAACACATGCCTCAAAGGCTCATCAACAATCCCATCCACAACCCCATCCGCCCCATCAAACATATCCACCTGCCTCCTCACAATCTCCTCCCACACCTCATCCCCCACGTACCCCTCGGACCCAATATCAGGCCACCCAACCCTCCTCGCCAAAATCCCCTTACTCGCCACGATCCTCAACCACTCCACCCCCGGCGCGCCCACCAACACCCCGTCAAAATCCCCCGGAAACACCGCCGCCTCTTGCACCCCCTGCCGCCCGCCGGTACTACACCCTTGATAATACCTCGCCGTCTCCCTCCGTCCATAATACGCGCCCACAACCTTCCTTGCCGTCTCGACTTCAACATGCACCCCCCTCACCCAAAATCCCGCACCGTCTCCGGCCTGCCCAGGAAGAAGTCCCACCCGACCGCGCCGTCATGCCCCGCGTTCGTCCCGAACACCGCAAACCGCAGCTGCGCGCCGCTTTGCAGGACGGCGTAATCGACGCAGCCCCCGATGCCGCCGGTCCCTGACGCGAGGAGGCGGGCGTTCCACGCTTCGGGGGAGGGGAGCCAGCCTTCCACGCGCACGGCGCTTGTAGACGAGGTGGGCACGTCGAGGACGACGCGGCAGAATGAGGTGGGCGTGGTGAGGTTGAAGGCGGCGCCGCGCAGGACTTGCGGGAGGAGGAGGGTGGTGTTGGCGGGGTGGAGGGAGGCTGAGATGAGGGTTGTGTTTGGGAGGGTGAAGGTTGCTCCGCTGCAGTCCGGTGTGAATGCGAGGGTGGGCGTTATGAGTGCGAAGGCGAAATATGGCTTCATTTTGCGTTAAGAAAACAGCAGTGGAAGGATTACAAGGCGAAACTAAGAGCACGTTTCTAACGCCATATCCGACTTACATCTCGGGGACCTTTCTAGATGTATACAAACGACAACCGCCCGAGGAAAACGACAGCCCAAACGGAGCGTAGTAAGCGGCCTTCGGCGCCGATGACCGCAGTCAGAACGACTGGCTACCCACGATGATCCTCCGGCGTGCTACCCCGCGCGGGGTTCTACAGGTTCATTGCGGGGAAAAACAGGAGACGGCATTGCCAGTCGTTGTTGACCAGGACACCATTCAAGGGACATGGTAACACCGATTAGGAGCTTGTGAATGAATGCAGAAATATGTAGATGTGGGTATATCAGTTGATTCGTCCATCTTCGCTGGGTAGGTAACAAGGCATCATCACCGGGTGCGTGACTCCGCCCCGAAGACGGCCGACGTTCCAAGGCCGGAAAAGTGGAGATTCTCCGGAGCCGGGGTCCGAATACCGAAACGGGCAATTCGCCGGGTCGTTTGCTTAACATCGGCCGCAATAGCGACGGGAGCCGGCACAAAAACGCACAATCAGTAAAGACAACAACTGATAGTTTGAACAACGATTCAATTACATTCACCACTTAAAACACCATTATCCAGGAAATGGGGGGAAAGAAGAAGAGAGCGAAGAGGAGGGAGGGTGGGGTATCTTTCATCAACAAAAGCCTTCTTTCTCATCATCCAAAAAAAAAAAAAAAAAAAAAAAAAAAAAAAATCACTTCTGCATCTCCTGGATCCTAACCGTGACCCTCTTCTCCGGCTTCGTTCCGTCCTTGCGCTTCTTGCCCACGTTCGCCAGCCTCGCCAGCACGTCTTCAGGGTCGATGCCCACGGCGGCGCCCGGCGCGACGTGCACGACGAGATCGATCCGCGCACGCTTCTTTTCTGGGTCTATGGTCTCTTTGGCTTCGAATCTGCGGGGTTGTCATCAGCTTCGGGTTCTCAAACAGCACTCTGGGGAGGGATACACACCTCAGAGTCGACTCCAACTCCTCCACGTTCTTGGGCCACGCCGGCACCAAGTCCACAATCACAGCCGCAACAGCACCAAGATACTCGGCCCAGAACACGCTCTCCAGCTTCGCCTCCGCCACGAGCCCCTTCAGGTTCCCGTACAGCTGCGCATCGATCGGTCCCAGGTTCGAACCCCACCTTGCGCAGACCGTCAGGCCCAGCACCGCTCTGGCCAGGTGCGTCAGCCCGGGGGCGCTCGGGTCTCTGGTCACCGTCTCGTGTAGCGCGTACGACGCGTTGGCGTCGTCGTCCTCGCCCTGGTGGATCCAGATCTGCTTCGCGAACAGCGGGCCGAGCCCGAGCGAGAAGACGGTCGGCGTGCGCGAGATGTCGACGTTTTTAGGCACCGCGCCGTACAGCGTGCGCAGCACCGCCCCAGCGACGGCGAGCTCGCCGTCTTCTTCCCCCGAGTAGCTCTGCAGCGCAAAACCCGCGAGCGCCTCGAGCGGGTTGCTCTCGCGCACGCTCTTGGGGAGCTTCATGAGAAGGGCGCCGTCGCGGTTGGAGCCGCCGCAGAAGGTGACGGTGCGCAGGTGCGGGACGGTGCGGATGAAGGCCTCGACGACCTCGATGATGGCGGGGAACTGCTGGCGGCGGCGCTTCGACATGCCGTAGATCTTGCCCTCGTGCTCGCGGTTGACGCGGCGCATCTTCTCCGTCTGCTTGAAGAACTCGCCCGTCACGGTGTAGGTGCCGACCGAGGGGATGGGGTACGGCTGGATGGGGTCGTTGTGCTGCAGCATGCACCCGTAGCCGCGGAAGCCGCCGCCGCAGAGGTAGGCGTCGATGCCGCCGGGGACGGTCCCATTGACGGCGCCGCCGGCAGCCGCCCACTCCTGCTTCGCCTGCGCGAGGGCGGGGAACTTGTCGCAGAGCTTGGCGAAGGCGCCCTGCATGCTGCCGTTGAGCTTCTGCTTCTCCTGGGCCTGGACCTCCGCAGTCTGGCCCTCGAGGATGCGGATGAGACGGGCGGCGCCGAAGGGCATGCTCTCGCCGGCGAGGGCGGCGGCGATCTCGTAGTCGGGCAGGCGGGTGTCGACCCAGGTCATCTGGACGGAGCCGCCGCCGAGGTCGAGGAAGAGGCCGCCGCGGGAGATGTCGACGAAGGCGGAGCGGGAGCCCATGACGGCGCCGAAGAGGGTTCAACCTCGGGTGCAAGGACGTGGACGCCAATGTCGGCGGCCTCGCGGATGGCCTTTAGCATCTCGGCGGCGTTGGCGGCGCGGCGCATGGCCTCGGTGGCCAGGACGGAGAAGTGGGCGGGTGGGACGCCATAGGAGACGGCGATGCGGCGGAAGCGGGCGAGGGTCTCGGCGACCTTTGTGATTGTCTCGGGGGGAAAGGTCAGGGGCTCGGAGGCGGCGGTAGAGGAGGAGTTGAGGGCGTCGAAGAGGGAGATGCCGGCGCGTTCGCGGTATATCGGGCGCAGCAGACGGGTCTGAGGCGGGTGAGGTCGAGATGGAGAAGCGGATGCCGTTGCTGTAGTGGGGTTGGCGGGCGGCCGCCTCTAGTCAGCGGGAGCTAGGACGCTAATGAGGGGAGGGGCAGCCGCTGTGTGCGCTGTGTGCGCTGTGTTTGGCAGGGTAGCATCCGAGAGGGGGGATGGAGGGGAGACGGGAGGGGGGGGGGGGGAGGTAATGCCCCAGACAGATCGCTGCGATGCGCGAGAAAAAAGAAAGCACGCCCGATGCTTGGTTGAAGAATCTCGGGAAGAAGGCGAAGGAAGGAAAAAGCAACGACTTGACAGGCAGAGGACGACGACTCAGGAACTTCATTTCTCAGACTGACCTGCCCATATCAACCAGGGCGTACAAGTGATTGGGGCCCGCGGGGTCCCATCTTGGCAGCAGCCGCTCAAAGTTGTCAAGCGTTATGATGTCAGCGCTTGAAGCCATGGCGCCAGGGTTCGTTTGGGAGGAGGAGGGGTGGTGGTGGTGGTGTTGCGCCGTACTGTGTTGTGTGTGCTGTGCTGTGCTGTGCTGTCTGCTGGGTGGTATTTCGGTATGTCGGAGCTGGATGCAGAACAGGAGGGATCTCTATCCAAGGTTGTCGGCTGCCGACATTTGTCTGGCTGCGGCTGCTTGTTGGTTGTGGTTTGATGATCGTCGTCTCGTCTAGGATTCGCGTATACTATATCTGTGTGTGCGTGTGGTAGGCAAAAAAAGGTGTGTTGTATGATGTGCGCGTGCGTACGTGGGATAAGGTATATATGGAGAGCGAGATGTCGGTAGGCAGGAAAGCGGCCGAGATGAAGACTGACGACCACACGGGTGTTGACTGATGTTTTGTGTGAATGTTGGAGAGTGGAAGGAACAAGCGGAGGGGAGAAATGGGGCCCCAGGCAGGCAGCTGTTGGTGGATTATCAGCAGTAGGCAGACGGCAGGAGGTCAGAATCCACTATCACTCATGCGTCGTCGTCCGTTCCTGTCTTTCGTTCCCCGGAGGCGAAGTGAGGTCAGGTCGGGTCAGTCTCCGTGCCAAAGGGCCAGAAAGAGACAGACGGACGGGCAAGAGAAGGAATGGCAAGGTGTGTTGGGCGTCGCTGATTTGGGAGGGCAAAAACAAACGTCCTAACCTAATATACTTGGCTGGCAATCCAAACACCCTCAGTCAGAATAGAATACCTGGGTACAAAAGGCCTCATCTCAAGTATCTCGTAGTCCAGGTAAGGCAAGTGCAGCGAGCGTGGACGCCGCTAGCAAGACTCCAATGCAAACAATGATGCGCAGCAGCATTGGATCGCAGCGAGAACCCTGGGCCCCCATCCACTGCCTCAAGCATTCAGCTGAGTTGGGTCTGTCTCTTCTTTTTACCCATTCGTCATGCTTGTCTCTGGTTCTGGTTCACTGCTAGGTTTGCTTCGGGCTGCCTTACACTAACTAATGTGCTGCGCTGCAGCAACTAAGGTAGCCAGGCGCAACTTGGCCCCCCACTTCACCACCCAAATTCACATCGTCCCAAGAAGACAAGAGAAAAAAAAAAAAAAAAAAAGAAAAACCATGTGTACCCCCTCGTCCAAGCGCCCTGTCTCTCTTTCTTGCCTCACGCCAGCTACAAGACACAATACGTGGAACACGACAGCACAAGCCCGTCAGACGGGAGACACTTGTTTGGCTCAAAACACAACCAACTCGCCGTCCACATCACCTCATCTGCTTTCTCGGGCTGCGAGATGTGAATCATCGCAGCCAATCGTGCCCCTCTGCCCCCTCCATGCCCGCTCAGAGCCGCTGAGGTAGGGATGGTGAGGGGTCGCGTGACGGGACCACTGGCGGCGCCGCACGCCTTTACACGAAAGAGAGAGACAGAGACACTGGGGCCTGGGCAGGAAAATGCACCTTGGACGCAGCTCTTCATGCGGGTCAGCTACGGGGTTGCAGGCCTGGCCCAGCGCTCATCGAGACGGAGCACGCTTCTGACGGCTCTCGCTTCCATCCACAATCCACCATCCCAGCGTCCAGTTTTGCTACTTCCATATCCCGCTTCAAGCATTTGCCTAGCCCGTCAATGGTTACACAGTCGTAAATGTTGCAGCCCTCCCTTAACCGAGTCGATGGCGACAAGGCGGCCAATGAAGGCACCCGGTCGTGCCATCCCCGCGATTGACATGGTCATCCGGCCCCCCTCCCCCCTCGCCCGCCGCTGCCGCTGCCGTCCAACGCCGGTCGCAGCGAGAGCTCGTCCGGGGCCCTGCCGGCCGGGAGAGCGACGAAAATTTCACCGAAGTGAGGGGTTTCGTGTCTCCGTGTTCTGCCACCATCCATGACAAGTCAGATCTCGACGCGGTCAAAACACACAGACACACACACGCCTGAGCCGCCTAAAGCCAGGGTTTCACGCAGCGAGGGAAAGGGGTTAGGGCGAGCGACGTTCTGGCTGACATGAGACGACCTGATATGATATCCCTTGCATGCAGATGGTACGTGACAGGCGCGCGCCGATGAACCAACGTAAGCATTTAGCCAAGTAACCTAGACCCAACGCCTACATGTGATGCTGCGTACCCACCCCAGAAGTAAATAATGGAAAGAAAAAAAAGCAACCGATTTGTGCTCCGTCATGGCCATATCGTCGACCTCATGGCGTCCTCCCGAGCTTCATGTTTCCCGTACAGCGTCGTGAACTCGTCTTTCCAAGCAATCGTATCCCCGAGCGGATGCGGTACCGCCTGAGGGCCGTCTCCGAAGGCATATGACCGCCGCAGTGCCAGATTCCACGCGAAGCTGCTCTTGCCGACGCCTGCCACCAGCCCGGCCCGGAGCATGATCTCGTAGTCCACCAGACTGCGCTGATCCCACGTGAGCGCTTCCAGCTCCTCCATCTCCTGCGCGTCGAGAATGTCGCCCTTGGTAACCACGTTACATTGAAATCTTCGGCACGCTCCGCAAAGGCCGTGATATGGTTTTGGTCGCCCCGGATGCAAGGTAAGCGACAGGGGCGCCGCAGTCCGACAGGAAATGGAAGTAATCCGCAGCTTGCGTGAGATAATCTGGAAAGTCACCTCCGGTGATGTCTTCCTCGGTGCGCAAATGAATCCCGACGAAGCTCTGCGGGTGGTACCGCGTGCGCGGGTCGAGATTAAGCCCGAAACGATGCGCGAGTGAGAAGAGTGCCGATGCGGCGAGCCGTCGTACATCTTGCCGGATACGCAGCATACGCCCAAAGGATGAGGCCACCGCGGCAGTATCGTTTGCTGTTGGCCACACCCAAATCGTGTGCTTCAGGTGAACGCGGAGAGGATACTCCCTTAATTCCGGCGGCGACTGCGTGTCCAGCCAGTCGCGGAAATTTTTATTCCAGCCCTTGGGGTTCGCGAGGACAGTTCCATTGACCCATTCTTTGACAAAGGAACCCATATCAAATACGAAGGGATTCCCAACACCGGGGACGTCGTAGAGTTCGTCCAGCGAGTCGTAAACCTTCATCTGAGGGCAGTAGGTGGAGAGGACATGGTGGAGGTGATCGGTGTCGAAGAAGTAGTCGAGGTTCACCGCAGGCTTCGACACGACATCTTGTATGTTTTCTGGCGCGCGAGGCGTGATTGGCGGTAGAATCAGCTCAGCTGTCTGGTGTTAGACCAAGAGTACGACCACGAGCGGCTTTCTCACCTCCTGTCTCGATGGCGAAACGTATGCAATGCAGATAGGCATTCCGTACGACACCGATACCAGCGTGATTCGAATCGCAGCTCATAACCAAACCGGGCGACCATTTTTTGCTCATGCAGAGGTTGGCGATGGCCGATCCGTTGAATTTTCCGTCAATTTCATGTTCGAGAAAGTCGGCGACAAATAGGTTCCGCTGGGTACGGAAGTTTCGAGCGAGCTCGTGAACCTGCTGGCGCGAGATTCCTAGATACCAGATCGACCAGATGATGAAAAAGAACGGCCCAGCGATCTTCACAAACTGGAAGACGGATGACGGCCCGAGCATGATGGGCAGCTGATGGATGTAATCGAATTATCGATGGGAAAGCATGGGGAAGACATCTCCTGATGAGGAGAAGGAGAGCGTCAAAGAAATGACCCAGCTCGTCCGAGGGCGAAGAGACTGGAATCCAAAGACTCCTCATGGCTTGAGATGTGAGAAATGTGGCGTAAACTGTCGTTCTTGGAATGGCATGGCGTGGATCGACAAATATTGAAGGGATGGGATTGGTGATAGCGCAGCCAAAAGAAGCTGGGCCGAATGCTAAATGGTAGCGATGGCGTTCTTCAAGTGCAGCTTGGCGTTGGGTCGAGGTCAAACTTCAACTTGCAACATGGACTATTGCTCAGAACAGACAAGTTGCGGCTCTGGTCTGATGAGCTTAAGTGAAGCCGGCCGACGAACCTGTTGGACTCGTCACAAAAAAAAGGCCCCCAATCTGCAGCCTTTGCCACCACAAGGATGCAAGCTCGAAAAGGGACCTCCCTTGGCATCTCGACTCCGACAATTTTGACGTGGTCGTCTCGGATGACATGGCTGTGCGAGATATCCAGGGGTCGAAGATAGAATTCGAAATTCTGTGTATTCTGGAGCCACAGAGACAGTCTCCTACTTCTGTTCCATTACTCTCAACATGTGGACGTTACAAATGCCAATGGCTCTGTGGATCGTAGCCCGGCCGAGTGCTCCTCAAGGCCGTCTGATGATGTTGTTGAATGTTACCGCTGGACATGAAGCGCAACGGTAGCAGGGATGCCGTACAGGCACTCGGCGCCACAGCATCTTCGGTTCAATGCTTCCTGATCTCGCAGCAACGTTAAAGCCCGCACAGCGCGGCGGCTGGCAGCAGCGGGGTGTGATTGGCTCATACGCGTTGGCCCTCTCCTCTCAGCTCTGGCGTTGCAGTGAACGGTTGTTGTGTGCCCTTCGCCGTTTCGTTCGACGCTCTAGTCGAACAGGCTTGTGCCTCAGCGTTGACCACGAGCCAAATCGCACATCGAAACAAGACATGGAGAAGAAAGCAGGGACGCAAGTTCCGACAACGACGTGTAAGACCTTGAGCTGGGAAAAAACGAAATTGACACCAGCCGGGACCATCCTGACATTGAGAGCTGATTGCCCAGTCGTATGTACAATGGCAGAGAGCATGGCCTTTGCATGAAGTCCACCACCCTCGCATTTCGGCGGATCTCGATGGTTCAGCTGCAGCGTCGCAGCAGACTTGCTGATCACCGAGGCGGGCCTCCTGTCATTTTCTCTCCGACCAAAACCAATGCTAAGCTGGTCGGCAGGCAAACAGGTTCATGGAAATTAAACAGTGCAGTGCGCTGCGCAGCGAACTCGCAAGAGGCGCTGGGGTCAATCCACTTGCTGCATAGGGCAGAGTGCTTGAGAAGCGAGGAGCAGCAGATAAGGTCGACGGGTGAAGCCATCCCAGAAAGGGCTCACCGCATCGCGACTCCATCGTCGTGCAGACCGAAGCAGGCATTGAGGACCGGCTGGTGCGCCATGTTGTGCTTCGATTGGCTCGACGTCAAGCGGCTTCACTGCGAATAGCAGACACTTTGGCAGGGTAAGAAAAGCAGCGCAGCGCAAAGCAACGCCGTGCACCCTGCCCTTGGGTTAAATTGTGGTTTGTGTGTTTCGCGTGAGCCGCCGAACGATGCTCGTATTGGCATGGTTTGTGGCCCTGTCTTTCCCAGCCTCCAGGCGTTGGGCCGTACGAATACAGATAGCGTGGTAGGATTTTGCTGGGTTGTTAATTGCTCCTGGCAACAGGGAAAGAGGCAACTCGGGCCTCCTCTCATGAATCAGGGCAGTCGTCAGAAGATGGCCATCCATCCTCGCGTCACATCTTCATGCGCTCCAAAGTCTCAGTCACGTTCTCTTTCCACTCGAAAGGGGACAAGGAAAGAGCTCTGGTGGCCGTGGGGAGCTGCCTTCCATGTCGATACTCAATTTCAGGAAGGAAGGACATCACGGAGGAAGTGATGTGTGGCCTGGACCTGCCCTGCTGAGAGAATGTGAATGCAGGTGACCCCCGCCAACCCAATGAGAACCTGGGAAACGCGTGACAGACCCACATATACAGGGGCCCCACTGATCGCGCTTCTTCGCGTGTAAGTCGCGTAAAAGTCGCGATTTCCCACTTCACTCCTGGCCTGGCCGTCCACCACCACTGGGCTTCAGGCGTCAGAATTTTCCACGGTTCGCACGGATCACATCAATTCAGTTTCATCCGCCTCTGCTTTGCTCAACACACCCCGCCAATTCTGCTCCTCCTTCCATGGACGTCACCGCCCACAATTTGTGATGCCATGAGTCGCTGCCCGCCCGTCGCACTCACTCACCTTGACGCTCACCGGGCACATCTAGCGCTTCACCTGCCGCTCTCCCCGCTGCGTTAACTTGCTCTCCGTCAACCCAAATGCGAGGACTGGCCAAGGAAATACCCAGGTCTTGCCCATAGCAACTGCTTGTCCCACTCGCTCTCTCTCTGGGCTTGTTTCTTTCATTTTTCTCAATCTGAATTCCGCCGTCGACCGGTGTGACTCTGAATCATACGTCCACGCTCTTTTGAGACTCTGTCTCGTCCATTGCAATCGATAGCTTCCAAGTTCAACCAGAGCCGGCACCACTACCCACGCGATCATCCACTTTGTGGCTTGCTAGCCGCTCACTCTCCGCACGTCGATACTCTGTTCGTCCCAAGAGCGAACGGCCGGCACGAACAGGCCTGTCGGCTGCATACGCAGAAACCAGCCTCTTGCGTTTCCTGGGCCCCGGTCCCAACCGGCCGAGCGCAAACCATCGCACAGGCTGCGAACCAGAGCACCATACCGCCGTGTTCGACGGAGCAATCACTACAGGGCAAACGCGCCCTACTCACTGCTAAAAAAGGAGACCACGAAGCTGCACGCGCACACCCAGCTGCCAGCATCATCTGGTTAATTGTCTCACTGCCCCACAAACCAAGCAACCTGGCCGAGTGTTGTCTTGTGCGAAACCTCCTCCACTGTTCGCCGTGGTCTATCCGGACTCCCAGACATCAGACCGGCTCGTCAAGTGGTCTGTCTTTTCGTCTGTTGGATCAACCGTCCGATTGAATCCAGCTAAATGCGGGATTAGCCTGACTTCTACTGCATCTGCTACGCCTGCGGCATCGCCCAACAACCGAGACGGGCCAGTGATCTTGCTCCCGTTGCAGTCCTTTCCGCCATCAGCATCGCGGGGGCCTGCTTTGGCTGGACCAACCCGATCCTTGGTTCGGCGCGCTTCTCAGACTTTGCGCGCGTCGTACCTTACCTTGCAACTGCGAACGAGCAAACCGACCAACGGGAGCCCTGGGCTTTGCTTTGCTTTGCTTTCCTCCCTCGTCCGGACTAGACCCTCGTCGTCCGCTGCTCCATGATCCGCTGCACATGCACTCCTGTCGTGTCCGTCGACTGGCTACACCACACAACACAGTGCATACGGAGTGCATGCGCCTACTGCAATCACCGACACCCTTCCCGCGCCGCTGCCCAGTTCCCTTGAAGGGCCTCCAAGACCCCTGTGAAGAAGAGGAGGGCAGACTTTGACGAGCCACGACCTTACCCGGTTCCAGTCCCAGAAGCAGACAGAAGACGATCAATCCTCTCTACGGCGCTTCCCACTTCACGCACCACACCGCACATCTTCAGGGTCCTCTCTGCGGACAACAAGCACCATCACTACGCTCACCCGAGACTCCACTCTGCCACATGCGCTGGTGAGCTTCTGGACCTGTCTTGCGGCGCCATCGCTGGTCCGTCGCTCACAGACTCTCCACTGTCAGTCACCTTGGACGGCACGACTAGGTTCCCTTGGGATTAGCCAAGTGGGGGATTCTAGCGTGCTCAACCGCTGTACAACGCCCCCCCGGCCACCACGCTCTGCTGTCTGCACGGGGGCTCAAGCGAGCAGTGTGTGTGAACCTCACCCCAACTCGAAGTACCTTCGGCGTTCAAGGGCCCGGCTACGGATACCTCTCGCTGCAACCCTCAGGCACTGGCTCAGGCTCAGGCGCAGGCACAGGTGTCTTCCCATTCGTATCCTGCGTCCCGCCCTGCCCCGACTCCCCAGCGCAAGCTTCGCGCCACCCGCTCTTCTCTTCTCCACCCCGCCCACCGTCTAGAGCTGCCATACATACTACACCGGTCCGCCTCAACCCAACCGTTCCGATCTTCTCCCTCCCACCCTTCTCTTCAACCACAGTCGTTCCTTTCGCAAGTATCAGCCGTCCTCGGTGGTGGGGGCGCGCTGCGATTCCCGCACGACAAGTTCACGACCACGACCACGAGCCATCCACCACCATTAACGACGACGATAACGTCTGTCCGGCTCGTCACGACTACGACTCTTTTCCTTGTCCCACAGCATCGCGCCAACTTGCGCTTGCGACCCTCGATATCTACGATCTACCTACGACCCTACCACGAAACGACGACAAACGACGCGACGTTTTCTTTTTTCTCATTTTTCTTTCGATAATTACTTGAGACTTGCTGTTGTAAACGGCCTCGATCCAGACAAAGCCTGCGCATACCTGAATCGCATTGAGCGCTTCATACCAGTCACTGGAATTGCCTCCTTGAGTCCTGAGACCTGGCAAGTAATCGCTTCTCGCGCGATCTGCGACATTGGTACCGAGTTCCATTGAGGCCACATTCACAAAAGATTTTGCGCGCTCTTACGCGAATCGCCAAGCGTTCGAATTCCAGCTTGTCTTAAACTACAGCCACAAAGACGGGTTCAACGGACGTGCCACCTTTGTTCTCGGTCTGGAAACTTGTTACCTGACCTCATCGCCGAGCCTCGCCGTCTTTGGCATTCTTCCAAGCGGCCGTCGCGTGCCAGAAATCATCTTATCACCGGCCAGGATGAATATCAACATTCCGGAGCGGGCGACCCTGCAAAAGGGCTTTCGATTCCATGATCCAGAGACGGACCCCAAAACACCGGAGCCTTCCGCGGTGGACGAAGAGTTGCAGCCACCGTCGCCTCCGCGTCCGCGCTTCAAACTGAAAAGGCGCGTCGCATCCAACCTCACCGCCCCGACGAGCCACTTTCTCGCGTCAGTCGCTGCTGCTGATGTGCCAATCCCGAGCATTGAAGAACCCGACGCAGCTGGCGCAAACATGCAGATATCCAGCATGACTTACCCGGTTATCCACAACCTCAAAGACTTGGATGATCTCGCTTTACATAAAGTTCGCGGCAGGCGTTTTTCTCCACCAAAAACGCCAGCACCCGGCGCCGCTCCCTCGCTATCTCCCCGACGATATCCCAACTGGTCCATTGACTCTGCCTTCAGCAGCGGCGAGTCCACCCCGGAATGCGAATCCAGCCGTCCGTCCACCGCGCGGTCCACACAAACCAGCGCCTCTCTTTTCAGCCGTTTCTCTCTCACGTCCGAGGATTTGCAGTGTATCAGCCCCGAGACTGAGGCCTCTGACCATTTCAACCTCTTGGTAGATGCTGCCGATGAGGTCGCTGAGAAGCCAGTCAATGCGAAAGGGAAGAGGAGAAAGGCCCCTTGGACCAAAGCCATGAGCGATCACCTATGGACGACTTATCTGATGTACCTTCAGGACCCGAAGGTCACGCCCTTCCGCACCGGCAAGAGCTGCATCCCTCCCCACGGAGTATGCCTCCGTGTTGCCAGGGAAGCGAAGAGGAGTTGGAGAGGCCCCAAGGGCGCGAAGAAGTCGTTGAACCCGAAGAGTGGCAGCAGTACCCCTACCGTGGAAGCCGCATGCACCTTCTTGCAGTGGCCACACACATGTGCAGCCACTCGTGCTCATTTGAGAGAGCTTTGCAAACTCAAGGCAGCCTCCTCCGCAGCCCGAAAGACTCAATTCCTCGCCCATAGCCCGACGCCTTTCGGCCGGACCGCCACAAGGTTCTGGAACCGGAGATCTACCCCAGCCCGGTCCCCTTCCGTCTTCTCGGCTCACGACATGTCAATGTCGCTGACTCTCAGTACTTCCGAGGCTATGCAACCTCAAGGCCCCCTGGCACAACTCACACAGTCAAGCCCGGAACCCGTCGAAGAACCCATGACGGAACCATTCCCTTCTTTGCCCCTCGAAGTCTCCAGCCTCAACGTACCTGTGCAGGAACGTCCGCGGCTGGCTTCTCCCTTCATGCGCAACAGCTATGGACCCAGTTCGACAGGAGCTCTCTCTGATGCGATTGCTTCGATGCCTCAAAGACAAAACCAGAGTTTGGGGCATCGCCGCAGCACCCTTCAACCTCCTGCTCGCTTGACGAGGAGTAGGTCCAACACCCAAAAGCGCGTTGGGAGGCCTAGGCTGGCTACTCATGAGCCACGAAAGACGAAGCGCCCTAGTCTCGGCTCTGACCTGTGGACTGGGCCTTCTCCTTTCGACGACATGCCCAAGACGCCTCTCCGCCCAGATACGGAGTTTAGCTCAACGAACAGCAACATTCACGATGACCTGTTCGTCCCGCGCACCAACCTTGCAGGACTCTTTACCGCTCCGATGCCGATTCCGTCCACTCGGCCGGAGACTGCTGGAGCATCTCTGGCAGCCCCTACTGCGCCTCCTGCGCGCCTGGGATCACCCTTTCCCGGGTCAACCAGCTTCTCGTTCCCCAACCGGTATACCCAGCCGGAGGAGTTCGACCATGGAACTATCCGCCGTCCTTTTGCGACGGTCCAACAATCTGGCGAAAGCGGATCAGCTCCGCCTCGCAACCTGGCCAACCGCCTGGCCTATATTGACGAACGTCTTCGGGAATTCAGACAGCGCGATAACAATCGCCGCCGATCAGAATCGCCCTTTTAGTGAACATTTTCTTTGTACATTTGCTACGCCCGTTACTACTTGACGACTTTACGAGTTCATGCGAGTCATCTGCTTGATACCCATGTGGACAGACTCTAGCAAGGACATACCCCTCGACGGTACATAGACGACAGCACGCTTACGATTGTTTCCTTACTTTTACTTCTCACGAACACATTTGCTTCACATATCGAGGGAACGAAAACCCTCCGGGCTTGGAGGACTAATTTCCACTTTGCTTGAGATAGTGTGCGATTTGGACGTCATCCCCCCTTTTGTTCTCTGGCTAGCACTTGCTGCCCAACTTCCTGTTATGAAAACCATGACGAAGGATGATGAAACGACACTCGACGAGGACGTCGGACATTTTTCTTGCTTGTACTTATTGGCACACCAGCGGACTCTTTCTGGAGGCTCCGGCGGTGTTGTCGAGAAACGAAAAAAAAGTTCCTCACTGGAGGAAGTCAACAAAAAGGCAAAAAAGACAAAACAACCCCAGTGTCAGAGCCGGGAATCAGAACCGGTTTCTTTAGACGAATGGAAACGATCTTTAGGCATGCTGCTCTCCTGCCCGACTTGTGTGTTTTGTGAGGTCCATTGACGTCAACTGACGCAAGTTGGTGACATCCTGTGTGTTTGACCGCGGCACACGAATGGTCCTACGGCTTGATGGCGTTGACGACGTGCAGTCGAACCCACGTGAAGCGATTCGATGAGGACAGCCGCAGAGAGGGAGGTGGCTGGGCCTATCGGGAAAGGGCCAAGACGGGTGTGTGTGGTCTGCTGATTTGGTGCATGTAGCCGACGTGGTGCGCGCGGGGTGAATGTGTGACAGGACAGAGTGCCTCTTGTCCCGTCCATTCGGCTTGCCTTTTGGATCAGCATTGTGAACGGCAGACGTACCTTTTATTTTATTTATTTATTTTGCTTCGTTGTCCCAAGATGCTTGGTCCCCCATGGTCTGTTTCTTCGTGTGTTTGTTTATCTAGGATGGGGATACACCTTGGGTACGCATCGTGTCTGCCGTGGCTGTGAGGTTCTGGATGTCCTTCGGTTTCGGCTTCGGATGGGGCGGTTAGGAGGTTTGGTTGCTGAGATGAGCCCAGACGGTTGACGAATTGGGAGAGGTGTTCCGTTCGGCGGGTTGGTTGTTATTTCTGCAGGAGGAAAGCTTTCTTTGGATGGTTTAGATGGGAGATGGAGGACTGGGTTGGAATTGTTACATCTCTGGTGTCCTGCAGGGTTTTTTGATGCCCGCCGAGTGAGAATGTCGAAGGGGAGGTTACCTAGGGCAAAGAGTTGAGAAAAATATGCCGCAGTATTCCGGGTAAAAGTCGCAGCGGGCCTATTCCTTTTTTTCCCCCCCCCTCCCTTGACTAAGAACTTGATTACACTATTCAAGAACCCATTGGGTGAATTAGCCACTCGGCCGAGAAATAATCCAGATGGTCAGGTCAAGCTTGACTGACTTTTGCGGCGGGGGACGGGGGGGGGACGATGGACGGACCGGTTCCATCGCCGGCCGCCACATCGCTGCTTCATTCTGCCCTGTCCGCCCCCCTCCCAGACCAGACCAGACATAGTTCGTCTCGAGAATCCCGGATATCCGGCTCACCGCACAGTTCGCTGAACCGTGAAGAGTGCAGACACCAGTCAGCCAGTCACTGTCTCACGGCCTCCGAATCAAAAATCAAACCAGGTTTTCGTTGCAAGGAAGGAAAGAAAAAAGCATCCCCACCGGTTCGGCCTCCGGTTTGGGAATTCTCGTGCCCCCCCCCCCCCCCCCCCCCCCCCTCGGGCTCATCTCAAATGGCGAGCGAACGAGCGTTCCGTCCCGCAAAACGAAACGTGGTTCATGGGCGTTGGCGTTCTTCGCATGCAACGGCCGATTTGGGTAATTTATAGGAGAGTAATGGTATTCCTCATGCAATGGCTCTTGTTTCGTTACGGTTCTGGGCTGTGACGTTGCTGCAGTGGTTCGCCCCCGGCCGGAACCCGAAGCACCCGAACGAAGAGGCGCGGATCCGGCGTCCGGCGGGCCCTTCTCGGTTCCCTAATGTAGAAGGCGTGTATTGCAGATACCTTTTAACGTATGTTTTCTTTTGGGCAAGGTATCCATTACTTTTTATCTTTAATCTTTAAGCTTCAATAACGAATTTTCTTTGGCTAGGTTGCGTGTTTTTTGCTTCTCCTGCGCCTGAGAATTTGTGTAAATTGCGGCGGGCGGTGTTAGTGCTTCGCGGTCCAAAACGGCTCTGGCAGCCCGATAATTAGGTAGTCTGTCTGTCTGGTAGTGGCATGTTCTAATTGGGCAATTGGTTCAGGTAGATGGCACAGCTGTCAGCCCAGAAGTCTGCCACACACACACACACACACACACTTTCCCTGGGGAAAAGTCTCCGGGGAAGGGGAGGAAGGGAGGGAGGGATCATCATCAGCGCGTCTGCCTTGAACCATCCTTCCCCAGAGTCGATCGATTCCAAGAGGATGGGAACGGCCACGCTCCGATCTGCAGGCTGTGTGTTACATCACCCTCCTCAACTGATTGAACCACCAACCTTGGCGACGCGCTTTTGGGAGCGCAAACGGAGTTCGCTACTGGCTGTGCCGCTCCTCCTCCTCCTCCTCTTCCTCCAAGTACTGGCAGGGAGTGAGTGAGTGGTGTCTGTCTTTTTCCCCATCTCACTCAGCGCCCGACGATGTCTGGTCTTACGCCCGGCTTTGCTGCCGCTGCTGATGCTGTCTCTCGCCCTGCGGCGCGCGCGCGCCCTGCGGTGGACCAAGCAGAGCGTGTTGGCGCCGTCATTCTGCCCCCCCCCCCCCCTCCCGCCTCAATTAATCACACCAGACATTGGAGAATGAAGAGAGATGCAAGACTATTTGGGTTTCAATGGGGTTTGAATTCCCCAGTCTGCATCCCCCCCGTTCCGCTCGCTCGCTCGCTCCCCCCCCCCCCCAAGGCCTCCAATGTCTCGTCCTCCGATCCGATACAGCCGGCCGAGACTTTGGCGTTTGTGCTCTCCATTCTCTGTGACGTCGTGCTGCTGCACCACCGTAGCGGGAACCGCAAGTATCCCTTTTTAGCTCGACTGTGAATAAAATTAAAGATATCCGGGGTTGGGAAAAGAAATACGAGCAACGAAGAATTAATGACAACGACCCGCGTAAAATCGTACAAACGGATCTACTACGTTGATGGCTGTCGCTCGTATAAACCGCACTTCAAATTTCCCTTTTCGTACGTCCGGGCCAGGGGTAGTTTGGTTCAATGGTTTCTTCTTAGCTGGGAACGAACCCAACCCAGGAAATCGGAAGTGTCGTGACAGAAGCCCCGAGCGGCCCCCCCCCCCCCCCCTAACACCCAACACACGCGAGCGAGCGCGCGTGGTTTTTACCATGTGGTTTTTTTTTCGTGAGGATTCCTGCGAACCATTGTCGGGGTGCCCAAGTCCGAGTCAGAGGGAGGGAGGGAGAACGCTGTGCGGGCATGGAGATTGAATGGCTAGGTAGGTTTCTTATTCCGCGAGGGAGCGAGGCATCCGCCAAGTGTTCACCACAAGATGATCGGGAACCGGGGCTGCTTTGTAAGTCAGGCCGTCCCGTCCCAGGGCGCCGTCACGTAACCCGTTCAAACGAAACAAAACCTCCCCCCCCCCCCATCCACCATTTTGGCACCAAATAAGTAGCGGATCGTCCCCGAAGAGACGACCACAACCCCGTAAAAAAAAAAAGCACCTTATTTAGCAGCTTGTTTAAATTACATCAAGCCTTAAGCCCATCTTAACCCCCATCCGGACAAGGAATACACTGGAGCATCCATACAGAAAAGGACGAAGTCGAACCCAAGCTGCGCTGAACATTCGGGCAGGGGGGCAAGGGACAGGGACTCGCAGGGCTGAGCCTCTCTTCCCTCGGGATGTGATTCCCTAGCCTGCTTCAGAAGCATTCAACCTCTGTGAACCTGGACAGACAATTCCCCTCGGAAGTGTCCAGCTTGGGAAAGCACTCCAGTCAGATAGATACTCTCTCTCTCTCTCTCTCTCTCTCTCTCTCTCTCTCTAGAAAAGGATGTGAAGCCACCGCCCGTCAAGCCAAGCCGTTCAAACCCAGCTCTTGTCCAAACCCGGCCCAGAAGCCACACAAGCCCGCCGTTCCGTTCGTTCATGCAAATGCAAGCCACTGACCGAATCCCCCCCAACGAACGATCAACAAGGTCAAGGCGGGCACTTCGCTTCTCTAATAATGGCTGCCTGTCCAGATCCGCCGCAGCGCCCCTACCTACCCCCTACCCCCCGGTCCGCCCCAAAAGACATGCGCCCACCCCAAAGCTCCGGTGGTCCCCTTGGCGCACGGAGCCGGCTCGCGCATGGCCTCCCCCCCCCTCACCTGTGTCTTTGCATTCCTTATTCTTCGCGTTCGTCTTACACACAAAGTAGGTAGGGTGGTAGGTACAGAGTAGATAGTGTACATTGAATACATGGCGAGGAAACTCAATTACAATCAAGAGAGAGAGAACCCGATGACGGCGCCGGTGGGTGGTACGCCTCTACGGCTGAACAGAAGGACAATCCGAACTTACAGAAAAACATAACCCTGCCCAAAAGAGGAAATACTTTGTAGGTCCAAACTCTCGGCTCGGATGCGAGGCGAGAGAACCTTTTCCACCAGAGATCGGACCAGGCACCGCGTCCAAGCTTTTTGGGTTTTGTACAACTCACAGAATGTCCGGTGGTCACACACACACACACCTTTGCTGGTCGCATGCCTTTTTTCCCGTCATGTCTTTGGACGCCGCGCCGCGCCGCGCCCCCCTCCCCCCTCTCCCCTCCCTAGGCCGCTACGCCCGGCTTATGCTGGGCCGCTGCTGGTACCTCTCTGTACCTTACTTTCTCCGGGCCTTTGACAGAGGGCAAAAGGGAAAGGGAGGGAAAGCGGGGTGGTAAAGTCTATAATATCGTGTCAGACCGCACCACCACCACCACACTCTTGAGCATCCTCTTCCCCCTTTCGTGTCTTATTTTTTCGTATTCTGGGGAATGTTACATTGGATCATAGAGTCTACAACTGCTCATCTAACGCACAAAAGCTCCAAGCTCGACTGGCACAGTGGGAAACTTGACTTGCTTACGACGATAGGCTGTGTGTGTGTGTGTGTGATATCTCATCCACGAACGACCTTCACGGCTTCACGACGACATCACACGGGGACACACGTACACTCACACTGGAAAGGGGAATCACACGACAGCATTACGGAAGCATCACGACATCAACATCACAGCAACGACAAACGCGGATTTCTCCAAACAAAACATCTAGTGTCTTCAATTCGGGGAAAAAAGAAAAAGAAAAAAAAAGTTTTCCCCCTTCTCCCCTCCACCCGGAAAATCTGATCAAAAAAAACTATATACATCTTTTTTGGGTTCTTTCACGGGAACACAAAAGAAAAAAAGTTATGGCTCGTCTGAGTGTCGTCCTCACACAACTCCTGTCGGTCGCGGGATCAGCCGTCGGCAAAGCGACGCCGCCGTCACCGACTACCACCGCCGCCTGCGCGCGCGTCGAGGCACCCGCGTCCTTGACGTGGTTGCTGCAGGATCAGCCCTTTGAGCAGGAGGATCCGAGTTCGTTTTTTTACGTCAACCAGGATATTGACGCCACAGGTAAAGAAACACATTCCCCCCTTCTGTATACGAGGGCGTGCTTATGACTCGAGGGAAATAGGTAACAAGGCCAACCGCGTCGCACAGCTCGTGACGTTTGGCTCGACGTCTTCGATCGCAGACGAAGATGCGACACCGACGACGGCAATGACCCCGTGTCAGCTGCTCTTCGCGATGCCCGAGGACTCGGAGAGCTGGGAGCTGATCCAGCGCGAGGGCGCCGCGGAGCTGCGCGTGTTCCGCGTCCCGGAAGCCACCGCCCTCGCCGACGTTGACAACGACGCCGTGCGCCAGAAGAGGAACCTCGTTGGCGCGGTCAAGGTGAAGCCGGCACGCAGACGATCGACCTCGGCCGGTGCGACGGCGGGGGCGGCAGCTTCGTGTTCGAGCTGGCGGACGCGGGACGCAGCCGCGTTGCGTTCCGGCATCGAAGCACGGGGACGGGTTTGGCGTGTTCATGGGCAGCGGATGTGCCGCGCCGAAGAGAGAGGTTCCCGAGGATTTGTGAGCGTGGTTAGGAGGGGCCGTTTTGTTGACGGAGCCGAACGATTAAAAGAAGATTTTTCTCGGGGGAGAGGAGGAGGAAAGGGAGGGGCGGGTTGTTTTTTGTGTGTTGGTTTTTTGATCGTTTGTTGGGGCCGGACTCTTGGTGAAAACGTCCACCTGGGAACGGTTTCCACCAACGTACGACACTTCCCTCTCTATCCCCTTAGAAGACCTGCGCGGTGTGCTGCTGCGCCATCCTCTGCGTGCGCAGATGTTGCGGCCTGTCCCGGCGGGAGTTGCTTCTGCGGATGGCCGGCGCCGGGCCGATCTCCATGACCAGCGGCACCATGAGGAAGTTATCCAGCTCCCTGCTGGCGGTGGTGTGAGGACACCTGCGCTCGCCGACGGCGGCGCGGTGGCTGTGGAAGGAGCACTGGCGGAAGCCGAACTGGCGCTCCTCGTTGCGGAGCTTGTTGGCCGGGATGCGGAGCTGCGGGTTCTTGATGCGCGTGTCGAGCTTGCTAGACTCATCTTGCGGAGGTGGGAGGTGTAGTCGGCGGCGAAGTCGGGGAAGCGCTCGAACATGGCCTGGAAGCGGTCGAGGCCGCTGGCGTCGACGTCGCTGTGGTACGAGGAGGAGGTGGCGCCGCCGGCGACGGACCAGGCGACCATGGCGACGGTCCACCTGCGCAGACGCATGGCGGCCGGCGAGTCGCAGTCGCCGTAGGCGTACTCGACGAAGCGCGGCGTGACGTCCCAGTCGCAGCGGAGGTAGATGTCCTGGAGGGCGTCGATGGCGAGGTCCTGGAGGTGGTGGAGGTCGAGGCGGGCGGCGAAGATGTGCAGGCGGACGAGGGCCCAGTGCAGACGCAGGGGACGCCAGGGGCGTCGCTGACGAGGGTGATCATCTCGTCGAGATGGCGGCGGAAGCCGTCGCGCTGGTGAAGCCAGACGACGAAGAGGTCGAACATGGAGGCGGACTCGTTGGGGAGGCGGATGGTGGAGTTTTGCTGCGGGAGCCATACTTGGACGGGCTTGCCCGATGTGTTGACGATGCCGGCCGGCGTGGCGTCGAGTTGGTCCTCGAAGAAGGGGGCGACGTTGCTGAGCATCCTCTTGTTGACGCGGAACTCCTTCATCTTCTCGCCTCGGCCGACGAATACGCGGGCCACGTTCTCATCTTCGCTTGATCTGAGAACGAGTCTGTCAGTCGTGTGTCGAGTTGGCAGATCAGGGGTAAGACGACTTACACGTTGCCCATTGAAGGGTTGGAAAAGATAGCCTTTGGTCTCGACATGGGGGCCATTGTGATGATTTATGGTAGTGCTCAGCACCAGATATTCGAGCTCAGCTCTGTAATAAGAAAGTAGAACAGACACGCAAGAATAAAGATACTAAACCAAGGAAAAGGAACCAGTTGAAGGCCGTGAAGACGTGATGCGTTGCAATGACTCTCCCAGAGAGCTTGAGAAGAGGAGAGAGAGCAGATCACACACGAACTCCTGACCCAGAACCGAGGAAAGCTCTCCCGTTATGAATTGCTTCAAGTGCCCCCGATGCAACTCCAGCCAGGGCAAAGCAACAGCATCGAGCATGGGAGGAGCATGGGGCCGGCTTGGGACCAGCATAGGACACGGCATGGGATGGAACGGCGTGGTGGAGAGCATGGGATGGCGGCATGGCGCACGCAAACTCCGCTAACACAGTCTAGCACGAAGCCCCCTTTGTCGTCTGCCAAGCGCAGTGTGCGAATAAGCTTATACGTGATAATCGACGTTAAGTCGGTTTCAGAAAGGAGGGACAGCCGTGGCTGGCTCCGGTGCTTACTGCTGGCATCTGGGGCTCGTGCCGGGGTCCGCCGGGGCGGCTTCCTGGCAGCTTGCCTTAAGAGAAGGCTGATATGGGACAGCGGTTCACGAAAAAGACGAGATGTCGTTGCTTGGGACGGGCAGGGGTCGCGGTTTCAAACGTCATTGTCAAACACGCTGTGTGCAGTGGTGTGGGAGTCGTGCCGCGCGAAGTGTACCCTCGACATGGCTCGACCGCTTCAGGTGACAGGGTTACGGGCTGTGAGCCACTGCTTTTTTCGCGGGCAGACGGCTGTAGCGGAAGCTTGGGGCAGCCTTAGCTGTGGCTGATATAGGACCGGGGTGCGGTGCGGTGCTTGGGTGCATTTCTTGACGTTCCCGCAAGCCCTTGTCAAGAACCGTCTCGTCTGTGCAGACGATCTCTTACCAGACCGGTCCAAGGGGATTGGAGTTGCATCCAGACACTCTTCTGTGCGGATGCCGTAGCACACGCGTGGGTTCGGTGGTAGCGTACCAGCTTGGCCGTCAATCTCACCCACAGACAGCACAGAGATGGTATCACAGCTCCTATTTTTGGTGGCGTAACTTTTTATAAACTCATGGCTTGAAATGTTTTGGACGAGCAAGCCAGACGAAGAGTTGAGGCGTCTTGTGTCGTTGTTTCCTTGTCAGTTGTGGCCAATAAACAAGCTAAGCAGGTTGAGAAGGATTGTGTTAGCTCCCACAACCCCGGCTATAACGGAGTGAAACTCGTTGAAGACAGCTCCGCTTGCGCGCGCGCGAGGGCATCGTGGCTGGCTTCAGTCGCCCGCATCGCGAATCACGGCCGCCTGGGCCTCGAGTTGATCTTTTGCAGCGCTCAGGTGTCATTGAAAAAAAGGAGGCATCTCAATGCGCATGACAATTGAACGGTAGATGTGCAATGATCGTAGCCAGCATCGAGGATCCGTTCGTTCTCGATCTTTTCGACTGCGCCCGCGCTGCATTGTCCTCCTTCTTGCGGCCGTCCAATGTTGCTTGGATCGTCGAGGCAGTGCAACTCAAGGTCGCGGGATTTTCGCGCATCTAGACGCAGGTCAGCCGAAGAACGGATGCTAAGGCCCAGGCACCTATATCGCAACCATGGGACGTTTGGTTTCAGTCGTGGAGTTGGGGTTCGCTGGAAAAATCGAAGGCCCGTATTCACGAGCTCGTCTAAGAGAGGTTTGAAACCGGGCGTCGAACCGCGGAGTTGAGGCGAGCATGGCCGCGAGGAGTGGAAAAGTGCCACACTGCTTCTGCAAAGGGGGAGCCAGGAGGCTGGCGCACAGGGCGATTGTCGGGCCGGGCGGCAGAATGCAGAGGCGGTGCCCATTGACAAGCCCGGTCAAGGGAGACCTGCAATATCGGGGCCAGCTGGCTCCGATGTGCCTGCATGGAGATGTGGAGTTGAGGGGTGTTTGAGTGGGAGGGACTCGGAAGTCTTGAGATTCAAGATTGCAAGATTGAGAGAACCCCCCGACCCGACAGCGACCCCGACACCCGTGTCCGACCCCCGACCCGTAACCGTAACAAGAGGAAGAACCGGGAGCAAGGGTCTAGTCTGTTTTGCGCGGGTTTTTTCTTTCTTGTCGTCGTCCCTCTTTCTCCAAGCTGGAGACAGGGTCCACGGAGTCTCCCAGGCGAGGCGAAAAGACTCCGGCCCTCTGTTGCCGCCCCGTCGTCAATCGTCGAGTCGGCGGGTTCTCGTCTGGGTCGTGTTTGGGTCTTTTCAAGATTGGGTCCCTGGGTCTTTAGGTCGATCACGCCATTGCGGATTGCCCCAGAAACAACAAGTGTCAAGGCCACGGCCATCGCGGGCGATTGTTTGCCCAAGATGTTTTGACAGCGACACAACAGACGAGGGGCATTGATGATCTTCAGAAGATGGCGGTTGACGTCGGGAGCTCCCACGACGATCAAGCAGCGGTCGAGACTTGATTAGATCATTTTAGTGTACCAAGAGACGCCGTTGAGCGGTGACGAGTGGCGGATCGGCTGCAATTGGACTGGACACCGTTTGCGAGAGAGAAAAAGAAAAGTCTGGGTGAGAGCTAGGCCTTCTTCGAGACGCCCGCCACGACGTCAACGTCGGCTCAATTGAACGGTGAAGAATCCATCCAATCGAGAGAAAAGGCGCGCGTGAGAGTAAGACATGGCTGTCTAAGCTGAGGGGGAGGTCGAGGAATTCGCCGTGATGCATCACTATCTCAACACTTGGATAGCTCGAGGAGGACCCTGGAGATGTCTCCTTGCTTGGTGCTTGGATGCAGCTTGGTGAGGCGAGCTTCGAAGGCATTGAGCTGGACCACATGTGCTAGCACAGCACACTCCAGTGTCAGTGTCCGTAGTAGTACGAAGTAGTGGCCAATGGGAGGCAGGGGGACGCAGCTGCCCGCGCTTGCCCACATAAAAATGGCTTTAAGCTTGTGGGATCCTGAAGTGTGAGGCAAGAAGATGGCCGTTGGCTATCTCTGGCTCCGATAAGGCAAAATCTGAATCCCACCATTGCCCACACCGCCCTTCCATTTCGAGGCAGGTCCCTTGCGTTCCTGCCGCCCCGTGGCGGGTTGGGCCAATCAATGATCGTCTGCCCCTCCATACCTGAGGTACCCTCCCTTCTCGCCTCAGGCCCGCGGCCATTGTGTCTGCGTGTCTTATGCTGCATTGTCGCCAGTACGAACCTTAGCTGGCCTGACCTTGGCCTCTCATGCAGTTGTCTGACTCTCTGTGCCTTTTTTTGCTACAGTACTCGGTTTGGGGCACAGACAGTCAGAAGCGCAGAGCATGGAACATCGGGGAATACAAGGAAACAATGGGAAAAAACCAAAGGAGGGGAGCAAAAAGCTACCTACCTACCTGCACCTTGAGGTACCTTAGCTGGAGGTAAGGTAAGGTAAGGTTCCTAGGTAGAGACATGGAAGCTTGAGCAGGTACAGAGGGGCACTAACAGAAAACAATGGGTGGCTTGCGGCCTCCCGCCGGAGCTCCCTCGCAGCTTGCTAGTGCTTCGTACCCCGCCATATCTTGAGGTGCCTCGCCAACAGTGGAGACCTCAAGCAAGATTCCCCCAATTGAGTCCCCCGCCAGCCGCCACGCTGCATTCTCACCAAGTGTCAGAGGCCACTTTCTCAAGGGCAATCTGCGACAACCCCTCCTTCCCTTCCAAAGTACCCCACCTCAACGCTACTGGAAGGACTTCTCACCTCATTTTTTTTTTCTCCCGGCCATTTGGCTGGCTGGCAGAATGCAAGAAAAGTGATCAATAAAAATAAAAGATAAAAAACGAAAACTCCGGGGCCTCCACCAAAGTACCAATTGCTCGTACCATTGACTACCCATACCTACCCAACGGTGAGAGGGAGGGGAAACACAAGAAAAAAGTGACATTGAGGCTGCAAGCCGACTTCGCTCTCCAGTCAACTGCCGGGGACCCAGCCCAGCCTCTCTGCCCCTCGCACGCAATTGCCCAATTCACCGACTCGCGGGCCGCTAGAGTTTTTTCACACGTCCACCACGTCGACCTTTGGAAGACTACTTCATCTGCCCCTCCGCCTCTTCCGTCCTCCTTCCCTTCTTCTCCTTCTTCCCCCAACCGCCTGACTCCCAAGTTCTTCTCCCTTTACCTTGCTTCTTGTCGGCGGGGTAATTTCACAACACATCATTTATCACACTTGAATCTTTTGCGTCGATCAGCAACAGCATTCAAGATGGTTCAGTCCTCGGTTCTGGGTTTCCCCCGTATGGGTGTGAACCGTGACCTCAAGAAGGCCAACGAGGCTTACTGGGCCGGCAAGCTCTCTCGCGATGAGCTCCTCGCTGAGGGTAAGAGACTGCGTCTCGCCCACTGGAAGATCCAGAAGGATGCCGGTGTCGACATCATCCCCTCCAACGACTTTGCCTTCTACGACCAGGTCCTTGACCACATTCAGCTCTTCAACGTAAGTGACTCACCCCGGAATCTCACTAAGCCCGTCATCAAGCTGACAACCTGCCTCAGGCCACTCCTCCCCGTTACTCCGAGACCAAGCTTGAGCCCATTGACGAGTACTTCGCCATGGGCCGTGGCCACCAGAAGGACGGCATCGACGTCCCCTCTCTGGTAAGCCCCGCCCCCGCCCCCGCTCATGCACGGGCGATGAAAAAAATTCCATAACGTAAAACAAATACTGATGGATCCGTCAACAGGAAATGGTCAAGTGGTTCGACTCCAACTACCACTACGTCAAGCCTACCCTTCAGGATGGCCAGACCTTCAAGCTCGCTGCCAACCCCAAGCCCGTCGTTGAGTTCAACGAGGCCAAGGAGGCCGGCATCATCACCCGCCCCGTCCTCGTCGGTCCCGTCTCTTTCCTCCACCTCGGAAAGCCCGACCGTGGCCAGTCCGTTGACCCCATCTCTCTGCTCGACAAGCTCCTCCCCGTCTACGTTGAGCTCCTGAAGCAGCTCAAGGCCGCTGGTGCCGAGACTGTCCAGATTGACGAGCCCATCCTCGTCTTCGACCTCCCCGAGAAGTCCAAGGCTGCCTTCAAGCCCGCCTACGAGGCTCTCACCGCCGCCGGCCTCCCCAAGCTGGTTCTGGCCACCTACTTCGGTGACATCGTCCACAACTTTGACGTCCTCCCCTCCATCAGCAACGTCTACGGTCTCCACGTCGACCTTGTCCGCAACCCGAGCAGCTCGGCCCCGTCGTTGAGAAGCTCGGCCCCAAGCAGATCCTGTCCGCCGGTGTCGTCGACGGCCGTAACATCTGGAAGACCAACTTCTCCCGTGCCATTGACACCGTCAAGCAGGCCATCGCCAAGCTCGGCGAGGACCGCGTCATCGTCGCCACCTCTTCTTCCCTCCTCCACACCCCCCACACTCTTACCTCCGAGAAGAAGCTCCCTGAGGAGGTCTACGCCTGGTTCTCCTTCGCCTCCGAGAAGGCCGTTGAGGTTGCCACCATTGCCAAGGCCATCACCAACGCTGCCTCCGTCCAGGCCCAGCTTGATGCCAACGCCAAGGACATCCAGTCCCGCGCCACCTCTGCCCGCACCAACGACCCCAACGTCAAGAAGCGCCAGTCTGAGGTCACCCCTGAGATGCACAACCGCAAGTCTGAGTTCCCCACTCGTATTGCCGCCCAGCGCAAGCACCTGAACCTCCCTCTCTTCCCCACCACCACCATCGGCTCCTTCCCCCAGACCAAGGAGATCCGTATCCAGCGCAACAAGTTCACCAAGGGTGAGATTACCGCTGAGCAGTACGAGAAGTTCATCGAGAAGGAGATGGACGATGTCATCGCCATCCAGAACGAGCTTGACCTGGACGTCCTTGTCCACGGCGAGCCCGAGCGTAACGACATGGTTCAGTACTTTGGTGAGCGTATGGATGGTTACGTCTTCACCACCCACGCCTGGGTCCAGTCCTACGGATCCCGCTGCGTCCGTCCCCCATCGTTGTCGGTGACATCTCTCGCCGCAACAACCAGCCCATGACCGTCAAGGAGTCCAAGTACGCCGCTGCTCACTCCAAGCGCGTCATGAAGGGCATGCTCACTGGTCCCATCACCTGCTTGCGCTGGTCTTTCCCCCGTGACGACGTTCACCAGTCCGTCCAGGCCCAGCAGCTTGCTCTGGCTCTCCGCGACGAGGTCGTCGACCTCGAGGCCGCCGGCATCTACGTCATCCAGGTCGACGAGCCTGCTCTCCGTGAGGGTCTCCCTCTCCGCTCCGGCAAGGAGCGTGAGGCTTACCTCGCCTGGGCTGTCGACTCCTTCAAGCTGTCCACCGCCGGTGTCGAGGACTCCACTCAGATCCACTCTCACTTCTGCTACTCCGAGTTCCAGGACTTCTTCCACGCCATCGCCGCCCTCGATGCCGATGTCCTGTCCATCGAGAACAGCAAGTCTGACGCCAAGCTCCTCCGTGTCTTTGAGGAGAAGGCCTACCCCCGCCACATCGGCCCTGGTGTCTACGACATCCACTCTCCTCGTGTTCCCTCCGAGGAGGAGATCAAGACCCGCATCGAGGAGATGCTTAACAACGGTCTCCGCCCTGAGCAGCTCTGGATCAACCCCGACTGCGGTCTGAAGACCCGCCAGTGGGCCGAGACCAAGGCCGCGCTGACCAACATGGTCAACGCCGCCAAGTACTTCCGCACCAAGTACGCCGACAAGGCTTAAGCGGATGATGCGATGTATATGAAGTGTGATTTAGGTGTTGGGTGGGAAACGATGGTCTATTCAACAGACATGAAGTGGCAATACCCGCGGGGATAACCGGAAAAAAATCAAAGGGGAAGGGCTCAGGCACATTCAACATAGGCGTTCTTTTTTCAACATATCTCCACGGCGTTTTGCAAGCGGGTTTGGGACTCGGGGAAAAGTAAGGCATTCAACAGATACCGCTTTCAGGGAAGGGTCCCTAGGTAGACACAAAAGCCCCTTAACGGGCAGAGGTCTAATGTAGTTAGTACGTCATGAATTCATGATTATGGTTTAATCACTTTTTTTTTTTGGCTGCATTCGATTGTGAAGACGTTTGGAAAATGTGTGCGAACCGCCCCTAACGCACCAATGGTTCGGTTCGGGCTCAGTTGCCTCTGGAGAAGAAGTCGTTGATTTTACCTACAACTTTAGCCGTAGATGGGGCCGTGCGGTGTCATGGGTTGTGGCACATGTTAGTCTCAAGCGACAACTAGTCAAACAAGACCCTTGCAACGGATCAACAGAGTCTTCGAAACGGCTTTGCACAAACAAAATGCGATCATTTACAAGAAACCCGGAGAACACCGTAGCGAGAAACGGGGCTAGTGTCGCGCGTAGAGGGTAGACTCAAGCAAGTTGAGCTTTGGGGTTCGCGAGGTCAGGTCGAAGGGCAGGGAGGCCGTTGGTTGCCGGATCGGCGCCGCGAAAGGGGAATAACCCGGGATGACGCCACAGGAGAGCGTCACAGTCTTCTTCCATGCATCCACCACTGAGGCACACTATTCGGCCCATCCCAATTACTCAGCAAAGTGGGAATGGATGGCTTCACTGATGGCGGGAGGAGGCATGGAGATGCCGCGGTTGTTGCAGCGCACCTTGCTTGGTCTAGGGCGGTGGTTGTAAGGCGCTGTGCTGCAGTTTACTGGACGGCGTACCTTTGCACCGAAGCTGATAAATCTTGCCTCTCAAGACCCCACACTTGTTAGTGTCTCTTGCTGCAGTGGGCAGTTGTTCAAAGGACGAGAGAGGTGTGACGGCACCAACCACCGACGAGCTTCTTTCCTATCTCGACCAGGATGCGTTTGACAAATCGACGACCAACTAACACAAAGCACCCTCAACTGCCCCATCTTCGCGGGATCTGTCTTCCGCTGTCGGGATTTAACCTTGTTCATAAACCCCCCCTTCCCCCCGGTTGTCAACGTCAAAAAGACTCTTGACAGCAACATCATCAACTCGAAACCTCTGCCAAAACAGCAAAACACCACAACCGACGCCCGTTGTCGTCACTGACTAGCCCCATTCTTCCCCCCCGGCACAGAGAGAACAGAGGACAATCCCCGCACGCACGCAGTAGCATTGCAATTATTCCCGCACGTCTCCCATCCCGCCCCCCCCCTCGCAAGCGACAATGAGTCCAAAAACCGCAAACAAGCCGGCCCCCAACGTGCCGTTTTACACCCGGCCCAGGAGCCCCCCGCCGGTACCCCCGTCGTCGACGCCTCCTCCTCCTCCTCCTCCCCGGCCCCGACGCTGTTCCAGCCCCTCCGCATCCGCGACCTCACCATCGCCAACCGCGTCTGGGTCTCCCCCATGTGCCAGTACTCCGCCCGCGACGGCCACGCGACGGACTACCACCTCGTGCACCTGGGCCAGTTCGCGCTGCACGGCGCGGGGCTGACCATCGTCGAGGCCACCGCCGTCGAGCCGCGGGGGCGCATCTCGCCCGAGGACGTCGGCCTGTGGGCGGACTCGCAGACCGCGCCGCTGCGCCGCGTCGTCGACTTTGTGCACTCGCAGGGCCAGCGCGCGGGCATCCAGCTCGCGCACGCGGGCCGCAAGGCGAGCACGCTGGCGCCGTGGATCACCGAGAAAGTTGGCAAGGCGCTGGCGAAGGAGGAGGAGGGCGGGTGGCCTGGGGATGTTGTTGGGCCGAGCGGTATCCCCTTTGACGAGGGGTGGGCGCTGCCGAAGGAGCTGAGCGTCGAGGAGATTGCTGGGTTGGTGAAGAAGTTTGCCGAGAGCGCCGAGAGGGCTGTCGAGGCTGGGTTCGACGTTATCGAGATCCACGGCGCGCACGGGTACTTGATCTCGGAGTTTCTGTCGCCTCTGAGCAACGTAGGTTGACTTCTCTCTCATGACAAGAGCAGTAACTGACAAACCGGCAGCAACGCACCGACCAGTACGGCGGCAGCTTCGAGAACCGCACCCGGTTCCTCTTCGAGACCATCAAGGCCGTCCGCGACGTCATCCCGTCCGGCATGCCGCTCTTCCTGCGCATCTCGGCCACCGAGTGGATGGAGTACGCCGGCGCGCCGTCCTGGACCGTCGACGACTCGCTGCGCCTCGCGAAGCTCCTGCCCGCGGCCGGCATCGACCTGCTCGACGTGTCCTCGGGCGGCAACCACGCGCAGAAGATTGAGATCTCGCCGTACTACCAGGTCAGCATCGCCGGCAAGATCCGCGCGGCGCTCGAAGAAGAGGGCAAGACGCTGCTCATCGGCGCCGTGGGCATGATCTCGAGCGGCGAGATGGCGCGCAGCATCGTGCAGGCGCGCGGGGAGCAGCAGCAGCAGAACGGCGAGGCGGGCGGGCATAATGGCGTGGACCAGGGCAACTGCGCGACGCTGGAGGTGGACGAGGAGCACGGGCAGGTCACGCAGGCGGACGCGGTGCTGGTGGCGCGGCAGTTTATGCGGGAGCCGAATTTCGTGTACAAGATTGCGGACGAGATTGGCGTGAAGGTGAAGTGGGCGAACCAGTACCACCGCGCGCCGAGGAGGAAGCATTGACTACATGGTCGGAAAGGGGGCAAGGACGCGAAGCTGTGAGGGGTGGATAGACTTATGACTTATGATTGAGAGAAAGAGAGACGGAATGACAGAAGAACTGAAAAGTAGAGTACTAGAGAGGAGAGGAAGGGGAAGAACAGAGACAAAGAGATAGAGCTCATTTCGACTCGGGGTTTGTCGAGAAAACTCGATATACGTCGAGGATGAGAGACGGAAGACCAAGCTGAAGAACAGCATTATTTTAGTCGACGTCTAGCTTACAACTATGAACTTTGCAATGCTATGATGTTAATGAGCTTTGATAGATGGCCCGCGCAGCAGGAGAAAAGCAACAAGTTAAACCAGAAAAAAAAAAAAAAAAACCTTCCATTTGCCCAACGCTTTGATCAAGTCACAATTTGAACCCTATATCCCGAATCTCGAGTTTATCCATTTCTAACACCTTGATTCTTCTACCACAATAGCCCGCGAAAAAAAAACAAAACCAGAAAGCCTGATGAAAAGAACAGATGGCGGGGATGTTCATAAAAACCGTTAACCCTCCAGAAACTGCCGCTCAAGAAACCCCCGTCCTCCAAAACCAAGTGAAAAAAGCACGTGCCATGCCATGCCAGAGAGGGCTTTTTTACTCTTGTGTCTCCCTTCTACTACGTACGACACCAAGGTACCGTACTAACCTACTGAAACTACCTTACTCCCTCTTCCTGGGCGTCATGTGCACCTTGAGAGGCGGCTTGTTCCAGAGGATGTGGACCTGGTGCTCGTCGCAGCGCAGCCAGTCCCTGCTCTCCTCGGCGAGCTGGAGGTCGAAGTTGTAGATTACGCGGGCGAGGATCATGCGCATCTCTGCGTAGGCGAGGCTGTTGTTTTTTTCCCCCACGGTTAGTATTGTGGTTCACGTGGTTTGATATGGTGTTTTTAACATGGGGGGGAGGGGAAATGAACGTAGTCTGAGAAGAGTGGGAGAAAAGAAAGGGGGCAGGGGAAAGGAAGGACGCACTTCATGCCGAGACAGTTCCTCGGGCCAATGTGGAACGGCTTGAGGGCGTCGAGCGAGTCGTTTGCGAACTCGGGGTCGCCCATCCAGCGCTCCGGGTGGAACTCAAAGGGCTTGCGGAAGTTTTTCTCGTTGTGGTACATTGCCCAGTGCCAGATATCGAGCGTCGTCTGTTTTTTTTTTTTTTTTTCCTCATGTCAGAATCAATTCACCTTCACGAGACCCCAGCTTCCTGATTGCTCCAAGGATAAGGGGGGGCGGCAACAAGAAAGAGACTCACGTTCCCGGGAATCCACTGCCCCAGAATCTCCTGCCCGCCCGGCGGCGTCACGCGGGGCAAAGCGCTCGGGACGGGCGGGTACATGCGCAGGGCCTCCTCGAGGACGGCCTGGAGGTAGTCGAGCTTTGCGGTGGTGATGATGTCGATGTCGTCCTCGGAGGCGAAGGCGGAGCGGACCTCTTGGGTGAGCTTGGCGAGGGTGGACGGGTTGGAGCAGAGGAGGTAGGTGGCGCCGGAGAGGGCGGTGGCTGTCGTCTCGGAGCCGGCGACGATGAGGAGGCGGGAGTGCATGATGAGCTCGGTGCGGGTGAGGGCCTTGTGGGTGGGGGTTCGTGTAAGTTGACATGAGGCTGGGAGAAAGGGGAAAGGGGGAGGGGGAAGGGGAACTCACTTCGTCGCCGGTCTTGTTCAGCATCGACTGCGCAAAGTCGGGCCGCGGCGTGCCCATGGCGATGCGCCTGTCGAGCTTCTCCTCGATGAGCTGGTAATGCGAGACGCGCTTGTCGAGCAGCGACTTGGGCACGAACATCTTGAGCAGCGGCTCGAGCAGCTTGTAGCTCTTGAAGACGAAGAAGTAGATGCCGACCTTGATGTCGTCGAAGATGAGGCGCACCCAGGGGTGGTAGTCCGAGTTCTCGAGGCAGCCGAACGACTCGCCAAAGGCCAGGTCGCCGATGATGTCGAAGGTGGTGAAGTTGTACCACGAGACGACGTCGAGCGGGCCGCGGCCGGCGATGGTGTGCAGGCGCTCGATGAGCAGGTCGATGTAGGACTTGATGATGGGCTGCTGGTCCTGCATGCTCTTGGCGGAGAAGCCGTGAGATAAAATGCGGCGGTAGCGGGCGTGGTCCTCGCGGTTGGCGGAGATGAGGTCGGCGTGGCGCTCGTCGATGAAGTCGGGGAGTTTGGCGTTCTCCTCGAGCTTGCCGCCCTTGCGGTGGCCCATGACCTCCTTCCAGGCGTCCGGGGCCTGGAAGGAGAGCAGCGAGGGGGAGAGGCGGACGACGTCGCCGTAGCGGGCGTGCAGGGCGAGGATGTCCTTGTGCGGGTTGCCGCGGAGGAGCATGAGGGAGTAGGGGAGGCGGGAGGCGGCCCAGAGTTTGGGGCCGGGGTGTTTTGCGAGCGGGTGGAGGGTGAGGTTGTAGATTGCTGAGAGGAGGGTGTAGATGAGGGCCTGAGGGGGTTTTGAGTGTTAGTTGCTGTCGACTGTGGTGGTTGTGGTTGTGGTTGTGGTTGTAGTGGCGTGTAAGTGAGGGTTCATACCAGAGAGACGACCACGGTGGGCCAGAGGATGAAGGGGGAGAGCCTTGGGCTCGCTGCTTGGAGGTCTGACAACATCCTTTGGCGTTTCGACGGTAGAGGCTTATAGGAAGGGATAGACATGAAGCCGCAACCAGAGGTCCGGCGAGTTGAAGACTGAAAGACTAGAGAAACTAGATTGCCTGATCTCAAGAGTCGAGTACACACAGCCGGACCGGGTCGTAGCAAACTCTTTATACACTGCTTCTCCGCAGCATACACACATACACACACCCCTTCATCATATCAAACTCAGAATGACAACGATGTCCCTCTGCACCTTCGCAAAACGTCAACGTCACAGGCTGTTTACCATTTCCCCGCCATCCATTCGCCAAAGGAACCCGGCCGGCGGACTGTGCCCGAGTCACGTCGCTGGCACAGACAAAACCCCGACAGGACCCAACCTAAGCCTCATACCGCAGCGGCATCGACTTGCCGGGTATCCTTT
Organism: Colletotrichum camelliae; assembly: GCA_018853505.1. Classification (NCBI taxonomy): domain Eukaryota; kingdom Fungi; phylum Ascomycota; class Sordariomycetes; order Glomerellales; family Glomerellaceae; genus Colletotrichum; species Colletotrichum camelliae. Next base: position 3,931,103 of record JAELVL010000001.1, read on the forward strand.
CGCGACGACAACGCCAACGCCAACGCGCCCCGGGGCCCATCAGGACGCCGTCATGCATGATACGAACACTCTTGGGCTCCTTCTTCTCTCATATCATCTCGCAGGTGTCATGGAGGCGTGGAGTACTCCGCGGGCGAATCTAGAGTTTTCTTGTTCTTTTCCCACTTGGCCATAGGCCCGTCGATCGTAAAAGCCGCCGCTCCCTCCCACCCCCGTGGGCGGGAGAGTGCCATGACGCGCGGCGGGCCGTTGAGACGATTTGTCCCGCCCGTCGCTCCCAGTCTCGACTCGGGATAGGTTCGCTTTCTCTTTTTCCCTCTCTCACATAGGCACTAGGCGGACAGAAAGGGGGGGTGCGGCTGTAAGAGAAGTCGGAAATGTGAGCTGTCGGTAGTCTCATCGTGCAGGGCAGGGCAGAAACAGGCGGGTAGGCGCAATCCTTCCCGTCGATTCCCACACACCCTCTATCCTTGTTTTTTTGTCACGGTCAATGGTCAATGGTCCAATGTGGCATTTCGTCGTGCCTTGAGTTCATACAAGAAATGCTGCAAGAAATGAGGTGGCATTTCCTCAGATGGCAGCTCGGCTCCGAGGTTCTGGCGTAGGGAAGTGGATCACGCACCCGGCTTTGTGCGTGTAAGTCGTCTGGAGTGATGTCGTCCAGGTGGCGGGCACAGGGCGCATCAGGGCTGCTGCTTGGACCGGACCTAAGGCAGGCCAGGGGGATGCCGTGGGGAACACGACGGCGGGTATCGTATTGGACTAGACTCGCCGGGGAGAGGGGGATGGGGGATGGTTTCTTTCGATGGTGGCGGCGACGGATATGCATGAAGCTACGGCTGGCCGTTGTTTTCCTCGTTTTCGCAGCAGCACCGGTCAGCGTCGGTCGAAGAGGGACCTCCCGGTTTTGTCATCACCTCTGGCAATGAGAGACAGTCTTTGGGCGTTCTTGCAGTCGACAGGGTGACACGGCAGCCAGAGACCGTTGCAGTTGCAGCCGAGAGCATGCACGCTGCACGCAATATCCAGCAAAATGTCTCAGAGGGGCGCAGCGGGGCCGGTGATGGCCCCGCGGCCCCGAAAGTCCGCGCATCCTTGGCGCCCTTGGCCGTGCCCTCCCGGTCTGGCACCCGATGTTGCGGACTTTTGGTGGGCCTTTTGGGGGGATATTTGGCGCTAAATCCTGCCGAAGACCTTGCGATCCCCCCGACTTTTGCGAGTTTTGCCTTCTCTCTGAACTCGGCCGTTATGGTCCGGCGTTATGCTGCTGCGCCGCACCATCACGGGCCGGGTGCCGTGTTTGTTGGTTTGTTTGTCGTGCGTTGGTTCGCACGGCGGATACAGTGGACGTTCGTTCCCGGGTAGTCGGGATGGCAGACACCTACATACCTACCTAGGATGCGACGAACGTGATCGCCGTCTCTGCGATTCGGTCTGAACGCAAGTTGACGTTTGTGACGTTCGGGCGGCCATGACACGGGGTTTGGGTGGAATGCTTGGTGGTGCGGTGGAAGCCCTCCCTCACCTCCCTCCCTCCAGTCTGTCAAATTGAGCACAGGCTCGGCAGCAGTTCCTCTCATTCGCTTCGACGGGCATCGCTGATCAAAGTACAGACGCATCCGTTGTGGCCTTTATCCGCCAACGCCTGAAGGCCAAACTCATTTTCAGAGGTCGTCCGAAGTCGAGAGTTTCCTGATGCTCGCCCTCTTCCGCGCCACCTCCGCATCATCCCCGCGTTAGGTTTACCGCGGCCGGCGCGGCGAGGTGTGCCGCGGATCGAATGGGACTCTCGACTCGGCTGAACATGCAAAGCTCGGGATATGACGCGGAAGGAGATGATGTGGCGGCAGGGACCGTATTCGGGAGACTTCTGCCGAAAGGGAGCCCATCATGGGGAGGCATCATGTGGACTATGCTACGCGGATCACGACCACCAATCCAGATGATGGCGTTGCAAACCGAGAGGTGGTGCGCGATTGCCTTGTTGCTATTTGCGCTCAGCCGGCAGCCTTCCAATACATCCATGCTGGCGATGACGAAAGGGGGCAAGACGCCGGTTCACTTGCCTCTCGAGACTTTCCCCCTCGATCGACATTTTGACGCGGGCTGGGCCATTTTATTGAAGCACGCATCTCCATTTAAGACACATCTGGGTAGGAATTGCTCCCATAAAGACGCAAGGCCACGTCGGAAAGATTGCGGCAAATAGCAGCAACCAGAGAAGATCACCATCAAGCAAGTTGAAGTCCAGAAACAGAACTAGACCGGTGATCGCCAATCTTGCATCGACACTGGTAGGCCGTTTACCTGCAAGTAAGCCAATGCTGCACACCCGCAGGAGTATATTGCTGGTTGAAGCAATCGGAGCCAATCCAAATCGAATAGAGTCGTATGATTTATGGCAACTCGCATTCGTCCGTAAACATGCTTGCTGTGACTATATTCCTGGCATCGCATGTGTGATTACATCCACGAGCAACAACAGACAAGTCAGGGTGTATTCAAGGAACCCGCAGTATACGCAACGTACACAAAATGGAAAGTCGGCTTGAGCCTCCGACTTTCTGCATCATCGTTCCGACTGGTGAACCCCGACGTTCTGGCTCAAAAGGGCAAGGAAACTCAACGCAACCGGCAGGTCAAGCCGAGGGGGTCCGAGATCGGGCCACGGGGACAGGGGTCCGACCGGCGCCCCGCAGCATGCAAATCCTCGGAGAGGGACCGGCTTACTTCGGTCCACCCGTTTACACAACCTCAGACCATATTCAACGACGCTCATTTTGTTTCTTCGAAACGCCCGAACTCTCTTCTTACCACGCACTTCTTCAGTCCCATGGTGAAAGGTCTCTGAAAATCATTTTACGCACCAGCGAACCTCCATCACCAAAAACTCGTGGAACATTCCACCCAGCGCCGCCGCCCCCCCCACCATGGCTTTCACAGTCCTGTCCGACGAGGACGTAAAACAGCTCTTCCAAAACTTCGGCCCCGACGACGTCGCACACATGTCGGACGTCCTCACGGACGCCTTCCTCTCCTACTCCGTCGGCCAGGAAGCGCAATACCAGCCCCACCGCGCCGCCGTCGTCCGCCCGGACGGCACCACCGGCCTCTTCATGCCCGCCCACGATGGAGGGCGGCATGTCCGTCAAGGTCGTCGGCCTGCCGCCGCCGCACGCCGCGTCCAGCGGCCTGCGCTGCGTGCTCACCGTGTGCGACGGCACCGGCCGCGCCGTCGGCGTCATCAACGCCGAGGAGCTGACCGCCTTCCGCACGTCGCTGGGCTCCATCCTGCTGTACCGCTACCGCCAGGCGACGGGGAGCATCGTGGTCTTCGGCGCGGGGAAGCAGGCGCTGTGGCACCTGCGTCTCGCGCTCGTGCTGCGCGGGGGGGACGTCAAGAGCGTCACCATCGTCAACCGCTCCGGGGCCGGGCGCGCCAGCTGATTGAGAGGCTGCGGCAGATGGGTGCCGCGAGCGGGGTTGGGGACTGCTCGGCGGTGGACTTCTCCGTCGTCGAGGCCGCGCCGGGAACGGCCCCGCCGACGAGGGCGCGTTGCGGGCTGCTGTCGAGGAGAGCGATGTCATCTTCTGCACGACGCCCTCGACCGAGCGGCTGTTCCCGGCGGAGTGGCTGACGTCGGAGCGCGCGACGGCCAAGACGCGGTACATCGCCGCCATCGGGTCGTACAAGCTCAACATGAAGGAGATCGACCCCGACTTCCTGCGCGCCGTCGTCGACACGCCGCTGGGAGCGTATGCGCCGCCGTCATCGCAGGGCGAGAAGAAGGACGGCGTGATTTTTGGACAGCCGCGAAGCGTGCTTCCTGGAGGCGGGCGAGCTTGTGGAGGCCAAGATCCCTGCGGAGAAGATTGTCGAGGTTGGCGAGTTCACGGACAGGCTTAGGAAAGCGGGAGACGGTGAGGCGAAGGGGCTGAGGGAGTGGCTTGCGAATGGGCTTGTTGTGTACAAGAGTGTTGGCATTGGCATCATGGATCTGTCGCTTGGAAAGGTTATTCTGGAGCTCGCTGGGAAGCACAAGGTCGGCACCACCTTGGCCAAGTTCTAAACGCTTAGCAGTTAGAAAAAGTATGCCTCGGATATAGAGATGAATGAAAAATTGGGTGCGTCAATGCTTCCACAGTAACTTTGTTTCGTCAAGTATCCGGTCCATGGAATAAAAGCCGCCAGGGGATACTACTTAAGCAAAAAGCAGTTGCCTGTTCGGGGCCCGGCCCCCCCGAAATAGCCCCGCTTTTCCGGCATCTCTGCTGGTGAACTCCCCCGGCGCTTCTTCTACCACACGCCAATTCCCTTGTCCGCCCCAATTGGCACATTCGGCGTAAGTTATAAACCAAGGCGGAAATTATGGTCATCAGCTTTTAGCGTGCCTCGGGTAGAGCCCTACGGCATGAGGCCCCACGGGCCGGGCAGACGAGAACACATTGTGAAGTTGCAGGAACCCGGGTGGCTCGCTTGCTTACGGGTGATATTGACTTGGGACGGAGTATGAATATCAGGAACGGGATCGAAAAACCACATCGATTTCTCACGGTTCTTCTACCAAAGTACGCTACGCATACGGCTCTAGAGTGAAGGTTATAGTGATCCCTTCTTTAGACGGAGCCCAACCCCAAGTGCTCAGAGCTCTTACTGCTGTTTCCCTACAATGCAACCTTTGAATATGTGGGTAGTAAAACTTCCTTATTATAGTTAGGTATCCAGTGGTCTTGACAGAATGTTGCACCCAGCCTTGTGTAAAACGTACCTAGCGAATCACACCCTAACATACTGGCTGAAAGAACTCCAATTACTGCATGGGTTTTGCACCGGGGAGCGCGGAAGACGACAATTAAAGTGGAGAACATCGTTGGTTCAGCTCCTTCAACTTGCATCTGAAGCCAGGGTCCTAGATGATTCCTTCCCAACACAGCTTGCCAGATGCCTCAATCGATCACGCCCAGACAGTTACTGCGAGCGGGGCCCAACGATAGCCTGCCAAACATCAAGGATACCTGCCGCATATGCAACATTCATCACTTCTCCCCGCCCAGCAAGAGGGGATGAATTCCAAGGCTTGAACACCTCCCCAGAGGTAGATAAAGTAGTCTTCCACGCCGCTCTCAATCCTCTTCTTCACAACATCACAGCCTTGTCTCATTGGCTGTTCCGAGCGTGTCCCTCAACATCCCTCGCTGCTCACAAACCCAGTCCAAGATGGCTCAATCGTCCGCCAATATTCCCAACAACAACGGAGAAGTTATTCTTGCCGCTGACGAGGTGTGTATGACGCCCCCGCTTGAAGTTGTCGATGGGTCCTAATCCAGGCATCACAGCCAATAGATGACTCTGCATCAGAGCTCGGAGTAAGTGCAACGTCGACCCTCATCAACAACGTAGACGAGAGCGATATTTAGTAACGCCAAACCTTGCCAGAGCATCGCTTCATCGACCGCCAGCGTCAGCAGTTCCATCCTCGACTACCGCACCGAGAACGGCCGGACCTATCATCGATACAAGGATGGAAGTAGGACTCACCCACGCCCCTATGAAAGACGCCGAAGCATTGAAAGTGCCCAGAATACAATTACCCCAACGATGAGACGGAAAACGATCGCCTCGAGCTGCAGCACAACCTCTTCCTCGTCACGTACGACAACAAGCTAGGAACAGCGCCGCCCAATGACAAGAGTCTCGGCGTCGAGGTGAAGCGGGTCTTGGACGTCGGCACGGGGACTGGAGTGTGGGCGATCGAGTTTGGAGATGAGCATCCTGAAGCCGAGGTCAGACGGCCTATAGTTTTCTCTTTGGGTGACGTTGGGCGGAGCTGATTATGGTGCAGGTACTCGGCATTGACTTGTCTGCCATTCAGCCAGACTTGTATGAGCCCCCGTTGTCTTTACTCTGGCCTGCGAAATCCGGTGAGAAACACGGGCGGCTAACGTTTTGACAAGTGCCCCGCCGAACGTGAAGTTCGAGATCGACGACATCGAAGAACCTTGGACGTTCTCCCAGCCTTTTGACTACATCCACAGTCGAATGATGACTTCCAGCCTGTCAGACTGGCGCGTCTATCTGCAGAGATGCTACGAGTCAGTCCCTCCCTTCTTAACATCACCCCGAAAGATCTCGTGCTTAGCCTCACAGCGGTCTCGCCCCCGGTGGCTATTTCGAGATGAACGAGATGGACTACCCCATGTCCGACGACGGCACCCTCCGGGAAGAGCACGCTCTGCACAGATACCTCGACCTAGTCTTCGGCGCCCTCGAAAAGTCCGGGCGCGCCTTCCAAAGCATCCCTGCCTTGAGGGACATGATGCTCGAGATTGGCTTCCGCGACGTGACCATGACAAAGTACAAGTGGCCGACGAACCCGTGGGCGAAGGACGCGAAGCATAAGAAGATTGGCGTCTGGAACAACGAAAATCTGAATGCGGGTGTCGAGGCGTGGGCTATGGCACCGTTCACCCGAATCCACGGGTGGACGCAGGAGGAGGTTCAGGTATTCTTGGTTGATGTGAGGAAGGATCTGGGGGATCGGAGGATTCATGCTTATTGGCCCATGTGAGCGTGACTTCCTGATTTTTATGAGTGCGTGTGGCTAACGGTGGGAAGATATTCTCTTTGGGGACGGAAGCCTACGGTGGAAGAGGCTGGAGTAGCTGCTGGCAACTGAGATGGTTTGAACAGCTATGGAAAGCTGGAGGACCGCTTGAATTTTCTGCAGATCGCCCCTTCATGAGGCGAATGCCCTTCTGCAGTCGTCCCTGCGCTTTGATAGTCGCCAGGGATAGAGATCTAGTCACATACCCAATTCAGAAAACGGTGGTCCTTGTTCTTGACAGTGTCCGTGGGTTTAAGTCGTATCTTTTGGTGAACCGCGGGTTGTCCGATTCGCTCGGGATAGTCCGTTGCATTGCATGTGTTCTGCATAGCGCGGCAGTGGGTAAATTCGGGGCTGAAATGTTGTTATTCGTTGGATCTGGGGCAGGAACCAAGGGTTCAAGACGTGTTTCCCCATCACGAAAGGCTGGCTGTTCCAACACAGAACAAACCCCCAGTAACCTGATTGCCATTTGAAGAACCAACAGACTCGTTAACATTGATGGACACCGGTCGCTTATGCAGTACTCGTCACAAACACGCAGAGGTCCCTTTGGCCAAGAAGAGGGGTAAGCAAGGCTCGTAAGAATGATGGAAGAAGATAAATTGTGAGATGGCACGAGTGAATCGTCTTAATTATCGGTCAGTCTGGGTTCTTGAGTAACTGTAGATAAATTGTCGAGTTTCTGCATTGTCCAGACTAATCAATTTCGACCATGTCTGCACCCAACGAGACGGGCGAGGCCCCACCAGTTGATGCGAACACCACTCCCCAGGCACCAGCTCTTGAAACTGACGACGTGCTCGTCGCCGACGAGGTATGCTCGTTCTCTCAAAGAACTCCAAGGGTCTACTGACTGAATTGGTAGCCTGTTGAAGATGACGCATCAGCGCTGGGCGTGAGTCTCTGCACGCCCGATTGTAAACAGCGATCTGTGTCCTGACAAACTGACTCTACGCCAGAGCGTCGCATCCTCCACAACAAGCGTGAGCGCCTCGATCTTGGATTACAGAATTGAGAATGGCAGAACCTATCATCGGTACAAGGATGGAAGTAAGACATTGTCCCAGGATGAAAAAAACACAACGATGGCGCTAACGAATTCAGAATACAGCTATCCTAACGATGATCGGGAGGCCGAAAGGTTGGGTAAGTCATTCGCACTCGATATTAGTCGCACGCCGTAACATCCTTAGATTTGCAACATCACCTCTTCCTTCTGACCTACGACAACCAGCTGGGGACCTCTCCACCATGCGCTAGAGACTCTAAAGTGAAGCGTGTGCTTGATGTGGGCACGGGGACAGGGCTGTGGGCCATCGAGTTTGGTGACGAGCATCCAGAGGCCGAAGTGAGAATAGAACCCCCCCTGGGTGTCTTGACCGTTGCTAATAGAGAGTTGAGGTCTTGGGTATCGACCTCTCTGTTGTTCAACCCGACTTGTGCGGTTTGGCTCTCGGAAGACATACAGAAGCTTCGCTGACTCTTTCAGCGTACCACCCAACGTGAAGTTCGAGATCGACGACATTGAAGAGCCCTGGACGTTCTCGCGACCGTTTGACTATATTCACAGCCGCATGATGACCTCGAGCATTGCAAACTGGCGCACCTACCTTAAGAAGTGTTACGAGTAAGAAAGCTTCCTTTCTAGACATACCTCACATAGCTCCCAACGCTCATTTGCTTAGTGGCCTGGCACCCGGCGGCTATCTCGAGCTGAACGAGACCGACCTCTACCCCGCGTGTGACGACGGCACTCTCACAGACGAGCACGCGGTTTCTAGGGCCATCAAGTTACTAGGCGAGGCCATGGTCAAGATTGGCCGCCCCTTCCAGAGTATACCGGAGCTGCGACAGATGATGATTGAAATCGGGTTCGAAGACGTGCATCTGAAGCAGTACAAGTGGCCCAGCAACAGTTGGCCCAAGGATCCAAAGTACAAGGAGCTAGGTCTGTGGGAGAATGAGAACCTCAACACGGGATTCGAGGCTTTCATTGTCGCACCCCTGACCAGGATCCATGAGTGGACCATGGCGGAAGTCCAGGTGTTTCTGATCGACGTGCGGAAGGACGTCAATGACCGCAATATCCACGCATACTGGCCGATGTAAGTGCACTGTCTGATTCAGATTCGCTTTATTCAGATAGCTGACTGGCTGCAGTTACTCAATCTGGGGACGGAAGCCGGTGGAAGAGAAGGGCGCTGCCTGAGGGCTGAAAAGTATCTGAGCCGTAATTCAACGGCCAATAAGTTGAGTTTTGTTATCCGGGCGGATATTTCTAGCTGTCTGGGCGGGTAGTGGGTTTAGACGGCAATGGAGACGACGACGACGACGACGACGACGATGAGGTAGGGATGAGGAGAAAGATAGGTACATGGACGACGGGTACGACGGGAATAGTCCCAAGTAAATAGTGAGGATGCGGTGATGGTATTTGATTAGAGCATTGGTATCTTTTGGTATGGATATAATCTTTTTATCCACGTGTCTATATAGGGATTGCCACCTGTGCCTATCCCTGATCTACACCTTCCCCCTTCCATTAACTTAATAGACATACTAAACAAGGTTAGCTCATTCCTCAAGAACACTGTCTGCAGATTCCTCACCTTGAAATACTTGTTCTCGAAATCGGTCTGATCCAAAAGACCCCGCTCGTAAGCTTGTTGCTGGTTCTCTGGAGAATCGACATGCTCGGTCTTTCGTGAGTGGTTGCGAGTCCACAGGAGTACCCAGATGCCAGCCAAACAAGCAATCTGCAGACCAACGCAGAAGATCATCATAGCAACACCAAGGGTGTACCTGGGAGCCTGTTCCGTCTTGAAGAAGAACGGGCCGATGAAGTTTCCGACGCAGTATCCAATGAGCAGCATCGCGTTGGTGGTGATCTTCTTGGTATGTCCGGCAGTGTTGGCCGTGGCAACGGACATGGAGAGCGTCCAGGTGGCGGTGTAAGCAAAGGAGATCCAGAGACAGGCGAGGCGGCCGTAGGGGTTGGACTGGTCGATGAGCCAGAGTCCGAGGATGCCTGCAAGGAAGGGGGCGAGGCAGGCAAGCATGATGGTGAGACGAGCGTTGGGGTAGTAGGAGGCAAAGAAGCTGGCAGAGGTGAGAAAGGTGCAAGATACGATGGTTCAGGGGTAACATACCATGCCAAGGGGCAAAGAATCAGCTGGACTCCACCGGAAGGCATCTGAATGAGGGTAGTCTGCAGAGTTGAGAAGCCCATACCCTTGATGACAAGACCTTGGAACTGTGTCAAGTTAGTGTCTGCCTACGCTTGAAAACGTTTTCAACTTACAGTCGTCAGACCACCGTTGGGCGAGTTGCTAGCAACAGCAAAGAGGAACAACAACCACGTCTTCAAGTCCCTCATCGCCTCCCAGAACTGCGGCCACTTGAACTCCTTGTTCTCAACGCCAGTACCGTTCGTCTTGACACGGTTGACAACCATTGCTTTCTCCTTCTCGCTCAGGAACTTGGTCGTAAGAGGCGAGCCCGGCAGGAAGATCAGCATCAGCGCTCCCCAAGCAACGGTGATTGCGCCCCAGAAGATGAACAGAATCCGCCAACTCGCAATCGACCCCGAGATGTGTCCGATGCCGAATGAGACGATACCAGCGGTGATGTATCCCAAACCAGCAGATCCAATCCAGATTCCCATGCGCAAAGGCTGCTCCGATCGCTCGTAGTACATGGAGAACAGGATCATCGTGGTTGGATTGGCTGACGCCTCGAACATGCCGAGAAAGAATCTCGTAGCCGCGAGTCCAGGGAAGCTGTGCACGGCACCATGGCACATGAGCACCGCACCCCAGAGGACGACGGTCGCGGCGAAGAAGGTGCCAACAGGGAGCGTCTGCAACAGTACGTTCGTTGGAAATTCCCAGAAAAGGTAACCGAGATACAGCACGGCACCAGCCCACGAGAACTCTGAGCCCGTGAGACCGATATCCTCCCGGACGCCGAAGACAGCTGCATAGCTAAGAGTGGTACGGTCGATGGATTGCAGGGCGTACGTGATGCAAAGCGAGGCATCAGCCGGAAGTCGATCTTGCGGAGGAGAGACGAGTACTCTTGGGGGTCGACGATCTCACCCTCCGCGGTGTCGAGGAGGTCGAGGGCCTTGGATGGCTCAGAGGCCATCAGCTCTTTTTTTGTCGCCATGGTCTGTCTCCTCGAGATCCTGGGTGAGATGTAAGCGAAGGCGGTTGTCGCGCGAGTCGGCCGTCTTGGACGCCGTTCAAGGAATGCATGGCTTTATACGGACGTCGGCAGTGTAAGTGCCAGACCGGAGTCGCCCCGCATTATTCGTACGATAGAACGGCCAGGGAACATGCGAGATGGAGTTGATAAGAGTGGTGGGAATTACTAGGTTCGTCGGTGTTTATTCCGCGGGAAACTCTTATCACCGGTTGAGCTCAACCGCGGAGGTGAACGACTACCCCGCGCTCAACGTCGCAGCAGGGTGCCGAGTTGCGATTTGGACGTTGTTTTTCGGAATAGTAGCGAGACGATTTCAAGGCCAACTGAGACGATCAGACACAGCCATGGTGCTCTTGACTTAACACAAACACAGTAAATTGAAGCCATGAGTATTCCGCGGCGATCATCGCACTGCCCCTTTTCCATTCGCACATCCAAATGCAATTCATCTGGACTATTTTCGAAAGTCTGTTCAATAAAGGTTGATTGAGGCAAATTACAAGTTCCCATCAGCGAACTTGATTCGGCGACGATGAGGCAAACTTGTGGTATGTTCATTGCTTGCAACACAACCGGTGAGCATCACGACACAAAGTACAACTTGCGAGAACCATGGTGAACGTTATAAAATACTTGATTTGCATATTGACGATTAGAACTTGATATGGTTTACAATTCTTTCTTACAAATTCTTATATTTGAACATGATGGTTGAGTCCATGGTACCTGGACCTATTTATCATCATCGTCAAGATACAAACCCTCATCCGGAGGAGGGACGCCGTACCAATCCCTGCCGTCGTCTTCTCCACTATGCGGCATGGAATAGTAGCCATCGTATTTCCACCACTCTCGTCCCTCCCAAACATCCTCAACCGGGAAGACACCCTCCGCCTTCATCTCATCTCTCACCTTCTCAACCCCACGCCATACCCGAAGGATGTTCTCGCCAGCAACCTTGGCCAGCTGTTCCTCTGTTGCGCCTCGGTCCAAAATGGCCTTCAAAAGTGCCGGGTAACATTTAACATCTTCCAGTCCAGGGATCACCGAGGCAATGCCATCAAAGTCGGACCCGAGACCGACATAGTCCCAGCCGATCCGCTCGGCAATGTAGAACAAGTGATCGAGAACCATCTCCATCTTGGCATCCCTCCGACGGGTAGCGACATGCTCCGGAACAAAGGTGACCATGACAATGCCGCCGTTTGCGGGGACCATGTCGAGGATGTGGTCGGGGACGTTGCGGGCGCAGTCGAACACGCCCTTGACGTTGGAGTGAGAGAACATGATTGGTGCGCGGGAGAGCTCCAGGACTTGCCTGGCGCAGTCTTCTGAGACGTGGGAGATGTCCACGATCATTCCTGTCTGAAGTTAGACACGATGCCTGAGTCTGACGTTGATGACCACGTACCTAGCCTGTTCATCTCAACAAGGGCTGAGCGACCTAATTTGGACAGTCCACCATGCACTGGGCCGACTTTCGAAGTGCTCGAATCTGCGAAGGCGTTGTTGCAAACATGGGTGAGTGTACACTAGAGACTCAGCGTCAGCCATGTCAGATACCATTCCATGGTTTCTATTCACTCACGTATCGAACTCCGAGGCGATAGAAAGCTCGAATGATGCCGATGCTGTTACCGGCCATGTGCAACCTGTTTAACCTGGTTAGCATGCCAAGTCACGACTAACACGGGCTCAGTGAGATACATACCCCTCAATACCAATCGAACACGCAATCCTCCCGGACTCATAAATCTTCTTCACATCGCCCGGCCCATTCACCAGCTCAAATGTCTCTGGATAAGACTCAACCAGGCGCAGCGTTAAATCGATCTGCTCAATGGCGTCGCGCGCCATGTTCGAGTACTCTGCCGTAGAGAAGTTCTCCGCGGACCGCAGGCACGGGACGCAGACGGACCAGAATTGGCCGCCGACGGCACCTACCACCCGTGTTAGTCGAAGTAAATGGGACCCGATGTTGAGCGACTCACCTTCCCTCAAACGAGGGATGTCCGTCATTCCCCTCTGGAAGCCATTCGCAAAGTCGAATTTAGGGTTGTTGTGGATCTTGCCTTTGAAACAGCAACGCGGCTGCTGGGGAAGGTCATTGTGGCCATCAATCAGCGGCGTCTTCAGAAGTACTCGCTTCACTCGCTCATCGATGTTCAGTTGTTGATAGGGGTGTGTTGAAGCCATCTTGAAATGCCTGTTGTTGTTGTCTCTTTCGCCTGTGAATGATGTATGCTCTGGTCAATCAAAACGGTATTCAAAGGTATTTTAGATGCTGATCTCGCGTGGTTGTCATCGTTGCTGATACCGACGTGTTGGTGAGGGGTCCTCCGTGGTTGTTAGGTTCCCCTCGGTCAAAGGTGTGGTGGGGTTCATGTCCGTTTCCCGCGCAAAAAGGAGCGACCCCATAGATATCGCGCTGGATCCTGATTTGGCCATGATCCATCTCAACTTCGGATGACATGTTCCTGGGTTGGCCCTGGAATCCCCGCATGTTCGGCTCTTGATAAGACTGCGCATGATCCTGGGTGATTTACAGGAGTGAACCTCCGAGTCCCAGCGATCTGGTTGCATGCGACACGGATGGCCCCATTATCTGGTAAGCTTCGGAGTTGGTGAGTAAAGGCTACGGGATGATAAGTGAGTTTCGGCTCCGAGGGAAGTTCATTGACTGGGACTCTCTTTTCCTCGGCGCATGGAGCTGCGCCTAGTCTGAATTAACTTGTGGCTGACGACAGCACAGCATTGGGGTCCAGATGGTGATGGCTTCACGTCGGTTCGTTCATGACTGGCACTGGAAATAAATACGTGTAGGTTTCGTATTGCCAAAACAGATTGTTTGAAAGAAATACCAAAGTAAACCCCTTCGCAATGATGAGAGTCTCGAGCGCCGGCGCTCTCATCTGTGTTGACCGACAACCTGCCTAATCACGGGCGTTTCATGCTTCGAGCGCACACGGGTATCTGATTGAAATGCACAAAGCTGCAAAGGAAGAAGTAACCTCAGAAAAGAAGCGAAATGTAATGCCGCTGGATCAAAGTATGTGCATTTCATCAAGAAGAAGAAGAAATAGCAAGGATTTAACAACCACCCATAGTCTCATCCTCATCATCATGACCACGAGCGGCACTCCGCTTGACACCGCCAGATTTCTTGGGCGTAGCCGGTCTACGCTTCAGCACCTTCATCTCAGGATCCACGACCAGAATCTTGAGACTTTGGTCAATGGCATGAACGCCGGCAACAATGCTTTGATCTGGTGGACATGTTAGTCATGGATTCACTGGGTGTTGAGTAGCGAGGGCCGGCAAAAGGGACTCACAGAAGGTATCGCGCAAGCTCAAGGCATAGGAAAACGCCCCAGCCAGCTCACGACTCTGCGCATCATTCGGCAGCCAGGAAGCCTGAACGCTGTCCAAACACTTCAGCGCCGCAGTGGTGCGGAACATGGTCGCGTAGAACACGGCGACCGCGTTGAAGAGGGCCTCGGCGCTGTTGTGCAAGGGCCGGACGCCTCGCAGGAGGTCGCGGTAAACAAACATCAGCTGCCACAAAGCGGCCCAGACGACTGGCTTGTCTTGGTCTGGGATCTTTGGGTTCTTGAGGTACTTGTCGAGTTCACTGTGGATGTCTCTCTCTGACGAGTCGAGCGCCGAGCGCGCAACACCCCGGAGCTCCGCCTGCGCTGGCAGAGGAAGCTCTACGACACCCTTGTCTTTTTGCAGGAACCAAAGTTTGTCAGAACGGCAGATTCTATACGCTGCCTTGAAGGTGCGTAGCTTATCAAGGAGCGCAAACTATAAGCAGTGTTAACTACCGGTTGACTTGGCGCGCTGTAGGGAGGAAGCCATGTCTTACCTGGGGACGCTGACGAGCACCGTAGTGATGAGGCGCGGTATATAATCCGATGAAAGACTCAATAGCACCCTCAAAAGTCTGGAAATCTTCTTGGGAGAGTGACTGTCCAGCTAGCCCTACCAAATGTTGCTGAGACAGGGCCGGTTGATGATGAGTCTTGGCAAAAGTGCAGCCGCTGTGAGCAATCTGATTACCAGGACCCATGCACTTGTAATTTCTTAGGCAAGCCTGAAGCCCGAAGCCTGAGCAACTCCGGTCAAGAAAGACGTGCCCTTCGAAGAGGTCATTACCAAACTCTGGGCATGCCCTGCGAAGCGTTTCTTTCACAACGCTGTCATCCTTTCGAACCAATCCCGAGACTATACAAAGTCAGTATACCAGAGATGGCTTAAATCCAAGCTGGCCTTGGTTTTGTGAGGTATATTCACTTACATCGTTTGGACGAGGAATCTCTGGCAGTAGAGGTCACGTCTTTGCGCGTGCAGCAGACTTCAGGAGCCTGAGGACAGGCCTTGACACAAGTAGAGCAGACACCAGAGACGGTACAGGGAACCTTTCCAAGACGGCACCTGTTGCATGCGCCGGTGCCTCTGACTTGGTTGGTCTTGTCAACGTCCTGTACAACCCTAGACCTGGACTTCGACTTGGGCTTGTCGGCGATGATGAGCTTCGTGGGTCTGGGCAGGAAGTGGTGGGGAGGGTAGTCGGGAATTGTGAACTTGTCATCACCCTGACGAAGGTCAACGAGATCTGCGGCCCGTGCCGACTGATCGATCCGGACTTCCTCAAAGGGTGGGGAGCTGGACAGCGGAGGCTCCGGGGTAGCCGCCGAGGAGGCATCGTCAAGGGTGCCATGGGAACCTTCAGACGGCGGCGAGGGTGGGGGAGCATGTCTTCCGAAGAGTGAGGGTCGCTCAGAGAAGTCCCAGACGAGCTGTGGGAGTCTTCGAAGGTCTGGGACCAGAGCGCATCCGCGAAGTATGTATCGAAGAGGGCCGGTGACCGCCTGCCCCCCAAGAAGTCGTATATCTCATTCGGTTGGAAGTTTCGGAAATCCATCTCGGTGATATATGACCGTCTGAGTGGACAATAGATGAAATATGTAAACAGAGACCCAGTCTTTGGCAAGGGTTTAAGGGAGTTTCCTGCGAGATGTCTGGGGTGTATGTACGTGATGCGGTTTGTGTGAGTTGTTCAAGAGGGGTTCACCCATCGCCAACACTCCGGCTCGAAATATACACTCCCACCTCTTGAGGCTCTTACACCCTTCCACCCCTCGATATCGCAACCGACTTACATCCTAAGAATCTCGGTGAGTACCAGGGGTTTCATTGGTCAATGGACATCTCCACATCATTCAAATCATACCAATCACGTACCCCGGACTCACCGGTTTCTGCAAGAGGATCATGTCGAGTTTCCCAAGTTCCCATGTGCCTGGGTTACTAAGCAATACGATGCCCAGCTGAAGCTGACTTGGGTGTCTCGACTGCCCGTTCTGTGCCCGGAGACAAAACATCCCTCTGCAACCCGCCGGGGTTGTCTCGGTCTCACCTGTCCCGGCAGTGGTGCTGTGAAATGGCGGAGTATGGGCAACTCGAGCTATTTAAGCAAGCTCGCACCCAGGTGTCTGAAGAAACCATCCTTGAAAACCATAATCAAACAGCAAATTCTCATTCTTGGACATTTCTTCTTGGCCTCAGCGCAAGACATGTGTTGCGTGTGCGACAGGCCAGACGACCTCTGTGCCACTGGCATGGGCAAGAACAGATATGAGGAATGAAGCTTTGGCTACTCTTCGACAACTCAGACTCAAAAGGCTCGAGCCTCATTGTGCAACCTAGAGTTTGGCCGACGGACCGCTGCAGCACTGCATCCATGTCCATGGCGGGAGTCGGCTCCATGAGCGCAATATTTGTTGAGATCCCTTGCCCCGGGACTTGGATCCTGTCGTCAGCCGTCTTTGGGGTCTCCGCCGCTTGCCGTAGAAGTTGACCCCACATCCTCGAGATGCTTCAGTAGAGTACAGAGAGAGAGAGAAAACAAGGTTGTCTCGCGTAGACAAAGACGACAAATGCATTGTCGAATTCTTTCTGTTGGCTTCAAAGTCCCCGGACCCAGACGCTCGATAGCGGGGCAGCGCCATCTGCTGAATGGCGGGGTTGGGCTTGCCAACGCTTCAGCGCCTTAGAGGCGGGAGCGTCCCTGCAAAATCGACCGTGCACACCCTGCATTCGCGTACCCCACTCCCTCAAACCATCAACACGTCACTTTTAGGTCCCAACGCTTCCCTCGGATCGCGCCATGTCATCGGCTGCTATTTTGCGCCCCTCGACCGCAGTCCTTCTTCTTGAATTCTCCCATGATGTGAACAACTTGAAACCACACTAAGACATACCCACAAGACATTCAACATGGCAGGAATCCTATCATACGTCCCAATCGTCAACAGGCTCATCGGAGACGACTCGCAAGCTATCGACATCCCTCCCGTCGAAGTCCACAACGTCGAGACCGACCCCGAGAAGCGCGCGCGCTGCCTCAAGCACCTCTTGAGGGCGAATCACGTCAACCATGCCATTCTCTACCACAACCTAGAGTTCCACAACCATGCGCCGCACATCCTCGGCTCGGCGTACCTGCTCGGCGCAACCGACAAGCAGCTCCACGACCTCTACGAGATCGAGACGAAAGAGCTGGAGCCATGGAGAGAGTCGCCTGACGAGGTCACCGAGGACGACTGGCGCGACTTCTTGGGTGACAAGAGGTATCAGAGGGCGTACGTTGACTTCTTTGAGGATGAGCTGGCGCTGCGCTGCGGGTACGACTGGAAGAAGGTCGTCCACAAGTTCATGTTCGAAGGCAAGGAGCCTTTGGTAAATGCGCTCATTGGCGGTCGTACGTATAACTCGAGAGAGAGTACTCGTGTTGTTGCTAACAGTTCATGAAGTCGGCCACCCTCTCATCCACCTCGGATACGCATACGAAATCGACAGCAAGGAGGTCGCCATCGAGGCGCTCGGTCTTGCTACGACAAATTACAACTTTTTTCACAAGTACCTCGACCACAAGAAGTACTCGAAGCCCTCCTCATTTAGCTCGAAGTCGACGTTCGAAATCATGGATAAGCTGGCAAAGGACAAGCGATTCGACGGGCTCTTCAAGGAGCCAAATGCGGAGAACATTGAGCCGTTGTTCGAGAAGCACGAGGACCTCGTGCTGGAGTACTGGAATGCGTGGAACATCACAGACCCCGTGAAGCAGTTTGAAGAGTCTCAGGAGCTGGCCGTGGCGCTGCTCGTGGCCACCGTTCCACGAGGCACCCACGCCTATAACTTCTTCACAGTCCACCTGCTGACGACGAGCCACGCCGTGCGAATCCTCATCCCATTCATCCCGACCAAGTTCCATGTGAGCTTGGTCCGGCAATGGTGGCTGTTCACCCTCGCGGTGTACATCGTCCTCCTGCGACCCAAGATCGATCCTGACAACGTCGATACGGACCTGAAGCAGCGACACTGGGGCCACGTCGAGGAGGCGGCCCTGAACTCGCAGTGGGCCAAGGACGCTCACTTTGTCAAAGGTACCCCTTCAGATGCTGAAGCAAGGGACCCGTATCTAATGGTCACAGCCATTCGTGCCATGAAGGAAGCCGCGAGGACGTGGGGCGATGTCCACGAGCGGTACCTCGCCTCTGCGCTGACGTTCGTCGATAACTTCCACGGATGGACGTTCTAAGTCAACAGTAGTCATTGTCTGAAATAACAGCATATGCCGATAACGCGGTGACCCTCGCTCGACCGAACTTGTAACTGAACGAATACGCGGCGGTCTGTCGTTTAATACTGTACAACAGGGCGTACATAATGAGAATGAAATTGAACTTGTAATCGTGAGCTCTCGTTTTGGCGGAGTCTCTGAGATGTAGCTTTTCACAGTGTGATGGCATGTTAGAGGCTACGACCAACCCTCAGTCTCCTGCGCTTGTGTGATGAACAAAATACCATGATACTGATGATTTACGTCATCAATCAAACCCTTTCGACATCTTCACTCGAACAAATCCCCGTGTCGACTAATTCCAACCTAAGTGTCTTTGTCGGCCAGTCTGTGACACAGGTACTTCAATGTACACGGTTTCACTAATTGAGCTGCAGCCGGGCGGGACGAAGCTCGCTCAGGCACCGACGATTTAGCAGCCGATTAGTGCCCACCCACTGTAAAGTGCCAGCCAAAGTGGGGGTCCAGATTCGCGAGGCTGCAAATGACGAGGAAGCTGCCTTCACTAGCCGCCCAAGGTGCACCTGCTTGCCTTTGCTTGCTTTTTTGCTTACTTTCAACATCCCCCGTTCGTCAACGTCACCAGCGAAAACGCGTTGATTTCTGCACCCGCCGAGATCATGCACCCCTCATGTTAATATCCCCGAACGACAACCCTCCCAATGGCTCCGCCGGCCAAGAGAAGGCGGCGCAATGTCGTGGAATCCGACGATGAAGAAGACGAGCGTCCAAAGACGAACACCTTGACGAACTATCTGTTTTCCTCCCCCAACTCGAAAGCTGGGAGCAGAAACGCGACTGCATCGCCGAGCCCGACAAAGACACGATCTCGAACTGTCGATACAGGCAAACCCATTCCAGCACCGTCCGTCCTCCAAGCACGAAATGGATCGAACAAGGGCACCAAGAGCCCGAGTACGAGCCCGGAGAAGCCCAAGGGCAAAGGGCAGAAGCGCGTCAAGGTCGAAGAGAAGGGGAAGAACGGCGACCTCATGACATTATTTTCGAAACAGGCGCAACGGACGACTGCCAAGTCTGGGTCGTCGAGGACCGTACCTCTCGATGACATCGTGAGCGATCCCATCTCCGACGACGACTTTGCGGACCAGAAAGCGAGCACCTCGAGCATAGTAGGGCAGAACGCGCGCAAGCGATTCCGCGACAACACACCCTCTTCGTCAGCAGCGTCCTTCGCCGCGAGCCAAAAGTTCCTCAAGCCCACGCGCCCTACGACACCAGCAGCACTCGACGACGACCTGCGGCCATGGTCAGAGCGCTTCGGGCCCGTCAACCTGGACGAGCTCGCAGTACACAAGAGGAAAGTCGCGGATGTGCGGAAATGGCTGGAGGACGTTGTGAGCGGACGCTTGCGCCAGCGATTGCTGCTTCTCAAAGGCGCGGCGGGCTCCGGCAAGACTACCACGATGAGACTGCTGGCTAAGGACATGGGCGCCGAGCTGCTGGAGTGGAGAAATCCGACCAGTGCGAATGGCGCAAACCTTGGATACTCGTCTGCATCCGGGCAGTTCCAGGAGTTCCTGGGCAGAGGCGGGAAGTTCGGTCAGCTCGATCTGGATCTGACAGCGGAGGCGCCGCGGCCAAAGACTGAGAAGTCGGACCCTTCATCACAGAAGATCATCCTTGTGGAGGAATTCCCAAACACATTTTCAAGGTCGTCGTCAGCTTTGACTTCGTTCAGAAATACCATCTTGGACTATCTGGCGACAAACACGCCCGCACTCTCGGCCTTCGGGCGCCGGCCTTCACATGAGCCAATCACCCCGATCGTCTTGGTCATCTCGGAAACGCTGCTGACCACGACCTCGGCTTCGGCGGACAGCTTTACTGCGCATCGCCTGCTTGGGCCCGATATCCTGCGACACCCCGGCGCGAGAGTCATCGAGTTCAACGCCATAGCACCCACCCTCCTCGCGAAAGCACTGGAGCTGGTGGTCATGAAGGAGGCGCGCAAGTCTGGCCGGAAACGCACCCCAGGACCTCAAGTGCTGAAGCGACTGGGCGAGATTGGTGACATTCGAAGTGCGATTTCGTCGCTGGAGTTCATGTGCTTGAAGGGCGACCAGGATGCCGACTGGGGTGCCAAGGTTGCTTTATCCAAGCAGTCAAAGGGTGCTAAGGCCGGCATTTCCATGACGAAGGGGGAGCAGGATACCCTGGAGCTGATATCTCAACGCGAAGCCAGTCTCGGCATTTTCCACGCCGTCGGCAAGGTGGTTTACAACAAAAGAGAAGAAACGCCCGCGAGGCCAGACCCAGCCGAGGTCTTACCAAGCTACCTCGCGCATCACTCTCGACCGAAGCAATCAGAAGTAATGGTCGACACACTGATAGACGAGACAGGCACCGATACCCAAACGTTCATCTCCGCACTTCACGAGAATTACATGTTTTCTTGCGAGACAGTCCCGCCCATGGATGCATCAACACCGCTAGACTACGTCAACGGCTGCATAGAGTACCTCTCGGAGAGCGACCTGCTCTGCCCATCCTCAGACATTTTCTTCGGTGGAAGGGGCGCCTATGCTGGCTTTGGCAGAGACTCGGGCAGCCATGTTCTCCGACAAGACGAGATTGCTTTCCAGGTTGCCGTCCGCGGGATGCTCTTCTCACTACCCTCGCCCGTCAAGCGCAAGGCGTCTGGGTCGAAGGGCGGGGATCAGTACAAGATGTTCTTCCCGACCAGCATAAAATTGTGGCGACAGAAGGAAGAGTTTGAGAGTCTGGTCGACGTCTGGTCTACAAAGCTCATGAAAGGCGAGGAGAGTGCGCCAAGGAAGGGCCTGATGGACAGCGCGAGCGCTTTCCGACGACCGAAGCAAACGGATGTGGGTAGCTGGATGGCTAAGCGCCAGTCTAAACCCGCACCGACGAGCGATACGAAGACAGAGAACGATTCTACGCCATTGCTTTCCCTCGGCAGCTCAGCCCGCCGAGAGATGTTGCTTGAGCGTCTCCCATACATGGCCGCCATCGTCCGCGGCCGGAAGTCAACCCTCCACTCTTTCAAACTCCGAGACATCGAGAAAGTTGTCTCGTTCCAAGGCATCGGGCCCCAAGTAGCGGACGACGAAGATGCAGAGGACGCGCCGGATGATAACATCATGACGGGGGATGCCTGGGCGACTGACAAACCGTCAGAGGAGTCGACGCCCCGCAAGAAGGGGACGTCGATCCGGCACAAGGGCGACGGGTCGGTGGCGGGGTTGCAGGTGCAGAATTTGGTCATTAGTGATGACGATATTGAGGATGATTGAGAGGATTGCTCGTTGGAGGAACTTATTTGTACAAAGAATGATGGATTGGGACTTGGTGTTGAACTTCTCGGCGTGGAGTTGGTGGGAAAACGGAGTTGTTGGCATCCGCCTTTGAGCGTGGATTAGGGGTATTGTAGATGGGCTATTTGCTGATGAATACACGGCGATTTCACAATGAGACTGTTTAAATTTCCTGTAGTAGAACGACTCTTTTCCTACGAGTTCATGTGCACTGTATGGCTAGTATTATTACTCTCGTCCGTCGTCGTCGTTACCCCTATTCTTTTTACTCCTTCCACTGTTGTCCTCAGCCAGAGTAACCCAGAACATAGGAAATACTATTGCTCTAGCACAGGGAAAATAGGCGCTCTCAGTCAACCATGGATGCCGGGTATCCTAACGACGTTGTGTCGTGGAGGTGGCATCGTTCGAGGGGTGGAAGGAGTGATAAATTGCACAGATGATTGAGCTTCTGGGCTTTGAATGGACACAGTCACTCTCCACGAGTGAAGGCCGACTGGCAAGGGGTCCTCTGTTGGAACTGGGCCAAGTATGAGAATCACATGCTTAGGTTCTCGCGGGGACGCAAGGCAGGCTAGCTGCCGGGTAAACAAGACGCTCTGCTTGTCGGAATAGGGGAAAGATAGTGCCGGAATAGGGGGACGGTGACGGAGGAAGATGAGGACTAACTACCTACACAGATGTGCAGGGTCTCACTGGCTGGAGGGTTGGAGTTTAGAATAGCATGGCTGGATCCCTCTTGCTGATAAGAAAGAATGAGAATAGGCAAGGAGAATTGGGCTGCAGGGGACGAAATTACCCGCTGCTGTCCACAGCTGTTTAAATATGTGAGCTATGAAGCGTGGGTGCCCTCTCGGGGCTTGCTAGTGCGCATACTAAGTAGGTATATATTAAGCGTGATGTTCCTCTGTAGTAGGAATTCAGGCAATAAGGCTCTGGAGTGAGGCGAAGTGCAGAGATTCCCAGCTGTAAGTCGACAATGTAGGAGCCTGCCAGGACCACTGGGGTTGAGAGACGACCGTAAAGCTTACGTTCCTGCCAAAAACCGGCCTTGTGGCCTGGTTGTTTTCCATTACTGTCGTCTTGCTGGTATTCGTCGAGGCTATTCTGGGTCCGAGGAGCAGTATCCTGTCACTATGTAAGGTAGCCCATGTCAGACACCTGCTGAAGAAGTTATCCAGCAGGGCATCAAACAAAGTCACTGCCGTCAAAGGATCAAGCTGTCCATCAATCCATTTGCTGTAGTGTTAAAAGTTTTGTTTCATGACTCCCTGTAGAAATTAATACCTACCTGATGACAATGCAATTCTCTACCGAGAAGCCTCCCCTCCTAAATCCGCCCCGTGCTTGCGCTGAGCTCAGTAGTATAAAGTAGTAAACAAAACGCTTCTCATAGCAAGACAGCCAAGCACGATTGCGCCTCGTTCCACACCATCATGGTAGCCTGATCTGAAAGGTTTCTTCTGGGTCCGAGGTTCGCATTACTTCAAAGCTCTCTTGCGGTCACAGCATCTGCTCAGGCATACCAGGCGTTTGCTTATCCTTGCGTGATACTCCAATATAGATGGCAACTGGAGGAAGATAGACAAGAATAGGCTTGTCAACAATTTTCCGTTCATAGCTTTTCGAGGTGACGTCCAATTCCTCCAAATTCCACAAGTAAGAGCAGCAGGATCCATGGCCGCCAGATTTCCTCGTAGAGGAGATCACACCCTATCTGGCCGTAGACTATCATAAATGGTGTGCAGAAAAAGCAAAGATGATTCAGCAACTAGACTTGGCACTACAGCTCTCTGCTGCGATTCTCAAAACGTGTATATTAGTGCACGCTGGGGTGTTGATTGCTGTCTTCAAGGCACCAAATCAGTGTGTTTCATGTCCGTGAATCAACTTCCGGGTTACTCCTCCCGAGTAAAAGGACGCGAGGCCGGATGTTTCTGCGGGTTCGTCATCAATCCATTCTTGCTGTCCTCCTCCTCCTTCGTCTTGCGAGTATACCTGCAAGATGAACCCTCTAGCGAGTTCAAGCTACACGCACGCAGACGAATGGACCTTTGAAACTAGACATTTGGCACAGATCCGCCTCAGATCTCTCTCGCCACAGAAGTTGTTTCTCCATCATTGGCGTTCTGAGTGAGTTCTCTGAAATAAATGCCCCTTAAATAGCGAAAGGCGTATGAACGCCCCACCGATGGTAGACGACATGTAACAGGGCTGAAGACGAGTACCTATAAAACCTTGGGTCTTCAGCAGCTCTTCAATCTGTAGACAATGTAATTCTTGTAGCCTTTATCGCGTTTTCATCAACAGCTGATAATCTTTTTCGTAAGCGTCCGGTCGTACGAGCGAACAACTCCTCCCCAGTGTGGAAGACATCAATCCTATGTCCTACTGCAACCATCCACCCTCGCTCTTATCTGGGGGGTATTCCTATGATGTTGCGTACACACGACGCCACTTTTCTATTGCATCAATCCCATCACACAAGCATTAACATCATACAGAAGCATTTGCAAAGCCTTAGCATCATGGCTAGGTATCAGACACCAAACGCTCACACTGCCGAGCTGCTCAATATGTTTTCACATCTATTGGGATACGTTATTTGTATGCAGTCCAGCGAGCTTCTCGACGTGAGGCATTCAGCTTCAAATATTCCTGGTTGACTCAACTATGCTCTATAAAAGAACGTGCTACCTTGCACTCTTGGATCGTGGCAATAGATCTTTTTTGCATTGGTTGATCGCGCTTCGGATTGGGATCACATTTTCTCTGAACTCAGCAGATTCTGTATCCGCGCCGGCCGGGTCCTCTGCTCGGAAACACGTCAAGAAGCCTGGTCAATCTCACCAATTTCTAGGTAATAGACTGGTCTGGATAAGCAGAGATTGATGAGAGTTGCTGGGCACCAATAAAAGGAGACGAGGATGAGAGAAACAAGCTCGGTATGCAAAAGCTGGTTATGGCAGATATAGTGAGTGCAGAAACTGGCCAGGGTCTCGTGTTAAAGGCATTATACCACATGCAGTACGACAAGCAAAATCGTTTTAGTTAGATCTCATTGAGTTTCATGGAACGCTCCCCTAAATACTGTGACTCGAGGAGCAAGGTATCGGCACCTTACGAAGCAGACGTATACGGCACCTCAAGTGGCGTCTTATATGAATGATATGTCACCAAACACATGGCTTGAAACCATACCAAGGGAGCAGAGAAATGAAATCGCGTTCCAAGCTCTATATTTCTGGCGACCAGGAGGAGCACCCAACTTGTGGTATAATGAGAAAGACATGCTGCCATACTACGTCGTAACTTTTCGCACAGCATCCCCGATGCTTTCCTTCATTGTCACTGTTTTATTTTGATACTCTGAAGCTTATTCGGGTCTCTTCAGTTGTGATCGAAGTTGACCTTCCGTGGCTTGTTAATGACTGGTACTTCTCTGTGGCATGTAACGGGCCCCAACCCGAACATATCGGGGCCGTTAACGCAATGAATGACTAAGTCTTCAATCTAAGATTCTCGTCGCTTCTATCAGGTTTCTCCCTCACTTCCTCTCCAATCCGCGGGCCTCAAATAGCCTGACCTCACCTTTCGTTCCGGGGTCCATTCTCATAGAACCTAAACAGCAACGCACCCTTTCCTATTGTGTGTCTTCTCGCGATTTCGATGAACATCTCGTTGATAGTTCTGATATAAAAGATTACTCTGTTCCTCACTTGAGCATATGAGGGCAGAGCATGGACTGCCTGAGACTTGTTTGACGGCCTATGGTGTTCATAGAGAAGACAGGCAGGCAATCGGGGGGGTGCTCACATCATAGAAGGTGTCTGAATTGACCCGAGTTAACTTACAACACTCCTAAAGTACTCATTGCGGAATAACTCGCTAGAAGAGAGGCGGAACAGTGAGTCTCGGGCGAGGAAGCCACGGGTTGCTACAAGAGGAGACATCGAATCTTCACCGGCAGGCCGAGGTTTTCTTACGCTCTTTTGACGCACACCCACCACTCGGAGTCCGGCGGCTCATTGTGCCTCGGGTTGGTTCTAGAATTCGTGAACTCTTCAATCTTTTCTTAGATACTGATCGTAAGCTTTACGCCTGTTCGATTATCACTGGTAATGCTGCTATATGTAAAGAGCTTTGCTATCTGGGCGGATACCTATAGTTATCCGGACGGATAGTGGGCATAGACGATGATGGGGACGACGATGATGATGATGACGACGATAGGGGGATGTAGAGGCAGAGGGATAGGGACAACTGGGACGACAGGAACGACGATAATAGTAAATTTATCTACGTAAAATAGACTATGAGGCCTAATATAAGTAGTTATCCGCCCGGATAGCAAAACTCTACGTAAAAAGCGAATGTACATTGCACTTATTATTAACAGCCAATTTGTTAGGAGAACTAACGCCGCATTTCCTCTCTATATGTTTTCCTACTTTCAGCAGATCTGCAGCATTTTGAGAAAGTCAAAAATTAAGTTGCATCCTCTGTAGGTATCTTTCTCCCCTCAGCTCTTATTATAGAGGAATATGCATTAGAGCATAAGTTTTTGTTTTATCCGATGAGCAAGCTAGATATCAGTGGAGGCATGGATGAGATGAGAAGATATCATTTGGATGTTCTGAAGAATCCCTAAGCCTCTCTACTATTCTTGTTGGCCTCGAAGTTCTAGAAGTCCCAGATCCTGTTGTCTTAAGTAGCTAAAACAAGGTGAAAACCGTAGCAGATTTCCAATGAAATCTAATCTAAGTCCATCTCCATTGAAGTTTTCGTCTCGGACATGTACTTGCAAGAGACAGACCGCGTCAGAAGGACAATCGCCGTGCTTCCCGATATATAATGCAGTTTTCTGATATGTATTGATTCTGAACCCAGGACAATGCTTCAGTATGATGCCTGGGTAGTAGTATTCGCCAAGTTCCGTCGTTATCCAACTTCCTGATGGGCGTTCATGCTTATCCTTCGGCAAGGTTGTGAGCATGATGCTGAGTAGGCAGTGATTGACCCCAACAACCCCCGTTGTTGTCGTTTCTTGTTCGTTCTTCTTGAATAGGAGATTCAATGACACGGGCACTCGTCATGAGATTCTCAAAGAAGCAACAAGCTCCAGCAGTTTGCGGGCTTTCTTGCTCTTTTCCCTTCTTTTATTATATCCATGAGCAGAAGCATCCTGAGCCTATATGAAGCCCTACCACATCTAACATTGAATATTAAGCTAGGAAGCTCAGAATCATGCCAAAAAGTGCGGAGCCACAAGGACCTATAAATTCCGCGCAATAATATCTATCCTTGTATCACAGTCTCTGGAACCAAAATTGACCGAAACGCTTGCTCTCGCTCTCTTTCTGCGCCGGCTAAAACAGTTGACCAGCGTGGATCACCTCGGTTGGCATATTCTTGAGAGCAGCAAGGCGAAGGTTTAACTGAGCCTAGCAGATGAAATATCCTGGCATAATACTATTAAAGAGCAAGAGGTGACGGAGAACGCTAATGGACATAATATGATACTTGAAGATCTTTACAAGGCGCTACTTCGTCCTGGGTTTTGCACATAGAGCAGGACTGGATATGAACTAAGTAATGAAACCTTCAACTAGTCACGTCCAGATGATGATGTCATATTTACGGATGCATAGAGATGTTTTCATGAGACTTAATATATATGTAGGCGACACATGCATGTTCTAGTGTTGGCAAGTCGCCGTAAGTCTTGACCGGAGCTTCCACTTCCCTAACTGTTGAAGATGCGCACTATAATCAAGCTCGTCCAAATTATGTGGCTATGACTATTATAAATCCAATCTATACTATTGATTAAGATCAAAAACAGCATAATAGTAGATATAGGCAATCTGCCTTATGCTTTCAAAGTCATTCTCATGCGATCCTGAAGCGTAGAAAACATGGCGTGCGGAAACGGAGAGCAGGGAGGACGAGTCTCAGGCTTGACGTCGACCTTCCTTGTCCATCATCCACCGTCGTCTGCATCAGGGCCGTATTCTAATTATTAGTCCCTTGCTCGTTGATCCGCTGTGCCGCATAAATCAGCTCACCTGGGGAACGACGAAATCCAGGTTGCCCGGTGGCTGCCCCTTGCGAGTGACTGGTACACTACCATTCGCCTTCGATTTCATTTCTGGATCCTCCAAGAGTCGATAGTTCAATGTTTAAGTGTCTTATAAGACGAATTGCTCTGAGTATCCTACGACCATGAGCTTCAAGCTTCGACCTCGCCGGGAGATGGGCTTGGTCGACGCCGAAATAAAAACATGACTGTTCCTCATATTTCACTTGAGAAGAAACAATGTGGTTTTTCCAAGGCAAATTGTTGTATCGTGACGACGGAGGCTACTTCCAAATTCTGAGCCCCATATAGGGAATCAGTGGCTACCTGTGGGCAGCATATCTACTGTCGCCACCCACAAACAACGTCTGCCATCCTCATCTCTGTCAGCTTTGCATCTTCACCCGAATAAACGTCCTCCTGTCAACATCTGGAATCATACGTCGTAAAAAGGCTCAGGTGCATGAGATTAAAGGTACGAACAAGATCTCATAGAGACGTTCTTCTCAGTAACCCAACGTGCTCACGTTTCGTGCATCCTTGTCCGACATAAAATAGCACCATGATCAGTCGTCAATTTATATCTGACATTGTATGCTGATCAATCTCTTCACCTCGTTTGAATGGATACTTCGGCCGAGCAGGTAGTTTTCGCTGTAGCTGGGCACCTCGGCAAGCCTCCGTGTGAGAGACTGAGTTGCGCCTTCTAAGACTATGCAACGAATTGAATTGCTGTTATTTACCAAAAGACGAATTCGAGGTTTCCATCGTACTAGATTTCTACTCATAGCCTCTAAGTCTCAATATGCTTCAACAATTCGCACCCAACGTCACACGCAACCAGACCTCAGACACAACCACCACAGCCACCAATGCAGCCGCCGCTCTTCCTCGTCTTCTATTCTAACTCATACTTCTGCCGTATTTGTGAGGAATACTTACCCTGGTACCGCCAGATCTCTGCCGAAAACCTCTAGCTCGATCTGGTCTGGTACGGTGAACAGGTTGAGCAGTGCCCCGAGACAACGTACTGCAGATGACGACGAAGTCCACGTAATTTGCGTTAAGGATTCCATAAGAAACGAACTTTTCTGTGTTATACGATTCTTCAGAAGTTTGTATTGTGTTCTTACCTGCTCGCTCGTCGCAAGGGGAACTACAAAGCGACCAAGGCATGACATTTAAAAGACAGGTTTCATTGCATTTCTGAGCTCGAGAGCCAGGACAATCTATCAGCCGATGTCCCTCTTGAGTCAACTTGAGCATTTGATAGGCGTAATCAGCCAGCGAGAACAGTTGCCTCAACCATGAAGACAGCCTGTTCCCCCATATACGTCCTCCCGTCCTCGGTCATCAGTCCCCCTTTTCGTCGCTGAAGTATTCTCCATACTCGTTTGCGGGGCTTGGGATATCGGACATGCTGGTACGTGTCGTTGCACGTTAGATTTTCATGCACCGAAACTTCCTGTCGCCACTCATCTTATTGAATTAAATGTCACAGCTGATATGGCTAATTGTTGCTAAATTAATTCCCAATCTGGATCGTTCCTGTTTTGTACTCACAATCGCGTCTTATCCACTGAGCCTCTAGTTAACAACAGAATCGTTCCTCCATCAATGCTCGCTTTACGCCACCGTTCCGGGCCTGATCAAGAAGTCAGAACCAAAAGTGTCTGGTCATGGTATAAAAGCCTGGGTCTCTCTTTCTGTTCAAGTACGACCAGAATGATCTTTCCACGATCCCACAGGGATTCGCTTCGGACATATCCGGCTACACCGTCAGTAATCCCCCAAGTCACGTCGCCCGCAACACCACACCAACAAAGGCCACGGCATTACCCGATGTCCTTCGCCGGCGTTGTTCATAATTATATCGTCCCCGAATCACCCCATGACGAAACAAACCTCACATCGTAGAGAAACTCATCTGACACCGGGGGATCACTCTTGGCTCGTGTTGTGAGCGGCCGAGGCATTCCGAGAACAGGATTCCGTCTCAATAAGGCAGGCATTGCTCTGGCAGAAAGCAACCTTTACACCCGCTTCTACTTTATACCAGCCAGCTAGCAAGCTCAACCCTTCAAATCTTTCCTGATACCACAAATTTATCTCTCAGACTCAGACACTATAAAAAACCTCATGCCGGTTATCATGCTTACCACAAAGCAAATGCGCTGTTTCTTGCCGAGTTTGAGCCTGACCACCTCATGAAAACAACAACACCCGTTCGCAAACACAATTAGTTTCCCATCTCTAACCATTTTCAAAACCTCACATTGCCTGCTGCTCTTCACCATCTCCATCGTTGTGGTCGTATCAAGTTGGAATACAGTCTCACAGGCACCAAACTCCACCGCGACAACTGACTTCAACAGCCTCGGTCGGCACTGGGTCTCGAAGAACATACTCGCCATTCTTGACAGCACATTTGCAAGGATGTTTCCCCCCACAGCTATCATTGTTACCCGAGAGATGTATCCTGGATACAGCATTCTATTGTATACTCCGGTCCTCCCTCCGTGACAGCATCAAGTTACAGATGTCAAGAACCCAGCTCATCAAGGACATCCGGAGGATCTTAAAGAACACCAGAAAACACCAGACCAACTCCTCTTTCTCAAGAAAGCACCCACACGCGGCAGGTATCCCTTAGCCCACGTCCAAAAATGGTACAAAGCCAGCCACCAATTATAATTGTACCCTTCACACCAACAATTGTAGACGTTACCGGATTCGTCTTTCTCAAAATCTTGTCCTCTGCACCTAACCTCCAACGCAGTTCCCACCACCTCTCTCTCTCTGTCGAAAGCCTTCTGTGGCCACATTCGCCTCCCTTTCTCCCGTCACCCTCCCTCAGTATCTCTGACGTATCCCAACTAAGTATTCACCGTGGTTCAATCCTCCAACAAAGAGTCTTCCGTGGAAGTTCCGCGGAAGAAGCCCGTACTTGCGCTCTTGTCGCCATGATGTCCAGAGAAGAACTCAAGTACTAGACCACTATTGCTGGTGGATTTGGCTTGCTGTAAAACCGACATTCCTCCCTCAGATCTACCCAATATACCTCCCACTCACCGAACCATCATCACCTCTCCCCCCCCTCAACACCCAACAACTCCCAAGAGACGTGTACTCACAAACACCACCATCACCTTAGTTCCTGAACCGCCGACTGGAGGTATAAATAAGCCACGCCGTCTGTCTCAAGAAGCTCCTCGGCCAAGCAATGGAAATTGTAAAAGTTGATTGCGAAACAAAGACTCAGAACTGCAAGGCAACACGCCATGGAAACCCATCAAACGGCCGTCAAACATCAGCAAGATACCTAATTTCCCATCCCAAACCTCTCCGTCGTCGTCCAAGCTCTAAATCCAAGCTCTACGTCCCCATATTATTCGAGACGAACGCACGCTTGCTGGGCTCACAACACCGCGATGCCGAGCGCTCCAACGTCCCAGAGTCACAGTCCTCACCCGTACATCCTGTTTGCAAGAGACAAGCTCAAGGAACCACTTTGCACGCACATTCGCCTCTGGCCTCCTTTGGTTTGCACATGGCCGTTACGCAAAGAAGGCTGCAGCAGACTCAGTCATTGTCAACAGGCTGAGGGCCTACGGAGCGGAAACCTTTATACCCCCTCCCAAAGCTGCGCCAAACCATTCCTATCCTGGGATGCCCAAGCAGAACGCCAACAAGATATAAAATCCCCATTGGAGCTCCAAGTCTTACCAAGACAAACACAATGGTCTCAAACCATGTCATCAACTCCGGTTCTCAAGTGTAGTCCACCACAACAAGCCAGTCCCCATCAGCCTTCTGACCCGTTCCCAACGGAACTCACCTCATCCATCCTTCCTCAAACCCCCCGTCTCTCCCCGTCTCTTCCATCACCAGTTTATCCGCCTCCCTTCCATCCTCAAACCAACTCTCCCATCCCAGAGACGACCTCAGACCAGTCGATGAAGCCCAAATAGCCCTCGATTCACACCAACGGCACCCCCCCCCGAGAGCTTTCGATCTACCTTAAACACTACATGGATGTGATTTGGTGCTCCCTCCATCTCATCCTCTGCTCTTTCGCTGTCTTTTATACACCCTTCCAACCTCTGTCTCATCAACCGTCCGGTGACCTCCTATCCTCTGCCATCCCCTTCTCAATTTCCAGCCTCCCATCGCCAAAGACGATCATAAAATATCAACTCATCACCACCTCCCACTCCACCAAACCAAGAAATGGGACTGATTCTTGTTTCGCTTCGTGGATGGATCCATTGCAAGACCTCTCATCAACAACACCACCACCGCATCAGCAAGACAAACCCCCATCCCCATTCAAACACATCCCACATCTCAACTAAGCAACTACCGTCCATCATCTCACCTCTCCGCAACATCCCTTCCGAATACCCAAGCCAGATCCCCCTTCTCTCAGTATCAACCCCCGTTTCCCGCCTGCCAGGGCGGATGAACAGACAGCAGACTAGGAAGTCGACCTTCTCCGACAGACAACGGTGTTCAAACACCTTATTTCCGCTGCGCCAACTAGATCCCTCCCGCAAACCATCTTTTTATATCCCACCCACCTGCCCACCTACCTCCCAAGCCCCATCCTCCCTCATCTCACATGGCATCATCTCACATCACATCACAACACATCACCATAAACACCAACAAAATAGACATCTCAAAACTTGAATTTGCCCCCCCACGGCCTCAATTACTTCTCCTCTATTCCCCTCTCTCCTTGACTTCTCTTCCCTTCCGTCCCACACACTATGCAATATTTTATGGTATCCTCCCCCTCACCCCCTCAAAAAGCAATGCAACAAATTCCAAAAATGTGTTCTTCTCCCCTTTTCCTTATGCTTTCCTTCCTCTGCTTCTCTCGCAAATATGGACGTAATCGTTAAAAAATACCCCAGACTCTCTTCTCTCTCTCTCTCCCTTTTTTTGGTGTTGAAAATGCAAAACGATTGTGCAAGACAGCAAAGCCCATCCAAGCTTCGTCGTAAAAGACCATGCGCGCTGTGAAATGATTCAAGAAAAGCAGAACCCCAGATTATGGTTTTTGGTGGTATAAATACACCCCTCCTCACATGTACAGCGAATAAGAGCCCGTTCAGAAGAACTTACCCTTCTTCTTCTTGGCCTTCTTCTCTTCCCCGCCGCCGAGGATATCGTCAAACGTCATGCCCGAGTCGTTGCTGTTGCTGTGGTGGTTCGTCGCGTCGACCGACATGTTGCGCAGGTTCGTCGCGGACGGCGACCGCGGCATGACCATGCTCAGCGGGCGCGAGCCGGCCGAGCTGCTGCGCGCGCTGCTCGCGATGCGCGACGTGCGGTCGCCCGGCATGCCCATACCCGACGGATCATCGAACCCGACGGGCTCGAGGCCGATGATGATGCTCGAGCGGTGCGCGTTGCGGCTGCCCGGCTGGCGGCCGCCGGGGGACGCGTTGCGCGGGCGGAGGTGCGACTGCGGCGAGCCCGGCGGCGGCGTGCCGAGGCTCTGCGGGCTGCCGACGATGCCGTCCAGGCCGGGGAAGACAGGCCGCGGGGGCTCGAGGGGCGACATGCCTGCGTCCTGTGGGGGTGGGGCGGCCGAACCGCCGAGGCCCTCCCACTCCTTGGCCGCGAGCCAGCAGTGGCTGCGGTGGTGGATGGCCTCCCACTGAACATGACGCTGTCGGCGGAGAGCTCGACGTAGCCCGCGCCGCCGGACACCTCGTACCACATCTTGCGCACGTGGCGGGCGTCCTCCATCCAGGGGGGGTTGCCGACGGGCGGCTCGCACAGGAAGTACTCGACGCCCTCGTTGAACTTGAGGTTGGGCGCGTCGACCGTGAGCATGGGCAGCGACTGGATGACGACGTAGAGGAAGAGCCAGTAGCCGATGCGCTGGTCGGCGAGGTCGGCCGCGTTCTTTCCCTTGCCCTCGTGCTGCTCAAAACTCCTTGAACTCGAGCAGGAACGGGATGTTGATGCTGTTGGCGTCCCAGTTGTACGCCTTTTGGAGGATGAGCGTCAGCTCGTTCTCCTTGATCTTGCGGTCGATCTTGGCCTGCTCCTTGGCCGAGAGGGAGTCGTAGTTGGCGTGGATGGACTTCATGGTGGGCATCTTGGGCACGTCGAAGGGCACCGGCGGCAGGACCGGAGGTGTGGAGTTGTCGAACTCGAAGAGCATCTTGCGCAGGTTGACAACCACCGGGCTGTCGGTGGACCTGCCGTCGTCGTCCGCGTTGCCGTCAATCACTCTGGTGGTGATGTTGTCGCGGTCCACGAGCAGATCGTACAGCGCGCACATGTCAGAGTACAGCGCCTTCAGCACCAGGCGGTTGAGGCCGCTCTCGGAGAAGGGGTTCTTCTTGCTGCTGGCCTTGGGGGGCCAGGCGCCGAAGCTGGTCTTGTAGTAGCCCAGGACGAAGGACCTCATCTTGTTGAAGTACTTCTGCCACACCTTGAAGCGAATCGCCTTGAGCTCGGGGTTCGACGTCGAGCTGGCGATGCCGGCAAAGAGTGACGGGAACTCGAACTGCTCCAGCCTGACATTGACGCTGTGCTGTCTGTTGACGAGGTCGAGGTGGGCGCGCTCCAGTCTCTGTCTGGTGTACGCAGATACCTGCTCAAACAGGGGCGAGTTCAAGTCCATGATGGCAGTGTACTTGCCCACCGCGTGCGCAAACGCCTCGTTGTACAGCTCCATCGACCGCATGTGCTCGCCGAGGATCAGGGACTCGAGCGTCTTCTCGCGGCTGTGTCGCACGTCGGCCAGCGACAGCTGCTCCATGAAGAAGCCGAAGCTGAGGTCGACAGACTCGCCAAACGATGAGCCGTCCATGTTTGTGAAGCCATACTCTTGCAAGAGCTTGGAAATCTGGCAGAAGGCCGCGAATGTCGTGGGGTGCGCCTTGGTGGCGACCAGCGGCTGGCCGGTCAGGAAGGCGAACAAATTGCGGACGGCGATAAGCCGGTCGAGGTCGGCGCGGAGCTGGGGGCCCGGCGCGGCAAGCTGACCGTTTTGCGTGTACTGCGGGGGCGTGGCCGGCAGATACAACCTTGCATCGCCGGGGCTCTCCTGACCTTCCAAAGGCGGCGACACTGGCGGGGAAAACGCGTCATCGACCGAGAGGCTGTCCCGGCCACCAAAACTCCTGCCGCGAGCCCGACCGGTGGGCGACGACATTTCCGCCTGGATGAGTTCATTGAAGATGACCGAGTTGATGATGGAGAAGCTGGGGACCTTGAACGACGGTTGGCCGTTGGCGGATTTAGGTTGGAGGTAAACGTAGACGTTGCCGTTTTCGTTCCACAACTCCGGCACCTGCCATGCACATTAGCTCCCGTCCGATGTTGCGCAACACGTGGGTGAAAGCTTACCTTTTCCGCATTCAACAGGAATGATGTGTTGTAGTCGCCGACCGTGTCCTGCGATAACACCAGGCCTGAGAGTTCTGGGACTTTCCGGTGACGTCCTGCGAGTTAGACCTTGATCTTCCGCCGCCAGGAAGCCAGCTCCTCCTGAGGCGACCCCGCCTCTCATCGCGGGTCGGGCTTCCGCTGCCGGTAGAATCGTTCGCGGCGGAGCTGCCAGTGTTTGTCCTGGCGCCGGGCGGTTGCGCAGAGGTGCTTCTTCCCCTCGAATCAGGACCCGGGGACGTCGATCGCAGACCCAGGAAGGCCATGGGAGCCTCTCCGGGCCTGGTGGAAGGAGCTGCTCCTCTTGCGCGGCTCGTTGTTCTCTTTTCTGAGCTTTCCGGGCGACGCCACCTCGGGCCCTGAGACGGCTCTCGGGGACGGCAGGTGGGTGTTGTCTGCCGGGATCGGGGGAGGTGTCGGGAGGTTCTTCTCCTTGCGCAGCTTCGCCGGGACCGGCGGGGGCGCCTGCTGAGGCGGCAAGGGGGCGGCCATTGTGTTTGGTGTTGTGGGTGTGGGAGGTTCGGGGGGAGAGATCAGAGGCTGCTCGACCTGGGCGGAGGAGATGGCTTCAGAGTCTAGCGGTGCGGGATTCTTGAAGGAACAGGAGGCGGTGCATCAGTTGGGGCAGCCGGCGGCTGTGGGTCGAGGAATTCAGAGGCCGGAGGAGCAATCCCAAGGCCCAACCCCGAGCTCGTCACTGGCCGGACGGTGGGGTTTTCACTCGTGTGGTATGAGGGCGCGCTGTCGGAGGGCGAGGTCGGTGAGTCGTCGGGCAGCGGTTTGCGGTGAATCGGGACCTGCTGCTGCAGCTGAGGCGGCGGCGGGGGAGGATGCGCGGGTTGATCTGTTGGTTGGACGATGAGCGAGGGGAACAGGGCAGACAAGCGGTTGCCCCAAGATCGGGACTTTCTGTTGTTGGGAGGCCTTGTTGGCGCGAGCACTGGCTCGGCTGGCTTCTCCCTCTCTTCAACAACCAGGTGATCTCGGCCGTTCCGGGTGGTAGGTCGTGTTTGCGACTTGAGGTCGGTTTCGGTGCGGGATCGCTTCGGGGAGACGGGAGGCTGCGGGCGAGAGTAGTCGTCGTTGGTGTTGTAGGGGTATTGAACGGCGTCTCCGTATACTTGCTGCTGGTCGTGTACGGGCTCGGAAACGCTGTGGTGTCTGTGGCCGCGGGAGGACTGGGGAGGGACGGGGTCGGAGAGATTGGTTTGAGAAGAAGAGAAGGAGAAGTGGCCAAAGGATTTAATGGTGGCACGAGAAACCGACAACTTACTCGACGTCATGCTGGGCAAACATGAACTGCGTCTTTCAGGTCTTGCTTAGTCTAGTTTCCGGCTGAACCTGGCTTGTGTGACACCTGCTGCGGCAAAGAAAGAGGCGTGGGTATCGAAATGGTTGGATGTGGTGGAGGCAGGACCGAGGCGATGTTAGAGAGCTCCGAAGCTGGTGTGGTCTCTCTCGGCATCCAACGACGTTTTTTTCTCTCTTTCTTTGCAGCTTTCGACAGACAGGTACAAACAGTTCAGTCCAGACCAGAAGTAGGCAAAAGCAGACTTTCGGGTGGCAGGAGGGCGGACGGGGCGGACGGGTATTAAGAATTCAAACAAAGGGACCACGGACGCGGAGGACGCCAGGGCCAGGAAACGAGTCGGCGAGTGCGGGACTGAGACCACGACCGGGACTAGCTGGTGTGAGTGTGTGGGAATGGATCTGATGGCGTGCACAATACCCTTGGACCAAGGTCTTGGGCTGTTTGTGTGTATACGGTACCTGGTATTCGTGTGTAGGCAGTAGTAAGTAAGGTATTGTCGAGCACAGGCACAACCTAGACCATGAACATGCTCGGATCTAGTGTGAAAGGTAAGACAAGACACACAAGACGCTGGATCCCTGGCCGGGTGGACGTGGACGGGGACGGGACTCGGGAGAGATGAGATGGTGAGAGGAGAGGGGGGCGTGTGAGTTGAGCGAGGTGAGGTGAGGCTGGATGGAGGCTTCCGGGCTGTCGAGGAACGGGACGAAGAGAGGAGAGCGTACCTGGGAGAGGAGAGGAGGGGCTCGGCTGCGGGTTGTGCTGTGCTGTGCTGTGCTGTGCTGTGCTGTGCTGTGCTGTGCTGTGCTGTGCTCTGGTTCCGCGGTGGTGATGAGCTGAGCTGAGGGAAGAAGCTGCGTAACCTCAAGCGGGCTTGGGGATTTCGGTGGATGGAATGGAGCCCGTTACGTGTTGTGTGGACTGCGAAGGGGAACGGCTTGGACGGTTCGTTACGGGTTGCTGGTACGTAAGTCGCGAGGCGGCGCCCAGGTTCAGGTACAGGAGCGTGGACAATGGCACGACAAGGTGAGGTGAGGAGAGGAGAGGAGACGTTGCTTTGCCTTGCCGTGCCGTGCCTTGCCTTGCCCTCAGGTGGTCACTGACCGATGAGCTGGTGCTGGGTCGGTGGTGAGAAAACTGCCAACGACGTGGACCAGGGCGGGTACGTACCTTGCCCATCGTCAGCCAAGGGGACTGGACGGAGGGAGGGGGTCAGGTACATTGATCATGGCGGAGGGATGGGCGAGGATGCATGTTCCAGCAGGGACAGCCCTTGAAGCAATGTCGATGCCTCCCTCTCTGCATTCATCCTTTTTTTTTTTTTCCTTCCCGTTTTCTCCAATGGATGGATGCACTCCGCAATGTAAAAGCGGGTTCACACGGTGAATCGGCGCAGCTCTGGCAGTTCTGCGTCCCTCTGGATACTGTACGCGCCCCACTTGGTCTGTCCGTTTGCGGTACGTACCCCATCGACTCGGACGGTCCAGCCTTAGCGTGGCATTTTTAGGGGGGGGGAAGATTCGCTGGAGGGATGACGTTTTGCGTGCACTTGCTGCTGCAGCTGGTGTGCTGCAAGTTGAGAGAGAGACCACCCCACAGTAACGGCGTCCCTCTCTCTTCAGTGCCGCGCCCAGGACTACTCCAGGACTTTTCTAAACGGATGTTATTCCGCAGACCCAACACCTCAGACTGTGAGGCGTCCACGGTGGCGCAGGAACGGTCGATGGGGGTGAACCGACGCGGGACGTTTTTTGCTGCAGGACATGGCCGATTTGGATCGGCAGTCAGAGGACGTGGACGTTTGAGGCTTGACCAGCGTCAAATCTTACTTTGCGGTACGACTTACGAGAGCAGCTCAGCAGAGAGAGACACCTTCGCAAGTTGCTGCTCTAGGGGCACTGGGAATAATCCATCCTGCATGGGGGCAGCCGACAAGCCGTTAGCTCTAGCCTCGAGCACCGGCGATCGACCAAGATCAGGTAGCCTCCCTCAGATCCATTACGAGCCCTTTCATCACGGGTCGCGAAGTGAGCATCTCCGCTAATCATTGGATCTCCCTCGTGTACGGCAACAGGAAAAAAAAAAAAGGACGCCGGACCCCTCAATGGCGAAAATGGTCACCCTCTCACTCTCCCTCCCAAAAAACGGTCTTCAGGTGAGGCATGTGGATGCTTCACTGTGTACCACCACCAGGGTGTTCAAGTCATGTGCTTGCTGCTGCTATTGTCTGCGCGAGAAAGAGGACAAAAAGGGCAGGGTGTTATTTGTGTGCATCATGAAGCGGAAACGAAACTCGCGCGCGACCGGGGTTACTTTGTCCAGAACGAGAGAGCTTCCAGACTTTTTTTCAGAATTCAGCGAGTGCAACGCTGGGTTACAGCAGCAGCAGCACAAGTCCCGACCCCGAGAAACCGGGTCCACGGGGTCCTGTCGCTGTCCACGCAGCACAGCACCCAAGGTCGTATCGTCGTCGTGTTATGCCGGCAGTCCGCAAGCTAGACCCTCGTGCTTTGCGTCACGGCGGCAGCAGCAGCAGCAGCAGCAGCAGCAGCAGCAGCAGCAGAGTCTATTTTCTCGTCCATCAACTTGATTGCTATTGCCCGGCACCTTCTTAGCAACAAATGAATCCCAAACCCCTCTGCTGTCACCTACCATAGCTTTGCCTTTTCTTTTTTTAATCCCCGCCCAGTTGCCATTGGCAATGGGACATTGTAGGTGAAACCTTGCATCACCCTAAAATACAGCGTTATGCTAATGTAGGTACCTCCCCAAGACAACTATCCAATGTCCCCTGCCTTTGCCTACCTTACCTTGCCTACCCTTGCCTCTCGTCCGACCCAAGCCGTTGGCGCGCCTTGCCTGAATCACATCCATCAAATGAGAGAAAGAAATATAATAAAACACACAAGTTGCACGGGGGAGAGAAACAAGACTCAGCCCAACGAACGCAACAAACCCCCCCCCGTGCAACACTTGATTGGCCGTCAGACCATCGCAACGAACTTCACCAAAGAAAAGACACGCCTTGTTGCATTCAAATTACCCCATCCGGGGCGGCTGAGTGTGTTCCTTCTCCCTCTGAATCACCCCCAGCCTTACCTAAGCCCTTCTCTGCTTTACCCCAGGCAGGCTTCATTTCAACTTTGATGTATCGATTCAGCCGAGGCAAAAAGGGCAAGGCGAACAGGGCCCCAGCAGCTGAACAGAATTAAACAGCCCAGCCCAGCTGACCTTGCAGCAATTCGTGGCTTTCAATCTGACTGAGACTCTCTCTCTCTGACTCTCTCTTTCAACTCTGACATGTATTTCACATTTATCACATACGCAAAGAGCGTCTGGCCTGACCTTTGCGAACCAGCGGTCGTTTGGCTTCCAATTGACTTTCAGTCCAATGTTTCCTCTACCTGCCTTCCGCTCATGCAGCCAGCATCCTTCCCAGTTCAGCCCAAAAATAAGACTGCATAACAAGAAACATCCGACGACTGGAAACCAAACCCAGGAACCTGTTCGTGCCCAGAAAAAGAGCCCGAAACTTCCTTCCCGCTTCGTCCAATATGCGCACCTGCATCCACGCTTTCCGCACATCCCATCCGTTCCATCATTTTGCGCACGCCGTAGATCCCAGAAAAAGGAAGGAAGGAGGGGGTGGTTGAGTGAGCAATGTCGGCAGAATCAGACGCAGTGACGTGATGATCGATCCCCCAGCAACCAAAACCAAAAACCCATCACTGCTTTCTTCTTCCTGCACATCTAGACAACATCCAGAGCACTTTTTACGTGATCCCGGCACACATCATTGGTAACGAAATCTGATCACCAGTAGCGAAACCAGCACGGCCGAAATCAACACTCTGGTTTTTTTTTCCCTGTTTGGCCCGTCTCCGGACGGTTTCCCGGCGACCGTCCATCGATCTCGGCCTTACTTTTTGCCAAAAGAAATCCTTTTCCTTGGTTTTTTTTTTCCTCGGCCTCCAAACAACAAACCGCTTGCCTTGCTTAGTCTCCCCGACGAAATCTACCTACCTGCTCGGCCTTCAGAAAAACACGGCTTCTCTCAACCACCCGCGCGCCGAATCCGAGGTTTGACAACGCCAGCCCGGTCTCGGCCTTCCATTTCCCATTTCCACCAAGCGCCATCCCAAACTCCC
The DNA here is from genome assembly GCA_018853505.1 of Colletotrichum camelliae. Taxonomy (NCBI): domain Eukaryota; kingdom Fungi; phylum Ascomycota; class Sordariomycetes; order Glomerellales; family Glomerellaceae; genus Colletotrichum; species Colletotrichum camelliae. The sequence goes on from JAELVL010000001.1 coordinate 3,971,813, forward strand.
GAGCCCCGAATACGTGTGTTTGGTGTATCCAGTGCAGCTCTCTTGCGGGGGCGAATTGTTAGGTGGTTTTTTCTTCTCCTCTTTTTTTTTTTTTTTTTTTTTTCCCCTATACGATGTGCAACAAAGGAAACCAAGAAAACCGTATACGCAACGCTACGTCCCCCCGGTCAAACGTATTTATTGCACCACTTACCACAACCGGACACAAGGTTTCTGCGTTTAATTCTGCTGCTTCTCTTCTTTTGTCCAAACCTGCCCCGAAGAAGGACTTCATCGCATCGTTCCGAAAAGAGTACCTAGGGAACCAAACAAAAAAGAGATGTGTGTAAAAATAGCTACCTACTTCGCGGCGCCTCCCTTTCCCCAGTCGCGCCCCGTCCCACCACCCATCCATCCCATGTCACACACACACACACAAACCCGCTTTCGGTTCCAATCCTCCTCCCACTTGCCCGTCGTCCGCCGTTTATTACCACCAACGGGCAGGCAATATTTCGACAACGCAGAAGGACGGACACCACTAAAAAACATCAAGGTGCACAGCCACCCACCACCACCATCACGCAGTCGAAAAATCGCCTTCCGGCAGCATGCAGCCCGTTCAGATCTCGCCATTTGCCAACGTGCGCGTTCGAATCGCTGCCGTCTTCTCACATGGGATGCCCGCCGACTACGCAGAACCCTTAGCCTCCCCAACCGGCCTTCCTCGCCCGTCGTCGGGTCCTTCTAGCGTCGATGCCAACGGCCTTGGCTCTCCCTTACCCTCACCTTCGCCCCCCTCTCCCGTCCTTCCGCGCTGACCTCATCCAAAATCCGGCCCCCAAAGATGCCGTCCGTCTCACGCCGGTCATCCGTCCAAGTCCAACTAACATAAACTGACCAACCCCGACCGCATCATCGTAGAGTCAGGAATACACGTATGAGTATATCCCTCATCAGTAATCCTAAAATGAGGCTCTCGGAGCCCTCCCGCATCTTTGTCCCCTGCCTGCCTGCCTGCCTGCCCGGGCCCCCCTTCTTCGCCCAGCGCCGCATTTAATTCTGGAATTGATATCCACAGCCCACCCTTCCCTCCCCAGAAAAGGACGACCCTTTTCCATCCATCGTCCAGGGGTGTATGCCCACCCCTTTCTGAGTTTTTTTTTTCTTGCTCAAAAGGCAAAAGAAGAAGACAGGGACCATGTGCTTTCCGTAGGGGACCGTCGCGCTGCGCGTGGGGCGTCCCCCTTTGCAGTGCACAACATCGGGAAGACATTCATTCCCGCAGCATCAGACAACAATGAAAAGTGCCCAAAAAAGTCCAATCTTAGATCAGCCTAGACCATGTCCCCCCGTACAGTGTCCCTTCCCTTCCATCCCCCCCACCAAAAACAAGAATCTCACTCCACAGTCCCGGAGCCCAAAAACGGCCCCAGCAGAAACCCAGCCCGCCCCCCGCCCTCGGAGCTCGGTACAAATACCTCCAAAATGGGACACAACAACAAAGTGTCACCCTAGCTGACGACGTTTGCTTGCGTCGTCTTCCGCAGGGCTGAGCCGATCAACGGAGAGTCCCTCCCAACATCGCTTCTATCTATCCCACGATGCTTCGTAGACCGCCAGGCTCTGCAGGTGAAAAGTTCGTGTTGGTCCTGTGTCGTGCGATTCTGGCAGATTCCTGAGCAAGAGTAACAGCATGGTATCGACCCAGTCGATCCATGAACAAACACTACCGCTAGTCCAACACCCCCTCGGGGCCGAGCTTCCGCTTCTCGGGCTGGAGGGGGGAGTCTTCCCCGACGGAACCACCTCTGGAGAGCCGCGTAAGATCAAGCTCAGCCCGCATGGCTGGGGCCGGCTGTCGCTACGGTTGCCGTCCATGTGGACCTCATCGGGTCCTCTGCTGATGTTTCTGTCCCGTGGCTTGGCGCGGTCGAGGGCCCATTCGTCTAAATCGACCTTGGGTGTTGTTTTTAAGCATGTCGTGATGGTACGGGGTTCGCATGGTATGGATTGCGTGGAAGCTTGGGTGAAGCCCCGTCGAGGGCGTGTATGCTTACTGTCATGAGCCCGTTGTCTGACGAGATCGTCGACTGCCACAAAGCGATATATAACCGAGACGTGATTCAGGGACCGGGACAGCGGGGGAAAAGATGGGAGTTCCTTGTCCAAGCTTTCTGATGGTCGGTGGCAGTTGAAATCCCAAAGTTTGAATCACCAAGGAAAGCTCGTATGACACGCTGTTGTATTCACTGTCTAACAAGTCCTGATCTAGAGATAACCCGTACTTCCATGTTACACCGCGACGACCACCCTTCGCAACGGCCACTTGGCCATGCCCGGGAGGCTACTTGCTCTGCGCCAAAGGGTCAGCTCAGAGTGTTGACGTCAAGGTTGCCACGGTGCTTACCAGGAAATTTCATGTCGCATCTTCGCTGATGAGGCAGCCCATATCAGAGGCTGAGAGCATTCAGAACAGCCGTCCGTTTTGCGTGTCCTCCAAACACACCCGAAAGCACTTCGCGTGCTCTCGACGTTCGACGATAGGCCGACAAATTTGTTGTGACCGCAAACATCTTCGCTGGTTGTAGAAATCGCCGTTGTGGTCGTATCACTAGACCTCAGACTGGGTGACGGCAGGCAATCGAACTTTCAAGATTGATCAGGGTGTTATTCTGGCCGCCGCCGCCGCCGCCGCCGCCTTGTTCAACTAACGGGAGGCTCGAGTCTTGCCGGTTGATTTAGGTGATTTGGCGGGGGCTGGAGTCTTCAAGATTGATTTAGGCGGTGTGTCGGGGACCCATCGCTCTGCATGCCATGAGCCTAAAATCCTTTCATCATATATGTTTGGGTTGGGTTGCTCCCCCCAAAATGAATGCGTGTCAAGTTCTTGAAAGAGGGGCGTCAGGTTCTCGCCCTTCTTCTTGCTTAACCGTACTAAAGCAATCTTGAGGTCTTCGGTGGTTGGATTTTCCTTGTCGCTGCAATCTTTGTGGTATTTGCTGACGACTATGCGGCGCAGATTATCGTTTGCCTCAATGCAATCCATTCGAAACTCGACATGGCCAGATTCGAACTTCTCCAGGAACTTCGCCGACGACAACATTCTCGACCGGACGCTCCAATAGTGACATTTGAGCCAAAACTTGGTTCTCCATTGGGGTTCCTTGCTGTACCACTTGTGGCTTGGGGGTCTTGGTGCGTCCGCTGCAGACGTGCCAGCTGCTGCAGCCGCTTCAGACGCTGCAGACGTACCAGCTGTTGTAGCCTCTTCAGGCTTTGCGGACATGCCAGCTTTTGCAGACGTGCCAGCTTTTGCAGACGTGCCAGCCTTTGAAGACGTGCCAGCCTTTGCAGACGTGCCAGCCTTTGCAGACGTGCCAGCCTTTGCAGACGTGCCAGCCTTTGCAGACGTGCCAGCTTTTGCAGACGTGCCAGCTTTTGCAGGCGTTGCAGGAGTTGTAGGCGTTGCAGGAGTTGCAGGCGTTGCAGACGTTCCAGCTGTTGTAGGCGTTGCAGGTGTTGCAAGTGTTGAAGGCGTTGCAGACATTGCAGGAGTTACAACTATTGTAGGCGTTGTAGGCGTTGTAGGTGTTGCAGGCGTTTCAGATGTTGCGGTAGTCGGTGGATTGTGGTCTTGGTTGCTTGTCACAGCGGCGTCTTGATTGCTTGTCACAGCCGCGTCTTGATTGCTTGTCACAACCGCACCTTGATTGTCTGCCATGGCTGATGTGAGAAGGGTGATGAATGTAGTAATCCAAAAGAAAAGAGCTGATGATGTGGTGTGGTTGTTTCTGGTTGAATGCTGATAGAAGCTGGCGGTGCTGAGAATGGTGATGATGTTGGGACGAGGTTCCAAGAGACGGACGTCGTCAGGTCGTGGTTATTATGGTTGTTCACCTCGCTGCTCTTTCCTGGCGTCGTGCCTTCCGCCATCCCCCGTTGTTGCTTCCTGTCGATGTTCTTCCCGCCTTCCCCTATCAGCAGGCACTCCCTATTGCTGTGCTTGTGGTCTGGTTTATCCGCGCTCACTCCTTCCCGCTCATCTTCCGAGTGCTTCCAACCGCCAGTCCTGCCGATGCTCCTGAGCCTCATTCCTTCCATGACAAGGCTTTGAAGCCTCCGCTGTTTCTGCACTTGTTGCCCTGCCTCATCGACATTGCCTTCTCGTGGTTCTTATCGGTCCGTCGCTGCTCTTGCTATCTTGTATGGCGGAAACTGTGACTTACATGACAGAAGAACGATGCCAAGTATGGAAAGAATTCATGATTCATTCGGTATCACCCCTTTCTTCTTTAGCTACCATCACCTACCAAGCCCTCCTCCCATGCGCCTAACCATATCAATACCTTCCTCAACCCCGGGCCAGCAGACTCAAAGGTCTCGGCAACCATCGATTCCATGCCTCGGTCTTTCCAAAAGCTCACGGCATCTCGATCTTGTACTCCAACGCATCACGCCCAACAACCGCCGGATCCTCCACAGCCTTGACCCACGAGATGGACGTCTCATCGTACACAACCTCGTAGCTAAATATGTGATTCCCCTCACTCTTCTCCCCAACACGGCTCCGAAGCGTCTCCTTCGCCCGCTGGACGCCCTCCAGCATCGTGACATACGTGCGCGTATCCCAAAGCCCGTCCCGACGAGGGAACCGGCGCATCAGCCTCATCGCGTCCGCCTTCACGTCATCATCGGCACACAGCATGGCCGCCGCACCGAGGGGCCACGTGGGACTGATGCTGTTCATCGTGAATACCTCGCCCATCTTCGCGTGCCGCTGTTGGATGGCAAGAAACTTCTCGCTGAGCGTGACGACCTCCCTGAAAGCGGGCGTCAGGGATGTAAGTGCTTCCGAGTCCGTATAATTTGCTGTTTTTGTTGGGACGGACAGATACGTAGAATGTATCCTTAGACCGAGGGCCTTCAGCCGCTCCCGATCTTCTTGGTCATTGGCGTGCTTCTCTGGCGCCTCCACCAGAGGCAAGAATCTCGCTCGCCAGCGTTCAATAAACTTGACGTGCTCCTTTACCTTCTCGGACGAAATCGGCAAGCTCTGTGTCGAAGGATACGCTGCCGGCGACTTGCTCCCCGTCCCTTCAACCCGGAACCCTATCAACAGTGGCGCATGATGAACAACGTGATGCTGCGTAATCTCCCACCAGCGATGCGCCTCGTCGAGGGTATCAAACACCTCCGGCATCTCGTCCACAGCATACCGCTTCATCCTCCCTCGACAGCACCACGGCACATGCTCTTCAGTCTCAGCGGGATGATCTCCGCCGTGACTCCACGACTGCATCGTAAGGCGCTGAAAGTTCGCAACTATCGCCTCAAGCAGCGGCGTCCTCTTCCGCCCGACCCGCCGCTCATACTGGTCCAGGATATGACACCCGTGATTCAAGTGAATCAACGCCGCCTTCCTATCCCCTTGCAACGCCTCAAACATGAAGAACAAAAGACACGTCATGAGAACCTTCGGAAACGAGTCTTCCGTCGTGGCCGATGCCGCCGTGAGTTGCAACGCGCGGTTGTAGTATCTGAGCGCATCAGGATAATACGGCCCCTTTCCCCTGAGCCGCTGCTCCCTCGTGAAACTCCCCAACGACGCGGCGCCGATGGCAAACGCCGCATTCCTCACGCCGGCGTCGGACCGCGCGAGCTGCGGTATCGTCTCGGTGATCAGCTCCGACGGGAACACCAGCGTGTCGCCCGCGAACCACAGCCAGTGGTCAAAGTGGTCCTTCTGGAGCTGGCTGGTGAACACGAGGCCCTCGTAGCTCGGCTCGACCAGCCGCGGCGAGATGGCCACCACCGCGCCCTTCGGAGACCGCACCACCTGCTTCGGGGGTGTCTTCGATGCCCGCGGCTCCGTCTTGTATCCCTCACACGGGACCTTGCGCTTGATGCAGTTCTGGCATGTCGGCTTCGCTTCGTCACATTTTACCCTACGGCGTCTGCCAAAAAAACGTCAACATTGAAAAGAACATGTCTCAATCTTTGAGACGACTACATACTTGCAAGTAATACACCCAGTCCGCACCTTGGGCTTGCTGGCCCGGGTGCTGGGCCCGTCCTTGCGCGGCCAGTCCTCGAGCGCGAAGGTGAGCACTTCCGGGCCCGGACGGAGCGTCATAGGGCTGACTGGTCTGATCGCAGGGCTGAGAATCCGGTGCGAGAATGAGCTTGTAAGCCGGCGGCGTCCCAGCGACCCGGTTGCGGTTTCGTCTCGTTGGTTGTGTGAGACGGGGGGTGGACAAACCAGAGTTCATCGGCGGATTCTCTCGTATGTTTCCTGAAGAGGAAGTGCGGGAGACAAAGGTCCCTTATCTAACCCACACACAACACGGAATAAAAACTGACAGATCAAATATTTGTTTTCCAACAAGAATGAGATGAACTCGCAGCGGCTGGTATGGCGAATATCTCCGTCAATTTGCTGTTGCCTAAAACTTCCCCCCTCACATCAACGTTTCGTAACATCAAACGGGCAGAGAAAGCGTCATCCGGGCAGAATCAACCCCCATGTTCCAGATATAAACTCTGACCCACGATAGGGAAAGAAGAAGAAGGCCGTTGGAAAAGGGCAGCTCGGGAAAAGGCTATTCGTAGGATTCGCAGTGCAATTAGAGTGTCTGGCGGGAAAGACGGGCACTGCCCCCCTTAGCTGGTGTGCCAAGTGAAGGGAGGCCGGACATGGGTACGCGGGAAACTCGATCTGTGACTGGTGCGAAAGTCTAATGCAACATGGCAAAGAGCGCACCCAGAACCGGCCAGGCCAGGCAGCAGTAAAGTCTATGACGACTCCATGAGATGGTAATCATCACCTAAGGCACGATCACTGGAGAATTGGGCAGTATTTTTCGAATTTGACGACGATGGTTGGGGGCTGCGTGGGTGTTAAGCGGGCGTGGGATTTTGGGGACGCTAAACATGCAACGGTGATGCATTGGAACGGTCTGGATCGATCGCTCTCCTGTGGGAAAGAGACAGTTGGGTTGAGATCCTAAGCGAGAACGAGGAGCATTCCCCGGCGATTGTCGGCGTAAGGACGGCGTCCGGTCCGGGCCGACCCCATTTCGCCCGAGTCACGATCGGCACCCTTCGGCGTTGCGGGTCTGACCCTACTTGCAGTGGCCGGGAGTGTTCAGCAGGCAAGGTCTTCCGTGTATCTCTTGCGACAGTACATCGATGCTCAGATTTTCTCCTCTTTCCCCCCTCGTTACAGTACGACTTCTTTCTCCTGCAAGCGGCCGTCCTGATGCCCGCGCACTGCCTCCACGTCCATCTCACGCCCAGATCCTCGTAACGGCATTCGCCGAAAGAACATCCGGAACGGGACAGACGGCGCCGGCAGGGCGTATTGGAACTTGGTCGGAACCAAGGAGATGCCAGCACCGGTATCGATCCCGTGGAATGCAACATTTGTGTCAACTCGTGCCCAGACAACCTGGGCTGCGATAATTCTCAGTAGCAGAATAAATCCAGAACAGATGCTCACGGCTTTTGACAATACGCGAATGACGAGAAGGGATGCTGAGTAGATGCTCTTCGTGACTTGAATCACAGGCAAAATGGCCAAGACACCAATGATGATCATGATCTCGCCGAGGAGGAGCAATGGCAGGAACACCACGCCGGGAACCACCTCCCAGGTGGTTTCGAGATAGACCGAAAGATCTTCCACCTGGCGAAAGAGGCTTCTGTAGATGCCGTGAGGACCCTGCGCAAGTTGAGTTCGCGTTCTGAATACATTTCGGGCTCCTCCCGGCTCAGATAAGCATGTATGTAAAACTGACCATAGGTATTCCGAACAAGACGAATAATGCAGTTACGATGTCCAAGAAGCTGCTGTTTTGGCACGGCGAATTCTGTCTTGACCGAAGATAAAAGTCACCGAGGGACATCAGGATCACAGAATCGAGCGCTTTCTCACAGGAAATTCATATCCTTAAGTCTTTACTACCGAATCACGTTATCAAACAGTTCCCTGCGGATGTTAGCATTCTGCGGTGAGATAGCAGGATCTCCTTTTGGCCCAGATGCCTTACCAAGTAAACTTGCCAAATTTGGCAGGTTGATGTTTGATAACATCCAACATCTGTATTTGCCAGACAGGTGCCAAGCACCACAACTCGACGCACGTGTTGATATTAATTCTGTGTAGTTGACTTGCTGTTGTCACTCTGTCACATTACCCTTATTTACATATTGCCGCGTACATCAGAGTACACAGAACCGGAGTTCCTGTTCGGACAGCATGTGTCCTGCGAAAATCTGAGGCCAGGCAAAAGGCTTTTCCCTTGAATCTACATCGATCTTGAGCAATGCTGACACTGAAGATATGGTCCGTGCTCAACCCATATCCACTTTGCTCCGTTCATCTCCGATGTCCGCCATGTCCGGTCAACCCACCGGTCATCATCCCAACACAGCTTTCTTCGCTGTAACCCTGGGCGAGCCAGAGCACACAATGAAAAAAGAGAGTTCGCGTCGCCTGGAGGCAGTGTAATACCAGGGACACTGTGGGATGAGTCATGTGCAAGCACAGAGGACTCTTCCCTAAGACCAAAAATAAGAATAATCACGATTGGTCTCCTTAGAGACCTTTCAGAGATTAAACTGAAAAGAACAGATACTACACTTGATCTAAGCCAAAAGGCAAAGAGAGCTAAAGAAGAAAGAGGAAAACAAGTAAATCTGCGCGGTCTGTCGACGTATATATAGATTTCTGAAGGGCGGTGGCGGTGGCCATGACCCAGCCATCTGGCAGAATCTGGGAGGGGCCTGAGTCATTTTCGGAGCGGAGGGACGTTAGACCGAGTGGAACAAAAGGAAATGAGCCCAAGAAACATCCAATCAAAGTGTTTTTTGCTCTTGGGGCTGTCTTGGGACTCGGTCATGTTCCGGTGGTGTTACCTAAACTTTCCACATTTCGGACAGGGTTTGGCTCTGGGACGGTTGTACCATTGGCTCGAGCGTGTTTTCATGTCCACAAATCATCTTCGACACCTTGCAAACAGACCGTTCCATTGAGGTCTATGGAGCAAGGCTTTACGAGAAAGGTGGCATGTGAGCGAACAGAACGGCTATTGCAATTAAGCATACCTTGAGAGAAAGATTCGATAATTGACAGGTGCCTTCTGAACCGAGCTCACCGCTGTGGCTTTAGGACAAGAAAAGAAGAGGTGGCGTGGCTGAAGAGGTTGCGGCTGATGAGAGTTTGACCGCACACAGAACCTGTTTGGCTAGGGACCAACGAGACACAATCATTCTACACAAGTTTCGAACTTGATAAATGAGAAGGGAAACATTGAGCTAACTGTCTTGTCGGTAGCCGTCGAGCGTCCGATGGCAATTGTTGAGCTTGACGGAGCTTGAGGCTGCGAAGCCGCACACGGCGGACCGTGGCCGGTCCATGGTATCTCGAGAACAGGCAGCAAACAGACTTGGTTATGAATCTGAGATTGCTCGAGAGTAAACATCCAGAATGAAGAGAACGTGACATGATTGCTGGTTGAGAACGCTTGCGACCGAAATCGAGGTCAGCGGCGATATTTTCGAGAATCACTCTCGACTTATGTCGTTCTTGTTGATATTATCTCGTTCTCATATTTCTTTCTGTTGTCTGCGCCGCCGCTTTTGTCTTTGTCGTCATCCGTTGTCTCCGCTGTCGTCGTCGTCGCCGCCGCCATCCTCGTCCTCGTCCTCGCCCTCGTCGTCCGTTGTTGCTGTTGCTGTCGTCGTCGTCCGTCGTCCGTCGTCCGTCGTGCATCCCCGCCCCTTCGGCTGTATACAGAACCTCCCGGTCATGACGGTGTTGGCATGTATTCAAGATAATATCAAGCAACGTGTTGCTCCCGAACACCAAGGACGAGCCAACAGAGAGTTATTGATGTCGATATCGAATCTTCATGACGAAAGCCCGGCTACTATTACTCAACATGAAGGGGAAACTCCACCAACGCCCGACGCGCTCGCCACATCTGACCAGGCTACGACTTCACTAGTGGCCATCAACACTGCTTCTCAATAGCAACGGCCTGCTGAAACGACCCAAGACACACCCGTCATACCTGAGCAGGGCGTCACGTCAACATCGGTCATGAACACTGTTGCGCCCGATCAAGAGCCACCAGAACAAACACCCGTCGCGCCTAGCACTTCCGACAAGCCCACTCCTTCAACGCCACAGGAGCAATCTTTGCCAGCATCAGGAACGGTTGTCATTGAAGTTCTGAGCTCCTCAAGCGAAGATGAAGGGCAAGATTCTGAGTATGAATCTGAGAGGTCTGATAGCAGCTATCCTGATGATAATCTAGCGGGTGAAGATAAAGATGAAGTCGACAAACTTAGGTAGATGTAATGTTGCGACCCTCATAAAGAATGACCGTGATAATTAAAACTGGACTAAGGCCTATCTTTTCTTTCACTACAACCCAAAGCAAATATGAAATAAGCCTGAGGATAGCCTTAAGTCGACTGGCGCCAAACAAATGCTACTTCCTTCCCAGTTGATGGACGTCTTCCTTTTCCTTCGTTTGGTCACAAGCCGTGATCTAGATAATCGGCGGTTTGGCGCTCTCCTCGCCCATGAGATGGGCCTCGGGAAGACCTAGATTTTCATGGCTGTTGTAGATGCACGCATCTTCTGTATCACTCTCTGGCAGCACGTCATTGACCCGGAGACGGCGTACCTTCATCGAAGTGACGAGTATTCTCGTCTAGTGATTCACGAGCTCGGAGAGCCTCAATGTCCTTGCGATCTCGAGTCACTATCATATAGTATCGTCGACGCTAGCGACCACGGCGGATCATCTCTGTCCAGCTTGCAGGCCACTTGCTAACAACTCAAGGACGCAGGTCTTCAGAGGAAAAGACGCTGCGATCATGATGACGATGAAGCGCGGCAGGACTATCCTAAGCGCCTAGTGATCAGGCTATGTTAGAGGGCCGGCTAGGTTGTCAGTCTAATATACAGATACGTACCGCAATACTTCACCAGGTAGAAGTGTCAAGGCAGGATCAACCTCGCCTTTATAACGATGCTATTCCTTTCGCTCTTGCCCAACTGGCTTGAACTCTGTACTTTCCTTGCCGTGCTTCTTACTCTTTCCTTCTACGGAAGCAATCCCCACGAGTATAAAATCCAACGTATCGGCCTTTTACACAAGATAACTTTCTCTTCTATTCAACCCACAGCATCCGTCAACGCCCTGAATCTTTTCTGAAGACATCACGCCTTTCAAACACCTTCGCTCTTCAGCATCCAAAGTCTAAGGTACGAGGCTGATTAAGGAGAGTTGAGAACAGTCAGCTCACGCATCATCTGATCAAGAACACGGACGAACAAGAACGAACAAGAACGAACTTGAGAATATCAATAATCGGGGCATCGATAATAGGGAGGAACAGGAATCAACGATGCCTCTCCACGATGCAAGCGTGGCGGCCAGCATCAGAGAGCGCCGCCAGGAAGTCAAAAGGCAGCAAAGAGAGGTCCGAGACATCCAAAAGAAGATGAACGAGATCCTAGACAACTGCAAGAAGACCCACATGGTGCTCACAGAGGCGGACGAGAGCCTCAGGGATATGGACGTTGCCAAGTTCAGGTTCGAAGTGCTGGACGAGAGGGTGGCGGAGAGGATGGAGAGCCTACGCAACTCGTATGATGCATCTCCAGATGATTTGGAGGAGAATGGAGATTCTGAGGGAGGCAGTGAGGGAGACGGCGAGTCTGAGAGTGACGCCATTCCCGAGGCGGACAGCGATAGTTCATCAGAGGTTGAAATCCAAAGGACGGCTACAGCCAGCCAAAATCAGCAGAACGCCGACCAGAGGCGAAAGAGCGATGGCGCGAAGAAGCGACGCAGAGACGAATCGGAGGATTTGGAAAGCGATCAGGAGAGCTCCTTCAGCCAAGCAAAGAGATCGAGACGTGATGCTGGCGGCTGCGCCTCTGCTTTCGACGACGAAGACGGCATTATCATCGAGCTTATGGGGAAAATAGCGAACCTATCCATTGAACGCAAGGTCGAGAGGCTCAAATATCTTCCTCCGACGCTGAAGCAGCAGCTTTTGTCCTGGCTTGTCATGACTCAGAACATGTAGGGCACAACCATTACCGCGGCCAACAGACAGGCCGCCGACCTTTCTACTACGTCGTTTCAGTTCTTTCAATCAGTCGACGATTCTCGACATTCTCAAAATTCTATTCTTATTTTCAGCATTCTTGGGTGCGATCGAAAGCAGTTCAGCCGCATTAGCTTAGTAATATAAAATAAAGAACTCTAATATTATGCTAGCTTAAGTCTTAATCTACCTCACCTCACCTATAACTTATGCTACCTTACCTATATGGAAGTTTATCCACTGGATGAATGTTTATTGATGCCCGTCCAAAGTTGCCCGGGTTCATAGCCAACTAGTCTTCGGTGCATGATATGGGAGTGAGAAGAGCGCAATAGGAGGGTTTTCAACGGATCAGATCTAGTTGCTTATCGAGCAGCAAAAGATCTCAGCTGGTGATGGGCAAAAAGCGACAGACGAACTTTATGTGAGTTGGAGTCTTATTTGCGCTGACGTTATCTGACACTCTTACACAAGTTCTCAATCCCCGTCTTGATAGATCATTTACGTCACACGTTACAGGAGAGATGATGAGCGCCTTGTCAAAGATCGTCCACGAAGCCCAGGAAAAGTTCGAGCTTAGCTGGGACATGATTATCAGCTTATTCTCCATTTTTAACGTGCTGTTGAAGCGCTGAGACCCGTCCAAGGACGTAGACGGGGGCGAATTCAAGGGCATCGTTCAAGATGCATATGAACAGGTACGGTCTCAAAGCCTGACCAGTCCCTCCTATGAGGTCTTTCACATCTTCAAATGGGGTTACCGGGCTCCTCAAAGCCAACATCGACTTACTGGATGACTTGTGTCAACGTTATAAAGGCGCGTCCAAGGCTGTGATGCAGCTTTCCACGAGCACTTCCCTTGCCGTCGCGCCCACGCCAGAGAACCTCGAGAACTCTATGAGGACTCTCAGCCTCACTACCGACAGGACGATGGCAGCTACGGCAACTGATGTCATTGTGCGTGGATTGGCACTGAGGGCTATGGATGTGTTCGGCGATCAAGTCATGAGGCCCTTGGAAAGGCTCCGGGATGAGCAGATAACTATGCTGGCTTCTGGTGTTGACTTGGACGCAGAAGTAAATAGCAATCTTCGGCAAGGAGAATCCGAGGAGTGAAGTGCGACCAGATCCCCGCGAGAATCAACAACTTATACTTGGTAAGTGTTGCGGGCAAAGTCTAGTTAGAACATGCGCCCTGTCGGGGAATAGAGGAGGATTCAGCTGCGAAATCGCTGCTAGCGGGTTGCACCTTACTTTAGAGGCAATTTGTTTGTTCCTGCCCAATTCATCAATTCAAAAGTTCAGGTATGTTAGCACAGGTATAAGAGTATTTAGGGGCGTAGTATATACGCCTATATAGTATAAGGTTATAAATAGAGATATATTATAATAAAATATAATAATCCTTAGTATTTATAGGTATATATTTATATAGATAATTAATAGAGAAGGAAATATTATAATAATTCTAGTTATTATAGTTAGTTTATATTTCAAAATAGAAAAAAGTAAATTTTTTTTTTAAATATAAACTATAAAGCTTTTAATTATTTAAATAGGATTATAATATAAAAGATTATATAAATATTTATAAAGTTATGTTGAGGAAGTTTTATAGCTTACCTTATAAGAGGGTCTACAGTAGATAAATCTAGTAAAAATACTTCAGCTAGTACTTCGTCTAGTAAGAAGATTACAGTATATACCTAAAAGCCTAGAATAACTACTTATACTAAACTTAACTATAGCTGCTTATTATAGCTATTAGCCTTATTAATAATAGCTTTATTACTAGTAAAGTTAACAGCTTTGCCTATATAACTCATGCTACATAGAAATAGTTTTATAAAATATTTAGCTATAAAAAAGCTTATTTTAGCTATATACTTAAAGCTATTACTAGCGCTAAACTATAAGCCTATTCCTTATTAAATAAACTACCTAGATTCCTATAATCTATAAATAAACTACTTAAATTCCTATAACTTCATAATATATTCTATCCTACCTAATTTATAGAACTTTATACTATAAAGCTTTACCTAAAGTATACTCTAAGATATTATAATTAATACTAACTATAAAGCTAAGTTTATTATAATTAGTAAAATAATACCTTTTAATATATAGAGCTCTAAAGACTAAATAGCTATAGCTAAGTCCTACTTTAAAGTCTTAGAAGCTAACCTTAGTAGTAATAGTATAGAAACTACTTATTTACTTTATTAAAGCCTCTTACTAAATAATATAGATATATTTACTACTAATCCTAGCTTTTATACTTACTTTAATAATATTCTTAGTAAAGTAGTATAGCTAATAAGTTAACTAAGCTTAAATTAGAGGTATTACTAATAACTATAGAACTAAGTATAAGTAGTAGAGAAAATAGCTAAGTTAATAGAAAGTATATGTGAGGGTTAGAAAATAGGTTAAAAAGTTAAAGAGAGTCTATAGTAATTAAACTAAGTTAAAGTTATAAAGTTATTATTAAAGTGATATTAAAAGTAATAAGATTATTAACGTTAGCGCACGTAAGTGCGTGCGTTAAGGGGGGAAAGAACTGAAGAATTATATGACCTATAAGTTGTTAGTTAAAGGGGTAAGTTAGAAGTCGTTACAGTATAAGTTCTAAGTAAAAATCACAGTAAGTAGCTAGAGGCTATATTTATAAAGTTATAAGTTATAATAAATTAAATATTTTTATATAAAGTTATATATATAAAAGTTTATTTATTTATTTTATATAGAATATTTAAATAAGTAAAATATTATTATTATATTATTATTATTATATTAAAATATTATATATTAATATCCCCTTTAAAGTATATTTTATAGAGTGCTTAACTTATATAAGTAAGTATTATAGTTCACTCTATATAGTATATTATAATACTCTAAACCTAATAATAGTACTTTAACTTATACTTAATCTTAATAAAGTAAATAAATAAAATCTTATATTATAACTAGTTATTAACGCTTAGCTTAACTTATCCCTAGCTCTAGCTATATAGAAGAAGGTAAGCAAGTAAGTAGCAAAATATACTAGTAAGAGCGTTATTTATAACGCTATTATTTATAAGAGCGTCTAGACGCCTTATTTATAATATAAATTGCTAATAGCACTTGTAGCTTATATAGCTACTTAGCAATAGCTTAAACCTATATTTAAGGGTGTAAACTTAATAGTATAACTCTTTGCTGCTATAGCTAGAAAGGTTATTATAGCTAAAAGGGTTGTTATAGTTATAGGTATAAAAACTTAACTAGTATTTTAAATAAAGCTTTAAAGTCTTAAGTCTATTTTTTATATCTTCTTTTATAATATATTTCCTCTTTATTATACCTATATATAAACTAAATAAAGCTAAACTAGATAACTTAATCTAAGAGATTAAAATTAATAAAATTAAAGGTAATAATTATAGTAATTTTATCTATACTAATAAAAAAGCTCTTCTCAAATTCACCTAGAAATACTTACGTAAAACTATAAATAATATAAAGTTATATAGCTTTAAGATTAATATAGCTATAATTAAAGCTATTAATAATAATCTTAACGCTTGTAATTACTTTATATACTTCTTTAAGATAGCTAAAGTAGTTTAAAAGCTTAAACGTTAGTAAGTTAGGAAAAGTAAATCTAATATTAAAAGTATAGCTAATAGTAGTAAAGCTCTTTATTAAGACTACGTAGTAAAGCAGAAAACTTTATCTAGATATAGACTTCTAAACAGCAGAGGAGAGAAAAATAGGTATAAACTAAATATAGTATAAAAATAGAGGTAGCTAGAGGAAAGCAGTTAACTTAGTTTATTATAATAGTTAAAGTCGGAAAAGCATAGAAGCAAAGAAGAAGTCTAAGTAGTTATATAACCTAAAGGTTGTTAGTAGTAGGCGGTGGACTAGCCTAGCTTTTGTAGCTAATACTAGTTAAATCTCATAATAATAGGCTAGCAGCTTATACTTATAGCTATAATAACCTTTCTAGCTATATAAAGAGTTATACTATTAAGTTTATACCCTTAAGTATAAGTTTAAGCTATTACTAAGTAGCTATATAAGCTATAAATATTATTAGTAATTTAATAATAGTATTACAGATAACACTCTTATAAGTATATTTTGCTACTTACTTACCTATCCTCTTCTATATAGCTAAAACTAAGGATAAATTAAGCTAAGCGTTAATAACTAGTTATAATATAAGATTTTATTTATTTACTTTATTAAGATTAAGTATAGGTTAAAGTACTACTATTAAGTTTAGAGTATTATAATATACTATATAAAGTGAACTATAATATCTACTTATATAAGTTAAGCACTCTATAAAACATTATTTATATAGTATATCAAAATTTTATATTTATTTTATTTAATATATATATTACTTTATTATAAAGTAAAATAATAAATCTTAATTTTAAAAACATTACTTTTAAATAGTATACTATAGTCTAAAACCTTATTTTAAACTATATAAAGTTTTAATAAACTTATAATAATATTTATTATTTTTTAACTTATAGTTATAATTAGAATTAAATTCTAATTTATTAATAGTTTTATTATAAATAAAACTAATAAATATAGTAGTTCTCACAAGCTATAATATAAAGGCAAGTATAGGTATTAGTTAATAACTAGTTTACTAGAAATAAGGAACGCATAGATATATAGAGGTAATATCTCTAGGCATATTTATATAAGCTATAAAGCTATAAGTAAAGCTAAGTTAAAGCACTAGAATATTATAATATACCTCCTAGATATAAAAGTAGCTATACTAAGCTATTTTTAACGCTTCTAAAAGCGCTTTATATATATAAAAATAGATAAATAAATAAAGAATTACTATATAAAGCATAATATAAGTTTAAAATAAAAGAAATCCCCTTTATATATTACTTTATAGGTATTATTAATAATAGCTTATTTTTAGCTAGTATCTAATAGTTTTAAAGAGTAATTAAGGAAAAATTTTCTCGCTTAAAAGTAGTTAGTTTAAATGCTATAAACTAACTTAGTAAATATTTAAGCTAAATATCTTAGTTTAATATTTTTTCTCTCTAAACTACTTTTTATAACTTTTTATATATATTATTATTACTATTTATAATACTATTATTATAACTAACTAAATATTTTTAAACTTTATAACTTATAAAAATAGCTAAAAAGAACTTCTCTACTACTAAGTATAAAAAATATATTACTACTGCTACTTAGAAGTATAAAATAACTATTACTAAAAAGAAAGCTATTATTATTACTAATTATAATAAACTTACTTTTAAAGTTAAAGAAGAAGAAGAAGAAGTTAAAGAGGAGGAAGAAGATAATAATATTTCTATTAAGCTAGCTAAGTATTATAAAAGTAAGTTTACTATTATTTATTCTATTTTCTCTAATTAACTCTAACTTATTTATAGCTTATAAACTTCTTATAGTTAAGAACTTTAATAAAGAAGAAGAAGATAAGTTCTCTTCTAAGAAGAAGGATTACTTTACTAAGAAGCTAATACTTAAAAAAGTTATTAAGAAGTCTAATCCTAATAATAAAAATACTATTTATTATAGCTATAACTATATTATATATATTTACTCTTTTATTTTAAATAAAACTAAAAATAAGTATATTTATAGCTATAATAATACTTATTATTATTATTATAATAATAATAAAAGCTATTAGTTTTAGCTTATTATAATAGCTATAAAATATAAAGCGCTTTAATATATTAAGCTATTTAGTACTTCTAATAAAACTATATATATTTTATTTAGTAGTTTAATACCTATTTAATTATTATTAAAACTAGTAATACTATTATAAATACTTTAAATATAAGCTAACTTAATATAATAGTTATATAATATCTAACTCTAATACCTCTTCTAGTAGTAGAAATATTAATAATAATAATAATAATAATAATCTTAAGATTATTAATATTATTATTAAGTATAAAGAAGATATTCTTATTAGTTACTACTTCTTTAGCTTTAATAGTTTTAGTTATACTTATAGTTCTATACTTATTTCTATACTTCTTAGCTATTTTACCCCTTTCAATACTCTCTCTATTTCTAGCTTTACTCTTACTAGTAATAACTCTAATTTTTAAGCTAATTTCTAGACTTAATATATTACTAATTAGAAGTCTATTTACTATATTACTAAGTATACTACCACTAAATAGAATAAAGCTAAATATATTATAGCTATTATTAGTTTTAAAAACTTTTTTACTCTTAGTAAATTTTTTACTCTATTTAGTTATATTCTTATTATAATTTCTATTTTATCTAACTTTAATAGTTTCTCTATTTTTAGTTTTAGTAGTTTTTATAGTACTATTTCTAGTTCTAATAGCTTTTATATCTTATTTAATACTTTTCTTAATAAAGTTAAAAAGATTTATATTTTAATTTTCTAAGTTATTACTATTTAGTTTAGTAATATTATAACTTATTCTATTTATACTCTCTTTTAGAAGTTTAAAAATACTATTTAGAGTTTTACTAACTACTTTAACTAAGAAGTAAATCTTTTTCTTATTATATAGCTTTTATTTTTTTATTTATAAGTAGGTTTAAAAAGTATAATATCTTAAAAGAGGATTTTATTAATATTAAATAGAGCTTTAGCTTAGAATTAGTTATAGCTATCTTTTAGCTTTTTAATATATAAAAGTTCTTTTCTTATACTGCTAATTATTATTTATATATTCTTATTATTAACTAAGTATTTTATAGATTTAGAAATATTCTAAAATACTTAAACTTTATATATAAGAAGTTCTTTATAAACCTATTTATAAGTATTTAGTTTATAAGGAAGTATATAACCTTAAAGCTTCTTTTTGTATACTCTTATTAAAGCTATATATTCTATATATTAATATAGTATAAGTATATTAAAATATATTTACTTTCTTATTATAAGTTAAATTATCTTTTAATTATTATAATATACTTTTTATATTCTTTTAACTTTAAAGTTAAAATTATAGAAGAATCTCTGAATACTATTACTTCTTTAGTAGTATATTTTAATAAAGTTAAAAAGAACTTCTTATACTATAGAATAGATATATTATATAATCTATAAAAAGCTTTATTAAGTTTTAAGAATTTACTAAAACTTTTAAATCTATCTAGTAAGTAATAAGTTATAAGTTCTCTATTAGAATCTCTAGAAGTATTAAGAAATATATTAGTAATATTAAACTATAAGATATTAAAGTTAAATTAAGCTATTAGTAATATTACTATATATAAGCTATATAAAGTAAGTATTATATATATAGATATAAGATTTTTAGTTTCTTATAAATCTCTATATATATAAAGTTATATTTTATAATATTTAAGTTAACTTAAAAAGTTAAACTTATAAGTAATATATTTTAAAAGAATTAGTTTAAAATATACTTAAGTTCTATTAATTTCTCTAAAAGCTTCTATTTTAATAATATAATATATCTCTTTATAAGTAATATTTATAAATATATATTATAGCTTAAATAGAAGTTTATCTATTTCTATTTAGTTTTTAGAGGTTTTATTAAGTTTTCTATATAATATATTATTTATTTTTTATACTTAGTTAAAATATTAAAGTTATTTATATAGCTTCTAAAATAGTAGAAAAGAAAGTTTAAGCTTAATATTAATATTATTATATTTATACTACTAATTAAATAAGTATAATAGTAAAATCGTTCTAACTATATTTAAAGATACTTTCTAATATATTCTTAAAGAATATTAATATTAAGTATAATATAAGTTTTATACTTTTCTAGGTTAGAAACTTCTAAGCTTTTTTTATATATTTATATTTAAGTAGCTTTTAAAGATTTATTATTTCTATAGAGAAACTAGTTTTAAATATCTCCTAAGTAGTAGCTATACTTCTAGATATTATAGTTATATTATTTATAGTATTTTCTTATTTAATTAATACTAAAAGTACTAAAAACTAGAAAATAATAATTTCTTTTTTTATATATTCTAGTAAGTTTATATTTTTATTACTTCTAGCTATATTAAAGCTATCTTCTAAAGAGTTATCTTATATATTTAGTTCTTCTCTTTATATTCTACTAGAAATCTTTTATAGCTATAAAGTTTATTTAATAGTAAGTAATTCTCTCTATATATTAGTTATAATACTTATAAAGTAGGAATAATTATTTAAACTAATTCTTAGATATTAATAATAAGCTTCTTAGCTTTAGAGATTTATAGTTTATATTTCTTACTTTTTAGAGAATAGAAATATATCTTATTAAAATATATATTATATATAATAATAACCTAGTTAAATATTAATATCTATATTTTATAAAGGTTATATAATTTTAATATATACCTTATAAAATAATTAATATACTTTTTAAAGTTAATTTTAAAGTAATATTTCTTAATATCTCTTTTATACTTCTAATTAAATAGATATACTTTATATCTATATATATAAATTCTATTTTAATATAAGTAAAGGTTTTATTTAACTATAACTTAATATTTTAGTACTTATTATCTAAAATACTACTAATATTATAATATTTTAAACTTATTTAAACTTTTCTAACTATTAGCTTTATAGAAGTATATATTATAAATAAAAATAGCTACTAGCTTTATTTCTAATTATAAATAAATAAAAAGGTTTATTACTAAATATATTTTTATTACTTTTATAATTACTTCTTATTTAATATATTCTATACTATTAAGTTCTTTTATATATAAGAATAAGCTCTAAATCTATATTATTTTAAGTAATCTATCTCTTATATTTAGTATAGCTATTAATACTAATAACTAAGTATTTATTATCTTACTAAATTTTATAGATAGATAGTTTATATTACTTTTTAACTTAGTTTTTAAATATTTTAAGTATAGAAAATACTTTATTAGTTTATTTCTTTATAAAGGGGGAAAACTAAAAGTTTTACTATATTTATCCTTAATAAGAAGTATTTAGTTATATAGTTTTCTTAAGTTAGTATAGTTAAATAAATCCTAGAAAATCTTATAGTAAAGTTAGTAAATATAGTTTTCTAATCTACTATATAAAATTACTTATTTAGTATAAGTTTAAATATAATCCTTATATTAAATATATAATTATATTTTAATTCTTACTTTCTAAGTATTATAAACTAGTTTCTAGAATATAATTAGTTTAAAATATTCTACTTAAAAATACTATAAGTAAGTATTAAAGTCTTTCTTATTACTTTAAAGTAATAGGAGTTTCTTTTATTTAATATATTTTAATAAGATTATTATTACTATAATATTAAGAATATTTATAGAAAGTTTAGTAATAGAGTAATAAGATATAGGTTTATATTTAAAGAAAGTAAAGTTATTTTAAATATATAGCTTATATAGAACTATATTTTACTTATTATTTCTAATATATAAGGTGTTATTATAGCTATATATTTAAGCTTTACAAGCTTTTTAAAGTATAATCTAAAAGATAATATTAATATAGAAATCTCTTATAAATACTACATATATAAGCTATAGTTCTCTAAAAAGCTTACTATCTTTTCTAAATATATAGTTCTTAATAACTCTAGTACTATATCTCTCTATAAGAAGAGATATACTTCTAACTAAGATTTTATTAAATATAATAATAAGTTTAAAAAATCTTTCTATATATTAATCTAAATAGTTTATAATATAATAAATATTATAATTATTTAGAATAATACTTTTAAAATAAGTATAAAGAGTTATAGATATTATAAAAAAGCTTATTAGAGATATTTATTTTAGTTTATTTAAAATATTATAATAAAATTTCTAAGTAAAATAGATCTTCTAAAACTAGAGTTCTCTAATTCTAAGTTTATTACTAATATAAAATATTATTTTAAGTTTCTTTAGTATTTATTATATTTTCTTCTATATCTTCCTCTATATATACTTAGTAATTTATATTTCTCTTTATTCTTTATAATCTACTTATTATTCTTATATAAAAGTTTTAAATATACTTATAGTTTTAATATTATAATCTTATAAATATATTATATCTTCTCTTTTAGAATTTTTTATTTTTTTATTTCTAAGCTTAGTAAAGCTTTTAAAAATAATCTCTATATATTTATATTTTATAAATAGCTATTTGTAAGTTATCTTATATAAATAAACTACTAAGATATTTATTAAAGTAGTAATAACTAAACTAGAACTTTAGTTATAAACGTTTTAAAACTCTTAAGTATTTAAGTTAAACTTTCTAATAAATATTATAAATTATTTAAGATTTTTACTTCTATTTTTATAAGAAATAAATTTATTATAGATTTTAATAATAAGAATTATTCTAAGTTTTTTAAGCTTAATATTTACTATTAAAGCTACTCTATTTCTAAAAACTTATTAAGTTAAGTATTAGCTTAAGTTAGAGTAATTTAAAAGTATATAATATTAAAAATTTTATACTTTTTATAGCTTTTAAATATTTTAAGGAGTTAGTAGCTTAAAATAAGCTAGAAGATATAATACTACTCTTTATACTATTTATATAAAGCTAAAGTAGTTTTTACTATTTTTATAGTATTAAAATAATTCTCTCTAATATATTTAATTATACTTTTTTAGACTAAGTAAGCTGTTTTTTTAAGTAGTATATAAAGTTCTAAAAAGAGATATTATTTTCTTTTTATATCTTATAAGAGGTACTCTCTATATAAATAGTATTAATAATCTTTTAAACCTATATATAGTAAGTTTAATATATATTAAAGTATATATTATATATAGTACTTTTAGTAATATAAAGTTTAATAGTATTATTTTACTTTTTTAGATATCTTTATATTAAATAAGAGTAAGAAAGCTAAATTTAAATATAGTTAATATTACTAAGTAACTATTCTCTTTAAGTATAGTTATACTTATAAAATTTTCTCCTACTTATATTATATTAATTTTATTACTTAAGTCTTTATAATTAGTGTTTTAAAGGCTTCTAGCTGTTTATAGTGATTTTTACCTACTTAGAGCAACAGACCTCTTAACTCTACACCTCTTAATAATATATATAGCTTTCAGTTATATAATCCTCTCCTAACTATAGCTATACTTATATATACCTATTAGTTAATAACCTTATAATCTTTAACTTTACTTTAATAATAATATAGTTTATAATTACTTAATTACTATAGACTACTAAACTATTAACCTATCCTCTTATATATTACTTATATTACTAATACTATCTCTATTACTACTTCGCTATCTACTATTTATTACTATTATTATAGTTCTCTTATTTAGTTAAGCTAGCTAATATCTTTATAATAGCTATACTATTATTAGTAATACTTTCTATTAGTTAGTATAAGCTATACTTACTAATATTCCCCTATTAAGCTATCTTAGCTTTAATATTATAGAAAGTCTATATAAAGAAGAACTACTCTTTAAGATAGCTAGAAACCTATATATTTTATAGAGTGCTTAACCTATATAAGTAAGTATCACAGTTCACCCTATACAGTATATTATAATACTCTAGACCTAATAGTAGTACTTTAACCTATACCCGATCTCAATAAAGCAAATAAACAAAATCCTATATTATAACTAGTTATTAACGCTTAGCTTAACTTATCCCTAGCCTTAGTAGAAGAGGGTAGGCAGGCAGGCGGTAAAATATACTAGTAAGAGCGTCGTCTATAACGCTATCGTTCACAAGAGCGTCTAGAAGCCTCGTTTATAATATTATAAAGGCGTCGTCCGTAACGTAAATCGCTGACAGTACTCATAGCTTACGCAGCTGCCTAGCGATAGCTTGAACCTACACTTAAAGGCATAAACTTAATAGTATAACTCTTCGTATAGCTAGAAGGGTTATCGTGGCTAAAAAGGTTATTATAGCTAAAAAGGTTATTATAGCTATAGGTATAAAAGCTTAACTGCTACAAAACTTCGAACGAGGCCTCAAGGCCTTAAGCTTATTCCTTATATCCTCCTTTATAATACGTTTCCCCCTCTTTAAATATACGTATAAGCTGAGTAAAGCTAACTTAGATAACTTAATCTATAAGACTAAGGTTAAGGATATTAAAAGCTCTAAGTATATTAACTTTACTTATACTAATAAGATAACCCTTCTTAAGTTCACCTAACTATACCTAGTTAAGGCTATAACTAAAGAAGATAAGAAATAGTAGCTATAGAGCTTTAAGATTGATATAGATATAGTTAAGGCTAGTAATAGCAATCCTAATACCTATGATTACCTTATAAGCTTCCTTAAGATAGCTAAGGTAGCCTGAAAGCTTATTAGTAAGTCGGGAAGGGCGAATATATCGAGAGTATAGCTAACAGCAGCAGGGCTCTTCGTTAAGACTATGCAGCAGGGCGGAAGATGTTATCTAAACAGCACGACAGTACGGAGGCCTCGGGGCCTCCACGCCTAGCGGAGCGACGTAGACTTCCGAACAGCAGAGGAGAGGGAGATAGAGGAGACTGACGAAGATAGAGGCGGCTGGAGGAAAGCGGTTGAGGCTCGTTGTAATGGTCGAAGTCGGAAGAGCGTGGAGGCGAAGCTTTAGGGGGTTAAGAAGTCTGAGTAGTCACGTAACCCGAAGGTCGTCAGCAGTAGGCGGGGGACTAGCCTAGCTTTTACAGCTAATACTAGTTAAATCTCATAATAATAGGCCAGCAGCCTCTAGAAACCTATATAGCTTCTACTTTAATACCTTTATTATTAGTAATTATCACTATAATTATAGTATAGATATAATCTATTTTTAAAGTATTCTTAAGAGCTCTATTTAGTACTACTTTAATAATATACTACTAATTAGAGAAAGTATATATACTAAATAGGAGGTTTTTATTTAGTATATAGATATTATACTTCTTAGTAATAGCTATAGTATTATTTTTAAAGAAAGGTATACTTAGTATAAGGTTAGTATTTTTATATTTCTTATATAGTATAGATATTATAAAGGATTTATTATAAGTTAATAAAGAAGAAAAAGAAAAATAAGTATAAAGCTCTACTTATAGTAAAGCTTTTATACTTCTAGCTATAAAAACCTCTTAAAATAACCTCTTTAGTTAAAAAGTTATCTCTTATATAGTAGTATTTACTTTACTAGAAAGTTTAGTAAAGCTATTACTATAAAAGCCTTAGTAACCTATTTAGCTTTAATATAATTAGCTTTATACTACTTAGCTAGTACTATTACTATTTAGCTAATCTATTTAGCTAAAGTATATATAATATTCAGAAGCTTTACTTACTAGTAGGAATATATAGGGTTTCTATATTATTTTCCTTAATTAGTAGAGAGTATAGGTTAAAGTGCTTATATAGTATTTCTAGAATTATACTTATAAATAGAGTGAATTTTGCTGTAGTCTTTTTATAAAGGGGCTGTATTATAATTATAAACTTAATTAGTGTTTTAAGTATTTAAAAAAAAGGAGTTCTATAGCTCTTTTAATAGTTTATTAAGTTATTAATATTTTACTTCTACTTTTATTATTTATAATAAATATTATTACTTAAGTATTTTACTATTATTAGAAGTTTTAAATATACTTTATAAAATTTACTTTATTATAGCTAGTTATATAGTTCTTAATAAATAGAATTAAATTACTATAATTTATAAGCTTCTAAGTATTAGATCTATTTAAATTAATAAAATCCTAAATTAAGTTATTAAAAGCTTAGTTTTTAAATACTAAGAATTACTATAGCTAGTTATTAGGAGAGTATAGTTAGATATCTATAGATAAAGAGGTAAATATAGATATTATAGAAAAAAGTATAGTTAGTTTAGAATAGATTTTAAAAGTTATAAGAGATAAATAGAAATAACACTTTACTTAATTATAGAACGCTTAAATTAAGTTAAATACTTATATATTAACTACTTATAGAGTTTAAAAATATAGAAGTTAAAGCTAGGCTTATAACTCTTATAAGCTATAACATAGGGGTAAGTATAGGTATTAGTTAATAACTAGTTTACTAGAAATAAGGAACGTATAGGTATATAGAGGTAATATCTCTAGGTATACTTATATAAGCTATAAGGCTACAGGCAAGGCTAGGTTAAGGCGTTAGAATATTATAACAGTAGTATAAATATCTATATTTATATCTATATAAATAAAAGTAATAGTTATATTATATTATAATAAAATCTAGCTTTTTTATAGTAAAAATTACTATAAATCTATAGCTTTTAGGTTTATAAATAGTAGAAAAAGTTTCTAAATAATTAATATTAATATATTAATTAAAACTTTAAGCTACTTATTTTACTTTATATTTATAGATATTATTTATTTTATCTTTTAATTTTATAATATATACCTATTTACTACTTAATAGATAAATATTATTAAGTATTTATATAATTTTCTAAGTATTAATATCTTCTATTTAACTTATCTCTAATTATATAGCTTAAATCTAATTATCTTTATAAAGAGAATTTAAAGCTTACTTAATATTAGAAAGCTCGTCTAATATAATAACTAATAGTATATATAAAGCTTTATTATTATTAGTTATAATATTATTATTATTTATTTTATAACTATTTAAGATCTTCTCCACATTTCCAGGTCGCTCCTGCTTGGAAATGTGCTCTTGTCAGTAATCCACTCCCGTACTTGCCTTAAAAGATTGCAAGTCTCCTTCCTCTTCTGCAAGTCTCCTTCCTCTTCGCATCTTGTGGGCGATCTATAAATTGACCTACTTTTTCCCGCCTCATCGTCTTTTCTTTTCTTCTTCCTCAGCCCACAAACTTCCTTCTTCGCCCAAGTCGTGAGAGGTTTCATGGTCAAGGTACCTCGACCTCTTTTGAAGAACGCCCACGAGAACGAGACCTCTTACGAGAACGAGAACGCCGCCGAGATCAAAGTATGGCGGTCGAAAAGACGAGGAGGGTCTCGCCGAGAAGGACCTCGAGTCTGGCCTCCCTAAAAAGCAGCAGAACATGATCCATAGGATCAACCGCCTCTTCCGCCATGATCCCAACTTCGAGCTTTGGCCCCAGGGGCTCCGAGACGAGGTCGTGGAGGAACTGTCAGCACCAGTGACGGCAACAACATTGACGCCCAGCAATCACCTCTCATACAAGAACACAGCAAAGCTTTTGACGGGAATGATCAACTCCATGAGGGAGGCTAGTATCTGGGCCATTCTTGCTCGGATTTCTTATGAGATTCCGTCCAACTGGAGAACTGATGAATGCTATCGAGCCCACATCATCCTTAAGTTCTAGGGAGTGGCGCGCTTTAGCGAGAGGGACAATATCAAGTTCGAGGATTTGGAGAAGGCATTCGACGCCACCCGAGGCCGCGACGAGATCGAATATTGGGGTGCTCCTAAGAAGTCCAAGAACGGTGGGAAGAAGAAGAAATCCAAGGAGGAGGATTCCCAGGAGGAGAAGAAGTCCAAGCCGAAGCCCAAGAACAAGCCTGAGAACAAGCCTGACAACAAGCCTGACACCAAGCCTGAGAATAAGCCTGAGGATCCGAAGCCCGACCAGAAGCGCGAGAAGAAGCGCGAGGAGAACAAGCTAGAGGAGGGAAACTCCGACAATGAGAACGCCGAGAACGAAGAGTTCGAGAAGGGTAAAAGTCCCGAGAAATCGAAGGTCACTACAAGAAAGACGATACTGGCCTCGAGCCGCCGTGACAGGACGAAATACCGGCCCCACAAAGAGACAAGTGAGTCTCTCATGGAACTCTTGCGAAGAAGCAACCAAGACACCTGGTTCCCGGAGTCCAGAGACAAGGCAGACGAGGAGGTGATCCAGTTTAAGAACGAAACAGTTTCCGACGCCGAGACCAGCAGCGATCATCTGAAAGAGCCTGAAATGAAGAAGCGACGAAGAGATGAATCGGAGGATTTGGAAAGCGATCAGGAGAGCTCCTTCAGCAGAGCAAAGAGATCGAGACGTGATGCTGGCGGCCGCGTCTCTGCTTTCGACGTTCTATTCTCATTTTTCAACATTCTTACGATCAGCAGCATCTCATACACAATAGCTGCGCAATTTTTCTTACGGGCGTCGTTCTTGCAGCATTTCTGCATCATATCAAGGGGAGATGAATGGGTCGTAAAGTATCCGCGGTTCAAAAAGCAGGCGATGGATGGTTGATGACGAGCGGAGGAAGAAGTTCTAGCAGGGCAGAATTACACAGCGATTGATTTTTTAATGGCACAGAGATAGACAGCGCAGAGATTAGCCACATATCCGGCTTGGTTTCTCTGAATTTTACAATTTGCAATCATGGACTCTTCTGATGTGATTGGTGGGATGATGAGTTGCTAGCAGGAAGCTACCAGATATTCTAACGTTTGTAGATAGCTCCCAAGTCATCTCCGAGAACTGAAGAGCCAAGGGTTTCAGCAAGTATCGAGACTTGGCTTCGACTTATCTCTGTTGACCTACTGGTTCCCATGCTTATCGAGGGTTGAAGTTTGCGTCTGGGGCGGTGTCTCTAAACACCTAACGGAGTGGAAGGAACGAACCGTCTCCATCTCCCTGAACCGCCTCTGCTGCTTCTTGCCTCCTTTGACACCTACCTCACAACTCCTTACTCTTTCCTTTCATATTGCTGTAGTGCGTTCAGACCTGGACCCACACAAGGCAGCTTTGCTCTCTCCTTCTGCCTTCAACTTATCTTATTTTTCAGCTTGATTAGCTACCTACCGACCTTACCTACCTCAGACAAGGTCTTCAAAGGCAACTCAGCCTGGCTACATCAACAACCTTCCCTTTCCCACAACAAAAAGCGTCACTGCCTCTGACAGTCGCGCACCTTCTTAACAAAAACCACACTCAAAGCTGTTTCAATTTCTCCTTCTATCACATTCCTCTTATTTTCCTCACCTTCTGCTCACAAAGTCTTTCCTACCGCACTGGATTTTGCAGTTACATGATCTCAACGACAAAATGGCAGGCGATGATGACTGGAAGAAGCTAAACATCAGTCTCCTGATGTCGAAGAAGCAGCTCAGCCTTGCCCAGTCGAACAGAGCGGTTGATGAGTTCTTTGTGAGTCGCTGCAATTTCACCAACATGTGTTATATGTGTTTTGCTAATCCTTTTTCCCACATCTGCAGGACTGGAAGAAGCACCACAAGAGAGAGTCCCTTCCCGGTCTGACCGGCGTTCTCATCCAGCGCGTGTCTGTCATCCTCAGCGAGTGCCCGAAGAGCTTCGACCTTACCGACAGCCTCACGAGCGCTCTGCTAAAGTGGGTTGGTATCTACGGCAAACTGCGCAACGGATCCGAGGACAACTACGAGAGCGGCCTCAAGAAGCTGGTGTACTCCATCTTCGCCAATGCTGATTGGATCATCCACCATGACAGTGAGGAGGGCGTCATCAAGCGTCAGTTCAACAAGTTTGAGAAGGCCATGAACCAGCACGAGAAGACCAGCGAGACCTGGGTTGAGACCGCGGCCAAGTACGGCGCCCAGGAGTGGCAGCTGCCGCGCGACCAGCCCCGGGCCGCGGAAGCCCGCCTCCAGCAAGCCTTCCCCCGCATGACTGCTCTGGGCGCCATGGAGGCCACGAATGGAGAGATCATCAACAAGACGGACCGCATGGACTCTCAAGTGCAGAAGGAAAAGGACAAGACCGAGATGCTTCTGACGGAGGAGGGATACAGGCTCGATTTCCAGTACGATTTCGGAACCATGACTCCGGTTTCCTACTCGGACGACGAGGGATACGAGGGAGTGTACTACAACGTTCCTGGTTGCTCGAATGGTGGAAAGGAGATTGACCGCTTGATGGGAGCAAAGGGTTCTAAGTGAGGATGATGTCGATGCGATGACATCCTAAAAGGTCTGGGTTCCCGACGAGACGAATGAAATGGCAACGAATGAGCTCGCGAGACAACGCGAGAATTGGCAACGAAGCAGACTACGATTCAGGTAGATGATGAGTTATGAGAATTCGAAGATAACTTGCTCCATCACCGTCGAGAAGGAAAGCAACGTGACTGACGGAAGTCAAATTGAACCTTGCCATGGGAACCGATGGTCCGGACGGGGATGCTCAGGTCGAGCGCCCCGAAAGTCTGCCCAATTTGTCGCGGGTGGAGCCCGTGCCCTCGGCTGCCAGCGGGTGGCTAAGATGCTCAAATGCAGGGCAGGTCAGGTACGTATCTCCGGCCGCCAATCTCCCTGGCCGGAGCCCACCAAAAGTGCAAGATCGGGACAGCATAGCTCAGCTGAGCCCTCAGCCACAGGGAGCTTTGCTGGACGTAGCGGCGCAGCATCCACTAGGAATCCACCAGCCCAACCAATGTCGTATTCCCGTGTACTTCTGGAAATCCATGGCAGCTGCCGTGGACCTGCCGACAAGACCGACTTAGCCAGCTTCAACAAGTTTCCTCGCCCCGAGACGTCGTCATCCTCCCGCCAAGAGCGAACGGCAAACTGCGCATACACGCCGCGTACGACCCCAGAGTGACCACATATACGCCTGATATCAGCGCATCGCGGAGTTCTGCGCCGGGCGAACGAACCTCGACTTTTCTCTCTCCCAACAGATTTACGCCCGTCATCCCACTTGCAGCTTCGACACCGCGCCTCTTGACTGACCGCGCCGCCGAGAACCCAACCTCCTTCCAAGATGGCGCTCAACGCGAGAGATCGCAGGGCCTACAGGACCGACGATAAATACCAAAACGGTGTCATTAGCGAGGAGACCCGCAGGAAAATCATAGACGTACGTGGAAGAGCTGTCCTTTCCAGAGCTTCTCGCGGGACCATCAGCTGACGCTTTGCGCATACAGAACTACCTGCCGACACCCGAAGAGGACACGAGACAGCAATGGCGAGAGGACAATGTTCCTCGTCCCGGCCGATTTGGTCTGCGACGCGCACTTCGTCAGAAGCTTCACCTGTTCATTTACACCGTCATCCACGCCATATTCTCTTTGCACATTAGGATACGACAGGCATGGCACCTGGTGTGCTATCATGTCTCCTCTGTCATGTTCTACCACCACCGGACACCAGAGTACATTGAGCGCGACGTCGTGGGGCTGAAGAAGAAGCCCAAGCACCTCAGTGTGATTCTGAAGATGGAAGAGGGCGGCAGGCATGGAGCTGAGCTGGAGAGACTGGTCGGCGAGGCGGCTGAGATTGCTGTCTGGTGCGTGTGCACCAAGATCCCCGTCTTGACGGTGTATGAGCGGACAGGTGCGTACTCCCTGCTACTTTTATTGCGACGACGACTAACTCCTTCAAAGGCCTCCTCAAGCGCTACTTGCCTCACGTCCAGCAGGCCATCATCCAGAAATCTCGCGCCTACTTTGGCCGCCACCAACCCTCTCTCACCGTAGCCATGCCTCACGCCGACGAAATCCTCAAGTCTCCGGCCCACGGCGACTTCGCCAGCGCCGACCCGCGCCACCTCAAGGTCCTCTTCATCTCCGCCGAGGACGGCCGCGAGTCCATGGTCGACCTCACCCGCACTCTCGCCGAGATGTCCCAGAGGGGCAAGATCCACCCCCGCGATATCAGCATTGACCTCATCGACGCCGAGCTGTCTGAAGGCATCATGCCTGAGCCTGACCTGCTCATCCACTTCGGTCCCTACGTCGACCTAGACGGGTACCCTCCCTGGCCGGTCCGCCTCACCGAGATTTTCTGCCTGCCAGACAACCAGGGCGTCGGTTACCAGGTCTTTTTGAGGGCGCTCCGCAACTTCGCAAGCGCACAGTTCCGCAAAGGCAAATAAGCAATGTCCTTGCTCTCATATACCCGATTAGAGTTCTCATGGCTTTTCATTGAGCTGGCCGCTGGCGGAAGATACCCGCATTTCCCGCATCGTTTTGTCCCAGCGATAGACCGGCCCGGTTCCGACGTTGTAGTTGTAGTAATTCTCAGTTCCATCCTTCACCATTGCTCGTCTGAAAGTGATGTTGATCCTGCCGCCGTCTTCTGCGTTCTTCCCGGTTCGCTTGGGGATCGAGTGCAGCCAGTTGGACTGCGTCCGTCCACGCATGAGAACCATATCGCCGCTGCCTAGAGGCAACTTGAGTTGCTTCGGGGCCGGCTTGTCTGGGTTCTCCGGGTCTGGAGGGATGGGCTTATGCTTCATGAGAAAGTCTCGCCTTGCGCCGAAGGAGAACGAAGCGATGGCTGGGTCTGGACCCAAGAATCTCTCGTCATCACTGTGAAACGAGATGCTGTCCGTTCCCGAGGCGTAGTAGTTGACCAGGCAGAAGTTGAACTTGCAGTCGGTCGCGGCCTCGGTGGAGCGGCGGAGGTCATCGAGACACTTGGGAATCGGCCGAGGCGGATACCTTTGGTAGCGCTTGTCCTCGACCTTGAATCCGGACTTGACGTCTACGACTGAACCATCTTCGTCAAAGCGTGCTGTGTCGTCGAGGCCAAAGACCGTTGTCCATCTAGCATCGTGTCAAAAGGCCTTCGAGACGAGTTTTTGAGCATGATGGCTTACCTTGGCGTGCGAATGTGAGTTTTGACGCCGCCCCTGTTAATGTCATACTCAACTCGGTAGAAAGGGAGCTCAGCCCGAAGAAACTCGAAGAGATCCTTCGCCAGATATGACGGGACGTATGGCTCGAAGTAGAGCAAGTCCAGGTCCGGCTGGTCGTTGATTTCCCTACCCGGACGTGCTGGAAGAGATGAGAGCTCTTTGCTGATACTGGGCGCGAGCTCTACGATGGAACAGGGATAGTTCGGATGAGTTGAGTTTCCAACCTGGCGGCCCGTCAGCCTTTGCAACATCACAGGTTGAGAACACGTACAGCCTGAACAGTCTCATCCTCCTTTCGCGTCTTTTTCGCACTCGGCGCGAAGAATGCGTCCAACGTTCTCTTCTTCGACATGGTTTGCGAGGTGGAAGGTGATTGGTGGTGTGTAAGTGCAAACAAGGTTCGGTTCAGTCAGGGACCGTTGAGTCGCCGCCACATGTATGCGCCAGAACAAACTTCCTTCAAACAGAAACAACGATATCGCTGTATGCTTACTCAATTGCCAACGAATGATATTGAGCAAGTGACTTCGCATCAATCCAATTTCGTGGATTGAGTTGAGTTGGCGGATGCTATCCCATCCCTTGATGCTCTCGTCCAATCATCAATGACGCTTACATCGTGGAGCTTCAGTGACATCACGCCTTGACGCTCGGATCACTCTACGCTCCCGATCTCGAGGGCAGCCTCGTGCCTGCGCCACACGCGCCACACGTTGCAGGGACCCCTGCCCCTCAGCCCTAAACGGAATTTTCCTCAGCCTTGCCCCTCCATGATCGTCCCCCCTCCATCGACTCATCAAAATGGCAGTAAGTAACGCGCTTGCACGGTCATTGCTTGCACAGAAGGACTAATTCATAGATAGACCTCTGATTCTGACGAGATGATAAGCTTCCGGGTGTCTCTTGCCCGCGCGGCGACGTCTCTGGACCGCTCGCTCTTCTCCAAAACCGTGAAGCTTGCGGCGGCGACTGTCAAGGACAACCGCAACATTTCAAAGTACCGCAAGCAACTCGAAAAGTCCAAGGAGCTTCTGGATCTAGACCGTCTGGACTCCTGCCGCTCTGACCCTGTGAATACTGGTCTGAAGTGCCTGCTGTTGCGTCCTGGTGTGAAGCATGATGGTATTTCACCCCTGATGAGCTCGTGAGTGAGGGGTATGACTAACACGGTCGACCAGCACCGACGACATGGGGACCTGTGTTCCAGGAGGGTATCAAGAGCGGCGAGCTGGAAGTTATCCCGTATGAGTTGCAACTCGACTACGACTACTGGAGCTATCGTGAGTTTTGACCATATGTCGACGGGGATGCAAGCTGACTCACGACCAAGTCGACGTGATGACCTCGATCCTCCCCGAAGAACTCCACGTCGAGATTCCCGTGGGCTTCAACACCGCCGGACACGTTGGTAAGTTTCACAGAACTTACGCTAGCTGCATCTACTTACCACACCAGCCCACCTTAACCTCCGGGACCGTTACCTTCCCTACAAGAAGATCATCGCCGAGGTCATCCTCGACAAGAACCCCAAAATCCGTACCGTCATCAACAAAGTCGACAACGTCGGCGACGAGTCCGAATTCAGGACCTTCGGCTATGAAGTCCTCAGCGGACCCGACGACATGAACGTCGAGGTCAAGGAGAATGACTGCGTCTTTCAGTTCGACTACTCCAAGGTCTACTGGAACAGCAAGCTCGAGCCCGAACACACCAGGCTCATCAAGATGTTCCAACCGGGTGAGGTCGTCGCCGATGTAATGGCTGGCATTGGACCTTTTGCCGTACCGGCTGGAAAGAAGGGCGTCTTCGTCTTCGCCAACGACATGAACCCCGAGAGCTTCAAGTACCTCACTGCCGCCGTCGAGAAGAACAAGGTCCGTCTTTCCAACACCCTACACGACGTGTCTCAACTAACCAATCCTTCAGGTATCACAATACGTCCGCCCCTACAACATGGACGGCCGCAAGTTCATCCAAGAGGCAGTCCACGAGGTCTACTCCGCCTCAACCCGCGGCGACGCCGCCATCATCAAACCGAAACAGTCCAGAAGCAAGCCCCAAAACCCTCCCCCCGAGCCAAAACGCATCCCCGTCCCGCCAACAATCTCCCACTTCGTCATGAACCTGCCCGCCTCCGCCTACACCTTCGTCCACCACTACAAGGGCATCTACGCGGGCCACGAGAAGCTCTTCGAGCCGCACACCTCGACCAAGCTGCCCATGGTCCACGTCCACTGCTTCGCCCTCAAGTCCGACGACGAGGTGCCCCTGAACGACATCCTCGACCGCGTCCACCAGGAGCTCGGCGTCCGCTTCAAGCTCGGCGACGCGGACAAGCAGGGTGAGATGACAATCTACGACGTCCGCGACGTCGCGCCCAAGAAGCGCATGTTCTGCGCCAGCTTCCGCATCCCCCCTGAGGTCGCCTTCGCCACGGACAGCTGAGCTTCCTCCCAAAACGCCTGACACCAACCCGGTCTTGAGGAGAAAGAGTGATGCCACAATTACCAAATGAAAAGAAAAAGAAAGGCCACCACTCCCGACCCGAACACGGCGCCCAAAACTCCATCCGTCCGTCCCCCGCGGCAACACACTCTCCCATCAACCACTTCATCCCTCCCTCCTCACGCCATTCCGGCCGCAACCACCCACCACCTCCGTTCCTGACCGAGCCTCGCCCCCGGCCGTTCCAGAACCCGCGCCGCTTCGCTCACCGTGCAGCCGGTGTACAAGCCCGCGCGGCATTCCTTTCACAAAACACCAAAAAGAACAATAACCCGCCCGCCATCAACCATCCCCCCCCTCGTCCGCATCGTTTCAACTACCGCTGCCAACCTCCTTCATTTCACCTCGAGTACCGCGTAGGTACTGTCAGTACTCGCCTGATCGGCCGCCTTGCAGGTGAGCGGGGGGGTTGTAGTGGGTGCGTGGTCGTGGTGTAGAAGTGGGTTGGTTCGGACTCTGGGAGATAACGTGCTGATACCCTGACGGACTGGTGACGAGGGACCCTACATTGGTCAATCAATCAAAAAGAGACAGAGACAAGAGAGACGACGCACGTAAGGAGACAAGAAGCATCAAGGCGTCCCCCATCCACCCCTCCTTCGCCTGGCGGGGATGAGGAGGCGGTTCTGGGCCGCCGCAGCCTCGCGAACCAACCAGCCAGCCCCCCAATCGCACACTGTCAATAACAAGCACATTCTATACCCAAACAAGACGACGTGCATCCAGTTCCATCCATCCATTCTCTCGCATATGCGGCTCCCTCCTGGCTGCCCGCCTCCACCTCCACCACCACTTCCTTCTTACATACAGGAATAAGTGATAGATTAATCTTGACCGGGGAGGTACGGGAGACAGCAATGAGAAAAACGAAAAAGCATGTGATAAGAAACCCCCATCCATCCATCCATCCACCCATCCTCCTCCTTCCCCGGGCGCGGCAGCTCCGCAGCGGCGCGTCCCTAAACGACGATGCCTCGTCCAAGTCCAGGCCCGCCAAGGGCCCGCCGCATGTATTCGTAGCTACGAAATACCAAACGCCTCGCGACTTCACGGGAATACCAAGAAAGAGCCTCTGCGAAAATCTGATCCGTCAACACCTCTCTCACGTCGTGCAACCCTCCCCTCCGACGCCCCGTCTCCATCGTTCCCTTCCCCTTCCCCCGCTTCCCAGAATCTCGCAATCTACAACTCTGCGCCCGGCGGCAACCCACACGACGCTCGCTCGCTCGCTCTCTCTCCCTTGCCTTGACGCAAGCCACGGCTTCGACAGCGCAGAAAAAATGGACAACGTACCAAAGTCCCCCCCGTGGCCCTGGAAAGGCGAGACTGCATCATGACATGTAATTACACAACGATTCGAACGGCCTCTACTCCGGTCAAGCGGGGCTAGAACAACCGCCGCCGCCGCACACCTCCTCCCCCCCATCCAACATGCAACACACACACACATAATCTGCCCCGCTCCATCCATTCCACGCCTCCATCTTTGAACCGTGAGACCTCTCAAAAATCCATGGCGCCTCCATATTTACAGCTTGCTCCGCGACCGGTCCATCCCTTTGGGTAGCTCTCTCGTCGTGTCACAGGTCTCTTTCACCACCTACGCCAGCTAGATGATGAATAACAATCGCGCAAGCTGGCAACACCACTCAGCTACCTAACACACACACACGCTTCCATAAACCCACCGACTCTCACATCCCCGATATCCCAAAACCCATCACATCCCCCAATCTCAGGCCACCTAACCGAACCCCCCCCCTACCTCCTCCTCTCCATCAATACCACCCTTCCCTGCCCCCCGGGGAACCCCGGAAACCAACCCAACCCGCGCCTGGCCTCACATCCAAATCCCACCCACATGTCACCAAGACACATCTAACGAACATCAACGTGCTTACAGCTTACCATGCAAAAGACGCACCAAGACGATCATTTCCTTCACCCATAACCCCCGTAGAATCTCTCGTTCCAATCCCCAATATCGGATTTCGCGTATCCTCATCCCATATCCCCCCCCCGTCGTCATGCACGACATATGCCGCCGCCTGCTTGTATCTCGAAGAGGGTCCCAATATCACACACAAGGCGATTGATACAACCAAAAGGGACATACGCAACCGCGCCGCATCAAAACACCCAACAGCAGCAAGAACAAAACGCAACCGGCATTCCTTTAGGTAAACGCAGCATTATCTGCACACATACATCTCCACATCTAAACCCCCAGCTCTGCAACAACGCCCAGGACGAAAAGACGGCGGAACCGCCTCAACAACACGCCCCTTCCCCCTTCGTCATCCTCCCCTCTCAACACGCCTCCTCTCCAAAAAAAACCAGAAGGTGAAGAAGCCAAGGAACGAACAACCCCTCCTCCGGTTCCGCGTAACACGGCTCCACGAGGCTGACTGCTTGCATAGTCGCCGCCATTACACAACAACGGGCATACAGAGAGGGGCAACACAACACAACACAACAGACACCCTGCTGGCCACTCGGGAAGCGATAGGTAATGACGTGCGGAAACGGGCTGAATTCGCCTTCTATCTGGTATACCTTGCTGACGGGGACTCTCTGTCAATCACCACACCCCCCTCCGTCTACAAGTCCCAGATCCCAGATCACCAACCTGTCTGTTCCTCCATGGATTACTCAGATCCGAGAAAAAAAAATATCCCCGATCGATCAACATTGTCAAATCGTAACAACAATCTCAGACCACCAGGCACACACTCTTCTACCACAGGGGAAATAATCCCCGAGAGCTGCTCAGCCACCACAAGACATAACCGTAGATCACACGTGCAAACGAAGACGAAAAAGAAAAGGAAAGAAATAAGGAAATAAAGAAAGTGAACGTACCTACTCACTTCTCAAATCCCAACACCACTCAAAAGACGATTCGACATCTCCTGATTCTTTCGTAGTTGGCTCCTCGGCCAAGATGCCGCGTTCGTGTAAGACAGAACCAGCAATGGCGCGGCGCCACTCCGCTGGCTCAAGGTACAACAACCGCGAACCAACAACACCCACCAAAAACGGGCCCCTCCCCCCCTTGTTCTACGCGTGGTTGAACACGACTAAAACGCAACTATCCACGTTCGCGGCGACCTCCTCTGTCTGCGTTAGTAAACGGAGGCGAACCATTCGGCAACAGCCCTTATCCGTAGTCTTCCTCCTCCTCCTCCTCCTCCTCCTGCGGTAGACAAAAATAAAGCAAAAAAGAATCCGAGAAGAAAAACCGGGGCCCCCGTATCGAATTCGACCGCCGTACCACCGCGAAAAACTCCGTCGCCAGCGCCTAAGCCTCAGGACCTCCAGCTCCGCAAACGGGGGAGGCTTGGGAGCGCGGGGGCGGCGGTGGTTTTTCTCCCACCTCCCCTAACGAGCCGCCGCCCGCTCGCCGGGAATACCTTCGGACACACTCGCGACGGGGCGGCGGCCGCTTCAGAATTCTAGGCACCTCACGCACGCTATGCCGCGGCGCAGTTGCAAAGGCAGTGATGTTGCACTCGACTCCGTTGTGGCCAAATTCGTCGTTCCTCGGCCGCTCACAGAGCAGCGCCTCGGCTTCGGACCACCTTCGTCCAAGCAGCCGCCAACGGCCATCCAGGTAGAATGTTTTGCCCAGTCGGACTATGGTCGGTCATGATATCCGACAAGAACGGCATGCCGAGAACGCTTCCCAAAACGCCCCCGGGTCCTTTTCTTTTTCCTGGTTTCCTTCCCTCCCTCCGCCTGATAATGATAATCCCCTTCCAAGAACCGGCAGCCTCTGGGCGCCCACTGGCCGCTCTCACCTCACACCCTCCTTACCTTAGCCTCTCGGGGCTCCTCCGGTGATTGCGTGAGCAATCGAGGTCTAGAACGCCTCGCATAATTCAAAACGCCCCAAATAATTCGCTGCCTTCCCAAAAATGCTCCGTCCTGCGTTAAACATCAAGCGCCCCAAGCTGTAATGACGTTGCTCCACTCATTTATGCCGCACCCTGCGCCAGGTGCCGGAGACTCGAGACGATTTCGCAGCCTAATGGCGAGCAACAAGGAGAATGAGAGTGAGAGTGAGAGTCCGACCGAGCCGCTTTCAACCGAACCATCGCATTGTTTCCCGGCATTTCACCGGTAACCTTCCCCCGGTTCCCCGGTGTAAGCACTACCCATACTGCGCAATCGCAATGGCCCTTTGCCGCGTGCGCGTGTACGGCAATACTTCCTAGTACGCACCACCGCGTATGGGCAATACAGCAGCTCCGTACCTTGCGACACAGACACACACCTGTCGTCAAGACGTGATTGTCACAGGAGGTCCAACACAACTCTCTCGCACACCCTCTCTTGTCATAAGGGAACACCCATAGCTCCCGACCTCCCGGTCTTCCGGCCGGCCGCCCGTACCTGGCTAGCCCTTGTATCGACCGCGATGAAGAGATGGAAATGAGCTAGAGGCAAAAGAAAAAGGGGCGTCCGGCCATGGAGGTGATGGTCCCGGGTGATTCTCTAGCAAAACTCTGTCCGTCAATGTTTGAACAATTCAATAGTCGATACTAGCTTGAGAAGCCGAACTTCGTCTGCTCGATGCCGATGTCTCGAGTGGCGCGGGGTCAAGACCTTGGCAGGGCCATGACGTCCAGGCACCACGCGGTTAAGTTTGGTCCATGCTCATGATTGCAGCAGTTGAAGGATTCCCCATCATCGATGTCGATGCTCTTGCTTGCCCCAGCCCCAGTCCCAGCCCCTAGAATGAGCCTCAATCAAGATCTCCGAAGGCAGCTCGTTCGGACATTAGGGCGTGTATGCACTCATTGCATTCAACCGCGCGGCCAACTGAGACAGTAGCTGCTGCCCCGCGTTCCCCAGCCAAGTCCGAGGATATGGAAGACGTCAAATGCATAGAGTTCATCTTACTTCTGTAGCTGAAGGATGAGCCTCATCGAAGGTGTATGATAAACCTCCCCCCCGCGTTCTTCGAAAGCTGCATGCTTTTTGTTTCCGCAAGAGTTCAAAGCTTCGCGGGAACGTGGCGGGCAGCTTTTGGTGCCGTCGTTCTCGAAACCCCGCGCGATATCAGCACAGGGAAGCCCTGTCTTGACCGTGCTAACCCCAGAAACCGACAGTTCAATCAGAGGCTCAAACACTGCACCCCAACGTCTGGGGAAAGACACATCCATCGATCGGTGCTGCTCGGGCCAACCTCTGGGTGTGACGGACGAATGCCACACAGGCGTTCGAAAATGAGACGGGGAGGAACGGGGAAAGGATCTGCGTACGAATACGGCGCACAGTCTGAGGGGTGAAGTTCCAGATTTGAGCCGCTGGGTTCCAGACCGCACCGCAACTGAGCTGAACTCGAAAGGCGGGGAAGCATTTTCAGCTTTCCGGTCAGACACTTTTAC
Source organism: Colletotrichum camelliae (assembly GCA_018853505.1). Classification (NCBI taxonomy): domain Eukaryota; kingdom Fungi; phylum Ascomycota; class Sordariomycetes; order Glomerellales; family Glomerellaceae; genus Colletotrichum; species Colletotrichum camelliae. Next base: position 4,012,386 of record JAELVL010000001.1, read on the forward strand.
CAATGCCACCGTATTTGTCTGACGGTTTGCTCAGCACCGAGGATGTTTAATTCGGCGGAAACAATCGGCTGTGGACTCTTCCGCAGGGCCCTCGACGTAACGGTGCATCGCCGGCACCCATACGGCTTCTCCCCCGTTCGATGCACGGGCTGATCCCGCACGCAACGGCCGACGTTACCGAGTTTCCATCGGCTCAACGGCTTTGGACTGGCTCGTCACTGGATATCCATCGCCTCATCAGTGGCTTTCCATGACCAACGTAAAACTTGGTTTGGATCAAGCTGACGAAACAGTTCGCCATCCGCGTTATGAATAGTCTGATCTTTGCTTGGGCTTGAACTTGAGTGTAGAATGTTGCGAAGATGGCCCTCTGCGTTGGAACTACTGAATCTTACTCTTGCAGGTGTCGATATGACCTGTTCAACGTCAAAATATGTCAATGGGTTTCATTACTAGCCGGCCACCCTCTGCCAAGTGCGAATAGCATGAATGCAATGGATATGTAGTATGATGAAGTCAGCGCCAGTTATGATGATGGAGATGATGCGAACAAGGTTTTCCGGACAACCTCTGCTGCCGCCGATTCGCCTTATCAGTCTGACATGACCGAATCTTGCCATGGCGATTGAGAGCTCGGCTATTTTGAGATGGCGCAGCGAGCAGCAGGCAGGACGTTGTTTAGAACCGGTTATGTGTTCGTCAAGAATTCGCCGACAACCAGGATATTTTCCGGGGCTGGTGTGCAGAGTGCAGTCGGGCAAAGGCGGGAGCGCAGATCAGCCCCAGTCCATCGCTACTCGAAGGGATTTGAACGCGGAGGCCGCTCCGCAGGTACTGTGGCTGCGAGGTGAAGATAGTGCATGCAAATTGCTGCGCGATAGGTTTTCCATGTATGGGAGGGGCATCGTCGACGGGTTGCGAAAGCCACTTTCGATGCGACGATAAAGTTCCAAAGTCATAGGCGGCTAGCCAAAGGTCAAATGGCGACCGGGGACTGGTCCCTGAACAGGAAGTTGAGGCTCAATACGATGTTGCGCGTCCAAGGGGTCGCCCTCCTCGCGTCTTCGGCGTGTCGCAAGACCTATCTGATCGTCGTGTCTCCGGGGGCGTTGGTCCTGGAGCCTCGAGATCGTCGTGATAATGCATCTAGGCCGCTTGGAAGCCTAGGGTTTCGAAGCATGTCTGCAGACGGAGTTGCCGCATGCCTGCGGCACTGAGCGGATATGTTGCTGAAAACGAGTGAGGCAATAAGGCTCTAGACAGCAGGCCGATCCACTTGCGCGCGTAAGAAGCCGAAGGTCGCCGAGGTCCACACTTGAGGTCCTATTGCAACAGCGTGCAGATGTTAAGTCGCAGGGCTCTGTTTAGTCAGTTGTTGGTTCTGTGAGAGAGTGACTACGAGAGATGTCGTGAAGTGTCTCCAGCGGCGGAACTCCACCGCATCAAGTCCTTGTCTATAAGCCTCATCGGCCGGTTGATCAATGACAACCACAGAGACGTGGCGTGAACAACCGATCAATCAAATCCGCACCATTGCTTTTGATGTTCGTCTGCTTGAATTGAATATTGCTGCATCAGCATTGGTAGCTAGGCGTAAGGAGTATGGAGTGGGGGTTTTGCCCACCCACATCAAGGACCCCGTCGCAGATTCGTCGAGTCTGGATGCAGGAGGAGGTGTGGCAGGTGTGGCATCCTGGTTGAATTGACCAGGGTCACTGCGATGTTGCGTCGCGTTTAGCAACTGGCTAGGCGTCAACTCAAGATGATCGAAAGTGCCTCAATGTGACTGATCATAAAGAAGACCCACGATCTCTGGGAGTGTGTGTGTGCTCGCTAAAACCACAAACCACTCGACAAGGCCGTTGGCGGCGACGGGCTGCAGAACGCCTGGGATATAGCTACATTAGCCTCTGCATATTATCGTCTCGGCCAGGTGAACGAAGCAGGCCCCTGCCTTTGGACAGAATCCCTCCAGTGCGGCGGTACTATTTGCGATTCCTCAGTGGGATGCGAGCATCCGGCGCGGCATCCATGATAAGACGATGGCCATGTCTAATGATGGAACAGTGACGTGAAGACCTTTTCGGGTCTGTGCGGAAGGGCTCATTTGGGTATTCCGGGATTGCTCAGTTGTCTGGTTTGTTAGTCGTCAACATCTCGTGGCTGCTGTTGCTCAGCTTTTTCAGATTGGAGTGGACACTGCGTTGAGATGTCTTCCGATATCATGGAACGCGTTTGGAACGCGTGCAGATCATCGCCAAATCCTCGCTATAGTATCGCCGACGCGCTCAGTCATCTCTTTGGGCAAGTTTGAACTCCGGTGTCTGCTAGAAAGCAAATGAGAGCATCGGCGGAGATATTCCGTCTTCAGCGAACGTAAACCCTGTCTGTCCAAATAATAGCATTTGGCTCGGATGAAGTTTGGACTCTCCGATTGTCCATCTCCACTGAAAAGCCTTGAAAGCCTGTAAAGTGGCAGCTACAACGCGCCGATCAGGGTCCTAATTCCCGCATGACACCCTTCCACAAGTCCACAAGAAGGTTTTGGTGAAGCGAACTTTGCGGAAGGGCATCAGGGCGGTGGAAATTCACGCCCATTCTTAGATGCCGCCTGCTCCCGGACTGATGAGCGTGGTTTTCTTTGGGTGTCGGAACCCAGCACGACGACGCCCCGATTGTTCAAAAATGGAAAGCTGTACGCGCCAGTCTCCCTTTCTAGCCCTTTTCGAATGGGCCCAAGTCATGAAAAACAATGGATAGTGCCTTGGTACTTGGGCTTGCAGTCAGCGGCCTCTATTGTCTGTGAGATCAAGCGTCTGAGCTCCAAACTAGATACCAGCCGCAGGAAAGCCCGTCGCCGGTCTCTAGTCAGACGTGAGTTGTACGAAAAGAATCTTGCGCGGCGTGGACCGTCAAACTGCCCTTGATGGCCGGCAATGCCAGGGAGTAACCGTCGGTGGTGTTGGGCACGGCAGCAACGGCACAAGGAACGACCTAGGTGCTTGCGTTCGTTGGCAAGCTTATCTTATCTCTGGTTTTCCCCTCCCCCACCTCCAGACTTTTGGTGTCGTATGTGAGGTTGGAGATGGCGACCCTTAACAAACAATCGTTATGCATATAGATAAGCCCAAAGTGGCGGAAGCTCTCCTCCGCTGCAAGGGAATATTCCTAGGTTTCCTGTCTCCCACCACCGTCTCCTCAGCGACCGCTCCAATGAGTGGCTCGCGCCTGGCAGCGATGTCGCATGGCTCAATTTTGTTGGCGCTGGCACTGACCTGTCGAGCCCGATGCGGTGACTGGGCGAACTTTTGGCGCCGTTCCGAACGTCAGAGAGGTAGGTGAGGCAGTGACTAGCCGTAGAACGCAGCTGGCTAGTGACTTTGACTAGTCAACACATACTGCAGGATTGAGTTGATGTGTAGAGGTTGCATACACAACCGCTCTCAGCGACAGTACACGAAGACTGGCCATCTGTAGGAGCAAGCCCCTGTTGAACTCCGCAAAGCTAGCCCTCTGCACCGTATGAGCGGATGAAAATTCAGCAAAGAAGAACATGGCTGGACAGATCGTTGTGCAAGAGGTGGATGCCGTGGGCTGTTGCCCTTATCTCGTCGACTTGCAGCTCCGTACCATCCTTTCAAGCGTCAGGGAAAGCCATGACGGAGGCACGGTCTGAAACATGCAACATCGATTGGATGAGTCGAGGTGGCCGGTGTAGCAGGGAACCGAAAGGCGGAGAGAGCCAAGGCAGAAGAGTCTGGTAGAAGAGAATAGGACAAGGTGTGTAGCTGTAGTCGCATCTGTATGTCAGCGCCTCTCCAGCAGGGGTCATGGAGTGGGAGAATGAAAGCCTCGTGGGTTTGATGCGCAACAAGCAGACGCCAGCCTAAGGCCTCAGCTTGAAAGGTTCGTGTTTAGCAGGCGGGAAACTGAAGGTTCCCGCAGTCCAGAGACTTGAGTTTGCTTCAGACGGTGGAGGAGCAACTAGAGACGCTCCAAAACTGGAGAAGCAGATGTCGAGCGTCGGAGCATGCCGGGTGTGAATGTAAATGGTCAAAGAACGCGGAGAAGCCATCTTGAGCCGAACTGTAATTGTTAGACGTAGGTGTTGTATTGCAACTCACAATACCTCAGTCAGATGGTGTACGCGTTGGTGCGGATGCCAGGTTTCAATGCATTCGTGCAGTGCAGCGCAGGGGAGCGGCATAGGAAACACAGAGACAGTGGATTGGCTGCCTGCGTGCTGCCGTGCTGCCTATCTGTCCGAGAGTTCTAGACCTGCTGAGCCAGCCTGTAGCTAGCAGTGTCCCTGCTCAGTCCAGCGGTGCTGCTGCTGAAGTTGCGGCGGGTTCTTGTGGTTGCCGGGGGCTGTGTGCAATGATAGGTTACGGAAATGTCGTTCGTTCAGCGGGAAACAACTGCTAAACATACTCCGTTCCGCTAAGTCGGCTCGACAGCAGTGAGCAGGATGCCGGGACAAAGCCAATCCTCTTGCGCGAGACGCTGCAAGAATGAGACTGGCGGGGCATGGGGGAAGGATTCATGCCTCCGTCCCCGAGAACGAGCGGCTGGCGACATTGGTGATGAGCCTTCGGTCTCTGACTAGGCCCCCCGGAACATGAGAAGAGAATCCCGTTCGGTGGCTCAGTTAATGACCGTCGAGACTGGAAAGCGTCCCGTCCACACTCAGGTCGCGAATAGCATCGGACGTTTCTTTCCAGCGTCAGCGCCGGTCCACCGTCGCACTGCAGCATCGCACAGCAGACATATCCGTCCGGAGTTGTGGAGGCACTGGAGGGCCGGGGAGGGATTCGCCCTGAAGCCTCGGTGAGTGGCGGATGGAGCTGCTACAGTTGGGTACCCGCTGCCCATGGGGATTCTCCAGAGCCAAGCAATTCAGTTCAAAGTCTCCCCTCTTCCCCGTGGAGTCCCATCAAGAGTCAGCACGTCTGAGCGAAGGCGATAGGGGACCTGTGCTGCCCAAGGTACCGAATTGGCTCTGTTCCCATTCGTCCGTTGCACAGTCCAGACTCCGAATGCGTCAATCGCTTTCATCGACAGACTCCGCGGCCGTAACAGTGACACGCGAGATGCCACGACAAGAATAGTCGGCGTTTCATGAGACATCTCTCCGAACCTAACCTCAGCCCAGCTCGGGGTGATTCGGGCGAGATGAAGAGTCAATATTGAACGAGGCACCGCCCCGGCTCTGTTCCACTGCAAGGCACTGCCTGCCATGAGCTTTGCCGTCGTCTCGCCTCGCCAGCCTTTCTCATGCTGTGCCCACATCTTCTTATCGACTTACACCTTCTTTGCATGACATGCCTTCCCCAGGCTCGGAAGACGATGCCTTGATGGCACTGACCATGCTAGGTTTGGGTATACCCCAGAGTGTTCATCCTTCTGCGAGCCCGACCTTTGTCAACGTAACGGGAAAACATAGATAGGCTTGCTGCCTACATATGAGGGGAGAGTTTGGCGGAAGCCGGGGAAGTCGAATCCGCCTTTGAATGGTTGTTTGCGGGAATTAGGCGCTCAAGGTACTGGATTGCAGAACCAAGAGCTTGCTGATAAGATATCTCAAGATCAATATCGATCGATGCTCCCCACGATTCCTTTGTGGAATGATGGTTTGTCTTTGGTAATTAAAGATACCTATCCTTATTCAGGACCGCGTTAAATCGACACCTTGTGTTACCAAGGCCACGCTAGTCCCAGCAGTTCTGGAGTTTCTGTCTGTCAGAGCCAATCCTCGGGCATCATCCTCGTCATTGGCTCCATGGGCGCTGCAGGCTTCGCGGCACCACTGCGGTCGCAGGGGGTAAAGATACGTAAGAAAGCGCGAAATGAAGGGTCCTCAGGTTGTCGATCGAGCTCATTGAGCAAGTACCGAATGATTCGCATCTAGCGGACTGGCCGATATCAGGAACAATTGGTAGTGGCCGAGAATGAGGCAGAATACTGCAGCGGTGCGTTAGACGTTGTGCAGCTAGCTGTTAGTAGGCAATCCCACACCCCAAGCTACTGGCGATTGGTGCTTGACGAGCTGTGTAACCACCGACCGCGGACCAGGGAGGCTAGGATGGCGTCGAATCACACAGAGTTGAGGTTGAGGTGGGAAACAGAGTTGGGTGCAGCAGTAGTGTCAGCCGTGATAACGGCCTGGATTGGCCGCTAAAAGCACGACACCGCCATTGTGCACGTAGGAGGCCAGTCGCCAACACCAACGGCACCTTGCGGAACATGTCGGGTGGTTGTGGTGGCCATTTTCTGGGGTAACAGGTGCTGAGGTTACATCCACGCAGCACCAAGCCTTCTGAAGACAAAGTTTGCCTGATGTTTGCAGATGCTGGCGACGCTTTCTTTTTGTTGGGTATTCAGATGTTCCCCAATGTGTGTTATCAGCATGGCGGCGGCCTTGACTGGTGCTAACCCCGTCGAAACCACTAGCAACAAGACGTACAGAGCCGCCGAGGTCATGTCGATCGACTGTGAAGCCTCGGCGAAGAGGGGAAGCTTGGAGCTGGAGGTGCAAATGGAGCTTGAGCCCGTTTGACATGTACTGTATGGCCAAGCGTCCGTTATTTGAGACCCAAGGAACAGTTGCTGGCGGTCAGGAGAGGGTCAAGCTGGGACAGACGATCCTGGAGCTAGAGCTTGGAGTTGACGCAAGAGGGTCTACCGGTGTCCAGGCTTGCCAGGTGCCACTCCAGGCCGGGAAGGGGATGCCTGCAAGTCGAGGCGGGCGTGGCTGCCCTCACGGCAAAAACGCAGACCAAGCCGTGTTTGGGATTCCTTGGGCTCCCCTCGCTACAGGGCCTGAAGCTAAGACGAGCGTGCACGAGGCGGATGGCGATCAGCCTCCAAGCGTGCAGTAGGGGCAGAGAATCGAGATGGTTGGGGTCAATTAGCAGAGATGAGAGGACAGCATGTTGGATGATGATGGCAATGATGCCATGGCGCGGCTGTCAGTACCAGGAGATAGCATCATACCCCCTGATGGATGGATGGTTTCTTGGTGCGGTACCACATTTGCCGTGCCGTCGGAGGGGTCTCGAAAAGGCCAAGACGTGTGTCGGTCTCTGGGCCTTTGGAGGCATGTTGCGCTTGACCAGCAAGGCAAGTCGAGCGAGAGAGAGAGAGTCGTTAAGCAAACGCCTTGCCGTCGGGAACGTATGGCGATTGATTGTCGGACATTCGAGGGATGTGGCAGTATGACCAGTGTGTACTTTTACGGATATTTGGTAGACATTGTCGGAAACGAGGCGGAGACTGTCGAGTTCCGAGTGCCCAGCCCCAGCAGCCACGAGGCCATCATTGGAGTCGCCGTGGGGGACATATGGAGCCAACTCAAGCCCTGTACTTGTATCACCGAACGGCCGACCGAATGCTGTGCGAGGTTGACCGAGGTGAAGAGGCTGCAAGGATGTCGGTATCGTCGGTGGTTGAAGGGTTCGTGAGATGTCGGTACTCCCAAGTGGGTTGACGAGAGGTACGCAGTAGACAGGCGCAGATAGAAAGACAAGGTAGGGTAGGAAGGAGCTCGACACTCGGATTCGATGCAGAAGAGGCAGCATCGCACTTGCCCACCACGTACTTCGTAACAAATGGCATCGTCGTTTTCGCTGTCGCCGACACCTGGGCAGGAAGGAACCGGGGGCAGAAATTGTTAGCAGGGTACCGGCTGCCCCGCAGTGTCCAAGTCCATGGCACGCTAAAAAGCAGCGCCGAGTGACAAGGCCGTCGACCCGGGGAAAGGTTCCGGTCATGCCCAAGGCATCCTTGGCGATGACCCACATCGCAGCCGGAAAATGTGGATCATCTGGACCCATGCCATTGCCTCGACCCTGCCTGGGACGGACTGGACTGAAGTGGGAAAGGAAGGTACGAACACCAACTACGAAAAGCCGAGAGAAGGAGGTACCTGCCGCCAACATGAAGCACCCCAAGTCGACTCCAACAAACCACCCGTCATCTGCTGCCTCCCAAGTGCTTCCCTCAGCCAATGACTTCATCCAGATACAGGCCGACTTCTTGGGTTTTCAGCATCTGGCAGCTTGGATCGGCGTGATCAGCAACAGAAAACTCCTGGCAGGCACGAATAGAGACGGGAATATCAAGATGAGACCCTGCGCGAAGTAAAGGGAGAATGCACCACTTCCGCATACTATCTCTGATACTAGTGCATCAAGGACCCTTGAATATTCCCAAACACACCTTCGCCGCCGTCTCGTCGTCTGGATGTCGGCCATCGTCCTTCTCTGCCCTTTTCTTCTGCCCACCTATCGAATCCATTCCAGACCTGTCTTGGACCCCCAACTTGCATCACGCGGCCTACCTGCGGAGGAGACGGACTCTCGGCTTCAGCGGCGCCAAATCCTCCACGCCGCCCGAAAATGTGAAGCCCCGGGTACCGCGAAGAAATTCACAGACCAGCCGGTGACAAGGGCGACACCAAGACACCGAAGGGAAAGAAACAAACGTCGTCTCCGCCAGAAGGTCTCGACCTCGCTGCTGCGTTGCCCTCAGTGGGCATAGCAACGTGGAAGTTGTCCGGGGCGGGCGAAGAAAAAAAGTTTTCGAGAATTTTTTTGCGCTCCATCCTGACTCCTTGCCAGGATCTTGCCGATGCCCCCCTGTCACTGGGGATCATTTGTCGCCTCGCCAATTTCCAGCGTACCAGCAGACGGACGACGGGTCCCTTTTCTTCCCTTTGCTTGCCTGGCTCGCCCTGGACTCGACTGGCCTTGGTCTGGAATAGGATTGCAAATTCGCCCTACCGGAACCCTCAGACACTGCGGCGTCCGACCAGCCGGGGATCGCAACTTGGCCTGGGCCTTAGACCCAATGTCCGTCCATCGCTATTGTCAGTGCCCTTTCGAGTATGGCCTATGGATACTTTGAAGCACTCGTCGTCGCCTCCGTCGTCAACTCCCTCGGAGCTATGCCTCATTAAGCCAGAGCGCATACCAGCCGACCTCGTCTACGATGCTATCGTCCACTTCGACTTCTCAGCTCAGAGGTCCAAGTCGAGAAACAACCCAAAATAACCGCGCAGCGCAGGCTGCCGCCGTTGGCACTTGCGGCGTGTGTGTACTTGTGTTCTGTTCCACCGGCAAAACGGGTTCGCGTCTCCATCTCCTGACATGCAAGACGTGATTGTCTCCGGGATGGTTTGAGAAGAACGACAAACGTCCCCACGTTGACGTCTTCGTGTCAGGGACACCGAATGAGACAGGCAGTTGAAGCCTGGATACGGCGGAAGATCATAGATCAAGAGACTGAAGATCATCGGGAACCACGCATTCCCGGGTATCATTCCTCTGCCCAGTCGGCCTTTCGGTGAGGCGTCTGTTTCCATACTTGAGGCATGCACTGTCATCTCGACGCTTTAACCAACAGTGTCTGTACCAGCACATCTCGATGAAGCTACTATATGCGCGTCTATAATTCGTGCCAGAAGCGGCACCTGGGCGTCTTCATTTCATCCAATGTGCCGTCGTATTCTGGGATTGCAACCTCCCATTTCCCCAGAACTCACCGTGCACATCTCTCGTGGTGCTTCCGTATTGGTACGGTACCGTGTCGGACGGGGGTGCTGCACACGGCGGCTGTCTCTGGTACCGGACAATCAGCATCCATTCCCGGCCACGTCCCGACGTCCCTGCTCTGCGGTGCACTGGCATTTTGATATTCAAAGCTCCACGAACCATCAAGGCTCATGTAGCCGTGTATTCGAACACACGTTGCCCCCCGAATTCCAGCGGCTGGGTTATTCCGCTACATCGTCTTGGCCAAGTTTTCTCGGTTCGCTCTATCGTCTGGCGGTGCCTTGCCCCGGATCGTCCAGTCTCCAGTCTTGTCTCTGAACTATCCCGTCGCCCGCCACGCATGTAGCTCACTTTACTGCCCATTGCCCGGCCGTGCTTCCCCTGGAAGAGAGTCCATCCCTTGCGAAATAATCGAAATGGGCATTTGGAGCTTTTGTCTAAGGCGTCCCTTGAACCTGGAGAAAGGCGCATCATCCCGCCTCCGCATCTCGTCACCTCGCCTAGCCGACTCCTCGCGAATTCCAAACCTCTCAATCTTATCTTATCCGGTGTGTTGACAAACCATTCGGTCTATCACCGACTCCCACGCCGGATTCGCCGCCTCGCCGTTTCGTGTCTCTCCTGCGCTGGGCTGCGTGCCCGGACTTGATCGAGCGAGCTTCAGAAGGGACACCTGCAGATATATATTGTACTGCCTCCCCCAACCCCCCATCGCATGGACTAGTCATCCATCACTGTCTTGTTGGTGGTAAGAGTCGACAAATAAGCATCGAGGTATGTACCACAGTACTTGTTCCTCTCCACGCTACATACAGTTCGCATCTTGCATCTCCTGTCCTCTGCCCCTCGATACACTCCCACTCGCACCCCAGTTGTCGGTCTGGCTGCACGCTGCCACACTTGCATCTTGTGTGCGTGCATTGGCTTGCATGTCTGATGGACGCTTGCACTGCTGCACTGCTCTCTTGCGTAGTGTAGCACGTATTGCGTTGCTTCCTTCCACACAGCACACTCCTCGTCTGCCGTATCCCTCCCCCTTCCCTTACCTCATACCCTCAGCGTTGGTGTTGGTATGGGTTGCCATCCTCAACTGTACCTTTTCCCCTTGCTTTGCTCTCACTCTGTGCTTGCATCTCCAGCCAGCCAGCCAGCTCTCCATCCATCCAACCATCCACGCATACTTCTCACACCGGTTGCTTGTTTTTACCTCGCGGTAGAGTTCCATTGCAACAGCACTGCACCTTCGGGCAAAGTACGTACCCCTCCATGTCGTCGTCCGGCCGTAGGTAAGTCGATACCTACGTAAGGAGCTTCCTTGTACGTAAAGTACTCGGTGGCGTTCCGGACTATGGCAAAGTACCTTTCGCATTGCTGCTGCACCGCACACTCACCTAACCACCACTCGTTGCTGCTGCTGTCGTTGCCGCTTGCTGCTGGTGCTGGTGCTGGTGCCCCGGTCCCTTCCCCCCGGCTCCCCCAAGCCCACGTCTTCGTCCACGTCCATGTCCCACGTCCCACATCCCCCAGTCATCAACCAAGCAGGACATGTCTGGTTCTCCAGTTGTCAATCCTGTCCAGTCCAATCCCCAGCCAAGCCTAGGTCACTTTCTTTGCTCGCTTGGGGGTCTTGTCTGGAGTACCTGCAGTCAGTCATCAGAGTCCCATCACTTTGCAGGTCCCCCAGCCCAGCCCAGCCCAGTCAGCCAGCCCACGTCCTCGCCTCCATCCGTATGTGCAAAGTAGCGTACGGATACTGCCTGCGGTAGGTCCCTACGCCGTACATCACGTACATCCCATACCCACAGCCCACAGCCCATGGCCCTTGGACCTTCTTGACTTTTTGGGAGGGGGATCACGCCGTACCTACCAAAGGCAGACGGAAAGAGAGAAGGCGGAGAGGGGGTCCAAGTACTACCTCCAGGCTCCTCCCACCATCACCCTTGCTTGAAGCACCTTTCCCGAACAATAAGACGCAAAGGCAAAAAAAACTGTGTCTCCCACACACCCCGGAGCGTCATCTCCCACGCCCCTCTGCATCTCTGCACTCTGCCCCCCTCCTCTTCGTCCCTGACCCCTTCCCATGGCCCTCGTCTCTCAGTCTTTCCCCCCTGTCCTGTCGTCTCTTGCCCTGGCCGCCTCCCACTTTTCCTGTTCTCCCAGGCCAAACTCCACTGCGCGGGCGAGACGAGACCTGCAAATCAGCCTCCAGGCTCGAACGTGCCGGTCTTCGTTCCAGCTTCTCGATCCGCTTTCCACCGACTCCATTTCCTATCCTTCCCTACCCAGTATTTTACTTTTTTACCTTTTTTTTTTTTCCCCTCTCCTCTTCTCAACCCTGTACCACCACTTTGGTGCTTTTACCTATTCTCCCATCCATCCATCCCTCCCTCTCGGATGCTGATGGGCTATCTCTGCCTTTAACTATCCACCTACCCGACTCAAACAAATACCTACACCTTCCCTCTCCCTGCCACCCGTACCATCTCGGCCAGTTTTTGACACCCGTTTGCGTTTCCAATGCTGCGATATCTGTTTCTGCCATCGCTCGTCCTCGACTGCCGTCACTGACTTCGCCTACTCACTCGCCAGCCAAGCCAGCAAGCAAGCCAGCGCAACTCAGCCATAGCCAGTCTTGTGTGTCTACTTTCACGCCTCGCCAGCTACAATTCTCCGCCTTTTCCACTGGCGAAATTCCCCGCGAATCGCTCCAGTCACCGCCTTTGTTTCTTGGGACGCCACCGCGCTAGGTCCTGAGCCACCAAAAACCTGCACGGAATAACCAACGGCCTGGTGTAGAACGAATAAGAAAAGGGACCGTCATCCTCCCGCCCCAAACAGCCCTCTCTCCGCTCTTCCCTGCCGTCCACCCGATCCCGACTTCTTGGTCAACGATCTACGAGCTGTTGCTGCTAAGAGCATCTTGCCCACCTACAACAACAAATCCGTCAACACCAAACCCCCCCTTGGATACTTATGATCGATCCTTCTTGTTCCCCTTCTTGTTCCTGCTTAGGAGTCGCGGCGATTAGGGACTAACGTTCCTCAATTCGCCCAAAACATCTTCACAATGGCTGTCGTTCTATCGTCAGAAGAGAACACCTACTTCTCCTCTTCCAACTTGCGTCGGTCGCACTCCCAACCCAAGTTCGTAACGAAACAGTCCGGCTTCCACACATCCGCTTCTGCAAGCCAAATCAGCGACGCCTTCGCGGATTCTAAGGTGTATCCCGACTCTGCGCCGTCTTCTGCCCCGTCCTCTCCTAGAACCGCCCACGCCGAGTCCACCGATTTGTCTTGCTCATCAACACCCGCCAGCAATGTCTCCATCGCCTCCGACTGCGACGACACATTAGACCTCGCCGTGCATGCCAACGACCACTTTGTTATTCCTCATTATGGAGAATCCGGCTACTTTGATCAGGTAGAAGACCTGGAACCACCAACAAGTCCCAGGACGGGTGACTCGTACACCGTTTCGCCTATTGACAACGACACCGAGGGCGACACGTCCCGGCCAAACACGCCGGAATTTATTCTCGACGTCGAGCATGCGGAAGATGACACTGCGGTCCGCGCGCAGCCGTCACGGCACGTCGACTACCTGTCGCACAACTGGAAAGAGGAGGATATTTGGTCATCATGGAAGTTTATCGTGTCCCGGAGATCAGAGTACAGCAACGCCGCCCGCTTGGAAAATGCGTCATGGAGAACGTGGATGAAGGCGAAAAACAAATTGAAGACGGTGTCGCCAGAAACGCTCAACTGGTTGGTATACTGCACTGCTGCAACTCGACTTTTGCTGACCCTTTTGCAGGCTCAAGGACTGTGATGTGACTTGGCTCTACGGGCCGTTGCAGACGGGTCCTAATACGTTGAACCCTATCAGCACCGACCCTAATAGTGCTAGGTTGACGAAGAACAACTCCTTCGTCAACAAAAAGCCTATCCTCAAGAAGAGGAGTATGTCGGAGATCATGCTGCAGAGGTCACTATCCGCCTCCTCCCTGGTAAAGCAGGCTGCTGCAGCCGTCCAGGCCCAGGAGAAGGATGGCAGGAGACGACTTGCACGACCGACTTTGGAGCGTGCTTCGACCGACTACGTTACATTCCCATTTTCATCAAGGAGGTTGAGCCGTGAGAGCTCAAACCTGTGCCCGTCCAGCACCTCTTCTGGCATTATCTCACCCAGCAGTGAGAAGAAGCACATCCACTTCAACGAGCAGGTGTCTCAATGTATTGCGGTTGATATCAAGTGTGATGATGACGAAGATGATGACGCCGACACGGAACGTTACGACAACAGCGACTCGGATGAAGGTGCCATCATGATGAAGAGGTCCAAGACAAAGAAAAAGGTGCCTCTCATTAGGAAAAAGTCGGCAAAGGCAGCTGCCGCTGCCGAGGGCAAGACGATTGCTATGCTTCCGTCTACGACATTGAAGTACCGAGAAGATACGCCTGAGCCACAAGAGACGGCAATGAAGCACAGCACCGGCGTCTACCGAAGCCCCATCATGTCGCCCTCATCTTCCCAAGAGACCCTCCGACCATCAAAAGGATCTGGAAAGTTTTTCTTCGACGACGATGATGAAGAGGAGGATGATGCTTCCATGGGCTGGCAATCACCAACCAAGGCCGACGACAAGTCAACGGGCTTACAACGATCATCGTCCACCAGCAGTCTGAACGCCGAACCGGCTGGCATGCGTAGGACCTCGTCAGGTATGTTCATGCCATATGAAGAGGGGGAATCATCTTCCAACGAAGGCATCATCGGCCGGGTCATTGATACAGTTAATACAGCCCGCGACATTGCTCATGTTATCTGGAACGTGGGTTGGAGGAAGTGAAGAGGTCAGCCAAGGAAGGTCTCGGATTCTCAATCGATGAACAACACCCCGGCACGACGGCCGTCACCAGTGGATGTACGATACAGAGGAAGTTGGCGCTTCAGGCACTGTTGCGAGGACATAATCGGCTCATACAAGGCCACGGATTCCGACGTAATGACACCATCGAGGGAATTTTCACGCAGCGGATCATCACTACTGGTCACGGAATCGACATGGATGGGAAACGGGTTGGGCATCGGCGCTTCGGCACAGCGAACATTGGAACGGGCTGGGTACTGCCCTCGACACATTTGCAACTGGTATGTTGCGTGGGGGTCTAATGACAACACACGGAAACACGCATGTAACAATTTTAGGAGGGATTTGGGGGAAACTTGGTTGGTCATTGTCATCATGAACTGGCACGCGATTTTGGGTCCAGGGAACCAGGATTTTCAGCACCGGCGCATTGGAAAGAGGGCGGAGAACAAAAGAAAATGATTTGTTTCACAACACAAGAGCTGGTTGGGTCTCATCGGGAATGCTTCCTCAGGGTGCTCAGGCTAGCGTGGTTGCTGATCTGGGGTCTCTGCATGTCATGTCTCACGCTCAGGTTTGCGTGACCGTGGCTGGAAGACACTATTTTTTTCGGAGCAGCGCCTCAGACATTACATTGGGGCATGTTGGCGATGGCTTGTGTAGAGCCGGGGGATCAAGGGATGTGGAAGGGAACTTGCGGCCCCCAAAGTGTGTGAGCGGGATGAGACCCACGGCATTAGTACATAGAAGTCAAAAAAGCTCGAGCAAATGAATCGACACGGCGAATGCCAATCATGACAACATTTCTGTTTACTTCCAGTCGTCATTTGTTGGTGTGGGTGTGTCTGGCCGTTGAGCTCGTGGCCAGAGTGTTCTGTCTTCTTACGCCAATGTCTCAGTTCGTTCGTTGTGATTTATTGCTTTTTTCACATCACTCATTCTGGGCGCTAGGGATGGCAGCTGTAATCATCTTTGACCGCCATGGAGGCAATTCTCTCAGTTTTCTGATGAGACGGTTGCCCGCAGCCGTCGTCCGATAACCTCCGCGACCGCAGATGTTTTTTTGTTTTTTTTCGTTGATCCGATCATCCGAGTCAAGCAACTTCTCCCCCGCCGTGGAAGGGAGAGGCGTCATGGAGGCGAAGGTGATTACGTGCTTTTTTCTGTCCCCGCTCCCCTAGCCCCGGCACCCGTGAGGCTCAAGATTGGCGATGGAGACGGAGATTGAGATCTGGTTAGTGCTGTTTTGGGGGTGTATGTGAGGATGACAGGTGGGGAGTGAGGCTGGGTTATGAGGCTCGATGGGGGGATCTATCTATCTCTTTTTTTGGAGTATCCCTGCGGTTGATCCCTGGATTGGCGAGTGGTGGTGCCATTGCCACGGTTTTGTTTAATGCTTGGTGTAATTTCTCTTTTTTTGATTTAGTGATCTACTGGTTATGTGTAGGTTTACGGTGGTGGTGGGGACGGACCGAGGAGGATGTGGTGGATGGATGGATGGATGTTCAGGGACTTTGTGGCTCGTGTCAGGTTGCTTTGGTTGACGGGGAACTGAGAGAAGGGGTCCTCCTCCCCCGACGATCTATTTCGTTTCTGTGTTTCTTGGGTTGTGGGTTTTTGTGGATGATGGGAGGCGGCGGCGGCGGCGGCGGAGGGCGGCCGGAGCTATGCAGGTCTGATGCTTGTTCTATTACACGAGTCTTTTTGGTCTTCACGTTTTCAGGGTCCTCAAGGGTCTTTCCCTCTATTGATGGTGGCAGTGGTAGTGGGAGCTTTTGGTGGAGAGATGTGGCATTGAAGGTTATCTACTACCTGTGCCGGTCTCTTGAATCGTCATGCAGGACACAACCATACCCTCATTGAATATGTGTGATGGGTTGCGGCTTTTTTTCTTGATTTGGTAACTTGGTGGTGTAACTTTCTCGGGCCTGAGTCGATGCGTTGTTGAGTAAGGTACCTGTGATTACGAATTGGGTGTGAGAGTTTTGGTTGTTTGGTTGTTCAGAAGGGAACAAGGTTGCGGGTTGCGTTTTGCGGCATGCCTTTGGACCTTGGTTCTTTTTTTTTTTCCTGCGGGAGTTCGAGATAACCGGGGCAGTGCGGGAGCCAACCTAGGGAGGGAGGGGGAGGGGGGGGGACACTGAAGCCGGAGGGAGGAGACGTGGAGGTGGGGGGGGGACCACTGGAGAAGGGCGGGGTGAGCAGCACCGAGAGAGCAATACGGCGTAAGAGGTTCGGAGACTTTTGCGGTATCGGGTTTTGATAATGCACGATGAGGGCATGATCCCGAACGCAAAGGGGCGTGGGAGAACCAACCCACCACGCAGCAATTGAGAGGCCCCAGTGGGTGTGTTTTTGTTTTTTTTCTTGTCCCCCTTGCCTGTGTTACGTGTACGTACGTTTTGCTTTCCGTCTCAATTCACACAATCTTCCTGGGCGGTGGCGAAAAAGAGCAAGAAAAAGAGGGACTGCGGTCTGGATTTCTGGAGGGGAGGGGTGCCCATGGGGCGGGCGGCGGCCGGAGGGCGGAGAAGGGGACCCTGAGAAACTTGAGAGGCGTGGTGTTTTACATGCAAGTTGGTGTAATGTTGCATGTATGTAAGCTGCAGGAAGGGTTTTTGTTATCTTGGTTTTATCTCACGGTCTGGTGTTTCCTTTGCCTTGGATTGCGTGCGGGTGCAGCGACGATCTCTTCGTGTGTTCCCCTTCGGAGAGAAAGGTCGTTTATGGAGGAGTAGGGCAGTACGACTGGAGAGGCGCCGGTTTACCTTGTTTGGTAAAGCGGGGGTCGGAGGGGTGTTGATGTAGTACAGGGTACATTACCTTGGGGTGTTCGTGGCGCGTATGCGAGATACGAGGTGAGGTCGTAGCCATCTCCAGATAGAGAGGTGATTAGGAAAGATGCTGGTGATGTATGCTGACGCAGACTTGAGGTGAAGGGGATTGTGGATGATGGATAGTTGTCTGTGATGGAGAGACATTCGGACGTGGGGGCCGGCCCAAGGAAGATCTTACTATACGAAAAACCCAAGACCAAATGCGCTAGCTAGCTATAGCTCTTGAGCATCAAATTCTCGAGGATCGGGGAAAGGGCTAGGAGAGACATGCTCGTATGTCCGAGGAGACGGGGCCAAGGGAGAAGATTAGTGCGAGCCTCTGGGCAGCAAAATGCTGCGGTAATTGACATATTTCGCAGTGAGATACGCAAATGTTTTGCAATGTTTGGGGACTACAGCTCCCGAGCTGTCAGTATGTATGTGTGCCTCCCACTCTTTACGCCCGTAGCTCTCCTGTTTTTGGAGGAATTAGCCAATCAAGGGCGTCAATTCGGCTGCGTGTCACTGTGCCCCCCTCCAGAGTGTTTGCTCGATGCGGATGCGGCTGAGGGATGGTGTGAGGGAGCCGCGTTCCTGGGGTTGAAGGCGTGGTGGTGGTGGCTCTGGATGTGTCTTCCCCCCCCCTTTCCTTTCTTTTTCTGCGCCTTTCTCTCTCTCTCTCCGGGGAAAAGAGTTTGGATTCCTCGATGTGTTTGGGATATTAGATCCCTTTTCTCCCGCGTTTGAAGGGCACAATTTCGGCTCTTATCTGTGGGGTCTGTTTCTGGCTGGCCCCCATTCCCTGCTGCTGGTGTAAGTTCCTGGGGGCCGCGGGGTGAGACTTTTTGACAGTTGAGGCGCAATGGTGGCGGGTGTTCTTCGGAGAGGAGCGTGTGGAAGGTGCTCGGGGTGGGTTGTTTTGTGTGATGTGAGTGAGACCCTTTGGGGATGGAATCGTCATTGAAGATGTCAAGTCTGTTGACGTCTAGGCTCATGTCTTAGTGGATGCAGTGTTCTTACGCTGAACACCACACACAAAGCCAGCCAAGGCATAGAAACACCGATCTTCTGCTGAGGCCCTGGGTGGTTGTTTCAAGAAACCGGTCTGGCTACTGCTGTGAGAGATGAGGGAAACAATATGGCTTCTTCAAGTTCGGACTTCCTCACAGAGCTGCAAATTTCAAAAAAAAAGAAAAAAAAAGGAAAAAAAAGAAAAAAAAAGAAAAAAAAAACCCTGATACTAACTCATATGACTAAAGCTTCGTGCTACGAAGAGTTGATTGTTATGAATCGAAGTTTAATCTGCTGAAAGCAGAACAGACGCCTGCAAGGTTAACTCAGTTCTTGACCTCGCTTTGAAAACGCCGCTCTGCAACTCTTCTCCAGACCGTTCCTGCTCTCTATCAATTGCTTGTTCTCTAAGTTCCCGCGTAAGAATAAAGCCCGGCCATTATGCGAAAAAGCTTCTGTAAAATGGCATATGAGATGTTCTCCATCCCGTCGGGACCTTGCCGGCAGGCATCGGCCGTGAGGGGTCTGCCGACATGCCAAATGTATGATACTATGCATTCAAGAAGTCGGTTTATAGGCCCTCCAAGTCGCTCTCCGTGCCATGGAACCATTCGATAATGCGAAAGCCTGTCAGAATCGTGTCTTGAGCGTGTAAGGGAAAGCCATGTTGGAGATTCTGCATCAGCCGCTCGTCGGACAGAAGAGCCATCCGCCTGATGAACTTCATGATCTGGATGATATTGTCGGCAGATTCGTCTGCCTCGTTGTCTCTTCTGTTTCTGCTGCGTCCGTTTGGTTACTCCTCACGGCTGCCATACAGCTCCTCAGCATCGCCTCTGCGGCTCTCGCTGTTGTTGTTCTCTCTGCGTCCTGACCGGTCTTCGTTCTTCGACTTCTTGGGGTTTCGCTTCCGCTGTTCCTGACTGACGTGCTTCTTGCTAGTGTTGTTCTGCTTTTGGCTTCTCGCTCTCTTCAGGTTCCCAATATCAACCTTTGACGAGTTCTCGTTGACCACCTCCCAAGAGCTGTCTTTATTGATATCCGTATCCTCTTCGCCATTCTCCGAGAAGTTCTCCAGCTCCGCAGTTCTTTTATCACGTGAACTCATGATCATAGACTTCAACTGCAGCTGGTTGTACTTGCGCGTTGATTTACGCTCCTTGTTCTTATGCTTGCTGACTCTTGATCATTGATTCTTGGCAATTCCACGTTTTGTTCTTCGTTGATGTTCTTGATCGCTTTAGTGCGTAGTCCGTTCCTAAGAAACCTCAGATATGATGGCGTGTAAGTCGCGACGCCTTTGCAAGGTAACACGCCGTCAGACAAGGTGTGGGTACTTGAGGATATTGTGTGTTGAATAGGACAGAAAGTTAGTCAATATAGTAGTATGTACAGAGAGCACCTATTTATATATTTATTATCATTAACTGCTGGAGATATGGAAGGATATCTTCTAATAGTAAGAAAAGTTGTTATATCGAGCTAGATTGCTTTAGTTGAAGGAAACAGCTAGCTGTTGAAGTTGAAGGGGACCTTACTCAGACATGTATCTTTGACCGGGCAGGTGTTGGACGGTGCTCTGGGGTTTCTTCTGCTGAAGAAAGCTTCTGTATACTTCAAGCTTCGTTTCTATGGTCAATTCAAAATTGAAGGCTTTCTATCATCCCACTCTCTTCTGCTCTTCGCCGCAACCTGTCGTCTCCCAGCCGTCCACGAGCCCCATGACGACCACCGCTTCAAGTCTTGATGATGAAGCTTCATAACCCTAATGTTATTTAAATTGACACTGCTATTGAAAGAGGACCGAGTTTCGAATCCTTAGACAAGATGAGGGGTGCTCTCGGTTTTGAAGGCTGACGAAATGAACAGCGGTATAAGACCTTCTGATCTGCTATAAATTCTCGAGGAAAACTTAGTTAATTACCAACAACTCTGATGATATCCTGGTCTTGGTCTTATTCCAATGATTGCATGAGAATACTCTACAGATGAAGTGTGTAAGACGGAGTATGGAAAGCGAGCCATCATGCTTTGTCCTTCGACAGTAGTCGATCTACGTAATCTGCAATCATGCTATTTTCCTTCTCCGATCAGCCTCACAATGGAAAAAGTCAATGAATTGTTTGTGTGTTAGAGACTGTCCTTGATGCTCAGTCTGGTTTTATAACCTGACGCCCTGCGGCAGCGATAAGATCCTACCATGATTATCGCTAGTGGCCGACCGTGTTTGATAGTGTGTGATTTCTCATAGAATGCGCCAGAGGCTAGTATAGCTGTGGAGACCCGAGCAACAGCAGAGTGAGATCAGCCAAGATCTGCTAAATGAACATTCGCATAAAAAGCACGAGTTGCAGGTCGGCCAGAACCTGAGCCGACGCAATGATAGGCTAACCAGGCCTCTGGTGTTACAACAAAACATATCACAAGATTAACGAACAGATGAAATCGTTCGCTTCAAGATTTGCACATGGCAATCGTTTCCATCAACACCTGACATCCAGTAATGCGAGTATAACACTCAAGTATGTATATGGAATAACCTGATGATACTAGTGATAGCTGACAGATGAGATATCCAATGAATGAATGCGATCTTCATTCAGCCAGGCATTTAAAGTAGCTTGAAATTCACTGCCACAACACCCAATTCCCCATGAACCAAGAAATTCCCAAGAGGCGGAACAAGCAACGGAATCCTGAAGCAACAAGTACGAAGACACACATTGTGCTAGAGAAAAGCCACCAAGGGAAATGAGCATGGTGTGATGTTAAATACCCTTCCCTGAGATCACTGGCGCTAGAACCGTTCCTTTGATCTGTCTAATTCATCGTCAGTATCTCCAGACAAGGAGTCTGCCGACACATTTTCAAGCTGATGACAGAGCTAAAGAAAAAAAAAAGCCCCAACGAGGGTCATGCGTGATTTCCCGACAGGCTTTTGGACCAGCGCAGTGTGGCGTAACCTACCTTATGAGGGAAAACGCGAGGTTGTTAAGAGTGAAGAATCCGCAGAAGAAATACAAGTTTCTCGCCATTGCCATCGACGTCGACATATCAATATCTCGTGGCTGGTTTCCGGAAACTCCCCGATAGCTTGCAACTTTGACGAGGCTTCGGTTGTTACCCTCCGAATAAGTTGAATATCAGACTGGTAAAGATGAAGGATGGGAGATGGCCCAGCCGCACGGATGCTGAACCTGGTCATAAACCGTTAGTCCACGTAACAGTCGAGCATTGGCGATACCATCTATGTTCAATATCGCATAGTTTGATGTCATTGATTTTGTCAGACCAGACATGAGAGTCACGGACGTTTTAAAGGAAGGCACGCCGACATCTCCAATGCAAATCAGGCAAGCCAGAAGCCTCTATCGCGGCAGACAGCTTTACTATCTCGTAACAATCATAAAAGGGCCCGGAGGTGCCTGGTACAACTAGATCAAGATCCGTTGTCAGGGTTGACAAGTGTCTAGGGCACAATATGACGCGACCACCTAGTCATGATTGTGTTTCTCTCACTTGGAATTACATGAGACAGGTTCGAAAATGCCCTTAACTGCGATGATTAACGTTGAATGGAGATCGGAAGGCTCACTAGGTAGTACGCATGTATACGGTTCTGATACAACTGAGAACGACGGCGCCGGCAGCTGAAGTCGTCGTAACGACGTTGGCGCGCAACAGTAGTATCTTGGTACTGGGAGTGATACTTGATTCATCGGCTATCGTTGGTCAACGTGACTTTGAAGAACACGCAGCAGGAAGCAAGCCTGAAACAAGCCTGACATCGTGTTTTGGGCATTGAAGGTTGAGCGACAAATGTCGTCTTATAGAAAAGGGACAGCACCTCAGTATCTACTAGAGGAAGAGTCCCTAGCCAATCTGACCTTGCGAGGATGCTCATGTGATGCTACAATGCTTTGAATAAGTCCAATATGCGTATAAATATTCTGTAATTGTAAGTTCAAGTCAGATAACGCAATTCTCCTCCCGTAGGCGCTGAAGAGACACAATTAATCTCCGCAATCACGAGGGTTAGATGAATCCGGGCTTCTTTGCGGTTCATTCAGATCTTCTAGTTTGTTGAGAAAGTAGTTATAAGAGACAAAATCACCAACTGTCGTCGTCCAACCCTGTCCGTCCATCCCTTGGGGGTATTCAGCGGCACCACTTGAAATAACCACCGCAGTGCAGCATTTCGGTAGTACGCATGTGCTCCAAGATTGATGCATGGCGGTCAAGTATGCAATGCAGGGCATCATGTCAATGAATGAACTCACAAAACATTGGTTTGCAGACTTTCTAGCTGTCGTTTGAGCTGCTTTCATAACAAGTGGTTCCATGGGATCTTCGCCCATTTGTAGCATTCACGGAATGTGGAAGAATGCCTATCAGACATGCCGAATGCCAAGGAGATGTGAGTGTTTGTCACATATAAAAGGCAGTATGATTGCTAATCTAACAATCACAAGCAGGCAAATCTATCTCTGTGCCATAAAATTGGCGATTCTGATTGGCGCTCTGGGGCTTTTCATGAACAAATTTCAAGCCGGATCCTCAGACGTATCATGTACGAGGAGTACAGTTCAAGCCATTGAGGGACGACCTCCCGAAAAGTATTTGGGTGTTTATTAGCAACCCAACAACATGCCGGTGACGGGGGCAGACGGCAGTGCTGGAGCTCTTAGAAACGAAACGGCTGACCTGGGTTCCCGCACCCTTTCCAGAAAGGCAGGCTGACGGTATGTTTCGTCACATGATTCAAGCGGCATGTTGCCAAGAGACCCAGGACGCGCATCCAAGTTATTGGTTTGGAACCATCAACAGAGACGGCGCGGGGTTTAAGTAATGGTCGCGCTGCCCTGGCCGTGTAGGGAGCTGATATGATCATTCGCCGTGTGGGTGTATCGCTGCTTCACCGACCGCATTCAGACTTGGGAAATTGGCTAGAGTTGATAACGGGCTGTGCAAATATGAAGATGTACTTTCCGAGCTTGTTGAATGGTTAAAATGCAAAAGATCAGCGCCAACAAAACTTCTACAAAGTCCAGCCGAAACATCAGCACAATACCCAACTGGTGTGCTTCACTTTATGGTCGTATTGCGAGGACAACGTTCTAGGCTATAACACATCAACATGGGTGTTTCCAAGACCTAACGTGAACAGAGGCAGCTTCATGTGGTTATCATGGCAAAAATCGTGAATTTCGTTTCGTAACGTTATTCTAGACTTCGTCATCTTCGGTGACGCTATTCCCGGAGCAGACGTGCATGCTTCTCCGGCTCGCCGCGCTAGCAGGAGCAAGAACGAATCCACGTCAAAGCATCCAGACGTGCCCTCCTCCCTTTACCGACAACGTTCACCACCCACGGCGAAGATTCATCCAAATCATCGCCGAAGATCCCATAGCATAGGCCGCCACGTGTCTAGGTATCTAGACTGAGCCGAGAGAAAACTCGGAAGAGTGTGAGGTAAGCATCTGACAAGACCGCCATTCTCGAAACAGGGTGGTCTCTCAGGGCATTGCCATATGCATTTTGGCAGTTTTCTTATTTGCGGACGGTACGGGTTACTTAGACCGAGTGGGTGAGTTGGCGATCTGATCCGGCCTTAGAACTGGCCACGCATGGGTGGGTGTCTTGTAGTGGTTGCCCTAAAAAGGATATGACAAATCGGCCGAAGTTGAGACCGTGACCCGGAGGGCTTCATCGAGGGTAGAAGGAGTTATCTGGCACAGCATCGTATCCAACAGCTAGCCTGCTTTTGAGATGGGAGATCTCCCGCCAAGGATGTTTCGTACTCATCATCGTATCGTATGGAACCCGTTGCGTCGTTTATTATGCCCAAGTCCGCCATCAATACTTCATGGCACGCTGCCCGCCCGCCACTTATCCAGCAAGCCAACATTCCATTCCTTGAAAACGCGTTCACTCGGCGGGAGCATCTCAGTACTGCTCCGCAGAACCTCCGCTGCTCCAGTGATATCCGCCGTGGGAAGATTCACCTCCTGCACGTCCGACGTCATGGTCTCCAGCATCGCGTCCGCCTCATGCTGTGGGATCTCCCGATACAACAGCTTGATAGCAGACCGCTTGCCCTCGCGCCCGGAGGAGGCATACGCGATGTTGCTGTTGAGGATCCACAGGTGCAACGAAGGAGACGAATCATCACTGCCGCTGCTTGCGGTCTGGGGCGACGAGAACGTCGGCACCACAACCGACTTGGACGAACCAGACCGCGACAGGGTTGCTGTCAGCGACGCAGCGAGACAGTCGGAGCTGCTGGGCGGGGTGCTCCCGACTGCCGTCCGGCATGACACTTGCCACTTGAAGAGAAGGACGGACGAGATGGCGACGTTGAAGAAGCCGACGTGGGTCTTGCAGCCGGAGCAGAAGATGTAGAGCATCCGCGGTGGAGGGTCCGCTTCGCCAGCCAGGACTGCTGAGCTGGTTTCTGAGCCGGCTTCGTAAGAGGAGCAAGAGAACTGCACAAAGGAGACGTAAGCAAAGGAGATGGTAGAAGCAAGAAAACGCGCGCGTGTTTGGGACGGTGCATGTCCCTCTTGATGATCCCGAGGCTTCCACGGCTCTGGAAGTCCCCAGTGAAAAGAAGAGGGTGTCTTCTTCCAAGCCCGCCGAACCCATCTGCAAGCAGAGGTTTCGGTAAGCCGGAAGCCTGCCGGGGCAGGAACGACGGAGTATCAATCTCGGGGCGGAGTATCGGTGACCACATCACTGAGCGGCAGAAATGCCGATATGGCCTCCTTCTTAATGCCCCGTTCAGACATGTCACTGGAGAACTTCACGATGAACAGACAACGAAAGCAAAATTGTCCACTTACCACGAGTCCCGAGCAGTCGGCTTCAGTGAACAGGAGAGACGTGAGGTCAACCAGACCGACGCCGTTCTGCGCCGCGATGCTCGAGTTGGCACCGTAGCCACGCTTGGCAAGGTGCTCAGGTTCGTGGCCGTGCTCATGATCCGTCGGCTTGTGGCAGTGCCAAAAGTCCATCATCTCAGCCCAGTTCTCGCTCGGCAGGTCCTTCCACTCCTTCGCCGTGCCCTCCGGCACTACCGTCGCCGCGCAGCCCCTGCAAGCCACCGCCGACTCCGGCAACAGGTCGGTTGCCGCCCACGGTACGGGCTCGTCCACCGGCCCACGTGCCGACGGCGGCGACGCCTCGGACAGAGGCAGGCGCCATGAGAGGACGCGAGAGCCCGGGTGCGGTGAGGGGAGGACGCCGTTCCTGGGCGCGACGACGTTGCCTGGGAGGGAGAACGGCGTTTGGGTGCCTGCGTGCGCAATGTGCAGCGTCGAACCGTCTGGAGAGACGCTGCCTTGCGTGCTTCTTTCGGCAGGTGAGGGAAGGGTCACTGCGACGGAGAGCTGGCGGATGTTTGCCAGGAGCTCCGCGTAGATGACCGGCGTGTCCTGGGAAGGCATTGTGGGCGAGCTTGGTTTGTCGGGGGCAGCAAGGTTTCCAAGCAACGCGCTTTGGCTGAGGTCAGATTTAAAGCTGGGTGAGGCCCGCGTCGGGTGAGGTGGAGTTTGGATGAACGCCGTGGGGCAAGAGACGCGCCTGGAGATGCCACAGCTCAGCGCACCTACCCCCGAAGCTTGAGCACTGCTCTTGCTGAGGATTTCAGTAATGCATGGACATTTTCATTGGAATTATGATAAACAACACAAGGTATCTTTGTTACAACCCGCAATCCCGTCGCTACTGATAAGTCCTTTCAAAAATAGAAAAGGAGAAAACCTGGTATCATCAAACATCAAAAATTAGGTCTCTGGGCGCCGTAACGTCCTGAGATTCGGTGGCCACTGGTGAAGCTCATACGCCGGAGCTGGCATGTTTCTCTGTTCGTCCACCGGTTGAAGGGGCGGATTTCGAATCCCTCTGAGATGAGCCAACTCAATAGGCCCTTCCGTATTCTCAGGCTCTCTTCCTTCCTGGTTGACTATTCTTCCTTCATTGGGATCGACCCTGGAATACGGCGGTAGCTCATCATCGACAGCAGCGTTGGGATCAACCTCCCGATGGACTGCAGGCTCGTCGATTCTCCGTAGGCGATACTCGCCCACTTCTCCACGCGCGCCCGCCCTCCTTGCCCGCTCAGTCTCGTCCTCGGGCTCAGGTGGATACAGTTCCGGCCGTTGCAGTCGGTGCCAGATCAATACCGCCCCGACGTAGGCGAGGCATCCGAGCATATGGCTGACGAAGGCGCACCACGTCAGGGCCGCGAACGAGGACCCGACCGCATGGTACGGAAACACGTCGTCGAATTCGTCCAGGGCCGCCTTCGCTTTGTACGCTGCCGCCGTTGTGATGCCCGAAGCGACGAGCAAGGCGAACAGTGCGAGGACTTGCGCAGCCGTCATTACGCGGTAGTGGGATGCGTTGAGGGCGTAGTGATGTCTCTTGGAGATGATCTGGAAGATCCAGGTGCCCATGTTGATTGCCAGGTAAATCCCGTAGGACGCCAGCGCATCCCGTGTCGAGGTGACGACGTCGGCCGTGGCAAACTCTGCTGGCGATGGTCCTACGAAGCGGCCTTCCGGGTCCGTTATTGGGCCGGCTTCCACATTGTCCTGCTCCCCTAGCCTGTCTTCGACGTCTTGGATGATGCTCTGCAGATCGAAAGCACTGCCGGGCGTTCTGTGTATGCAGCCCGCGAGCGCATAGCTGCTGTCGACATACGCCTCTTTGAAGCAGCAGCTACTCAGGAACCAAGTAAAAACAAATGTGCTCTGGCGCTGGCTCTCGGTGCGGCGATATACCGCCGACCACTTTTCCTTCACGTCAGTAACATGCGCGTTGTGTCGAACAGTGTATACTGACTGTCACGAGATGTATGTCTTCGCTGTTGACTGTCCCACCGACCTGATTGGCATTGTGAACCCAACCGCCGACGCAAAGCGGTATGATGAGTGCTATCGCAACAGCGTCGAAGAAGAAAGCAGCCCATATACACCGCCGCCTGATTCTCCTCTCGTCCTGCTTCGAGAAGATGAATTTCTGGGCGGCGGGTGCCGCATCCTCATCGGCGTGCGCATCCATCTCCAAAAGATGAGGCGGTGTGTCTGTCTAGACTCACTCGTAATCCTAAAAATCAGTAAAGCTCTCATAGAGCCAGAAAAACACACTCATAATCGTTCAACATGCCCAAGGGAGCCAGACAGAGACGCCCGGCCCTGGACGCGTGTACAACGAACGAGGTGCAAGGCTGGGAGGAGAAGCGCTCTGCGTCGTTGGTCGCCTCGCCCGGGGTTTGGATTGCGCGCCCTTCGAATGCCGCTTCAGTGTATTCGGGCAAGCGGCACAGCAGACGATACGACTCGCTGGTGCAGCTTCCATTTTGGGCGGCCTAGCTGTCAGCTCTGATAAGTCGGCAATAAAGATCTGCTATTCCCACCACTTGGTGGCTTGCTTCGATTACATTTCATCCAGACTGGGCAAATCTTGGGTTCTTGGAGGCCAAGTATCTCTTTGGCACAGAGATGATTGATTGCCAAGTCAATGCAAACACCTTGAAGCGCAGAGTCTTTGGACATGGAAGGTGAAGGAAAGTGCAGCGTCACGCCTGGAGGGTCTGGTCCAGGAACAGCAAGACGCACAGACCAGCTCAGTGGGTGACAGAAGCTCCCCAGTAACCGTGCTCACCTCCTCCCAAATAGGACTAGCGTGGGAGCTCCAAGGTCCCTCTCAGATTTCCGAATTTCACCAACCGGCATCCAAGTCCAACATTTCGATACGACAAGAACAGCCGAGCGAGACCCCGGATTACAGATAATCCCACGAGACGAATACCTCAAACGTCCTGATATCTTTTTTTTCTGCTGCTGCCCATCTGAGCCAGAAGTAACACCAATTCCCGAGTCCGTCCACCGAATCCAGACCGCAATCATGGCGACCCTCGGAGGCTACTTGAACAGTATGTCACGATCTTCCACCCCCCCCTCACAAGCCGCGACCATACATTTTCTAACGTACTCGGAAACAGAGAAGGTGCTCATTGTCACAGTCGACTCGAGAATCCTCGTCGGCAACCTCGAAGCGGCGGACCAAAACACAAACCTCGTAAGGCACTCCCATTCCCCGGTGCTCGCTCCCTCCTCCAGCAGCAACCAAGCCGGCTAACCAAGTCATGCGCCCAGGTCCTCAGCAATGCCCAGGAGCGCGTAATCCAGACCCCCGAGAGTGGCGAGCCCTCCGTCGAAGTCCCTCTCGGCCTCTACCTCGTGCGCGGCGACAACGTCTGCACCATCGGCCTCGTAGACGAGCAACTAGACGAGAGCATCAACTGGACTGAGGTCAAGGGATCCGCCATTGGAGGAACGAAGCACGTATAAACAGGCGAAAACTACGACGAAGGGATAGCGTGGCATCTGAGTCCAAAAGCAGGGGTTGAATTTCTTTTTTTAATTGCGAGCGGGATACCCGAGTATTGGGAAGATACGAGCCTGCCAGATGGAGGCCAAGACGCACATACACAAAATCACGGCGTTGAATGTTTTCTGGGTTGGTAGAGAATGAACATTTGGGTTCCTAAGGGGTATGCGCCTGCCTTTTTCTATCCAATCTCCATGCCAGTCTCAATGCTGTTGTGCTGACACCGAAACGAGAAGCCCCCGAAGACAGTCAGGGGTCGTCGCATTCTATACATTTCAACCAAAGATCCTCTTCATCAGATCATGCGCGAACAGCTCCTCGCCGGGAGACCCGACCATCCTGTTAATCCTGTTGCCTCTGCTGTAGCTGAGCCAGCCGCCGCAGTCGCCCGGCACCTCGGCCAGTGTAAGAACATCGACGCCCTCGCCGGTGGCATCGCTTTCGAGGGCCGCCTCAGTGTACTTGGCCCTGACTCTGCGGTCAATGATGTGCATTCCGCGCGTCCATTGGCCCGAGGTCTCGATGCGGATGTCCTCGGGCTCTGCGACGGGCTTCCACTTGGGGTCGGACTGTGTAATGAGGTACCAGACGGTGAGAGGGTCGTGTAGGGAAAGGCCGGGCTCCTCGCCGTTGCCCTCCATGGACTCGACCTTCTCAAAGGTCTTGGACATGAAGTGGTCAACCCACTGGCCAAGAGGGCTGCCTGCCTCGACGATGGGCTTGATTCGCTCAGTGAAGAAGTTCTTGTTCAGCAGGTGGGGCGTCGTGATGTCAAGGGGGAAGAGGGTCAGCTTGAGCTGCTTGGACAGCTTGGCCGGGTAGGGTGGGGAGACGACTTCTCCTTCGAGATGGGGGGCATGGTTGAGCGGGGGTTGGGGGAGGTCAGGGCGAAGACTCGGGCCGCCGCGACGGTATCGGCAAAAGTGTTGAATTCACCAACGGGGGTGATGTTTCCCTCAACATGGACGGCACCGCCCATGACACACAGCTCTTTCACACGAAGGAAGGTCTCGGGGTCCTCGGCAGCGGCGAGGGCGACGTTCGTCATGGGGCCAACAACGCAAATGGAGATGGTGTTGGGAGGGTTCTCCTTCAGGATGCGTAGAATCTCCTTGTGAGCGACCTGCTTGGCTGGTGTGAAGTACTGGTTGAAGGGGGATGGGTCGTGATCAACGTCCTTCTCTGTGTGGAAGAGTGCCTTCCATCTGTCGTCAGGGGTGAGGTGGGGGTGCCTCTCGTGAACACCGTGCAGACCATCAAGACCATCTGTATCTGTTAGTGTGTGATATAGCATCTGGTAGGCGGTGTTCCTCACGGAAGTAGTCAGCAGCCAGCTCATCATCCTCCAGAGGATGCTCTGCACCGACGGCCACAATAGGCTTGTAAGCCCTCAACGACTCGAAACCCTCGGGCTTTCCGTTCTCCTTGCGCCAGGCCAACTCCTTTTCCAAGACATGGAACAGGGCAACAGCGTTGCGCAGACAGCTGAGATTCGTCAATACTGAGAAATTGACCTGTAGCGGAATGCATACCTCTGAAGAGGCACGTTGCCGTATGTGACTGAAATCATCATGACCTCCAACTCCTCGGGGGAAGCCGCGAGGGCCAAGAGCATGGCGAGGACATCATCGATACCTGGCTTGATGATTAGCCTCGCTGTACGTCTCAATCTCCCGTTGGGGGTTCTCACCAGGGTCGGTATCGATGATCACACGGTTCTTGGGCGCCATGGCTAGGGATTGCTGGATATGCTCTTCTTATTCCCTTCTTTTTTTCAGATGAAGAGACGAAGTTGTTTCGTCTCAAGTCTTGATGGTTTGCGACACGATTGTAGATAGTATCTTGAAAGGGACCGTTGAATCGTTATATAACACCGGATCCGCTGAGTCAGGCGGAGTTCGACGGATATCGGCGGTGGGTAGTGGTTGACGGAGTTGACCGGCAGCAATTCTTAAATTCCTAACAGTGAAAGGTTCTTTGCTCTCTAGTTCGTCGTCCCGCAAGGGTTTTCTCGCATTGGTGACGGCGTTGCATAGAGATTCGGTAGGCGACGACCCCTCATTCCTAACTCTTCCTAACGTCGATGGTGGGGTTTAGTGGGAATCAGCGTCCTGGAGAGAGGGCCGCTAAGCCTCTTCGGGCGAGCACGGGCGAGCGATAAGGGAAGATAGGGGGGCAGCTGGCCCAGGCACCGCTGTCGCAGCTCTCTTATCGGGGAAATGGGATCTGACATGCGGCAAGTTGCAACTCAAGGTTTCCAACATTGGATGAGGTGCGGGAAGGAAAGCCTCGGGAGCTATGGAAAGGATCGTATTGGTGTCGCACACACGTGAGCCATGGCTATTTTTACTTTGAACTTAAGTGATAGCTATGATGTAGCCTTTTGTCTGTCCATGTTCTGGCGTTTTCTCTCTCTCGAGGCAAGAGCCAGCCACAGCCCTCGGCACCTGATTGTGTCCTTCTTCAGCAGGGGAGCTCCCATCTGCGGCACCTTCCGGAGTTATCAAAAAGCCGCCTCTCTACTACATCCAATCAGAAGCTCGAGAGTAAGACGATCACGTGTGGGCAGCTACCCAGTCAAGAGGCCACGTGACCTCTGCGACCTCTGCAGCGTGCAATTACTCCGAGCCCCGTGCTTGGACGACGGATCCTAGCGTCCCGGAGGTCCCTTCCATTGGAATTGCGAAGCTGTCACTTTGAAGGTGGCCCAGGAAATTACATAACAAGGCCCTGGAGAGATAACCTCATCCTGTCCACTTCTCCAGCTCAAGCTCTGGAGAAACAACAAGCTCGACGATCGGTCGTTGTGACTGCCTCAAGGTAAGTGACAATTTTTCTGCGCTTCAATTCGATTGTCTCTTCAGCCTTGCGAATCACCCATTCCCCTCGTTATTTCTTTTTGCTACACGCAATTTGGTCTGGACACCTCTCCGTTGCCGGTGTCTTTGCCTTCCGCTTCATCTCAGCTCTCCGGCCAGGCCAGAAACACATCCCTGGGGCACCTGCGACCTGCGGCAACGACACCAAACCCGATTCGTAATTCCCACTCTTGGGGGATTCGGATGCACACCGGGTACGGTGCAGCAGCGCAGCAACAGGAGCATCAGCAGCAGCAGCGGCAGCACCTCTGCGGCGGTCGGGTCTTGAATCCGTGACGGGACCCCTTCCCTTGCCCGAGTCCTGGTCTGTCAGAAATCCCCATTGCTGCCACCTTAGTGGACTGCTAGCACCAAACTGGACCACCGGACGACCACACCCATTGGCGCCCATTGGATATTTGCTGAGAAGCCACCTGGTAACTTTTTTTGCCTGCTCCTTGCTCTTGCCAAGCTACCTGGCATCTGAACACGACATCCTACCAGTCTTTCAATCGCGTGGTTGAAACACCTCTTTCATCACCCTTTTGCCTCTCTTCCCTTCTTTTGCAATTTTCACACCTTCCCGCCCCCATCACTCCTGCACATTATCTGCATCGAGCCATCAATTGTTGCGCCCGATTGCATCCCTCTGTATGTGCCCATCCGCGCCTGCCCCAGCTACCCTGGATGAGTGCATCCTACTCAAAGCTTAACTCAAATCTTGCCTCGATGCTAACTTCACATTGAACAGACATCCCATCCTCTCCGCTTCTCCCACATCAGTGAAGCACGAAGACACGCCTTGTGTTATCTCGGCATAGGTTTCGGTACTGCTCCGATAACCCACCGTCTTCGATCGCACCTTGCGAGCTTAATCAACAAACCCCTTAATATCCATTGCAAAGCGAGTGCCTCGAGCCTCCAATACTATTCACAATGCCCACTTCCGAGTTCCTCACGACCCAGACCATGGGCGGGTACCTGGTGGTTCTTGCCCTGGCCGGAGGTCTGACTTACTACTACATGGCCGAGAAGAACGGCAAGCAGATTGCTTCCAAGGGAGTCAAGCCATACGTCGAGCCGCGCAAGGATACCAATGCAAAGAAGCAAAGAAAGGCTGCCTTTGCGTCACAAAAGCCTGCAGAGGACAAGGCCTCTTCCACTGCAGTTGCCAGCGACTCAACCGCTTGGCTGAGCAACGACCCTGATGAAAAGGTCGACAACAATGACTTTGCCAAAAGAATGGCCGCCGCAAAGGAGGGCAAGAAGTTTGATGGCAAGTCTTCTGGAAACAAGGAGAAGAAGCAAAAGTCCGTCAAGCAGTCCCGTGCTGTTGAGAAGCCCGTTGAGGTTGCCGAGCCGGAGCCCGCTCAGGCCCCTGCCGTCGAGGCCGTTGAAGAGTCTCCCGCCGCTTCCCCCGAGGTTGCGCCTGTCGACGCCAGTGGAGTCAGTGACATGCTCGAGCCCGCCGCTGCCGGCCCCTCCGTCCTGCGCCTGACTGGCACCGAGGAGAAGGCCACCAAGCCCAAGAACCAGAAGGTCCCCGAGAAGGCCGAGACCAAGAAGCAGCGCCAGAACCGCCAAAAGGCCGAGGCCAAGAAGGTTGCTCGCGAGGAGGAGGAGAAGGAGCGCAAGGTCAAGCTCGAGAAGCAGCTCCGCACCGCTCGCATCGCCTCCGGCACCCCCGCCAAGGACGGCTCCCAGTTCATGGCTGCTGCCAACGGCAAGAACTCCTGGACCGCCGGCAGCCCCAACGGCGCCTCCACCAACGGCAGCTCTGCCGCCGTCCAGCCTCTCGACACTTTCGACGCTCCGGCCCAGAACGGCACCTCCGCCGCTCCCGCTGCCGCTCCCGCCCCGGCCTCTGACAACTGGATCTCTTCCCTGCCCTCTGAGGAGGAGCAGATGGAGCAGCTCAAGCAGGAGGATGAGTGGAACACCGTCTCCAAGAAGTCCAAGAAGGCCAAGAAGGAGGTCCAGGCTGCCGAGCCCGAGGCCGAGGCCCCCCTCGCCGCCGCTCCCGCCCCGGCCCAGTCTCGCCCCATCGCCCAGGCCGTCCAGAAGCCGGCTGCGGCCAACGGCAAGGCTGCGAAGCCTGCTCCTTCCTACGGCTCTTTCTCCGCTCTCAGCACCCAGGAGGAGGAGTGGGACGTATAAACGGTCACGCACCCTTATTGTTCTCCAGGACATTCCGCCCTAGACGCACGCTCCTACATCATATCCCGTCACCGGGCGTCGTCTGACTGTCACTTGTTATTTTAACTGTACAATACTTCTTCCTGGAGTGCGGACCAACGAAAAACTCTCTCACATGCATCCCCTTTCGACGTCATGGAGGGGCGCCGAACTCGAGTTGATGGCCTCCGCGCAAGGCGGAGGCGTGGCCGGGGAAGGCACGTGGCTTGCCATCGGCCTATCGCGCACACATACAAAAAAGATCTCAGCATCGGTATGGGATCTGGAGTTGGGGGACATTGGCCAGCGGGCTAAGTGATTTGCACATGCTTTTTTCTGTTTCTCTCTATTTCGGCTTCGAGACCTGACGTGTGACGAAGCGGGGGATGACAACGACAGATCACGATGTCGACGAAGGCAGGTAGTTGGGTCTCGGGGCAAAAACGAACAAAATGGAACCTCTCTTAGGACAAAATTGGTTGAATCACATGGGAAACGGCCATGGCACGTCTGTCGTTGTGTGTTTAGCGCAGATTCCCGCAAGATACTTTCAATAGGTTTTTTTTCACCCGTCCTGCGTCTTAAGCCATGCACGTCTTTCCGTCGTGAACATCATTTTCCGTTGTGCCGACTTTGAATATTCCCCCTTACGGACCCTTCCGGGGTCGTGCCGGCTGGATGTAATGAGCTGCGACCCCACGTTCATGCGATGCACGACCAAGTCCTGTGACGGAAGGCTCTACAGTTTTTTTTTTTTTTTTTTTTTTTTTTTTTTTTTTTTTTTATTTTTTTTTTTTTTTTGCACGGGATATGGTTGCGACTGCCGTTCACCAAGCACGAGTCGACGAGACGGGGGTAAGCTGTCTTGTCCAGCATGTGAGAGAGAAGTCCGGGTCCGGCCCAGGCCCAGTTGGCGGAGGGACGGGAGTGCAGCTGCCGGCGCCTACCTTAGGTACGTGTGGGGGGGTTTGACCACGCGCGCGAGATTGACTGACCGCCCCTTTGCGATGGACGATGGTGATATCCGTGGTCGATCTGCGCGAGATCGTTGGGATTCGAGACATGCATGACGCCGGGCTGATGCGGGTTGTAGGTTGTGTGTGGTGTGTTGTTGCAGCTGTTCGTCTAGTTTGGTCGGTTGGACTGACTGGCGGATGGATGCTCTGCGAGATGCATAGGGGGCTACCTAGGTTAGTAGTTTAGTTTGGCAGTGGCGGCGGTGGTGTTTGTGTCGAATGGCGGGCGGAGGACGGGAGGATGGGATGGGCGGCTGCGGAGGTTCGGGGACCGGTTGAGAGCAGTGGGGACGGGAGGGTGGCGGCGGCCGGTGGTTGTATACTACCTAGTCGGACTTTTGAGAGGTGTTTTTCTTTTTCTTTCTTTATGGAGTTATGGGATTATGGGATATGGGTCCGTTGGTTTGGACGGGTGCGTGGGATGGAGGGAGATGTGTTGTGCAGGAGACGATGTCGGGGGTGGAGTCTTATGTTGCATCGTACTTGGTGCGGACGACGACGACAATGACGATGATTGACGATGAGTGCTTGTGGATGCTTTTTGGGATCTTGGGTGAGGGATTTGGACGGCATAGTTTGTTGCAAAAAATGCTGTTCCAAGAGGTCAGGTATCCGAGTCGAGACGGGTACTGAGCCGTTCTTTTGTCCGATGTCTAGTTTTATTTTGTAGACCATAATCTCATCAACACTGTATGCACGGAAGTTTGCGCAGGCAGCCTCTGCATTGCATGCACCTAACCTCCTCACATCATCATGTCCCGTACGTCGTCCCGGAACGTTGGAAGTTCCGCGTTGGATTTGGATATTGACGTTGTGTTTTTCCTCCTGGTTGCTAGTCGCGACCCGGAAGATGGGGGGGAGGGGAGGGGGCGTCGTCGCAGCATCACGGGCCCCCCTCCTCTGGAGGAGGGAGGATCTACAGGGTTTCGTTAGATGACGGGATCGTGCTAAGTTTATTTTTACATTGCGTTAGGTGACGAGATTCTAGTGAGATCGCTGCTTTCTCTTCTCTCTCTCTCTCTCTCATGTTTACATGGTCTTGGCACGCGGGATTGCGCGCCTTCTTTCTTAGTTTCCTCTCGCCGTCCGAGGAAAGGAAGGAACGAGGCATTGCTTAGAGTTGGTGAGTGTACGTACGCCTTACCGCAGTATATGTAAGTCGTCTCTTGTTTTTGTCATGTTGGGGGGGAGGAAGGTTCATGGGATTTGGGGGAGATGGGCGGGTTTAGTGATGTGGTTCGTTCAGCCGTAAAGGCTATTCAGGAGGCTCACGGGAGGGAAAGTAATCGACTGGTGGGCTGCCGCGGGAACTGTGTGCAAGGTGAAGTGAAGTGGTGCCGATGAAGGTTGCGGCGGCAGGCGAGGTTGAGATGGAGCGGAGGCCGGGTAAAGTGGCTCTGTGTTGGCAGGCCTGGCATTGACAGGCGAGCGAGCAAACGAACGACAGTGATGTGGAGGGTGGGGGGAATAATACGATGAGATGGGGATTTGAGTGTGATGTTATCCTCATGCGCTTTCCTTTACTCTTCTTTCTTTTCGCCACAAGTTGCTGTTGGTCGGGGGGGACGGTGGTTTCTCGAAACCTTCGTCATCGTTTCCCGGGCTGTCGGTGATGGACGTCCCATGACGATTGCACAACAATGATGTATTCCTCGCTGTCCTCGGGGAACGCATTCTGAAGATGATCGACGTCTAGAAGAAAAAGGATCGACGTTGAATTCCGAGGAATCGACTGGCTAGCGCGAAACGCATTGTCACATTGATCAGCTCTGTAACCTCTTTGAACAGCGTAGGCTAAAGATTGTCTAAAATGGCATGCGTCTTGTCGATATCTCGGCGAATGGGGTGATCAACTGGAGGTTGACGGTACGGCGGTACATTGCGCATGGCACGGGTCCTGTTGGTGTGGTGAGGGAGGGGATGTGGGAGGGAACCTAGGTAGTGTAGGGGAGCAAGGGAGGTGTGGAAACGACAGGGCATGAGTATCGATAGGCGTCGATAATATCCCTCCAACGAGGGTCCCTTGTTTGAGGGTTCGATACGCCCCGAGGTCCCCTCGTTCGCTGTCTGTCAGAAGAGCAGAGAGGCCTGTGCCGACGAACACTGGTAACGAGAAGACAGAGACAGATGCCGGAAAAGTGAATACCTTGGGGGAAATGGGAAAATTAGGTGCTTTGGCGCGCCAAACGCTGAGGCGCACGTCTTGTCTCATGTCTCCCATTCCCTTAGCGACCAAGACAAGCCAGGACGCCCCTCAGGCCGACGCTACGCCAGAGACAGGCAGCTCGCGCGGGAAAAGTAGCGAAGGAAAACGTGCAGAGTGGCCGGCCGCCAGGACGACACCGCCTCCGCGCGCCCGCGGCGCCGTTCGAGCCGCCATGGGAACGAATGGTCACTGCGGGACGTTCTCGGGGGCGCGGACGGCCGAGAGTGAGACAAGCAACGGTCTGGCTGATAATTCATGGGTGAGTTTTGGGTGGTAACTGGTCCAAGGCGTGTACCGAGCCAAGTTTGGGGTGGAAATTGGGTGCAGAGGAAATTTCATTTGACCTCCTTTTTTTCTTCTCCCCTCTAATCGACATCACCCGACTCTGACACCAATCTTGGCTTAGATAGACTACCGTCGACTGAAGAATGCCAGCGAGCCACTATCGATTAAGTGATGGATTGCTCGATGCGAGTGGGCGGACGGAACAATAGTCTGTCGACGACGCGAGGAATTATCGCCCAGCGCGTGTTGAATGCGTAAGGGCGCGACACGGCGTAAATTGGCCGAGTTGCAGATTCATGACTCCGGCAGCAGCACCCAAGGCCTTGGGCGGGGGGAACACCCTCGCATAGTGTCAGTGTCGGGCGGGAATGGGTAAGGGATTGAGGCGATGAGGGTTCGGTAAGAGCGCATGGTATTCAAGGTCGAACGCCGGGTCAAATCGAGGGGGCGTTGTCGGGGGGAGGGAAGTCACTGGTACTTGCCAGTGGCTGTTTCTCTGGAGGACGTCGAGTGGTGGACAGATACACACTCACAGAGTGCGTGATGGATGGGTTGCTTGGCCCATTGGGATCTTCTGAGCCCCGAGTCGGACAGCTTTGGCGGGCATATTTTGATGTGCGTGACAACACACTGTCATGGACAGAGAGATGCGCACATCTCCCCGGAGACACGGACAGGTGTTACAGGGAAATTCCCCCCTCAAACCAAGAATTGAAGGCATCTTGGCCGGTGCGTTGGCGGAAGATTCGAGGCGGTCGAGGTGGAAACATGTTGGACGTGGAATCGCTGCGATGCGCTGTAATGCGCGAGTTGCACCAATCCTCGTCCTCCCCGGGAGCACCTCCTCGTCCTGGTTACGGGCGACGGGCTGACGCACTGGACAGGCACAGGGCCCCTGGGCGCTGCTTGGCTGCGTGCGAACCTTGCCTTGCTCTTACTCTTGCTGTGCAGGCACAGGTAGGATGTAGGGTAAGGTAGGATGTGTTCCAACATCGGCTGCGCATTCGTAGGTCGGTGGTACTGCCCGACATCCGTAGGTGGAAGGTAAGGCGCCATCACCGCTCCCTCCCCCCGCGTCGAGTGTCGAGTGTCGAGTGTCGAGTGTCGAGTGTCGAGTGTCGAGTGTCGAGTGTCGAGTGCTGCTGTCCAACCTCCTCAAACCCGAAAGAGGCAGATGGCGCACGTTGGAGGTGCAGAGAGATGCATCTTGTTCCACCTCACCTCAGTCGAGTAGAAACCCCACACTGCGCCGCTGTCTTTTGCTATTGGCACACGGCGCATGGAGCGCGCCGTATCTGGAAGTTGCGGTGCCCTGTCCCCCCAATCCACGATCCTCTCGACGACGGGGGTCAGGGCCCCTCATCGCTTGAATCTGTGGAGGCCCCTGGGACCTGGATGGGGGGAGAGGGCCGCGGTCGCAATCTCTCGCAGACTGCAGTGATTTCCACTGGAATTTGGGACCATTGAGCCATGCCATTGGCGACATTCATTGGTGACGGGGCACTGAAGCAACAAAGTACCCGATACCTTTCATTACCTTACCTCACTTCCCCCTCCATCCACCCAGCAGCAGCACCCGTCCACAGGCACTGCTGCGCTGCTGCTGCACCAAGCCCCATCCCTCCACCGTCCATCCTCCACCCACTCCCCCACCCCCCCCCCCCCCTCCTTTCGTTCCAGTGCCAGACCCAGTACGGATACCGTTGATTCGAGCACCGCCAGTGGCAGCACCAGTGGCAGCACCAGTGGCAGCACCAGTACCAGCACTAGCGACCAGCACTCCCGACTCCCGTCTCTCATTGCGCAAGCCTCTGCCTCCCTTTTTCGAAACGTCGTCTCTGCTTCTACTACCTACTCTCCAACAATTCGGTCCAATTCGCCTTGCTTTTCTCCCGACTCCCGCTATCCTCTTTTCTTTTGCTTCTAGCCATCCTCAACTGCCTACCCAACCAAGCAGCTGGTCACTGCCAACCCAACAACCCCCATGTGCCAGATCTAACCTTCTCACTGCTCACGCGACGCAAGCCCCCGGCATCACCATCGCCATCATCTGCTCTGCTCCTCCTTCTTCCTCAGTCCGTCCGACCACCCGCATACACCCCGTCCATCCCTCGCCCGGCACACCCCGAACGCCCTCTCTGCGCTACGGTCCCGGAACAGACAACTCAGCACAATTACACACTCACCAAGCACAACCAAGAGGCGTCTTACCTTGCAGAGGCCCAACTCTCTCCCTCGAGCCACCCACGCACACCCCTCGAAATAGCCGTCTGGTGCTAACCTTGAAACCCTCCCGTCCGCCAAACCAATCCTCGATACTCCCGGCACCCAGGGGGCCGCACAGGCCGAGCCACTCTTAAAGCAATTGCGCCTCCGTACCGAAACTGTGTCTTGGGCTGCGCGCCGGTGATTCACTTCAATGGCGCTTTAAACTTCTCTGGCGCTGGCACGCGGTCCCTTCCTTGGACCATCACTCAGATCACTCACCTCGCCCTGCCTAACTACGACACTACCTACTCACCCACCGAGTACTTGCAACAAAACTGCTCGCCGACTGCCTAACCAACCATAACCTTTAACCTCGACATTACCGCAGACACCTATCCGCCCTCGTGGTCCCCGTTCCTGTCACCTCTCCCACCAAAGAGCATAGACATCCTCTCCCCACGAATCGCCACGAGGCACTACCTTCCCACGCACACACACCCCGTCTATAATACCCTCGACAACCTCCACCACCCACGGCACCTCAGCATTCGATGTATACGTGCACCCACGGCCGCCGACTACTCTCTGTTCATTCTCCCCTAGCCGGGGTTACGGCCAATTCGTCGCCATCATGTCGTTACCAGTCGCTATCCAGTCGGCCATTTTCTACTACCTCGCTTGCACACCATGTAACGAGATGAAGGCGTTTAGGAAGGCGAAGAAGAAGGCCAAGGAGGAAAGAGAGGTCAAGAGACGCATAGAAATGGAGCAGCCGGGACTGTACCGTCATCCCGACCCCTTCCACACCAACCCCTACTGGGCCGAGGAGATGGCCATGGGACCCCACCTGCCCAAGAAGTCGGCAAGCAAAAACGCCAGCCAGAGAGGCCTGCAGAGTGCCGGCCGCGCGAGTACCGCCGCGAGTTTTGGATGTGCGAGCACCGCCGCCGAGAGCACCGTTCCCGTCAGCCCGACAATTAGCCAGGAGCAGGCACGGAAACTGTCTGGCGATGGGTGGAACAGGACGCTATACCAACGCGAAGACGAGGAGCTGTGGGGCCACAACCTGTCTGGCATGGGCCACAAGCTCATGGACAACATCGTCGGGGCAGGCAAGACGGCGGGGCGCTACGTTGAGGAGAAGCTAGGTCGCGAGAAGGCCATCACGGACGAAGATCGCGAGAACTTCTACACCACGCCGAGGAATCCCCCAGTCAACGACTACCACCCCCCAATCGTCGGAAGCAAGCCTTCTCGTCCCGACGCCCTCAAGTGGATGTTGCAGCCGCCGCCACCAGCCAAGCTCATGGAAGGCCGAGTACCCGTCACCAGAACACACAGCACCAGCACCGTCGGCAGCAGAAGAACCATGGCATCTGAGGAGCCTCCCCTTGACAGGCTCGTCCGCGAAAAGGCCCTCCAGAAGAAGCTGCGGCAGGCGGAGAAGCCTCGCCATGACGAGACCCCCTCAGAATCGGAACTCATCGACTCGCTTATCGGCTCAAGATCTAGAAAGTCAACGGTCTCGAGCAAGGGCATGTCCAACCGCAGCCGCAGCCTCTCGTTGGAATCCGAAGTATCATCAGACGGCGAACTGGTAGAGAGAAGACGCAGAGCCCGCGCCAGACGAGTCCCCGCCACGCCGGAGGAGACGTCTTCAGACGAGGACGACTACGTCCAGCACCGCGCTTGGGACTCGTTGGGACACGCGAGCCCTCCCCGGCGGCCCAAGCTGGAAACAATCGGCAGCTCCCGGTCAAACACCAGACAGGCATTGAAGGCACGGCCAAACGGCACCAGACCTAATGCCGCAGCCAAGGACTCCGATATCACACCCAAGGCTTCGACCAACCCGATTGTCCTCAAGTCGGATGAGAACACACCGACTACACCAGCAACCATATCATAACACGTCCCCAGGGACACAAAACTTTCCTTTCCTTGTGGCCCCATTTGCCACTTTTCCATAGGGGGCCATCAACTGCATTATTACAACTTGGGGGGCATAGCGTTCAGGCAAGGGCATCTGCATTACAAAGGATTGGATCGGCATCGGCGTTGAGATGTGCGCAAAAGCAGCAAGCAGCATACGGAACATGATTTCTTGATTTTCCCCAAAAGGAGGATTGGTTTGGGTTGATTTTCTTTTTTCTTGCTCGCCAAGGGACAGACGACCTTTTATTCAGTCTGATCCCTCATTCATTCTCCTTTCTCACTTTGACACTTGGATGCGCACATAGATGCGATCAAGCTTCCACTTCTTTTTCAGCTTCCCTTTGTTATGGCATGCTAGCAAGCAAAATAGGAACATGAGGGTATTATCTCTTTCCGTGACCATTTTTCTCTTTTTCCGTTGCCACCGACCTGATGTCTCTTTCCCAACTATGATGAACGCCCGCCCCGTCTTTTAAGTAATCACTTGGGAAAAAAGCGGTAGGTATCCTCCGTCTCGTCTACAAATGCATGCCACCATCCTCATCATCATCCTGACCAAGGCCTCTCATCTGTTCCTCCATCGCCCGCCGAAGCTCCTCGTCCGTCAGCCGGCCACCGGTTCCATTCGCCCGCTGGCCCGGCTGGGCATCAAGTTGGATCTCGCCGTTGCGTATCGTGCCCGTCTGGAAAGTGCCATCCAACCACGCAGGGTGCGCGCTCGGCGCAGCAGCACCCGCGCCGTTTGCAGTCCTCTCCTCCTGCTCCCTCGCAGCAGCCAATCCGTTCGTCGCCGTCGCCGTCGTCGCTGCAGCAGTAGTGGTCCCGTTCACGCCCGTTCCATTGGTGGCTTCCTGCTTGGTGTCCCCTTCGGCATCGACCTCCTCCTTGCTGCGGAACTCGTTCCAGCTGTGCCCGCGCTCCTCGACCTCCGCGCGGATGATGGCGACGCGCTCCTCCATGCGGGCGATGACGGCCTCGTTCTCGCGGATGGCCTCGACGCAGTCCGGGTCCGGGCGGCCGGCGGCGGCGTCGGTGGCGGCGTCGAGGGTCGTCGCGGCCCCCTCGGCGAAGGGCTTGAGCTGGGCGTTGGAGTACTGCAGGTGCAGGATGGAGTTGCGGATCTCGAG
This sequence comes from Colletotrichum camelliae, assembly GCA_018853505.1. Lineage (NCBI taxonomy): Eukaryota > Fungi > Ascomycota > Sordariomycetes > Glomerellales > Glomerellaceae > Colletotrichum > Colletotrichum camelliae. The sequence goes on from JAELVL010000001.1 coordinate 4,054,840, forward strand.
GACCTTGAGGTGCAGGGTGGGCAGGGAGAGGTCTTTGAGGGCGGCGGCGAAGCGGGTGGGGGATATTGGGGCGGTGTCGGCGGAGGACATGGTTGCGCTTGTGTGGTGTTGTGTTTTCTTTAGTTTTCTTTTTCTTGTGGTTGATGAGATGAGAGTCGTTGGGCGAGGTGCCGGGGAAGACGTCGAGGTGGTTTTGGTGGAGGACGGTGTTCCGGTTGTTGGGTTGAGAAGGTGTGACGTAGGTGAAGGTAGGCGCGATCGTGCGCTGCTTTGGCGATGGTCGTTGCAGGAGCTTTGGTGTAGAAGCGTAGTGGTAGTGTTGCGTAGGTAACGTACCTAGTGTGACGGACAACTTCCTGCCAAACCTCGGTGCTGGGTTCTTGCTAAGCAACAACAACGGCAAGAGCAGCAGGAACAAGTTGCCAGCTAGGTAAGGTAGGTACGCAAACCGCGGGGTGGAAGGTTCCTGCAGTGGGGTTACCAACAGGGGAGGGACACTGGAGGGAAGAAAGGTTAGAGGGTGTGGTGTTACGACGCCCCTACCGACATCATCCTTATCGATAACGACCAATCGCACCTTGAGGGTCTACATGAATGACTAACCTCACACCACGCCGTGGTCCGGAACAGACCGCCGCCGAACCGTTGGTGCGGCCCTGATTCCGTCACTCAAAGAATTTCTGGAATCGATGACTTGCTTCCAGTGCACACACACATCGAACCACGCAGCATCGAAAGCCTCGAGAGGAAGTGGGAGCCTTTGTCCCCATCAAGACGGGAAACAACCCCGGAACACCTGATTCCTACCGCATCCCGCACTCGGCACCGGCGCATTGAGGAGTGAACAAGCTCCCCAGTGCGCTGCAACGACCGGCCCGAACGGGGCTCCCAGGAGCCATGAATACCTCACTCATCCTCCCCGCGCGATCCCTCCTCAACCTCGGCCTGCGCGCAACATGCCGCCGCGCCGCTGCCAACAGCTCGGGCTCCTCCCCGTTGCGACTCCTCTCTACGTTCTCCGCCCCACGCGTCACGAGGTCACCATGGTCACCGATCCATCGTAACCTGTGGCCCTCGCCCGCAGCGAGAGCGACGCAACCCCGCTACGCCTCTCCTCCTCGACATCTGCCGAGATCATCCGCGAGTACGAAGACCTCCCTTCAGACTACAGAGACAAGACCGGCCTCCCCTTCCGCGAGAAAGACCTCACCGCCGCCGAGGTCAAGGCCGTCTTCGGCCCCGCGATCAAAGTCAACGGCGCCAACCGCCTCCTCAGAATCCTCCACGGCCGCCGCGTCGCCGGAACCCTCGACGACCCGATCTTCACCGTGAACACCGCCGTCTTCGCCCCCGAGCATCGCGCCGCCGCGCTCGAGTACCTCCGCGACACCGTCCCCGTCGACGAGATCCTCAACGCCGGCCTGCGCGCCGAGGACGAGCTCGCCCAGCTGGAGAAGGAAATCGCCGGACAGGCCGACGGCGACGCTGCCGCCGATACCGACTCGGGCAAGACGTCCCTCAGAAACAGCAACAAGGACAACACCTCCACTCCTGAGGTCAAACCGGATCCGGTGTACGGCTACAGCGTCATGGACGCCATCCGCGCCAAGAACCAGGCCAAGGCCCGTAAGGAAGAAGCACGTCTCGCGCGCGAGGCCGCGGAGAAGGGCCTGCCCCCACCAGGGCCCGGCGGCGCCGTCGCCACGGTCCCCATCAAGCGGCCGCCCATGAGCCCGCGCATGCAGAAGTGGCAGGAGCAGGGGACCTCTGGACTCGAGGACGTGCCGGAGCTCACCCTCTTCGAGCGCCTGCTGCCCTCCTACGCCGTCGTCGCGCTCCTCGTCGGCGCCCTCGCCGCCGTCGCCATGATCTACACCCCGCCCCACGACACCGAGCGGCTGTACCCGGAGGTCTCGGCTTCCACGGCGACGGTCGGCTTCCTCATCGGCCTCAACGCCCTCGTCTTCGCCGCGTGGCACGTCCCGCCGCTGTGGGGCTTCCTCAACCGCTACTTCATCATGGTGCACGGCATGCCGCGCGCCGTGTCGATGCTGACGGCCAACTTCTCGCACGCGTCGCTGAGCCACCTGGCGACCAACATGGTCGGCCTGTGGTTCGTCGGCACCGCGCTGCACGACGAGGTGGGCCGCGCCAACTTCCTGGCGATATACATGGCCTCCGGCGCGCTCGGCCTGCTGGGCAGCCTGACCATCTACTCGCTGCGCGGCATCCTGACGGTCTCGACGGTCGGCGCGTCGGGCGCCGTGTTCGGCACCGCGACGGCGTTCTGGATGCACCGCTTCGACACGTTCAAGATCCTCGGGTTCCCGCCGGACCCGATGAACGGGCCGCAGGGCCTGGGCTTCCTCGCGGTGCTCGTGGGTGTGCACATTGCCGCGCTGTTCGGGAAGGGCAAGCAGACGATCGACCTGACGAGTCACTTGTGTGGAATGCTGGCTGGGTTGGTGGGCATTGAGCTTGTTACTGGCAGGAAGGAGGTTCCCCGGGCGAGGGAGGATCTCGTCAAGGATGCGCCCCCGAGGGAAGATGAGGATGTGAAGGCGGTTGAGGACGTGAAACCGGATGGGGATGTGAAGGCGTAAAGAGGTGTGCGTGATGTAGTAGAGTAGAGTAGAGTGAGTGATATGGGGCAGGGGATGATGGATAGATACGTCCTATCTGTACTACTATATAGTGTACGCAAAATACCACTTTTCAGTTTTCAGCAAATTGCTTCATGTCCTTGAGGCGCTGCCGAGGTTCAGTGTCGTGGCCAAGGTTCAGTGACGTGGCCGAGCCTCTTCAGCTGGTGAGAGGAGGCGGTCTGGGGAGTCCTATTCGTCGTCACGTACTTCCGCCGTCGGCTTGTTATATGAGGAATACATAGAAGCCAGCCTTGCGATGAGAAAAGAAGATGAGTACCCGAGCACCTGCTAGCCGCAAGGCACAGAGGATCTCGTTATCAAATGGCCATTGACTGATCAGTGCGCAATCGATCTTGGGTACCAGAAAAGAGAGACTAACCATAATCAGTCTTTTTGTACCCAGAAAAATACCCCGAAGCTTGTCCGCGCCGCGTATTCAAAAAAGCATCCTTTACGCAGGTGTTTTGAACTTGAGTTCATAGAGACGTATATCGGGCCACCAGGTACTTAGCCCCAGCATGTTGAGGAGACATTACTTGGTGGATTACTGCAAATCATAACTTGCATGGGACTCGTTATACTTTTGATGACGAAGCAATTAAGGCTTGAACAGGTCTATCCGCTTGCATCATTACAATAGAACCTTGGAGAGAGTGAAAATCAACCCGTCTCTAAAGACTCGAGTCTAGTAGATGGCGATTCTCCCGCAAATCAACGAGTTCCAGTGGATTGTCACAGTAGGTTCAGTTGGAAAACAGTCACCCACTGCCGCCCTTTAGCCATGACGCTCGACTCTCGGTCCAGTCTTGTCACAAGTATAAAAGTAAACACTGGAATTGACTATACGACGTGTTATCCAATTAAAGCCACCGGTTGTGGTGTCGTTTTTGAATGATTGCAACTCCAGCGATCCCGCTCGTAACTAGAGCATCAAGTATGGAGTCATTGCCTGCTTCACTTCGCTGGGTCCCCTCCACGTTTGGCTTTGTCTTTCCCAATTGATTGGGAATCAAATACGTAAATATGCAGTGGACGAAGAGAAGGTGGCTAACTGGACTGAAAGCGAAACGACCAGAGTGGCCAAGGTCTGGACGGAGAGATTGGCGTCTCGATGACCGGAACAATTCCCAATCTACAACAAGAAAGATTGTGTGATTTGATTCAAACTTGGAATTTCTCCTATTAAATAGTTCCTCGATCTTTCTGCATGATGACATGCTCCGTGTACCGCCTGAGCTGGATTTCTGGGATGTACATATTCAGCTCTGCCATGCTGCAAGCCTTGCCTCAAGCAGGGGAAATGCTGAACTCGAGGTGTACGACTTCGCTCATATCCTGACTTGGAAAACGGGCCAACGGCGACACAGAGGTTTTGGTCCGGCTGCGATAATGTCGGCCGAGTCTTCAGATTACACTGCCTTGCCGTCTGCCATCCTTTCCACTGGGTTATTTGGCGAATACATACGAATCCGATCGTATTGAAAGACTTTGAAACGCTGGGTTCAGTTATGATCTCCGATGTGGAGCCTTAGAGGATAATACTTCGGAAAAGACCGCAATGAGCAAATATGTTGATTGTCTGTTCTGTCTTTCCTCAGTTCTTGACTTGAACATTATGTAGCCTTTTATATAACTTAAACTCTCTCGTCAGGATTGAGCATGATGATAATAACCCTCCTTCCCGGCCGTGAGATATCCCCTGATCAGGAGAGCCATCGTGCTACTACGTCTTTTGAAGGCAGCTCAACCCCTTCCGTATCTGTTATAGAAAGCCAGCTCAGAGCAGAACTTGTTCGGTGATTGTAGAATCATGCAGTCTTGATGGTTTGGATAGCCATACGCATCCTTGCCCGGTCTCTACAATATCTTTCCTTCTTTGACATGCTCCGACAAATGGCCTCATTCTTTCACTGTTGCTTGATCCAGATAGTCTTTTACACGCCGATCTTTAATTTCAGAATCAAGTGGTATTGTACAATTGAGTCGTTCCTGGAGGCATGTCCATTCCTGCCAGCCTTATCTATGTTGAACACACGTTCTTGGGGAGTCTATGCTATAAACACACAATTTTACACGAGGTCATCATTTCGCCTCTCTTTCATTCACACTTTTTTCTTTCCTCATCATACAGCCACACGGGCAGCACCAGCACCACCCATAACCCCAGGCTGCTTCTGCGGCGTCGCCGACGTCACCCTCCTCAGGGGCTTCACCGAAATCTGCGTCGTCACGACATTAATGTCCTTAATCTCCACCTCGATCAGATCGTCCACCTTGATCTCGGCCATCTTGGCGAACCCGCTCAGCTGCGCGAGGTCGATCGACGCCGAGAGGTTGTAGAAGCTCGCGAGGCGCCCGCGCAGGCCGAAGGCGTACAGGCCGTCGACGACGAACGTGAAGGTCGCGGGGAGCGGCGCCTCGCCGAAGCGCCACGCGCGGAGGAGCGCCTGGGCGATCCACTGCGTCGGGCCGTCCTTGTTGTCGACCTGCTTGATCTGGCGCTGCTGGGCCTGCAGCATGGGCAGGACGGGTGCGAGGGTGCTGCGGCGCCAGGGGAGGAAGTCGGCCTCGGAGCAGTCGGTGCCGGCGAGGGAGGTCTGCGTGGCGCGCTCGCGGGCGAGGGCGGCGTGGATCTGCCAGTGGACGACGAGGTCTGCGTAGCGGCGGAGGGGGCTGGAGGACTTTGCGTAGGCGTCGAGGCCGACGGAGTAGAAGGGGGCCGGGTCGACGGCGAGCTCGGAGGTGCCGACGAGGGCGAAGAGGGCGTGGAGGGTCTCGACGGGGATGGGCTTGCCCTTGAGGGTGAGGGGGTCGAGGTGCGTCCTGCGGAAGGCGGCGAGCTCGGACCTGTTGCGCTGGGCTTCGGGCTGGGTGCTGTAGGGGATGGGGATCTTGCGCTCGGAGCAGAAGCGGGCGGCGACCTCGCCGGCGGTGTGCATGAGGCGCTCGACGAGGCGGTCGGCTTCGGTGGTGGCGTGGTCGGAGAAGCGGATGAAGGGGTCGCCGACCCAGATGATGGAGGAGCCGGGGATGTCCGGGTCGCCGAAGGCGGAGGTGGGCTCGAGGGAGACTTCGGGGGAGTTGAAGCGGGCCTGGAAGGGGGGCAGCTGGCCATTCTTTTCGCGCTGGTGTTTGAGCGCTTTGCAGAGGCGGTTGAGAAGGAGGAGGTTGTCTCTGTCGGTTTGGGAGAGGGCGGAGGCTTTGGTAATTTCTTTGGAGGGCGTGGAGGGGGGCGGCGGGGTTCCGACGGAGAAGGGGGTTGTGGAGGGTTTGTTGGTGAGGAGGCCAGGCAGGATCGCGGCGACTTCGTTCTTGGGGACATGGAGGACGTTTTTGATGACGCCGGGCTCGACCTTGTGGTCGAGGATCTGGCCCTGGTTGTTGACCTTTGCGCTGAAGGTCAGGGTGGGCTGGCCCGGGTCGAGGGAGAACTGCTGCTCGAGGTCGCGGGGGAGCATCTTGTTCGGGAAGCCGGGGAGGTAGAGACTCGAGGGTGCTTGCTGGAGGCGGCGGGCGACGTCGGAGTCGGGGTCGATGCTCGAGGCCGGGTCGGCGATGTGGACGTGGATCCAGTACACGCCGTGCGTGTCAGTCGATTCGACGGAGAAGCCGTCGTCGACATCTGTCGTCGACTCGGCGTCTACGCAGAAGACGGTCGTGTTGCCCCAATCCCTTCTGCTCTCAGCGGCGATGTCCGGCCTGAGGGAGGTGTTGACGTCGATGAGGGGCATCTGCATCGGGGCGCCTCTATGCACTTTCGTATCGGGGAAGCGGTACTCGTAGCGAGCAGGAATCTCCCACGGCGGGATCCAGCCGATCTCCTGGAGAAAGGTGAAGGCGGTCCAGTGGGCGAGCCACTCGTCTTGGGTGTAGCAGTTTGTCAGGCGCAGGATGGTGGAGCCGAGGGTCTCGAGCTGCGACGCCTTGGGCACGATGCGGTGGCAGGCCCAGAGCTCCATGAACCGGATGTAGTCCAGGTCCCGGTTGCTCCATATCATGACGTTGTCTGCCGACCCCTTGCTGGGGCCGATCATGCCGTGCGGCGTCCACTCTCTCCTCTGCCGGCTGGCCTCGATGACGCTGCGCGCCTTGAGGATGAACTGGCCGAGGCTGTTCTGTTTCAAAAGGGACAGGGACTCGGCGGGCTTCTCGCGCAGCGCCGCGCCTTCGATCAGCTCGCGGACCTGGATCTCCGTCCTGCGCAGGATGCGCGCGTCGGAGGCAGGCCGCACCTCGTAGATGTAGTTGCGCCGGTGCCATCGGAGGTTCAGGGGCCGGAAGCCCCACTCGTCGCGCTGCAGGGCGCAGTGCACGGCGTGCAGGGCGTGCGGGGCGAACTTCCCCTTGACTTTGAGGAACTCGGGCAGCAGCTTCTCTGCGATTTCCTCGACGCTCAGGTAGTCCGGCTTGTCGGGGAGCGCGAGGAAGGTACTGGCGTGGTCGAGCTTGTCGTGGGCCTGGTAGAAGGAGACGGAGTTGGCGTGGAAGGTTGTCAGGGCCTCCTGCAGACGGGCAGCGGTCGCAAGAGCGTCTTCGTTTTTGCGGTGGGAGAGCACGTTGCGTGGGTTGGAGACTGGCTTCGGGGGGATGATGTCTGTGATGTGACGGAAGCTGGCGGGGTTGATGAAGTTTGTGATGGTGAAGAGCGTGGGGATGTTTTGCTCGGGGACGACCACGCCCGTGCTCATGTAGAAGTATTTCAGGCCGTGGTGATCGCCGAGACAGATGGCCAGGATCGGCAAGCGTCCCGATCCGTACCTGCGTCTTGTTAGCAAAGCCTGCCGTGCTGTCATGGAACTTGGAATCTCACCTCGTCTCCACCAGATCACCGGCCACAAGCGCCGACGTAGACCCTCTCAGGTCCTCCAACTCATCACCGTCATAGAGAGCGCGGTTGGCTTGGCTTTTGTTGTCGTCGAAATCGGTTTGCTGGCCGTTCATCGCTTCCGTCGAACCCGGAAGCATGTCCGGCCTGGTTAGGTAGTTGGACAGCGGGATGTCTCTGGTCGGGACATCCGACAGTAGACGCTTGGCGGGGATGTGGTTCTCAGACTCCCAGGCTCGGAGACGTTCCCTGATATCGGACTGTTCCCGGATCCTTTCCATGTCCCCTCCGAGAGGTCGTGGGGTGCGACCCGGGATCTCATTGCGCCTCCTCCCCGTCCTCCCCTGCCGCGTCCTCTGCCGCCTCTTACACTTGCGAACCCCCGATCTCCTACGCATGACTGAATTGAATCGTGAGTAAAGTGATTCTGGATACGAGAGCCTTCACCGGGGCACTCACTCTCGATGGGCTGGCGTGGGTCTGCTGAAGGCTAGACCCGGCTACCACCCAGGGAACCGACGTCCTGGCCGTAAGGCTTTGAAAGCGGCCAGACGGCCGACCCAACCTGGACAACATCTCTGGCAAAATTATAGCGATGTTGTGAAAAAATTGTGATGAGTGGCGGCCCTCACCATGAGTCCTCGGGATCTCAGAGCACAATGCGCCAAAATTTCTGGCCGTGACGTTTGGCCACCCGGGACCCACCCGGTTCCACAATCGCGGTATCACGTGACTGCATCGGAACCCGCCTTGCAATGCAGCTTTATATTTGGATCCTTTGCCTCTGGGATTTCATGTTTGTCTTACCAATTCTCAATGGACGAGCTCTAGCAGCTGAGCGCACTGCGTGGTGGCAAGCACTAGTGGGTAGGATCATGTCAGTCTTGTCAGGCCAGAGGGCATCAAGAGAACAAACTTCTCTGGACAAAACGCGCAAGACACTGCCGGCGCATCGCTTCCCACGCCTCACAACCATGGAATCTACCGTTGTGCTATGAGACCTGTACCTGACGAAACTGCGGTTTCCCAATAAGGCAGTGGATACAGAAGCCGGCCCCGGCCCCGGCCCCGGCCCCACTCACGGAGCATCAACACCGGACGCGGATGCACATCGTTGCGCCGGACCTTGCCGGTAATGGACGCCAGCCAGGAACAAAATCTTTCGTGGCTTGAAGCCACCTGAAAATCCGGGGCGTCATCATTACACTCGGCCCGAAATGCCTTCCCCCCCGCCACCATCACCTCCGAGTGACATGTCTCGGCTCTCATCAGCACCGGGTGGTCTCTCCTCCACTGCCGCGTGCGCCGCCCGCCCCATCAGTCCACGAACCGAAGCAACTTTGGGAGCAGCCACCGCCGATCCGGTCTGAATCCGTCCAAAAACAATGATCGTCAAATTTCATCATTGACAGAGAGACCAAAGCATCCACCGCAATCTGTTCACATGGTGAACAACCCCAAATGACGACTCCACTCATGCCACATGGTCTTATTTCCTCGACTGACAACTGACAATCTGCTGCGACGCAAGAATCAGGCGAGAGTTCATGACCACCGTCCGTCCCGCTCTATCAAGCTTAATCCTAATCCCCCCACCCAAGTAAATGCAACCGCAAAGTCAACCGTCGATACCACCCCAAAAACTTCACCAACCACCTCTCCGCCCGGAAGACCCCGTTTCACCAAAAACCAGAATGTTTCGTTTTCCCAAAATCCTTCCCGCGGAGATAAAATAAAGCACTCCGAAACAAAAACCTGCCAGGAACCCGTGGACAGGGGAGGGGGGCAGCGGAGACAAGAATTTAGGCGCACGTGGCAATTGTAAATCAACACCAAGTCTCGGACGTCCAAGCTCCCCCAATACCTCACAAAAAGACTGTGCATCTACTACTAACTACCGTCCCTGCAAGCCAAAAAACCACACCGCCTCATGAACAATGTATCGATGCTCACAATCCGTCTGAACATCGGCGCGCAGTCGTTCAATCAAAGTCCACACTCCCCTCTAGCGCCGTTTCCCATCACAAAAAAAGTACATCCTTCCTCCCTTCTCAAGCGTTCTAGCCACAGGGGAAAACACCCACGAACGACGTCCCCCCCCGCCCCAAATGCCGGGACACTAACAAACTCACGAAACGAAACCAACCCCTAAAATGAACCATCCCCCCTTCACCCCAATTTGAACCCCGATAACCACGGAAGACAACCCTTCCGAACCACACTCCAAATCATCTTCCCGTCCCCCCCCCCCCCCCCCCCCCCACCCGCCGGAATGGAAATACCACTACCGCATGGCGGGAAAGACCATCACCATTGCCTCTCAACAAAGCCCTGATCTGACCTCATACAGAATAAGGCTAATTTCCTACTCTTTCTCCAAACAGAGAAGGGGAGAGTGAGGTGCCCTTCCCTCCCCCCCTCATTCCGTAGCCGTGACGTGAACCAACACCAAACATTCAAGCCCAGAGCCCCGAGCGCAAACCCGCAACCAGAAAGATGTTCACAAAGGCCCAACTACCGTTAGATTTCTGCCTGCCGCAAGAAAGCAACAGATAGAATCCAGGGGTCCATCTAATCCCAAAATTCCCATTTCCATCACATCCCAATCCCCCTCCCCCCCCGTCTCATCACATCACCATCACCATTACACCTTACCCTCAGACCGCCGTTTAATCCAAACCATGCACCGCAGAAATTCGCCAATGCCATTTCTTCTTCCTACAACAGTACTGCATATGCATCGTAGGAGATAACACGCTGTTTCACACACACACACACACACAAGCACTCGACGTCCGAGTGGCTTAACGCCGAGGGAGCTATCAACCAGGTTCCTGGGTTCAGCTTACTTACACACACACTCACTCACACAACCCTCTCCTTGCCCTTGCCCATGCCAGCACCACCCGTGTGGCCGTCGCGCCCAATGCTGCGACGATCCATCGCCCGTCCAACGCCATGATCCCTCGCCCGCCTGTGACGGTTGTAATTCTACTTTTACCGTCCTCGCAGCGCTTGCACACCTGCACCTACACCTGCCTGCCTGCCCCAAAACACTGACACGCTGCACCTCGAACGATTCTCTTCTGTGACAAGCACGGAATGCAACGCAGCCCAAACTCTCACACGGACAACGTTCACGTCTCCTGCATGTCACGTACGAATCCGACACCAAAAAACGTGTCGCGGCGGCACAGGTGGGAGTTAATTCTTCTTCTTTTTTTTTTTTTTTTATGTAAGAGGGGACGGACGCCTATGAGCGGCGCCGTTTGACAAATGCTACGCTACAACCCATCTTATGCTTCTCCCCTTTGAGCAATGATCCGCCTCTCTGGATGGGACCATCACTCTGTGCGTGTGATGAAATAAAAAAGTGACAGGCGGAAACCGCGGCAGTTCCCATCTCCCTACAGTAACTCCTCTCCCCCCTTATGCATCTCGCAGTCACCGTCTTCCAACTCCTGGCTGTGAAGCCCCTCCCGCGCACACAAAAATCGCTCTTGAGAGAATATTCGGGGAACAAAAGGGAGATGATAGACACTATGAAAATAAATATGTATACATATTTGATTTGGGGGTATAAGAAACAGTGCTGCTAGGGTCATTATGTCGAGTGTTGCAATCTCGCTGTTGGAGTCTAACGGGCGTCGTAAAATTTGCGGTTCGAATTAAAGGGTCTGAGCATGGGCTGCAGCAAGTCAAGCATCCCATACCGCAGCGTTATGCTTGTCCACGCCGGACCTTGTTCCAAAAACGCTTCATGACGCCTCGGTCATTGGTCTGAGCGTTCCACTGGTCCATGGCCGCGAACTGACGTTCAATGCTTTCTTTTGACGTCCCATCCCGGGCGAACGCGGGCGCGGCAAAGTCGTCTCGCAATGCGTTCGACTGCGATTTCCTGCCGGGGGCGGGAGGGCAGCATTTTGCCTGCCAGCCGTAGATCTGGTCGTCGTGAGCCCGCAGGTCGGGTCGAGTGAGCGTCATGCGTAACGTCATCTCCCTCGTCTCGGCCGCTGCGTACTCGCTGTTCGACGGCTGAGGGGAGTATGCCCTGTCGCCCTTCAATGGCGGTGGCGGCCGGAGAGCGGTGGCATTTTCGAGCGTTTGAGGCGTCTTGGGGGAGTCCGAGTCGAGAGAACCATCCTCACTGTAGATGGACGACCTATCGTCCGCAAGGAATGTGCGGAGGTTGTCCGACTCGTCTGCCGGTACTGCCTTTGAGCGTCTGCTCTTGGGGTCCTTGCTGTTCCTTGCCGCCTCCGGAGACATGGCTTCCCTTGACGGGAACCCAAACTCAATGACCTCGTCGAACCTTTGCGGTGATGCAAGATAGGCACGAAGCTTTAGACGGGCCTCGGGATCTTGGTAATGTGCGGCCTCGGGGTCGAATGCCGCCACAGTGTCTTGCGGGCTATGCTTCGGTGTGATGAGAGACAGAGCGCGGGATCTCCGGCGACCATGGCCCGGAGAAGTGGCTTGGGGGCTGCTCGGGGCGTTGCCAAATAGCGGAGAACCCGGGTTGCTCGTAACGCCTTGTGTTGTGCCAGGCCGGTTCATGTTGAGCGAGGTACGGCCGAAAGGCATCTTGGATATGGACAAGTGCCTGCGAAACGACGGCCTGCGCTGTTTCGGGGCTGGCGCCTCCTCTTGTAGGTTCTGGTGGTAGTCATCAAGGTGCAGGCGCAGATCCAAGTCGTCATCCTCTTCCAGCCAACGGAAGCTGTCGTAGAAAGAATCCCGCTTGTTCTTCGGCGACGTTGGGGAAGTCGGCAGGATCTTTTCCGGCAGCGGCTTCTTCTTCTGTTCCGGCCGAACAGGCTTGGCCTTCTTTGGCATCTCCCTCTGGCTCGGCTGGGACTCCATGGTCTGGGGTCGGACGGACAGGGTCGGACTCCACAGTTCGTCTTGTCCTACGACGCTTGACGCTCTCCTTCGGACCTTGTAGACGGCCTCATCAGCCGGGTCGAGAATGATGTCGTGCCTGCGGTTCAGGGAGGAGGCGAGCTGCTCTTCGGTGATGATGTGCCTCTTTTTAATCTTGTCGGGAAGGCGGACGTAGACAGACGATGCGCCGGTTGAGGTGACGCGGGAACGGCGAGAGTTGCGTCTCTTGACCCGGTCGGAGACTTGGTCCGAGGCAAGCCTGGCCTGGCGTGCCTTGCGGCGCTGCTTGATGGTCTGGGTCTGGGGGTTGGGGCTGGTTTCCGGGCGGTCCAGGAAGGGGTCGAGGAAGTTTGGTGTTTGAGGGGGAGCGGGTGCGAGGCTGGCGAAGTGAAGTCTTTCGAGGGAGCTAAAGTACTGTGGAAAGATTTAGCAGCGATACAAAGGCAGGATGGCGGAATGCGAAGTGAGATGAAGAATGGAATTGAATTGAGAAACAACGAGGGCATGCAATGTCTTAATGCAGGAACGAGCGAAGGGGTTGAGCGAGAATGCGGGAGCCATGGTCATGGTGTTCCTGGCGCGGTGCCAATGCCAATGCCACTGGGCCTGAGACTGGGACTGGGACTGGGTACGGCTTCTCCAACAACTGGGTCTGGCTGGGTTGCGTGCGCCCAACTAAGGTACTCGCGAAGGAAGAGCGTACCGTGTAGGGTATGCCTGTGCTCGTTCGTACCTGTGGTGTCGTGTTGCGTCGTGTTGTGCTGTTGGTGGGCGGGACCTGCATTGCATCTGCTGAGGTGCATGATGGATGGAGCTTGACTAGTATGGAGAGGGAAGCGATGCCGCAGTTGAGTTGCAGCAGCAGGAGGAGTAGAAGAAGAAGTAGTAGTTGCAGAAACGCAGCACTTGCATCACTTGCACACCAGCCGCGGACAAGACATGGAGATCAGCAACGAGGGGTGACAGAAACAGAGCAAGCCCGGGACGAAGCTCGGGGTTGGGGGGTAGTAAACGCCTTAATCCAGCCAACCGACCCAGCCATTTGGAGTTTGGGGGTCGGTACCTCAGTTGAGAGGGACGGGGACAGAGACTGGAAACACCTCAACTCCCACCTGAGATGGGCCAATATTGAGTGGGTTGAGTGAGGTACATGGCATGGCCTCCGAGTGAGTGCGTGGGGAGCAGGCCCTCCCCGTCCCAAGGCTAGGTACCTACCCAAGGTAAGGTAAGGTAGGTAGTGATGATCCATGACTTCACGGAAGGCTCCAGCCAGTCAGTCCAGCCTGTGTTCAATTGAGACAGGAGCAACGGCCTTCGGAATAGGCAAGGAGCGGCGGCAGCAGCAGCTGCAGCAGCCTGCCCTGGGCCGGACGTGTGGGAAAAGCGTCCGTGGAGCACGTCAAGTCAGGTCAGTGCATGCTGCTGCAGCTCTGCATATCGCACACCAACCTGGCCTCTAGGTATGCCTACGCGGCGAACAGACACGATACACGACACCATGGGGGAATAGCCTGCGAGGCCACGCCGCACCAGAGACACCATGCGCGCAACCGGCCTAGCTCCATGCTCCTTTTTTAGCCAACGGCACCACTTGGCGGCCCGGGGGGTTCCATGGAATGTGGGAAGAGAAGGGGCATTGGGATGGTCCAACAGAGTGAGAGAGAGAGGCCCCAAGATTGACAACTCCCGATCTGCAACGAGCCAGACTGAGACAACAGTTGTTCGGTCCTTTCCCTGGGGCTCTCTGTCTAGCACAACGGCAATTGACTGACGATGGCTGGATTTTGTGGACCAGGCTGCCCAGTCTGGGTAGGTGTGCTGATAATCCAGACCAGGCAAGGCAATATCAGGGCGATGCCGTGTTGGGACGATAAAGAGACGGGATTAGAAGAGATGAGGCTGGGCGCACGCGAGAGAGGAGGTCCCGAGAGCGCGGACACGACGAGATTGGACCGACTGGACCCTGGTGTTGTTGTGTTTTTTTGGTTGTTGATTGTCTTTTTTGGGAGGGTGTTATTTCTCGCAGTTGGCGAGTCATCTTCCCAACACCAAGGCCACGACGAGTCGTTGTCCAATACGAGTGCGCGATGGCCTCTCTCTGTTCGTGTTTGTTTGTGCCTCGCCCCTCACTTCTGTCTCGTTCGTTCTTTCTGCGCGTCTACGCTCTTCAGCGGCTGGCTGGCATGCATGTGCAGACTACTAGCGCATGCCGTCTTCACGCTTACGCCTGTGCCTGACAACACACTCTCGCCTGCGCTGACTGGCTGCGTCGGAGGTGATATTGGGGGTCGAATGCATGAAGGTGTGGGGGGGAGACGAACAGCTGGGGGCAGAGGGAAGAGGCTGCTGGGTGTTGGTTGGACGGAAAGAATATGTGGTGATGGGGGCATCCTGTGAGTGTGTGTGCGCCCGGTAAGGGGTTGAGAGGGGGGAGGGATGCTGGAGACAGACAGTTGAGGCTAACGCGGGCGCTTCTTTTGGGTGCATGTCTCAGTGGGCGGTGGATGCAACTGCGCAGGCAGAGCAGACAGGAACGCGGGATTCAGGCGAGAGCTCCAGGCGAACAGCTGGTCAGCAGCAGGCAGGCGAGAGGAGGCAGGAGAGAGAGAGAGATACCCCGGCCTCGGGTTCTGGGCCGCAGCTTGCTGCAGGTCTGGGCCCTCTTTGCCGTCCCTGCCCTACCAATACCACCTCATGTTGCCTTGAGCCCTGTAGAAAGGCTGGAGCGGAATTACACCCAAGGAAAGTCATGCGCTGTCCAATGCTCATGTCTGTGTGCCTGAACATATGAGAACAGGGGGCATTTGGACTGGCAAGGGTTTGGGGGGAAATGGGCCACTGTCTTGTTCGGGAAAGGTCCCAGGGGAAAGTAGGAGAAGAAAAAACCCACGGTCCGTGGAACTGTTCAGACCGAGAGGAAGAGAAAGCAACCAGGAATTCCGGGGAAAAAGAAAATGGCAGGGAAAACAATTAGAAAACGCCACGGACGGCCTGTTTCTCGGAATGGCTTCCTGACAAGGGGCCGCGCTAAAACAGAGAAAAAAAAAAAAAAAGGAAACTCGGCACTTGCTCTCAAAGGAATGAGATCGGAACGGCAGATGGTGGCTGACGCTGGAGGCGCTCCGTTGGAACATCAGGCAGAACAAGAATGGAAAAAAGGAATAGAGCAACAGAAGGGATGGATGGGTTCGGGGTTCCGCCAAAGACAGACACTCATGTCAATAATGAGAGAAATGAATGCTCAGACATTGAGGGTGGGATGGTGTAAGACATGAGAAGGGGAGAAAAAAAGAGACGGCAACATCATCAACAACAACATAATTCCTTGCTTACCTTGCGCTGAATGGCCTCGGGCAATGCCTCAAACTCCTGCTTCGTCATCTCAGCCCCGAAAGAGGCCGTCGAGGGCGAGACTGGCGGGGCACGACGATCGACGTCAAGCCGTCGGGAGGAGACAGCGTCGCTCCCGTCGTCGCCTCCCTCTCCCTCACGCCGCAAATGGTCGGAATCGTCATGTTGGTCGCCGTCGTGGCCGTCGTCTTCTTGCTGCTGCCGCTATTGGTCTTTTCGTGGCTCTTGCCGCTCCTCAACGTCCATGTCGCAGACGTCGTCCCGGCTCCCGCAGACTCGGAGCTCGTTCGGTGCAGATGCTGGAGGTTGTGGTTGTGATGGCTCTTGGACGAGTCGGGCCGTAGTTCGTAGAGCGTCTGGTGATATGTTGACGATGACGAAAGTTGCTGTTGATGTTGCTGCTGGGTCCTTGTTGTTGCTGATGACTGGTATGGCTTTGTCGTCGTCGTCGTCGTCGTCGTCTCCCTCTCATTGTTGTTGTTGCTGCTGCTGCTATTGTACTGGCCCAGCAGTCGCAGGTCGGGAGAGCTGTAGCCGTCGAGTCCGTGGTGCAAATAGTCCCAGAGGCCGTGAGACCGGTCCACGCCATCGTCGCTGGTCCTTCCGCCCGCCGCCGTCTCCGCCGGCGCTGTCGTCTTGCCATTGTTCCTAGCGCCGCCGCCGCCTCCAATCATGAACAAGGGCGCCATTGTCGCCGTTGTCCTTGTCCTTGTCGTCGTCGTCGAGTCGTCCGTTGTAGTTGTAGTTGTAGCTGTCGACGGGCAAGTGGTTGGATCCGTAGCCGACTCGAAGCTTGACCGCGCAGACGAGTAAAAGGAAGGGAACCGGGGAAATGAATCGTAGCTGGTGGTGGTGGTGGTGGTGGTGGTGGTGGTGGCTTTGTTGTGTATGTTGCGATGGTCCTTGGTATTATGATTATTACTGTTGGTGTCGGCGTTGGTGTTGTTGGAGCTTTCGTTGTCAAACAGAAAACAGACGAACAAGACGAACATGGAAAAGATGATGATGCAGTGCCAGGAACAATATCGACGGTATTGGGAGAACAGGACAGAGGGACCAGGTCATCCGCGTCCGCGTCGTCGAGGAAACTTATGAGCTCATGCCGGTCCACCAGCATCGCTGCCGCCGTCCAGGGCCCCCGAGGTTGGCGGTCTTGTCCCTGGAGCCGATGCTGCGGTCGCTGCTGCTGCTTCTCGTCCACGTCCCCCGGTCCACCACCACCACCACGCGTGAGTCGACCGTGACAGCGGTGATGGGGCCCACGGCACCGCGCCCATCACACCTCCTACACGCGCCAGCGCAGCCTTCATTCGCTGCCCTCTTCCCTGCCGTGCTGCTGCTGCTGCTGCTGCTGCTGCTGCTGCTGCTGTGGTGCCTCTTCCGCTGCCGCCGCCTTTCCTCCAGCTTTCCTTCTTCTTCGTCTTCTCCTCCACCTCCACCTCCTTCGTTGTGCAAGTCGTGGGTATCGATGACATCCACCACAACTTCTTTCCCCTCCCCCCCCAATCGCCTGCGATCCTGTTACCTGGGCTGGGCTGGGCTGGGGGGCCACTCCAGAGTGCTCCGCCAGCACCAACAAGCGGCTGCCGAATCCGGTATTGAGCTGAGCAAAGAGCCCCAGGGGCAGACCCTGTCCGCTGGCTGAGGGTCCGGTTGGGTACAGTAGTGTAAAGGGGGCTCCACCGGCTCGAGAGGAATGCGAGCCAAGGGTCGAAATATAGGACGGAGCAGGGGAGAAGGCGAATAGAGTAAAGGTAAGGTAAGAAAAAGTATGGGTGGTATTAATTCACCGACAGGGCTCTGCTGTTCCTGTTCCTGTCTGTCTCTCTCTCTCCAACGGAATCACTCTGGCCCGGGGCGGCGTGATGTGATGGGGCTCTCGAGAAGGGTATTGATAATGATGATCACCAACACTTTAGGCATGACATGCAATCGCGAGGGGATCATGCCTCGAGCGAGGGCAAAGCCTTTGTTCGAGGGGCCACGGCCAGGTTTTACACGCATGTACGGTCTTTTTGGCGGGGTGGTGTTGCGGCGCAGGAGAGAGAGAGATGTTCTCATGTATGTCTCTCCCTCTACGGAAAGGCCGCCGTTCGGCTGCAAGATGGAACACAATACCACAAGCGCGCGTACAGCACACACAACGTCGCCGCGACGGCAAGCCATATAAAGCAAATATATATAGAATATCTTCAACGGTTGCAGGTTTTCTGCCATGGCAAAGCACGTAACGAGGGTTATGGATGGTACGGTTTGTAGCACCCTTTCCTTTGCCCAGTTGCACGACATGTCTCCCTCTCCTCACCCTTCCATCTCTCGCGGAGCCGTCTGGCCATTGCGGTTCCCGAAACAAGTCAAGATCTGTCGTCGAGCTCAATTTACCACACACTTTAAGTCTTCCTATGGCAGGGGGGGACTTTGATATGCTGGCTACACAAGAAACCAAATCGCAGAAAGCAAAACCCGGCCGCACATCCATCACGCGAGTCTGTGCTCCGTTCCCTTGTGTGTGTGTGTGTCTTTCTCTCTGTATCTCTCTCTCTCCCGTGTCTCGTTGTCCCTGGGTATCAAATCAATCATCCCCCATGTCCAGCCCACCCCAATGCCGCGCCGCGGAAGCCAGTCTGTCCGACGGCACAGCAAAATTACCAGTAAAGAGAGCAAATACAAGTCCCCAACTTTGTCAACTCTTGACAGCGCCGCCGCCGTCACGTCCCCCGGTCGTTCTATTTTTTTCGTGAGCCTTTCTGGTCTAGATGGATCGGAAACCCGGCAACTTCCATGTTGAGCAAAGTTACACGACAAGGAACGAACCCCCCCCCCCCCCCATCGTCAGTCAAGAGCACGAAGACCGGACAGACTCGAGGGGGTGAATGGACCAACCATCGGAGGAACTTCGAGGGCAAACTCGGGACCCCTTGTCGCTGGGCGATCATTGGGCATGGACGTCGTTCCGCCGAACACCCCTAAACATGACATATCCAGCCACAGAGGAGGCACAATCATCCCGACATCTTGCACATACGGCGTCGTCAAGTACGACTCCCTCGTTATCGTGCCACCGCTCGTTCCTCAATGCTTTCCCGCAACAATGTTGAGCACAGATCAGAAGCTGCACAGCGAGGTCGAACATGAGACGAGACACACAAAACACACAAAACACACACACACACACACTCAACTCTGTTTTTTTTTTTCTTTTTCTTCTTGGTGAACGGACGAGAGAACCTGCAATTTACATGGGGGACAACCCTTGCACTACGTTGAACCAACCGCCCGCGAGGAATGAGGCGAAGATGCAGAAGCAGACGGTTCGTTCGTTCCTGCGTGCCTGGCGCCTACGGGACGAGCAGGACCTGGATATGGGCGAATCATCGGCAGACTCTCGTTTCCTCCCCCTTGGACCCCAGTCTCTCTCTCTCTCTCTCTGTCTGGTTCTCCTCTGGTTCTCCTCACTGCTTCGGCCCCCACAGACATCTCACCCATCGCCTCAAGCTCGACAGTTGTGACGAGGCTCATAATGGAACCCCGGTCTGGGGGGCCCGTTGACAAGCGTCAGCACAAGTCCGAAGCAATGAGCACCCTCATTTCTTCGCCTTTCTCTCCTCTCCGTCAGCAGCGTCAGCTTATTTTCTTTCCTGCTATTGGCCACTCTGCTGCGGCCGCACGGCGCGGGCATATTACCACAGACGGTATCCCGCGGGTGTCGCACCTCCGAACCTGTATCTGTAGGTCTCGGTGATATCAGAACGGAACTCGAATGATGAGCAGATGCAGTGTGGTAATTCCACTCTATCGACCGTCATCCATCATGCGGCCAAACCACCACAACCCGCCGCATCGCGCATGAAAGTCACAAAAGAGAGTGCGGCACAGGGGGGCGGCCGGAAGAAGAAGAAAGAAAGAAAGCGTTGCTGCCTTTTTCCTTCCACACCCCCGGAATAGACGGACGCAATGAAACCTCAACCCACGATTGAAGCACTTCCCGCCCGCCGAAGCGCCTGCCTTTCCTCGTGTTGTGGTTATGTATGCATGCATGCCTACCCGATCGGAACCTTGCTTTGGTTCTGCCTCTTCTCGGACACAATGTTGCAGTCAACCGACGCGCCGGCGCACGCAGAACACGCGACGAAGCCCCAAAGATGGAAGATGCCTCCGCGTAACCCCCTATTTCTCTCTGTCCCTCCGACGGACGGAGCTTCGGCATATCAGAACTGGCGTTAAGACAGCAATTGCATGACGACGATGTGTATGTATGCCGCTGGCTTGCACTGGCTGCACCGCCCCCAAGAGGTCGCTTAAAACACAATCACACAAATCACACAAGAATCATTATGCGCCCTATATTCGACCGTCCATCGAATGCAACCCCATCAGTTCGCCGCTTTTCCTTCTGGAATGATTCATTTCCATCCCACTTTTTCCGTCAAAGCAGCGCCGTCGCGCCGCTTCTCCCTCTCCCTCTTTCTCTCCCGCGTCTTTTCTATCTTTGCCTTGTTCGTGCCTGCATTCGAATCCATGAGTCGCTCCACGTCGCGGGGGAGGGGGGGACCCTATATCGCTGATCTTATACGGTAGCGAAAGTTTGTCACCGGACAAAAGCGTCGACCCACGGGGTCGGAATGGGACGAACTGGACCGCCGGACGAAACATCATTTGTTGACGACCTTTCAACAAAGCGGTTCATACAAAGGGAATGTTGGAACTGGTCCGATCAAGTGAAAACGCATAGAGGGACCCTCTCTTCCCAGAGCCCCGATACCACGTCGATTCCCGAAAAGCAGTGGAGGCCGTGATGAGCCTTCTTCAAGTCTTTATGCAAGTCACCTGCCTTATATTCTCAAAGTCGAGATGGGACCTTCGTTCGACAAGCTTTCCCGGTCTTTCTCGCACATCCTCATCCATGGACAGAACACAGACAGTGATCATCCCAAGTTGGCGTTCATCTCTCCAAGGGTCTATCTATGCTCGAGTCGAGCTCTCTGGAGGCCTAGACCCTGCCCCCCGACGCGAAACAAAATTGGGAAACATCTGACGATACGAAACAAAAGAAGCCTTTCCCCAAAGTGTCTGTGAGTTTCGCCATGTCAAGACAATTAAAAGATCAAAAACGTCAGTGACACCCGTCATCCGATTCACACAGAAAAAGAGGGGACCGCGCACGACTCGAGCCTCCTTCGCCATGGGTCTGGCCTCGGCCGAAGACGACTCGATTCTGCTTTCTTGCTCTCTCCCCTGGTCCAATATTTTCCCATTTCGCGTTTATTGCCAACTGCTTTTCACGTCTCGCTGAATCGTCTCCCCCTCCAGCGGGCCCAGAAAAATCCAGGCCCTGGAAGTAATCCCCATGCCAGAAAAAGTCCCCAGCCGAACAGCCGGGCTAGAGCTTGTTCAACGCCGTGCACGCGAGGTTCGCCATCTCGAGGCTTCATATATATCTCTCCACTGGGCTAAACCCTAGAGAATACAGACCCGTACGTGATCCATGCGGTGTCGGTGCCGGCACGTAGTCAAAGAAAGACACGCGAGGTCTTTTTTAGCGCAGTGTTTCATATCTACGCTTTTGCTGCGCATTGTTTATGAGACATTGTGAAAGCTAGGTCCAGAGCCTCAGCTTGCCGTCGTCCTCAATCTAAACTAGCTTCGCCGTTGCCATGTCTCCCAACCCCCATATATCCCCCCCTCCCCCTGTTCATTCGCCCCCCGAAGCTAAGGTGGAAGAAGGAACGAAACAATCTGGAACTATGAAACCTGCCGAGAAAGCTTGACCGCTTCCTCAGAAAGAGCGCCCCCCAACTGCGAAAGGCAAAAAGACAACTACAACGACGACGTCGTCGTCGTCGTCGTCGTCGTCGTCGTCGTCACCGATGGATGGGGCTCAGCGGTGTACATACGCACACAACGAGACTTTTACCGCACGCACACCGCAGGTTCGGCTCGTCCCAGGGCCGAATTCTCCAGAGACGGGGTTCTTCCGCGTGCAATCAACTCGGCACTCGAAACACGACCGACGGGAACTCCGAGGACGAAAGGGAGACAGGACAGGATTCGCCTTGTTTCGAGGTGGCAGGATCCAGATTAAACCGATCCCGGGCTCGAAGGGAAGCAAACATTCCCTCTCCATCGAGCATCATCGCCGCGGAAGGGGGGCGGGGAAGACCAAGGTCATCCTTAATGTCGTGACAGGGACCGGAACAAGTCGCCATCCATGTGTTTTCCTTTCTTTTTTTTTTTTCCTCCGTCCATCTTCTGGCGCTGAAGCCAGCGGTGCCTAACTCGGAAAGAAGAGCATACCTATCATGCGAAAGTCTTGACCGGGGCTCGAATAATTGTCGTCGACAGAAACCTACTGGCTGGTCATGTTTGGTCTCCCGCGAGGCTCCGACGACCTGTCATGTTTTGAGAGATCTCGCCAATCCGTATGACAGGGAACAAAGAAAGAGGGTTTGATCGTCACAATCCACGAGGGCTGAAAGGCGGTGCTCGGAGTTTGTTTGGGGCTGAATGGGTGCAAGGTCACACCCGTCTCTGTCTCAGGCGAAGCAAGGTTCTTCTGTTGCCAGCTGCCACAACTGAGCTCAGGGCTGGAAGCAAGCAACACATCGTAGGTAAAAAGGACCTCGCATCGTCGTACAACAACTCTCGTCTGTGACATGCGGTCGCTCAATCCGGGGACCAGAGGCAGAGCCATGAGAGTCAATCAATGGAAGATGGCCGAGTCAGGGCTGCTCCCAATCGAGTCTCATCCCGTTGTCAAAAAGGGCAAACTGATTCGGATTGGGGCAATTGGGGCAATTGCTCCGTGCTTCGTCGTCTTTCGAAAGTGACAATCTTAAAGCTTCACTCAAACCATGCCGTAATTCTTCAATCTACGGGACATGTTCATTTGTACCTGTATGCATCAAGATTACAATGAAGACAACAACCAAACGCTCAGTTTCGTTGTCCACGGGTGTGGCTTGTATCATGTAGGCCCTGGGGCCGTAAACCCACACCAAATAAGAGCCTAAGAGAGCCCTTCCCGCTCCCTCCCTCCACAAGCCACTCAATTGCCTTGCCATCTTCGTCCAGCACTCGACACGCGAGTGGTCCAAATTCGCTGTGGGCGCGTTTTGTGTGCTGTGGCCGCCAACCCCCTGGTTCCCTGCAGCAGCAGCAGCGCCTGCACCGGGGGAAAGAAAGGACCGCGCCTTGAACCAAGGTAAGACGCGGCAAGGCGGTTAAACGACATCCAAGTCGCGGTGAGGGACGTCGTACAAGTATGCGTACAGGCAAACATACATGACCACTTTCTGCCGTGTCCCGCGAATTGCACGTATATTTCAGAATCCTCGATTCCATCCAGCCCAAACTCCCGTCGTCCGTTGATTCCCGCTTTTATGTACAAAGATGGGTGTTGGGTGTGTGCGCGGTTGTGCAACGACGAGACCGAGTGCGCCAGACTTACACAAGCACATGTCACGAGATGGACGACGCCATGCGGAAAACAGAGAGGAGAACCAGCAGTACCAAATAACCCAAAACCAAGTTAAAAAGAGCCAATCTCGACTTCATCTCTGCCGAGTCCCCGCCCTCGGCGTCCTCCGGAATGTTACACCAAAATGGGGCTCCTCCTCCTCCCCAGATGGACTGCGACTTCAATATCTCCGTCGAGTGCTACGCTGTGCCGCGCCCGTGTTTCTATTTCAGAAACTCTGCCTTTCCCAACCCGTGGGGTTGCGTCGCGCTCGCTAGATGTTCTTGGAGTATTACTGCTACTCTACAAACAGCTGGGTTGGATGGCTGGTTGGCTAAACCAGAAAAGCCCCGAAGAACCGTGTGCCTGGGAAAACCTGAACGAGATTTGAGCCGTTCCGGCGAGTGTGCTGGATCATCTCATTTCGTGGCTACCTTACCGGAAATATGGACTCCCAGATTTGGCCCAACTCCACGGGGCAGAAGCACAAGACGGAAAAGGGTGGGAAGAACCGTTTCCCCACCACCACAAGCTCGCTTCCAACTTTTTGAGGCTCATGGAAGCGTGTTTCTCTGGTTCGCTGGGTTACGGGGATTTCCTACGGCGAGGAGATTCAACGCCTGTCAAATCTCGCTCCGGAGAGTGAGCAGTGCATGGGAACAGTCGAGCCGAGGTTCAGTTCTTTCTTTCCTTCGAATCCGTTCCGTTGCTCAGTTGGCGACCGATCTCGTGGGCTCTTCCAATTGCTTCGTGGGCTGGAACCCATTCCTCCCTCGGTACCCTGCTCTGATCCCAATTAAGAGGCCGGCAGACCCAGGAGACTTAATTCTGGGTTATCGTCCGAGCCGACGTCATGATGAAGATCACGAACGTGAAATCCCCGCATGGTGTTGATCCCGGTTGCCACAGCGGTCTCTGTCTTTCGGGTTGAAAGCAGCGGTTGGTATGTCTCGGACAGCAGCCAACGAGAGACGGGAGTCTCGGGTACGGGGTTGCGCATTGGAGGTCGGCGACCAACAAAGCATTCCGAGAAGCGGTGTGCCTCTTCCAAGACAAACATGCAGTCCGACATTCCTCTCCTCGGGCACAGTGTAGCCGGCCCGAATCGCTGTCGAGGGATGCGAACGCATGACATCTCGCCGTCATCGAACGGTCCGAGCCCTCCCGTTTCAAATGAAGAATGGCATGTTCCTACTGTTGCACGGCAGATGGCATTTTAGCATGGCATTTCGACCAGTCTATGAAGTATGTTGTCTTATATAACGACTCCAAAACTCAATCCTGATCGCACGCTACCCCTCAAAATCCAAGTCCCGCTGCCCTTTGCCCCTTAATGTTCGCACGCCAACAAGCATATTGACCTTACATAAGCCCGGATTCTTCCTTTGGCCAATCGCCAGCCAAGTCGTGACTACATCCAACAAGACCAACTTCCAAGGCATGCACCTCGCCGCAAAGGGAGATGGACAAGCCTAGACCCGGGGCTCGCAACTTCGTTCCAACATCGTTCCAACGAGTGAGGCTTTTGCGGTGGCGGATAAGCTGCTGATAGGCACTCTGGTTTACCGGAAAGAAGCACACCTCCTTCTCCCGAGCAAGGAGACGTTGCAGGACAGACGTCGCCATCTTGGGCCTTGGATCAAGCGGTCGGTTGGTTGTAGGGGCGGCTCGCAGGAGACATGCCGCAACCGAAGCTCATGGCAGGACTGAGTCGACAGGGTCGTGGTACTCATACACCTTGTTTTGCTTGTCACGGCCCGTCACTGCGGGTGCCACATACGTCGACACACCTGTCCTACGATCGTACGATCTGAACGTGCTTGCCAGCCGCTTGCCACCTCCCCCAGGGAGGTCGACCACGAACTGCGGCATCATGAACCCCGCAATCGAACCCCTGATGCTGGCTTCCAGATCCAGAATCGTCTGCAGCGGCGTACGCAGGTGCTCCGACTTCCTCACCATGTCGTGTTGGTAGACGTAGTACTGGGTCGAGTCAGCAAGGTCTTGAGGCCAATGGGTTGCATTGCTCACCGGAAATATGTTGTTGTCCGCAAGCCTTCTGATGAGACTGGACATGGTTGCAACGTCGTCGTTGATTCCACGAAGTAGAACCGACTGGTTTCGTACCATCACCCCTGCCTCGAAAAGCCTCTGGCTGGCCCTCTCAGTGACCCAAGAAATCTCGCTGGGGTGGTTGATATGGGTGTGAAGGGCCACAGCTTTTCCGACTCTACGAGCTTTGTCCGAGACCGAGATCACGGCATCGGTCCATGGGTCATTTCGGTCCAGGATGCGCGTCGGACAAACAGCAAGACCCTTAGAAGCGAACCTGAACCGACGGACATGGTCTATTGAGATAAGACGGTTACCAATCATCTGGATATGTTCAGGCATGAGTTGATACGAATCTCCCCCGGAGACGACAACATCTTGTATCTCTGGCGTGCGCTCAATGTGTTGGAAGATGGCCTCCCATCGTGCACGCCCAGGCTTGAGGGAGGCTTTTGCCACACTCTCCGTATTAGCACCAACTGCGTAGGAGCGAGTGCAGAATACGCAATAGGTTGGACACACAGAGAGAGCTTCGGCATGCGGTCAGTCACGCTGCAGACTCGGGAGGTTTGTCTCATGCACTCACGGAGGAACAGAGCCTTGTCGGGATACCGGTGAACCAAGCCATTGACGGGGGAGTCGGCTTCCTCTTCCAACGAATCAAGCGTCAACTTTGGGTGATCTGGCTGCATTATGGACTTCGTGGGTATGAATTGGCGGAAAATGGGATCGTTTCGCGGGTTGCTCCAGTCGATACGACTGAGGGTGTATGGCCTAAGAGACTAGTTCAGCCTGGATCCGAAGAATTCTGGTGAGCAGCTTACATCACTCTAACAGACATAGTCGCTTCAGATACGCCTTCAAAGATATCCGCCATCAGTTTTTCTCGAGGTTCCATCACACCGTTCTGGCCACGAGCGGGAATTTGCTCTGGCAAAACCCTTTCAAGGAATCGGTGCAGCTTGTTTGGCCCTTCGACCAGATTCTTCATCTAAAAATGGCAGGGTGTTAGCTTTTGCCATCGGTTCAATTGCGCTTCTGTACAAGACCTACGCTCCATCGGTAGCTGATGAACTCGGCTGTGGAAACATTCTCCCACCCTGGCACTTTACGCCAGAACTGGTCATCCTGCTCCGGAGGTGGTCTCGCAAATGGTGTGACTGGTTCAAGTACCGGGGGCTCTTCTATAACCCTCTCGGCAAACGCAGAATGCGCAGCCCGGACACGAGATGAAGTCCCGACCCTGCGGATACCATGTATGTGACAACCACGTGTTGGGCGAGTCACATAAACTTGGAGGTTACCTACGAACCTCATTTTGACACCAGCCTGCATTGGCTGCAGGAGATAATCAAAATATCAGGCTAGATTGGCTCGGGACTGGCAAAAATGGATATGTCTGGCGATCGGGTTTGACGTTGTTCGGTTTGGATGGGTAGGTTGTCGTTTTCCGGCATCAGCTACAGTCGCCTACGATATGGCTTGGGCGCGCTTCGAGCTAAGCGCGCAAAGTGCGAACTAAGAACCAAGAAACTGAGATACTGAAGGTGAAAATGCGACATAATATGAAAGAGGTTGAGGAAAGATATGGCCGCTCCGGGTGAGACACGCCAAAAGAAAGACGGCATTCATGAGGGATGCCCTTGGAGCTATCGCCGTATTTGATATTCCTCCAGTACGGCTGGCCACATGACGAGCTTTCCCAAAGTTCCTCCCAATCACGAAGGAAGCTGCGGTGTAGAAAGAGATCAACAACAAGCGAGGGAAAGCAAACACGGGGTCGGGGGACCAAACATGCGCTTCCAGGGTCATTCCTTCAGCAGCCCGACTTGGACAACCAACTCGACGGGTAAGCCCTGCCCAACCTACCTGGCCCCGCCTCACTCCTCCACGCTCTACGCCCTTGCCACTTCTACATGTGAACAAGTAACACAAAGGTACGGTACCCACCAACAACTCTAAGTAGACACTTGCTAAGATTTGGTTTGTGGCTGTCGTACAGATCTTGCATGTGCATCCTTCCTCGAGTTGGGCGTGTCAACGTCTGCTTCATTTGAATCCTGTCGAGCCACGTACCTACCCAAGAAAGCTGCTCATTTTGCCAAACAATCTCAGGGCAGTTGGAACGAAGGCCAAGCAGAGGCAAGGGCATGGAACCTGGGAAGACAACGGGCATCTTCTCCCAATTCGCCACGTCTTGCACAAGCAGTATGCCTACTACCTTGCCATCACGCTTACACACTCTTTTCTTCTTCCAACACCCAATTAGAACCATTTGCATATATCCCGGTTCCATAAAAAGCCCGCAACATCAAACGACGTCGTCTCATTAGCTACCAGGCGTCCGGTCGACGCCCACTAGCTCCCCACCTTCCTTGACAGCATCCCCATCTCCACAACACCTCACCGTCGCTATCCGCGACCAGGATGTTGTTGCGGCAAGCGATTCCAAGACATTCTAAGATGATTGAACCAACTCACCGAGTCGATAGACGCGGGCCCCGACGAATGATTCTGACAAACGCAGGAATGGTGAATGCAAAGATATTCAGCCGCATCATCCCAACAAGGACATTCAGCCGAGCTCCGAAGCAACGTTGGCTCTCGGTTGCTATGTTCAGTTACAACAAACAATCGGCTTCACCAGAATGAGGGGCTCGTCTAAGTTGGTTGCTTCTCGTGTGGCCAAGTTGCCTAGCCTCCCCGCGGCAATGGGCTTTGCAATCACCCCCTGGCGCAGTGCTCTCCGCGCCTCCGAACAATATGGGGCTCCACCACCAACCTGTGATTACTGTCACATAGACAACAGACCGACTTGAAGACTTTGGTTTCTCATCAACTTCCCTCGAGAACTGAATATGATAACTTGGCTTTTCTGACCACCATTGACCAAAGTCCCAGGTTCAGATCCACAGCCAAAGTCCCAATTTCTAATCATTGACGGAAGCTCCGGGCGTTGATTCCCAACCAAAGTTCTCTGTCGAGATCTTCACT
This sequence comes from Colletotrichum camelliae, assembly GCA_018853505.1. NCBI lineage: Eukaryota > Fungi > Ascomycota > Sordariomycetes > Glomerellales > Glomerellaceae > Colletotrichum > Colletotrichum camelliae. Next base: position 4,083,047 of record JAELVL010000001.1, read on the forward strand.
CCTGCGAGGCTGTGACAAGGCTTTCTGAGTATAACTCGACGATGGCCGTAGGTGTACACATGCCGACTCAGCTCACTCTACATGCCGTGTCTCAGCGTAACGAAGCTTCAGCCATGGGTACCGCGTCTGAGAACAAAACCGCCTGCGAAGTGATCGCAATACCTCCTGAAAGAGGAATAGAGTACGGAATTTCCCTTGGCCTGCTGTTCAGGTGCCTTTACATAAGATAGCTGATATCTCAATTCTCATAGGCTACCGACGCGATATCCCGCGATACATATCGATCCAGCGGACCAGACCCGGCCGACATTGCCCCAGGCTCGACCGCTGTCTGTGCAATACCCATCTGCTGATCAAGTACATGTCATCTCAACGGAGCCTGTAGACCGTGGCTGCAGAGCGTGGTCCGTCGTGGTGGGGTCGACGGCAACCATGATCCCAACCTTTGGGTTGATGACGACGGTTGGCATTTTTCAAGTTTACTTGAAGGAAAACCAGCTTGCAGACTGGTCTAATACGGAAATATCGTGGATTATATCCGTCTTTGGCTTTCTCGCAGTCCTTCTGTGCGGTCCCTTTGGCGCAGTGTTTGACAAATACGGCCCTCGATGGCTGATGACGCCTGCTGCCACGGTGTACTGCGCATCGTTTCTCGGCATCGCTTTCAGTAGTCAGTATTGGCAGTTCTTCCTCTGCTTCTCCACTGCCGGAGTAGGTGCAGGTACGTTGCTATTCATTCCAGGGCGTAATCAAATGTACCTAACCTTACGGACGCAGCGGCATTGACCACAAGCGCTCTAGCAGTGATTAATCATTGGTTCGACGAAAGGAAGGGGTTAGCGATGGGCATCTGTACCATGGGCGGCGGACTTGGTGGCGTGATATTCTCAGTCGTACTTCGATTTACCACCAAACACCTTGACTGGACTACGGCCAGTCTGGTTCATCTTGCAATAATTGGCGCGTTTCTGTCCCTCGGATGCGTCTTGATCAAGCCCAAGATACGCAAGCCTCCTCAGGGCAAGCTGTGGGACTTCTCCTGCTTCCGACGCTGGGAATTTGTGCTCTTTACCTTGAGCGTGTGTGGTATGACCTTCTCATCCCGGCTTCATCAGTAATGGCTGCCCTAATGCAGGCTAATAACAGGTTTTGAGCTGGTTCTATTTGTGGCCTGGGGTCTGCTTCCGACGTACGCCAGCACAGTCAAACTTGGCGACGTCTTTTATCTGACCCTTGTATTCAGCGTGTGAGTCTAGCCCTCTCTAGCTCTGGCGATTTGTGGCTTTAAGTGCTGATCACGACTCTTCAGGGGTTCTTCTCTGGGGAGGATAATTCCCGGATATTTCACCGATAGGATCGGTCCTTTCAACGTTACCATTGTGATGACGATACTCACTGAGGCGACGATGCTTGTACTATGGCTCCCCTTTGGCGATACCTCGGCATCTGCATTGTACGCTGTCGCTTTCCTCCTGGGATTTGGCACCGGCAGTTTCGTCTCAACGGCAGCGACGTGTCTTGGCAGACTCTGTAACGCGCAAGACAGCGGTACCTATATAGGCGGCTGTTACGCCGTCGTAAGCCTGGCGACACTGGTCGGCAATCCTGCGGGACAAGCTGTGTTGGGTGATGGACGAAACGGCCGCACTCGCTGGACCGTGGCCTTCCTCGGACTCGTTCTGATGGTGGCCCTGACCAGCTGCTGCTTCGTGCGGTGGTTGTGTATGAACAGGACATGGAAGTGGTCGGTAAAAGTGTGAGTCGAAACGGAACGACACCAGCCGTTGGACGTGGGAACAGTCGTTCTTTCTTATTTCCCATTCGACTTAACAGGGATCCAACCCACGCTGACGATGGTGGGCTGCCGGTATGACCAAATCCTTGGCTACTCCGTTTGCCACACCGGTGAGGCACTGGACCAACATGGTTGGTTGATGACAGCGTCACACCTAGTTATCTGATTTTCCTCCCAGCGCATCCTGCAGCCGACATTGAGGGCAGGCAACAGCATAGAGCTAGCGACGATGCTGCAGGATGAAGCGCCCATGAATCGTACGACAATGCCGGCGGCATCTCATACACCGCAAGTCGCCGTATATCGCGCTCTTTGTTTTCAGCTCCCGGTACCACGACAGCCCAAGCTTCTTCTAGCCCGAGCCGAGCCGTACCAGACACCCCCTTTGACCCCTTTCCGATTCCGTGCTCACGGGCGTGTGTGGGTGCGACACCTTCCAGTCCTTCCTTGCCCGGATACCATAAGGCCACTCGACCACTTCAGAAACTTCCTCGTGGGCTCGAATGGGAGACAGTACATGTCCTCCCAGGGAATCGCAGATCGTTGACCTGCGGATCTGTGTTATGCGAGTTGTCAGACGCGCGTATCTGAGATCCTACGGGGGACTCATCCGGGTCGCCCGCCAGGCTTGACAGAACTGAAGCGGCCGGGGGTAACCAACGGGGTCGAGCGGTCCAAGCCCGGGTTTAAGACTCGGTGGTCCAGTTTTTTCTTGTTTTGCCAACCAACTCGCCGTTGGTCTCGCAAGAACGTTGATAATGTGATTATGCGGTTGGTGGCGGCAACTCCGCTTGACAAGGAATGGGTCACTTCTTGAGTGGAACAGGTGGATTTCTTTTAGTATGGGGGACGCTTGCTGCATGTTGTACATACATATGATGGTTCATTCAATCCCTTTGGGACTGGTAGCTGCACAACAAGGAGAGATGTCCGGGGATGGCCTGACAATAACGATTGGTGAAACGAACACTTGAGCTAAGAAGGTGAGCTAAAGTTCTAGCCACGAAGAAAGCTGCTTCCAGGCGACTTCCGGCTGCTGTCAGGCTGATAACGGCCCAGGGCCTGGCCGAAACCTTCGTCATGAACCACTCCTCGGATGATCATTCCCCAGGTGACAGACCAGGGAGGGGGGAAGGGTAGGAAGGATCGATCTAAAAAGGGTAAGAATGCCCAGGGGTGACAGACTAGCGATTGAACCCAGTCGCCAACTCGCGGGGTTTTCCGTCGCTAACTTGACCCATCCCAGGCCTGGAGCTGGTGAAGGGTTTCGACGATACTTGTCTCGTGTTTCCCGTTCAGGCCATTTAACCCAGAAAAGCAACCAAGTCGTAACCACACCTATGCCTGTTCGGGCGCTAACTTGGAGCATATTGCATTGTCACGTACATGACATGACATGGCACGACATGATGGGCTGTAGGGGAGATGGCCGTGTGCTGCCGACATGTTCAGTCTTGGGGTTCATATATTGCGTACGTTGCGCTCATTGCAGACAGACTCTCCGCGGGAAACGCTGGTCCAGAAGTAGTATTCCGTTTTGATACCGTCGGGGAATAGTCATGAAATAGGAAACTCGGTGAGCCGAACCGAGTCATTTGATGGGGGATGAAGCTCACGGGATAGGTTAGCTGGCGTGTTTGAGATTGGAATACGCGACCCAGAAATATGACTGTCCATGGGGACTGACTAGGGAGAAGATCTAGGGCGGAAGATCGCGAGACATTCTTGGAAGGGGGGGACATGACGTTCAGCCACACACCCTTGTGAAGGACGGACCGAGACAGCAACAACCGGCCGAGTGGACGAGACTTGAACGATCATCGCCATGAGCGGAGTCCAAGGTTTCGGCGCGGCCCGCTCGTTGGGACGGGTCCCCGAAAGAAGAAGCAGGCCAGCTTTCGCGATCCATCTTAGGTCCCAGCTCGTCTTTGTCTCTGGTTCACGAAAGCGAAAAGCCCTCCTCCCAACGGCCACGGCTGGCTACCACGCGGGAGACCGCAGAGGCTAGCGGGAACTCTAAACCATGATCTACACGTCAAACACCGCGGCCGCTTTGCCAAGTACTCGTAGTCTCAGTGATGTGTTCTCGCTGAATCGCTGCCCAAATGCCCGAAATTTCTGTGATCCATCGACATGATCTGACAAGGAGGTTGAGGGCCCAAGCTCAGAGACATAGGAACCTCTCAACCCTTCCCCCCCTTGCTTTCCATCAGTGAAAGATGAACGGACAACTGGCTCTTGCAGGGTTGAAGTCTAAAATAGGGGGAGCGGGATGCCGAGGCTAGATTCTTGAGAGATCCGGCGCTTTGTGAGAAGTGATGTAGGTGTGAAATCGCAATAGCCCCACGCGCGGTCCTTTTGTGTTCTACGCTTCTCGTTCTATCTGGATTTTCTTGCAGTAACTATTCCTTGCTTCTTTCTCCTCGCAGTCACCGGTGTCGGATAGGGCGGCGGCATGGTGTGGTCGGGGTAAATGGTCCGGATGCGTCACTAGTTGCATATGTAGATGGGCTGTCTCGGCTTGACCCTCATGGTGCGCGAAGCTTTGGGGGTTTCCCGCGAGATTTTCGGAGCCCGTTCCGTTGAACATCCGGGTACCCTCTGTTTTCTCCTTGGGAGAATCTTCATTCAGTGAGCAATCTTGTCTCTATTCTCCCTTTGTGCGTTGCTCTTTCGTTTCGGACACGTTCATGATTGACCAAGGCGACAAAGCCGGGCAAGGCCTTGCGTTTCTTTACCTCATCGTTTTCTTACTCGAAATGAGAGTGTCCCCAGTGGGCTTCGGAGCATGTTCGCTCTTGTATCCGGCGATGATCACCGGTGGGTGGTCCGCGATCGTCCGTATCCATTGTTTGTTCACCATAACCCCCGCTGCTATCGTTATCCGTCTCTTTTGTGCTCTTGGGGCCACGAACATAAGTATGTTTCTGACCCTTGCTGGAAGATGAGATCTCATTCTGTCCCTGAGTCGGGAGCAAAAGCCGAGAGAATCGGGATCTCCTGCCGGCATACATTTTGAACGCCCCGGACGACGGTGCTTTTGAGCCATGCTCAAAACACTCCATCCACTACATTGATTTCGTTGCGTTACCGCAATGATTCCGTCACCCAAAACCCAGGTCTTTCTTTTTCATGCCGCATTTGGCTACTTGGACCATTCTTTGCGACAGAATTCCGCGGGTTGGGGCGTCGCCGCGGGATAAAGCCGGTAACCATCGCACACGCTTTTATCACCAGGAAATGCAGCCAACATGGGCATCATCTACTCCCGTTGCCCGAGGTGATTCTTATTCTCTCTACCTCTTTTCAAGATTTTTTAGAAACTGTCCCAGGCACCCTGCCGAGTTACAACTTGCAGTTCAGTGCGTTAAAAATTTGCTGTTCTCATTCCACTTCATACCATCGTCATCTCTTCCCAAAAACGGAGCCCGGTGGCCCAAAATAGCTTCCATCGCACTTCCGGGGCAATAATCAATCGCTTTCACTCCGCTCACCGCATTTCCGGCTATTTTCGTCCCTCTTGTGTTCAAGTCATTCTCTCTGCTTCTAATCCTTCATTCCCGACGCAAAAGTTCTCTGTCGATACCCAAGCCACAACCGAACCACGTCCCCAAAGTTGGAGCCACGCGGCCGCGGCGTTGGTGCGAAGCATTGTTTTGTACACGTCGACACGATTTTCTTCTCATTCTCGAGAAAGTATGGCCTTTTTTTTTGTGCCTTTAATCGTCTTTACGATCGGAAATTAGGCGATCTGAATCGATCGCGCTCTGTCGATGTGGCGCTCGTCGCAGTGGACAACATTCGTCGTATCCGTGGCTGTCATTCGCTGCTCGTCTAGTTTTCGATAGTCCAAGGCCCGCGATCTTCGATCTTCTAGTCTAGTTCAGCCCATCGCCACTTTGGACTATCCGATTCTTCCGTAACTGGTCTTTGTTGTTTTCTGTAAAGACGGGAACTAGTTGTTATGAACCCTGTGGCTTGGGTATTTGCTCAATTGCACACGATATTAGTAGCGATTCAGTAGCATCACAATCACGGTTCAAACATCATGTTGGATAAGCCCACGATGGTGAGACTTATCCCATTGTGTTCATATATGGACGTAAACATAGAACCATTGAAAAGAGCCATGTTTATTGAAGAGGATTCAGATCAATGGGGTCACAAGTCGCGAATCGAAGCATTTGGTATCTGGCCTCGATATACGACACTGATGTTAAATTTTCGAGCAGAATCTGGATGATATGAGAAAAATATCCTACCTTCTGACATTTTCAATGGTTCGCCAACCGAATTATTGTACTCTTTCGTTTGGAGAAAGTACGCTCTCATCAGCTTATTCTGCGAAAAATGAACAACACCACTCTGGGCTCTCGTCGTTTTCTTCCTGGGGTGGCATCTTTTCGCGTAAAGGACAAGTTTCACTCAACTTTGTTCAACTAGTTTCTTTTTGCCAGTTAACCACTGTTCATAGACGGAACCCAGGCTCTCTTACTTTTATTGAAAGGAGGTCTATTCCCATAGACTAACGCCTCGATTTTACGCTCAACCCGCATGGCCTTGCAGTACGAAGGCCTCGTATATGCAACTGCACTCTCTGTTCTGCCTCTGGAAATTTGGTTTCTTTTTCTGTGAGACCTAAACTCTCATCTCCCGCATGCAAAACAATTGTCTTTAACCTTGTTGCATGGCTTTTCTCGAGGCAACATTGCCACCAATAAAACGACGAGGCACTTGTTCATTTCGTTATTTTTTGTCGAAATGCATGCTTGACATTCTCATTCTCATTCGAGTACGTACCACATCTGGGGGACCTCTGGCTCAACGTGAGCTGAACGAGGACGACACGAACTTTGGGATCTTGCGCAATTGATATGCGTTCCAGGTCGGCATGAGAGCGTTAGTTCGGCTCATCGTTACATTGTAATACGACATCCGTAACATGCATTTTCTAAGCGAGAAAAGCAATACGACACGTTCCTGAGTGGCACCCAGACGAAATAAGAGCACGCTAGCTCATGTGTTCACATCGTAGCAAAGAGAATCTCGATTCGAATATCAAACTTCCTATTCAACTACCCGGATCCCATCGAGAAGAATGTGGGACTTGCGCCAAGGCAGAAAGAACACTTCAAATGCCCGAAGACAAGCTGAGATACGCAGAAGAGGGATGACTGAAATAGAATACCAATGATCAAGATACAGTGCCTAGACACTCGTTTTTCATGTGTAAGGCTGCCCTCTCATGCCTACCGAGACAATTGAAAGCTGTATCATTCTGTACTGTCCTATGTCCCACCACACAATGTTTAATCAAGAGCTCATCGAATCACTCGGATACAGAGTAACAGCACGAAAAACAAGTATTAAACAGCTCGGCACAACTCTCGATGGAATAGGGAGTCGGCGGGCTTGAATAATTGATTAGATCGCGGATGTAATGTTAACGGCATGCCCCGCAGAGAGCGCAGTTTGCGAGCCTGGAATGCATCAGCGTCATATGGGCTTGCTTATATACTTGTTTGCTAGCCTGCGGGATGGACTCCCTCGAGCGACCACTCAATCATGCTACTTGATTCAAATTCAAGATTGGCGTGTAAAAATTGGTATCATATTCGATCATCATCACAACAAAGCTAACACCCGCGAGTTCCCGTTGCTATGTCCTGCTAATCCGGCAATCAAAGCAAAGCCCAAATACCATTTACTTCTTCTACTACACCATGATTAAAGCCCAGCGATAACGCTCTGGATACCAACACTACTGGCATCTTCACGCCGCTGGACAAAGGCCTTAAAGTCGGCCTTGGAGAGCTTCTTGCCCATGCCAGAGGGTCCGGTAGCCAATGTACGGGACTTTTCTTTGAGAGCCTCCGGTCCAATGATGAATAACGATCCAATATCGGTGAGGAGCTCCACCGAGGCCTCAATGTCGGCAGCGAGAGACCACTCCTTGATTGTGGAGACATACTTTGACAGATCCTGCGCGACCATCAGACCTCCGGTGGCGTTGACCTGGAACTTCTTGAAGTGGTCAAAGAGCAGAGTGAGCACGGCAAGCGCAACTTCGGAGCTCCAGACCTCCAAATTTTGGCCATCAACAGCCTGAGAGGCGTGGCGAGACACGCTGGAAAGGAACTGGCTGATTTGCAGACAGGTTGGGGTCTGCAGGGAGTCAATATCCCCATCTCGGGGACGGAAGTCAAACTTCTTCTGGTTCGCAAGCGAACGGGTGACCCAGTTGGTGACGACGTCGATGGAGCTACGCATGACGGCGTTGGTCTTGCGCTCGATGCCGTCAATGGCGGATTTCGTCTGCGCTGACATGTTGCGACGGACGGTCGTGTTTGACTCAGCTAGCTTGATAAGGACAGTGGTAATGAAGCGCTCCATAATACTGGTAATAGTAACTGCAGGGCGAATGGAGGGGAGGTAAGTGAGGTCCGGCTCCGTCTTGATGTTCTCCTGGGAGCTCGCCGCGTCCAGGCCGGCGTCGAGAGCGGTCTCGACATAGACGCGGCCCATGGTCGTGAGCAGCAGGTTGAGCAGTACGTTGACATCCTTGGGTGTCTCGACTTGAGAGCCGAGCTCGAGGGTCCTGCGAACTGACTCAGCAAGCCACTTCATCATTCTCTTTGCGTTTGCCACACTAAGAACACCATCCTCTTCTGACACCTCTACTTCTTCCTTGTTTTCGTTGTCGCCTTGAATTCCCGCAACACGAAGCATCATAGCCTTCTGTGTGACCGTCAATTCAGACGAATCGAGACGCTCAAGGTATGCGTCCTTGGCCGATGACAAGAGCTGCGAACTCTGTTGCGCCAGAGATGCCATGAAACCCGTAGGCGCCTTCTTTCTCTTGGAGTGGTAGGTTGTGAACTTGAAGAGCAGCGAACTGTACAACTCCTCGAGACTCTTTCTCTCGCGATCAATGTACGAATTGCCCACAAGGTAAGGAACGAAAAGTTCCTCCATCTGTTGGTCTAGCGTCTGAGAGATTTGTGGAGAGGCTGGCTCTGGATGCTCTGTCAGACCATGAGTCTTGAGATCCTCAATGAGACTGCTGATGTATGTCCTCGAAGAATGCAGCGATCTCAAGAAGGCCAGCGATGAGACCTCGTTGGCTTTGTCCAGAACCATCTCGAGTCGTTGCTGGATGGACTGCTGGAACACCCTCTGGATGAACTTGATCAAGACCGTCTCGTAGTATGGGAAAGCCCTCTTGATGATGAAGGATTCCTCCTGCATGACCAGCTTGACTTCGTCAACGAGAGACTGCAGACTTGCCTCGACTCCCGGTGGATCGGAATCTGGGTCGGCAATCTGTTCCCACGTCTCTCCATCCATCATCACCTCGTCTGAGAGCAGTTGGTCTCTGTCGATAAAGAACTGGTGCTGGTTGACGAAGGTGGCAATGACGCTGGCACCGCCGTTGAAGTCGCAGAGCACCTTTGAGCACTCCATCATATCGTCGAAGTTTTGACGCCTGTAACTGTTGTTGAATTGCTTCAGGAGCTCCTGCTCGAGGGATTCTGAGAACTTCTCCAACAACTCGCGTGTATTATGAGCGCGGCTCGTTCCCGTGACGCCGTTGGTCACGCCGTTCCCGCGAAATCCATTCGTCCCGTTTGTCTGACCCCATGATGCCGGATCCAAGCGCTGGCTGATGCGCATGAGCTGGCGAGAAATGACGGCACATCGCACCTTGTTCTCAGCGCCGCCCTGTCTCTGGATCTCCTCTAGCGACGTCAGCTGGCCGGTCTCGCTGACCTCGAGCCAGCATTGGATAAGGAAGTTGGCGTCTTGGGCACGTCTTCGTTTCCTGTCCAATTCTTCGAGCTTCTCTCCAATCTGTACGGCGATGTTGCCTCCTGCTTCTTGCCTCGCACTTCGGTCGCCGTTCGTCGCAGGGTTATTTAGGGACAGATCGAGCGCCTCGAAGGACGCCATGGATTGGTCGAGCTTTCGGCCGAGGGTATCGAGGGTCTGGTCATGCTGGGATTCGGCTCGTCGTACGTTGGACTGAAGTTCCGATTCCTTCTCCTGGAGTTCCTCGGACAGCGATCCAAGCTGCGAAAGGGCGTCTAGAAGTGGTCAGCGACTAGCTTGCGCAAAGGCTCGAGGTGTCATACTCTCAAACGTCCGAATCAGTGGCTTTGGGTCGAATGCAGGCTGTGACGGGCCAGATCTTCGATTGGCGGGCACGGCATTCTCGGCGAGGTTGTCGACGAATTCGCGGACCACGAAGTCCTGGTTCGAGAAATCGTCGAGAGTGAAGCTGGGCCCTTGGGGAAAGAGCGACTTTGCCCCAGACGCAGCCCGCTCCATGGTTGCGGTTGGGCTGAAAGTGCTGTCGTTTCTTGCGTTGGTTCGCTTGGTGACAGCCGGCTACATTATTCTCGATGATCTTCGAATGGTAGAAGAGGTACTCCAGCAGCTGGAGTAATCGTGATCAGGGAAGGACGAGTCCAGGTCGTTGAGATTCGCTGCTTGCGCGTTTCGGGAGCACGGTATCCGCGTGGCCGTTCAAGCAGTGACGACCGAGCTGTCCCTTGAGTCCGCTTTGGGTTAGCGCAGGTGCATCCGAAGTCACTTCCCCGCCATCGTTGGCCCGTGTGTACTTTGAGATCCACCCTGCACGTGATGCTACGAGGCACGGAGGTAGTATTACTGACTTCAGCAACACCACCTCCTTACTGCCTCACAGCTACAATGAAGTCAGAGATGACCTCTCAACGCATTAGACGCACACAGACGGGCCTCGAGTTTGGATATCGCGAGTCGAATTCAAGGAACATCTGCCTAGAAACCAAAGCAACTCGCTTCGAGCTATTTGCTCTGTCCATGTCCTGTTCCCTGTCTCGATTGCACCTCCTGCCCTCCTCTCCTCCTCACATAGAGCACATACCATGCGCGTTTCCTGTTCTGCCGCGTTCGCATGTGCTGAGTTCTCTCATTATTCACATCACTGTCCCAAATCTCTTGTTGAGCCTGAGCTCTTATTTCTGTTCGTCAAATTCGAATTGCTTCCTGGCGGCGGTCGTTAAATCTCAAGCCTCATTCAAGAGCTGGAGCACGGCAAGTGAACCCGGGTCCTTGGGAGAGCCTGGTCCAGTGACCAGAGACTCTGGATCGCTGAGGTGCGAGTCGGAGTTGGGTGTCCCAGGAGGGGTGCCTGGACCACTAGGCTTGATTTCAGCGGTGCTAGGCTCAGCAATGTAGGAGTTTGCATCTTGATAATCGTCTGGAGTAGGGCGAGAGCTCGAGCCGATGTTTTCGCCTTCGGCATGTTCATGGCTTGGAGTGCCAGCACTGTCTCCATTAGATCCGGCTGTTACCAGGCTAACTCCGCTCGAGCTGGCATTCGAACCAGAGCTATCGAGCACGGTCTCTGGCAAATTATCGGCATCGTCATCATCGTCAACCAATTGCCGCAGCCTCTTGAACGGACGGGCCGCTTCTTGTACGTTGGAGGGTTGTTCTCTCAGCCTCTTAACCCATCGGTCGACGATGGCAGCGCCTGTGGTGTGCGTGCCTTCGCCAAGACCTGCCGCGAGTCGGCAGTTTTCCGCGTGGACGACGAGTTGTCTGTCCATGTTGTCAATGACTCCCGAAAGGAAATCTTGAATTTTGTTCCCAGGGATAGCTTCCTTCGACTGAGAAAGCGCACCAGCCTCCTTTCGAACCATCTCGAAGGCGAGGAACACCTTCCTCTTCAACTCCGGCCCCTCGGCATATCTCGCGTCACAAATATACGCAAGCGTTAGGAGGAAGTCTTGAATTGTGTCCCAGCTTAGCACGATGATGCCCTCCGTGTCGCTGCTCAACACGATGGATGCGACGTGAACGAGAAAGTGGTTCAAATTCGTCAAGGATTCCCTTTTCAAAAATGGATAGAGACCCTGAAGATGATATGTCAGCCTGGGAGCCAAGTCTAGGTTATACAGTCTTGAAGGGATAACCTACGAAGAACTCATCCACCGCCAGCTTTGCGTGCCGTTTCTTGAGTCGCTTTTTGCGAATGAAGGCATCGAGGTAGGTAGAGCTCGGGAAGATAGGAAACTTGACTTTCGTCAGTCTTCCGACCTCGTCTCTGATCTCATTGTACAGTTTGAGAGTCATCTTCGAACGCAAATCTGCAAGCCCAGCTTTGAGTCTAGCGATTTGGCTCGCGTGGATAGGGTTGAGAGCAGATGCAGATACCGGGGCAGTGGCAGTTGAAGCACCGCGCAGGATCTGGACACCCAGCGAGCTCCCGGCACCAATACCGGCACCGGCAACCGCAGACTTGCTGTTTCCGGGCATACTCCCACCTGACTTGGACTTAGACTTGGGCTTGGCCTTGCCAGACTTCTGCTTTGCTGATTTGTGTGCTTTGTCCTTGTCCTTGCTGTCGTCTCCGTTGCCGTCGTCTTCGTCATCCTGCTCGTCTTCGTCGTCGCTATCCTTCTTGCCTGCAATTTCCAAGATCGAAGCACCCCATGCGCGACACCGTTTGCTCGCATCAATGAGGTCGTCGGCCTGGTCTCGGAATTCGGGAAAGAAGTAGATCGGTTTTGAGGCACCGCCTATCTGGAAGGCCTTGCAGAGACCAGTGGTCGGATCTGGCTCAGCAAGAGCAAAGTAGTCCAGTCGCTTCCTGGCATTAATGGGGACGATGACTTTGAGAGCAGTGGGGCAGTTTTGTGAGACGGTTATAGCCTCCAGCTGATCTTTCGAGGCCTTCTGCTCAACGAGATCTTTCACGGAAAGGACCCGTGTTGCTGGGTGAGACTCAGTCGAAGGCTGCAGAGGCAGGTACCACCCTACCCATAAGCCGCGGCGTGTCGGGCCATTGGGGTTGTTGTCGGCCAGTTCTTGGGAAGTTGGAACGTTCGTGGTTCCCTTGGTCGTTCCATCCTCCAAACTCTCGATCAGGTTATTGCGGGCGATCTTCTGATTCTCGCACGCAGAGACCAAAAGCTGCTGATTGGGCAGGCGAGTCTCGCCGAGTCCGTCATGATACGCGTGGAGATCAAGCTTCCAGGACCACTTATGCGAGAAGTTCTGTTTCTCGGCCATGTTGAAGAGCTGAAGGTGGAAAGGTAGTGGAGAGGCAATTCTCAAGAGGTAGGAGTGACGCAGTTGGTAAAGCAGTACCTTAGTTGAAGATGATTCAATGTCGAACGGGTATGACCCCGCTGTTGGTATGGCACTGGACCTGTGAATGGTCTTAGGGCACCATCTAGAAGAAGCTGTGAGTTGTTGTTGGTAGGTTGAAAACTGTGAGAGTGACTGGGTATTGCGTTTAAATACCCTTGTCGGATCAGCCAATTTTCAACGCGAATGGAAGGAGAGCGCGTACAAAAGGAGGAATGAGGGCAGGAGTGAATGAGTACAGAGCAGCAACTGAGAGAGAAGGTATGATGGTCATCAGGAGACGAAGATGTTGGTGTTGATGGACTGAGCAACATCAAAGCAAAGCCTTAAGTAAGAAGAGGCGTTGCAAACTCCCATTCAAAAGTCTTCACTAAAGATCATAGGGCAAGACCCGGAGTAATGGAGACGTGGGGTCCTTCCATCTATCGATCAATCTGGCTTCTCACTAATCTGCACGATGCAGGAGCCCCATTCCTTCTCTTTACTTGTTTCTACTGGGCGAGACAGGTTCAACTTCCTTCCTCCTAAGCTTCACTCCTGGACTCGGAAGGCAGCAACTAGCACTCTCACATCCTCCCCCGGCTTGAAACAAATCTCCATCCCCTTCCCTTGATCAGCCGACTTCCTCTCCTCTTCAACCCACACTACCTTGCTATCCAACCACCACCACCCAGAGCAGCTTATCGTACCTTTTCTTGGTTCAATTTATACCTCGCACACTCTTGCAAGCAAGTTCTTCTGCATACACCGGAAGAAGACGCAATCTCGGTCAAACAACATAACACCGACTCACCTCCAACAGACAAGGAGAACAAGACTCCCCTGACGCCCTCATTCACCCGGCAAAACTACCACTGACGCGGGGAAGAGTGCCACAGAGCCAATACATCTCGACGAGGCAGGCACTGACGTCGCAATGGCCAGGGGAAGTAGAGGAGGTAGAGGAAGTAGAGGAAGTCGGGGAAGTAGGGGAAGTAGGGGAAATATGGTAAAGAAGATATCCAACAAAAGGTCGAGGACCACGTTGAACGAGAGCGGAGGTTCGGGAGATGCATCGAACAAGGAGCAGGCCGTCGTCGACCCTCCTCCCCAGGTCGCCATCACTCCTCCCCGCTCCTCGGAACCTCCTTCTGGCCTTCCCAAATTGGAATTCTTACTCAGAGGAGACCGCGACAAGCAAATCTCCCCGGACGAGCGAGCCGAAAGACATCAGATGCAGGACGACATCGACTGGCTCGCCAAGTGGCTCATAGAGAATGCTTACCACCAAATCAAGAAGAGTGGGTTTGAGTACGAGGTCGAGTTTATGGATATGGATGATTTAATTGGGTCTGGTTTATGGTGGCACGAAGCCATTACTGCTATATCCAATGAGGACGTCATGGAGCAACTTCAAGTGCTCGAAAGGCAATTACACGAAGCTCCCGATAAGGTGTACGTGCAAGTCATACTTGGTTGGACCAGCTACCAGATGTGGAAGGGTGGTCACGACATTCAGTTCATGAAGAGACAGAGCCACGTGCAAGACGTGGATATCCAGGATGAGTATTGGAAGATACTTCGACAGGGGCTTCGTGAGCACTAAACACCTTTGCACCCAAGTCTCGGCTCCCGGGTTCTCCAACACACCCATGTTTGTGATTCTCTACTTGGAAGCATTCCATCTTTTTGGTGCATTGTTTGGCAACAGCCAGGCATATTTACGGGTAGTAGCAGTGGTTGTGACATCGTTCGTTTGCGAACTGAGGCTTTCGAGTGTGGAGTAGAGAAAACGGGACAGAAGGTCCTCATAGATATTGATTTCCACAGCAAAAAAAGACACTGTACTCACACGACCCTTTCACCTTCTCTGGACCCCAACTGATGCTCCCCGATCTCGGTTGACGGTGTTTGATAGAAGATGAAGCCGTTCACAGATCACCTCTCTGTCACAGGCCCAAAGTGTCGGCGCTCGGCAGCGCGGCCTGTGTGAGATAACTAATACGCCGACCCAGACGCAGCAATGCTGTTGAGAACGGGCGGGCAAATTTTGGCGCGACTCTGGCCTCGGACATCTTCAGCTTCAAAACAGACGACACCCGATTGACTCTCCATGGAAGAGCACAACCACCCGCCACGACACCATTCTGACGACGGACCAATGGTACCATACCCAACGGCCCCAATCATGAAATTCACAGCAAAAGTCACATAAGCCCAAGTCCATGTTTCAACTTGACAAGCCATCGATTGAACAGCCCTACAAGCAGTTGATAGAAATAATACAATAATGCCACCCCCCCTTTTTCATCTTCATCAAGAGTAGCAGGTAGTTTCAACAACCAAACCAGGTCGAACAAGCCCCTTCAACTTCCTTCCACCCCCTCTTCCCTTTGCCTTCCAAATGTCAACCTCCCCTCTCCCCTCTTTCATCTTTCCACCGAGTCAAGTGGGAGAATCAAGTGACAGAAACCATCAAAAAATAAAGCCCCAGAAGCGATGAACATCTTCCTCTCCTCCAACACCCCTTCTCCTAAACACCCTTGAGGTGTATTGTGTGACAAAAAATTGATAATTACATTGCCAAATACCAGAAAAGACAAACTTCAACAAGCGACGTTGCTGTGAATCCTTTTTGTGGCTTGGACGTGTGTTGATGGAGTTCTCTGCGATATTGGTATCACGGAAATGACTGACTGCGAAGGGAACGACCTGTCCCGGGTCTCGCTCTAAAAACAGGAATGTACAGAAGAGAGATGCTAGAAGCGAAGAAGAAAAGACGAGAGATGGAAGAGAAATAACATGTGGAGGAAAATCGGGAAAAGAGGATGGAAAAAGAGAAGAATTGTGGGAAGCCATGTTCACGAGCGGATGAAGAGAATTACGCCGCCCGAGGAAACATGCCATGCCTGCGGTCGTGCGAAAGCGTTTGTGAGAGTGAGAGCGAGAGTGAGGTGGTGTGATGCGAGTTTGTAGTAGTAGTAGTAGTAATGGAAATAGTGTGCGCGGCGGATAAGTTTAGGTAGGCGATAATGGGATAGGAAGGGCACGCCAAGTATGTGTGTTCGTCTCTACGAGACTTATGTGTGGTAATATTGGGATTGTAACGAGTGGTGGACTTTTGACTGCTCTAAGCCGTCTATGCTGAATGGAGGCCCCCGCCGAAAACGATGCTCCGGAAAAGACCTGGGTATAAAATGGGAAGGACGGATCATGATTGGGATGTCGTGAAGGCGCCATGGCCGAGAACGGAGCTCGGAGAGGTTGCGCAGAGGCGATTAGTGTCTCGTCACCGCCATGACTTCAAGTTAATCGCCGGCTATACCTAGCGTTGATTTTGCTTGGCCTTGTTGATCTCGCCGAGGTTCAGCCAGCTCATGTCTGACGATGTTGAAGCCATGGCAAGCGGGGGCTGCTGGCTTACACCACTCGGATGGCCCTGGCCCGGTGTTCTTGATGGGATGCTTGGTGCCAGAGACGTCGGGTAGAGGCTCTCAGCGTAGACACTGCTTGGTGCACGATCCGCACCCCACGGCTTTTTGTAGCTGCCAATGGGATCCCAGGTATCACGGACGCTCTCAGGAATGCCACTTGAGTAGCCGGATGAGGCGTCCGAGGTAGGTCGTCGGGGTGATTCGATCTTGGCGGAAACTCCGTCTCTGAAGGGGATATGGTTTGAGTAGTCCGAGACAGTAGGGCTGCCTGAGACCACGCGGTTGAGCTCCGGCCGACCATCGTGCCGAATGGGTGGCACGGTGGACAGATCCTGGGTGATGAGATGAAGGGGTGGAACGGTGGCAGAGTCTTGTGTAATCCGGTTCTTGTTCGAGTAGTGAGAGGTTTCCGAGTCGACGGTGGTCCGCTTCGAGTTGCCAAATCCGAGGATGTTGAGAGCGCTGCCGCCAGACCAGTATCGGTTCCAGCCTGAGCTTCTGCGGGTCTCACCAGGCCGTCCCATTTGGTTTCCACGAGTTGTGGGGCGCGGCTCAACGGTATCAGCGGCAAAGGAGACGCCCTTCTCATCACGGGAAGGCGGTGCCAGGTTGGGGACCTCGTTGACCTGCGGCATAGGCTTGCTGATGGTGCTCTTGAAGAAGCTGTTCGTAGACCCACGCTTCAAGTCGTTGCTGGGGCCGCGAGGAGCGACGTTGGCGTTGGACTTGGGACCGTTGGCCTTGCCCATCAAGATGGCCATGGAGGAGAAGGATCCAGCCGAATCCGACTGCTGGTGTCCTCGGAAACCGGGAGCGGGACCAAAACCGTTGTTGCCGTAACCGAGTCCAGCCTTCTCGTCGGGGAAGCCTCGTTGGCCTTGCTCGGGGTTGGGCTGGTTCTTCGCACGACGACGGCGGATGCAGAAGAGAATCAAGCCCAGGAGAATCATAATACCGGTGATAGTTCCAAGCACGATGCCAAGGATGGCGTTGGCACTGACAGAAGCGCCCACAGCGGGAGCAGCAGTCTCCGAAGAGGCGGAGGATGACGCAGAGGCAGAGGCAGAAGCAGGGGCAGTAATGGCAGAGGAGGCACTAGAGATTGCGCTCGACGAAGACTTTGACAAGCTGCTGCTGCTTGAGGTGGAAGTAGCGGTAGACGATGCACTTGTGCTGCTGGACGTCTCGCTGGTAATGAGCACCGACTGCTCGCTCAACTTCTGGTTGGCGTCTGTCCAGCTGTTTTCGCGCGCATTGAACATACACAAACATCGTTCGTGTTGCCTCCAGCAAAGACGACAAGACCGGTAGAGTCAGACGCGAGGGCGTAGTTGGCGCGGGTTCCTGTGGGCGCGAGTGTGCTGTTGTAGGCAGGCCAGTCTGCCAAAGTCAAATCGCGCTTCGCCATCTCAGCCGCCGTCCGTGTCGTCTTCTTCGACACCGCGGCGGAGTTGGCAACAGGTGCTCCGGAAGCATCGACAAGGACCATACGCTGGACCTCGTTCGGTGAGGTTGACAGGTCGAAGGTGTACAAGCTCTTGCTCCCATCATCTCCCTTCATAAGCATCGCCCTGATCGCCGTGGTATCCTTCAAGATCGGTGAAGCAAGAGTCGCGCCAGAGTCCGTCCACAGGGTGTCCGGGTTGAAAAGCATGACCTTTGAGTTGGTGGTGCTGCCGCCAACCACGACCGCCTGAGTGTCGGACCAAGTGAGCACAATCGGGTTGACGACGGGTGGTGCTGTGGATTCGTAGGCTCGGGTGTGGTAAGGTGCAGAGGCGCCAACGACAAAGGTCTGCGTGGAGGGCCCGGAGTAACCATCTTGACTGCCGCCGTAGATGATAATCTGATCAGTGCCGGGAAGATAAGTTGCGCCGTGAAGCAGACGCTCCTGCGTTACCGCGTCCTGTGGTTGGATCGACTCCCACTTTCCCGTCGCGAACGTATACTTTTGCAGTCCCCGGTAGTCCGTCGATGTTCCCTTACCTCCAACAATGTACAAGCCAGCCTGAGTGGCGTCCGTGGGATTTGAGCCGACACATACACCTCCTGTCACCTTTTCGCCCTGAGTCAAGCTCTTCCATTTCGCTCCCTCGGTGAGCGAAAGTGATTGGAAAGCGTCTGCGGAATACGTGTACAGAACATTGTCGTGGATAACTGAGCAGATGTTGTTCAGGGCGACGGGGGGCTCGGGGAGAGTCATCGTGTCCGTGTGTTTGGGGGTGAGGTTGTGTTAGATGAGATGTGGTCGTGAGTGTAGGTGAGAAGATGACGTGGATCGTTCACTCTACAACAACATGGCGCGAATATCTCAAAACTAGATTCGTGTAAAAATAAGATGGGATCCTCGTATCGAAAACGGCTTCGTCACGAGATGTCGTCTTGTCGATGGGTGAGATCCTGAGGTCCGGGTGAGAGCTGCACACAAGCGAGGGCCGTCGAGGCTTCGAACCGGAGTTCAGTCGTTCGCGATTTCGAAGTGAAGTTGATCGGTCGGTCCCAAGCTCGCAGGACGTGATGCCGATGTTGAAAATCGAGGAGCGGTCCCAAGGGAGGAAGAAACAGTGTCCTGAAATTTGTCGTGGACGGGAAGCGTTGCCCTTGTCTCGGAGTTTGATCTGCAGAACAAAGTTTCTGGTGCTTCTCTCGCGGGCCAGTGCTAGGGCGGTAGACAGGAAGCAGCAGGAAGAGAGGCCCAGACGGCTGGGTTGGAAGGGAAACAAAAAAGGCTTCTGGCTCTCCTGAGTCCTGAAGGCCTTTGTGTCGCAGGATTTTGGGGGTGGCCAAGCGGAGACGTGTTCGTCGTTGGTCGGATTCGTATGTTGGAGGTGGTGTCGTGGGTAGGTCGTATCGCCCCTGGGCTATTACTGTCGCTCGTGTCGGTCGGTTTGGTCGGTGGGAGAAGATAGGGGAGGCAGTGACGGGACGTATGTAGGCATGCGTCGAGTATGTTGCCGCGTCACGGAATCGAAGAAAGGCTTACAATGAACGACTCTTGTTTTTTCCTCTGCGAGATTCAACGTTCCAGACGATGAGTAGCAATTCCACCTCAAAGAGCGAAAAATGCACACACGGCACTGGAGGAGAAGAGGGAGAGGGAGAAGAGCAGAGAGATTCCGAGTAAGTGAGAGAGAAGGAGAGGCGAGAGGAAGAGTGGGCTGTGGTACCTCGTTTGAGAGCGGCCCACGCCTCTGGCCGCTGCGGTCTCTCGCTCTCTTGGGAGTAGTCGACCAGGTACAGCCCAAAGTTGCAGGCGAGGAAACACGAGACAGGGATTCTGGGAATCGTGACTGGGGGTCGCCAGGAACGTCCTGGTTGCTCTGCTGGGGTGGCTTGGACTGGTGATTGACGAATCAGACGGTCCAAAAGCCATCAAATTGGGTCAGAGCAGGGGGCCCCCAGACGAGCGCCAAAGTAGACGACGGGCCAAGAATACTTGGATGGGTGGTGAGACAATGCGGTGCCGCCAGGTACAGGCCTAAGAAGCAGCTACCCTTGAGGCTGCACCCTAGTCCAGCACGAGATTGAAAAAGGGGGTGCCGGGGGGGGGGGTTCTGGCCTATCAGCGATTCCAATCTCGCGTGTTGCTGGATTGGGGCACATCCAAAAGAGAAGTCGAAGGGGGCTTTGACGCCAGTTGACGACTCTGTCTTGTCAGTGTCCAGGAAGCCCAGCAGCCAGTGGCAGTCAGGCTAGCCGTTGAACGGCCAGCAGTCAAGCCAGTCAGTCACGGCGATGACAACGGGCGGACCTCCTGTGATCTAGCCTGAAGTCGTAAAGCGCAACATCATAACGTGGCCCCTGGTGCCCTCGATGCTACCTTCAGTCTGGTGCGCCCCAATGGTGATGTGTGTTGTAGCCGCAAGTGTAAAAGCGAGCAGAGAGACGCGCGCCGGTTGAAGTCAAGCAAAAGTAAGCCATACGCCGTTGCGTACTCGTTTGCTTCTTCTTCGGCCTCGTGCCGGCCTATGCTCAAGGCTCAGGCTTGAGGCTTCTCGTGGCTCGTTCCGGGTCGTCTGTTGTCTGACGGCACATGGACAGACTTTTGCTCTGCAGTCAAAGGATGGGGGGAGCCGGCCAGAGTGACGGACAGATCACACCAGACGACGGCTGACTGACAGCACTGATGGCATCCATAGTGCAGGATCCGCCGTCCGTCCGTTGCCTCGTGGATTGGCTTGGCCAAAGCAGAGATGGGATTAATTCCACGCGTTTTCTTGGCTTTGGCTGCTGAGCTGAGCTGACCGGCTCTTGTTCGCGTTACTCGCGTTGCTTTGCTGGAGGGAAGCCGTCACGGGTTGTCGTGGGACCACGATGTAATGAAAGCAATCAAGCCAAAGCCACGATCTCCTTCCCAGGCTCCCAGCAACAGTCGATTGACGAAAGTGCCAGATCCGAAGGGGCCATTGGGCCAAGACCACCTCACGAGCGAATCCACGGACGGACGCCCGCTTCCCGTCCACGGCCTTCAATAAAACAATATCGGGATGCCTGCAGCGGGAACCGGCCAAGAAGGGGGGGAGGGGGCCTTACACCGGGCACCTCAAACGAAGGCGTGAGCGACAGGCTTCAGGCTTCCAGCAGCGAGAGACTGGCGTCATACTGCACCACCGCTCATCAAACTTGGGCGCTGAACTATCCGTTACCCGTACCGCAGGGCTTTCCGGTGGACGCCGCAATGGGCCGTGGGCGGGAAACCTGGGGGGGGGGGCACCTTCTGTACCTAGGAGGGCGGAGGGGAAAGGAACGAAAGAAAAGAAGATGAGCGCGACACCGGCACGGGAGAGCAGCGGCAGCAGCAGGTCGCAATTTTGCAAATTGGGGAGGGCAATCAAAGATGATGCTTGTCGCCCCGGTGTTGGACGAGATGATGGGCGACAGACTGCGTCGCTCAATGTTCAGATTGGGGGATAGCGCGAGCTGCGGCCACGGTACGGAGTCGGTTTGCGTGCTTTCTCGGCCCCGGTTATTGCTGACTAGGCTGCATTTGCTGACGGCTGAAATTGGAACATGCAGCAGAAAAATGCAGTGAAGCCGGGGTGGTGTCTGTCGTTCGAACGTCGTCGTCGTCCATGGTCCATCATGGTCCGTCAGGTCGAGGATCCGTACTACTGAGCTGGAGCAGGAAGGGAGGCGAGCAGCCAGTGTGTCGCGAATCAAAGATGCCAAGAGAAAGAAGGAGGGCCGCAGCAAACAACTGAACGCTGGGCGTTTCTCCCCTGCCCTTGGCGCTGGAACGGGGGGTACGTACTTCCTTCGCAGCACTGGGCACTGGGAATGCAACTTTGGGAACCTCGAATGGCATTCTGGCTGAAACGCGCTAGACGAGTGAACCCCTGCAGCAACCGTCCATCGCCGCCGGCCCCTGAGCCACTCACGCCAGAATCTGGAAAAGCCCACCTGGCAGCTGCTCTTCCTGCTTCCTGCACGCTGCACACTGCACACAGCTTTCGCTGCGCGCTGCTGCACGCCGCACTTCACCTGAAGCCCGCCTTGCAGCCGCCATCACTAAATTTGACGAAAAAGGTCGTAAACCTGCAGCAGTTCAGCATGGCGCCCCTGCTCGAGATCCCCTCTTCTTCGGCCCCCAGTATCCGTGGCCCTTCAGGCTTCAGGTTCTCTTTTTTAAGAAACCTTTCGCCCCATGGATGAATCGTGCCGCTGAGCTGAACTGCGGTGCAGCGGTGCAGACTGCAGTCCATCCTTCTTCCCTCAGCTTGTTCTAAAAGAATACGCACATAGAAGAAGACGTGAAAGAGTGTCAGAAAAAGACCAGGCGCAAGAAAAGAATGGCCATATCTTGAAAAGGTCAGAATCCTTCTCGGTCGGCGCCGGTGACATGGGGCCATGTAAGCCTTTCCCCGGCCACGGCCATGATTGGGAAGCCTCGACCGTGTCGGGCTCCAATGCTACTCTCAATTGAGTCCGAGTGTCGACCAAAGAGTAACTCCGATCCGGGACTATCTGTTTTTTGAATCTCGAAAATCTAATCCATCTGCCA
The DNA here is from genome assembly GCA_018853505.1 of Colletotrichum camelliae. NCBI lineage: Eukaryota > Fungi > Ascomycota > Sordariomycetes > Glomerellales > Glomerellaceae > Colletotrichum > Colletotrichum camelliae. Next base: position 4,105,395 of record JAELVL010000001.1, read on the forward strand.
ATACTACACTCATTGAGCCAAGGCTTTTTCTTCTTATTCTCCAGCATCTAAGCCGAATAGAACACACAAACCTCTTCGCGATCTGGGGAGGGGGAGCCACAACCCGATTTGAAAAAAATGACATCGAGTCCGGCTCCGAAGGAACATCAGCAACCTGACACTGACGCCAGTAGAAATGCCTAAGCGTTCCCGCCGCCCCTCCCCATATCAATCTCTGAATGTGACCGATGCCATCCCTCTGATGGTCTCGATCTCTGGCCCCTCGCTGCTTGTCATACCCGTCCCGCGCTCTTCTCCATTCCACTGTACGCGATACAACGAACGTCTGCCCGCTGTGGAACGGAGATGGGGAGAGGGGGGCCGCTCCCTTTCAACTCTCGACACTGGTCTCCGCGATCCAGGAGCAATTTTGCATCCTTCAGGCTTCAGAGCATGGCCTCGCCGCAACGGTCAAACAATCGTCCCGGCGCGGCCCCCTCAACTCGCTCCATCGTCTTGGGGGCGTCTGGCCCGTTAGCCGTTTGCCGTTGACGACGAATGCCGCGTCGCGGAGCATGGCTGAGCAAGGGAACCCGCCGCCCCAATCACCCTGCCCAAAAAAAGAACCACAGGCCTCTCCATAAATGTCATTCAATTCATCAACCTCCAACGGTACCGAAGGGGAGAAGGGGTGAGCCCTTCCGGTGGCCAACATCGCCCCCCTCCTCCCCTTCCCGAAATACAAAACAGGCCTGTTGCCAGCTGCAATCCGCCTGCCCTTCCTCCCGAGCCGTCCGTTCCTTCAGGTGTCTGTCAGTGTCAAGAAATAAGCCTTCAGGGCAATGCCTGACACAGGAAGACTGACCGTTGGGACGGCAGGCCAGCCCTTCCTCCCGGCAACTCTGAACCGGTTTGATCGTACGGTGCTTCTTGTATATCCGATGAACTTGCTCCCCGCTCCCCTCCTTCAAACCTCCCATGTGCTTTCCCCCCACAGGCAATCCAATCCTGTTGCCGTTAACCCAGAGCATAAATCATCTCAACTACAAACATTTCGCCCGCCAGTTTCCCACCCCCGCTTGGGAAGAAGAAAAAAACAAAGGCTTAATATCCCCAGAGAAACCGCTGGAACCGCCATCAGCCATGTCGAGCAGGTTCACACAAATTCTCGGCTGATGTGGCCCGGTGTAGAGCTTTACTCAAGACAAGAGCCAAGACCGCATCAAAAAGAGACCAGCGCGCGCGCGATTCAATAAGCTAGCTCTGCGCTGGGCCAAACCACCAACCAACCACCACCAACACCACTCTCAAAAAGTAAAGCACATGGAAAGAAAACCCGAGACATGCGGATTCGCACTTCTTCCGTCTGCACAGGGCCAGCCAGCCAGGCCAGTCCCCATCCAAACGCATTCGACCTGACAGAGTCGATCATCTGCATCTCAAAGCACACCGCAACACAACACGCTGGCTGCCCCTGCAGTTCAACAATCACCTGCGCAAAAAAAGACCCAGGCTGAGGTAATCCCACTTTCTAAATCGAGTAGTATAATAAACTCTCACTGGAGGGCGGTCCCCAATTCGCCGCCGCCGTCGCCGCCAGCGCTAGAATTTAAAATAAAGAACAAATAGGTTGGTGTGGGAAGGGATCTCCCGGCACCATGCATGAAATCTCCAATCGCCAGAAGACGCAACAAACCCGCCCAATCCCAGGTCGTCAACTCTGCTGACTACGCACCACACCACACCACTGCCTGCCACAGAAACAAGACAAGCCAGTCACAACGGCCACAGACAAGATCAACGCTGCTGCGCACCCGCCGGCACTAAATTAGTGCTGCTGCCAAACGGTAGGGACCTGAGGTATGGTACCTCACATCGTGATCGAATGAACCATAGCCGCATGTGACGCATCTTCGCGCCGCAACCCAACCCCAGAAATCATCAAGACAATAAGCGCCCAGCAACAACATGTAATCTTCCTCATTTTATCAAGAGAAAAGGCCGCCATCACTCTCGGCCCAATATCACATACGCCTCCGTCACACACACGCGCACACACATGTCCCCTCGGATCCGATTAGCCCACGCGAGAAGCCCCCTCACCCAAAAAATGCCAGAGGACGGGACGTTACACACCCACCACCGCCTACTCCTGCAGTTCCTCATTAAACACCCAGCGTCATCCGCACCCATTCAAATCGCAACACCGCGCGCGCCTCTGGAATATCAATCTCCATGTAAATGACCTAAGCCATGGCCCATTGGTCTGCGGGAATGGCTGCTGCTCTTCAGCCTTACAATGAACATGTCTCTGCTGATCTTCAGCCAGCCTGCCGTCCATCCGTGGAACGTCCTTGTCCAGCGATCCAAAATATGTGCTTTATCGACTGACCGTTTGCGCACACGACGTTCCTCTCCATTCTCGCCGTCACTGGCATTCAGTTTCAATTTGAGTCATGTTTAATCACATTCGCGATGGAAGTAGACTGGGAAATTCCTCACTGAGCCCGTGAACTGGCGGGGCGACTTTGCGACTTTGAATTGAACACCACCTCCCATTCCCCCCATTGGCCATGCTAACACCGACTCCCCAGTCCCAAAAACACGCCGCTATCTCTATGACGCGGTCCTCCTTCTCGTCCCGCTCTTAAGAATATATACGAATGCGCTTCGGAACCATCCCAGCCTCGTGCCAAGCCGATCTGATGGTGGTTTTTTTTTGGGTTTTTTTTTTTTTTTGTCGTGGCTGTTCCACCTCACGCTTTGAGTAAATATTTGGTTTCCTCCCATCTTCCTTTCTCCCGAGTCCTGCGTACGTCGCAAGGACCCCTACCCAATACTGTTTATCTCCTCGCTGTGTGGAGTAAAAATTCTGTCCCTTCTTCCTTCAATAGATAATCAACTGGGGTGGGCCAAAGGGCTAGCGTTGCACTTGAGCCCCATCGTCGTCTTTCCTAATACATCCATGTCCTCCGTCGCCTTCAGTACTGGAGAATGGACTGAGACGAGCACAGCATTCTCTAAACACTGGCGAAGGCTTCCGCTGGTAGTTGCGCCTAGGCGAGGTTAGATAGGGATTTCGAATATTCCAGATTCGGGCACGCTTACCTTCTTTTCGTTGAAGACTGCCAAAGCCCTTGTAAAGTCCCATGCAACGTCGGACAGACACATCTCCGAATACTGGGGAGTCATGTTCGTCTGTTTCGATAGTTCCGCAATCATGGCTTGGCGTTGTTGCGGTTCCGGGGCAGGAGGTGCCTGGTTCTCGGCGACGAAGACGTTGGGAAGGGGATTGAATGCTCTCAGGCTGAACATGTCACTAACAACGCGGATGGGGTTCGCGCCGGGTCGCCCAGGTCCGAGAACAAATGTGCGAGAAAAGCTCCTGAGTCCCGTCTTTCCGTCCTTGTCGCACTCCTCGAACTGGCCGTGAACACAGATGATCATACCGTCGACACCGCCGCCAGGCTGTCCGGTTGGGTCTGCGAGACCAGGTAGCATGTGACAGTCCATGATGAACTTGCTGATGTCGGCCTTGATGTCCGGGTGTTTTGACGCAGGAAGTTCGTTCCATACGTTCCAAATAGCTTCTCTGCCAGTGAAGAGTCTGGCAGCTCGGGCAGCCGGCCCGGTAATCTTCTGCAGATTGCGTGACTGCTTGATGTAGGATGCCCACGGTAGCGGTGGCGGCAGATTTGGCTCGCGAAGTGAGTGGGTGTCGACGGCGTATGAAAATTGGCTGTTGTCGTCGTAGTACTTCGCAAGAAGACCTGTTCTGTCGGTATCAAAGCCGACGAAGAATTCCAGGAGGAAAGCCTCGCCGATGCCGTTCGTATCACGGAAATCAGGCCCGCGTTGAGGGATTGGCTTAGGACGTCCCGCTTCCTTGATTTGTTTGATTTGTTCCGGCGTCAATTGCTCGCCGTTGATGTTATGCAGCTTTGGGAAGAACTGCAGCAGTTCCGCCATGACCTTGGTATCTGCAAGCGGAAGCGGATTCCCAGTCAAGTAGAGGGTCTCCAACTTGCGGAGCTTTCCCCTCCACCTTGACAAGCCATCGATGGTTGCAATCTGGTTTCCACTGAGGTCCAGGTTCATGAGGTCGGGGAACGTGTCTGCCAGGTCCTCGACTTGAATGACAGTGTCAATGCCGTTGTTGGCAAGACTAATGCTGTGGATGGCATCGATCTTGGCTTGCGAAGTCTTGAAAAGATCATCGCAAATTCTCATCATGACCTTGAATAGCTTCTCGGCCCTGTCCTTTGACTCCAACATGCCCATTTGAATGAGTCCCTCATCTTGGTTGAGGGCGTCGAGTTTCAAGAGCTTGTTCTCGATGTCGTAGCGGAGCGACATGATGTTGGTGACCTTCTGTTTGGTCTCTTGGGCCGCAACCGAAGCCTTATTTGCCTCCGCGAGGGAACCTTCGCTATCGGTGATCTCCAAAGGCGTTCCGGCAAAGGTGAAAGTGTTCACTTTGAGAATTTCCTCCGCATCCTCTTTGCTTGCTGCAATATTGACAATGTCCCCTCTAATGTTTGACTATAGAAAGTTAGCTGACTTCACAACGGAATCTCCTGGCCACAGGAAGGGCATAAGCAGCTGGTATGGGCTGTTTGTCTCTCGTTTCGCGGAGTATCTGGCGTTTTGACGAGTTTGGACCATTCGGCATCCCTATGTAATCCCCTTGAGCCCTCACATCATCATCACGACATACCTTCTTGATGACTACCGCCTTTCGACGACCAGCTAGGGTCGTAGATTTCCGTTCCAAGAATGTGAGTAGGTCCCGCAGGCCGCCGTCCTCGTTTTTCGCGGCCTTGCTTTCTTTCAACCCCTTTACACTCAACCAGACGAGGCCTGTGCTTTGAGCTCTCCTCTTGGATACCAAATCCGCTCCATCTCCGGTGTCCAGGTGGCGGGCGATGGCTTGATGCACTTTCGAGCCCGGCTTGTTGGGAGGACCGCCAGATCTTGTTGGTCTTTGGGGTCGCGAGTTGTTGGAATCACCCGCAGATGATCTGTTGTTCGCTCGGCGCGGGCCGCTTCCTCCAGCACCGCTCCCCATATCGAGATCACCGTCCTTATCGGTTGCTGTTCTGCCGCCTCGTCGCTTTTGGATGCCGCCACCGCCGCGCGACTTTGCACCCGTCGTAGAGCTGCGAGTCTCGCGCGCAGGCTGAGAAGCCATGGCCCTGGGGGCTCTAGGAGGCGCCATTTTTTGTCGGGAGAGCGAATGTAGGAATGCGACAAGTGTAGGCGTTGGTGTGGACGTTGGTGTCGAGGCTGGCGTAGGGGTAGGTGGTGACGCTTGACACTCGCCGAATAAGGATGAGCTAGTGAAATAGATATTTTCGCGCTGTCAAGTAGGCAGAAAGGCGATCGTTTTGGTGCAGAACAGCCGATTGAATTTCGTTGAGCGAAGGTCTGTTGTCGGGATCGTTGCGCGAAAAGCTTCTGGCACAAAGGCTGGAGGACCAGGCGCAGACCTCGTGGGCCGTTACGAATACAAAATGCTTTTTTGTAGGGCAGTAGCTCGTGTAATCGACAAAGAAATCTGAAAGAAGGGTTCGATTGCGGTCCTGTCCAAGGAGGCCCTGTTTCTTAAGGTGTTGGGCGAGGTTTTTGAGGAGTGATGCAGAGATGTAAAGGTGGTCCGTCGCGAAGAGCAAGTGACGTTTGAGTCGGCCCCACCACTCAAGGTAGCAGGCCACCAGGCAGGAACGCTCAGGTCGCATGCGACCTCTCTGGAAAAGGTTTAGTGTCACCACGTCTCAGCAGATTACTCCGGTAACAGGTACCTCTCCAGGGACCTTCCCGGGTGTCTGTAGTGAATCACGGGCAAGTAACACCAGTTTGTTTTTTGCGGTTTGCACCTGGACGATACAATCGGTATACTTAGGCAGGTACCTTGAGCAACGGAAATTTCTGATTGGGAAGCAAAGGTGCTACTGCCTCTGGCGTACAGGTGCCTAACGGTTCGGTCAGCCAAGCTCTGTGGTCCCACCTTTCGGATACAACAATGGGTGGTCTGGAGCTTGACGGTCGGGTGGCTCTTGCGCGCGGAACCTTATCTTGATTATATAAGATTAAATGTCACGTGGCTTGTCATGTGACTCAAATATGCGGTCGCGTCAACGACGCGTCTCCATGCGCGCATCAGGAAGCCACCACTTAGTGGCCACCCCGCCAGCTTCAAGTCGGCGCCGGACTGCCGGAGTTTGACATGACAACGACTGATTGATCGACCACCTCAATCATTCAGTCCATTTGAGCGAGTATCAAGACATAGCAATGGACTCAGACGACTACGGTGATGATATTGCGGACGAGGACCTCTTCGAGGCTCTCAGCCAGACACAAGCTGGACCTCCAAGTTCCTCGGTTCTCATCTCGCAGAACCCCTCAAATACCCGCCACAGTGTAACCAATAGCGCTCTGGCTCCCTCGTACAATCGGATCAACACAGGACGCCAGTCTCACGGAAACGACTTCAGGGCAGCATCCAAATCCACAGCTTCTGTAAGTCGTCCATCTCCATGAGGTGGGACGGTGGTTCTTGCCTTTACCATTTGCCAGATGTGTCCTGACTTGCGGACCAGGGCTTCTCCAGGGCAACAAATAACAAGCCCGCCAGCGAAGAGCTCGATTTGCCTTCGGATGCTTTCTCGTCCTCGCCAGAGCCTGCCTTTGCATCTAGGCCGGCAGCTCCAGCGCCAAGGACCGTGAATGGCCTCGCTCGTACAAACTCAGCAACCTTCCGCCAGACCACTTTACTCGGTGGCCGAGTGGCAGATGACTCTCCAATTCAAGCAGCACAGCCTGGTTTCGGGAGGGTTTATAGAGGAGACAAACCGCAAGAACCACCTGCCCATCATGCCCTTGACCGAGAAGCCATGAAAACTTGGCTCTATCCCACCAACCTTGGAGCCACGAGAGATTACCAGTTCAGCATTGTCAAGAACGGTCTCTTTAACAATACGCTTGTTGCCCTGCCCACTGGTCTCGGCAAGACGTTCATCGCTGCAACCGTCATGCTCAACTACTTTCGGTGGACTAAAGATGCCAAAATCGTCTTCGTGGCCCCCACGAAGCCTTTGGTGGCCCAGCAAGTCGACGCGTGTTTCAATATTGCTGGAATTGCACGATCCGAGACGACGCTTCTAACGGGTGACACCGCACCGGCCCTTAGGGTTGATGAGTGGCAATCCAAGCGAGTGTTCTTCATGACGCCCCAGACTCTGGCCAACGATTTGTCCCATGGTTACGCTGATCCCAAGTCGATTGTCCTTCTGGTCATCGACGAAGCGCATCGCGCAACAGGCGAATATGCGTACGCCAAGGTAGTCAAGCTCATGCGTCGTTTCAATCCCTACTTCCGTGTCTTGGCCTTGACAGCCACGCCTGGCTCCAAAGTTGAGACCGTGCAAGAGATTATCGACAATCTCGGCATATCTCACATCGAGATTCGGACAGAGGAGTCCATCGATATTCGCCAATACGTACACCAAAGGCATGTCGAACAAGTTCTGCTTGACCCGTCCGACGAGATGTGCGAGATCAAGGAGCTATTCACCAAAGCGCTGAAGCCCCTCATGGACAAGCTTACGCAACAAAATATTTACTACGGACGAGACCCAATCTCTATCACGGCGTACGGCTTGATGCAACAACAGAAGGATTGGTTTGCAAATGTCGGGCGACGTGCCAATCCGGGACTGCAAGGCATGATGCGGTCCATCTTCTCCATTCTTCAAAGCCTCGCCCATACGATCAAACTACTGAACTTCCATGGAGTGAGGCCGTTCTACGAGAACCTCAAGGAGTTCAGAAGTGAGGTTGAGGAAAAGGGGGCGAAAGGATCAAAATACAAGAAGCAAATCCTGGAAAGCGAGCATTTCCAAGAGATGATGTCGAATATGGAAAAGTGGCTTCGGATTGATGGATTTGCGAGTCATCCGAAGCTGACTGAACTCCAAGACCGAATTCTGAACCACTTCATGGACAATGGTGGAAATTCGGCAACTCGCGTCATCGTATTCAGCGAGTACAGAGACAGTGCCGAGGATATTGTCCAGGTACTGAATCGTCACAAGCCACTTACCAAGGCCACAGTCTTCGTTGGCCAGGCAGACTCCAAAAGGTCAGCAGGTATGAAGCAAGCCGAACAGATTGAAACTATTGAGAAGTTCAAGGATGGCAAGTACAATGTACTGGTGGCAACATCCATCGGCGAGGAAGGTCTAGACATTGGTCAAGTCGACCTGATTGTCTGCTACGACGCGTCATCATCGCCTATCCGCATGCTTCAACGAATGGGTCGAACTGGACGAAAGCGAGCGGGAAACATCGTTCTGCTCCTCATGCGGGGAAAAGAGGAAGAGGCATTTGCGAGGTCCAAGGACAACTATGCGGAAATGCAAAAGATCATCAGCGACGGGAGCAAGTTCAACTTCCGTCATGACCTATCAGCCCGGATCATCCCTCGAGACATTCGTCCGGAAGTTGTCATGGAACACATTGAGATCCCCATCGAGAACACCCAGAACCCGGCGCTGCCTGAACCGAAGAAGCGAAGGCAGCCAGCCAAGAAGAAACCACCTAAGAAATTCCATCTCCCGGACGGTGTCGAGCTTGGATTCACAAAGGCATCAGATTTTGGCAAGCCAGCCGCAGGAGCTAAAAGGGGTCGTCCGCCAAAGCAGCCGGAGCCAACGGAGGCAGACTTTGTCGAGGATGTAGACTTTGTCGAGGATGTACCATCGCTCAACTCTGTCGTCTTGACCGATGCTCAACTAGCCGAGCTGGATAGGATCTACCGTTCTCTTCCAGCGAGCACTACGAAAATTGAAGAGACTGAGATGCCAAACTTGACGTCGTACCCGCTGCTTCAGCGACGACTTCGACCAGTCGAGAAGATTCAACATGGCGAAAGGACGAAGAAGTTTGTCAAGCTTTGCAGAAAGCTTTCTCAGCAGCAGGATACTGCGAGCCGGTACACGAAACCTTATGGGGAGAAAGATACCAGCCGATACAAGAACATCCCGGTGCCGCCTTTTGCAAACGATACGGAGGATGAGGGTGTCGCGACCACGAGATCAGGGATAGAATTCTCCGACGACGACGATGTAGTCGAGCAGTCCCGCCCCAAGAAACGTATATCGACCGGTGCCGCGAAATCTAGGTCTTTCACGGCAGCTTCTGCCCTCATAGACGATGGCCTCAACGACATGGAGGAGGAAGAATCTCCTCCACGACGCCGCCCAAAGCCAGTGGCCAAGAAACGCGGCAAGAAAGCCACCAAGAAGACCAGAGGTGGCATCAACAGCGATGAACTCGGCGATGACTGCTTGCGGGACAGCGACGCAATGGATACGGACGGTTCTGATGATGGAGCTGACTTGGTTGATTTCGTTGTCTCGGACGACCATCCCATATCCAGTGTGCGGCCGACATCATCGAATCCACCATCGAGCCAGACTGCAACCCCGGATTCTCCAACGCGGACAGAGACAACAAAGCCGTCTTATGTGCCGACTCAGTTTCCGCCCACGCAGGAGTCGGTAGACTCTCTGTTGGACGATAACGACGACCTGCTCAGCAGTACGAAGCGGCCGACAACGAGCAGGGCGCAGCTCGATTCCGAGCCAGATGATACGCCGCAGAGACAGGCGGGAGGCCGGCCGCAAAGGAGGCGCCCGGTATTTGACAGTGATAGCGACGAATAAGCCCTAGGGAGGCAGCACGTATTGTTCAATAGATCAAGGGTAATATCTGACAGGTGAAAACATGGCATGATTGTACATAGCATCACTAGAGAACGAATTGGATGACTGAATGAACACATTCTATTTTTCTACCTCTCCGCATCAACCTTCGTCCCACAACACCAACCTCGAAGCCAGAATGCGCACCTGTAGGTCCAGTCAGTAAAGATCCAAACCCAGATCAATCTTTGAGTCTTTCCAAACAAAAAAACAAGACCAATGTCAGAAACCCAATTTATAAGCACTACATCCCCACCCCACCTCCCTGCGCCCCTACCCCGGACGACGTACGAGATGGCACATGACGGTGCAAACTTCCCGCAGCCATGTTGTCCAGACAGATAGGATGTCAACAGGAAAGCGAAGCCAAAGGGAGCAGACCTCCGGTGGGAAAAGAAGAGAGACGAGAACAGAAAAGAAAAGACGCGAAAGGTCCCAGAAAGAAAGGAAAAGAAAAAGAATGACAACATGCCGTCCCCCCAGCCACGAACCAGACCACAACATTTCCCCGCCTTGCTTCCGCCAACACCACGATGTAATAGCGCCGCGAAGCACCACCATCAATAGTCCAACCTCCAACGCCGGCCCTTAATGTCTGCATAAAGGTCCACACTCTTCCGCCCTCAGCGCTTGCACGAACAATCCATGCCAGAAGGCAGGAGAGAATGTCAAGCAGGCGTCCAAGTGCGTCCCCCACAGAGGGAAAGTTGCGCGTCCATCGGCAAACCGTTCGGTGTCGGCACGCAAGTGCAGGGGCTGCAGAGATCCGCGGCCGAAGAAACGACACTCGCCCATCTCCCCCTCTCCCCGACTTCCCTTCTCTCCCACGTCCCTCTCTCCCGCTCCCGCTCTCCTCCCCCCCGTTCCCGAAGACCCTTGAAATGCTCCGGGGCGTCTCAGACGGCTCTTCCTAATGAGATACGGGTGATGCGAATTCATCATATGTTGGTCGTTACGCGCGTGGTGACGCAAACACGCGCGTGATATGTGACATGAAGAAAAATAAGTTAAGCTTACCTCTCAGCGGACAGATTCAAAAAAGAATGAGTTTGAGTCTGTAAGGCTTCGATGTCTGGCGTTCGAGCTGCGACGTTGGCGTTAACGGCACGCGTTTTGGAATGATGGAAGTTGTGAGGAAGGAAAAGCGAAGAGATTTTGCCGACGCGCTTTTTTTTTTTGGAGCTGGCGGCACCTTGCGGTGGGTGGGGCACGGAACCTCAGGAATCAGGCGAAAGGGCGCCGGTCCGTCGACAGCTGCGGTGCACGCTCGCAGGTACCCCACAGGAGCTTCATGGAATCACTGAGAGAGTGACAACTCGGAGAGTTAGGTAAGCCGACGGTGGGAACGGGATAGAACGGTTATCCCCGCCGAACCCGTCTCACACACACACACACACGACGGGAGCATAGGAGAATACAAAAGACACTAAACGGTCCAATAACGGAACGCAGTCACCAAAACCAAGAAAAGGCCCACGAACATGTCTCAAACTAGGTCTTTTGAGATTCCTAAATCTACCTATCTACCCTTTTCCATCGTAAAAATCCCCCACCCACGGTGCAATCTACCTTCCCTTGGCCCCCCCTATTGCCAGCGAGATTGATCACGCGCCGGCTCCCTCGTATCCAGACCGCAGATCCCTTCATCGTAGGAAGAGCCGGAACCTGAGACCCAATCCCCCGTCCAGCCTGATCCGTCGCCATGAGACTCACACTTGCCGCCCCAGACGTCATACACATCCACCCTTAATCCCGCGGAGACTTTCGACCCTCTGCCGGAGCCGTGTCCGCTCCTTCGGGGCCATAGGGCCCCCTTTTCTTTCATTGTGTCCGTGACATCCAGAGCAAACGATCCTTCAGTGGATACTAGGTCAACAGTTGACAGCATCCCACGTCGCGGCATTGCTCAACGGACGTCATGTAGACAGAATAGCTTTTTTTTTTTTTTTTTTGGTTTTTCTCAGAGCTTGCCATATCAAATTTCAAAGCGATATGTCTAGAGAAATGCTTCCTCACACTCGTGGGCTGACTAGCCGGGACCTTTTGTTCTGTTGGCCCCAAGTCACCACACCTCGCGCCATACACATCCTCTAGCGTCAATCTCATACCATTAGAAATGAGGAAAGAGATAAATCCTAGAGCAAGCAGGGTGGTTCTGCCAAACCAAATTGTACAAAAGCGCGCCAAAGAGGAAAAGTCGAGCATCCGACTTCCTCGAGCCAATACAAATGGCTCAATCCGTATCCAGTCATCAAATCATAAACCTGTCCAACACCAAGAAGTTTTTGTCACACTTACAGCTCCAAAGAGCTGTCACCGTATTCATCGCACACTCCGCTTGAGACCATTTACTGGCTCGGGAAATTTGTGTAGTCGATGCTGTTCCAGTCTAGTGACTGGAAGGGGTCTTGGGAGTTTTGAGAGTAGCCCATACCGGCGCTAGGTACCTCGCCAAACAAAGGCTCAAAGGCTTTGGTAGCATTGTTGGACGGGAACAACTGGAAGTCGTTGCCGCAGAAGTTGTCACCGGCGTTGCCAAAGTTGTCATCGAAGCCCTCGTCGACCTCAGCCAGCGAGTTTGGTGTGAAGAGCATGGCATTGCCCTGGCCGATGGGGGAGACGTGAGGAGCGGGCTGAGCCGGCATCATCTGCGGCTGGCAGGCAGGTACTGACTGGTAGATGGGGAAAGCCATGTTCATCTGCTTGTCGGCAAACACGGCGCGGTCAGGAGTGGGAAGCGAAGCGTGCGCAGCGTAGATGTCGTCTTCCACAATAAACTCCGGGCCGTCTTGGTACGAGTACGGGCCGAGAGAGATGTCGGTGTTGGGGGTGTTGTGGTCGGACGGAGACAGGGACATCTCGAGGTCCACTTGGTTGTCAAACGGCTGCTGAACACCAACGACCTGCTCAAACTCTTCATCGGAAATGTACGAGGGGAATTCCATGCCATCAATGTGGGAAGCGAAATCACCGACGGGCCCAATGGGGTGCAAGGGAATGGGGTCGTTGAAGTTGAAGTGCTGAGCCTGGTCCATTGGCGGAGGAGGAGTGGCAGCGCTGCTGGTGGAGGGGGTAGGCATGTGGTGAAGCTGGGGAGTAGCGTGGGTAACGCTGCCGGCCTTGCTGTCCTTCTTGCCGTTGGTCTTGGTGCGAACGTAGGTCCAGCCATGGGCCTTCTCCATATGCTGCTTGCAGTTGGACTCGCGCTTCGACTTGTAAGGGCAAGGCTTGTACAAGCACTCGTACATGGGGGGAGCCGAAGAGTGCTTGTCGTTGTGGTGGCGGTCCATCTCCTTCTCAGTTGGCCAGCCGTACTCGTGGTACTTGCAGGTAGGAACAGGGCACTTCCAAGGACGCGAGTGAGTCTTCTCGTGCTTGGTCAAGTCGCATGGGCGCTTGAACTCCTTGTTGCAGCCAGGCTCACGGCACTTCTTGGGAGCAAGCTCCTCGGGGCTGGCGTTCTTCTTGCGGCGGGCCATGGAGCGCATGATCTCCTCCTCGTCCTCCAGCTGCTGGCTCATGGAGCGCTTCATCTTGATGGGTGCGGAGTCGTCAAGGTCGATCTCCAGACCAGTACGCATGGAGATGGCCTTACCGTCCTTGCGAACGCGGACGAGCTCGGCGGGGCGTCCGTTCTCGGTGATACCACCGTAAAGCTTGAGTTCCTCGGTGCTGGTTGCCGTGTTAGCAGGTGTCAATGATTTCCGGGCGAGGTTACCATACGGCATGTCCACGTCTCCCTTTTCCTTGGCGACAGCGAGTTGTCCTGCGTACTGGTGAAGCTGTTCGACGAGATCGATAAAATATCCGTTAGTGTAAGGTCGATCGTTGGGTCGAGTCTGTTCTCGGTCGCTGAGGTATTCCACGGTGGCTTGAATGCAGCGGATCGACGTCAGGCAGAAGTCGAGGTAAAAGGCGGCGGTCTTGGCCCTCTCCTTCATCAACAATCGATAAGTATTTCCCCAAAGACCAGTATCAATCAGTGCTTGACTTACCGGTGCCATGAAAATCAAAGTCTTTTCGAGATCTCTCAGGCAGATGATCTCCTTCTCTCTAATAAGTCTAGGGACATCGAGAACAATGGGCTCAAAGTCCTTCAGGGCAGGCTTGGCCCGAAGAGGGCGCAGAATGTGCTCTTGGATGCGGTTGGCAGCCTTTTGGCTGAGGCCGCGAACGTTCTCCTTGGTGGAGGAAGAGGTGGCAGCAGCGGACCTAGTAATGGCAGAGGCCTTCTTTGATGCGGTGGTCGCAGGCTCTGTCTCGGTGGTAGGGGCAACAGAGGTGCCGAGTCCGCTGTCTGATTCATGATGTCTCGAGGAGCGGCGGTTCTGGGACGCAGAATGCGGCGTTCCGCTTCCTTTGACTTCTCCTTGGCCATGGTGGGGTGACAACGGGAAGGTTGAGGAAACCTCTGGGGACGGGAAGGCTGTCGTCACGGAAGGACCTGGCCTTGGGGGAGACGATGGTGATGTTGGAGAGAGAGTTCTCAATGTCGTCGATCATCAACGCGGCGCGACGGCAGTGAGCATCAACGACGTCGTCCAGGTTTGTCTGGGAGCGTCGAAGGCTAGGAGGGGAGGCCAAGGCATCGTCTGTTGAAGAGGTAGGGCTGGTAGAGGAGAGGTGTGGCACCCTTGCGAAGGGTCATGTTGGTCTTAAGGCTAAGGCCGGCAGGAGCCTCCGGGCGAGTCACCGGAGTCCTTCGTCGAGGGTTGACGGAGACGGACATGGTGACGGTAATGACACGGGTGTCCAGAACTCTGTCAACAAGGAGAGTGTTAGATATCTTATGGGTTCATTCGAGTTGTAGGGCTGAACGGGACACGGGGTGTGAGTCACGACCAGGACAACGCCGGTACGCCAGATGCAGGATAGTCCTAACTCTTGGAGCCAATCGTCCCCAAGGTTTTAGGATTGGCCAATGTGGCGATGTGGCGGCAGATGTTTGAGACGGGGAACGTGTGGACGAAGTAGAAGAAAGGAGAGGTCCTAGTCTTACGATGTGTGGTGATAGCTGGTGCGGGAGATGATAATATGTCGGCGACGGGAAGTCTGAGGATGCAGGAGAGACGATTTAAGTCGGGGCCGAAATCAGTCTGCCTGATTTTGGGGTCCGGTCTGCAGAGTGCTGGATGCGAGACACACAAGGTATGAGCGGTTCGTTCGTCTCTGCAGGACTACGCGTCGGCGAGAGAGACGAGGGATGGAAGAGGGCAGATGTGCAGGTTGTTATTGGGAAAGAGTCCGGGAGAAGCGGCGGACGAGTAGAGATGGTGGGAGAAGTGCCAACTGCGGACTGGATGTGGCGGCCTCAGTGGGACAGGTGCGGGCGGATGTCGAGTCCTGAAAGTTGAGGACGGTGGTGTGCGAGAATGAGGAGGGGGGGAAAAGAAGAAGAGATGGTTCAGAACGAGGAGAAGGATTCGGTCGAAGAAAGGACGGCGAGGACGAGGACGTGGACGGGGGTGGGATGGAGGCGGGAGAAGCGTGAGATTTGGCGGTTTGGCTCGAAGGTCGTCGAGGTTGATTAGAAAAGGTCAACGACGTGAGCGGACCTGAGAGCGGCCGGGGCGAAGGCTGCTGCCTGGAGAGCTGGGCCAATCAGAGCGTCGCGGGCGGTTAGTGGAGGCGGAGTCTGGGCTTTGCGGACTAAGGAGGATCAGACCCCGTTTGTCCGCAGGGGAGCGTCGAGAGGTATCGCTGGGTGGTACGCTACTGGATTTACTGGGTTTACTGGGGGAATGGGCTGGAGGGTCGCTGAGGGAAAAGAGCGAGAATGGCAGTTCAGGACCCTTCTTACCAACCCAGGTACGGTAGGAAATCGAATTACTGCCCCAATTCCTCGTCGAGACGCCCGCCGCCGGGTACAAGACGCGACCTGGGATCCAAACAGCTCCAGGGCAGCGAGTGCATGGCCCGCTGTTAGGGTCACCGTCGCGCTGCAGCCGTCGGACTAAACTGGGCTACAGTGGAGCAGACGAGAAAGAGCGACATGAGCACAGCCCCGGAATTAAGCATTAGAGTGCTGGATAGTATTAGCACCGACGACATTTTGAGAATCGCTCTCAATGTAACGGCGTCACGGCTGGAGATGTTTCAATAATAGCTCCATTTCATTCCGATGATGATGATGATGTTGGTATCCGCAGTCCACACTGCGGTGCCGTCTGCTCCAGAATCGGGACCCATGATGCTGGCTGTTGTCAGCGGCAAACAAGCAAGACAACGTCTCTCCCTCCACTGGGTCCGAGTCCGTTTCTGCTGCTATTTGTTCATACAAAGTGCACCTCGCTGTGTTGCGCGTTGGTGAGGTCGCGTGTGTGTGCTGCTGAGCTAAAACGTTGGACTCGCGCATCAACCCAAAAGGCAGCCGAATTCTCTGGCCGCTGAATGCTCAAACGCACCCAACGGTCGACGCAAGCCATCACGAACGCATTCCGGAACGGCGCACCGGTTTGACGGCTGCCTTTTCGCTCCCCCGGCTCCCGTCATGATTTCAATTTGTTTGATGGGTCCCGACGGGGCAGGCATGGCATGTGGAAACCAGGTGGGAAGAAAGAGAGCGAGTGCAGCCAGCTGGGGGGCCGGGTCCAGCCCAGTAACAAACGGACCGCACAGGTTCTCAGAAGTACGAATTGCCATTCAGAGTATGGCGCCATCGGCCGACGACCCTACCTACCCTCGACCCTGAACCTGGAGATGACCAACACCCAACGGCGAATGGGCGCAACTGAGGCCAAAGTGTCGCAATGGTACGGATTGTGTTTCAACGTCCGCTGTGGCAGCAGATTGGCAGGTTGGCAGATTAGCAGAACTTTGTGACGGATGGTGCTCTGTAATAGTTCAGCTTCAGCTCAAAAGTCCTGCCACGATGGCCTCAATAAGCCCATCACACCGTCCATTCCGATCGACATGAGTCCTGTGCAGGGGTTGATGAGAACAGATGCTGCTTCTGCTTCGCACGCCGCACTACATCATCATCGTCTCAACACGGCACGGCATAGCATGACAGAACGCACAGTTGTGGGTGAAGCACAGCACAGCAAAAGCTTAGCACGGCTGGCGTCCATCCTGCGAGGCATTCCACAGCACAGCAAACACGGCTGGGCTTTTTGCTGCACCATCTGCTGCAACTGCATCTCCCTTCTGTTGCACCGGTTGTGGCTGAGGCCCTGTGTCTCTGTCTCTGTCACTGGTGACTGGTGCAGTGGTGACTGTCTCTTCTCTCAGAGACAGACGAGACGTGGAGATGGCTTGCTGTCTTGCAAAAAGAGGAGCCCAAGAGGAGACGGCCTCATGCACGGTACTTTCTCCGATGGGGACTACTGAAGCTCAAATTGGCCTCGCTCGCTTACCCCCGTCACCATCAGCCCATCAGAACCAAAGTCCCTTTCTCTTCTTGCCTAGGACTGAAGACTGAACCCCGTTCCCAGTGTGCAGTGTCCTAGACTTCCGCATGTGCTCCACCCGCCCAGCCTGATCCATGACATCCCACTGGATCGTTTCCTTCTCCGCCAACCCGGGTCTGTCTCTCTCGCCTCTTTCTCCCAAATCCGATTCCGCTCTTTCGTCCCCCAATCCCCTCCGCCCCCAGCACCAACCAGCGGGCCCCTCAAATGCTTGGTCCTGCAGTGCTTCATGCTGGGGACCTTGGGCTGAGGGTCTCAGGTCCCCTCAGCCTCCTCCGCTGGCCCTCATCAGCGTTGCAATGACCAGTCTCGCTCATCTGTTGCAGTGACAGAGTTGCAGAGACACTCACCGCAGGCTGGGTTCGAGACTGGATGGATCCCCTTTGATCCAATCTCCCGGCTTGCTGCCCATGCCATGCAGCACTGCAACTTTGCGCTGGCCACCGGCGACGATTGAGCCACCGTTCGATTCCGGAAATTGACCAATCACACCACACCATTTACGCCCTTCCCATTTTCGCAACCCTGTGATATCAATCGTGTGGTCCGTGGTCCATCTGTGCCCACTGCGGACCTCTACAAGCATGCACATCGCATTGCTTACCGGGGGGCCGCGGCGACCCCATCAAAGTGAAGACTTCCAACAAGCACAACAAGGGACACCAGACCAACGACAACCCGGCCGTCTTGGAAAATCTCAAAACCCCGGCCCTGATTGATTACATCCGGTGCATCTCGGCGTTCTCGTCCGCTCGGTCGGTCAGGACAGTCAATCTTCAGTCACCCGACCTCCGTGATCGACATGGATCGGAACCGCCAGCGGGCGCATTCTCTTTCGCTTGTCGTCCCAGCCCAACAACACTGCGACGCCAACCCCTTGGGAAAGTAATCGAACCAAGTCTGACCAAGCAAGGTGTCAAGGTAGCATGGCACCATTAGCATAACGCTCTAGAGGTTAGCTGTACCCATCGACCGGTCTGCTGGTCTGGATCCGGTCGAATGACGTCCAATATGTCGTCCACCTTAACAGGGGTGGTTACATCTTAACAGACCCCAATATCTGGGCGGTCGTCTCTGCAGCCTTCCTTTGCCGCCGTGGCCGTTCGTCAGGGTCGGCCCCTCGCTCGCATTCTGGCTTTGGCTTTCTCCCTGAGCAACAACATTGGATGCGAAGCAAATGACGGGACGTTGGAAGAGACGCAGGACGGACGTGGACCTGCAGGACCTGGACTCGTCACCTGGCTTGCGTCCGTTGGACCTTGGCGCTCTTGCAGTGACGGCACTGGATTGCGCGGTTGCGCACAATCACCAGCAATACGGGTAACGCAGCACGCAGCACCTACGCTGTCACGCACTCCCCTTGGACAAGCATCCCTACTCCTCCCCCTCCTGCACAGTACCTTTACGCGCATACGGATACAAGAAACGAGAAGCACAGTCGGCATGAGGACTCACAGTACCGCCCTTCTTGCAGGAACCACCACGTCAAACGAGCCTTCGTCAGCCAATTGCTCACCACCCCCCTAACCCAACCTTCACCGCGCTCCTGCCGCCCCCCCTTGGTCCTCTCCACACGTAGGGCTGGCGTGGCGGTCGTCAGGTCCCAGAACGTAGTGTGTGCGCCGGAGCGTGGAAAGAAGAAGCAAGTAAACTCAAACCAAGCAAGCTTTCTGACTCAAAATTTCGGTTCGCCGGGATAGAAATGAGCCAGCCAGCTGACTAACGAGTTACTGCGCGCGGGCGCGCGCCAGTGTGTGTGACGGCGTCCTGTCAGAGGCCAAGCTTCTTCGCCTCGTCACCATCCCGTCCCGTCCCTGAACCCGCCGAATCCCGTTCTTGTGCTACCCGTCGTCACCCCGTATTCACGGTTCTCGGACAGAGCAAGGCCCAACTCATTAGACTTGGACGGCACTTGCGAACCGACCGGCCCCCCTCCTCTCCCGTCCATTCCAGCAAGACGGCTCGTTGTTCGTCCGCACCTCCATTCCAAACGCTGCGTGCCTTACCTGCGCAGGTTAACCCGCCGGCGAACCGATCCCGCCGTCCCATTGGTTCACGAAGTCCATCATGGATACGACACGTACTTCGTAGGCAGGAACGAATCAATGATCTCCCGGCCCTCAGTCTGCCCGGCTCATCAGCCCTATGGGGGGTCCCCCCGTCATCCACCAATCAAGTCTGCGGAAATAGGGCAGCCTATCACCCCAGTGCTCCGCTCCGCCAATCTCTTGCGGCTGCCATATTTGGCCAGACCTTTTCCAACCAGCCGCGTAGCATCACGACAAGGCATCAATATTTCTGCCTTTGGCCCTCTTGTTTGAGAACACTACGTACCTTGCAGCCATCTTGCGTTGTTGTCTTTAACCCCTCACCCCATGCCCAGAGTCTGTTCCACCCTGCCGCGGATAACAAAGCCTACCAACAACCTTGGCAAAACGAAACCTGTTCTTTGACGGGCAGCGGTCAAAACGCACCCACGAAAGAGGCCACGAATCTGCATCGTCACGAACCGGTCTCGGCGTATCAAAGACGGGGGCCACAGTTGCAGGTTGGCTGCATCCTCGTTTATTTTTCTGCCTTGAGCTTGTTTTTCCCACTAGCAATAACTCTGTCTATGTCCATGCCACCCCGGCGACGCCCCGTAGATCCAGAAAAGGCGAATGCATGTCACGTTTTCTCAAATTCCAACCCCATGTAAACTCTTCTTTGGCCCCCCAAGCCGTAGAACCCACCTCAAGATCTGTAGTGACTAGGTACACTAGATTTGTCCCGGGTTGACGGGTCCAGAAGCCAACTCTAAGCCGTAGTCTACACAAGACGTGAACGCATACGTACCTGAGGAGCAGGGACGACCTTACCCGGGTCCATCATTGCTGCAGCCTGCCCTTCGCCAGAGGAGCTCAACCTCGTCAATCAGATCGTCGATCGGTAGTTCCGGGCTGTACGGTGTCGGGCTGGTCAGCGGCGGCAGCTCCTCCCGCAACGGCTTTCGAGAAGGACTGGCGGCGGAGGAGCTCCCAGCCGGGCCCTGGCAAGCATCATTCCATGCCTTCTCCACGTCCTCCATCACGGCGCTCAGGGGCGGGTTCTCCAACGCTGCAACCGCGCTCCGGCCTGGTTTTCTGGAGTAGCTCCTCTTCGACCTCGACAGGTCCTGGTTCTGCTTGGTGTTTGAAACTCGCAAAGGGGCTGGCCGGGCGGAAGATGTCGACTCTGGTCTCTTGCGATACTGCGTCCGTGTAGGTCTCGGCTGATCCTGGCTCTGTTTAGTCTTTGATACTCGTAAAGGGGCAGGACAAGCTGAAGAGGCTCTGTCCGGGCTCCTGATTTGGCCCTTCGTCTTTGATATTCGGAGAGGGGCAGGGCATGCGGAAGACGTTGACTCCGGGCTACTCACCTGCGGCGTCTGTGGTAGCTCCGGCGAGTCGGATGATGCTGAGTCCACATACGGCACAAAGTCCCGGCCCCGATTCGGTCGTCGCGAACCCGCAGAGGCGTCCATATCCCGACGGCCCTCGGGGCGATAGGGCGCATAAGTCCTCTCCGGCTCCCGTATCCGCGTATCATACCCCCCGGAACCAGCCCTCCCCTCGTCCCCTCCCTCCTCTCTGACTCGTCCATTGGGACAGCTATTTCTACCACCTGCGCACTCACGATGTCAGCAACGGCGTTCATCTGACTGTCCCCCTCCTCACCTCTGACGCGGCACCGGCGCGCCATGTAGTCATACTCATACCTGTCCCGCCTACCCGCGGCAGCCTCCTGCGCGTCAAGGAGGCGGCACTGCGGACACCGGCCGTCGACCTCGACGTGGATGTCTTGCAGGGGGCACTCGCGGCGGGGCTCCGGGGTGCGCGGCCGCGGCTCGGGGGCGATGAGGAAGCAGAAGATGCACAGGAGCCAGGAGCTTCGTCGGCGGCGGTGGGCGTCGAGGCGCTCTTGGAGGCGCAGTTGGCTGAGGCGCTTCTGGTGGGGGCAGTCTTCTTCCTCTGTTCGTGTATGGGAGCAGCTTTTGTAGTACGTTTGCTTCTTGTAGCACATCTTTTTATTAAAGGTGAAGGGTTCGGTGATATGAGTATGGTTGGATGTTTGGCAAGCGCGTTTGTGACTGGAAACATGGTTGACTACGGCATCATGGCAAGTCATATATTTGGCGATACGTGGGAGTTGATATTGGACAGTGTCTTGTGTTCTGATTCTCTACAGTAGTCCGTGACCCTCCAAGAAGCCTATGGACGTGGTGGTAGAATGCAGAAAACATATTGCCTAAACCTTTGTTCATGCGATAGTCAAGAACATTGTTCCACAAACAACTTCTGTTCAAACTCTGAAAACTCCAGAATGTTGTTCTAATTCTCGAATAACATACCAAATGTTGTGTTGATCCGTCCAGATTTGTCTTGAAAGGTATCTGGAAAGAGATGGAAGCAACTTTCTACACGCTGTGTGCTTCCAGCTTTTCTGTGTCATACTTAAGTTGATGGTGGAAGAAAGTGTGGACGATTGAGAAACCTTCAGATAAACCTGGGCTCCCGCGTAGGATCTGCTGTACTACAGATCTGTGGCACACTGAGGGCACTTCAAATAACAATCGATGACAATGCTTTTGTTGCGAGACTTCTTCAGCATGGAGGCCATGGGACTGGCCGACTATGGTGTTACGGCTCGTAACAAGTAGGCCGGAAAGCAAAGGGACATGGCCTGTGGGACACGACGCGGATCATCTTCTTTGAGCCGCACAATACACTCTTCTTTGCGAAGGCAGCGAGAAGTTTCAAGAAAGGGTCGCTCCTTCCCAACGGTAGAATTTTCTGTCGCAACTGCCGTCTTTGACCAAGTCTGAGTCAAATAGGGGCGCACCTTCTCACCTTGCCAAATTCACTGACTCTCAGCAACTCACCAACCACCCCTACCACACAATTAATTCACCAACACGCAATACCGAAAAGATGCCTTTCCAACTTTTCTCCCGCTGGACCGGAAGGAAGCCCGCAGCAACAAATCTCCAAATAACTCAGTCAAGACTCAACTACACATCGGCATCAACAACCACCTTGGCAAAAGCTTCTTCCGCACCTCCTAAACTGACAACAGCACACGCCCAGGACGTTCCCCTCGAAATTCACACCCAAGGCATCAGAGAGACACTAGATTGCCTCAGAGGAGGTGAGACTTCTGAAGCACTCCTCGCGCTTCGCCGTCTCCAAGTCGAAGCTGAGAAGCGCGCCCGAAGCAATCGCAACGAGGCCGACGTCGTCCTCCGCGCTCTCAACATCGTCCGCAGCATTAGTTCGTGGAGGCCAGAGGTTACGCAAGCTGAGAGCGGCCAGGATCTGTACCTGGATGAAAGCAGCAGCAGCGATGAACAGAAAATCGCGAAACAGCAGGAAGAGGTAACGCGCCGCCTGCCGAGGAAATGAGATGAACGTGAGTACTGACAGGACGAGAGCACACAGGACGAAGGACAAGATGAAGAATTCGAAGACCTCGGGAGACGGCTCTGGCTCCCCTCCATCTCTTCGCCACATTCTTCGGAGACGGAAGGGGCGACTTCTCTCTCCTTGCGACGCAATTTTCAAGAGGAGGACGATGCTCGATGCTCTTCCTCGTGCTCCCATGGACGGAAGGAGCGGAAGTCCCGGTTCGCTGAGCACTTCGATGATGATGTTGGCAGAGAGCCCTACCGACACCTCTGAGGCAGACTACCGAGAGAACTCTGCGAGGTCCATGAGGCATGTGCTGGACGCATACCGCAACCCAGATCCCTCGTCGCCCCCGGCGTCCGCGACATCGAGCGAGTACTCCGACGAAGAAGTGGATATTAGTGACTTCCCTCGTCCTCCCACCGCTCTCGGCTGGCACGAGAATCGGGGGGAGGCGTCACCAACCGAGAGCCACGTCGCGGACTCCGCGATCGAAGAGTTCGTTGCACATGAAGAACAGACAAGCGCTGAACTAGGGCAAGCAGGTGTTGTCGAGATCTTTGGAGGTACGGCCCAGCTGGTCTTCCATACCAACAAACCAATTCGCTTACACAATGTAACAGAACCTGCGATGGAATGCAAAACCAAGGAGCTCGATAACGGAAACCATATTACCCTTGGACCTGGAACCTACTCCTTTATTCAAGGCGGCAAGACCATGACAATCACTGTCAGCGGTAATGACCAGGTGCAGGTTGGATGCACCAACCCTCCACCCGTATCCACTATCGATCAAAGTATCCCCGATGACGACCAGGAGCCTTCTTCAGCAACAACAGACGGTGAAATTGATGATCTTCTCGAGCATTACTCGGAATCTTCGTCCTCATCTGAAGGCGATGTTGTCACTCCCGTGGACATTCCACTACCGGAGATACTGACCCAAGGCATTGACCTGCCTCCGTTCTTTCCTAATGCACCCAATGCTCAAGCTCCCCTGGCTGTAATCAGAGCAGGGCTCTCTCTGCCCGAGACAGCAACTCATGCCGAGATTCAAGATCACGTTGCTTGCAACTTGACAATACTTCGCTATCTCGCTCTCCATGTCATCCCTTCTCCTGACATCAACCCGGTGGAACAGCTCACAGACCTCCAAGAGTTGGTCGTCGCCTCTCAGGATCGCAAAACAGAGTACACTCGTCTCCTGCAGGCGATACGCTCGATATATTGGGACTCAGGCGCAGTGATTGAGATGCTAAGTTTTGTTGACGCCTTCGCGCCTCCGAACGGCCTCCGCCGAAGACACAGAATTCTCCCGGCATTCCGCAAGATTCGAGCCGCGGACTCGGAGAGACAGGGCTTGCTTACGTCCACACAAATTCATACCCTCAGCAAACACGGCCTCTCACTGTACGACCTCGTAACCATAGCTGACCTCCCGAAAGTTGTCAGCCATGGCTTGACGGATCGTTTGATCGAGGCGGCGGCAACAGGGGCGCTGGAGACACTGAGGGAGTGCGATATGCTTAACGAAGACGGCGCGCTGCTGGAGTTGCTTTCAGCAGTGGATAGCAGGACGAAGACCCAAGAGGGTGTTGGGAGGAAGAAGAGGAGGCGTAGTCGGCTTCGATTTTGCGAGAATGTTGACTCGAACGAAGAGCCTAAGAAAAACGATGGTGCTGGAGAGGCCGTAAGAAGCACCTGGAGTGTGAGTTCACAGTCGAGCGACGACGACGATGAAGAAGACCAGTGTGATACACAAGAGGACTCTGGTTTGTCGGACTCTCAGTGGAAGATTACGAAACCTTTTTCAAGAGCATACAGAACACCGCACCGAGCTCTCCCGAAAAGTCGCTGGACGACAAAACTGAAGCACCTATCACCAATCGACGACCGATGCTCGCAAGATCCACCGGTGGCTTCAGAGCAATCGACTCCACGTCCGTCTCGGTAGATGAGGAGACGAAGAAGAACCCCGAGCTGACACGCTTCTTTGAGGAAATTGGAACGAATCCAGTGGTCGTTGACACGGAAACAGCGTTTCTTCACCCTTTCCTTCAAGACGCGTTATCTCATGACGGAACGACACACAAGCTCTCCCTTCATCCGTTCCTACAAGAAACAGACGACATATCTCAGGACTTGACAACATATTGGGGGGTGAATCTCGGTGGCATTTTGAATGCTTAATCAAGCAATTGGGCGGAATTATGAGCACGGGTAGCCGGGTAGAAGGTCCACGGCGCAAAGAGACGTAATGGCATCAGGGATAACAAGATAGACCGCCAAAAGGCCTTGAACATTCTCAAATTTATACCAGGGTATCTTTAAACATGCGCCCACCCATTATAGACAAGAACCTGCCCCTCGTTAATCAGGCAATCAACTCCCTTCTCGCTTCTCCCCTCCCCTTCAGCCTCCCACTCCCTCACCCTTTTCCTAACAACCCACTCTTTAACGGTATCGCTCGTAAGCAACCTCCTCAACCTCCCCTCCCACTTCCCAACGACAACCCTCCAGACGCTCACCCAACTCCCCTCCGCCGGGTTCGCCCACCGGTAAGCGTCCCCGTCATAGCCGACCCTGACCCTCGGATTCAGCCACACCCCGAAGTGCTCCGTCAACGGGTTGTCCACGTGGATCAGACAGCACTCGCTGCCCTCGAGGTGCTTCTCCTCGGCGAGCGAGTCCGCCACGGCGCGGAACTTGAGCCTGCGCCTGCTGTCCTCGGGCGCGAGGAACGGCGCCGCCGGCATCGCCACGATGCCGTTCCAGCAGCTCCGAACCGGCACCGCGTCCGCGTACGCCATCATCGCCGCCCGGCTCGCCGCGGACCGGAAGTACGGCCACGTCTGCATCAGGTGCGCCTGCCCTGCGGAGTCGCGCAGCGCGAACGTGTCGTAGTAGGAGGGCGGCTCCGAGAAGTCGAGCGAGCACGCCGCGGCGTAGAGGCCCCCGTTCGTGTCCAGCAGCGCGAGAACGTCCTCGGCCTGGAAGAGTCAGCAAGCGGGACCATGGGAGACCAGGCAGCAGGAGTTTCCTTACAGTGAAGACGACATCATTCAAGAACAGGACCGTATCAAACACCTCCCCCTCATCCCTCAACCTCCACAGATCCCGCAACGTCAGATTCCTCAACCGCGCAAGGAACGGTATCCTCCTCATCTCCCTCTTCCCCCTCGGCGTCATGATCCACCCCTCCTTCTTCCCCCCTTCCGCGCCCGCTTCATCTTTCTCCCCCTCTTCGACCTCCTGCAAATGCGTCCTCTCATCCAGCACCACATTCCTCCTCACCCCCTCCAAAAAACTCATCGTCCAACTCCCTCAACCATACTTTACTCTCGTCCCAGCTCCCGCTCTCGTACACGCTCACAAACACATTCTCCCGCCCCAGCGCGTCCACCAGCCCCAGCACCGCCGCGTTCCAGTGCTCCTTGATCAGCGCCCCGTCGTTGTAGTGCATCCCCGCAATGTACACCTTCTGCATCCTCCTGGGCCGCTTCGCGATCGCCTCGCGCGGGGGCGTCGCGCCCGTGATGATGCGCTGCACGCGCAGGGCGTCGAGGAGGGTGTACGCCGCCAGCACGAGGACCAGGTTGCGCAGCGCCCGCGAGCGGAGGGCCCGGCGCGCGCGGAGGGCGGAGACTGTTTAGGATGCCCATCTTTCTTTATTTGTGTCGTCGTGGTCGTTGCAGGTCCGGCGGGCTTTTTACTCGTTCGGTTTTCGGCACCGGGCGATCTGGCGTCTCGCGGGATGTCACCGTACCCGGACCGGGGACAATGTCTAAATTAGCAAGAAGGAAAACGAGGTCGCGGGGAACAAAACTCCATTGGTGCGAAAATCGGGAGAGAAAGTAGATCAAATGTGCTTGCTTGTCGTGAGATCATGCCACACCTTCCTCCTGCGCTGACGCTGACCGAGAGAGGGAGGTTGAACTGTCCAGATTCAAAGCTCCTGCTAGGGGTTCGAAGGTTCCAATGGTCCCCTGACAAAAGGTCACTGAAATTGGTCAGGGGAACTGATGTCATTGGCTGACAGGGCTGACAGGGGTCAATAACTGGGAGCCTGGAGAAGCGGCGAGACTCGGTGATTGGCTGGTGGAGCTCAGCTCATCCCTCCCGCAGATGACAGGGGTCGTACGACAGCCTCAACGCATTATGTCACTATTTTTACATCTCACACAGACGAGCTTCACTTTGAGAACTGTGAAAAACAGCTGGTCTGGAACTATTCATCAACGCAAGAAAACTAGTTGTACACCCCACAGTGTGTCCCTTTTGTTCGTCATCTCATCCTACATTCACAGCTTAGCCTCATCCCTCCGTTGGCTTCTGATAACTGTATTTCCGTGACCCGAACGCCAGGTCGCTGGAGTGAGAATCAATCCGACTTCTGGAGCAACTTCGTCTAAATTCTGTATCAATCCCTTACGGGCTTGACTTCAACCTCACAGCGCTTATTTGGCGAAGTGCAGGTCGTAGCCGAGCCACTTGCGACGAACGACTTCCTCGACGGTGAGGCCGGGGTAACCGTAGGTCAGCGGCAGGAAGAAGTACCAGCCGGCGACGGCAACAGTCAGGATGACACCACAGGCGATCCAGGCGGGAGAAGGCTCTGGCCAGCAAAACGCTCGCGGGCGCTGATGTGCCTCTTAGGTCCATCGCCCTTGGTGTTGCCCTTGATGACCTGGTAGCCCTCCTCGGGAGCGGGCTCGGCGGTAAAGATGAACTCCAGAAGAGCACCCGCAACAAGGCAGGAAGCCAGATGTGCTGGGAGGTAGTGGTGGAGGAAGAGCTGACGACCCATGAGGTAGAAGGGGAAGTAGTGAGTGGCCCAGGCAAGGAAGAAGAAGCCGGTCGAGTTGTACAGACGGGAGCGTGTGCCTACGTTGGGTTAGCTTCGAAATGATCAAGAAGACATAGTAAACTCACGGTGGTCAAGAGCGTCAATACCCCGTCTAAGAGAGACCTGGTCGGCACCGATAATGCCGGCGAACACGGCCAACAAACTGCTCGCAAGCCACCAGCCGACAGGGTTGCCGAGGAAGTAGATCTGCTGACGGGTGTCGTTCTGGGTCCAGAAACTGACACCACGGAGCAGGAAGGGCCACTGCCAAGGCTGACTGGCGTACGGGTGGGAGCTGGTCAACTGGTTGTTGTGCCAGAACATGGAGCGCTGAAGCTCAAACCACTTGCGGAAGAAGGGCAGAGTCTTAACCTCCTTCTCCGGCTTCTCGCGTCTCTTGGAGTCTGTGGGAATGGAAGGGAGATCCTCGACGAACCAAATGTTGGAACTAGGGGCCAGCTGCTTGTTGCCGTTGATCTCTTGCTGCTTGTGCGCCCACTCGGGAAGAGGGGTGGTGTGAGTCCACATGGCAACCTTGCTGGGGTTGTGAATCAGCTTGAAGTGGCTGGAAATACTCTTAAACTCCTGACCAGCCTTGCCGTTCTCGACCCTGATCTCAAAGAGGGTGTCGTTCAGGCGCTCTCCGTAGGCTTCAGTCAAGGGAACAGTGGTGAACTCCTGGTTGGTAGGGTAGTAAGGGGAGGCAACATCGTGGGAGAGCAGCATGGTGTCGGTGCCCAGGTGGCGAAGACGGACGACATCGTTATTCTTGACGGCCTGGCCCGTCTTCTGGTCGTCGACCAAGGGAATGATCTGCCAGTAGTTGTTGGTGTCGTTGTAGGGGTAACCAGTGACCTGCTGGCCCTGGCTGGAAACACGGCCGTCGTCGTAGCGGAGAGGGTAGCGGTCCTCGTGGCTGTGGAGGTACGTCTTGGTCTCCTTGTGGCGAAGGGTGATGGTGTCGTAGTACTCGACGGTCAAGGAGTTGGCCAACATGACGTTGTCACTAAGGGTCTCCTGGAACTCGGGAGTCATGAAGTCGTCGCCAGGACCGGAACGGGTAAGGATGGCGAAGTGAACCTGGAACCAGAAGAGGTAGAAGAGGAAGGGCATCAGAATGAGTCCGAAGGCGCGGGCAGCAAAGTGCTTGCCAAAGTCCGGAAGAGACAGCGCGCCACCGGGTCGCTTAATGTCCAACAGGGCCCAGAGATCGATAATCACAGCAGAGCCAATGGTGACGAAAGCGAAGAGACCGACATACTTGGTCGACATGTCGGCAGACAGAGCGAATCCGGTAAGGATAAGCCACTTCCACCACTTGCGCGAGAAAGGCTCGTGGCGCAGCTTGTAGAACTTGATATAGCAAAGCAAGCTGCACGCCATGCAGAAGACCAGAGTAGCATCCAAGAGGATCAGTCTAGTCTGACCAATGTGGGCGTTGTCGAGAAGGATGAGGCCGGCGGCCAGAATGCAGGCAGGCAGACTGTATCCAGACTCCCACATGATGAGGTAGGAAATGGAGACCGTCAATGCGCCGAGGATGGCGGGCAGAGCGCGGAAGGCGACATAGGGGACCTTATTGGAGATGTACGAGTCGCCAATGTTCTCGAAGTGGAAGTGTCCGTCGTAGCCTACGAGCCATCCCATAAAGGCAAAGAGGAGCTTTCCGAACGGAGGGTGGACATCGAAGAAGTAGGTTCTCTCGAGGTAGTAGGATGCAAACTGTTTGGAAAGCAAGCTGTCAGCTATCGTGTCTTGGGGAAGGCATGGAAAAAAAACGACGGTGTTGACGTACCTTGCCAAAGTGAACCTCGTCGAAAACGACTTCATTGGGATGGCTGATACCCCAGAAACGGGTGACGAAGGCGAGGGCAGTGGTAACGACGAGGCCGATGATGTGGCCGCCTTCCGCGCCGGCGCGCTTGGTCTTGTCGGCGGCCTTGGTCAGAGAGTCGGCGACGGCGTCAGCAGCGGCGCCCGGGACAGCTCCCTTCTTAGTAGAGCCCGTGTTGCGCTGGCGAACGCTGCCCTGCGGGGAGGTGGCAGTCGTCTGCGCCATGTTGGGAATCGGAGATGGACGAGAGGAGCTGCTCGAGACGGGGTTTGTCAGTTCCAAGTCTCTCGAGATTGGAGGTTGAGTTGGAAAGCTGGGAGATAAAAAAGTGTGGTTGCCCAGACGGGTCGCATCAAGAAGGACAGGTAGCTCGACGTGGTGGTACGTATCGCGCCTCGGAGCTGTGCTCCTGCGGTTGTAAGGGAGCAATTCAGGGGCTTGTAGCTTACTTACACGCTATGGGAAAAAAAGTGGACCGCGTCAGCCCTCACGTCACGGTGATTGAAGAAGACAGGCGCGAAGAGAGAATAGTGAAGAGAAGAAGGAAAGGTTGAGGTAAGGAACGACAGAAGAAGCTGTGGCAGGGAGGCAGAAACGAAGAAGAGGGAATAAAACCAGTCTCGCGATGGAGAAGACGGCGGTGGTGGTGAAAGACGACGGGAACGACAAGGAAGGTTGGATCAACTCGGCCAGGCAGCTCGCGTGGAAAAAATTAATAGGAAACCCCCTGGCGAAGTGCAGAAGTGACACTGAACCTTCGTGGACCTGGGATAAATTTGGGCAGGGGTGTGTTGCTTTTTTTCTTCTGTCTCTTGGTGGACTAGACTTGAAGGACTGGACACTTGGCCATACTGAAGCTGGCTGCCTGCCTGGTCCATTCCCACGGAGCTGAGGTGGGTTACGCTAACAATTTTTGGGGGTCGATTTCGGGGCGTCTAGGTTGGGGAGAGCTCCATCCCACCTTCCCGGCGCCATGATAAGATAAGAAGGGTCCTTGTAACCATTGACGGCACTCTACCCGACGCATTGTACGCGCAGTCTGTGGCTACGCCCGCGTGTTTGCTCGGAGAGAACAATGTGATTAGCGAAAGTAAGCGCTTGATGAATCGAGTTCAACTCCTGACGCAGCCATTCAGCTGAATTTCGATCCAATTGGCCTATCAGGGGACAATGTTGGTGGAGGGAACATTGTCCCTTGTGATAATCTCTAGCTTACGCCATTCCTCATCAACTATATAATACACACAATATGCAATCGACCCCTCTACATGCAAAATTGCCTGTTTCGACGATTGACGACCCTCAGACAAGGCGCAATCGACAGTTTTGTACGTAAACTCTCGGTCGGGTAGCCGCTCCGACGTGAGGCAACAGGACCCCGCTGCTACCCGCCCGGGCCTCGACGCCGAAGAACGGAGGGCGCAACGGCGGGGTTCGCCCGACCAGCCTGGGAAGTCCCAACTTAATCCTCACCAGAGCGCGCTCCCAATCCACGGTCCATAGTAACCTGCCCCTCCTCCTTCCACTCTTCAATCCTCATGTCCTCTTCGCTCCTCAGATCCGTCACCAGAGTTTCCTCTCGTGCCCTCCGTCCCTCAACCCGCGTCTTCACAAAGTTCCACGCTCAGCCCTTTAGCATCCACACCGTCAAGATGTCTGACCAGTCCATCGTCTTCACCAAGAACGCCCCGGCCCGTGAGTCTTTTCTGAATGCCCTCATCTTCATGTGACTCAATTCGCTGACAACAATCATCCGAAATAGCCGTCGGCCCTTACGTATGAGCTTACGGACACGAGCAATTGGATCCCCAGTGAAAAGCTAACCACCACCACAGTCCAGGCCGTCAAGACCCCCACCGCCATCTACTGCTCGGCCAGATCCCCCTCAACCCCGAGGGCGTCCTGATCGAGGGCAACATCACCCAGAAGACCAAGCAGTGCATCTCCAACCTCGAGGCCGTCCTCACCGAGGCCGGCTCCTCCATTGCCAAGGTCGTCAAGGTCAACATCTTCCTCGCCGACATGGGTGACTTTGCCGTAAGTTTCCGCGGCCCCCTTCCCGCCAACCTGCACTATCTGACTGGTGTATCCAGGAGATGAACGGCGAGTACGAGAAGTGGTTCACCCACAAGCCCGCTCGCAGCTGCGTCGCCGTCAAGACTCTGCCCAAGAACGTTGAGGTTGAGATTGAGGCTATTGCCCTTCCTTAAGCGCCTTCCGAGGTCGGAGATTGTAGTAACTCTACAGACCAAAAACAAAACTGTTAAACCTGCTGCACCGTCTTTTCTGTGGTTTGCGATCATGCACTGGTGATGACTCTTGCGTGTTTCCTGTGCCTGCCACTGTCGTCCTGTAGAAGGCATGAATGGGATGGGACACGCTGTGGTAACGAACACGACATGGTGACAACATTGGAACGAGTTCGAATTCTATTCTAACAATTTCGTGGTATTAACTACGACATCCATTCTCTGATACAAATCTCTCGTATGACATGACTTATTAAGGACACTTCAAAGCTCGTAAATCGTAGAGACTTTCCAGCACCAAACGACTTCACCTCCTGGGAAATGCCACTTCAGTGCCATTCGTCGATTTGTCAACACTAATGAGTTGCAGCTTCTCCCCGCAAGTGCGACTTCACGATACAACACCACAACCCTCATCTCAAACACTTCACTAACAAAAAAGAGAGCCTCATTTGTGTGAATAATAAGCAGAAAGGTAGTTCTTGTTCTACACACCCCTCCGTCTATTGATACAGATCCTCCACTCTACCAGAGCCCTTAAAGGCAAAGCCCCAAGCAGCGCGACCCAGTCGTTAATAAGAATCCCGTTCAGGCATCGTTTACTCGTCGTCCTCGTCGGCAGCCTCGACGTATCTGGCGCGGATGTCCTTCCATTGGCGCTGTTCCCCCAACATGCGTTAGCAACCCCTCAGGGCAGAGAATAAAAATGAGGATGGAGAGGGATTTCTCTTACGCCGCGGTTAAGGTAGTCCCAGTACTTGTTCATCGCGCCGTTGAAGCCCCTACGTGAAGAAGACCAGTCAGCACAAAGTTCGCCCGCTCCTCGCCGCCCCGATGCCTCCTCCGCCTTCTCTTTCCACCAGGGATCCTCCTCCGCTGTCACCGCCTTCCTCGACTAGGCGTCGTCCCAAATCGGCAGGGAGGGGGGGGTTCGGGGTTCCTTACATCTCGAAAGCGAAGCCCGTCGCGAAGACGAAGCCAAGCATGGAGAAGTTGTTCTTGAACAGGGCGCTAATTTCCCACAGTCAGCAAAAATCAAGTTCCGCAGTCATCGCCGCGTTCAACCGGGTAGTCTTGTTCGGTCGGAATGGAGTCGGAGGGGTCGGAGGGAGACTTGCGTGTAGAAAGGTCGTGCGGCGGCCTACAGAGAGGATGAGCGATTAGCCAATTGCGGTCGCGAGGGCGCAACAAACGGCGCAGAAGCCTTACCATCTTGAATGTCGTCTGTCAATTCGCACTTCGTGTGGGGAGGACGAGGGTGCTTCGATGCGGTCGGCGAGGCGAGAGTCGTTGGAGGGTGATCAGATGGTTTTCGGAGGTGAGGTTCCTGACGAAATTCGCGATGTTCCGGGACCACCAGCTTTGCCGAATTGCCTGTCTTCTGATTGGCTACTTGTGTACCCACTCTACTGGACCAACGGGGAGGCACATGCTGACTAAGTTGCAGAAAGCCTCACCAGCTCAAGCCTCGTCAGCCACATTATCACAAGCCATCACTGCTTGTCGCATATGATGGTGTCGTCATTGGGCCTGTCATAGTATGAGTATACCTTTGATGTATTTGGATTGGACAGCCGCTTTCGTGGTCGTGGATGCAGTTTTTCAGCAACCTGTGATCCTGTATTTGCCAGAAGCACTTGGTCAAAGTTGCAGGAATTAGTTGAATTAACATTGTTTACAGACCTACTGTGCCAAAGCAATACCCCTAAGCGCAAAAGAAACCTAATTACCTAACTAACGCAGCTGCAAATTATTTATGTGCAAGGTGAGAGACTTTCTCCTTGGCGTTCACCTTGGCGTTGTGCATCTTCCTTCGGAATGGGTTGTGTGTTTCCGCTCTCCTACCGCGAAGACCAGTATGCGATCTCAGCGGCGCATTTCTGCCCTCGACAAAGTCGCGATGCTCTTCCAGTCGCTTCTCTGAAATGGTTTCTGGAGCCCACTTCTTACGGATGAACCAGGGCATGCATGCGCCAACCCAGTTGTCAGGGAAAAGACGGATCAAGACACCCATAGGCAGCGAAATCGCACCGAGACCGATAGAAATGCCCCATTCCCTACCAGTCAATCGTTCAACCTTAAAAGCGTCACTTCCGACGAAGATGATCAGCAGCTGCCCGCCAATCATGATCAGGTTGATAGCGATGAAGAACGGGTTCTTGGTGATGTTCTCAAAGATATTCAGCTTGTTGTCCAAGCGGCGGTTGCTGTTTTGCGTTAGCAGGTACCCAATCGCCGTGTGCTGTGACCTACTTGAGTTCGTTGAAAATCTGCAGCCACACAAAGGTATTGAAAACGAGCGTGTTCAATTTCACTGCTCTGTCTTGCCCCTCCATGACGTCGACTAGGCCAGATCCTGCGTAATACAATACCAGCGTCACGACCAGCTGGACCACAGCTTGGCCGAGTATCATCTTGATCATTCTCAATGTGATGAGAGGAGCAGATTTGCGTTCTGGCTTGCGATCGAGCACGCTGCGCGTCGGGGGGTCGGTGGCGAGCGCAAGAGCGGCAAAAGTGTCCATGATGAGGTTGACCCAGAGTAGTTGAATGGCATTCAATACAGAAGCTTGATCTTCGCTGGCAACCGCAGTAACGAAGGTCAGGACAACAGCGGTAATGTTGACGGTAAGTTGGAACTATGTCTCGAGTTAGAAGCAGCGACGACATTGGGGACGACAGACGGCAGAGACGAGAGACGACAGGTAGTAGAGACGACAGGCAGCGGACATGAGAAGCAGCAGATATAACATAGGCATAAAGATGGCGACAGCAGAACCGACAGGCGGAAGAGAGAACAGGCCGCAGAGGCGGAAAACAGAAGAGACAACAAACAACAGGAGTAGACATTAGAGGCAAGGAACAATAGAGGCGGCGACGACAGACAGGAGAGCCGAGGACAACAACAATGACAAGGACAGTAGATATGTGAAAGAAAAGTAGCAACGTACCTGCAAGAACTTCTTCACGGAATCGTTGATAGCTCTGCCCCACATCAACCCTTTCACGATTGACGCAAAGTTGTCGTCCATGAGAATGATCTCCGAGGCCTCTTTCGCAACCTCCGTCCCGGCAATACCCATAGAGAAACCAATGTCTGCCATTTTGAGTGCTGGAGCATCGTTGGTACCGTCTCCAGTAACAGCAACCGTTTCGCCGAGTTCTTTGAGAGTGTGTACCAGGATTCTCTTGTCATCAGGGCTGGAGCGAGCAAGAACCTGGAGCTTCGGGACGATGCCCTTCAATTCTTCCTCTGACTTCCTGCGAAAGTCCGGCCCCTCCATGGCAATGCCACCCTTATCAGCATGGTAGATCCCACACTCCTTGGCAATGGCTTTTGCGGTCAAGATGTTGTCGCCAGTCACCATGCGAACCACGACACCTGCGTGATCACAGTCTTTGATTGCGTCAATGACAGTGGTCCGCAGAGGGTCCTTGATACCATAAATAGCGACCAACGTCATGTCTGCATGGATCTTGTTGAAGTCTGCCGCTCGGGGATCGTCGGAAGAGACGGCCTCTTTTGGAGGCCACGATTCGAAATCCTTGAACGAAGAGCCAATAGTTCGAAGTGTTTGTCCAGCGTACGACGTGATTGTTTGCGAAAACATCTCCCGGTCTTCCGACGTGATGTCCGTAGTTTTGAGCTCAGAACTGCTGGGATCTTCGAGGACCTTTGTGCACTTGTCCAAGAGAATCTCGGACGCGCCCTTGACGTACGCTCTGTACTTCCCATCCGCAAGCTTGACTACTGTAGCCATATACTTGACCGCAGAGTCGAAAGGCACGACCTGGACTACGTTCGCGTTTGCGCGCTCCTCCTGGACTGGACCTGCTCCTAGGTGATCTCGACAAAAGGAGAGCAGGGCGACTTCCGTCTTGGATCCAATAAAGGTTTTCTCTCCATCCTCGTCACCCTCAAAGGCTGTGGAGTTTACGGCGTTGCCTTGAATCAACAGGCTCTTGGTCTCCGTGCTGAGGTCCTTGGTGAAATTGGCAACAGGAACATTCCGGACTGAGGACACAGGTGCTCCGTTAGAGCTGCTGCTCTTAGCCTTCCCCTCCTTGGACTCTTCGAGTGGAGCATCTGTGCCGCCAAAGCTGACGCTCTTGCCCAGTGTTGTCGCAACTACCGTCATCTTGTTCTGGGTCAGTGTCCCAGTCTTGTCGGAACAGATCGTCGTCGCATTTCCCATGGTCTCGCAGGCTCTTAAAACCCGAACTAGGTTGTTGTCTTTCATCATGCGGTTGGTCGCGAAGGAAAGAGCCAGGGTGACAGCCAACGGCAAGCCCTCGGGCACTGCTACGACCACAACGGTGATGGAGACGATGAAGATCTTCATGAACTCCTGGCCTTTTTCAGCGGCTGTACCTTGATTATTTGGCAGTTTGACGCAAAACCTGATGAATAACGCCACGAATAACAGAAGACCGGCGGCGCCACCGGCTTTTGCAATAAAATCGGCAAGAATGTTGAGCTTCCTCTGAAGAGGTGTTTCTTCTTGTTCGGTCCGCAGAGACATCGTGATACGGCCGTAGGACGAGTTGACACCCACAGCCGTCACCAAAAAGGCTCCAGTACCTTCTTGAACTTTGCTGCCGGAGATGATAAAGGGGTCCAACTTTTCGACATCAGGCCGAGCAGCACCTCCATGCGCCATTTTATCTAGTGCTTCAAACACTTCATCAGCTGCGACCTTTCTGAGAAGGTCAGATTCTCCGGTGGCAGACGATTCGTCGCATTTGAGACTGTGACCGTCGATGAATATGCCGTCGACTGGCACCACGTCGCCAGTGCTAAGATGCACCACGTCGCCGACGACGATATCGTGAATAGGGATCTCCACTGACTTCCCAGACCGGATGGCCTTAACGGTTCTGTCATCATTCTTCTTGTTGAGAGTGTTAAATTGGCGCTGCATATTCCAATCATTGATTGACCCGACCAAGACGACGGCGATGATGGCAACGACGATGGCCATACCCTCGACCCAGTCAACGCGTGGCTCACCCTCCTTGTGGCTCGGGCCGTATGATTCGTAGAAGCCAAGAGAGAGGGATATAATAGCAGCAGCCGTCAGCAAAATCAGGATTTTGTCATTGTAAGCGATCCAAACAAACTGCAGGAACGATGTCTGCTTCTTGTCTGGCAGCTGGTTGTCTCTGAAAGCGACTTTTCGATCCGAGAAACCGCCGGTGTACTCGCTTGGTGGAGGGGGAATAAAGTCGTCTCTTTTTGCGTTGGGATCCTTTTCGGGCACATTGTTGCCAGCTGCACCATACTTGGGGACTCCTTTGATGGCTGCCTCTTCGAAGGAAACTGTGCCATCCAGGCGATCTTCGTCGACACTCAGGCCCGTCTTCCGGTTCGTTCGGAGACCCTTTTCCAAGCCAGCTAGACCACCCAGTGCATAGAATGCGTTGAGACTTTTTGGATTCAAGAGCTTGGAGAGCTGGCCAGGAGAGAAGGCAAACTTGTCATTCTTGGGCTTGAACATGTCTTCGGTGCCACGATCCGGCGTAAACGCGTCCGCCGTATCCAAGTGGAACCCATGTGACTCATGGTGATCATTGGTCTTTTCAGACACGATATCTTCTGAATGGTGTTCGCTGCTATGTTCGACCTTGTCGCCGACGTTGATGCCCTTGTCGGCGTGTTGTGCCTCGGTCGTCGCTTTCTCTGGCGGCGTCGCCATGTTCAATAATGTGTATCCGTAGTGTTGATGTATCGATTAAAGAAGATTCAAGAGGCTTTAGAGAATACTTCTCATGCTGCTGTCGATGGGAGAAAAGATGAGATGTCGAACGCGTAGTAGCTTGGCAGGAGAATTAGATCAAAAAGACGTATTGTTTCCTTCTTCGGAAGGAGTCTTATTAAAGAAGTGGTATACGAGGCAATGCCTCAAGGAACTGCAAGAGCTGCTCACTGTTGGGGTAGGAGGCAGAGTACGGCAACTTAGCAAACACATGTAAGGGAGGCAAAGAGGAAGTGAGGAAGAGGCAGCAACTCCCTTGTATAGATTGTGCCTGACGTTGCCGGCTGGAGCAGCTTCAACCATAACAAACTCAATTTGAATCTTAATAGCCCCAAAATCTCCGACAGGTCCTTGGCTCTTGCCTTGCATAATCTAGGTATGGTGTACCGCGGGCCTCGGGGAAGAGGCAACCTACCGACATCATTCGTCAAACAAGCAATGACGGAGGGGATGTGTTGTTATTGCACAAAACAGGCGACAGAAACAGGCCTCCAGGTCAGTGCCAAGAGTGAGCGTGCAGGGCTATGACAATTCGTCCAAACAGGCAAATTTGCCTGGGTGTTGCGCGAGAGGTGGTGGTTTGATGAGAGCGAGACCAGCATGTCGCCTAAGGCTTGGCAAACGCGGACTGTGCCAGGCAAAGCTTGAACCTGACGGGACGAAGCTTGTCTCTTTGCCAAGGGCGGTTACGAGGAGCGTTGCGTGTCATTGATGACGATGAATCACTTAATCAACCAGTCTTCCTTTCATCTCTTCACTGACCATAAATCGTCTGGAACCTCGCAATTCCACCCCAGATAGACTATGTCCGGCATGAGGCTTTGGGGCTGGAGGCAGCCGGCGCAATCTTATTTAGACAGACATGAGAGGCGCACTCGTGCCGCCTCTATGCAGATGCAGGCCCGGCAGGCGTCCCGCGTCATGCTGACCGACGAAACGCCTTCCATTCGCCCTGCGGAGTGTGTCGGTGAGAGAGGCCCTCTGTGAAAGCCATTTGCTGCGCAGGGCCGACTAAGGAAGCCATGGACGTGCCTTCCCGGCCTGGTAGCGGCTCTTGATGTTTAAATAGAGCTCCGGGTCGAAGGAACCTAATGATGGTACGGTCAATAAGATTGAAACAGGCAACCGGGAATTTGCCTTGCCAAACCACAGGCGGAACGGAGTTCTGCGTTGTCGCCCACATGCCACCTCACCCTGTCGAAGACTACTCAGTGCCAAGGCCCATGGTATGAGACCGAGGGCGACAGACCAAGGAAAGTGGAAAAAGCCTGGCTGCACAGGGGCAAGGATTCTGTGGCAACGTCGAAATTTGGGATGACACGGGAGAGTGCCTGACGGTGTGGTACTTGACTTTGTTTACGAAGGAGAGAGAAGGATACGCCGGCTTGATGCAGCTCTGACCGGCTGGAGTGGGCGACACACGTGGCGTCATACCGACCTGGCTTTGCTCTCCTCCAGCGCAGATGAGAGGGTTGCGAGCGAGCGCGAGAGAGAGGGAAGCTCACAGCTGTGGCGGTACGTGCCTGTGGTTTCGTCCAGTGTTCCTGGATCCGCCAGATTGGATGGTCGTGGCCCGGGCCAATCATGTTCCAGCAGTGAGCAAGAAGGTTCAGACCCCAGAATGGTCTGTGCGCTGTGCCTGTTTCGACGTCGTCTCCCACCTTCTTTTCGCCAAATCGAAACGGGACCTTTCCACAGCTACGTAGCTTGTCGCCCTCTGTTTCCTGCCATCAGCTGCATTGCATCCGATTGCTGGCTTGTCCTGTCCTGTCTGCAACTGCCAAACTGCCCCGAAAGCTGCAGCTGCAGCGGTAGTTCTGGAAAGAAATAAGGTGCGACCGTGTGTGCCCCGCGGTAGGCTGTGATCATCTGCCGCATCCAACCGCTTTCGAGACCTGACCAACCGAGCCGAGCTGCCCGCAGCTACCAGAATCTGGCGGACTTGACACAGCTACAGCCGCACATTGGCTACAGCTCTTGCTCGCGATATACCGATTCACTTGTTCGGCGCCCAAGCGTACCTTACCGAGTGCGCCCGGCGAAGCTGTTGGGTTATCGCCGATCAGTTCGATTTTACGCGAATCCGGACGAACGTGCCCAACGACATGCCTTCTGAACCCAAGCCCTCCAACGCGGGCATCGTGACCGACGATGCAGGTGAGCGCCAGATTCCCGAATCCGTGCGAGCCGACGGCAGCACCCGCAAAGCAATCAAGATCCGCCCCGGTTACCGCCCGCCTGAGGATGTTGAGGTCTACAAGAACCGCACTGCCGCAGCTTTCCGTGACCGCGGAACGAGAACCGGCATCCCTGGTGCGGCCGGCCTGAAGGACGACAAGCCTGAGGCGTCATCCTCAGCTGCTAGCAATAAGAACGCTAAGCGCCGAGAGGCAAGAAGGAAGGCTAAGGCCGGCAATGAAGACGAAGGCGACGATCAGCAGGCCAAGACTGTCGATGAGGCACCCAAGGCCGAGGAGGCTGATCCTGAGGTGGAACGAGAAAAGAAGGCCCGCAACATAAAGAAAAAGCTCAAGCAGGCGAAAGACCTCAAGAACAAGAAGGAAGGAGGCGAGACGCTTCTGCCCGAGCAGATTGCCAAGGTCATCAAGATCAATGAGCTTATTCGCGAGCTGGACGCTCTTGGATTCGACGCTGATGGCGAGCCAAAGGCGAAGGCAGATGCGGGAGATTCGGCGGCTGACGACAACGCGAAAGACGCATGACCTGTTCTTGAGCCACAACCCCTTGATATTTGCCAAAAGCCACGAAGTCACACAAAGCCGAAGATCATGCACAACTCGTTTTGCTGGATTCTTTCGCCATACCCGCGCCCTTCTCCCGTGTGTCTGATGTCGTCGCGAATATCCCAAGCAAAACGATCTTGGGAAGCGAAACGGGCCTCTGCAAGAAGCAATTGACAGCCATTCTGGGGCATTGGACACGAAACGCAGCGCAGCGCAATGCCCTTGAGGTCGCAGGGATACAGGACACTGCCGCTGGCAGCCATACCAACTGCCGATGCGTTTGATTTTGGTGGATCATCGCGACACTATCTAGAGATGGCCACTAATGATTTGGTCGTCGTCGAGATAGCGCAGTTGTTCAGAGCTGCAAGACTCAGCCTGGCGTTGTTTACTTCAAAAGTCTTCTGAACGCATGGCGAATGCGTGTCCAAAGACATGCCAGATATGCGGGTACCGAGCCCGCCAGATTAATAATGATGAAATTTTGGTCGACGACAATTTATGGAAATATTCTCAAGTGATCGTTGCCTTCTTGGGTGGTTCATGTGCGTTGGGCTGCCTCGAGCAACACACATTGAAACAAGAGGTTGTTAGGGGCTTAATGGCGTCTCAAGCTTTTGCGTGCACTTCTTCGATGCAACAGGAACACGCACTGTTGCAACGTTGCGGGTGCGAACCATTCTGTGTTGTCGTCGGAGTTGAAGATTGCGGGACCACGACGCCGATCCGGATGACTTCGTCTCATCCGGATCCCGGTCGGATGGTCTGGCGGGAGATGGGGAACAGATCCCCGGTTGGATCAGTGGGCCAATTCGAGAAAAAAAAAATCCGCGAAGTGTGGAGTTCCCGAGAGCACCAGGGTCTATCGAGGACCTCTCGTGTTGTTGGACGAAGCTTCAATTCCCAATCAGCAGCTTTGATGCCGTATCCAGGAGGCTGATTTACCACGTTTCTTTTCAATCGGCAATCAGATGCTTGGGCCAGACCTGCATGAGATTCCCCGCTGTTCTTGAGACCGGAGTAAATTAAATCTAGCTTTAACTGAGATGCTGAATTCGGACCAGCATCAACTTCGAAAAATTAAATCGTATGCGCCAGGAGGTTTACCATGACTGCCAGGATGCAAGGGCACTGCATGCAGAGGGACGAGTGGTTTTGGGTAATTAATCATCTATCTTAAGGGCCAGTACCAAGTGTCAACATCTCGGCGATGAATGGCGGGCCGCGCTACAATGCTGCTTCTGCCATGACGTGCAAAGTGACAGCTAACGGCGTGAAACGGAAGTGATATTCATCGGATGTGGAAATGGGAGTGAGAGAACAATGGATCGAGGACGGATAGTCGGCAGCATCAGTGGCCAGCGAAGGGTTGCATTGCGAGAACGGCCACGTCCAGTCTCTCCGAGACAGTGTGAGGAGCGCACGGCGGTTCGCACCGACCTTGATCCGTGGTCACGTTCCGGACTGGAAGCCATATCGGTTTTTTCTCCTATCTCAGTTGCGCCTAGGTCTCGTATGTTTTCAAAAGCCATGTTTGCTGGCCAGTCTAACGCCGAAGAACGCAAGTGGGTGCCTGCCCCTGGTGACGCGTCTCAGTTGTGTGGTGCGCCCTCTCTTCAGCTTCACCAACCGAGGGGGCCGTTGGGAGTGAGTCTGTTGGGAGTTCACAGCGCGCCAGCTGCGGCTGGGTGAGGCGGCAATTGAATCACATCTTCATGATCCGAAAAGAAAGATATCACCAACGACCGTTGGTTCCTCGACGCATAATACTCAGAGAAAAAAGAAACCCGTAGTAGGCCGTTGGCAGTCGGTGTTCTATTAAAAGTCGCCGTGCATGGGGGCGGGGCCGACAGGCGCTGCACCGTGGTCCGTCGGTAGCACCGGGGCCTCCCTGGTGCATGCTTCCTGATGCGTTGGTGTGGCGTCAAAGCTAGGGTGGAGCTGAAGCTTAGCCACCCGACTCGCGTGCGAAACATACCTCCTACGCTGACGTTTC
This sequence comes from Colletotrichum camelliae, assembly GCA_018853505.1. NCBI lineage: Eukaryota > Fungi > Ascomycota > Sordariomycetes > Glomerellales > Glomerellaceae > Colletotrichum > Colletotrichum camelliae. The sequence goes on from JAELVL010000001.1 coordinate 4,147,398, forward strand.
CTCCGGACCTTTCTTTGACTTCGACGACCTTCCAACCATCATCGGTCTTGACACCACGTAAATCAATTGCTGCTGGGCTGGCCCAAACCACTTCTTCCCTGCGCAAACCCCATCAATACCGGGAGAAATTCCTACCTCCTTCGCACTTGCGACTTCGCATCCCATCCAGCCACTTTGTTCTTTTGATGAACACCACGATTCCGACACAGCTCCAAACATGAGGTTAGGGGGCAAGGCTGCAGCCTCCTGGCGCATCCTGCTGTCTGTCCTTACCTGGACAGCAGCCGTCCACGCGAAGGATGACCCGTCGATCAGCGTCACCACAACCAAGCACCCGCCCGCCGGCCTCAGCTACTTCGAAGACTCCGACGTTATCCTCTACCACGATATCTCCGAACGCAACATTTACCGAACCGACGATGCGGGTGTCACATGGAACAAGGTCAAGGGCATCCCCGACGACAAAGCCGCCCTGTTCGTGATGCACGAATTCGACAAGAGCCGCGCCTACGTCCTTACCGAGACCAACAAGCACTACAGGACCACCGATAAGGGCAAGACCTGGGACGAGTTCGACAGCGTCATCGAGAAGAGTTTCTTCCAGGGCGGCGACATACTCCATTTCCATGCCGGCGATCCCGATCGCATCATTTTCGGTGGCATGCAATGCGCCGGCATTTTTTGCCAGGAAGTCGCCATGTACACAACGGACAACTTCAAGAGCAAAGCAAAGCCCCTGCGCAACAACATCGTGGGGTGCTGGTGGGCCAAGTCATCCACCATGTTCACCACCGGCCAGAAAGACCTCGACGAGCAGCGCATTCTGTGTATCGCTCTTGACAAATCTTCGACCTCCAAGTATGACTACAGGCTTTTCGCCTCGGATAACTACTTTGAAGAGAAGGGCAACCAGATCCAGGAGTTCGAGCCCAATATGGACATGAACAAGGGCGTCTCGGGCGTCGTCAACCTGGCTGTTGTTAAGAAGTACCTGATGGTTGCGACTTCTTCTCCCAACACCGACGAGATGGCATTGTTCGTCACCGACGACACGATCAAGTGGCACCGCGCCATGTTCCCCGCCGCGCATGGCCATAAGATCAACCAGGATGCGTACACGGTTTTGGAGAGCACAAACTACAGCATCCAGGTCGACGTGGTCAACACCGGAACTTCGAACCCCATGGGTGTCATGTTTACCAGTAACTCCAACGGCACCTTCTTCATTGAGAACATTGAGCACACCAACCGTAATAGGAGGGGTCATGTTGACTTTGAGAAGATTACCGGCGTCCAGGGTGTCTTCATCGTCAATGTTGTCAAGAACGCCGAGGAGGTGGAGAAGAACCACAAGGCGGCAAAGGAAATCATCACCAAGATCACGTTTGACGACGGCCGTAACTTCCACGAGCTCAAGGCCGGAAGCGACAACATTCACTTGCACTCGGTCACGGACCTCGACAACGTCGGCAGAGTCTTTTCCAGCCCCGCTCCTGGTCTTGTTCTCGGCATTGGAAACACGGGCAAGTCCTTGGGCAAGTTTGAAGAAGGCAATGTCTTTGTTTCGGACGATGCCGGAGTGACGTGGAAGAAGGCTTTGGATGGCCCCCATAAGTACGAGTTCGGAGACCAGGGCTCGATCCTGGTGGCTGTCAAAGATTCCTACAAGGAGGACGTCTCAGAGGTTCGCTACTCCCTCGACCATGGCGAGAGCTGGAAGAAGGTCGCGCTCCCGAATGACCTCAAGATCAAGCCTGAGCTCCTCACCACGACCCAGGACTCGACCAGTTTGAAATTCTTGCTTGTCGGAAGAACTGGCGGCGGTGACAACCCCAATTTCCACCTCATCGCACTTGACTTTGAGGGCCTGCACGAGAGAACTTGTAAAGATGATGATATGGAAGATTGGCACGCTCGTCCCGATGACAACGGCAAGCCGACCTGCTTGATGGGCCACAAGCAAACCTACCGACGCCGCAAGAAGACGGCCGACTGCTTCATCAAGCAGGAGTTCAAGGACCCTGTTCCGGTTACGGAGGACTGCGAATGCACGGATGCCGATTTCGAATGCGACTATAACTTTGTAAGGAAGGACGGCAAGTGCGAGATTGCCGGGCCTATCATCAAGCCCGACGGCGCATGCAAGAACGCCAAGGCGGAGGACTCGTTCAAGGGCACTTCTGGCTGGCGCTTGATTCCTGGAAACACTTGCAAGCGTAAGAGCGGCGCTCAGAAGGATGACCCCGTCGAGCGAAAGTGCGGTGATACGGACTCGCGTCCAAGTGCACCCGTCGATGGCAAAGTCAAGGCCATCAAGCACACCTTCGACACGAAGAAGACCGACTTTGAGAAATTCTACTTGGAACGGGGCGAGACAAATAAGGAGACTGACGAAACAATCATTGTTCGACCTATCGAGTATACGAGCAGCGGCCAGATGAAGATTGATCCGTCGGCACCCATCTGGCGAACAAAGAACCACGGCAAGGACTGGGATACTATTCTCAAAGATGAGAAGATCTACGGAATCTACCCGCACAACCACTTCAAGGATACGGTTTTCTTCACGACCGATTCAAAGAAGGTCATGTACACCATCGACCATGCTGAACACTTCCACCATTTCGACGCGCCTACTGAGGCCGACACTGAGATAGGCAGCCCCTTGTCCTTCCACCCTGACAAGAAGGATTGGCTGATCTGGGTTGGCAAGAAGTGTGAAAAGGATGAGTGCTGGCATGAGGCATCCATCACTAAGGATCGTGGTGACAACTGGCACACAGCTCTGCGCTATGTCCGCAAGTGCGAGTTCACTGGAAACTCGGCCTACAAGTTCCGTGATGCGCGCCAGATTGTCTGCCTGGCCAACAAAGAGGAGAACAACGACAAGGGCACACCAAAGGTGGTAGTCTCCAGCAACGACTTCTTCGAAGAGGACAAGCAGTACCACCAATCGGATGTCAGCGACTTTGCCACGATGGCTGAATTCATTGTCGTTGCTGTCGAGGATAAGCAGAAGGACGACCTGAAGCCATATGCCAGTTTGGATGGAGTAACGTACGCCGAAGCGCATTTCCCTGTCAACTTCAAGGTTGGACACAAGAACGCCTACACTGTTCTTGACAGCTCCACGCATGCTGTGAACCTCTTCGTGGCTACGTCGTCTGCCGAAGGCCGTCGATACGGAAGTATCATCAAGAGCAACTCCAATGGCACGTCGTATGTACAGAGCGCTGCTAAGGTCAACTGCGACGACAGTTATTACGTCGATTTCGAGAAGATTGCTGGCCTGGAGGGCGTCGCGCTCATCAATACAGTCATCAATTCCGACAAGGAGAGCGAGCCGAAGAAGGTCCATACGCAGATCAGCCACAATGATGGTGCCCAGTGGGCTTTCCTGCCACCTCCTCGTAAGGATTCGGCGGATAAGAACTACGAGTGCAGCAGCAGCGAGGGTGACGAGAAATGCGCCCTTCATTTGCATCACTACACGGAACGAACCGATAAGAAGAAGACATTCTCCGCTGCGACTGCTGTCGGTGTTATGTTCGGCAATGGCAACGTCGGCTCCAGCCTGGGTAGCATCAAGGATGCCGATACCTTTATGTCAACAGACGCTGGTATTTCCTGGAAGAGCGTGGCCAAGGGAGTCTGGACTTGGCAATACGGCGATCAAGGCTCCATCATTGTCCTCGTCCAGCGTTATACTACCGCCACCCCCAACAAGTCGAATGTCTTCAAGTATTCCACAAATGGGGGTAAGAACTGGGAGGAGCAAGTGTTCGAGGAAAATGAGGTCAAAATTATGGATATCACGACTGTTCGTTCCGGATCGTCGCGCAACTTCCTTCTCTGGTGCAAGTCCGACAAGGATGAGATGTTTACCGTCGACATTGACTTCACTAGCCTGACCGACAAGGCGTGCAAGTACGAGAAGAACGGTGAATCCGACTACACATGGTCTCCCAAGCACCCAATGCAGGCAGACAACTGCCTCTTTGGCCACGTCACGGAGTACCTGCGCAAGAGAGAAGACCGAAACTGCTTTAACGACGGCCGCGTCGAACGCCTCCCCCAGATCTCTAACTGCACTTGCACGAGACCTGACTTTGAATGGTTAGTTACCAGCGAACCGGCAAACCTCTCTGACATTTGACTGACGTTCGTAATAGTGACTACAACTTCGAGCTGGACAATCACAAGCAGTGCAGTCTTGTCGAGGGCAAACAGCCCATGTCGGCTGAGCAATGGTGCAAGGAGAACCCCGACGCAGTCGAGTACTACGAGCCCACGGGATACCGCCGTATTCCTCTGACGACCTGCGTCGGTGGCCAGGAGCTCGACAAGCAGTCTCAGGTCCATGCCTGCGCCGGCAAGGAAGACGAGTTCGAGAGGCGCCGTGGCACTTCTGGAGTGGCCATCTTCTTCGCCGTCATTATCCCTGTCGGAGTGGCTGCCGCTATCGGTTGGTGGGTTTACAACAACTGGAACAGCAAGTTTGGCCAGATCCGCCTGGGAGAATCACCGAGCATGGACGGCGAGGCGCCGTGGGTCAAGTACCCCGTTATCGCGCTCTCGGCCGTGGTCGCTGTCGTTTCGGCCCTGCCGCTCGTCGCTTCCGCCGTGTGGAGAAGCGCCACGTCTGCTTACGAGAGGGTGAGCAGCAGCAGCAGAGGAGGCAGCTGGTTGTCCGGAAGGGGCAACAGGCGTTTCACGACGAGGGATAGCTTCGCTCGCGGCAGAGGCGACTATGCCGTTGTGGACGACGACGAAGGCGAGCTTTTGGGCGACGAGAGTGATGATGAGGTATAGAGAGCTTTCATGAACGACGACTAAGGGTTGGGTCGGGTTCCCGGTTGGGGGGGAAACCTGAGAGACATCTGGCAGGACTTTCGATACTGTGACACAACTACTGTTTCTCTTGGATCGGCGTGAGGCTAGGAAAGGCGGCGAAAGGTCGGAGAGACCCAAAGGGTAGATTTGCTTAGAAAGGGAGGGAAACACAATTGTACGTTATCAGGCATTGCGATTAAACCATTGAGCGTTCGTTTCAAAAACACACCCGTCTCCTCACCGCGGGGCCTTGTGCGGTGAAGAAGAATCAAGGGACCCTTCTCTCACTCTCTCTCCCCCGCAGTGTGAAAGGTCACACACCCTCACTGCCACGAGCGGGTGGGAGAGCTCTCGCGGAAATGCCGACATGATGTGCGCGAGTCAAACTCAGCCTCGGAGGGCTGGCGGTCTGGCTCATTAGGCGAGATGTGCCAAATCACCGACGACCTTCCACCCCCGGGCAAGAAAAGTGTCGGGGACATGCCGGCCAGCCCGGGCCGGGGGAGGCGCCCTTTTTTCGGGGGCCCGGCAAGTTTGGAAGCTTGGTGCTGACCGCCTACGAATGCAACTGGGCTTGCCATCACCGGGAAGAGGAGGGGGGAGCTGTCGTCTGAATGAATCGAACACCTGGCCTGGTTTCTACAGCAAGCACACTCGCAGAGATGGATGCCGAGATTCGTATTCCGCAATGTTATCGTATGCTTGGGATCTTCCCTCCATTGGGCTGAAGTGGGCACACGTGGGCAGGGACGGGAAAGGCGGCCTTGCACTCTCTACGGCGGATATCAAATGCTGATCTCTGAGGTTCGAGAAGGGGCTATTGGGAGGTGATGTGCAGAGGTCAAGCATTTTCTTGTCCGTCTGTGGTGTGGACCGGTGTGGTCTTTTCTGTGGTGATCGTCGGTGGTGCTAGGGGATATGGAAAGAGATGTTTCCGAGGACGGTGTTGTATTTTGTGATTGGGGGAGGGGTCTTTTGGCAGGGAATTACATGGTTGGCAGGCATGGCTGTTAGCACTGGACAGGTGATTACGGATAGCTTTACCACCGTCACTGGTCAGATGCGATAAGGGGGGTCTGGAAGGTCTTGTCGCAATTTGCCCGAACGGTTCGGGTTCTGCAAATGATTGTGTTTCCCATATCACGGATCTGGGCGGTCTTGTTCTTTTTCTTCGCTTTGGGGGAGACGAGGGAACAACAAGATTGGATTTGGAGGGTTTCGGGGAGGGATCGACATGCAGTCTCCGCGGATGCAGAATGCAGCAGCGTAGAGAGATGCGGCGGGGAGAAAAATACGAGGTGACCCAGACTTCGGTTCTTGGTTTCTTTTGAGTGAGTTGAAGAGCCGGGGAGGATAAGGCGGAGGGGGGGGGGGTGGTCGTTGGGGCAGGGGCAGGGGAGGATAGCGAGTGGGATTGAGGCAAAAAAGAACTGGACAAGACAAGAGGAAAAAAAGGGGTAGGTGGTGGGGGACCTTGTTGGAGACTGTGAAGCTATTCGTGAAGCCGGATTTTGTGAAGGTCGCCCGGAGATTTGATGTCCACTTGGCGGGAATTGCATAAATCCTGCGAGTGGGTGATGTGTTTTTATGCAAGAGGAGAGACAAGAATCGACGAAAGAGACGCCCAATGTAGCCCGGCGACGGGTGCGAGATTGTCCATAGTAGATGCCTTTGAGTAAGCAGACTTGGCCCCCAGGAGTTGTATTTGCGAATTGTTCTCTGTTGCGACCGTTGCATCGCGTGCGCGGTGCCGTTGCTATCGTCGTCGTATTCTCCCGTTGCGTGGTTTTAAGGTATTCCGGGGGAGGCGAAGGGCGCTCGTTACCGGATAAGCGGCGGGCAAGATGGAGAGACCGCTTTTTCTGCCTTTGTTTGTGGCGAAAGTTTAAGCTGACCTTGGAGAGGGACTGGAAACAGGGCTGTTCTTTCCCGCCCCCGTACCCGGCCGACTGGCTGAATCGGAAGTGCACTGATAACAACGACATCATCGGTTCCCAGCTGCACACCCGCGGAGAGCGTCAGGTCGCGGCCCATGACGGCAGGCAGAGGAGGGGAGGGGGAGAAAATTTCCCGTATTCCTTGATGAAATGGCAGCGCGCGGCGTCCTTCCATGCAGCGAAGATGAACCCAGACGTGGATGACGGTGGTGGTGATGGTGGATGTTGGCGGACCCACGGAGCCAGACTGCTGCAGACGGGAGAAGAAAGCGCGCACAGCTCAGACCACGAGCAGGCTTGATGAAGGAGGCCAACAACGGCGGTGGCGCTTTCCAGGTTTCTTTGGGGGTGTTTTGGGTGAGGCGCGTTAGTGGCAGTGGTGGTCGGGCAATTCTTTTGGATTTCGGGGCCCTTGCATTGGCAGGTCGCATTTGAGTACATGCCTATGCAGGTACAGCTGAGATGCATCTCTTTGAGCTGACCTCATTTCCAGGCCGCGAGCGCAGCGCAGCCAACTGTGGGAGGCAAGTCAGACGATGACAGCGACCCCTTTTCCTGGACCCCAAAATCTCGCATCTAGACATCTGGGTTGAAATCACGCCCGAGAAATCGCAATTCCAGATTTCATCGCGGCAGATGATGCTGGCGGCGCAGACGGTACCTTTGCCTTAGGCGCCGGTTGTCGCAAGCCACGAATATGAGACTGTGGGGAAGAGATAGGTACAATACCTTACACCGAACGACCACACGCACCACCTCCCTCTCTCTTTCTCTCGAGTGTGTCTAGAACCCAGATGCAGAAGCAATGGCCGATTCGAGATTCGAAAAGGGAGGGGACGTGATACGGTTCCATTTCGTCTTCTTCCCAAAGCGTGCAGAAGATCATCATCATAATCAGCGTAGGGCAGGAGGCCAGACGGGGGTGTGTTGCTCTTTGCAATCTTGCTTGGTCCGTCTAACTCAACTGTGGCTGCCGCGTTCATTCCAAAAAATCTGCCAGGCCTTGCACCTTGTAGTTGTAAGGTGCGTGTCCATGCGAAACGACGGGAGCAGATTGGACGAATACGAAAATAAACTGTCATCGGAGCCGGACGGCAACGCCAAATGCGTAGCAGAGGAAGATGGAACATCCTGATGCTGCTACACCGTCACCGAACCATTCCGTTTTAAAAAGCTGACCGCGTCGATTCTTCTGGCTCGGACTGGATCAACGGGCACTGACTACATTAGCACTGCCGCTGCAGCACGCATCTGGGCAGGTTTGCGCTAAGGCAGTTGGTAGGACGGCTAGGTCGTGATGGAATTAGACAGATGAGATTTGGATAGCTTCAGGTTGCTCTCTTCCTTCAAGCAGAGGCCAGCGCGAGCGAGTGTTAGTGCCAAGGCACGAGTGGACAGGCCGGAGACCGGTTCGTCGAGAGCTTCATCTAATTTTCTGGGTCCTTGGTGCTAATGTCGCTTAGCTAATTTCCCGGGCACACCAGTCCAAGGCCGCTCATTCGCCTCTGCCCCTTCTTCCTTCCCAAGTGTTGCTGCAAGGCCCCCCCGCACTCGCCGATCCCTCCCAAATCAGTGGACTGCCACTTCGGGTACCTTGCAGCTCCGCCCTCTAGCCTGCCAGCCCGGTGCTGTTTCTCTTTCTCTCTCCCGTCACTCGTCGCTCTCTGTCGCTGTTGCTCTTGGTGGTGGTGGCTCACATCATCCCCTATTTTCCCTCGTAACCTTGTCTTGTTGCGCTTTCGTTGCTTCTTTCCGCCTTGTTTCTCACTGAAGCGGTACCTAGCCTGGAAGCAACTGGAGTCCCGTTCTCGAACCACACACATACACACACACGCTCTGAGCTGAATACTGCTGACCCTCTGCAATTGGCCATCCTCATGCTGTCTCAAAGTCACCCGTTTTCCTGTCCTGCGCCCACAGCTGCCGAGTCGTCAAATCTTGGGCACAATTAAACGCCCTCCATCAACGGTGGATTCGGTTGGTCAAGGCCTCTCGCTCCGTCGTTCGCTTTCTTCTAATTCGCCTCTTGCTGTCTCTCTCGCCGCCAGTTGCTCTGCTCTGGGTGCCCAGGTGCTGGATCGTCTTGGCTTTCCAATAAGGGTTGACACGACCACGCTTAGCCGGGATTGCCATCTCGCCTCCCCTTTTCCTTGCGCGCTGTCAATCGTTTTGAATGGGTCACCTTGAAGATTGGCCAAGAACCCACCAACACCGACAATTGGTTGGCTGCTGCCCCCGACTCGCTGCCAGTGCAGTTGACCAGCGGATTGCAATGGCCCGTATCTCTCAGCCCTTTGCCCAGGGCCCTCGCTCTGCCATGTCTCCGTCCAAATCCTGTCAGACCGACGAAGGCGACAGCTTTTGATCATTGCTCCGGCTTCCCATGATCAAGGTCCTGGGGCTCTCTCCACCGCCCTCGCTGTCTCGGGCTTCGAGGCCCTTGGAGGATCAAACGGTTCCGGTTCTGGCTCCTCTCCTCACCCGGGTTCTAGTTCTAGGTCTGGTTCCTCGACCTCATGCCGTGGTTCGTGGCCCTGCTGCCAAGTGAGGCAGGGGCTTGTTTGCGGGCAGCAGAAAGTCTTGCTGGCAAGTTACCTCACTTTTGAGGTGCTGCTTGTGCACACTAAAACAACGAAACGACGCTTCCTGGCATGGCTGAGATGCGCCCACATGGCCATGGCCACATCCCTATGCAGCCCGTCAAGCCCATCAAGCCATGGATGAACCGGTTCCCCGTTGGTAAACAAGTGTCACCCACACCGGGCACACACCTTCAGAACGAGAGCCCATTCGTACTAGGTACGGTATGCTTAGATGCCCACCCGTCGTCCACATCTGCTGGGCATCCACATCCACACACAACCTATCCTTGAGGTGGGCGGGCTACACACCGCACCGCGTCGTGCACACACCCCGGTTCGTCGTCGGCCACCCCCAGGACCCCCCCCAGGTCAGGGACTCCTCCCAGAGTCGTACCCATGAGAGAGGACGGATACTAGCCTTCTACCTAATCTAAGCAAGCAACCACCATACATAATAATAACATCCCAGTCCCGCCCGTTTCTTTCCCTCTCTTCTCTCCTTTCCCTTCCTCACGAAAACACCGTCAAATGAGTTGATGCCGTCAACGTAGTTTCGTCGTCCTTTCGTCTCTCATCACCTCAGCTTCACTACCGCTTCACTCTTTTAGCGGGCATTCGCTTTCTCGTACCGACACCTACGTCGATAATACTCGAAAACAACAAAAATCCTTTCAAAAAGGCAACTTAATTTCCAATCATGAAGGGCTCCATCTTTGCTGCCGCCGCTGCGGCCATTGGCGGTGTCAACGCTGCTTCCCACCACCGCCATGCTCACGGTGAGCTGTTCAAGAGAGGCGCCGAGGCCTCGGTGTGTGTTCCCGGCTGCACCACCATCTACACCACCATCCACGGCGAGCCTACGCGTGAGTTATCTTATCCCCTTGACTCGGCCAAGAGTGCCCCGTCTCTGCCCTACGGCATGGCCACGATGAAGATCGTGGCTATCAACATGAAAGATCGTCGAGCTGACCTGAAGATCAGTGGTTCCCAACCCTCCCAGCAAGCCTTCCACTGCTGCCAGCGCCCTCCCCTCCGCCGCCACCTCGGCCCCCGTCGCGCCCAAGCCCACGTCCACCTACAAGCCCCCCGTGGACCTGCCGACTCCCGTTCCCGAGATCTGCCCTACCCCCGGCACTTACACCTTCCCGGCCACCACCATCACCGTCAGCCAGACCACCACCGTCTGCGCGCCCAGACTACCGCGGTCCCCTCCGGCACCCACACCTTCGGAGGTGTCACCACCGTCGTCCAGAATGCCACCACCGTCGTGTGCCCCTACGCCACTGAGAAGACCACCAACGGTGTCGTCACCTCCGTCGTCGAGACCACCACCTACGTCTGCCCTACCCCGGGAACTTACACCATTGCTCCCACCACGGTGACCGTCACTGTCCCGACCACCACCTGCGTCTACCCCGTCGTCACCACCGTCGTCCCCGGTACCTACACCCGCCCCGAGGTCGTCACCACCGTTGTTGAGACCAGCGTTGTCGTCGTCTGCCCCTTCACCTCCGATGAGCCCAAGCCCACCACCACCTCCGTTGCCCCGGTTCCTACCAACCCGGCTCCCGCCCCGACCACCTCTGCCGTCGAGGCCCCTAAGCCCACCACCGAGGCTCCCGCTCCTGCCCCGACCACCTCTGCCGTCGAGGCCCCTAAGCCTTCCAGCGCTTCCTCCTCCGCCCCCAAGCCTTCTGCCACCGCCCCCTCCACCGGAGGCAACCTCGGTGGCTCCGGCGACCACTGGGCCATGACGTACACCCCCTACGCTGAGGACGCCTCCGGCTCCTGCAAGAGCGCCGACCAGGTCGACTCCGACATTTCCTCCATCGCCAAGGCTGGCTTCCAGGTCGTCCGTGTCTACTCTACCGACTGCTCCACCCTCGAGAACGTCGGCTCCGCCTGCGAGAAGTACGGCCTCAAGATGATCATCGGCATCTTCGTCAAGGCCACCTGCGACCCCACCTCCCAGGAGATCAAGGACCAGGTTGACGCCATCACCGCCTGGGGCAAGTGGAGCATGGTCGAGCTCGTCGTCGTCGGTAACGAGTGCATCTTCCAGGGCCGCTGCTCTGCCTCTTCCCTGAAGCAGCTCATCGTCTCCACCAAGGCCACCATCAAGAGCGCCGGCTACACCGGTCCCTTCACCACCGCCGAGACTGTCGGCGTCTGGCAGCAGAGTGACGTCGTCTCCGAGATCTGCGACGCCGTCGACGTCGTCGGAGGACAGATCCACCCCTACTTCAACGCCGAGACCGCCGCCTCCGACGCCGGTACCTTCGTCAAGGGCCAGCTCGAGATCCTTGAGTCCTCCCAGATCTGCGGCTCCAAGGCCGCCATCAACCTCGAGTGCGGCTGGCCCTCCGGCGGCTCCTGCAACGGCAAGGCTTGCCCCGGTACCGCCGAGCAGGCCACTGCCATCAGCTCCATCCGTGAGATCATTGGTGGCAAGACCGTCTTCTTCTCCTTCAAGAACGACGAGTGGAAGGAGCCCGGCTCCTGCGGCTGCGAGCGCACTTGGGGTTGCGGTGACCTCTTCTAAGCGGGAAGAGCGACAACACGAGAAGCCACCGAAACAAGACAAAACCTTTCAACTTCACGCGGCCTTGCTCACGCCGTCCTGTCTATGATGTTGGTCCCTACGTATAAACCAAAAACAAGATGTACATGAAGTCATTTTTCAAGCACCGTTCCATCCGACGACTACCAAACCCCATTTCGACGAAACGTTTTCACAGCAATTGGATACCCAACCAACCCCCACCGACGAGGAGGAGGAGAGAAGAGAAGAACAGGAGGGGGGAAGACAAAAGAGGAATCAACCCTTCTTCCGACGTCCAGGGATTTTTATGTAACATACTGTCACCTAAGCATTTGATGTATATAATATTTCTGGGTTCAGCGACGGAAAAGGGGCTATACCCCCTTCGCCCTGTGTAACTCTGATTTCCTTCCCTTGTGTATCACTTAGCGGTCATGAAGGGGGTTCTTTTCGTCGCGGCAGGATTGAACGTCGGCAAACAGAGGAGACAACCCAACCCCCCCCCAAAAATTATTTCATGTGTTATCTAAACAAGCCTTTTTAACCTGCCTCATGAGCCACAAACGAATCCGATTTAATGTTTTAATTGAAGACAATTTATGTGCCAGTGTGATGACGGACAATAGGGAAAAACAAACGAAGGCTTCCATTGGCAATGTCAGACATGGCCCAGCATTCCAACGACACAACCGCAATGTCGCATCCAAAATCCCAGATGAACGGGTCGTTCGTCCGAACAATCGGGTTGTCAACCAAAACTTTACAACCTCCAGTCCCGTTCCATGATTTACTCACCGATCCCGTTTCGTTTCAGGTAGCAATGAAAACCGCCGAGAGAGGGAAAAAAAAAAACGGAGATAAACACCAAAGGCCGCTTTTCCTTTCTCGTTCCCCCTTTGTCATTTAAATTTCCAGCCGGTTTTTTTTTTTTTTTTCCCCTTTCGGGTTCATTGTGGCTGCGACGCTAAAACGGCAGAGCGTAATTCAGATCGAATTTAGGGGTGGTCGGGTTTTCCAAGCAAAGGGGGAGGGGGGCGGAGAAAACGCCAAACCGTTTATGAGGCGCTCGAGAGGCGCCGCCTCTGATGATGATGCACACACGGCAGTTGCATGTCCTACCTTACCTAGGTAAACAGCAAACGAATGTGGGCTCCACTCGCCCATCTCGATGGCATCGTCCAACGGTCAGTAGTCGTCGTCGATCGTACGAAGAGTATCGAGCAGTCATTCCCCATTTTCACCTGAACCATACAAAGTAGTAGGCAGTGGCTTCAACAATCAATGAATTTGTTCTATCAAAGTGGTCCCCTCAAAAACCGTCCCCCCGGTGTATCTCGCAAGAAAAAAAAGGATATGTGTATGCCTGGAGTAGACCCAGCTCATCCAATCAGCCAAAACCCGGACGGTATAATAGATGGAAAGAAAAAATGACAAAGAAAGGTCATCATATTCCTCGTACGAAGTTTACCCGCATCGAATAAAAGTCTCCTCGTCCTCCACCGCGGACTCGGACGACTGTGGTCATATGCTAAAACCCCCCCCCCCCCCCCTTATGTCCAAAAACGCACTAAAAGCACGCAGTACTTTCATGAAATGAAATGGGAAAAACCCGAGAAACCATGCGACAGACACCATTTCCGAATGCCCACCATCCGTGACGTCGTTAAAATCCTCCATGCCTAAAAAAATAAGTTTCAACGCTGTGCTAGATCAAAACAGAGAAAAGATGCTTCGGGGGGGTCTTCTTCCATAGCCCTTGCCATGCTTGTTTCCCACCTTCAGACACATGCACTGTTTCGGAAAACCCATCTATATGCCAGCCGTGTGTCGTCAAAGAACAGGACAAGAAAAGAGAACCAACCAATGCGAAACAATCGCGAGGCTGCATTACAGTAAACGGATCGTTATCGTCAAGGGCAAATGAGTCCGCAAACGCCAAAGTTTTGCCACCCGGACGCCAGGCCGTCCAAAGCACCGATCCCAGTGCCATCTCTCCGGGTATCAAGTTCTTCAGAATGGCTCCAAATCGTCGAACACGGACAGTTTTCTCGCCGCTTTAGCAGGGTAGCTGGGAGGATAAGTCCTTTCGGGATAGGACACGCCGAGGTCTGGCGTTCGAGCGTCGATTTCCTGTGGTTCATCCACTGATTCGAACCCTCCCCAAGCACCCAGATCACATCGCTCCAGCTGAAGCAGCCCACCCCGTGTTCGATCCATGCAGAGAACGTTGAGGTCTTGGCCATCGTTTGCGAACTCCACGCCTCCAATCTCTCCAAAGATGTCGAAGGACTGCTTTTGCTTCAGGGTTTGTGCGTTGATGATGTTGATCCAGTCGGCCTCCTCCGCCGCGACTAGAACACTCGGGCCGCTGCCCGTGGGCGAGAAGCGCAGGCTGCGCACTCCGGCCATTTCTGAACGTATTGTCTCCAGCGGATAACCATCACCGTTTGGCTTGGTCCATTTTCGAGCATCCCAAATCTTGACAGTCATGTCCTGGAAGCCCGTTGCAACCGTGTACCCATTGTCTGACCAGTCACATGCGAATCCAAAGTCGCGATGCCCGCCCAGCTCTTGCAGGATCTCGCCAGTGTCCGCATTGGCAATCATCACGTTGTAGTTGTCACCAACCATCACGCGAAGGCGACGGTCAGCCGAAAGAGCGGAGCAGTTGATGGGACACCCATATTGTGTCTCCAAGACAAACTTCTCGGTCGCCACATCCATCACGCGGAACCCTTGATCGTTGCTTGCAAAAGCAGCCATCGGCGTCGAGTTTCGCGACTCGTGGATCTGTAGGTGGTTGGTGATTCCGCTGATGTGATTGGTGATTTGGCCCTCCGTGTACTTCTTGTCCCGGCTGTGAACATTGCGCATGCAATACTCGCCATTGAAAGTACCGGCAATCAGTACTCCGCAGTTGGCGTCCAAGGTAGAGATTTGAACATTGCCCAAGTCGCTGAGGTCCATAGCTACTTCACTCTGGCCGGTGACGGGGTTGAGCTGGTGTACAGCTCTCTGGCCTGGATAGAAAATACGGCTTCTACCCGCGCATGCCAGGATGTTTCGCAGCTGGAAATGGGCCAAATGCACGTTCTGACGGACGTCCATGCGGCGGAACCTGAAGAAGTTCTCAGTGCTATAGAGTTCTCGGTCTGGGTAGTCCAACTATAGAAGTGTTAGCTTGTCCAGCCAGACTGCGAAAAGGCTCGCGGAAACTCTCACCTCCACTTTGTCTGAGCCTGCCCGGTTAGTATAGTTCTTGTAGTCCAACTTCCTGCGAACGCGAGCCTCCGAGCGAAGGACCCCTAGGTCTTCCCAGTCGATTCCTTGCAAGTCGCACCTGTCACCCTCCAGGTCCGAAAACCGCACTCGAGCAACCTTTTGTGCGGATTGCGCACTGATTGATCTGATACTGGGCCTAGGGCCATTGCGATTGCGCCAAGCCCAGTCTCTCAAGAAATCCCGGAGGCAGAGGTTCTCTGGGCCAAGGGTGCTTGGGTTTGCGTTGCTGGCGGCTGGGGGGCCATCTTCTTGCCATATGGCCTCTTCCTCCTCGTCGACGCCCGTGACGACATGCTGTTGAAGGGCCCCGGAGACACCAGAGATGGCGGGGTATGTTGACTGCCATGTATCGTCGTCATCCTCGTCCATGCCTCCAGCGCTCAACATTGGGTGAAAGGGAATGGTGTTAAGCGGGGTAGGATGCATAGGCCCTGATGGGTCGAACACAGGACCGGAATGAACCCAGTAGGACGTCATATGGGAAGGAGGTTCTGTGGGCGAAAGTTGTCCATGGATCGTGTTGTGGGCATGCGGGGAGCCAGGGTACTGTTCGGAGTTCAGCATCGCGCCAGGCCCGGGCACGGGCGAAAGGGTGCTGGCCACGGGCACAATAGTCGAAGTGTGACCCAGAGGAGCACCGCCGTCGCTGTCGCTCATGTCCATGTCTTCGTCGTCCTCCTCGTCAACGTCATCTTCGTCATCGTCGTAGTCTATGTATTCAGGATCGTAAGGGTGTTGGTTGTATGAGAAGGAGTTGGCGGCATCGTAGAGGGAGGACGGAGCAACGGGGAAGTGGTTGAGGAAGTGAGATGTCGAAGCAGCATACGAAGCTTGGGCAAAGTTTTGGCCATGCGTTGGTGGCTCTTGGGGGTAATTGTGTAGGCCGGTCTCGCGAGCATGCTGATGGTGGGAATCTTGGTCATAGGGACCATCAACTGGCGGAGCGTAGGTCACGCTGTGGTGATGGTTCGAGTGAGCTGGTGTAGCCTGTGGTTGGGAAGGCTGAGAGCCGGCTGTTTCTGAGGTTCTTGGGCGCATCGTGCTCGCTTCAAGTCTGAGTCGTGGCCCGAATGGGCATCATCGAAGTCAGGTCTACAGCAAAGAAGCGGCCGCCTTGGTAGGGTCGGATGGAGGCTTCTTCTGGAGCGTTCGAGATGGGAAAAGTGGTAGGTTTGCTCGAGGTCACGTCTATTGCCTGGACGAGTCGTTGATGAGGACGGACACCAGCGTGTTCGGCAGTCCAAAAGCTCCGTTGCTTCTTCCTACAAGCACACGGGGCACAATTCAATCTCGCGCAGTCAATGACCGGTCGGTGTGCAACGTTTGCGAGAGCGGGGGCAAGTCGGTCTGGGGTCGCAAGGTTCGAATGCTAGGAGGTTGTCAATTCGGAACGGAAGCGTCGTCGCCTGCCCTGGGTTGTCGTGAGATGTGTGGCGAAAGGTGTTGGTCGTGTTCTGGGCGAACGGACTGGGAGGTTGTTGGAGTCTGGTCCGGGCAGTCGAGGATGCGGTCAGGCGTAGGTCAGGTCGAGTCCAGTGCCAGTGCCAGTGCTGGTGTTGTAGCAGGGCGGGAGCGGGAATGGGACCCGAGCGGGAATCTTTCACTGGGATCGAAGGACAATGGGGAAGGGTACCTCACTGCGAAAGGCGCGCCAACCAAACACCCGACCGCACAGCGCAGCGAGGCGGCCTGGCGGTTGAGTTGCATTCCAGGGCCCATGGATATTGAAGACTAAGGTAGACGAGGTCTCCGAGTTAAAATGGTACTTTCATCTCAGTGGTGGCCGAAGCCGTAGAGCATGTACCGCCGCTGCGAGGATACACTTGGTGGAACCTCGTCAATGGTGCTGTGACAAGGCCCGATCCCTCTCA
The DNA here is from genome assembly GCA_018853505.1 of Colletotrichum camelliae. NCBI lineage: Eukaryota > Fungi > Ascomycota > Sordariomycetes > Glomerellales > Glomerellaceae > Colletotrichum > Colletotrichum camelliae. The sequence continues at coordinate 4,164,445 of JAELVL010000001.1, forward strand.
GCTCTCGCCAATCCCTCACTAAATTACTTGGTGCTGAGAAGAACGGCCCTGGTCTTTGTGGGTTCGGAAAGTGTGGAGGACAACTCGACTTGGATTTCCTTCCATCATTGGATCCCTGCGTGCCTTGCTACAAATACAACGATCTTTTCAACAACTCTCCATTGTCGCAGCTTTCGAAGGTGAGGAACGGAGGGTGCCTCATTTTCCTAGCCGCTGAATCGAAATTTGAGTTCGAGTCAAGATCGTGGCTTCTACTGGGTCTCCCACGACAGGCAAGACATTGTTGCGTCCCGACAATCCTCGCAAAGATTGGCAAAATGGTGGTAGTGGTGGTGAGGCTGGTTCAAGGATGGCCACCTCCACCCTCACCACCACCACCACCACCACCTGCTGCACCAAAAGACCGGAGGGGCCTGCATGCCCTCGGCCACTCATGCCTCATGCCGCGAGCATACGAACCCTGTCCATCTGGGAATCTTGAGCTTCGCAGCGTGGGCATCTGTTGCTTTTCTGCGCAGCACAGAGGGAGAACTATTACGGGAACCCACCCCAGTCCAGCAAGACAGCGACTGGTCCCGACGCCGGCTCTATGGACGCCACCTCCAATATCATATGCATGGCTGACTCTGGGCGGGAAATGGTGTGCGGTGCTGAGTGCCCCCATGGAACCCCCGGGAAACGCAACGAGACCGCCAGCAAACGACGAGAACACCTCAGCTCATTCTGTATCACGGTACGGATAGCACGCATACTGCATAGTACACAGGGGAGCGAGGCGAGCCCGGAGACCACCTGCACCTCGCTGGGCTTGGCTTGGTACGGATGGTATACACGAGCGACCTTGTCCACGACGCCGCGGTAGCTTGCACCTGGCCAGGCCAGACCCGGCCACTTCTTGTCCACAACACCATGTCCCGATGGGACGCATCGTTTTCGACAAGCAGCACGTCGCCACAATTAGCAGAAACCCCAGCTCCAATACCGCTCCGGCCGAAAGAAATGTGCACTGCGGCCAGCTCCCCGTCCGCATGCTTCTTTAGTGCCCCGTACATAGTATCCATACTCTCACCTCGCTTTGCTACTTTCAGACCGTGGACCTGTTCGCTGGTTCAACTCACTCTGACGTCACGGCCCAGCCGTTGTTCGGACGTTGGACAGCAGCCTCCAACGTCTTTGGAGGACCTGACTCTTGCCGCAGCGCTAGTTGGTCATGAGCAGTCCCAGAGAAAGCCATGCAACCATATCCGGCCTACAAAGCATGCTCTAGTGCGCGAATATACTCTCCATGTGCTGCTTACCTACACGACAATGCAGATCCTCACCCTGGTTGCCAATACCGTGCAGTAAACCAAACCAACCACGCGTCGACGGAGTCGGTTTCTTCCAACGGTGGCCTAACGGTCCTTTCTTTTGATCTTCAGCCTCCCTCGTGAGCATCCACCTACGACGGTCATTCTCGCTTCCCGTCCGTCAGATTTGAGCATTGACGAAAAAAACGGCGAGTTTTGAATGATATTCTCCAAAACTCGCAACACTCATAATGTGACCTGTCACCCCGCTCACTTTCTGACCTTGGTCATCCAGGGGTGCTAGCCCACATTCATGTAAGTCGTTGGATTAGGAAGACTCCCCTTCCACGCCGACCCAAGCTAAATTATACAGAACGCTCACCGACTGCCACCTGGCATCGGAAACCGGGCAAGAACGGCAGGCCTCAGTTGTCTTCTTCTTCGCACGGGACGCAGCGAAGGATCCTTCACTGGCGACACAAGCTTACCTTACTCTTGTGAGCGACTCACATCGACACACCGCTGAAGCCGTCTCATTCGCCAGCGGACCCCTATATTAGAAGCTGACATTAAAAACAACAGCTCGACCGATGCCAAAATCTGACCAACTGCAACCTCACCTCCAAGCCACAGAAACATCCCGATCAGACCAATGATGGAATCCCTGGAGTAGCTGCCTGCCAGCCATCGGTGCGCCAGAATGAAAAGAGAAGCCCACCCCCAACCTCACGCGCGCGTGACAGGAGACCCGTTGAGGTGATCAATCACAATCGGCAGCGTGCTGGTCCCCCGAGTTTCAAACCATCCCCAATACTGTCCATTTCCTTGCTGCCTCCGACCTTCAGGCTCCGCAAACTCGTTGCTTTTTCACAAGTCGCCTGTGCTTTTGCTGCCCTCGTCAGTGTCTGCTTACCCAACCCCTTGCCTTTCACGCAGGGACTTGGAAGCACGACAGGGGACGAGAAAAAAAACCGATTCAACCTCTCACGGAGATATTTTTTTTCTGTCTTTGCAACACTGCTCACATAATCGCACAATATCCCGCTGAGCTCTGCTTATCCCATGGGGTCCTTCAATATGCGCGGCCGCCAACATGAAGAAGGTGGACAAATCAGAACAGCGTTGTTGAAATCCCACAGCAGGATCGACCAACTCCCATGTCAGAAATACAGTGACCCCGGAAACCAAGCTTCGACCCGTCAGCCATGAACAGAACCTCGACTGATCGACATGACCGCTGAGACCGAGCTCCACGCCGAGTCTCAAGCCCTGTGCTGTTTTCCTTTGAGCCTCGACAAAGCCTCGTCTCGATTTTCCATCGTCAAAGGCGCCAATAGCTCGAGGTTAATGGCGGGGCGGGGTCATTCCCCCCATCCCAAATCCACATTCTAGAAGAATGAGAACGGGCATGGGGGGGGGGGATCATTAGAGCGACGCTGCTACCCAAGCTCGGGGCGCTGCGGCGCTTCGGGTAGAAGCATCCAAGCCCGTCCAACGACACACCGGTCAAGACTTTTTGCTGAAAAAGCAAAGACAATTCCCATAATCAAGGCCCTATTCCTCGCGCGCAGTTCCCGCTGTGAGACTAAAAAACACCCTGGTGACCCCCATCGGGCGCAAAGGCCGTGCGTCCAACATGCCTGTCTTCTCTCTCCCTCTCTCTCTCTCTAGCTTGCACGCTGCAATGGGGAGGAGGGGAGCAGGAGACGTCGAGAAAGAAAAGATCTATTTCCTGCCTGCGCAAGAAGGTATGCGAGCAGCGGGAACTATCCAACGGGGGTACCCACCAGCAGCAGAGGCAAGGAAACCAAACAACAACAAAACCAAATCATCATGTCTCGGCTACCTGCAGCCATGCAATGCCCTCCTCCCTCTCTCCCCCTCGCATCCCCCACTCCCCCCTCGCCTTCTCTCTCTCGTCTCTGCCGCCTCTTGGTCGTGTCCCACCCCATTGTCTGTGCTGTGCGCATTTACTCCCCGTCAGCCCAGTCAGTAGTCTTGCGCGTTTCTTTCTCCTCGCCGTTACCTGCCCGCCCGCTTTTGCCTGCCGGGGACCATCACTGACTTCCTAGGTAGGTAAAAGGTCGTCCTCACCAAGGGGCTCCACAATCTCACCGGCCCGCCGGGATCTCCAATAATAAGATCCGTTACCCGTGGCCGCCGTCCGTCGTTGCGTCCAACTACGAGGTCAAGCAGAAGAGAAAAAAAAAAGAAAGGAAGGAAAAGAAGGGAGCCGTCCGAGTTTCATCGGATCCCGTACCGTAGTATCAAGAGAAACCGTCGTATGAAGAGTAGACAGAGGAACCATCAAGACCGCGCGGGACGGCACGCGAAAACACGCTTCAAAAAAAAAAAAAAAGGAGAAAAGAAAATCAATGCCACCTCATGTAACTCTGCGAGTACACACACCATACCATCGACCCGAGGTAACATCATACATCAAGCTATACAGTACCGGGGAAAAAAAGGAGACCCCAAGCCCAAGTTACGGCTACAACAGAGAGCGAGAGAGAGAACAAGTCGGCGGACGCGGCTGAGGCTGTGATCGCAGCATTGGCAGAGCAAAAGGGAAAAGGGCCACCCATCCCTCACGACCGTCAATCCTCGATAAAACCTCACCTCCTTCACAAATCCACACGGAGGAGGGGCGGGATGGTGGTTACACAGAGCCGCCACCACAACCACCAACACCGCTCTCTCTCTCCCCCGTTTCTTATTCCCCATGATGAACGTGACAAAGTCCCCGAACCAAAATCCCTCTTCCCCCAAGCTGTATGATGATACGCAAGACGTAAAAAAAGTGCATGTGTGCGTGTGCCATTTCGTCTCAGACACGGCTCGCGCTTCTCGGCCGGAACGACCAGGAGGGGGGCAGTCAGCCTGCCGGTGCGCCGAGTATCAGGGGCGACGCGGCACGTTCAGACACTTCCATACTGGGTAACTTCAAGTCACGTCCAAAGGGGCGAGTTACACGACACAGTTGAGCGACGAGTTGAAAAAGGGTTGGTTACTACTACGACTACAGCCATTTGTTGGTGCGTCCAAGATATGTACAAGACCAGACAACCCAGTGCCGCCACCTTCGTCAAGACAAGAGTGTAAGCAGCTCTTTTTCAAATCATCAGCCTCTAGCGAGGAAACAACACGCAGAAAGCAAAAACAATGTCAACGTTTCCAGTGCAAAAACAATGCGGATTCTCTACCCTCTCGGCCGTCCCCCATTATTACAAGTGCCGAGCCTCATACGACTGACTATACTTCGTGGTCCCCCCTTTTTGTCATCAGAAAAGAGGCAGAATAAAAACACAAGGCCATGATCGCGCCTCTCGTATAAAACCCCTGGTACCCATCATGCTGCTCAAAAACAAAAACGCCCGCCGTGTGTGTGAGATTTTGCTTTTATGCGTCAGAGTGGTAGTACTCGTCATTGTACTGGTGGCCGGGAGGCATCGACCAAGTGTTGCCGCCTCCCACGACGTTCTCCTTGGAACCCCAGTAGTTGCTGCGTGTCCGGCGCTCGCGCTCGAACTCGGCCCATCTCTTCATGGTGATCTTGCTGCTATCGAATTCGCCCTCGTACTCAAGACCGGCCTTCTTCGTCTTCTCGCCTGCCGTCTTTCTGGTATCACCCCAAGAGAAGTCGTCAAACTTCCAGAAGGCGTACGTGGGCAGGATAAAGTTCCAAACAGGCAGAGAGAGGAGGTAGATAAGCATCCACAGGACGTATGACCAGGAGTGAGCGGTGATAACGATCAGAACGGCTGGCAGACCAAGAATGAGACCAAGCAGAACCAGAGGGATGATCTGCGGCGGTTGATTGACGATGGAGATGATGACTGGGAGTGTTAGCTGGTATACTGAGCAAAGCTGGACGAAAGTTACTTACCGACGTAGAAGGTGAAGGCGATAGCAGCAGGCAACACGAGCGTTCCCATCAGTTCGATAAAGACGACAAACTGCATACTGAAGCAGAAGGTACCGCAAAGATCACGGACCAAGACCAATTCCATCAAGTTGTGGATAGTCGAGTTGATCCAGCGACGACGTTGAGAAAGCAGGACGCCAAACTCGTCAGGGACCGTTGTTTTGCAGACAGCCTGCGGCACAAAGACCTGCTTTCGCTTCGGGAAGGTCCTTAGCATCAGGGTCGTAAGGTAACGATCCTCTCCGAGCAGCAGAAGGTTCTTCTTATGTAAGGTGTCGACGACGTTCTCGGAGTAATGTTCAACGATGTCAGGGTTGGCCAAGATAGGAACCCAGTAGTCCTGAGCTCCCTTGGGCGCCTTGATGCGGTACATGCAGAAACAACCGGGCAAGCAGGTGACACCACCAAAGACAGACTCGAAGGATTTGGCCAAGTGATGGGAGATGAAGTACTCAAAGACTTGAATAGCAGTGACCCAGGAGTCTCGCTTGTTGGCAATCTTTGTTTCTCCGCAAAGACCCATGATCTCGGGATCCTTGACCATGGCAGACACCATGTGAGTAAGACTGTCGGGGAAAACCTTGGTATCGGCGTCGACCATGAGTACTATCTCATAGAAGTCGGGAGAGATACCCGTAACCTTCCAGAGACCGTTGAACATTTCGTACTCAAGCTCAGTCATACGCTCATCGAACATGACCTTTTGGAGGAAAGACATGAGAATGATCTGACTGTCGCGCTTGCCACGGTTGCCGGGCTTGGACTTGGAAGCCTCGTCAGGGGTACCGCACTTGACAACGAGAAGGACAGGAACTCTTTGCTGCTTCTCGAGAGGGATGGCAGACTTGGTGCCGTAGTCGTAGAAACCAGAGTAGACCTTGGCCATGTTGTGACGCTTCGAACCGCTGGCGACCGCCACGTATGAGAAGGGCTCAACTTCATCAGGGAGAATCGTGTGGTCCTTCATCATGTCCAAGCAGTAGTCGGGAGTGGACTTCGTTTCACCCTTGCCCTTGATGATACCGTCGCAGATAATGACAATGACCTTGTGGCTGTTAGGATAGTCGGTCATGGCGATAGAGTCCAGAGTTGTGCGGAGACCAAGTAGCCCTTCAGAATAGGCCGTAACCAAGCACATCGTATGAGCCAGAGGGAATCCAAAGGGCATCCAGTCAGCGGGGGGCTGAGGGACAACGGCCTCGTGGATGAAGCCCGCGGGCCCGGGACCGTCAGTCGGGCTTGCAGTAGAGGTGTAAGGATCCGAGCGAAGAAAACTGGTACGGCTGTCGTTGCCCTGACGGTACATAGCGTTGCCTGGATGCAGCATGTTGCCGCCCGCTCCGGAGCTGGCCATGGTCAACGGCGCACGCTTTCCGCCAGCCGGGACTGCACCCGCTCCGTAAACGGCAGAGAACCGGGAAGTAGTGGGGAGGAATGAGCTGCCACGCTTGCTGGTGCGGTCAGAAGAGCCGTTAACACTACTTCCAACGTCTCCAGGCAGTCTGGGGGGCGCCCGGTAGATATCCTCGGACCAATCTTCAATCTGACGGTTACGCTTGCGCTTGTCGCCAGTCTGGGAGGTCTTGGCAGCAGCGTACGTTCGGCTGATGAACCACTGGAAGAAGATGGCGAGGAAGAACCTCGTCAAGACGACTGCCAGAATGAGGACAAGCGAACAGTAGAGGACGACCTTGGATGCAATGCAGCCGACAGTCTCAGTGTCGACAGAGCCGACCTTGATGATCTCCTCGAAACACTCAGCAATCTGCTTGTCGGTCGAAGACTGGAAGGCTCTGGTGACGTCGCGTCCGCGGATGGCCTGGTTGACAGCTGAAGTCTTGTCCTTGAGCTCGTCAAAGCGGGAAGGCACCTTGACCTGAGAGCTGTTGAACCAGTTGAGCATGTCCAGGTCGAGAACGTTGCCAGAATAGACAATCAGGTTGCGAGAGCTGTTTTTGATGTCGTTCCAAGTGAAGTAGACGTCAGCAGACCCGCTCAAGTCAAGGTAAAAGGTGTCGCGAGCCTTCTGAGTGGTGTGGCAAGCCCATCCGAGGTAGTAAGGGATCGTGAGGTTTGGCTTGGACGATCCGTCCTGGTTGAAAGCCGTGCAGGGGAAATACCACGCCAGGTCGCCGGCGCTGTTTGTGGGAACATCAGAGTTGTCTGCAAGAGTGATGAGGTTCTTGCAGCGGCCGTTGACGTTCTGGAAGAAGAAACTGCCGTCCATTCCCGTATACTTGGTAGGCAGGTCGTACAGGACGTTGGCACCGTGAGTTCTGTTGATCATGGGCACGCCGTCGGCGGGAGGGTGACGGGAGCCCGACAGGTCGTAAGCGGTTCCGTGGAAAATCATGTATCCCTCAGACACCTCGTTGACGCGCAGGCGCGGCGGAGGAGTTCCACAAACAGCTTGGTTAAAGCCAAAGGTCAAGAAACCGACGAATCCCATGATGAGCAAGATCAAACTGATCAGGCCGACCTTCTCTCTCCAGGCGCGCTGCTGGTTCTTGGAGGGCATGCCACAGCATTTCAACATGAAGTTCGGGCACCAGAAAGTGATGATGGCGCAGTATACGTTCCAGAAACTCGGCGGGCTAAGCTGCTCGGCCGGGTGTTTGCGCTTCTTCCCTTCCTTAGTGAGCTTGCCAGACTTGTGCCGGCTCAAGCGCTTCTCCTTCGTTCGAGTCGGGCCCGCCTTCTTCTCCTCCAAGCTGGCCTGCCTGCTGTTCTGTCCTCTCGGCGGCGAGGCATCCGAGTAGTTATCGTTGGTCTGCGAGCGCCCCGAAACGTCAGTTGTCCCTTCCATGTCCTCGGTGATCGGGTCGTTTCCGGTCGCGGACGGCAATACGTTCATGTTGGCGGCATGTTTCCTGTAGTAGTAGTTCGGGTGGTCCTTGTCGATTCTGTGTCTCTCGGGTCGGATCAAGCTTCTCTTTCGCTGGAAGGGTTCGGGAGAGGACGGTCCTGCGGCTGATCCTTCAAAGGTAGGCGACAAGGGCTGGCTTTCTGTGTTGACATTAGGAGTTGAGATCGTCTCGGGGAAGGACGTCGCTGAATGCCCACCCGCAGAAAGTCCTCTTTGATGGGTAGGTCGCCCTCCTACGGGATAGTAGCCACCGGTCTCGACATCGCCAGGCCGGTTGCGCCGTGACGGTGAATTCCGGTAGGATCTACTATTCTCGAAAGGAGGGCTTGGCCCAGGTCTTTCAGGGAGTGACATGGTCCTGCAGAGAGAGCAACGTTAGCTTTGGGTCTCGCGGCGGTCAAGATTTGCGTCGAGAGACGTGGGATCGCCAGATGCAGCAGAGGGAGACTTCACCCTTTCGAAAGACAAGAGAAGTTCTGTCGCGCGTAACGACGAGCGACAGATCGACTCGATTATTCTCGATGGTGGAGGGGGGTATTGTGGTGCAATGCTCAAAGATGCAAGGTGAAAAAAATTGACAATTGGATAGCAAATGTCAAGAGACGGACAACAGCAGCGAAAAGACAACAGACTGTTGCGATGCAGATGCGAGTCGATCGCTGGGCTCGAAGGAGGTCATACTCACAGGAGTTGTTATTGGAAGGAAAGCAACGTCCAGCAGGATTTGTGGATTGTCCAGGCCTCGCACCCCTGCTATTGGCGGGGGGTTGTTCCTTGGGAGACCGCGAATCAATGGGGAAGCGTCCCTTTTTTCGACCCGGCTTTCCTGCGTTTCTGCGCCAGCAAATCGGGGGGCCAACAGCAAGGCAAGCAGGGAATGTGCCAGCAAATGACCTTCTCCTCCAAGCAAGCAGAAGCCACAACCTGCTTGCTCCCTGTTCGGTGTGTCGGGCAGTAGTGAAGCTGCGACTCTTGCAAGAGAATGAGAGGGCGTGGTGAGAGCTGGTGAACGTGGGCAATCCCGGTGGAGCCTTCACAACATCGGGCGATGGAAGACCAGACCAGACCAGACCGCACGGCGCAGCCAGGCAAGCGATGAACTCTCGACCCAAGCGGGTGCTGCCTTTTTTGCCTTTCCTTCCTTTCTTCTTACTTCCCTGCAGCCCTCAGCAACGTACTCTTTTTTTCGATCCGTCTGCGTACTTAAGCAAACGCACGGCCGATGCGCCTTCTCTGAAATTTGGCTCCTTGCACAACTTGGGACCAGGGGGCGCCGGGTCTCGAGTCGTGTCAAGAGTAGCGACGAAATAGGATGCGATGCGAATGAGACGACGCACAACGGTGCAGGAGGATTATGGGATTGAAGATGATGGGATGGAGCGTGAGCGGGAACCCGTTTCGCGGCGGCGCAAATGCAGACAAAGGTAACCTTTCGGAAGGACACCCAGACAGCAGAATTAGAACAAGAGCATCAGCAACACCGACAGCGATGGTGTTCGGCAGCCCAGGAGCCGCTCGGCTGTTTCGATAGTCGGATAGAGTTATTAATGTTGGGCGCTTCACGAACGAGCGAGCGATGGATTGGCGGGGAGGCGACGGCCGAGCAAAAAGCTGACGCGATCGTGCGCACTGCCTCGATGGTCCTTTTCCGGGGAACGAATGTGGTGAGATTGTTCGTCGTTGTTCGTCGGGCGATTCGCTTCGTTGGACGTTGGTTGCTCGTCGCTGCGGGTTGGGATCAGGGTACAGAGAACAAGTCAAGTCTCTCAGCCTGTTCTTGATGACTGAGATGTTGGTCTGACAGGTGAAACGAGAGTGAGCAGCCTCGAAAAGCCAAGAGGACTATTCGAAATGCGATGTGCGAAGAAGGAACGAGAGGAAGGGTCGGGAGGGAGAGAGATGGCAAGACGGTTTGCACTTTCCGCACGGCTGCAGTTGAGGCACCCTGAAGGAAGGGATGAGCGACGAAAATGGGGAGCGGATCTCGCAGAATTGCTTTGGGGCAGTCCTTTCCAGCTCTGGTCAAGCACCGCACCACACGCTCCAAGGGACAGAGCAAACGGAGAGAGGAAAGGGGAAGTGACCTGCGTGGGAGTCCGTCTTAGTGCCTCTGCCCCGATGATGATGGCTGGGTGAGAGGTACCTCATCCAAGGTGACGACGAGGGCGACGCTTTGGGTACCGTCTTGAGCGCCGCACCGTATCATTCCCATGCCAAACCGCCACAGCGCGGCACCCTCGCCTCAATCCATCTCGTATTATTGGCCTCGATATTGGCTCGCATTGCTACCTCGCTGCTGATGCCTCGCCCTCGTCGCTACCGTGCCATCCTTTCCCCCTCAAGAGTCTCGACACCTCCCGCCGTTGCCTCTCGTCTCGCCAGGCTGAACTTGACTTTGTCCTCGCAGAACCGCGCTGGCAGCTCGGACAGTGTTTCCTCCACGATCTTCACATTAGTGAAAATGATGCGACAGAGGTCGAATTTCTCGTCTAACCCAGAGCAGGCTAAGGTTAAAATCGAACTGGATTGCCAGGCAAGGTGGGCACGACCTGAGCAGTACCCCGTTCAGCTCGGGGACAGGGGGGAATTGGGTGCAAAACTCCACGCGCCTGGCAAATGCAGGCAATGTACCGACCGAGTACCCTGGCGTTCCGCCGTTGTCGTGGGCAAAACGTCGAGAGGAGAGCATGGCCTTCTGGCACGCAAATGACCGAACTCAATCATCCGTTTCGCCCGTTTCATTGCCCGTTCTTTTCGAGTGCCGAAACTCGAACGACAGACACCGGCCATCGCAATGAGCCTGTAATCGATCGCATCGGTCGCCCCCGTCGTGTCCATCACACTCTGTTGCCCGGCGTGGAGCAGCGAGCGGGCGACAAGGACTCCAAAGGCGGGCACTGTCCCGTATTGTCCCCATGTGAGCATAAATCCACCCGCAGTCCAAAAGTCGGCACGGATACCGGGATAATACGCGCTTGTCTCCTAAGCTAGGCCAGGGAAACCAGATCAGCATGCAGGACCAGGGTTGCTATTTTCAAAAGCTCAAACCCCTGTTGCCCAGCCGACCAGCCGCCCCCAAAGCATCCAAAAATGTCCTCCAGCTGAGAATACAGGAAAAAGAGAGTTTGCCTCTACTGCTGCTGACCTGCTGCTGCACCTTGGTCCTTGATTCTGGACTGAGCCAGCCAGCGCCTGCATCTGCACCTGCGTCTGAGCTTTTTATTGTGTGAACACCTCAGCCAAGTTCCTCCCACGGGTATTCTGTGCCTGTGCTGACTTGCTCAAGGCGCCCGATTGAATCTGGGGTCAGGCGAAAGGGATGGGGCCGAGTTGCGGAGGAAACGACCGCAGAAGAAAGCACTTTGATTTCCACCTCCCAGGCCTTAGTCAGCCCACCCAGCCAGTAGACGTCCTTGGCTGGAACATGTCGTGACGTTGCGCCCTCGGAGTCTGATTATCAGTGATCGGTCCTGTGTCTTGGCGTTGTTGACTATTCCTGAGTCCAAAACATCGACATTCCCTGGCCTAGATATGTTAGAATGAATGATACCGGCAAGAAAAAGCCTGGCCAGTCTCCGTTCTCTGATCGCAAAGCCTTCCGCGTCTCTTGGCGGCGCCCGACATCAGTGCCTTGGTTAACTTGGACGCAATCTCGTCGAACCTGGAACCTCGACTCCTGGGTTTGCATCAGATATGTTGAGGCTGAGGAGATGGCCAAGATCGCCATGATGCTCTTGGAGCCCACCGAGGAATGTTCCACCGCCTCCGGGAACTATTCCCACGAATCGGTTGTCCATGCCCCTTTCGATAGGGTTAGAGGACCCTTTCCAGCAGCCTCCGCAGAAACGAAACAAATACGCTTCGTGGGGGTGTCCCCCGTCCCACGGAAGAATGCTCGCACCACCCAGGCCAGCACCCATCTCGGCTGCAGCTGTCATCGTTGCTGTCAAAGAAGACGAACCTGGTCGACAATACCAGTAAGGTTTTGCGCCTTGGCCAACAGTCTCGGCTGCTTCGGCCTGCTGAAGTCCCCTTGCCGCCTCCGCCTGGAACGAAATTCACCCAACCTAGTACATGGCGCCCTTCTCAGCCTCCCTTAGTATCCGTAGAGCGTCCACTTGAAGTTCTGCCGGGCTATCGTGTGTAATCCACCACGGCTAGCCGCACGTTCTCGTGTCTCCTGCGTGTGTTAGTGTCTGTCCCACAACGTACCAGGTTCCAGATCCCAAGATTCTGTCAAGGGGAGAAGAAACTCTCGGAAGCGATAAGCGGCCGTCGCCAAATCGTGGGGTTCGAAACTTGACAGCCTCTTCCAAATTAGGCGGGGCAGCGCATCATAACACAGCGTGTCTCTGAAAAGTGTTCCGACTCCAGATATCTGGGTCTTGAAAAACTTATAGGCTCTTGCCTGGTCTGGTGCTTATGTTGATTTCGATGAGCACAAAACCTCGGAGTTTGACCAGACAGACCGACATTCTTGACCGCTCCGAACTTGTCTCATCCCCAAAACATACGAACCTTGGGCCAATGTCCCGTATCAGACGAATTCTGTGGAGTCTGTGTGGTCTGTCGGCTGGAATGTTTCCCAGCAACTTGTCTGCACGCCGTAGTTGCCGTAAACATGAGTAGGTGACGTTGAGACCGAGACAACTTGTTGACATCAACTGCGCCCCCCGTTGGTTCCACATTGCTTCGATTGTCAAGATGCGAAGTGCATATGCGTACGTACACCAGCAGGTCGCCAGCGAGATGATTACACGAGCAGCGGGTGAGTTCCGCTTCTTTCTTCAAGAGGAACCATTCAGAATACAAGGTGATGTCTGGGCCGAGATACCCTCGCTTGTGTGATGGCATTTTCCCATATTGTAAGTGGCCTGGGAAACAGGGTCCGAATGCCATCTGTTATAAGTACATGTGACGGGATCGTTGACATCAGGCATTCCCGATCTGCACGGCAAAGCCGGCATCTTAGATAAGGAGCAACGATAGAGCCTCCAGCGTGATGTTTGTCAGAGACAGTCTCCTGCGTATCGTGGTCAGGGACCGATGAGATGCGTCCTGGGCTTATTCAAGCTGCCATGTCAGAATGAGATGGACTGTGGTTGGGCCATGTGGGCGGTTAGTCGTCACTTCGATATTTCCGCAAGGCTGACACCCGTGTCGTCGGCATGGATGGACTAGCCACATTGGTTGGTGCCATGGGCAGTTCGTCAGGGAACGATTGGAGTTGTAAGCGCCTGGGCGCAAGCGTGGTGCGAAGGAACGGCCATGAACAATGCCCTGCATCATTAGACAATACGAGACGACCAGATAGAGGTTGCCAGAATGTCCAAGGCCATCCTCTGTGTCGTCGATTGGCAAAGGGATATACGCCAAGGACGAATATCTTGCTGACGGAATTCGCACCAGGTGCGAAAGAAGATCCTCCTCCACTGCTTGTTTCGCGGGTTTTCAACGAACCCGCTATTCATTCCTTCGATCTTCACCCGGGTGCCCCGTCGAACCAGTCACAGGTCGGGCTGGTTGCAAGGCTCCCAAGCTGTTTTCTAAGGGGAATAGTGGCGGTCGCTGTGCAAAAAGCCTTCGCATCATCATTTCGACTGCGAGACGCCACGGCAATGGCCTCCATCCGCAACTGCTGCAAACAACAGCCTCGAGAGTTTTCGCCAATCGAAAGAGCCTGTTCACAGGAGCCGGCTCCAAGGTTCTGGGGTCCTTAAATTTCCAAGCACAACGTGCCGCACTCTGGTTTTGCGGGGAACACGACAGCGAACAGTGATTGGGCGCACCGAAGCCGTGATGTTGCAGTCGCACGCTGGTGGCTGTAGATCCGCGATGACCGCCGTGGCCAACGCCATTTAACGTTGGACCCATGGACGGGGCTGGGGGACTGTGGAAAGGCTCCGAACCTCAGAGGGCAGCCGCGCGACGGAAAGGTGGGAGCTGGACAGAACGTTGTCGCCCCTGACCAAACCGCCGGCCTGACTGACGGGCAGCGCAATGTCAGAGAATCTGCAAATTCTCGGAGCTGGACCGTAGTGGAATTATCATCAAGCGCAAGCAAGCAAACGAGCAAACCCCAGTTTTTGTGCTCGGGTCCGGCCTGCACAGCACTCTGACCGGGCACAAAGGTGCTCGTTTTGAGGCCTGGGTAAGAGGTCAGCCGTACGTATTCGTAGAATAGGGGCTCTGTATTCATAGGCAGGCGTGGGGAGCGCTAGGCTCGGTCGACTTGGCAATGCACAATAGTGGATTGACGGTGTTGATCGAATGTGGCCTGTACGAGGGGCACGGCCGGCCAGTCAATACCCATCCATGCATGCATACATTACGACTTCGCAATAGCGACAGAATCGTATGGGATGATGCCTCACATGACGAGCAAAATCCGCACCACCCGCTTTTCCTCGTGAAATCCCGCGCTGCCGCCTTCTCCCGCTGCTGCTTCTTCGTCTTCTTGTCGTCTCACCCCAAGTCCATACGAAGTGAACGGGACGAGCAGCGACGAATGATTCGGATGAGGTTTGCCCGGCGACGGCGGAACCGGCGGCGCTTTTCAAGTTCCAACATGCAGCGCTGGCTTTTCGGTTCAACTGAGCCGGCCACTTGCGTGCTTGTTGATGGGCATGCACTTCGTAGTTTTTTCTCTCTCTCTTCTCGGTTCCTCTTTCAATAGCGGCTGCAGGGTCGTCCAACGCGGCCTCCAATCCAACCCCCCGACCCCTCGCCAATTCGTCCATTCCGTGACCCACGCTGGAGCGCCGCTGGAGTCGAACTAGAACCCACTTGACTATTCATGGAACGGCGGAGACGGTGAAGCTGGGGACGCCCAAAATTGGAACTATCATGCTGCCGGCTTCCAATGAGACGTTACCAGACGTACTCGTGTTAATGCCCCTGAGGTATATCAAGAATGACATAAAAAGGCTTAACCGAGCCTTCCCAAGTGTGCCGAATCAATTCATGCGGTGAGGCAAACGAATCGCGTAGGAACTCTTTCACCACAAAGAGAAGTGCGGAATGCGCAAAAGGTCCGGTCGTATTCCAACTCAGAGCCACCTCGATCTTGCAGAAGCATGTGTAGCGTTGGTGCTAGCATGAGTTGCTGACAGTGGGTTCGAACTTCACAGACCTTCTCCACGTCGGATCCGTCTTTCGGCAGGCCACTCGGTGGTGGAGGGCTACCCTTAAGTCCCTCTTTTTTTTTTCTCTCTCTCTCTTTCGTACAGGGCCTTGGCGGGGAAGGGTAACGGGATTAGGACCCGGAGTCCAGCCAGGCAGGCGATGACAGGGATCTCGGAGACATCAGTGATCTTTGCCAGGCCGGGTTTGCGTGCTTGCGCCGTTGTGCATCCCAGAGGATGGCCAGAAAAAGGGCGGTGCGAATTCGCGGCTGGGCGGTGGTGAGGAAGGGCAGACAAGAATGAGGCGAATGGAAGGCCGAGGGCTGGGCACCCCCTCCGCTCAAGGTGAAACGGCAATATTATTGCTTCATTAGCATCTCAACGCGCGTTGTCTCCAGAAAGGCGAGACGACGTGAGGAGGCGGAGAGAATTGGCCAGAAGAAAAAAAAGGGATGACATGAAATGGATCCCAAAATTGCTTGTTGCGACTTGGAGGGTCCCAGGAGCCTTGGGACCGAGGCCGTCAATCTCCTTCCAGGCGACGGGAGGCTTGCCAAGTTCGGCCGGCCGTGTTAGTTGCGGGCAGTAGGTTATTGAGATCAGATCCAGAAGTAGTTTCCCGCCC
Source organism: Colletotrichum camelliae (assembly GCA_018853505.1). Lineage (NCBI taxonomy): Eukaryota > Fungi > Ascomycota > Sordariomycetes > Glomerellales > Glomerellaceae > Colletotrichum > Colletotrichum camelliae. The sequence goes on from JAELVL010000001.1 coordinate 4,180,274, forward strand.
CTTTGACGAACGAGGTACCTGTCTGATTTTCACCTGGTCCTGCAAATCTGTAAGCAGGTCAGGTAGTCTGCAGTTTGGCGCTGCCGGAGAGGCGGTGACCCGAAGGTGACATGACAGCGTCGCGGGGTTGCGTTGCGTTGCAGTGAGGGTTTGACATAGGTAGACTCCAGCTTGACCGCCAACGCCCGCGTCCACGTTCCTGGAGCCGGAGGCGATGTCGGGGTTGCCAGGAGTTCCGTCGGGTCTGTGTACAGACGATCGCGTCGTTCAGGCTCTGGCAACATTGGTGTGCTGACACGGCCGACAAGAGGTCATGGCAGATGCAGAAATGAGGTCTGGTTCCCGTCAGGTCGCCGCCGTCTAAGTGCTGGCGGCGGCGGCGGCGGGGTCCTGGCTAAAGGCCGGGCGAGTGCGTGGACCTCATTGTCCGCAAGGCAAGGTACGGTACAGAGTACGTTGGACATGCTTCTCTTTTCCATATCCCATTCCATATGCGTATGCAGCAGGCGGTGGATGCACTGCATGTAGGACACGGGGCAGCTCGCAGGTTGCAGGTTGCAGGTTGCATCGCTGGGTTGGAGGGGCCTGGAGGGGCCTGGAGGAGGCAAGGTACGAATAAGGTACGACAGATGGAATAGGAAAGCGGCCAAGTCCGTTCCTCACCTGGGTAAGGTACGGATACCTGATCGCCCATCACCAACCTCCTCTGGCTCCTTCGCCGTTACGATGACCACCACCACGAGGCATGACATGACGGAGCACACTTTTCACTGCTAGAGGCGAGTGCAGAAAGAGCCAAGTTTCATTGGACATTGACATTGGAGGCACTCGCCCTCAGGCACTAGGCCGGGCCGGAGCCTCGTGTGAAGACGGGGACCAGACCGTCTGAGACGCTCCCTCGCAGCCAGTCGACGCCAATGAAATCCGCTTTGCAGCGCTACCAAGATTGAACGCCACCCCATTTACACCCTGAGGTGAGTGATTTGGGGTGAGGGGAGGGGAGGGGAGATGAGGTGCGAGTGTACGTAGGTTGTGCTGGCACCAAAACACCACACTCTGCTCTGTGCTGTGCTGTGCTGTGTATACACCACCTCAGGCACAGCAACCGTAGGATGAGGATGGGATGAGATGAGACCCAACAAGCAGCAGCCTGCCCTCTGTCCTGGTGCCAGGTAATTGCGCCCGAAGCCATGGATTCATCTCCCGGGCAGGCTGCTCCTTCTTCCCAACACTGCGGTATGACAGCTGCTGCTGTTCCTCAGCCCCCCGTCAGGCCAGGTCAGCTAAGGCTCTACCTTGCCATTTTGTCTCCAGCTTCAACTCCAGCTCCATGCAAACTTGCTCCATCGGCTTGGCACGCCCTGGCTTTGCCGTTGCTGACTGCATAACGTACATACGTTCGTAGCCTTACTTCTTTTCACGACATTTGGTTTCTTTTTCCTTTGCTCTTCCTTCCCTTTGCCCTTATTCCATCCCATCTTCTGCTCCGGCACACGGGGAAAGGCACGACGTCAATGCTCATTCACACACACATTACTTGCTCCTGCGTGCCGTACCTTGCCTTAGGCTCGTCTGCTCAGTTCTTCTTTCCTCGGTTTTTTAAGTAATAGGTTGTCTGCCTTGCACCTTTCTTCCTTCGTCCTGACGTGCTTCGCCCAAGAGCCTCCTCTCCCGGACTGCCCACGACAAAGTACATGTCCCTGCCGGCACTCCCGGCCGCTCTGAACCTGGCCTGGAACCATCCCACAACCACCCTCACCTCTTCCTCAAGTCAGGTCGTGCAGTTTCCCCGTCCGAGTTGGTGCAGACCGGGACTCACTTCGGATATCTGAACTACATTCATTATTCAAGCCTTCTGCGCCATCTGATTTTCGTCTATAATATTGACTCGATCCCGGCACTCGCGCGGTCAGCTGTCGCTTGTTTTACGCCTACTGGGTCCCGACTCCCGACACTGATTCACCTCTTCCCGTCGTCGCCGCCTGCCTGACCTCACCACCACCGAAGGAAAAAAGACAAAAAAAGACAAAACTCGGCTTTGTGGCTCGCGACGTCACTTTGGGCTTGCAGGATCCCTGGGGTGCCCGTTGTACGTGTCGCCTCCCTCGTCTCTGGTAAGCTACCGTATTCCCGTTCCCTTCGTGTTCCCTCCCCCCCTTCAAACCTGAACGACCTTACACCGTCGGCACCACACACGCACTGCAGCTGTGTCGGTACCTGCCTTGTCAGTGGGCAGGCTGGTTTGTCAATCAGCCCTCCCTCTTTCAAGGCAAGCCCCGGCTAGCCCCCTTGGGCGCAAGTGTCCCTCTGGTCCTTCTGCGTCCTCTGCGCTACAGAAGCAGGCGCACCCCCTAGCAAGGCACCGTTCGCCATCCAACCCGAACAGGGCCCTGGCCTGTTGCCCGTCTGTACGAATGAGCCCCGGCGCCCTGTGCGAGCCAGTGCTGGTGCCAATTCCAGTCGTGGTGTGGGTGGGTAGAGTGGGTTGAGTGGGTGAGAACGGGTGGGCTTGGGTGCAAGCAGGACGCAGTACCTCAGGGCTGCTTGCTACTACTGCTGCTCAGGTACCTTACCACTGCTGGCTGGCTACCTGGGTTGTTGCTTCGCTCGCTGCCTCCTCGGTCTTGCTGCTTGCTTGCTCGCTCGCTCGTCTCGCTCGCTCTGCTGCCTCCTCCTCGTCTCCTAGGCTCCCCCCCGTCCCCGACTTACATAACAAGTCAAGCATGCCACGCACCACAAGCAATGCGCGAGAGAGCCCATCCCCCAAATCTTCACTCCATGTCTAAATAGTATTCACCTTGAACTAATTCCTTCTTCCACTTGTTTTCTTCAGCTCCTAGCCAACGACTTCCAACAGAACTGACCAATGGCGGCCGCGACGGCATCAACGCCTGTCATTTCTCCGACTGCAAGCCCGAACCATCGTCTCCGAACGCACATGTCTCCCCAGCGCCTCACCATAGGCGATGACGCCGGCCGCAAGGGGTCCGCCCGAATTCGTGACGCTCCCGTCTCTCCAGTACGGGTAAACTTTCAGGACGACAACTGGGCTCAGCCATCCAATGCGAACATCGAGATGGCGCAACCTTACCAAGCAGAGTTTCCTGCCGCAGACCACTACCGACCACAAAATGCCCCTCCCCCTCCAAACCACTCCTCCAGCTACGACCAGTCTTCCGCACGTCAAATGCACAGTCGTGATGGGAAGCAACTGCCACCGCTTGCGACCACGACGACAAATGCTACCGCCTACACTGCCGAGCCCGAATATCTAAGTCCTGCGAGTTCCCGACCCGGCAATGATCAGATTTACCGCACGAAAAGGGGGACCCGGGATTCCGACAGCTACAGCATACCGCGGTCACCAGACGGTAATCGTCAGAGCCGAGAGTCGGACACGACCACGAGCACAAATCTGCAACAGGCGTCGGCAGAATCGTCCGCGACTACGAGCGCAAGCTCAGTCTCCGGCAACAATGAGTCGTCCGATTACAAGGAGGATGACTCTCCCGGGAGCTCGGTCGTTGACGGCAACATGTCTGGAAACCAGTCGGTTCCCATGTTCCAGTACTACCACCACCAGGAATACCCTCCTCGTGTGGCTAGCGTCCCTCACGAGATGGACGCTCGCCGTTCGTCCTCGAACCCCAGCTTGAACGCCGACGGAACACCAGTCAACCGCCATTTGACGCCCACCGGCTTCACGAGAAGAACCTCGATGCCCCGGCCCTCGTCTGCCTACTCTGCGATTTCGGACTATGCGCCTAGAGGACGTTCGCCCAATTTGATGCCCGGAGGATCCCACATGAGAACCCCGTCTGGCACCCGCAAGTCGCCCGAAAACAGACCGGTCTCATACGCCGAGTTGTTGAACGTGCCATACCCGCAGCCAGCTCCCGCGCCCATCAATCTGAACAACAATCAGCTTCAGAGCGCCGTCGGTAACAATGCGTCGCTTCTGGGCACCCAGAAGACGCTGGAGATGTATCGCCAAAATGTGAAGAAGACGAACGACTTCTCCATCCAATACTCTTTTGCCGTCTTCTTGATTTCCACTGCTCAAGAACAGGGTCTTGACGCGAGCGAGCCCGCCCCGCGCAAAGGCAACTCAAGCCCTCAGCATGGCCCGAACTCGCCTCATGAGCTCTTGAAGGAGGCAAAGGGAATCTTGACGAAGCTCGCTAGCAACGGTTATCCTTTCGCACAATACTACGTGGCAGATGGATACGCCTCTGGCCTCTTTAGCAAAGGAAAGGAGGACTATAACCAGGCCTTCCCTCTCTTCGTTCAGGCTGCCAAGCACGGCCACGCTGAGTCTGCATACCGCGCTGCGCTATGCTACGAGTTCGGGTGGGGCTGCCGCAAAGACCCGGCTAAGGCTGTTCAGTACTTGCGCATGTCGGCATCGAAGCGGCATCCTGGTGCCATGTCTCGCCTTGGAAAGGCCTGTCTCTCGGGCGATTTGGGAGAGAAGCGCTACAAGGAGGGTATCAAATGGATGAAGTTGGCTGCTGAGGCAGCGGATTCAGTATACAGTGCTGCTCCGTATCAATTGGGTTGCCTCTACGAGACCGGCTACGGTGATGACATTTTCCGCGACGAAACCTACGCCGCCGAGTTGTTTACCGCCGCAGCAGAGCTGGGCCATCCGGAAGCCAACTTTCGCATGGGCGAGGCATACGAGCACGGCAAGCTGAGCTGTCCTCGGGACCCGGCATTGAGCGTTCACTTTTATACGGGAGCTGCTGAACGCGGCCATGCGGGTGCCATGATGGGGCTTTGTGCGTGGTATATGGTTGGAGCCGAGCCGATTCTGGAGAAGGACGAGGAGGAGGCATACGAATGGGCGCGTCGTTCGGCAGAGCTTGGTGAGTTGTCGAGAATTGCAAACATTCACATTGAGATTATTGCTAACAAGCGACCAATAGGCTACGTCAAGGCTCAGTACGCCGTGGGCTACTTCACAGAGATGGGCATTGGCTGTAGGAGAGACATCCTGGAAGCCAACGTTTGGTACGTCAAAGCCGCCGACGCTGGCGATGAACGTGCGAAGCAGCGACTCGCCATCATTCAAGCCGCCGTTAGCGGGGGGACGCCAATGGAGGTCGCGCCGCCCCGAAACGGCAAGATTAAGAAGAACGCAGATGACAAGGAGAAGGACAAGGACTGCATCGTGATGTGAGAGACCCAAAAAGAGGAGTGGAGCGGCGACTGAACCACATCATTCGATACCGGCGTTGGATAAGGCATGGTTTTCACGAATTGCATTTGCATGGCATGATGGCCCAGGTGATATCGATGGCCAAGACACGTCTTGCGGCACCATTTGGCCGGCCTCATAGCGAAAAAGGGCGTTCAAGAGAGGGACACGTATTTTTCTACTTATCGGTGTGTACGCCTGGCTAGGAGCTCAGAGGAAGCCTGTACATACAAGATACCATAATTCCCTGTCTCGGACAGGCGTCTTGGAGGACTCTCTTCTTTTTTTTCCCACTTTGTGATTGTGACATATTTGCGACTGAAGTTTGGGGCGTGCTGCTGACGATACTGATATGAGATGCTAGTCCGGTCTCACAACTTGCATCGGGCCGTTGCGTGTTTCGTCCGGAGTTGTTTGGACGTCCGTGATTCGTCCCGGACATGCAAACCATGGGGAACCCCCTTTGACAGAAATGATGCCCGCCAGGTGGCCGTTGAGCCACGTAAGTTTTTTTTCTCATTTCGGACGTGTGTCTCTCATCTAGACATTTGAGTAGTTTGCATATGGCGATGATCATGTTGTTGTCGTTGGCTTGGCGCCGGGGATGTCCGTTTCCTTCTTTTTCGCATCCGTACGTCCTCAGGGGAGACGGGGGAAGAGGATCATGCCGGGAGGCGCATTGGCACAGGGTTCAGAAATTTTCTGGAAAGGGGGAACACAGGGCGCTGGGATATGGCAGTGTCCGATAGGGAGGGAGTTCGGATGATGATGTTTTGGGTTGTGTGTGTGTGTGGATGGGTGGGCAGCAGGGAGGGACGTTGGAGGGACGGAGAAATGGTGAGACGGGCTGAGCCTTTTTGTGGATTTAGGGGCTGAGAATATTGGTGGTTTAGTTGGATTTGGATGATATATTTCGGCGGATTAGGGGCGAGGGAGTGGTGGTGTGTCGGGGATGAAGTCGTGGGCTTTGAGGCAAGGTGAGTGAATTGCTGTGGCTTTTGCGGGTGTCTTCTGTTTGAGAGGTGAGTTGAAGTTTGGGAACGTCGTCGATTTTTGGTTTGGGATGAATTTACGAGAAGCCATCTGGGTTCAAAAGGTGTGGTGGTCATAAGAACATGTCGAGGAAGGTCGTGTAATTTTTGATCAGTTGCCTATCATTTCTAAATAATTCAATCTAGGGCGACGCAAGTTGGCACCCGCAGAACACTTTGACGCCCAACTGTGTTTGCGATGAATAAGGTCTGAGAAGATGCACTTACAGTCCTACATGACAGACGTCGGAAAGCCCCCCTCGATGGAGAGTCCTCTGAAGCCTCAACCCTATATGTATATGATGGGAGTTCAACCGTTGTATCTACTGTCAAGATATTCACAACGCGAATGAGCATCTAGCAGGCCATCTCGAGCTGCAATTCCTCAAACCGCCCCTGTATGGCTCTCCTCACAGCCTCCTCACACTCTGCCTTTCCATATCAGGCCAGCCGTGCTCGCGATAGATGTCCCTCAACATCTCCACCAACGCGTCGTGGTTTTCAAACCCGTGGTTGTAAACGTCAAGCACAGACCGCAGGTTGTACGGCATGAGCTCAGCTCGCGGAACTCGCCCTTGAGCATCTCGAAGAAAGACGACCATGCTCGTCTTGTTCAGAGGCTTCATGTCGTTGAAGTTGAAATCCGGCCAGCCCCCCTTCAGGCGGTTCCATTACTTCCGTCTCGGGGAGATACATACATCTTCTTGAGGAAGTCGTAGTAGTCGCGGATGGTCTTGATGCACTCATCGTGAGAGAACCGGATCTGGAATCAGGGGCATCTTGGAAATAGCCTGGGGGTCGAGCAATAAGTAGTGAAGAGGCAGAGAACATCGATCGGTTGAAACCTAACTTGAACTCGGCGCATGGAGATGGCCGGCTCCGAGATTTTATATACCAAGCTCTTGGGGTTGAATGTCATGGGATCAGCGTTATGGAGACGGAGCTAACCGTCCTTGAAGGTGTCTCAAAGCGTAACGGTCACTTACCAACGGCTTCCCAGGTCCCATGGTCACAGAATAAACCGAAGATTAAAATAGTGACGCACAAATGGAGAAAGCTAACATCATCTCCGATGAGAAGACCAGTCTGGCCCCGACTTTATCTGAAGGAACATAATCGCAGCGAAAACCTCAAGGGCTGTTTCTGGGAGTTCAGGGTACAACTAAAAACACTCGAATAAGTGCCCTTTTTTGCTTGTTTCGTTGGCCTAGGAAACCCATAATTACAAGAGCAAGATCTATGAATTCCTACGAAAGACATTCAAATATCTGGAAACATCAACCCCCCGACAACCCTGCAAGTAAGACAAAGACCCTTCAAGTTCATGAAAATCGACCAAGAGTGAGAGCCTTCGGCGTCTTAGTACCTTCACAAAGCTCACTGGAAAGTTTCTCAATGCGAGAGTTGTCTCCGGAAGCGCCATCGGCACAGTCAGTAGTGTAGATTGCGTGGTTAAGCAGCGATGGTGCTTTCTTCTTTAAGTTTGACGCCGCTTTTCCTGACCAGACCTTCTCACCTGACGTGTATAACCCCACAACTAATATGCAAGCCTCAAAGCTCCATGGACAACAACCCGTTTCAAGCTCGTTGAGTCGGTTCTAATCAACGCCCTCCTGGATAGCATGGAGACGCACAATATCAGTCATGAAAGTATTCCTAGTTACGAAACTTGGCACCAAATGTTTGGGCTCTCACTTCTACCTTCTCTTTCAGGATCACCAGTCGCAGCGACAGCAGGCTCGACCTTCCAATGGCTTTGGTTAGTGTCTCTATATCACTCATATCCGCAGCAGAGGGGAAAGATTGCCAGCAGAGGCTGGCTGGAACCATCTGCTTGCGGGGTCGTGCCGGGCCATATGCAAGATGGGGTTTCACAGAGTTTTCCATCCTTCGCTCCAGTCCAATTGTCCAAGGATCAACTCATGTTATTGGAAGCCCTAAACCATGCACATTCACTCAGCCGCATCTTTCTCTGCAACCAACGTAATGTAGCAACGCATTATCAACTGCGTCGGCTTATGAGGACGCCCTTTTCTCCTGCTGAAAGAGATCTGTTCAGCTCGGTGCTGTGTGTCAGCCTTGGTATTGATCGATGCATCAGTGGCCCAAGATTCGATTGGGCCGGATCGCAAAATGTCTCAAAAAGTTCCGAAAAGGCGATCGTGCAGCTCGCGATCTGCTTTGTACGACATCCTAGCAAATGCATAGGACAATGAGAGATAAGGTTTTCTCCTCGATATGGTAACGCTTATTCGTCCAAACGACATGCTTGATGTCTCTTGGAAACTTTTCCTACACTATTAAGAGGCAAAATGTCTCGGAGGGCGTACTCACATATGCATGCCAAATCACCATTGTCTCGAAATTCTCAGTTGAAGCCTTAAATGTACGACTTGTACGACAAGACCTTCACATATTTCCCGCCGTAACAAATGTAAGTGTTGCGGTGAGAGTCTCGCATCTGCAAGATAAGGAAGGGTTAACGCCATGCGGACAGGGGATTCGTAATGGTGTGTGGCCTCATGGTCGTAGAAATTGCAAGTAACGAGCCGGTGGGTTGGTGCTGACCTTTTGCTACGCGCAGTCATTTGAACAAAGATTTCTCAAGTATAAGAACCGGCCCTCGAGTACCACGGACACATCTATTTGTCCTCAGGACAGCACTTTACTGTCTATCTGGAGCTTGCACTGGACTGAGTTGGACGCCTTTCCTGAACAAGGGCCTGAAGAACACCAATATGGCCGCCACCGACGAAGAAAAGGGGATGAACGTGAAGGTAAGTGAGACGGCCAATGGAGACAATGACGGCAAGTCAGAGTTCGCCTATCTACGTCCAGTGGAACACTCTTTTTGGGAAAAGCTGTGGCAGACTCTGGAGACCTTTGCACCTAAGCCGGACCCTTCGTCTGATATGGTTAAATACGACGGCTTTGACGCAGATTTCGAAACCTGGGTACACCGTAGATACAAGAAGCGCATTCTCTACCGGTTCAACAAGGATTTCGTTCTGGACATGGCTGCCTTGCAAAGTATATGCGTGCAGTTCCGGTTAAAACGCATTTCGGAACAGGCTTTCAACATCGTCACATCAACACCTAAAGAGATTGGATCGCTTTGCAAGGAACTGGATGGAGAGCTTCAAGGTTACAGTGAGTTCAGACAAGCCCCAAATACTATTGACCCAAGCTGACTGACATGGAAAAGCTGCCGCCTTGCGAGACATGGAGTACATGGACAACTTCGGATTGACATCGAATACCAAAGATCCGTTCACAATTACGACAGAAACAACGTCACAACAAGCCATGCTCAGAGACGTCTGGAAGAATCTGCTCAATCCTGGCAGCGAAGAACGTGGATCCGCCAAAAACGCCGATCAAGGCTCAGGAGGACTGCTTGGCTCTAAATACAACGAAGGCCCCGGAACCGCCAAAAACTCCAAGCAAGCATTAGAAAGCCTGCTACGTTCTGAACAGGATTCAATCCCCGGGCCCCTCGATCGCAAGAAACAATTTGAAACATCACAGCAACCTGATTACAGGTTTCGAAAGAAGGCCCTCCAAAAATACTTGAAGGTATTCGCAGTGGCTGTCGTTGGGAACCTGTTCCTCATCGGTCCAATGATACTCATGGTACTGAAACCTGGCCTTATCACTTCACTGGTCACCACGTCCGTCTGCGTCACGATCTTCGCGGCGGTAGCTCCGAAGTTCCTAGACAAGATAGGCGATGTCATGTCTGCTACAGCTGCTTATGCTGCAGTGTTGGTAGTGTTCGTGGGTACTAGTGGAGGAGGCGCTAGCGTCTGAAGTCTGTTTTGGTGATGAGTTGCTATATTCCTGTTATTGAGTCGGAGGCTATTTGTAATTTTGATATCTTGTGTCTAGTTCAAGTCTAATGAGTGACTGAAACTGAACATCATTTGCTACTTCTTCAGAACCATACCCACATAAGTGAATAAGAACCTCTTCAGAATTAAGTTTTTAAACTCCACTTGAACCTGCTTCATACGATCATTCGCTTTCGATACAAACAATCGAGGGAGGGTTGACATGTGACGACCCATTATTCCGCTCTGAACCACACTGTCTGGTGGGGGCCGAGAAAAGCAAAAGTGGGTGCTGTCGTTCACTGACAGAGACAATCGGTGGTGTCTGACCGTTTTTGAGGTCTAAGGATTTGCTCACAGCAGTAGCTGAATGAGGTTGAAGCCATGGTTACATATCGAATGTGTTTACTTGGCTCACCCCACCCCCAGAAGGAGGTGAGAGCAGCCACATCAGGGACGAGAAAACGTTTAGAAATATGGGTTAGACTCGCTCTACACTGCATTCTGAAGCCGCCCCAAGGGTAGAGTCTCACTAAAGGAGGGGAATATCTTCGTTCAGGAGTTATCGTCATTCTCCCACCTCCAGCCCCCCTCAGAGCCACAAAACTCAAGATCAAAACACCAAAAAACATACAACACCGGGTATTCGCTGGTCGTCACCGACCCAACTACTGATCCAGCCCTCACTGGCTTATCTAAGGGAGAGCGGACGGGATCCCGAGTTTTCCAGTGGGTATGGTCGTATGTGGTGGTTTAGGAAGCGTAAGGTGACTATCAGGCAAGCACGCACGACAACACCGACAAGACCAGGGACGGCATGGAGCTATGAGCACGGCGGTGCCTACGTTCTGGAAACTGGAGTCATATATGGCGGCCGAGCCGACGTTGCCGCTGCCTCCAGCCTCGCCCAGCAGGCGGAAACCGACGTCGACGTTGGTCATGGTGATGGATTTCCAAACCCAGCCCCAGTCCCAGATGATCTGCACGCCCGTGGTGCATCCGTCAAAGGTCATGCGCTGCGCTGTGAACTGCTGCTCGCCGCCGTACAGACCAAAGACGCCGCCGCGGAACTTGATGTCCGAGATAACGCCACCGCTGCCGTTCTCAGCGAAGATGCCGTACTGGTTTTTGCTTCCAGAGGCGGCAATGAGCTCGGCGTTCTGGATGCTAGTGGCCTGGGCCACCTGCCAGTGAATGCAGGCGACGTCCTGAGTTGACTGGGTCTGGGTGATGTCGATGCGGATGTTGCGGATCTGGCGGTAGAAGTTGGCCGTGTTGATGTACCACTGTTCATCGGAGCCATCGGGGTTTCTCACGCCCGTGTACTCGTCAGAGGAGAGCACCCCCAGGCCGATGAAGTTGTGACTCGCCAGAAGCGTGGGCCAGTTGTCCGCATCACCGATAACCTGGGTACCAAAAGGCATGGGAATAGGGGTAGAAATGAGGTAGGTACCGGGCGGGAAGTACACGATGGCATTCTTGGTGGTTGAGCCGTTGCACTTTTCGCCGCAGCGCCGGCCGTCATCCATAGCTTTTTAATGGCCTTGGTGTCGTCCTAGAAGCAATTCAGATGTCAGATCGTGGATGATGAGCTCTTTATTGAGAGTTGACGCACCGTTACTCCATCACCCACAGCGCCGTAGTCAAGAACATTGCGGAAGACCTGGAATCAAAATTTGTCAGACACTGAATCACGCGGTAAGTGGAGAATGTTCATACCTTGTATGTCGGGTCGTCACCCCAAGGAACAGTCCCTTTACGACCAAGATGCTCCATCCAGTAGGTGTCTGACGTGGCCCTCCTGGCTCGTTGGTGCAGCGTCGAATTGCGGGTGAGATTGCTTGAGATTCCAGCGGCATCGGCCTCGGACAAAAGAGCGGCAGCGGAGGCGATGACCTCGGTGATGTTCAAAAGCGGAGGGACGACCAAATCACCCTCTCCAGCGGTTACTGTTTGACGGCGGCGCCTGATCCCGGAGCCGGCACCAAGAACAGTTCCAGGCTTCAGGGTGTACTTGTTGCGCAGAGGTCTTGCGAGACGGGCCTTGTTGAGGGTTGCGGACTGGGCCATGGCTTCCTGCACAATGCGACGGGCTCGCTCGATGTCGGAACTGGTCGCGTTCTTAAGCAATGGAGTGCTCGCAGTTTTGGAAGTGTCTCTGACTGCGGGGACGAAGGCGCGTTTGGGGATATTGAAGTGAGTGATGTTCTGCACATGTCTCACAGAAGACACTTGCTCATCATCGTCATCTTTGCTATCGTCGAGCTCACCCTGATACTCTTCCTCAAGATCATCTTCTTTCCACCAGTTGTCACTGGCTTCTGACCCGAAGCTCAAGCTGTCAGAAGCCATGTCGCCTGGCAAAGATATGGAGGGGAGGTCATCGACGGTCTCGTTGAGAGATATCGGGTGCCATTGGCGCGGGCTCGCCTTGCTCATCATGGCAATCAACTCCTCGCCCGAAATCTTATCGGCCCAAGTGAGGGGAAACGGTTCCGTGACGTTTTCGTTGGAGCGCTTGATCTGAGTGATGCCGATTTCACTCTGCACAATACTCCATGCAGGGTCGTCATAGGTGACGACCCAGGCAGCGTAGGGTTGGGCTGGCTGGTAGATGGCGCGGAATTGGAACATAATGACACTGTCACGTTCGTTGAACAATGGGTACTTGTTGTTACCCCTCGGTCCCAACGGTCTGGCGAGGGCGAGCAGCTGCTGCATCGATTTGCTTGGCCGAGTCGCCACAAGAAATCTTTCAAGTCGTGTTCCCTCCCAAATCCCACCAGAAGCCAGACGCGCCCTACTGCAAGTCCTTGGGCAGCAGGTGCTTGGGCATAGTGTCTAGGTTGGGGATATACATGCCCTTATAGTTGGGAGGTTCCCGCGCGACTGCGGCCCAATCGATACCGGATGAAGTGGTACTGACTGCAGAAGGCCTTTGCTTTGAGCCGTTTGCCATGAGAAACCTGTCTTCGTCCATGATCATCAAAGTTCGCGGAATGTTGTACTCGACCACCAGCCTTTCGTAGTCCTTTGCCGTCCTGTCTCCCCACACGTTATCCGCTTGGATAATCTCTTCCCTCATACCCATCAGCCACGGGTGGACTGCTGAGATGTAGTCATGGACCGTGACATATCCCTTTGAGACATCCGAAGGTTTGACAATCAGGGACTTCCCCTTGGTGGGTCGGTCTGTACCGCAGCACCGCAGAAGTTCCAGTCTGTCGTCCTCATTGTCTTCGTCGTCCTCCTCCTCATCATCCGATTGAGCGTACAACTCTGGATCTAGCTTCCCAAAGACGCAATCGTCATCGTCGGGGTCTGCATGTCGCTCATGCAGCTCGAGCCAGTTCTCTTGCCACTGCCGCAGGGCGTCCACAGTAACGGTGATGGACCCGATTTTGGGTTCCGTGACCGACGCCTGGGAGACAGGGTGCCAGGAATCCTGGCGGGCGTAGGGCTCACGAGCTGACCCCATGTTGCGGTGATCCTCCACGACGAAGACGCAGGTTGACAGCGGTCCTTGGAGCTTCCAAAAGATGCGGGCTGCGTCGGGGGTGAGGCCTATTGCGCCCGCATCTAGCCGCTCTTGATAGGAAGGGAAAGTAGTCGAGGTAGTAGGCATGATGATGCGGTGGGTGTTGAGAAGGCCTTTTTAGAAAGAAGCAGGCGGCATGGCACGCCTTGATGGTCTTGATACGTAAGAAAAGTGAGAAGAGGTGGAAAGGCGTTGGAATAAGAACTTCACTGACTAAGGGAGCCCCCTGCTCGCTTCGTTCCTAAAGCAGGGGCACCCTCGGGTACTAACCCACTCCTACACAGTGGAGGCAATTTAACCCAACTCATAGGTAAAGCTCTCAGATGTCGTTTAAATTGCATTAACACACTGTTAAAGGGCTGTCCTTAGCGTACGGCAGGAACTGAACTAACCGCTTAATAGCTATGTTTAACTTAACGACACAACGGTTGCTCTATCTAGCTAACTGTTTGTCTATAAGCGCCCTTCTAGATATCCAGGAGACTTGACTTACCTCTTGCCTGACTTCGCCGTCATTCCGTGCCGGCTAGGAATCCATCTCCCTGGAATGATACGTACGAGTATCACTGCAATGACCGCAGATGACTCCGAGCCTTTTGACTTTGATGGCACCTAGCAATACATGGAAAGAATAGAGACTCATATTTGAAATGGGGGTCGCGATTAGTGAGATTGATTGCATATTCGCTCTAACCTTACGCTGAATTTTGCTCGCACAACCTATCTTAGCCAGCAAACGCTCTCTCTTCACGGAATTTCTTCTTCGGTCTAGCTGCCGGCCTGTTCCGCATCGTTATTGGTCCATTCATGTCGTCCTGGCCTCGTTGGTCCCGTCCTCTTTGTCGGCGTAGACTTGAAAACCCAAACCTGATCACGGGTCGGTGCCCGTGCTCGTTATCAACCCATCGCCATGTAAATTCGAAAGTTTTCACGGATTGCCCTCCCTCGTCGACATCGTCCTCACAGTCGGCGTCGTCCTTAGATCCAAACCTAACCTCGGGGCCTCTCCCCCCGTCGGTATCGTCTCCGGCACTGTCCCGCGAGGGCTCTTAGTCTTTTGCGATATAAAACACCCCATCATCCCGTTGCCCCACTCGAAGTACGGAACCGTAGTAGAAGAAAAGCTCCCGGTAGTTCTCGAAATTGCCTCTCGCGAGAGCGGCCCGCTAGGCTGTGATATCCCAATGGCAGGTGCGTAAACCCCAACTCAACTCGAGCTTGACGGCCAAAAATTCCATGGACAGACTCGACTTTCCAACTTGTATATGATGTATTTCTTGCGTTGGTGCTTCCAAACCCGGATAGGACTCAAAGTGCCAAATGTGATCATTCTCCTTGTTATGGACTAGCTGGTAACGCGGGATAGGGTCAATGGCAGAGAACCAATGCTGGATGTCTCCCAATCCTGGATCAAAGGCCAGTGAGAATCGCCGTTTCCCATGAAGGCCGGCACTAGGGGTGATCTCAATGTTGTGCAGGTACCGGGGGTGCGGTGGTAAAGGAAAGGGAAGAGGTCCCGGAGCGACTCCTCCCGGCCGGCAGTATTCTTTGTCACCGTTTTGACATAGCGGGATACCGATGGAGACGTACTTGCCATTGAGGACTTGGACCACACAGTTGAGTAGCACGTATGGGTGACTTTGGGAGTCTGACTCCGACATTACGATGGGCGCTGACAGGAAGAGTGTGTGTTGGGGAGTCAATTGCATAAGCGATCCGTCGACGCCCGGTTTTCGTCTTTGAAAAAGACGCCGTTGCAACCGGCGAATTCATCCGGCGACTTTGCCCACAAACCTCCTGTGATTGTGCTAGGCCAACTGCCGAGAGCCCAGGCAAAGATTGACTGGTCTTTTGGATGCCTGCTGACGACATGCTGCTGCAGCTCCCTGAAGGCGTTCTGATCAGGGTATATTACCGGAATATTCACATCGAGTATTCCCAACAGCGAGTATGCCTTATCTTCAGGGTAGTGCGTCGTTCGTCCAGCTGCCCAGCTCATCTTCTGAGCAACGGTGTAATGAGAGTGTATCTCGGGCCATGGATATGACAGGATAGCAAATGGAAGTCGCATGCTGTTCGCCAGGCGATATAGGATGCGGTCCTCTGGGTCTTCTCGAGATTCTTGCGTTGTCGCCTTTGTGATCTGTCCGATAAATGATCGTTCCCAGGCGTAGACTTGGATGCATGTGGACGCCAGCAGATCTTGAAGTAACCAGCTTTCAGTGAAACACGGATGGCAAGATTGGTTCCACACATCCCAAATGCTCAGGCCTCGAAGCCACACGCAGCAGAACCTGGCTCCCTGGTAGTACTTGAACATGGACTCAACAGAACGACTGATCTCGTCCTGTGTCTGGCCCATGCAATGCGGATCAAGCCACACGTGACTAATGCAATGCTCTTTTGCCACGAATGTTATAAAGTCGAGTCTCAAGTCTTCGATATTTTCTTCGGCGTCTTCTTTGTAGCCGTGGGAGAGAGTGATGTATTCCGGCGGGTTCTCATTAAAGGTATGAAAAGCATTGTCCCTAATATCCCACAGTATGATTGGAACGGCGGAACCAAAGTGTGGGAAAGTTGGCGGAGACGGCGCAGGCAATGCCAGCCGGGGCGAATCGGGAGGAGAAGTGGGAGAGGGCGATGTCGTTAGTGGGGACGATGACAACAATGATGACGATGAGGAAGCCATGATGAGGTAGCGAAGAGGAAAGAGCCAGAACGGCTTGAGCCTGGTAGAACGTAGCTGGAATACAGTTGAAAACTGTTTGCTGAGTGACTGTATGTTGAGTGATTGTGATGATGCCGTAACGATTGGAATACTGTGGCTGACGTCCGGGGTGGATGGCAATGCTTGATACTGGATGTTGGGGTGACGTTGTGGAAATGTGCGAGGATGTTGATAAAGGTGCGTCGCTCCCCAGCCATGATAGTCGCTGCTGCCTACAATCAAACCTGGCAATCCGGGCAGCTTGTGCCTCCTGATGAAGTGTTGAGACCCAAAGCTGGAAGGTGGATGCCAGGTTCCTCTGACTAACACCGTCAGTCAACGACATGGCAACGGCAGCTACAACCCACACAAGAGAACATCAACGAACGTGCATGTTAAGGAACATTAGGAAAGAACCAAGGAATTAACAGCGCTGCGTAGATACTTGTAACAGTGTATTATGCTCCCACGACACCATTGCTATGTCCGCAAAGCCCTCAAACTCCCAAGATGCCCAACCCAAAAGCCATCCCTCGTCTTGTTGACCATGGCATGATCTCGTGAGCACCAGCCGGCGAGCCGGACTGGCTGAAATGTAATTATCCATAAAACATGCGTAACAATGCAGAGTCCTTTCTTGCTCTGGGCGTGCCAGAACTTCTGTCTTTCAGTGACGTCTTTTCTTTGATTCGTCAATCTCCTCTCCCATCTCCATGGGGTTGGTCGGGTCAATGTAAGCCGACAGTCTGGTGTCGCCCCAGCGAGCTCCGACAGTAACCCAAACACCTTTAATAGGAGTGTTGCCCATGACTGTCTCACGATGGCCGCCCCAGCGCAAACGGTGGTCGCGGTCCATGGCGCTGTTGCCCAAGCCACCATTGGTCGTCCACTCCTTGACGGCGTTCTTGATGAACTCAATCTTCCGACGGAAGTCGTTGGCGGCCGGAATTCCCTGAAGTTCAACGGGAATTTCGGGTCGGCGGCGCGAGGTGGTGGTGGGCCGAGTAGAGCGACTTGCCGCGGGCTTCGCCTGGAAATTAAGTAGCGTTTGCAGAGGATATGACAGCATAGCCCTTTCGTCAAGCGCGGCAGCTCCCAAACTGCCAGTGGTTGCCAGATTATGGGCCGCATCCATAGGGAGATGCCAGAAGTGGCACCATGTTCCAGCAGCGTTCAGAACAATCTTGGTATGGTCGGGGAAGTTGAACTGCAATTTTGTTAGCCTGGTCAGGTTATTGGAACGGGGTAAGAACTAACCTGAAGATGCCCATCGCCAAAGACCCAGCAACCAACATCACCAAATCGTTGGTAGAAGGTCACCAGGTCCGACGGCTGAGAGTTGTTGACAGTGAACTCGGACGAGCGAATGGGTGTCTCCTCAGCGGGGACTGCCTCATCTCTGCCGTAAGCAATCATATAGTTTGCAAACTTCTTCCACAAGATGACTCTCTCCCTCTTGCGGTGCTCGTAAACATCCCTTCCGGGGTTCAGCTTGCCAGGGGTACCGTCCTCATAAACCGGTACGCGGAACTGCTTCGAGGAAACCGAAACTCGAGCCAAGCCCGTTTCGCCGTTGTTCTCGTAGAAGTGAATGTCCTGTCCAGGCGGCAGGGGCTGGTGTCTCTCAGGGTATGCCTCATCATGCCGTCGCTCGATATGCCTCTCGGCATCACGGACGAGCATGCACGCCGAGGGGAGTGTGAGGGTCTTGCTGCTCTCGGTAATGGGGATATCGCGCAAGATGCAGCCAACGCCACCATCGTTCAGGATGTAGCCAAGGCCGAACTTGTTCGTGTAATCTACCCACTTTACAACAACGTTGGGGTGAGGAGGGGTGACGTCCTTGGACGAGATAATGGCCATCGTGCGAGCGTTCAGGGCACGCTCCAATTCGCCCTGAAGCCGACGAAGACGCTCCAACACAACATCCGGTTTTGAGCTAGCCACCGGCTCTGGGCGTTCTGACGGGCTGAAGAGCGAAGCCATTTCCGTCTTATCGGATGAGATCTTCAAGTTTTCCATCAGGCCAGTCATTGTGACGGTCGGCTGGCTGGAGGACTGCGGCACCATAGCCTGACTAGGGAGGGCGCTTGTGGACTGGCTCGTCGGTAGCGGCGTTCGTCGACTGGCGGTCGCCTTTCTCAACGGCGCCTCAGACATTTGGTTCGTCCTTTGAGGTTCCGGCGCGGATTGTTGTCTGACGGATCTCGGCCGCACAGGTTCAGCAGGCTGCGAAGACGCTTCTGGTGGAGGTCGTGATCTGGTGCTGCTAGCCATAGCCGGAGGTCGGTTCTGTGCTCTTTGCTGAGCAGCAAAGCTCTGAGGAGGCTGGCGCAGCAAGCCGGATGGTGCAGTCTGCGAAGCAGCAAGCTGCTGTTGCTCTCTCGTGCTCTCGGAGCGGGAAGACGACGAAGCAGCGAGTGCGCGAGCTTGTCGCCTCTCGCTAGCCTGTCGCTTCTCGGCAAGCCAGTCATCGAACGGTCTGTAGACAACATCCTCACCAAGGGGAATCATTGGCGTCAAGCCAGACTTCTCCTCGGCCGCCATCTCTTTCCAGGTCTGAGTGTGAACCACCTGCACGGGTGTCCAAGGTCCAACTCCACATTCTCTGCACATGTCCTCATGGTTTCTTTGGGTGATTGCCTGCAGGTTGGAGCTCATGCGGCTCGTGTAGAATTCCGAGCCATCGGGTGGCAGTGTCAGTAGTCTGGTGGTCATGTCCTCCTCCACAGGCATGTAGCCACAGGTGAAGAACGGATGTTGGACAATGATGTCAGGGTCGGGTCTATATCAGCGTCCTCGAGCATCGTAGCAACGCAGTCCTTGGCCTCTTGGCTGATGAACTTGGACGAAGTTTCTGGGTTCGGCCATTCGTAGTCGCGTTCTCTCGCGCGGCGGTAGATTTCCTCGGTACTCGTGGACTGGAAAGGCGGCTTGGATGTCAACATGGCGAACCTGTCTCTGTCAGCACTTCTCCATGCAGATCATTGTCGGCAAGACTAACATGATGATACCCAGACTCCAAATGTCAACCATGTGGTCATGTCCCTTCTTTCCCTTCTGGAGAATCTCGGGGGCAATGTAGTTGGGTGTGCCGCACAAAGTGGTCCTTCTTATGGTTTGCATGTCCCGGCCAGTAACCAGCAACGCGGCCAATCCAAAGTCACCGACCTTGGCATTCATTCTGTGGTCCAAGAAGATGTTTCCCATCTTCAAGTCGCGGTGAATGATTCCCTTTCCGTGCATGTATTTAATGGCGCCAGCGACTTGGACAGAGTAGAAACGGACTTCGGGCTCGGTCAGGCCCTTGCGCTTCTTGACCATGTCCATGAGAGAGCCATTGTTACAGAGCTCGAGGACCAGGTACATGCAGTCATGGAAAGAAAATGCCCTGAAGAACTGAACAATGTTCTTCTGGTTCATCTTAGAATGAATCTGAAGCTCGGTTTGGAACTGCGCAAGATGTTAGACCTCAATTTTGAACCACCATGAGACGTGTTGCTGACCTTCTGCGTCATCTTGGAGGGCATCTGGCTGCGGACAATCTTCAAGGCATACTTCTTGCGCTCCGGCATGAGATATCCCTGATAGCACACGGCGAAACCGCCCTTGCCGAGCATCCTGCCAACCTGGTAGACGGCGCCATTGGGACGGTCTGAGCTCGGAGGCTCGTCGACAACGGCGGGGGGTTGCGGTGGCGGCTCCTTGTCCTTGGCCGCCTTGAGCTGGGCGACTGGCTTCGTCGTCTTCATTTCGATTGCCTTTGGCATACGTTGAGCGTTAGCGTCCCTAGGCGACAAGGCCTCCAAATCGACGCCCCCTTTCGCCACCAGTCTATGGGCCATGGCTGAGGCCGCGCGCGTCTCGTGTATCGATGCGGTCTCGAGAGAGATGCGAACTCTCGGGAGCAGGGGATGTTGTTATGCGAGGATCAGGTTCGTCCCTGGATGGTGGAGAGGAGGGACCTGAGAATGGCACGATTGTCAGCACATTGGAGGAGGCGAGCGAAAACCGCGAGTTGGAAAAGTGCAAAGGAAGACGGATTGAAGGTGCGGAAAGAAAAGTGATGAGTGTGTCCCGGGCACCTTCCGCTGACCGCAACAAGTGCAGGAGCCGAAACAAAACGAAGGGCAGGTAGGTAGCAACGAAATGAAGGGGGGACGCAAAACACTTACAAGTTTCGCAGCAGCGAGTACATATGCGAATGGGGGAAAAAATGCTGAACAAACAGTTCCCGGCAGTCAAAGACCAAAACGAAGCAATGGAAATGCCAAATGAAGGCAGACCGGCGTAGCAACTCACACACGGATCAGAGTTGTCGGGATGGTGCGCCGTTGAGACGAACGGTAAACTTTTGGGTGCGGAGTGAAAGGACCGGGTTCAGTTGTTGGTGTGTTACTGTCGCTGTTGACCTTCTTCTCGCGTACCGTTGCCGTGGAAACTGCAAGCTCGGGGCGCTAACGTCTGCTCTGGGAGCCACTCAAAGTGCCCGCTGCTGCCCCACAACCACCTGTTTTCGCCCTTAGGTAAGCAGGCAGGGGACTCCTTCCGCATTCAGCAACAAATGCTCCCCAGCGTGACTCGGCTTCGTGGTGCATTCAGTGAGCACGATCATTCTCTTCTACGGAATAGATAGACCGGCGACTAAGTAGATGGGATCAATGCTAAGGTCTGGTGAACTTTGGACAGTTTCATCGGCGAAACTTGGCCAAAGGCTCCGGACCCCTACCTCGGAGAGCTTCCAAATTCCAACGTCTCACTCCGGCTAGCTAGCCGGGGGTGCCCGTACTCGATCCGGCTCCGAAGGTTTTAATAAAGCGGAACATCAAATGAGCGGGTTCCGAATATTTCCCCCACGGAAGGCTCCAGCTCCCGCAGCGACGTCAGCTGCCTAATTGACAATCCCGAAGACCCCGATTTCCTTGACTTTGTACATATTTGCAACTACGAAACCTCAAATGCCTTGCTTTTGAGGTCTACTGGCGCTCGCGACTCAATTGAAGAGAGTACACTCCGGCCAAGCCCGGGCCAAGACACAGCCGTAGCACGGAGCTCTCGGAGCTCGCTCCTCCAACCAACGAACCCCTCCCCTCCGATCGGCGCGTGAGAACCACCCCACCATGGTGCCACTGCCTCTCTTCAAGATTGCTGCCCTCTTCGTGAGGCATGTGTCCAAGTACGGCGCGGTAAGTTCACCCTCTTCTTCCTTTGTCCTACTTTCTCAGTGTGACTGACACCATCTGTCTGCAGAACCGCATCAAGGCACAAGCCCACGACCACCCCAAGTTCCGCGCCTTCGCCGCCCGCTATGGCCAGTCGATACACCAGCTCAACATGCGCCTGTCCGTCGCGCTCCTCCGTAACGTCGAGGCCGAGATGAGAGCCAAGGAAAAAGCTGAAGCACCCACCGTTAAGACGAAAGAGCAGGTCGAAAAGGAGGAAGAAGCCAAGGCGAAACAGGCGAAGCTCGAGGCCGGACATCCCGAGGCCGCCGCGAGGCGAAAGACCTCCTCGTCGTCCAGCGGAGGAACAGAAAAGAAGCCGACGAGCATCTGGCGCCGCAAGTTCAGGTCGCTCCCCGAGGCCAAGGCCGTTGATCTCTTCGCGGACGTGATTGGCGATGCGTTCATCCTGGGCGTGGCAAGTGCCATCATCATCTACGAGTACTGGAAGGCGTCGCAGAAGCCGGACCAGAACGCGGAACGGATCAAGATGTTGGATGCCAAGCTGGAAGAGCTCACGCGCCGTGAAGAGGAGCTGGCGCGCTCTGAAGAGGAGCGGCAGCAACGATATGAGGCGCTGGAGAATGCGCTGCGGGATCTGAGGGATCCCAAAACGAAGAAACCTCTGTTGTCGATTTTCCAATCACCATCGACGCCGACAGCTGCGTGAGGGGCGAGATGAGACAACGGGCAACGCTGAAAGAGGCGGCGAAGGCGGTTGATTATACGATACACCATGATACCATTGAGCGGGCTTTGACTGTACTTGTACGGTGTGTGTTTAGACTTTGGGCGGCATATTTAGACGGAACCTCAGCTCTTGGAAAAGGAACCAAGAGGCAAGAGCGGGCGGGGAGCCCTTGCTGTTTCCATCAATTATACTCACCTCATATATAGATACCAATCACAATTCAAAAAAGCAATTACCATTTCGGCTTCTAAGCTTGGACTTCACTTGATCTTGCCATTCATTCACTCAACCTGGGCAATCGACTTGAATCCGACCAGACATGTGGTGCTCCAATCTTCGAAGCCGTTCTGAATGGGCACCGGCCGTTCGCGCTCTTTCTGACAATGCCCTTCGCCTCAAGGGTAATGTACCCTTCGACCATGGCAAATGAAAGACTAATAGCGACGCAGAGGCCAATATCAAATCGCACGACATCATCCTCCCCATCCCCGAGCAACGCCGCTCTCTCCGTCTCGTCCTCCTCTCATCAGCAGACCTCGATGGCCAAACCACAGAGCAGCGCGTGCAACGCCTCGCCAACCTCGAAGGCGGCAGCAACGCAGCCGTTATCTTCCTCGTGGACCCGCTGGGACAGAAGAAGGATCCAATGGAGGCGTTTATGAAGTTTCAAATCCAGTAAGCCATATCACACACACACATCCCGTCACAGTCACAATCATCATCACCGCAATCACAATCACAGCAGAGTGCAGGAAAACTCAACTAACACCCGCCGAATAGGATGCTCGACAAGCACGACATACCTCTCATCCCCCTGGCCTCCGCCTCCGACTTACCCGGCGCCCTCGCCGCCCTCCGTTCCTCCGCACAGCAACCCCCTCCCCAGCCGCAGCAGTCTACTCCCATCTCCCTCCTCCAGCACATGACCGCCGGCCGTCCCCTGACAGAGCACGCCGCCAACCTCCTCAGCGAACTCGGGCGCTCCCCAGCCGAAGTAGCCGCCCTCGCCGCCACCCCCCACGGGCGCGCGCGGATCCTGGATCTGCTGGGCGAAGCAGACGGGAAGCGGGTTCTCGACTTCCTCAAGATCGAGACCAACGCGCATTGAACGGGAACCATCTCGCCGGGATCGTGTGCAGGGGAGAGTGGGAAAGTGGGAAAGGGGGAGGCTTCGCGCAGGAAGGAAATGCCAACTCGCTGGGTGGATGCGACGCTGGGTATTCGGATGGCATCTGTCTGGCTGCTGTCTGACGAGAATCTCCAGATCCTGGGGCGTTCACTGGCATGACGATAAGGGGGCTCGATGGCAGGGAGGCTGTGTTCCGTGTCGCTCACCAGGGGGTTGAAAACTCGAGACTTGAGACGAGAGAGGGGAGGGGGAGGGGGATCTCAACCCGCTTAGATGGTGGGGTTTGAAGGCTTTGACAGCCAGACAAGCCACCTCCGCCAACATAATCATTGAGCAGGGTCAGGAAAAAAAGACATCAGAACCAAAAAAGAGGCGTGCCCGTCACGACTACTAGTCGTTCGTGCCTCAGAAGACTAGTTGACACCCGCGGAAAAAAGTGTTTGGAACCACTGCCAGATTTCACCTGTCGCGTCTCATAACGTCAGATGAAAGCCCGGGATCAATGCTCAGATGGGCGGTCGCGAGTCTCTTGACAGTTCTGAACCGGACCAAAAGCCGTGTGTGGTGTCGCAACTGGTGTGGGTGTCCAACGACAACATGAGGCACTTGCCGTCGGGGCGTGTAAAGAGCCGTCACAACCTCGTCCTTCCTTCGTCCAAGCCCAGCTTCTCCCCTCACATCTCGGCTGTGCCCAAAAGCCGTGCTGATCAATCCCACCCTTCACCCCCTCCCCTCCTCTCCCCCGCGGCTTGCTATTCCCACCACGAATCTGCTATTATTCCTCACTGACGACGACTGCAGATCAGAACAGACAGTAATGAGATTGAGGTGCAGCAGTGCGCGTTTGATCCCCCAAACGTTTAGAGTAGCTTGCAGAGAGTCAAAGTCCCAGTCAAGCGTCTTAATCGACAGTCCAGTCTTGGCTATCTCGCGGGAGGGTCTCAAGTTCACGATTCGCGAGGTTTGGTCGCCAGTCTCATCCGACTCGTGATCTACGTCAGATTTATGGTTGTTTTTCTTTTCTGCCCCGACCTTTTTCGCTTCGCCTCTCGCCTTCTCCGTGGATCTCGCGAAGTGGCCGTGGAAAAGCTCTAGAATGTCTTCCTCGCTGGCTGTTCCCTTCTCTGCGTTGTGAGTTTTGCTGCAGATAGACGTCTCCAAGTGGGGATGGCCTTGGTTCCCGGTGGACTGGGTTGGGTTCACCACGGAGGAGGGAGGACAAGGATTGTGCGGCAATAGCAAGACAGAGGAAAATGACTGACACGAGCAACTGGCAGATGCACGTTGGTGACCTCAACACGGCACTTGGGAGCCGTGACCCGAGTCGTGCCGCAGAGGCCACATCCGACACATGCAAGAGTCTTTGGTGGGTGACCATACACAGTCGTGCAAGTGGGGACCCTGAGCTTCGTTCAGACCATGGGCGAGGGGCCGGACGATCCCATATTGTTGCCGTATTGTAGCCGTATTACACCCATATTACTGGTCGTTGTGATATCGTCAAGAGAGCTTATGGATGAGAAGACGCTTGGTCCAGGTCGGATTCCGGATGGTATGCTTATCTGACAAACCAAACCTTCAGACGTATGATGGCCCCCAAAGTTTGGTGATATGAGGGCTATTATGGAAATAGACTGTTTCTTGAATCGATAGGTAGTTTGGGTGAGGGGAAGACGACCGCAAGAGGGCAAGCGACCGAGGTTTTTGCTATCCACGTGCAAGCGATGGAACTTGCGATGTCGGTGAGCAATTCGGCCCATTCGACCCGGGCGCGCGGGGATATGGCGTTGCATGGCATGAGAAGATCTCGCAGCTCACTGCAAGTCGGGCCACTCGCAATGGCCATGGCCCTGGGATGGAGCTATTTCTGGCGTGGAGCTCATGTGCCGAGAGTGATGGGTCGTGATTTCAGAAGGAATTGACCGCCTCGCGAGACCGAGCCGTCCATTGTCCAGCCTCCGTCGTTGAAAGCCTGCGTGAATATATTGCTGTGATATCTGCCCGGCGGTTGCAGTAGCACAAGTGACGACAAACCCCTCCGGACAGATGCGCCGGCTGAGATGGTTGGCCAGACCCCCCGGAGAGTGTGGGCCGAGGCCATGTGGACTACTGAGAGGGGAGCCAATGGCGAAGAGCCGTGAACCGCCCGCGAAAATAAAGTTGACCACACGCACTCTCAGGGCTCTCAGCGGCGATGTTCCCTCTCGTCTTTTTATTTTTAGGCCCATCCTGCAGCGTTCCAATGCAGCCGGCGGATGTGCTGCAGTCTCGTTGATTCGGCAGGCGAGCATATTGCCAAATTGAACAAGAGTCAAATATGGCCTGAAAACCCGCCACTCGTCTGCCGAGGCGATCCAGATCTGAGCAGTTTTATTGCGGTCCATCCTTTCTACGTGATCTTGGCCCGAGGAACTATCGATTTTTTGCGTCGCAACCCAACCCCGCCATGATAGCGTTGAATCAGACAAGCAGCGACGTGGTTGCTGGTGGTACTCATTGCGTGTATCTGTAAACCACCGTGCTCGGCTCGAGTGCGGCAACTGCGCAAGAAGTGCATCCCCGGAGACGCGAGGTGATACAAGGATGCATGCCCGCGCTAAAGTCGTTGACACATAGAGAGCCTCTCTAGTGCAAACCTGGCGGCGAGAGGCTGATACAATCTGCTAATGGTCAAGGTGATGGACAAGACGGTGGCTGCAACACAGGCAAATCCTCCCGCCTTCAACTAAGGAAAGGTAGCTTCAGCCTGGAACGATCGATCCGAGCTGTCAGCAGTGACACTCGGGCGCTTGCCGCAGAAAGGTGACGGTGGTCGACGCCAAAAAAATCAGCGACGCTTTGAAAACAACGGCTTTACATCCCAAATGGACCGTCTGAAAAGCAGCCATCGGAGGAATGGACCTCGACGAGTTGTTCACGTCGCGGACAGGGTGTGTGTGTCGGTGTGACCGCCAGACCGGACCAGACCAGAGTCGAGGACGATTGGTAGCGGAAGCAAAGCCGCCCCCTTTCGCCCCCATCTCGACGCTGATGATTAAAGTTCTGTCGACATGGGTTGCTTGGCAGATTCGATGGGCAATGTCACTGTCCCCTCGGCGGTCTGTTCGCGGACTGAAGTGCAGCGTTCATCCCCCATCGTCTGTTCGTCGGTCCGAGTCGAGAGTTGTGAGGAGAGCAGGGGCCCCGTTGCGTAACGTCGACGAAGTTGGGGGAGGGCAGGCGTTCATGCATCTGAAAGGTTTGCTGAATAAGAGAGCGTAGACACCACCGTTTTGCTCGGTTGTTATCCGCGGCGTCAGCTGTCCATGGTGAGGCTTCATTAGGTTCGCGGCGAGGCTACCGAGAATGACAGTCAACTGACAGTAACTCACTTCCACCTGAGCATAGTGTTCTGAGAGGTCGTTGAAGCTGTTCCTCCTTTGATATCGACTCATGTGTCTCCACCTGCACTCACGACTGCCGTGGTTGTCGTCACTCTGGTCACTGACAAGCTTGAGATGGCGTCCGCTGTGGGTCTCGAGATACAGAGTGTTCCCGCTCAAGAACAGCGGAACAGGGGAAAAAAAGAAAGGAAAAATTCGATCCATGTTCAATAAGTCCCATGTGGTAAGCCCAGCTTGTGAGCCAAACGGGGTCTGAATGGGACTCTTTGGGGCAACGGGGGACAGGGGTCGTGGTCGGTAGCGGTCAACAGGACGACAACAGCGACAGGGTTGGGCTCGGACGAGACAGCGCCTGCGACCGGGCGGCGGACAGCCCGTCCCATCTTCTCAAACCACATGTGCCTCAGCACAGCCATTCTGGAACTTGCGTCTGTCTGAGGCGGTTTTGATCAGCCGTCTCAGGGCTTGGTTGAGGATCAGATGGCATGAACACACTGGACTTTTTGCTGGAGGCTCAATGGGATCGCATCTTGTCTGAAGTTCGGGGTCCTTGGGCTGTGTCGGGTCTTTTCTCGCAATTGGTGTGTGTGTGAGTGGGTGGTGGTGCACGATCTCCGTTACGCTTTCCGCGCCATCTGGAAGATCGATTGAGTTCGTGCGACAGGTGAGGTGTGTAGGAGGAGCGGGGAGAGCATAGCACCAGCACAGCACAGCACAGCACCGCAGCGCGAGAAGGGACGGGTGGGAGCCTGTCACTGGCAACTGCGTGGATTCTGCGGCGGTGGTTGGGCTGTGTGACTGCTGTACTTTTCTTAGACGACGATATGGATGTCTAATTCTGTATTTGCACCTACCTTACCAGGGACGGGCAATGGCGGGAAATGTTTCTTTCGACCATTTGTTTTCTGTCCCCGAGTTGCCTATCGTAGATTTCTCTCCACGTTCATTTGCTGAAAAGGCCGGGCTAGATAGATTAAATCGACCGTTGGGCAATTTAGATTGTCGATTTCTCCTCCAAAAGTGGGTTGGGAAACGCAACCACGGTGATAATTAGCACTTTAGCCAGCAGGCAATTACTGGAGGGCTGGTCTCCCAGGGCATCTCAGCGCTGTTATGGGTGCGCTGGGGGATGCCTTAGTTGCTGGCCCGGGGGCTGGGGTGGCTTCGTCTGTCTTGGGCATTGGACCGTGTGCTGGTGTCGTCGAAGCGAGGACAGCCAGCAGAAACCTGGGACGACACCTCCTCCAGGTCAGCGCGGATACATGTCAAGCCACCACACGGTTGGTGTCTTCGGAAGTATCCCGCTAGGATGCGATGATCTGACGGCAGACCAGACGGCCCCAGTCTCACCCTGGTCCCATGGCTGCAGGGGCACCTCCCAGATGCCCCACCCTTCGCCTGCCAAAGGTGAAGCGGCAAGGGGCCTCATTGGCCCGAGCTCGTTCTCTAACCGCCCACGACTTGGTTGTGCAAGACCAATCACCGTGATGCGTTAACCTCTTGCCAATTCTCTCTCGCCTCTCTGGCCGAGACTCTACCAATTCCACCGTTGCTCGCCTCCACGCTTGCTCAACTCATATTGCTTGCAGCTGGAAACAATGCATTGCTTCCTTCCCTCCTCGGGCTACCTCCACGTCTACGTACCTACCCTACCTTACTACCTATGCAGCCGTTCCTGTCCCCATCCCGGTTACCCTTGCATCCGTACCCGCCGACCTACATCCCTCACCCACGTCCGCTCGCTGCTTATTGCTCACAGCGAGGTTACGAAGCCAAGATGCCCACGCAATATGCGCTCTCTACCTCTCTCTCTCTCTTGTAATTCCCTCTACCGCCATGTATTTCTCCATCGTGCAGCAGTCAAGTGACGGCTGCAACCCCATCACACCCCGGGCCCTGGCCTTTCTAGTGCGCTGTCCACGCGTGTGTGACCACCTTCAACTGGCTGTCGACTGAGATCATGGGCGGTCTCGGCCGTGGCTGGGTCCTGCTTCTGGCGGGTAATGCTACAGTCTGCGCTGCTCGACGGACGTATGATGCCGCTCTGCGCGCTGTTTTCTGCACTCTGCACTTCTTTCTTGCATCCATTCCCGCCCCAGATCAAGAACCATGAACGCTTAACCCTGGTCTTCCCAAAGCCGGCGTTTCTTAAAACTCGTCTGCCTCCAGCTCTCGCGTGTGCACCCTTTCCGTCGTTTCCTGTCTACCATCTTTTTTCCCTCCCCTCGTCTGCCTCCTTGCTTCACCAGTGTCCCTGACAGCCATACTGTCTGATCTTCAAACAAACTTCATGCGACGGGGGCGATAGAGCACGGATCCCTGACGAACATCACGTCCTACCTTACTGCGACTCCACCACAACGCCTCATCATCCTGACCTCTGCCTCACACACTTGCCCCGTACCTGTCTTCACACAACGGCTTCCCGGCACTAGGAGAATATTCCCACACAGAGCCTCACAGGAACATCACACGCCGTTGCCATCATCCTCACCAAGACCCTCACCATTGCTCCACCACAACCACAACACCGCAAACCAACTTGGGCGTGAACCACCGACCACCCCCTGGCTCCGCCTCTTATCGTCTGCCTGCCTGGGCTATAGCAGACCAACAACTACCCCCAACACCCTCGCGCAACCAGAAACGTCTCAATGCCGCTCGGATGCCCGCTGTCATCATAGATCAGATTGCTCGAACGTGGATCTCTAGAGAACTCGCCTCAGTATCGAGCCAGAAACACCCGATAGTAGTGATACCCTCCCCAGCCAGCTAGCCCGGGGCCACATCCTGATACAAGCCTCAACCAGCCTTCTGCGCGGCTCGGTGTCTTGCCCTCTGGGCTGGGCAAGCCCACACTTCCTTCGACACCTCCTCTCCACCCATCACCACCCCCCCAGACCCCTGGTCTGTTGGCACTTCCACTCCAGGACGTCTCATCCCATCCCGACTCTTCTCGTCTCAATATAGATCTGTCTTCCCTCCCCGCCTTGGGATCGGTTGACACTTTTGAGTCCTTCTCTCTCGCACCTTCTCTTCTTTTGCCTCGCCAGCGCTGTGCACTAGCCTGTCGATAGCCTTCTTTTAATATCGACATACTTCTGTTCGACGCCTTCACTTCTTCCTTCATCCCGCAGGTCCGGTACCTATTCCTTTCCTTTCGCCGTTGCACGGTTCTCTTCGACTGAGTCGCCTTTTTTGCACCAACCCGATTTTATTACGCAAGAGAGGACTCCGATCTCGACGACCGTTTCCCTCGTTCCCTTCATTCGCTGGCTTTCGGGTTTTTGGGTAGCAAGAGGTTCAAACGACAATCACGATCACACGAGGTCATCAAAGGGTTTCAGCGCAACAGGCAGAAAAGGATATCCATCACGACGTTTTCATACGACACGCAACTGAGCAATCAGAAAGAGAGAGGAAAAGAAGGGTTCAAAGACATCAACAAAGTCAACATCAATATTTCGTAATCGAGAAAGATGGGTCGTCTTATCAAGAACCACTGGGCTCGCCTCATCGTCATGAGCGCTGCAGTTTGTAAGTCCAGACTTGCACCAACGGGCCCAAGCCCGTGCCATCGCGCTAGTTGCTAAATCCTATCTGGCAGACCAGTTTGGAGCCGCTCTCGAGGGCTTCTTCTGGCCCAAGATCTTTTGGGACTTTTTGACCAAGACCCTGGATCCGGCCGTCAAGCCTATACCGGTATTGCAGATTATCAATCTGATAATGTCGGTGTTCATGGTCGCCCTCGAATGGCCCATGCCTCTCATCGCCGGCAGCGCGATCCACCGCAGTCTGGAGTTCCGCCTTATCATGCTCCCTCTTACGACTCTCGCCGCCGCCCTCATCTACCAAGGCACCAACGCTGCCCTTTACTACCTTATCGCTCTCGTCGTCTACTTCTGGGCCTACAGCGAAGGAGAGGTATGTTGGACCCGAATACTGCACAGCTTGGTCATTCATACTAATATTCTTACCAGATCATCTGTGCTAAGCCCTGGACACTCCCTCAAAGAGGCGCTCGCGGCAAGGTCTAAACTCAAATCTCGCCTTCAACGCTCATCACCCGGTGTGCACAATCTGTCTCGCCTCCCCAGGCTTACAACCTGACCGAGAGACAACCCGTGTATAACACTCAACTTGACGACGAGCAATACCAACCTCCACCCCCAAACTCGGACGAACCTACGAAACCCTAATCGTTCTTTCTCTGAGCAATGATTCCAACCGAATTTCTTATACATGTTTTTTTAACGATACGATCTCAATCGAATATCACGGCATCTAGCATCGGCGTTTTTCCTCCTCAATCCGACAGGGAAAAATCGAATTTCTTCTTTCCAACTGTCCATCAAAAAATCCCAAAAAACCAATACGGCTAAAAACAACGGACCTCTCGAAAGACGAAAGAAAGATTTCCTTTTCGGGTCAAATTTCTCTCTGCAAGTCATCTCTAAGCGTTGGGCGAATCACTTTCTTCTGGTGTGTGTGTGTGTGTGAGTGGTCGAAGAGGAGGAAAGGTGGACAGGGGGCAGGGTCAACCATGTTGGTATTCGTTCGTCCTGTTTCGCAAGAGCGGGGACCTTGACGAGCCTCATGGGCTGACGTCGGTGGCCACGGAGACAGGAGGCATCCTTGGCGGTTGTATCATCCCGAAGCCCGGCTCAACACCATCTTGGGTTGTGGGGCTCGGATGGATGGGATGGATGGTGGGAGGAAGAAGAAGAATGCGTGCCCCATCTACCAAGTACGGGAAGGGGGGAAAAGAAGCCATCGCTGTCAAAAGAGAATGTGGCCTTGGATACCATAGCGAATAGCCATACCAATGCTACAACCTAATGTCAAGAAGACCAAAACTTGCCAAAGCAACTTACACGATCCATCCGTCGGCCCATTGTGTGATCACATAAACCACCCACCCATGCCTTCCTCTGCTCCGTCTCGCCTCCTCCCCTCCCTCCCTCTCAATTGCCGCCTGGGGAAAACTTGCTCAAACTTCACGGGAAAGACGGCAAACAAGCTTAACGCACTCTGACATGTTCACCCCTACTTTTCTCCCCATCCTTCCAGAAGAAGTACAAAAAAAAACCTTACATCATTTGACAAGACCCTGAGTAAGTCGCTAGTCAGCCCTCCCCCCGAAAGGAGATGCCTACCAAGAAAAGTTGCACCTTCGCAACGCGGAATTTCTCGTATTCGACCTAGGCCATGTTGCTTTGGGGGGGGGGGGCTCGGGTCCCAGCGGAGAAAATTTAAACAAGAGATGCGGCTACAATCTTGCAATTTGCGTAGGGCAGTGCAAATTGCAATTGTGGATTCCCCCGTTAAATCCCTTCACATATAGCCCGGGGGGGTTGGTTCAATATTGCGGCGTTGCGGAGGTGAAGCGGTTTTGCCCAACGGCCAGTTGCCTCCGAAACGGGACGATAGCACCGCTCCTATCATCATCGCAAGCGTGCCTGTCTATAAGTGCAAGGAACAAGCAAGGGGGGGGGGGGGGGGGGGGGGGGGGAGGAGCAGAGAGTATTGGCGAGATTTCTTGAGACGACAGGCTCTCTCTGCAGCAACAGCGAGAAAAAAGCAGGAGAAAAAAAAGCAGGGGCCGTCTCGAGGTCTCCACGCTTACAACACCCGCCCGAAACACTGTCGAAACGGGCGCACATCACGAGTGAGTGTTGGACAGTGACTAACACCCCCACCACACCGGGTTTTTTGACAGGACACACCACCTCTCTCGCGTGTGTTGCGCCCTGAAAAAATCGTCTGGTTTTTGG
Organism: Colletotrichum camelliae; assembly: GCA_018853505.1. Classification (NCBI taxonomy): domain Eukaryota; kingdom Fungi; phylum Ascomycota; class Sordariomycetes; order Glomerellales; family Glomerellaceae; genus Colletotrichum; species Colletotrichum camelliae. The sequence goes on from JAELVL010000001.1 coordinate 4,212,779, forward strand.
TTCCTGCAGTAGCTGGTGTTGCTCGTGGGTTTGGGGTTAACAGGTCTTTATATAGCCCAGGTGCCCCGGGCGGTCGGTTTTGTTGCTTCATGATGACCAAGCGGTTGGAAAGCGGGGCTTCAACGGTTGTTACCATGAGTCCAGGTACGCAGTGTGGGTGAAGTCAACTGGGCGGAGTTGTTCATTTTACTTGAAAGAACTATCATAATGAAGGCATGGTTGAGATTGGACGCATTGTATTATTGCAGAGGAAGTAGGAATAACAACGGCGATGTACAAGGCGTGGGAAGAACGGCTGCTACCAATGCTCGCCCGGACCATCACCGGTAGCAGCGGCAAGTACGGTGCATACTTGGCGGGATGTTGATGTTTGACAATCACACGATAATAAGACGCCAAGTAAGGAACGAAAGCGAGTTGGGATCTCATGCGCTCATGATTAACTATCTCATCGCTAAGGTAGAAATCCATGCAATCGACCCGTGCCTAAACACTGGCGTCGATGTGAGCCCTTGGCGGACTCGGGGGGAATGTTTAAGGTTATTTAGCAAGGTAGCATCCCACTTTCGTGGTAGCCCACCTGCGCAAACCTTCCCCGCCATTGCAATCGTCATAAAGAGACACGATTCATAATGTCTGTTCCCATCTTGATGTTGAGTATCCTTCGCCCAGCGCAATTCCTTCGCTGACCACTTTTGCACAACATCATCGCTCAAAATTCAACGCCCTAACCTGTTACGCCTGGATGACCTTTGCGCACGTCTCGATCCGTGGACATGTCGTGAGACCACCGTGCGGTTGCGAGACGCGTGCCCATGCCGACTCCTGCCGCTGCATGGTCTTGCCAGAGAAGTCTCCTAGTGGGCAACCATGCCGCCCTGGGAGTCGTTCTTAGGACCTTGACGGTCGGGGAACTATTGACGGCGTCGTTAGTGCGTGATTAAGCCAGGCTGAACGTGAAGCTTACCTCGACGTTCTGTGTGTCACCCTTCTCCAGGATCTGCTTGATGACATCCTCATCGACGTGGGTGCCGAACTCGTTCTCCAATGAAGCCTTGGAGGCGGCATCGTAGGTGCCCTGTGCGCCCTGCCTGTTTGGGTTGTTAGCCGCCGTGCGTGCCATTGAGGCTGATGTGATGATGACGAAGGGGTGAGGGGTAGGTCTCCAAGTCGGTCGGCGGGTAGAGTGCAGCTTTGGGCCAACCATCGACGTCCCAGGCCACCATTGTGAAGGATGCGTATCGCCAGCCGCCAGGATCGCAAAGGCCGAAAGGGTATGGGAATGATAGGCCGGTAGATTTTGATGATGTGCGATGACGATGGTAAACTTACTTATGCGTAACGAAGATCTTGAAGGAGGAGACGAAGTGAGCCAAAGGAACGGACTTATCGCCCTTCCACTTCTTATACAGCTCGGGGTCCTCGACGAAGATGAGGAAGTCGTCGTTGGCGCCCTTGAAGTGGACCTTGGTCTGCTGAGCCTCGCCGCGAACCATTTTGACTGTGGTGGGTGTTCTAGGTGGTAGGTAGGTGTGGTGATGGTAATGTGATGGTGAGCTCCGATGGAGGTCTTTCGCTGGTGTTTGTATGTGTGTGTAAAGACGAAGATCGTCGGGTATCTTGATATTGTTGAAGTGATGGTGATTGATCTATGGAATGAGAGAAGAAAGGAGCTTCTTGAAAGGCTTTTTAAATCGTAGACTAGGGAGGGGAGCTTCTTCAACTAAGGCAGGAGAGGGCAGGAGCACAGCTTGTGATGAGGAAGCTACGTCATAGGTGCGGGAACACGCGACTGCCTTTCATCACTGCCCCGCCATTCGAGCTTGCCCAGGGAGGGAGCGGGGCACCAGTGCCTCCGTGCTCCTTCCAGGTACGTCGCCATCAGGTACCGGGAGCACTGAGCGTTCCTGCATTACACCACTTAGTACGTCACTGCGAATTCTCTGACCAAGATTTAGGCCAAAGGGGTTTTCACACGTTGCGCCTGGAATGATCCAGATGGAAAAGGAACATTGGGGCAGGTCCAGCCTCCTTGGAATTCCCGCACTCTCGTGTCGCGCGGTACATTGATGCAGGTCACCCGAACCTGGCTGACCAGCAATCACCACAGCAGTATGCCATTGTGGGGCTGAAGAGCTGGAGCTGGGGCTGAACCTGGTGGAAGCTTCCCAAAACCTGGAGAGGTCGGACATCCGTTCGCCTTCGCCCAGAGGCAATCAGAGATCAAGCCACATTGCAAACACTCACGATGGCCTCACTGACATCACATGCAACACGTACGTCAAAGGCCCCATTTTTAAATGCAATGGAGGGGTATCATTATGCTCTCGTCTGATCGACGACCAAAACAGCCTAATGCTGTGTAAACTAGCCGACTGCCTCGGGTACCGTAAATTACCCAAGGAGGGGTCAAATAATAAATGTGATATCTTCATGCTTCCATCCAAACCCAATCTATCAACTGTAGTGATGAACATTCGTCAGTCATAGCTTCCTACTCATCGGAAGAAGCTTCGGATGCCCTGCACCCAGTCCTCCTTGTTCAATGTTCCAACTCGTCCCCATCGTAACGAAGGCTTGTGGGATAGCCTGGGCATCTTTTGTGTCCGAGCTTGGTCAACAACGTCCAGTGGTCGAGGAGACCTCTTGGACGGCATTGGGCTTCGGCGAGCTCGAGGGATGTTATTACCCGAAGCTGTTCGCAGAACAATCGGCCTAGCATGTAGAGCGTTTCCAGCCACTCCTTTGTCGCATTCTAGTCGCAGCCGTTCAATTGGATCAGCGTGCACGTCAAGCTTGACCGGGCCCAACATTGGCGTCGTGGGAGCGCTGACCGTGCTTTTGAATTCGACATCGTCGTCAATCTTTGGGAGCCGGGCAGTTGTTGTTTCACTCGCTTCGTCATCGGAAACGTGCTTAGCGTCGAAAGGCTCAGCCTTGTTAAGCTTGGTGTGAGGTCCGTGATGTGCGTCCTCCTGTTTCTCGCCCAAGTCATCCTCTGCCATGAACTTGCCAATGCTAGCCACGCTGTTTGACCTCTTCGCGAAGGAGCTAGCGATGCTCGCCACACTCAATTTGCGCATCACAGTGCTGGCGGAGCTCCGAACAAGATGCTCGCTGCGAGACCTGCCATTCATGCTAGGGAATGGCAGCACGTCGCGACTCCAGATGTCAGACATCAGGGCCTCTAGTCGTGCTCTTTCGCCTCGCGGAGGAGCAATAACGGGTATGCGTGGGTTTGCTGTTGTGAGCAACGACTGCGAGCGATTGATCGATGAGTTTGAGGTTCCCTCCGAGGTATCCCGCATGACGCTGGTGTTCTTCAGGATGACCTGGCACAAGGGCGACTTCGGGCCCACGGTCGTCGCACGATGGATCGATATCCGACGAGCAACAGTGCCTTGATTGTGGTCAGCAACAGTCGATGCTATGGCAGCCGTCGATACTAACCTGGTTTTCTAAACACTGTGCCCAGGCTTCGGATGGGTAGGGCAAGGGAGCTGTATAAGTTGGGATCAACCTGCTCCTCATCTCTCTTGTCGGGAGTCGACAATCTGCGACGCCATTCCTCCTGCTCGCGCGGCGTGCAGGCAGTCATGAGTATTTCATACAGTTGAGAGTCGCATTCAAACACAAGTTTCCACGAGAACGGAGCCGTATGACACTGTAGACCTGCGCTTGTGTTAGTATAACGGGCCAGAGTAGCCAGTGACATGGGCACCTACCCCGACCGTTGTCTGTTTCTTCAATCTTGATACCGTTCAAGTTGACACATGCTTGGATCGTATAAATCTGGTCGACCTTGCTGGCCGAAGCTAGACACAGGATATTGTGGTAGAGAAGGCAAATCATGTACTGCCCCTTGGCACCCTCCTTGGTTTGCCAGCAAATATGCAGCACGCCGCAAAGCTCGACATGGCCAAAGGATCGGATACGATTCTTGGATGCAGCATCTAGTTTTTGTTCGGGGAAGGCCAGCCGATCTTGGAGAATCCACGTCTTTTCCAGGGTGGACTTCATCCGAGTGTCGTTGGTTGCCCGGTTGATCTCCGCCGTCGCCTCTCGCAACCGGAGGAGGGCACTCTCCACCTCCATGTGGGAGTTGGGGCAGTCTGCGACGGGCGTGTATTTCAGGAGCTCAGCAAACAAAAGCGGATACTTGCAGATGCGCTGAATCGGCTGGTTGCGTGTCAGCGTGTTACACAAATCCAAGACTCTTGGTGTTTACCTTCACGAGGAGGTCTCCGATAGTCAATGACTTCTTTGATTGATCGGCATGGGAGTTTGCAGAACCTAATGAAGAAGCCAGCGCCTCGATACCCCTTTGGTAATTATCCCATTGGGGCATGGTGCGGTGGGCTGAGGCGACATCCTTGATCATCAGCTCATACTTGGCTCCGTACTCTTCATAAACGAAGAACCGGTTCATCTTGTGTATTTTGTTAGCCACGGACGTTTGCAGTAACCTAGATCGGCTGGGAGCCTACCTTTCTGCTAAAGACTTTGGCGACGGCGCCAGCTATCTGTGCTTCTGACATCATCCCAGGAGCATCCTGCAGCCAGCTTATGGCCCTGTCGTCTTCTGGCACAGAATCGAGACTCCTTAGCCGGTGGTGACCACGGGTAGGGACTTTGGTAGTTGTAGCAGGGACGTCTAGTTGCGAATACTCAGAGTCTGGGACAACTCTGTGCAGTTCCCCCAAGAGCTCTTCGTGGAGTTCAACGATGTCGGTAAGATTTCGATTGATCGAAGACCTCAAGCCCATTGGCAATGTTGGGAGGGACGCAAGAATCGTAATGTATACCTGTGACGATCAGCACTGTAGCTCACTATCTTTGCCTGGAGACTTACATTCATGAGGAAGCGGATATCCCCAATGTAGCTTTCCTCTGTTTGAATGAGCTCCTCCAAGATGCGCCGGCGTTGTAAAGCACGCTCCGTTGCCATCGGGTCAGCCCTTACAGGCCACTCCACGTGGCAACTGTCCTCTGAACACCTCGCTGCGGTAAAGGATGCTCTACTGCTGCGATCGGTTCTGGACTGGGCAAAGGAACGGCGAGTGTATCCCCGAGGACGAGACATAACGCTGCCGCTCGCAAGACTGACACTAGCACTCCTCACTGCCGCAACAAAACCAAAAGATGAGCCTGATGATGACCTCCTGTGTCGGGTCCTCCGGGAGAGAGCTGACCTATCAGCCGGGTCGAGGAGTTTCCAGGGTAATGTGCCATCAGCGTTCATAGCTTTGGGGCGTTGCCTGGCTCGTCGATGCAGGTTCCTCATCCATTTGTGAAAAGGTCCGTGGTGTTTACCTGGCGCGTCTGACTCTGACAGCTCCTGAACGTCCTCGTCGCTGTCGTCCATTGAGATGCGAGGAAAAGGGGTAGTGTTGCCAGAGGAGTTGTTGCTATCGTGCTCGAGCCCAAAAGCAGCCATGCTACTCAGGGTGTCCCAGACTTCGACGCCGTCAATATGTAGGCCATCAAGTTCAGATGAAAGGTCGACATCTTCGAGTTGGTCGTCCGTGGTGGATGGGTTTTGCCGGGGCGTTGGCGACGGAGTATTGGATGTGGCGGGACATGTCTTACGGGTGATTCGGACGGAACCTGAGCGGGAACTTGTTCCAATAGATGTAGAGTCTGGTGGCGATGGCGATGCCATTTTGAGGTCCAAGAAAGAGAATGGTAAGACTGGGTTCCAAGACACCAAAAAAGAGAAGCAAAAAGCAAGCCCAAGAGGATTCAAAACATGATGTACGTGAGCAACACCAGGAGATGAATGATGCAAAATTGGTAGGACTGCGAGCTACGGGAGAGGTTTTTTTTTTTGGAGGGTTGAAGAAGCCAACGAGGATGATGTCGCGGCTTGGAGTTCCTGACTCAAGGAGACGGGACGAAGTCTTGTGGGGGTTGACTAGAGCGAAGGAGGGAAGGGAGGAGTTGGAGAAAGAGCAGGAGGTGGGATGGCTCTTTCAACACGGCAGAGGAGGAAGTCTGGAGGCTAAAACAGACAATGGAATTGAGCAGTGGAAAGTCCTGGCCGAAACCACGTAGTTGGAACTTGGCCGGGACTGCGTATCGCGCGCACTTGCTTCGCCGGCTTCGAGTCCTGACGACGATCAAGCTGCATAGCTCTCACAGGTTGGCTGCTACGAGAAAGCGCGGCGTGATACGGACCTGCAGTGGAAAGTCGCACCCGGCGAGTCTACCAACGAACCGGACGGGAGGAATGCAGCTGCGGCATGCAGCGGACGAGAAAATGCAGAGCTAGTGTGAGACTCGTTGTCGGGTCAAGATCCGTGGATCTTGCGTCGACGACGCGAATTGGACGGCGGCGTTGCACCAACGTCCAGCCGGAACATGCATATGATGCTGATGCTGTCCTCTGCTCCGGACGTGACGATTGGGACTGATTGAAGGTCGATGCAGGTTTCTGAAGATGGCGTCCTTCATACATGGCCAGCTCAACATGGCGGTGACGGGCCGCCTTCTATCAGCGCCATGTCTCGACGAGCGGCGTAGCGAGCGGGAGACAAAGGACGCTCTGTCTACCGGTCTCTTTGGCGTGTACCGGTCATCAAGATTTGCCATCCGTCCGCCCCCTGCCCAACCATTGGCTTCCGGTGGCTTTGCCCAGCATCGCGCGCCGAGGAATACAGCAAGACATGGAAAAGTTTTGAGACCTCAGCGACTTTGAAGTGGGTATGAAGACGTTAATCGCCGCCGATGGCCCACGTCTTCGTCCTACCTTACGCAAGACATGAGCCCACGATGCCATGCATGCGTTGCATTGCCGTTCGCCGCATGTTCGGCTTCGTTTAAAACCTGACTCGGTCTCGGCGATGGATCTGGTGGTTCCGGAGCGGCCTAGTCCCAGTCCAGGAAAGATGGGGCCCGCGGGCCTTGGTTCGGATCGGGAATGGGCAGTCGTTTCGTTTCTGAAGTGTCCTTTTCCCGCTTGCCCAGCTTCATTATGTAAGCAGTACTATCACAGCTCGCTTACTTAAGTAAGGCATCTGTATGGATCGATAAGGCGGCACCTGGATACATCATACCTCACCAATTTGGTAGGCACTCATGTCGGGTAGGTACGATAAAGACAGGGCCAACACTTTGCCGAAGTAAGCTTACTAATTAACGAAACGAAGGCACCCACTCCCAGGCCGTAAATCCGACACCTGAGTGCTGCACACTGCGAGGCTGCCACCGGGTGTCTTCCAGGTGCTCAGATTCAGCAGTTGCAAAACTCAGTGTTTGATGATGACCTGTCCCTTTTGCTGCTCTGCCCTACGCGCTCCCCGCCCTGGCTGGAGTTGCCGTCTGCAGCATGCTGCGTGAGACCTTGATTGGCTCTTGCCCCACGTTTTCTAGCCTCATCGTCGCAGTGGCTAGTCCCCGATCCGGACAGGGAAACACAGGGGAAAAGCTGGGACCTTGGGACCTTGGGACCTCTGTAGCAGGGGGAGCCCCCCACCGAGCCTAGCCGGAGACGGACTAGCTCGGGATCTTTCCTCGACGGCAAAAAAAGTAGAGTTGCAGAAGGGTAGCCTGGCACCGGCCACTGAACGAACACGTAGAGCGTATTGGAAACTGGCTGTTCGGCGACGATTTCAGCTTCCTGCCCCACCGCCAGTGCAATAAGATATGCTGGCTGTCTGATCTCTACTTTTTCCAGCACCTTCTCTCCTTCATATCTTCGACTCCTAAACCTCTTGTTCGGTACAGGTTTGGAGTTTCTTTCTCTCTTCCTCCCTTGTTGAAGAGCTACCGTTCTCGTTCCCATCAACACGCCGGATCTCGATATCGATCACCGTTGAAGCTCGGCTAGCTGTTGCCGCTTCTCGATAAGCCACGTTCCGCGCTCGGCGCATCTTTCGCGATGGAGAGCGCTTTCGCCTCACCCACCGACAAGGTCCTCTCTACCCTGGGAGTGAACCCCAATACCGGTCTCACTGATGAGCAAGTCATTGCTTCAAGAACCAAGCACGGCAGAAATGGTGAGTTGCTTTGCGACACGAAACTCGAAACCCACGATAGCTCCGTGCTAACGGTCTGTCCGCAGTCATTCCCGAAGACCCGCCCACTCCCATCTGGGAGCTCATCCTGGAGCAGTTCAAGGACCAACTCGTGATAATTCTTCTCGGCTCAGCCGCCGTCTCGTTTGTTCTCGCCCTGTTCGACCAGGAGGAAGGCTGGAGCGCCTTCGTTGACCCAGCAGTGGTACGTAATCCCAGATGCATATACCCACAATACCAAGACTTTCTCGGGCTAACAGTGCCGGTATTCCAGATTCTGACCATTCTCATCCTCAACGCCGTCGTTGGTGTCTCACAAGAGAGCAGCGCCGAGAAAGCCATCGCCGCCCTCCAGGAGTACTCCGCCAACGAGGCCAACGTCATCCGCAATGGCCATGTCTCCCGCGTCAAGGCCGAGGACCTCGTCCCCGGTGATATCGTGTCCGTCCACATTGGTGATCGCATCCCTGCCGACTGCAGACTTGTCGCCATCGAGAGCAACAGCTTCGCCGTCGACCAAGCCATCTTGACCGGAGAGAGTGAGAGTGTTGGCAAGGACCACACCTTCGTCGTCAAGGATGACAGGGCCGTCTTGCAGGACCAGATCAACATGTTGTTCTCTGGAACGACTGTTGTTACTGGTCGTGCTAAGGCTGTCGTTGTCTTGACCGGATCTCAGACGGCCATCGGTGACATTCACGAGAGCATCACTGCTCAGATCTCCGAGCCGACCCCCCTCAAGCAGAAGCTTAACGACTTCGGCGACAGCCTCGCCAAGGTCATTACGGTCATTTGCATTCTGGTTTGGCTCATCAACATCCCCCACTTCAGCGACCCCAGTCACGGAAGCTTCACCAAGGGTGCCATCTACTACCTCAAGATCGCTGTTTCTCTTGGCGTTGCCGCTATCCCCGAAGGTCTCGCTGTCGTTATCACCACCTGTTTGGCTCTGGGCACGCGCAAGATGGCTGCAAAGAACGCCGTTGTCAGAAGTCTGCCGTCGGTTGAGACACTGGGAAGCTGCAGCGTTATCTGCTCCGACAAGACCGGTACTCTGACCACCAACCAGATGAGTGTGAGCAAGATCGTCTACCTCAACGAGACTGGCAGTGACTTGGTCGAGCTTGACGTTGAGGGCACCACATTTGCCCCCAAGGGTTCCATCTCTTTCAATGGCGAGAAGGTCTCTGATCTTACCCGCTCGTCTGCTACCATTCGCCAGATGACTGAGGTTGCGGCTGTCTGCAACGACTCCAAGCTCGCGTACGACGCTCGAAGTGCTGCCTACTCCAACGTCGGCGAGCCTACCGAGGGTGCTCTGAGAGTTTTGGTTGAGAAGATTGGTCCCTGCGCCCCGTCCAACAGCAATCCTGAGGACTGCATTCACTACGCCAGCTCCAAGTACGAGAATGATCTCCCCCGCCTTGCTACTTACGAGTTCTCGAGAGACCGCAAGAGCATGTCCGTTCTGGTTCAAAATGGCCAAGAGAAGAAGCTTCTTGTCAAGGGCGCTCCTGAGTCTATCATTGAACGGTGCACTCACGCTCTGGTTGGCGCCAACGGAAAGCGCCAGCCCCTCGACCGCAAGCTCTCTGATCTGATCTCCAAGGAGGTTGTCGACTACGGCAACCGTGGCCTCCGTGTCATTGCTCTCGCCAGTGTCGACAACGTTGGCAACAACCCCCTGTTGAAGTCAGCAAAGTCTACCGCGCAATACGCACAGCTCGAGCAGAACCTTACTTTCCTTGGTCTCGTTGGCATGCTTGACCCCCCTCGCCCCGAAGTCGCCGCCTCTATCCGCCAGTGCAAGGCCGCTGGTATTCGTGTTATTGTCATCACCGGAGATAACCGCAACACTGCGGAGAGCATCTGCAGACAGATTGGTGTCTTCAGCGAGTATGAGGACCTCAAGGGCAAGAGTTTTACCGGCAGAGAATTTGAGAACTTGAGTGAGAGCGAAGCTGCCGAGGCTGCTCGCACTGCTTCCCTGTTCTCTCGCGTTGAGCCTAGCCACAAGTCGAAGCTTGTTGACCTGCTCCAGCAGCAGGGTGAGGTCGTTGCCATGACTGGTGACGGTGTCAACGATGCCCCCGCTCTCAAGAAGGCTGATATCGGTGTTGCAATGGGTTCCGGTACTGATGTTTCCAAGCTTGCCGCCGACATGGTCCTCGCCGATGACAACTTCGCCACCATTGAGAGCGCCATTGAGGAGGGCCGTTCCATCTACAACAACACCCAGCAGTTCATTCGTTACCTCATCTCATCCAACATTGGCGAGGTCGTTTCCATCTTTTTGACTGCCGCTCTTGGCATGCCCGAGGCTTTGATTCCTGTTCAGCTTCTCTGGGTCAACCTGGTCACCGACGGACTTCCCGCTACCGCTTTGTCGTTCAACCCTCCTGACCATGATATCATGAGACGTCAGCCGAGAAAGCGCGACGAGCCTCTCATCGGCGGCTGGCTGTTCTTCCGCTACCTGGTCATTGGCACTTACGTCGGTGTTGCGACTGTGGCCGGCTACGCTTGGTGGTTCATGTACAACCCTGAGGGCCCCCAGATCAACTTCTCGCACCTTTCTCACTTCCACCGCTGCTCCAGCGACTTCCCCGAGATTGGCTGCGAGATGTTCGCCAACAATGCCGCTAAGTCTGCCTCGACGGTTTCGCTGTCAATTCTCGTCGTCATTGAGATGTTCAACGCCATGAACGCTCTCTCGTCCAGCGAGTCTCTCTTGTCTCTGCCTCTCTGGGCCAACATGAAGCTCGTCTACGCCATCACCCTCTCGATGGCTCTCCACTTCGCCCTGCTGTACACCCCCTTCCTCCAGGGCCTGTTCTCCATTCTGCCCCTGAACTGGAACGAGTGGAAGGCGGTCTTGTACATCAGCGCCCCCGTCATGTAAGTTGTCTCTCAACCCGATTGCCGATAATTTTACTAATTTCTCCCTAGTCTTATTGATGAGGGTCTTAAGGCTGTTGAGAGATCGTTCTTCAGTCAGAAGAAGGCGATCGCATCCTCCAAGGCAAAGAAGGAGGCTTAGATGGATAGAGATCAGCTCAAGCTAGATCATAGACCACTTGTACCATAGCAAAGCTGGCATATCTTACACACAGTGTACATAAGACGACGCCATAGCACCACACTTAGGCTAGAAGCCCCAAAAGAAAGTGATTGTAAAACAAGGTCATTCGTCTAGTTCATGTAGGCCTCGTAGGCCGTCATAGTGGATTGTATCCATCTATTGGTACAGCTAGAAACCGTCTATTTGCAGCGGTCCTATTGAGCACGTTCTTCCCATAACTTCTCACCGTCGTTAAATTAGTCTTGTCTGCCCTTGAGCAGCCTCTTGGTGACCTTGTCCTTCTCAATAATGTACACGTGCGCGCCCCAACCGGACAGGGCATCTCTGTCAACAGCGTTCAGGAGAGACTGGGAGATCGTTTCGAAAAGCTCCTCCGGGCCCTGTTGGAAATGCTGTCAGGACTTGTTGTAATATTCGGGAAATTTGCAAACGCAAGATAAGCACGTACCAGATCCGGCTCCCATAAGCTCTCGCACATGCCGAAGAGCTGTTCGGAGGCGGTACCAGAGACGATGAAGTCCTTGGCGAAGTCGATGCAGCCAATGCTGTCGAAACCGCAGATGAAGGGCTTACCCGTCTTGGGATCGAGACCGGCAACGACGGGGGAGACGAAGTAGGGACCGAAACGGCGCTCGTAGAGGGAGCTGCTGACGAGGTTGGCGAAGGTGGTAGGGGCGATGTTGCGCTCCTCGCGGAGGCGGTACATGTTGACCTTGTAGCGGAAGAGGTCGCCCACGGTGGTGACGTCGGTTGCGAGGCCGGTGAGGCCCAGGAAGACATCGCCGTACTGGAAGATCTTGGGGAAGTTGTTGGAGACGGTCAGGGCCTGGAGACCGAGACGGAGATCGCAGGCTATTGCGACGCAGTCCTTGCCGACCATTGCGACGCAGGCACCGCCATCTGTGAAGTGTACATGTTAGCAAGGCGGCTTCATTGCAAATCGGGGCTCTATCGGGTTGAGGGGGACGAACTGATGGAGAAGGGAGAGCTCTGGGAGGAGAAGTTAGCTTGGGTCCTGCACCTCGAGGCTGAGGAGGGGGAGTGACGAGCATACCATCTTGGCTCCTGGAGCGAGGGGCCGCTGGGGATTGGGAAGCTTGTGTGTTGAGTCGAAGCGGAGGGGCCGTCGAGGATCAGGTCGTGATGTATCGCGGGGTTGGCTGTGGATAGCCTTGGTGTTGCGTCGAAGGTGGTCGTGATGGATGGGCAGGTGGGAGCTGCAATTGGAGGTTGACGGGATCGGAATGCTGAGGTACACCTGCTGCTGGCTGCTCTGCTACTACTGCAGGGCAAGGCAAACACGCATGGCGCGGCCGAAGCGGTCGGAAAATCCACGTACAGCGGGCTGAAGCTAGCTGATTGGCCCGAGCTTGCTGCCAGGCTGGGCAGCTCTCAGTGAGTTCTCAGCGATGATGCACGTCCCCGGTTGCCTCTGCTGACTACCTCCCGTCTGCCTGCCTGTTCACGTATTCCGCCTTCCCTAGGTACATTGAGGAGCCGGTACCTAGACTCTGCTTAGGATTTGAATGCAAACCGAAGTCTTCGATTGATCCGATTTCTTACCTTTGAATACCGCCTTTTGGGCCTTGGAGAAAACAACATCGCTGCCAAGCGCCTTTTCACTTTCCTCATTGTTCCGCCGACTTCCATCACTAATACAAGCCGCGAGAGCTTGACGCAACACTGCTGTTGCCCCCCGCCGAGCATTCAACCCCGCCAACGACACTTTGATCCTGATACAACAACTGAAGGCCAACTTCTTAACTTACCTTGCGACAGCCAACTTCTTTCCCGCTGTCGGATACCATCTTGCAAGAACAAATCACCAGCTCCATATTACCACAATGTCTTCGCATGTGGTGGTAATCGGCTCGGACCTGCGGAGAGCCACCGTCAAGGTTAGCCCAGGCACCTACATGACAGATGTCCTGCAAGAGGCTTGCAAGAAGCTCAACTTGTCGAGCGACAAGTACCTCCTAAAGTATGTTACAAGCCCGAAGAGAGGTGGTCGTTGCCGGTTTACTAACTCGTGGCAGACATAAGCAAAAGAACGTCGATCTGTCCATCGTCTGGAGAGTAAGCGGTCTCAGCCCCGGCGCCAAGCTCGAGCTCGTCCAGAAGTCGAATACTCCCTCCGCCGTCTCGGTCGCACTCCAACTGCCGATGCCCGAAGCGAATACAGCGCCAAACGGCCGACTGATTGAGAAACTCCCGAGCGACTTCACGATATGGAAAGTTCTGCGCCAGTTCGAGAGCGGTGTTAGCCAAGGCAAGAACCTCAACATCACCGCGCGTGGCGTCGCGCAGACAACAACCGGAGGGGCAACTGGTAGCGGGCAGATGTACTACGAGACTCCAGTGCTCAACATCATGGGCCGAGAGTTGGCCACATTCGTGGATTTCCAGAAGACTCTGTCGCAACTTGGATACAACTCAGGCAGTGTCCTGATCAGGCTGTCCTTCCGAAAGACGGAGCAGACTTTGTTTGACGCCATGGAGCAGATCAGTCAGTTCTTCGCTGAGGTTGAGGCCGAGGCGAAGAACAATAGTCAGGTCAAGGCTGTAGCCCCTGAGCCCGCGACGCAACCGGCGCCGACTGAGCAAGCCGCCCAGACTGCAACCGAGGAGGCGCCCACATCGATGCAGGTTACGGAGGACTCGCAAAACCAACAAACAAACGAAGCGCCGCTCCAGGAGGTGGAAGACCAGGCCGCCGCAGAGCCTGAGGCAATGGACGTGGACCCAGCCGAGCCTATCGATCCCTTGCAACCCGTCAGTGTTTTCCGGGCACCGAGCGGCACAACACCAGCAGCTGCTCTTGCGGATGTTTCAGAAACCGACTATACGCCGACAATTGCACATGCCCAACTGCACCAGGCTCGACTTCAGCAAAGCTCTCAGAACAAGAGGCTCCTATCAGACAGAGAATTGGAGGCACAGGCTCAGGCAGAGGAGACGAAGCTAGCGTCCGTTTCGAAAGTAGTTGTGAAGGTCAGATTTCCGGACAATACCTCTGCTCAGTGGGAGTTCGGCCACGAAGCTACCGGCGCCACGCTTTACCAAGGAGTGAGGCAAGCAATGGCGCACAATGGTCAAGCTTTTAGGTTGGTGATTCCTGGCAGCAAAATTGTCATCAAGGACGAGAACACGCCAAAGAACCGGCTCATCCATGACTACAAGCTCACGCGTAGTGTTCTTCTGAGCTTGGTTTGGGATGATAGCGTGCCGGCGGATATCCGCAAGAAGCCTTTCCTGAAGGGCGACATTGCGAAGAGGGCCAAAGACATTACAGTACCAGACGTGCCCACGTACGTAGATGAGAAAGACGACAGTCAAAAGGCGGTCGCAGTGGCGAAGCCTGAGAAGAGCGAGGGAGGTGAGGGTGGTGTGGCCAAGAAGCTACCCAAGTGGCTCAAACTCCCTGGAAAGAAGTAGACGGCGCAGTTTTCCCTTTCAATGTATAGCATCTAGCGCTGCTCTATGCGAACGGTGGACGGTATCCATGGGCGGAGTTTAAGGCTTAGAGGGATGGGACCAGACTCTCCGCATGTCTTGAGCATGTAGAGAGGCAATCATATTATACAAGTCACATTGCACAAGAGAGACCAAGTTCATGAAGTAGCAGATCGAGGCAGCAACGGGCTTGCTTGAAATTTTGGTATTTGTCGTGAAGCTGCAATGCTATCCCACGATGCAAATGCAGCAGCCTTCATCAGAAACCGTGAGGAAGCTTTCCCGGGAAAGAGACCACTTTTGTGACCACACGCCTTATACCCATTTGATACTTTTGTTGCCCAAAACCGACCCCGATAAAAACTTTGCCGTAGTGCAGCACAATAAACCCGATTTTGATTTGATTTGTTCCGTTTAGTGACCGACACGGCGGGACTCGGCGATGACGCGGGTCATCTCCTCGACCTTTCTCTTGGCACGGCCGAAGGTACCGAGCCTCTTCTTGGCGAGCTTACGGGCACGCTTGTCCTTGGAGTTGCGGAGGAGTTCGATGACACGGCGCTCGTAGGGAGCAAGGCTGGAGAGGGGGGTGGCGGTTAGTAACTGTGCCGCATGATATTGGCAGACTTTCGCCCGCCAACTGAGAAGATAGAGAGTGTGGTGAACTTACCCGGCAACCTCCTTGACGACGTCACGGACGAAAGAGGCGCTGCTGAGGTGGCCCTTGGTGCGGGAGACACGGGGCTTGACGACGCGAGCGGTGGTCTATATTGGGGGAAAAATCACAACCGGTCAGCGTCCATCTTCTGCAGTAAAAGCGAGGGTGCTCGCTCCCCTCGTGGAAGAGAGGGTATGATGTGCAGAGATCCTCCACGAGGTGAGACGAAGCGGTGTCATGTATCCTTTAGAGAATTGTTCTCTTCCTCCTCTGTTCTCTTGATCGATTGTCACTCCTTGTCCTCATGAGAATTCCCCTCCCCTTTCGGAGACGAGTTCTTCTTCAAGTTCTTCGGAAGTCGATCGATCGAGAGAAAATCAGGGGATGCGAAAATCCTCTTCAGGTCGGGATTGCGAGGCGACGTACGTGACCGTGGTTCAGGCCAGTGGCCAGACCAGTGCGGGCGGGGGCTTCCTTGGCCATCTTGATGCTGCTGATGGACGGTTGGGGGGTTGTCGGGTTAGTATTGTCGTGGTGGTCAAAAGATCAAAAGACGTCCCTCAGAAAAAAAAGTTCGGGGTGGAATCGAAATTTCGCGAGTGGGTTTGTGCGGTCACGTGCTTGGGGTTAGCGAGATCTGGCTGGCTGGCCGGGGGGTCTGAGTGTTCAGTGTAGCGCTGGCTGGCTTGCTATCCCCGATGATCTTTAATTGGTCCGTTGGCTATCAAGATGCAAGTGAGCATGCTTAACAGATCTAGCTGGCTGATACGTCTGCGTATGTTAAGGAGTTTTGCTAGCCGGGCAGTGTCAGTTGGCTATCCGGGCAGTGTCTACCACATAAGTAGTATATCTATACTAAAGTGAATACGTTTATACTCACTTTTATCGTCGCTATCGTCGTCGTCGTCGTCGTCGTCGTCTATATTCGTCATTATTATCGTCCTCTACTACTATCGTCCTCGTTGAAGTATTATACTACGATTTATTCATAGGGGACACTGCCCGGCTAGCAGACCTCATGTTAAGACCTGGTTCTAGACGGTCTCGCGGCGCTGTTGTCGCTTCTTCTCACCGACTTTCGACATTGACCAACATCTTCCGGGAGACAAATTTAGATGTAGAACAACGTAAGGAAACCAAATGTTTGATTGGCACGGCGCCAACACGCGGCTCCTTGCACGGCAGAGGCCTTGCCGATTCGGGAATCACGTACGTGGGAAGAAGCAACCATGCTGAATTGGCAGTGAGTTTTCTTGCGGAGGCTCTTACGCTCGAGAGCAGATACGAGCTGCATGCAGTGAATCGTCGCCGTCAGTCGAGGCACAGCTTTCAATAGATTTGTATCTATGTATCTTACTTCGTGGACATCCCAGCCTCCAGCCTCTCAGCTTCCACCCTCCAGCCCCCTGAGCACCGCCTCCCATCGATGCCGTCCGAACCATAAATGGCGGAGGGTAAATCTGCCCATTGAGCCAGGATTTGGCCTTTACCTAAAAGGGGGGCCGAATGGGATCAACATCAGCAAGGACGTTGGAAGGTCCAGCTTGTAAGGATGCCATGCTGGGAAACATGAAACACCCAGCGGCCAATCAAGGCTGAGCGGCTCCCCTGAATTAAGTGCTAAACGACCAACGGACGCAACGCTGAGCTTGCGGCGTGTAATGCCAGCGAGCATCAACCTCCTCTCCCTCCTCGCCCTGTGCTCCATCTTTAATGACGGCAGTGCTTGCTGTTTCCCCTAAACTGGAGTCACTACTCGCCCAACCCCTCAACTCAGCCATTCCCGTTGGCACGGCCGGACCGGATGATTGCATCAGGATCTGCAGAGAGCTTGCGCGCTCTGGAGAAGTTGAGCCATGCTCATCCCTCCCGGGCCCCTGAAGAAGTCTGCAAGGCACGCAGCAACGCTAGGGCGGCGGGAGGGAGATCTTTCTGGGTCTGATCCTGCAAGTAACCACTTCGTATTTAAACGTGAAGCTAGCAACGTTGGAAGGAACTGACCGCGAGGATCTGCCTTGGGATTTGTTTATAGACCACCCTGTTTGCTGCCTTTACCAGCTTCATCGTTCATCCAAACTTTCCGTCTCTTCTATCCTCAGCTTAACGTCCTTCATTTGAGGTTCACATCTCCATCTTTAAAACCCCAGCTAGATACTATACACATAACCAAAGTCATCATGAAGCTGTCCCTCCTTTTCGCCGCCGTCCCTATGGCCCAGGCCATGGTCTCCTACATGGCAGCGGTCCCGGACTCCGTCATGGCCATGGCGGACGCAGGCAACTGCAACCTGCCGGACGATTTCCAGATCCAGAACTTTGCTGCTCAGTCTGCGGACGGTCAGACGGCCGATTCGCTGGACTTCACCTTTAACGACGACAGCACCACCCTCAACACGCCATGCCACCTCAACGCCTCTTCTGTGCCGGTATCAGGCGACGGTCGCACGCCTAGATATAGCTGCGAGAATTCGATGGTGCAATTTATCTGGCAAAACAACACAATCACCGTGATCGAGAAGGTTTGCCCAGGTGATGATGGGTGAGTGACTTGATGAAGACCTATCTGGCAGCTCTTGCGCAACAACTAACGCCGCCTACAGCGCCGCCGATTACGAGGCATCCGGAACGGCATCCGTTCCTCTTGTATGCAACGGCACTGCCAGCGGAGTATCTGCGCGATCGCACAGGCGGACCAGGAGAGCCGTTGCATGCACGTCCAACTCGGACGACATCCGGGCGAAATTCTTCAGCATCCAGCCCGTACCCAGCAGTTAAGAAGGGTCACGTTGAGATGAACATTAAAAAAAAAAGCAAACAGCCAGAAGGGGAACGATGAAACAGACGCTGAGGCCTGGTGATCGAACCTTGGCACGAGATTTGACGTATGAACCTAAAAGGAGCAGGGACGGCCAACATCCTCTCCCCCCCGAATCACGAGGAGACAAGAAGAAGAA
Source organism: Colletotrichum camelliae (assembly GCA_018853505.1). Lineage (NCBI taxonomy): Eukaryota > Fungi > Ascomycota > Sordariomycetes > Glomerellales > Glomerellaceae > Colletotrichum > Colletotrichum camelliae. The sequence goes on from JAELVL010000001.1 coordinate 4,230,941, forward strand.
CTTGTCCGACGACACCATTGTACTTGACGAAAATAGAATAATCAATAGACTTCCCGCCCACATGAGCATCTACCTAACATTCGCATGAGACTGCTGAAATGAACTTCCCCAACGAGTTGCGCAGGTGGGCTTTTGGAGGGGGAAAGCATTGCCATGCCGGCTAGATGCGTCTGACAGCACACTTTCGCGGGGCAAAGCAGCCCAACCCCAGGCTTTTCCCCAGCGGGCTTCCAGGGACGGACGCACTGTGGACCAACCACAAGTCGGCAATCGTCGCTTTGCCGCGCCTCCGCATTCCCACTCAACGGGAAGCTGTCTCGTCCTTTTTTCTGCATGGCCGTATGACCTCACCACGCTCACCTCACGAGATCAGTCTGAGACGTCGGTATCCTGTCCTGCTGTGTCGTCGCGGATCCTCCCTCCACGACGCAATTTCCCCTTTCAAGTAGGACGCTCACAAGGTGCAGTCGCCATCATGTGTGCTTGGAAGGTCAGGTATTGACGGGTTCTGCTCGACCGTTCTAACGTGGTCATCGTCGCTTCGGTTGCCCACCTGCTCTGTTAACCCCATTTCTACCTATTGCTGAGCTGCGTTTTATAATTATCTACGCCCATTCCCCGACACCGTTGCATCGAGTGGCAGATGCCCCTGTGCAATGTCTCGCGGCCCCGATCATCAACCACAGCCTGCATTTCATAAAGACACCTGAAAGACATCACAGATCGGTATCGCGACCCTCACGATGCAACGACTGCTCCAGCTCGCGCCGTTGATCGGCTTTCTGGCCACCGCCACGCCCACCGAATCCTCGCAACAGCACCCCATACTCGGGTCCGAATCCGTCACCGCGAATACTCCCCCAACAATATCCGTCGACCTCTTCCGCTCCCTCGAACGCACCTCCCGCATCGTCGACATAACCTACTGCGTCGGCACCTCGGGCATCTCCCAACCCTTCTCCTGCGTCTCGCGCTGCAACGAATTCCCCTCCTTCAACCTCATCACGACATGGAATACGGGCGTCCTGCTCAGCGACAGCTGCGGCTACATCGCCGTCGACCACGGCGTGCGCCGCCCGGGCGATGAGGACCGCTTCGAGGGCGAGGTCGGCGACAAGGCCATCATCGTCGCGTTCCGCGGGACGTACAGCATCACCAACACCGTCGTGGACCTGAGCACCATCCCGCAGGAGTATGTCCCGTACCCGTCGCCAGACGACGGCGACGAGGAGCCGCCGCGCGAGCACCGCTGCGAGGACTGCACCGTGCACATGGGGTTCCTGGCGTCGTGGCGCCAGGCGAGGAAGCTCGTGCTGCCGGAGCTGAAGAGGCTGAGGGAGGAGTACCCCGATTATCCCGTTCACTTGGTCGGGCACAGTCTCGGCGGCGCGGTGGCGATGCTCGCGTCGTTGGAGATCAAGGTGTCTCTCGGCTGGGATGATGTCATCGTCACGACGTTTGGGGAACCCAAGGTTGGCAATCAGGGACTCTGCGATTACGTTGACACCGTCTTCGGGCTGGACAAGGAGGCTGGGGAGGAGCGGAACGCGATGAACAGGACCTACCGCCGCGTGACGCACGCTGGTGACCCCGTGCCGTTGCTGCCGTTGACCGAGTGGGGATACAAGCCGCACGCCGGCGAGTTCTACATTGCAAAGTCGGAGCTGTCGCCGTCAATAGAGGACGTCTTGGTCTGCCGCGGCGACAGCGACTCGAGGTGCATCACGAAGGGCGACGGCGGACTATTCGAATCCACAGCGCGAGATCTAATCGGGGAGGCGGATATGGGTAAGGAAGACGGGGAGGCCGAGGCGGAGAGGTCATTGAGGAAGAGACTCCCGGGCTTCCCGACGCGGCTCAAGCTCTGGCAGCTGTTTCTTCGCTCACAGGGATTACTTCTGGCGGCTCGGGCTATGCGTCCCCGGCGGGGATCCGGCTAACTGGGGGGCGGGACAAGTACGGCGGCGGACACGGCGGCGTAGCGTCGGATGAGCTTTAGTCGCGGGAGGCGGTTCTTTGGCGCAGACATGGTTTTCTCTGGCTTGCACTGTTCAGCGGCGCTTGTAACTCGATACTGTATGGGCAACTGTATGATTGGCTGTAACGGAACGATGGAAAAAAAAGCAATCAGGCGCCTGGTTGGGCCGACGGGCGTTTTTCTTTCCTCTTGTCCTCAGATACCTAGGATTCGTAGCATTGAGGTTGTAACAAAACACGATCAAATTCTCTCAGCAGTCCTTTTTGGCGTAGTTCAGGGCTTGAATCGCGGAAAAACCCAGGCGGCCCAAGTGTTGAGGTCTCCGCCGGGAATGCGAATCAGCAGCTGGAAGGGGAAAGGACGGCATCCGGTGGGCTCATTACTCAGTCAAGGTAGTAAGAGGGCGCATTTCGCCACTTGGGCACGAAGTCATCGTCGACGGAGTTCTAGAAGCAGGAGCCTGACGAGATGCAAGGTCTAGGCCGTTGGGAGGCCACGCTATTTTTGCGTCCACGATACGAGAAAAAAAAAGAAAAAAAGGAACTGGACCGGTTTTTCTTCTCAAGGGCTTCCGGCAGTCATATCTCTCCACAGGTTCTAGAGAAAGCTGAACTGCAGTTCCTCTCCGGCGTCGAAGTGGGGGTTGGCCGAGACACGCACGACACGGGTTCAACGCAAGAAGCTGTGGCCACGCGAGAGGAGTACCACCACCTCGTCAGCAGCAGTAGCAGTACAGTGTAGCAGCAGCAGCAATATGCGGGCGCGCCGGGAACAACAGGCCGGGTGGGTACGAACGGCTCCTTCACGTCGAATTCCTCGCGGACTTTTCGGTTTCTACAGACTGCGCGCGGTCCTCGGTACCGTGGACGGAGACTTTTTATTTTGGTGCTTCCCCCCCTCCCCCTCCTTTCCAGTGATCATACCTTAGGTCCGCTGGGCCGCTGGAAAGCAACGTCAAGCTTGGGGCTTGTTCGCATGAATCTTTGGACCTATGGCCCAGGTCAAGGGTTCACGCCACTTGAAGAAAGACGGGATGCCGGGGTAGCGAAGCAAGATGGGAGGGGTAACTCAAAGCTGCACCCCCGTCCTCCTCTTCCCCCGTGTAAAGCAAGGCGAGGTGGGAAAAAAAGGGTAGGGCTTGGAGAAGGAGCCTGGCACTGCCAACGCACACAGGTGTCTGTTGGGTTGCGGCGGTCGGGATCGCGGAAGATTTTCTGGTTTGGCGCTGCGACTTCAACAAGGCCTGGGAGGATGCCACGCGATAAGGCGACCCTTGGGACCTGTCGGGCGGTTGCGAGTCGCTTGTTCGACCCGAATGCATGGTGGGGGAGGGGGGATCCTGCCTATGGGCTGTGCTGTGAGTCACTGATGTGTGTGTGCTGTGATGACCGGCAACGACGTTGGAGGGTGGGAGGGACGACAGAAAGAAAAATTGGGATGAAAAGGGGTGGGATGGGCCAAGAGATCAGAGATCAGAGGTTTAAAGTGTGTGAGATCAACAGAGCTCCCGGTCTGGGCCGGCCAGACAGATGTCTAATCGATTGCTTGTCGCCGTCTCGTCGCTGCCGGGTTGGGGTTCGACGTTTGAAGCAGAGATGACATCTCAATCTTTGACGTTTCACTCAACGGGATGCTTGTGAGGGGGGAAGAGAGAGAGCGCCGGGATGACGGGTGCGTTGATCGTATGGATGGCATCACGGCATCTCCACCACCCCCAGGCTTGAAACCGGTTTCTTTGGGGTCAAGATCGAAAGCACGACAGCAGATTTGATGAACGATCGGGTACTTTACGCCGCAGTACTCGAGCAGGCGCGGGCAACTGGTGGGCAAAGAGGTTTCGTGCATGACACGGCACCGCCCTCTTAAGAAGCATGCGGACCAGCAGCAGGAGAGACGCCGCAAGAGCAGGGTTGGCGGTTGAGAGGGGCCGTTGTGGTTGGACGGCTCGCCGGGTGGGATCGTGGCTTAGTCGGCCGAGTGGCTGCCTCCCCCGGCATCAGAGCGCCGGCCTGCGAGACGGGGATCGAGAAGAGAGGCGCGCTTGTTTGAAGTCATTGGCTAGGAGAGAAGACGCCTATCCGCAATTCGACATGAGCAGGTGATGCGCAGCTTGCCCTCTCGTGTGATATTTGTCTGCCATGGGAGTCTTTCCACTGATCGGAGCTACCGCCCATTAGATTGTTTTCCGGGGTTCGTTGAAGCTCATAATATCGTCTGTTTGTCCGCTTTGGCGAGCAGTCAATTTCCCTTGATCCGCACGCGTGATATAGCGAAGCTCTGCCTCCAAACGAACGAAGCGCGCACGAGTCGAAATGAACAGCGAAATTGACGGTGAGTCACAGGTTTGCTTGTGCTTGTTTGTCATTGAGTTCGAGACAACCTGGGTGAGGCGCTGATCCGAGACAACATTGGATGGCATTCGACAATGTACATGTCAATCATGCCCCGGATTCCCAGTTTTGGTGGGAGATAAGCCGCGCAGGAGATTCCCAAGACCAGGAATTCCCGAGGTACTCGTAGAGAGATGACGGGCAATCTGGAGGGGCATTTTGGCGTAATTAGCAGTAAGAAGTCCTGGAACCCGGGAGGGCTTCAATGGATTGTACGTCAGCAGGCCGATTGATAGCCCAATGGGTTCATGGTGTCTGTGCAATGTCGACTTGCGTCGCTGAAGGTTACGCCATGGATGTGTTCAAATGTTGGGTTGGGCAGAGGTGAAAGTGACAATGAGCACCAAAACCCAAGCAAGCATGAGCATGAGCATGCACACCCTGGCTTCTGACTGGCCGAAGGGTCCTCGCGACTTCCAGACCCACCTCTACCGTACGGCGTAGGTGAGGTGCTGTGTGCTGCTTCCCCGCTCTTGCCTCACCACACACCCTGGTTGTACGTATCTTGCACCTGCTGCAAAAATGTGCTTTTTTCCTGTCTCGTGATTCCCCCCTCTCTCTAGTGATTCTCTCTTGTTCCAGGCAAATCTACGCAACTGTGTTCGCTAGCCTGTTCCTGATGGCACCCCCCAGAGTCAACTCATCAGCCAAATGCCCCGCCCCTCACCTCACCACCCTCTTGCTCTTGTTGCTGTGCTGTGCTATGCTGTGTAGTGCTGCGCTGGCTCATCCACCAGCGAGCGCCGCCCAGCACACATTTCAGTTGAGCACACCCAATGGAAGCAAATGACCTTGGCCTGGGTTATCTGTGGCCCCCCTCCGAAGGCTCAAGTTGAATCTCCCGTTTCTTTTCTTTAATTTCCTGCTGGAGATGTGACTTTGGTAATCTCAGGCTCGGGTCAAGGCGCCCTCAATCATCGAGAATAGCTTGTACGGTACCTCGGGCAGATGTAGGAGCCCACTATCCGGCAACGACGGAGCAGAGATGTTCACATAGCAACTCTCAGGACCTGATATGCGAGGTCTCTGGGATAAGAAAGTCGTCGTATCGCAAGCGTTGCCTGGCCTGCCATGCAGCTTCTATGTGCCTTGCTTGGCCCCTTTTGCCGGCTGACAGCGCACTTGTAGACTTGGTGATGCACCAGTCGCGCTCGATACGGCAGGGCAGCTTTGCCTTTGAGCTTCGATGAGGCTAACCCCGAGGCTACTGCTCGCCAAAGGGACCTCACCACATGTGCTAATTCTAATCTGCCATGGCGTCCCCGTCGAGTCCCTATTCCTCGGCCGCCCTGCTCCTTCTTCTGAGGTAAGGTAGGTAGCCACAATGGAAGAGCTCAGCCGGCTTCCGGTGGAATAACGTCGGTCAGGTAGACGCAGTGAATTGCACCAACCCAGCAGCAAATATGAAGAGAATTGTAGCCTCAGAGAGCTCAGAGAGGACCAAAACCCCCGCTCCATACCTACCCCTTGCCAGCCAATTCACTCTGCCTGTATTCGTACCCGTCCTAGTAAACTTGGGCCTAAGGTACAGGCGAGCCTAGCCCAGCCCAGCGCCCCGTTTCTCTTGCCCTCCCGCCAAATTGGAACCTGCCCATGGCCCCCATGCCCTGGACCAGGACCTGAACCCCCCGAGCCCCGAGAGCCTGACCAGCAGCCAGCCTGGGCAGGGCAGCCCACCAGCTCACAGAAGGGGACGTGGTGGGGTCCGTAGCAGCGGCAGGTGAGGCCAGCAGTGGGCATACCTTCTGGATAGCACCCTCGAAACGGCAGGGTATCTTTGGAAGAAAGAGAGAGATGGAAGGGAAAGTACCCAGGTGAATTGAGTAGCAGTGGAGGTACAACGGTGATGGGACGGCACGGCACCGCCGCCCCCAGCGACGTCCCCAACCTGAGAAAATCAGAGGAAGGAGCGACCTGAGGTAAGGTAGTGACTTGGGTTCTTGCCTTTTGGGGAGGGAGGGGGACTTGGGAACTTGGGCCAACCCGACTAAATCTTCACTTGGCTGCTGGCCTCGCACCTTCGCACCTCGCAACTTCCCTCTGAGAGAGACTCCCCCTCCCAAAATAATTCGTCACACGTAAACACACCCTCCGCCTTCCTCCCTCTCCCACACCACACCTTTTTCTTTCTACAACACCAAAACAAAGCCGCGTCTCCATCTTCCCCCAACACCCCGACGCACGCCTACAGAATATCCTTTCTCAACCTCTGTTATCCCCTTTCCACCCACTCTCTACCTAATCGCAAGATCCTCAAATAACCACAGCTCAACATGTCGTCCGGCGATGTAAGTACCATTTCCCCACGCTGCCCTACGCCTCTCCAAAACCCCTCCGCCCCTCGTTGCCTCCTGCCTGTGCTACACCAGCAACCACGATACCATCCTTGATCCGCCGCCCATTCCGCGCGTCAAATTCTGGCACAGTTCTCGAGGTTCGGGATCGGAATGGCTGGCATCTGGCCTCTGCTGGCACTCTCCGGCTTCCCCTTACCCCAAAACACCTCATTGCTGCTATCCCCGACAGGAAATGATGCTGACTTCTGCCCCTCTTCCAGCGTGAAAGGTTTGTGACGAACTGCTGCCTCCTCGGCGATGGGCCACCACCATCAAATCACACCACCCCCCTATGCCGGGGATCTTGCGCGCAGCTTTTTACTGACATCCCCCTTGCAGCAAGACCTTCCTCGCTCGCCTTTGCGAGCAGGCCGAGCGCTACGATGAGATGGTCGGTTACATGAAGGAGGTCGCCAAGCTGGGCGGTGAGCTGAGCGTCGACGAGCGCAACCTCCTCAGCGTTGCCTACAAGAACGTCGTCGGCACCCGCCGTGCCTCCTGGCGCATCATCTCCTCCATTGAGCAGAAGGAGGAGAGCAAGGGTTCTGACAAGCACGTCGGCACCATCCGCGAGTACCGCACCAAGATCGAGACCGAGCTTGAGCAGGTCTGCCAGGATGTCCTCGACGTCCTCGACGACTCTCTTATCCCCAACGCCCAGACCGGCGAGTCCAAGGTCTTCTACCACAAGATGTACGTTTTTTGATGCCACCGCCACTTGCATCCCGTATCGTATCCGCTCTTGCCCCGGAACTAACCGCTGTGTCCCACAATGCAGGAAGGGTGACTACCACCGCTACCTTGCCGAGTTTGCTTCCGGCGAGAAGCGCAAGGGTGCTGCCACCGCCGCTCACGAGGCTTACAAGGTGAGAATACACCTATCAATGGTTTTATGCCCCCTCGAGAGAACATTGTTATTGACTTGCCGCCCTTTTGCAGAGCGCTACCGATGTCGCTCAGACCGAGCTCACCCCCACTCACCCCATCCGCCTCGGTCTCGCCCTCAACTTCTCCGTCTTCTACTACGAGATTCTGAACTCCCCCGACCGTGCTTGCCACCTGGCCAAGCAGGCTTTCGATGATGCCATCGCCGAGCTCGACTCCCTCTCCGAGGAGTCCTACCGCGACAGCACCCTCATCATGCAGCTGCTCCGTGACAACCTCACCCTCTGGACCTCTTCCGACAGCGGTGACGCCGAGGGTGCCGCTGCTGGCACCGCCGATGCCCCCGCCGAGGAGAAGAAGGAGGAGGCCAAGGCCGAGGAGCCCAAGCCTGCCGAGGAGACCCCTGCCGCCTCCTAAGTTCTGTCTTACCCTGATACCACACCATCTCGGTTGACGACACGACTGAGATGGCTCGCCTACTCAGTTGGTAGGTTACGCCTCATGCAGACCTGCAAGTACGTGGATCTGGCCAGCATGTTTCTGCTGGCTGAGGATATCTGCGACTCGCGTTGGGAATCTTGGCACTTGGGGGGGCTTTTGGGGATTCGGACGCGGAGAAAGGAATAATGCGTGGCATGAATCCTTTTTTGGTTCCTTGGATTCAACCTAGGTCTGGAACGGTCTCTTTCACGAGAGACTTGGGAGGATTATGAGGACTCTCTTGCTTGGCAGCTAACTACCAACCTTCCTCTTCTTCAAACCCCATGCCCAGGGCCATTCTCCTTTTGTCCGTCAGCGCGAAACCTGCTTTTACCCCTGTGCTGGATGGTTTACGGCTGTCTTGTGTTCTATTTTCGGTTTTCCTCATAGTGGTCCTTACGTCGTTGCGTTTTCTCAAGGAGTGAGGAAGTGTTTACCCCCCAATGCCCCTGTCTATTCAGTCTTCAAAGACGAAAAAGAAAATAACAAATGTTCATCACTTTTTGTGTGTTCTGCTGTGAATGGGATGTGTGAAGTGTGTGTGCGTGCGTGGCTTGACATGTGATAAAGGATTGCTGACATGCTCGATTGACAAAGGCGGCGATGTGGCGCACACAGCTCACTGCCTTCTGGTGAGCACTCACATTTGCGAGACGATGGATTTCCAGAAGGGTGCGGAAGGATAAACAAAATGGTATTTCCCAAGCTGGTCCGTTTCTATACCAGTTACCAGTATAACAATACAAAACGCCGGACACCGCCCTATTGTGTTTCGTCAACTTTGACTTTGGGTTGCGTGATTACAAGCCTTCCCCCGCCCATTAATGTAATTCGGATCAAGTGTGCTGTAAACGACAGCAATAGCAGCAAGAGCTGCTCATCAGTTGCCATGTGACCTCACAAGCAGTCTGGACGCTCTTCTTAGCCTTGCCTGCTTTTCCGCAATCAACTTAGGAACGTGTCCGCGCCCCTCGGACTCGAGGTCGTCCATAGCGGCCGCTTCAGCTTCGGCCTCTGCTTCCGCGATGGCGGCGGCGGCGTTGTTGGCACCGGCCAGGTGGGCGACGGTCGCGCGGCGGTACATGCTTGTCGCCTCGTCGGCGGCCCGTGGCGGGAGGGGCCTGTTCTTGCCGCCTCCGCCGCTGCTGCCCCCGCTGATGCGGCGGACGAAGTTGCGCATGCCGCGGAAGATGGCGTGGTTGCCGTGCTTGGTGCGGAAGAGCATGAGGCTGCCGCGGCGGTCACCGAAGGTGCCGCCTCCGAGCAGGCCCCCCGAGTGCTGGATGTCGTCGAGGTAGGCGGAGGAGGGCTCGAGGCCCATTGCTGAGGGGGCGCCGAGGCGGGAGCATGTCGGGCAGTAGGTCGGCTGCGAGGGGAGGATGTCGCCGCGCGGGAAGGAGAAGGCGTCGCCCAGGCCGCCGCCAGCGGAGGACGACGAGGACGAGGCGGAGAGGGAGATGTTTGTCGAGGATTGGGATGCGGCTGGGGAGGTTGGCGGGCAGGTGCAGAGGGACGCTGAGGCTGCGACCTCCTCGCGCCAGACCTGGATGCGCTGCTGCTTTGTGATGGACGGGTCGTTGAGAGACATGGTGGCCTTTGGTTTGGTGAGAAAGACACGGGGGTAGAGTTGGTGGTCTGAGTCGACGACGGGGTTGTGAGTGGTGTATAAACGACACGCGGTTGTTGGATTCTCTTGGGCCGTCTCGAGTTTCCAGAAGACGGCGACGGGTAAAACGTGCTCTTGGACAGTCAGACCGTGAGAGTGGTGCGTGGCTGGCCTTGCTCTATTCGGTGTTGATATATTGGACGAGAGGGCCTTTCTTCTGCTTCCAAGACCGAGGAGAGGTTGGTGCTCGTCGAAGGTTTGCTTCAAAATTAGGTGTAGTCGTCTGAACCGCGTGTGTCGACAACGTTCGTCTGTCCGTTCCCACGTTGCGGCGTTTGGATACTGTTTGTCCCCAAAGGCTATTTCGTATAGTGTGAGGAAGGAAGAGGGAAAAGAAGGAAGGGAGTGATGCAGGTGAAGATGTCGAAAGGGGGGGTGTGTAGGTTATTAGAATCAAGATGGGCTTGAGGTTTTGGTAGGGGCACGGGACCAGGTTTCTGGATGAGTGGTTGCCGCGCCTTTGAACTCGGGCAGCTTTGCCTCTAGCTTGGTATCTCCTTTCTCATGTGCTTCGGTTATTGTTGTTTGTGGTCCTCCAGAGTATTTAGTCGGCGCCAACCCGGATTCTAGTGACCCTTCGGAAGGATGAGCAGCGCGGCAGTAGTGGCAGCAACGGCAGCTGTCGCTAACAGAACAAGGACGAGAGCCAAGACTTGGAGGTGTGGTATGTTGGTCCGGGAAGATTTGGGGGATGGATGGATGGGTGACGAGTCCAGGGAAAGAGAAGAAAGAACTTGAGGTTGGTAAACGGTATTGTCAGAAGATGAATGGACTGTGTGTGCGTGTGTGGTTTTTTTTGTGTGGAGGGGACGAGTCAAGGCTCGAGTTCTTGTCATCCGGTCTTGCTAGGTGCAGATTCTCTTGCGATGGGTGGGAGAACGGATCCTAGCGAGACACCTACGGGCGTATGAAACAGAAATGAGATACAGCAGCAGCAACAGCAACAGCAAGAAGCAGGAGGATGGGCTGTATGCAATGTATCCTGCCCGTCAAGTGTGCATGAGTGAGCCAAAATATCGTGTCAAGAAAAAGGTCTGGAAACGCCCGCTAGAATGGAAGGAAGAAGAAAGCGTTGCAGTCAACGGGGGGCTTGTGACTGGGTGGGAGGCGCGGTAGTTCCCAGGCAAGGGGGGGTAGCAGTTGGTAGCCCAAAGGGCGGTGATCGTTCAAGCTATGGCGTTGGGTGATGATGGCTGGTGTGGTGTAGTTCGATGCAGGTCTCGCAAGGAAAAACAAAAAGGTCAACAAGGTCGACAGAGGCGTCGCAAGAGAAATAAAACGATTAAAGGCTGGCTGGCTGGCGGGCTAGGCTGGACTGGTGGGGTGGCTTGGCAATAGCAAGTGTGTTGTGTAGTCGTCGTTGTCGTCGTAGGCGTCGTTTCGTTTCGAACCGAACCTGTCCGTCTCGTCTGTCGTTCGGCCCTGGAGTGAAGGCAACAAACCCTGCAGATATTTTCCCGCCAAGCTCGGATTGAGGGTGGTAGTGGAGGTGGATAGATCGGCAGGTGATTAAGCAGATAGGTCAGGCCGTAGGAGCAGAAGAGGGACGGCATACGCCCTTTTCAGAATTAGGTGTGGTGCTGGTTTCCTTTTAGGTTGATAAGGCGTGGTTTGGAAGAACAAAGATGGGACGGGTGGAAGACGAGCCGGTTGACACTATGTGCTGGTGAAGCAGACCGGCTCTCGCGCCGCTTGCAAGCGAAGAAAGATTCTGGCGAGTCTCAAGTCGTGGTGAAAGGAAAGATGAGAACGTCCCGCTATGCGCTTGCTGCTTGGACGTTGCTGGTTTGGGGATCGCGCTGGCCCCGCGATCGGCAGGTGTTCACGTCCCTATCCCGGTTGACTTCTGGGTGGGTTTTTAGGTGAGGTTTGTGGAACCCCTGGACTGGGCTGGTCTCCCGCAACCGGAAGACAGGATGGAGCCAAGGAGAAACTCAAGCAGCACACTGGAGACTGAGATGGAGGCAGACTTGGAGAGTCTGGTGGATGGTGCGGCGGTGCGGTGCGGCGCGTGCAACGACTCGGGGTCACCCTGTTGGTGTCACTCCACCCCTTGTACGGTGTGGCGTCTCTTTTCCAGGTGTGGTTGGAGACGGGGGAGTGGGCGTGACCTGGGCCTCGCGACTCCAGCTTCGGGCTAATGCCGCTGTCAGATGTCAAGGCCTGCTTGATGAAAAAAGGGGCGGGCAGATGGCTCGTGGGGATGATTGGAAGCGGTGTGGTGATGCGATGGTTGCTGATGATACCAGTAGCGGTGGAGAGACAGGCGGCGGACGGGGAGGGCTGAGGTTTGGCAAGTATGCGGATCTCGACATGGAACCCGAGTCCAAGGGTCCATCCATCAGCTCGATGAGGGCTGCTGCTGCTGCTGCTGCAAATGATGGTGAAGTAAAGACTTGCTAGAATGACGTTTGTGTGTGTGCTGGTGGCAGAGACAGGGAACCCATTGGGTTGGGTCCCCGGCTCATCCCATGCCGCGGCGCCGCTTCCAGAGCACCTCCTCGGGGCACTTTGTGAGTATCATCCAAGATCTGAGAACAATGGCTGCCAGAAGGCGCCAGTCAATTCCCGGAGCACGGCAGTTGAAGAATCGTCTCAGAAATGCGTCTGTCTGACGCGCGTTTTATATTCTTTCAAGGCGTTCAATCATGTCTACTGGTGCTACAGCAACAGCAATCTACCGAATCCTTTTGCTTTTTTTTCCCCTACCAACCGACTTGACCCAAACTAGTCTTGTCTATTTGTTCAAACGACGCCCGTTGACTTCTTCTTTTCCTGATAACTCAAATCTTCATCATACTACTTCTGTGTACTGGGGACAAGTGTCTCCCAGCTCCCCATGTCGCTATGATTATCTTCGCCCAAGGAGTCTAATAAGTCTACTGGTGCTGGTTTCCTCTGGATTTTGGCTGGAATCAAGGGCTTTTGTCGTGCTTCGCTAGGTCTCATGCCAGGAAGAGCAATAGCCCCTGCCGGAGACTGTCTTCCTGGCATGTTCAATGTTTCCGCCCTCTTAGGCGGAGGCTTAGCCGGTGCACCCTGGCTTCCTCGCGACGCCGCCGCCGACGCCCGAACTCGTGGTTGACAGCCCCGTAGACGCTCGTACTGGCAGCGGCGGCCTGTCTGATGGGTCGTCATCACGGTAACCGTTCCCGTTGTTTACCAATGCGGGTGTGGTTGATGCAGGCGCCGTGGCCAAATGTGCTGGTTTCTTCGCGACGGGTGGCGCCGGCTTACTCTTGGACTGTGTTGAGGATTGGGACACGGCTGAGGACGGTCGCGGAACGGCGGGTGGTACCGTCTGTGACTTGTTGGAGGGTATCAGAGGCGCTTGGTTCATCGTCAATGGGGCTGCTTGAGATGCGACCATGCCTCCAGTCTGTCTTCTAGGCGGCGGAGGCGGAGGTGGTGTCTCCCCTCGTTGCGATGACTTCTCGTCTTTGATGTTCAGTCTGCCTATCTTAGCTGGCATAGCTGACGGGTCGAAAGGTGGAGGCAGCCTCCTAGCCGTCGTACTTGTTGCAGACGATGAGAGGTCGCTTGGTGCGTAGACGTGTTCATATGGCGATGTCGACACGCTTGAAAATGATGATAGCCTCGACCGTGGAACGTTGACCCAGTCCGGCTCTGTCGTCGGTGTGAAGGGATTTGGCGGCCTATTGGGATTCAGAATCGTCGTGTGCCCATCGGGAGCTCTGGGCTGCTTGATATCGGCTCTTGCTTGCTGCTTGTTCTCCAACCACCACTTTTGGCGATCAGAACTGGCTGGAGGCAGTCCGGGCTCAATGGCCTCGTAGCCAATCAGGTCCTCATCGTCGGTTTCCTCTGAGTCCAGGTTTGCCGTTGAATCGCCAACTTCGGCTTTGCGTCGTTGATAGAGGTCATGGCTAATCCTGTCGCGGAGGGTTTCGTCCACGATGCTCACGTTGCATTGGAAAATTGCATACACCGGCCGATGGTCCGAAAACTTGAGCGGCGCTGAGTTGTAGGCAAGTTGACGGAGGTTGGAGCCCTTGCGCAAAATGCGGTCGGTCCAAGCCGGTATTCGCTGCTTCTCGCTAGGGAAAATCAGTCGCGAGCCAACGTGTGATGAGCTTGAGGTACTCACGAAGTATCGTAGTCATCGGTACCGAGATCGAACTTGTAAGTGGGCAAGAAGTTGATCCTAGCCTCAGAGTAGTACGGGAACGCCAGACCCGCAATCATTTGCAGGTTCAACTAAACACATATTAGCACTAGGAAGTCCAATGAGGAGAAGCTCCGCACCTGGTCGTTCTCGTAAAGCAAGTCCAAATCGCGTTTCTTAACCAGCGTACGAACAGCCTCCGAGGTGAGGCCAATTCGGTAGTTGAAGTCTCCCAACCACACGACAGCGTCTGTGTCTTGGTTAGCCAAAGTCTAGCATTCGCACACGAAGGTCGATACGCACCATGGTCATCAATCCCGCGGTTTCGCTGGAAGCGTAGGCCGTGATGAATTGTCGCATAGTCCCTGTTCCTCTCATCGTAATTCGAGAAGCCTGCGGCCAAATGGGCTGTCACAAAGCAAATTTGGGTATTCGCAAAGTCAAACCGAATTGCTACTGCTCCCTTGTTGCCTGCCATCCCTGACAGCCCAGTCTTCTTCACGCTTCCTTCCACGTTCTTGATCTTGGCCAACGTCGATGCCTTGACGAATATGCACAGCGCGGCCCCGACCAGCTGCTCCGCGACATCCGAGTGCCTGCGCTCGCTGATTGAGACACCTTCTCACTGCGCTTTCCCAAAGCTGCTTCCGTGAGGGGTCGCTGTTCATGATTTGCTGTGGGCTCAGCTCAACAATTTCTTGGAAACCGACGGCGACGATTTCAGGCTGCACATCCCCAAGCTCGTCGGGGCAGAGCCACTGAGCTAGGTCGGAATCGACACCCTCAGTGCGGCCGTTGAGGTTGAAAGTGCCGACCAACCTGGAGTTGTAAGTAACTATAATCTGCGGAAGAAAGAGTGGGCTCACATTGAAATGTCCTGCACGGAGGAGTACTCGGCACTTCGCTTGGTAAGTTCACCAGAGACGTAATCACTAATTGGATCAAACAGGAGAACTGGCGCTTGGTTGACAAGGCGTCCAAGCAGTCGGTCAATTGTGGTTTGCCTTGCCGAGTCCGTAAAGTTGTTGTGGTAAAGTCGCTGCACAGACTTGCGCATATCTGCAACCGCGCCAGCCAACGACATCTTTCCATTGCGGGTGAAAGATGACTTGAGAGCGCCAGTCCCGGCGTAAATTTTGGACAAGGCGTCTCCGTTGTCTGCCCATAGGGTTGAGTGTCTCATCCAGAAGTCTTGCGTGGCATACTCTCCCTTGTGGCCCAAAAATGCTTCTGTGGCCATCTGGGAAATGAGAGTCTGGATCAGATTCGTTCTGTCCAAGCAATCGAGACAGTTGGTCCGGAAGACGCCTTCTTGCTGAAGAACAACCACCATCCGCGGGACACCCTGGGCATCTGCGTCTGGGCCAGCGTCATCCGACTCTTCGGCCAAGTAGTAGGCGAAACCATCCGTAGAGTTTTCAATGTATCTACGGATCTGACGGGCTGCCTCATATCCTCCGGGACCCTTCGTCTCGGCATGAAAGTCGTAGTGGGTTTCTCTCAGTAGTGCGTGATCCTGAGACTCGTCCTCTCCAACTTGACTCAACGGGCAGTGCTGTACAGCGAGGTGGTACAGCTGGCTGAGTTGCGCCTCGCCAGGCTTGCCCTCGCTAAGGAGGTTGACCACATGGACAGCGCCGTAGGCTCGCTCCAGCTCATCGAAATGCTTGTTGAACGCTGGCTGGGCTCCTTCGGGCGATCTGATGACGGTGATGTTCTGTTTCCCGGGAATAAGCTCGGCAGTCTGTTCCCAGAAGAGCGGTACAGAGCCTCTGACTTGGGCATAGGAGAACAATGTGCCTCCTGGACTCCAGTACATGGTTTCCGTCTCGACAAAATTAGCCACATTGCCATCGTCGTCAATGCCTCGGGAGTTGAACCGAGTTCCGGCCCTCCGACTTGAAAGACGCGAAATGACTGTCAAGTACGATGGCAGCCCGGTTGATCTTGTCCTCAGAGGAGCACTAGTTTGTGGGATTGCCATCGTACGGCAGAAGCCACGAATAGCTGAAGTCAGAAACCGTGAGGAGTCAAGTGCGTCGCGCTCCTGGGGCAACAGCCGAGACCTGAACTGAACCAGCGGACTAATCATGAACGAATTCCACAAAAAGGAGTCGTCAAAGTTGTCGATATCAAATACAGACGAGTTCACCGTTCTGAGGCTGTCAGCTGCTTGTAAGTGTGCACTGCAGGAATGAACTTCTTACCTATCCTGTAGTCTGTTTGTCAAATCGAAATCGGTGCTGTAGTAGAATGTTCCATTGCCCAAAAGCTTGCGCAGATCGGTACACGGGTGCTCAAGGGTTACTTCGCGCCCTCTGAGGTTTTGGCCATAGACCGAGTTGACATCCGACATCTCGGAGTCCAGAGGGTCCAGAGAGACCACATCGTCCCACTCGCTATTGTTGAGACAGAAGAAGGCAACGCTTGCAATCCGTTCCACGGTCTCTCCCGGCCTAAGGGTGGCAACTCTTGTGGCATGTGTTACGACGGAGAGGAACACGTCTCCTTCCACCGATATCAGACCCAATGTTCCGTAGATCGGTCGCGGCGTCAGGGAGCGGTAATCGGCCAGTGTTTTCTTCGTAATCTGCGTGAACTCGACCATGCATTTCGCTGCGGCGCCGTCGCCTCCGTTGGGTCGCGAGCGGGTAGATGCGAGGGAAGTAAGGGAGCCGTTCGCGGCCGCGCCGGTGCTATTAAAGCTGTAACGGAAGATGAGTGCGTGAGAGGACGAAACGATCGCAATTGAGCGATGGGGATAGTCGCGAATATAGAGCTTGCTAGACTTCTCGGGCGCCGGCACCTGAGAAGGCCACGAGCCGGAGCTGGCGTAATCCATGGTTGCGATGTACGGCTGAGGTGTTCGGTGATGCGTTTGTGTCGCAGATCATGCTTGAACTGAATGGCTGGCCTGCGTTCATTGAAGGGTGCCGTCGTCAGTGGGCGAGCCGAGAAGGGTCTTGGAGACGACTGCGAGAAGGCCCAGGTCGCAACAATGCGTCGTTGAGCAAAAGATGGGCGCTGGCCGCGGCACAATGGGATTGAAGTCGCCAAATGGTCAACTACGGATGCCGTGGCTGACTGTAGCGGGATTTGGGTTGCCTATGCGGAGCCCGAGGATGACGTCCGTCCCACCGGAGGTACAAGGTGTTTAGAGCTGGACCACTACCTTTTAGCGCCTGAGCTCCGCCTGGGAGGCAGCTCGTTTCAGCCTCACAGACCACCGAAGGAGGAAGCTGCCCAAATTGCACATGTCGACATTCTGCACCTCACCAGGTACGTACCCACTATCTCGCCCTGCGGACCCTCTCCCGTAGGATGCTTCCGGCTGGAACCCAGCATATGAATGGGTCGCCAGACTGCGGCCATACGAAGCGAGCCGTCTATTCGGTGAGGTTAAACTGCAAATATTCCGACTTGCTGAAACGAGGGTTAGGGACCAGGAGGGAAACTGTCAACTCACCGTGCCTGAAGTTACTTTGGTAGACAAGCCAAGGCCAGACATGCGATGAACACCCAAGAAGACTATCCAAAGGATCTATTCGAGAAAAGCTATATTCGAAATCACTGTTCAGAAAGCAACTTGAGAATTTCTCGAAAGGAACTTGTAGGAGTCGGACACCGCGGCGGATCATCATTATGGCACACCGAGGCTGTCCTTGCTCCTGCTGGTGCCGTAGTGACGGGGCCTTTGACCCAAGCCCCAGCCGCCATACTTGATTGATGTATTGCCAGGATATGACCGTGCATGGCGAGAGACGGCGAGAATGGGAACCGCTATGGAGGTTACGGCGACAGTTTTGATTGACACGATAACGGCATAGAATCGAGGTCGGTCAATTTGCTGCCGCTTAATACGATGACCAAGATAGCTGTTGGGACTCATCCGAGATATGTGATGCGGCTTTGTGGTGTAGAGATACAGAGATCATGAGAGCACAGAAACCTGCGCTCGCCACTCTCAGGCAGTTTCCTTCGAAGCCAATCTTCATGTCGGAGGGAGTATCGTAGGGAGGCATGACCACCAGTTGAAGGGAACCTCGCCTTCTACGCCTGCCTTCCTTTAGGTGCATGATCATTGTACATGGCCGTCACAGAGGCAATTCACGAACATGCCGAGGTCTTCTCATCGTACGATCTGCTTGGCAGACCTTCTCCGTCCATCAAACCTGCAACCGCACAGGTCTCGAGTTCGCGTGGTACACTCGGTGTGGCCTTGTCAATCACCAAGTCGTTTAATCTTCAACATCAACTTATTCCGGTGTCAGGTGTAGTCAAATGCAAACGAAAAGGTAACCGACCGTAGGACCAGGGCCGGCAGAGCATGCGTTTCGTGCTATTTCACGCGGAGATCCAAAATCGTTGCAAAGTCCCTTGGACTCTCGGGGCCTCTGTGACAGAAAGTGTCACTCCTTGACAGACAATAGGAAACCGAGTCGCGCAAGCTAAAAAAGGGGGATTCACGCAGCAACATTCTTCCGGAGTTGAACATGGGCATAAACGTCAACTTCGAGTCCTGCGATAGATAGAGTGTGTGGGGGTACAACGGGAAAAGGGGGAAACATGAAGATGAGACGCGGAGCGGTGACAACGACCAGGCCTTGGGGAATCCCATGCAACGGGAAGAGGCGAATTATCAATGCTTTACGCATGCCAGGCTTCAGATTAAGTGAGTTGAGATCACGCTGCCACCTTGGGCGAGCAGTCATTCTCTTCCTATCATGTATTTTGGGAGATCATCATAAGCCTTTTTGATATGTAGAAGAGGAAAAGAAAAGGTGAAAGGTTTTTGAGTATCAGACGTCAAATAGGATCCACGCAGAGCCCGCCTGCTTACCTAATACGCGACGAATTGCGCCAAAGAAAAAATTCAGACAGACCGGGAACCTAGTTGTGGTGGGCGACGGGGGCCTTGGCGAACAGACGACAGCCCACGGGCGGAGCGAACGCTGGACTTGGGAAAAGCTCCACAGTGGACAGCGTGCGTCGGGCTCTTCGCCAGAATCCGATGAAGTTATGCAGGGAATCTCAGGCAGGCTCCGTGGGAAAGGCCGGGGCTGGTGGCAGGACGGAGGGATGGGATGGATGGTTGGCTGATCCACTCAACAGCGACCTCCCATGGGCAACTGATGCGTGGAAAGCAAGCACTGAACCACTTCCAGGCTAACCTAAGGTACCTTTAGATATAGGTAGTCTGTTGGGTTGGCATCGTCGGATAATGCGACGGCTGCTGCTGCAGGGACGGCATTTCACTGGTGCTTTTGATGCTGCAGCTGCTGCAGAGTGTCGCACTTTGGGACAGAACAGGCCCAGCTGCACGTAAAAAAGCTACGTTCTTAGCAAGGTAACAGAGTTCCTGAGGTAGCTAACTTGGGAGATGGGTTGCGTTCCCAAACCTCAGGTTCCAAGGTTAGACAGAATACTAGCGGATGATGTACCGACTGCCTTGGTTTGGTGGAGTGCCGACCACCTGATGTCGCCAACCAACCTTCGGCCGATCTTTTTTGGTTGGCGCGCGTCACTGATAAAGCACTGCTTGCCAGGGCTCACCTGTCACGGTACATGGGCTCCAGGTATCTTTGCCCAGCAACATGCTGCTTCAGCCCCATTTTGCATGCAGCCCGTATTGAAAGTGCGGCGCCCGTTCATAAAAAAATCCAGCCCCCCTTCCTCTTCGCGACCTTGAAGCTCGACCTGGCCATCCACGCTTTCCACGGCTACAGCCTCGACACAGCAGGTGCCTTTATTCTGTCATCTGCAAACCGCCTTTCCCTTCTGCTGCAGCCCCCGGCGGTATCGCGCATCACCATCGACTCTGGTTTTTTTCTATCCGGCCAATTCCATCGTAACCCCCGCCGCTCGTTATTCCAGTCACGCCCATCATGTCTGACTTCGACCACTTCGGTAGCTCCGATGAGGAGAATGCCGAGATCAAGAAGCTTCAAGCTGAGGTGGTACGTGACTGCGACATCCCCAGCGTCGCACCTGCCGTTTCGACCAATGGGCCATTCGCTAACATTTGTTGCGCTTGCAGGACACCGATCCCGATAACTTCGAGCACTGGGAGAAGCTTGTACGCGCCTGCGAGGGTTTGGAGGGCGGCCTGAACCGCAACTCCAGCCCCCAGGCCCTGGGGACTCTGCGCGATGCCTACGACCGATTCCTTCTCAAATTCCCTCTGCTCTTTGGCTACTGGAAGAAGTACGCGGATCTCGAGTTCAACATTGCAGGGCCCGAGTCGGCCGAGATGGTAGGTGATTGTCGCATGGCGGCGCATCCCGTCGCAAAACATTCCTCCCTTGGCTCCCGAGCTGTCGCTAACACGCCGCGCTCTCCCAGGTCTACGAGCGAGGATGTGCTAGCATCACCAATTCTGTCGACTTGTGGACCGACTACTGCTCCTTCAAAATGGAGACCACCCATGTCCCACACCTCGTCAGAGAGTAAGTATAGATGGTCGGCTTTCCTTCCCCTTAACATCACCATCACCACAGCACGCCTCATCGGCCGCTCAAGACCTCGAACGAGCGATACGCTGGCCATGCCCACCGCCTCTCCAAGTATCCGACGGTGAGAAATGCCAACAGCAGCCCCATTGTTGGGATGCCCTCTCACACTACTTTACCAGGCTCTGTTCATTTCCACTTGACGATGACCTCATCCGTTCTCCGCTTCACGCTTCACGTCGCATCTCCACCATACCGCTCTCCTTGGAATGCTTTGGACTTGGACTCGCTAGTTGATTTTTCTGATACCCCTTCCTGTATATCCCGCCTTCCCCCATTGTTTTGGTCACTCCCTCCCCCTCTTCCGTTGGCCGTTTGCTGACACCATTCTCCAGGTTGTTCGAACGCGGCGCTACCTGTGTTGGCCTGGACTTCCTCGCCCATCCATTTTGGGATAAGTACATTGAGTACGAAGAACGACAGGAGGCGCAGGACAAGATCTTTGCAATCCTTTCCCGCGTCATCCACATCCCAATGCACCAGTACGCTCGCTACTTTGAGCGCTTCCGCCAGCTTTCTCACAGCCGTCCCGTTACCGAACTGGTTCCTGCCGAAACACTCGACAGGTTCAAGGCCGAGGTAGAGGCAGAAGCTGCCCAGTATGCAGGTGTGCAGCGAACAGAGCTTGAGGTGGAGCGTGACCTCCGCGCCAAGATCGACGCAATGTACTACGAATACTTCACTCAGACTCAGAACGAAACCAATAAGCGGTGGACGTACGAATCCGAGGTCAAGCGCCCCTATTTCCACGTCACGGAGCTCGAGAACCCGCAACTCGTCAACTGGCGCAAGTACCTCGACTTTGAGGAGTCCGAGGGTAACTCCACGCGCACAGTCTTCCTCTACGAGCGATGCTTGGTTACCTGCGCATTCTACGATGAGTTCTGGTTCCGTTACGCCAGGTGGATGTCGGCACAGGAGGATAAGGAGGAAGAAGTTAGAATCATCTACCAGCGCGCTGCCACTCTGTTCGTGCCCATCAGCCGTCCTGGCATCAGGCTTCAGTGGGCCTACTTTGAGGAAAGCTGCGGCCGTATTGACATTGCGAGGGACATTCATGCTGCGATCCTCATGGGCCTGCCTGACTGTATCGAGGCCATTACATCGTGGGCTCATCTCCAGCGTCGCCAGAGCGGGCTGGATGCTGCCATTGAGGTGTTCAAGGCACAGATCGACTCTCCACAGGTTGACATCTTCACCAAGGCTGCGCTGGTGACTGAATGGGCATCTTTCCTTTGGAAGGTGAAGGGTTCTACTGAAGAGGCGCGTAACGTGTTCCTCAAGAACGTGCAGTGGTATGCCGACAGCCGCGTCTTCTGGGACAGATGGCTGGAGTTTGAGCTCCAGCAGGCCACCAGCACCGAGGTTGAGGAGCAGCATGCCGAGCGTGTCAAGCAGATCTTTGATGAGCTTCGGAGCAAGAGCCGCCTGTCAGCCTCAACAAAGCAGGACTTGTACCACATTTACCTGTCGTACCTTCAACAACGAGGCGGCAAGGATGCCATGAAGCAATTCCTGGCCATCGACCGGGAGATCTACGGGTAAGGGTTCTACGATCTGTACATAACTGAGGATGTAAGCTAACATTTTGCAGTCCTGGATCCATCTCTGTCCTCGCCAAGGCCAAGTCCGGCAAGGAAAACGGCGTTGGTGGAGGCGAATTGGATGAGGCGACAAGACACCGTGCGGAGGCCAGATACCTCAAGTACTACGAACTGCCCACCGAACCAGATGCCGAGGGCCAGGGAACGGCACCATTCAACTAAGGGGCGTCTTCATTTTCTTAACGCTTTCGGGAGTTACCGGATCTGGCACGTCCTGGAGGCATTTCTCGACTTTCTTGTATTATATGATCGACTTGATGACGGATTGAACGCGGGTGGCTGGCCTCGGGAAGTTGTACTGTATGCAGCGTGTACGAGGTGCTCCAGATAGAGAGACCGTGCCTACAGGGGGGCGACGACATGGCGGAGGCTGTCTGCTTTGGGCCGAAAAGGATCGCAGGTCGCATGATACCGGCTCTCATGATTTGTGCGGCATGTTGCCGCACGAATATTAATTGCGCAATAACCGTTAAACAAACCTTTTGGTTACAATGATGTAGATGCGAGGTGACGGCGGGGATTTCTTGATGCGAAAAGTCGCCGAATTATGTATTGCCCGCAGCCCAACGGGATGGTTAAGGTACGGGTAGCACCGCCGAATGAAGACCGGGAGGCACCGAGGTCCCCGATAATATCCCCACGGGAACAGGGTTGAAAGTGCCGGTCTGTGCCCACTGTTCGGACCGCCAGCGGCTGCAGTGTCGACGTGCTCTAGAAAGACTCTGGAATTGGTTCTCGAACTCTCATTATACTCTATCGGGCACGTCGCAGTGCCTACTCAACGGGCGTTGGGCATCAGACTTTAAAAGCTTTTTGGAAGCAAACAAATGCACAAGAGGTTGATTAGTAAGTTAAGCAGGGGTCCCGCAAGAAAAGAAGCCGCAGGAAGTTTTTCCCTTTTTTAGTGCGTCGACGCGCTGGGGTGCGTCAAGTCGCGCGCCGTACGGAAGAGTAGATATTTTCCCCGAAGGCGCCCCTGGCCGCTAAGCTGGATGTGTCTCTTTCTTTTCAGCCCTCTGCTGTCGGCTCGGAATGAAGTTCGGAACTGAGGGTGTAGGTGAAGCCGAAGATGGATGGACGGCCGGAGTCTGTAATGGCGTGAGCTGGGAGAGGGAGCATCCGAACCCGTGGGAAGTGGAGGGGTCGGGGGTAGGCATCTGGCCATGTCAGCGAGCGCAGGCAACGGCGGGATGGCGACAACGGCAGTCGACTTTTGGAGGGGCCGAAGAAATGCGGTTTTCCCATGTGCGGTGTGTTCCCGAAAGCCGAGTGCCGCGGAGACGCGGGGACCAAAAGTGTGCTGTTGGACGTGTGCTCAAGGGGCACCGGTTGGCGTGGGTTGTATCACAATAGGGCGTAAGAATTGACAAGTAAAAAAAAAAAAGAGTACACATACGGGACTGTGTTGAAGGAGAGGGAGACGGGCCAACATGGTGATGCAAGAGGCCGAGTCAGCCAAGGGCCGAGTTTTGGGAGGTGGCCGTTTCGCAGTGATTGAGCACGTTTGCTTGCTGCGTCGCCATCGCCGTATCATAATGGTACATGGGTACTTGAGACTATGAAGTCAAGTCAGGTCAGAATTGCGCGGGGAGACAGTTCTTCCCGACAGGCTACAGTGCCAGCAGCAGAGCCCGCTCCCCATCCTACATCGGCGCCCCATCTGCGCATCTGGGCCTGCGGGCTCGAGTCAATGCAGAAACTGGGTCCCCCGGGAGATTTATTACAAATACTACAAGATGAAAGGGCGAGCTGGTTGCGCAGCAGCGGCTCTGGACCGGTGAGCGTGGGGTCAGGAAATCGGCTGGCTTAGCCGAGAAAATCACTTTCCGTTGCTTGATATGACTGACCCAGGCGTCGTGGGGATGAATGAGAGAATCGTCATCAACGAACGTCGACGGAGAACGACGGTTGAAGGACCCATTGCGGGATGCTGCCCGTCGCCCACTGGAGGCTACTATTTGAATTCAAGTGTCATATGCCAAAGTTAGAATTGCTGCTCTCATAAGCAACACAGTTCTGGACGCAATTCGGGGGTTTGTCTGCCTTGCCCGGCTTCCATTATCGGAGCAAAAAAATTGGGAATGCAACGGAAGCCACATGGCCAACTCAAATGCTAGCGCATGTGTCAGCGTTTCTCGGGCTGTAAGACTCAGATGCTGTGCAAAAGATACCTCGTCCTCGGGCTTATCTCTGACAGGTGCAACGGCACCAAGCCCAGCACCGGCACGTTTCGATATCGGTCGCTAGCACGGAATTTCTCAACTTTGGTGAGCAAACTAGCTCCATTCGGCTTACAGCATACACCTTCCACAGGTGCAGGGTAAGGTACCGCGCGCACACCTTCCCGTGCCGTCACAAGGCGAACGAAGGAGACGACGTGCTGCGTAAAAATCGGGATCCACCACAAACGTCGTGGGAACCCACATGGCGAAGCAGGAGGCAGTCGGGTCCTTGCCCCGGGGGGAGCAGAAACAGTGGCTCCCACGCATCTTGGCCGCCCCCGGTCCCCTGTTTCTGGACTGGAGCTCACGAATCTGACCAGTCAGAGACCATCAATTTCTCATTTCACACGTCGCCGTCCTCCCACGGTCCCTAGTGTCTCTCTCACTTTGAGGTCTCTCCTTGAGAAGTCGGGGTCCTTGGTCCTTGTCTTGTGCTCTCACCCCCCTCCGGAATGGTGCCAGAAGGCGGCCTTCGAAGCCGAGCAGCCTTTGCCTGGTGTGCCAGCTCGGCCAAGCCTAGGGTACACAGGTGGTTCTCAAACGCCCCCGGGCAACGGGCAGGAACATTCGAGAGTCTCTTTTAAACTGTCAATTGCTCCCTTTCCCGCCCCTCCTCGCTGGAGAGTTTCCTTTTTCTCTTTCCTTTCTACGCTCCGTTGGAATTGTGATCTGATTCTTGATATCCCATACACATCTCAAGCTCAAGCAAGGTTAGTCTCCAGCTATTTTGCATTCTACACCAACGCTTTCATATAGCATCTTCTTGTTGAGAAGTGTTGTTCTTATACTGGCGTCAACCGACACACACACCGCAATCTTGCTCACGATCAAGCCCAAAACTAACACAACACCAAACAGATGGCAGCCTCCACCAGACAATTCGCCCGCGCGGCGATGCGCACCACCGCTAGAAACACTTTCGCCGTCGCTCCTCGCCAGGCTTTCCGCCAGCAGGGCCGCCGCTTCTACTCTTCCGAGCCCGCCTCCAAGTCCGGCAGCTCCACTTGGATCTGGCTCACCGGTGCCGCTGTCGTTGGAGCCGGCGGCTACTTCTACCCGCGAGGGCGGCGTCTCTGCCGGCTCGAGCCCCAAGATCGTCAACCCCACCAAGGCCGACTACGAGAAGGTGTACAAGGCCATTGCCGACCGTCTCGAGGAGAACGACGAGTACGATGACGGCAGCTACGGCCCCGTCCTCGTCCGTCTGGCCTGGCACGCCAGCGGCACCTTTGACAAGGAGACCGGCACCGGTGGCAGCAACGGCGCCACCATGCGCTTCGCCCCTGAGTCGGACCACGGCGCCAATGCCGGTCTGAAGGCTGCCCGTGACTTCCTCGAGCCCGTCAAGAGTAGGTTGCTTCCGATTTGAAGTCAATTGCTCCAGCCAGCAATGCTAACACTTCGCAGAGCAATTCCCCTGGATCTCCTACTCCGACCTCTGGATCCTCGGTGGTGTCTGCGCCATTCAGGAGATGCAGGGCCCCGTCATCCCCTACCGCCCTGGCCGCAAGGACGGTGCGGCTGCTGCCTGCACTCCCGACGGCCGTCTCCCCGACGCCTCCAAGCGCGAGAAGCACCTCCGCGACATCTTTTACCGCATGGGCTTCAACGATCAGGAGATCGTCGCCCTGGCCGGCGCCCACGCCCTTGGCCGCTGCCACACGACCGCTCCGGCTTCGACGGCCCTTGGACCTTTTCCCCTACCGTTCTGACCAACGACTACTACAAGTTGCTCCTGAACGAAAAGTGGCAGTGGAAGAAGTGGGACGGTCCTGCCCAGTACGAGGACAAAGGCACCAAGACCCTGATGATGCTCCCCGCCGACTACGCTCTGATCCAGGACAAGACATTCAAGAAGTACGTCGAGCAGTACGCCAAGGACAACGACTCCTTCTTCAAGGACTTCTCCAACGTTATTGTCAAGCTGTTCGAGCTCGGTGTCCCCTTTGCCCAGGGCTCCGAGGATCAGCGCTGGACTTTCAAGCCCACTTGGGCTGAGTAAATGTGCCGCTGGTGAGGCGGGAGAGCAGGTGTGAGTTGAAAGCGATTTAGCAAAACCGGGAGAGGTTAGACATAGAAGAGAGATATCCGTTCGGAGAGAGGAGGAAACTCGAGAGGCGAAAGAGTACTGCCCTCGAACTTGGTTTTCAGCGTCAGTCCGATCCTGGACAATGTTTTCATAGTGTTGCCATGTCCATAGTTCCTGTACAACAATCAACGTGAACCTTGAAAGACAAGACAGCGGGCCGCAGGTGAGGTCGCCCGAAGGTACATTGCTTGAGATGGCATGAAGTCGAGATAAAGATGAGATGAGGGGAAAGATCGAGGTCGGATCGAGCGGTGCGGTGCTAATAATAACCGCCCAACCCGTTTCTCCAACCCAAGCACTGCCGGCCAGCTTCCCCTCAGCGCATTTCTCCCACATGGCCAAGCGACACACACCTCTCCGGGTTGCCAGACAGCAGCAGGGACTGTTTCTTCGCGTCATGGGTGTTTTGATGGTGCAGCCAATCCCGACGGGTTGGTAGCTCATCACCACCACCACCACCACCACCACCACCACCACCACCACCACCACCACATCGGCACCTGCCTTAGTGCCGTTTCCCCAGACGTTGGACATGGGGGTTTCCCCCCGCATTTGGAGCGGGAAGGAAAGATCTTCTGCGTCTTCATTCCTGGGGTCCCTGTTCAGATCGTATTGATGACGCACCACTTGTCTCGTTTAGTGATGGGCCATTTTCTTCTTTGAAAAGGGGGTTTGAGGGCTGAGCACGGAGGCAACATCAAGTCTGCCAACTGTTGAAAATGAAAGACATCGTCTGGACACCATCCATTCGTTGTGTTATGATCTGGGGTAAACGAAGATGAGACCGTGCTGGGAGGGCGGTTGATGCGGGTGCACCGTCACCGTCACCGTCACCTCCCTGTTCGGCCCAAGACGCGGGCATGATCTTTACCTGGCAGTCAATTCCGACACGGTCAGCACACTATCGCGCTCGACGCCGGTTATCCCGCGGTCCCCTGCTACATCCAAGCAAGCCGTTCGCCCACAGCAGAGAAGGCAAGTCGCAGACACACGAAGAAAGCCATGGACCAGTCAGGACTTTCTCCCGCTTGCCCAAACGCCTTCTTCGCCCTCTCCGTATACATCTGATTGAGCTCACGAGACACCTCATCACCGCTCGATGCAGCAAACCGCACTTCATCGCCTCGTTCATGATGCGTGACCCCTGTTTGTGCATGAGATTTCCTGCAGGTAGTTGGGCGCTACCAGCTCGCTCGAGCCATTTCTGTGTCTCATGGTCTCGCTTTGGCACTCATCGACACCATCGTGAATGGAAGAGATGATCTTGGTCCAAGGACGCTGGCTTTAAGCCGCAGGGCGACCTGTACCCCAGATGGCTTTCCCCAGGCTTGGGCTGCCCCGGACGGGATGTAACCGCGCTCGCTGTGGGGCGCCCGAGACAGCCGCGGCCGAGATGGGCACTTTGCCCGTAGCTCTCTATCGGACATTGGCTAATAGAAGCGTTAATTGCCTTTTGCATTTGAACCCCTGGTGTGACTGGCACGTTTGCAGCCATGAGTTGCCACGGACACTACCTACCTATGCTTTGACGACTGGAGCACATTCCGGCGTACCGGCCCCGCTCCCGAAAAGTGGTGGACAGGCCCCGCGCCGGAATCCGGGGAGGAGCCAGCCGGAATTTGTGTGTGTGTAGAAGGCCAGCGGTATTTGACCACCTATCCGGCCACTGACTGCAGGAAAGCATTTATGAAAAGTACAGGGCGCTGAAAGGGGAAACGGCGGTAACAGAGGATGCATGGCCGGTGATTGCAAGGACTTCGGAGGCGATGGCATGATTTGAACAAGTGAAAATCTGTGTTGTTCAAGTCTGTGCCTGAAGATGGTGGGGATGGGAGGCAGGCCTTAAGATGAATCCGCCTTCATGGGAGGAGAGAAATGGAACTAAAATAAGATGCGGGCCGAAGCGGCATAAGGCTAGAATAGAAAGTTTAAAAGATGCGTGAGATACTCACGTTATTATGGGTGTAAGGTTCTCTGCAAAGGCGAGGATGCAAAACGGAGGCACGAAGCGCGACGGGTTGAGTTTGCGGCCCGCATCCGTGCTGCAGTCCGGCATTTACCTGCGCCGAAAACCGGCCCCGCCACCGGGCCCACATGAGCTTTTCAATTGAAGACGCTGCATGAGTGACAATTCAACTTTTGCACTTTACCGTCACCACCCCTCAATCCGCGCGACAAACAACACCCACCGAAACCAACCTCGAACCCGACATACATCGAGGAGGACCAAACCACAAACTCCACGCAAACATGGCATCCTGCCGCATCCCCGCGCTGCGGCACCTCGTCACCTCCTCGTCGCGGGCCTTCCGCGCCTCGAACCAGCGCCGCTGGGCCCAGGTCCACGACGTGCGCTTCCTCGCAACGACCCAACAGCCCCGCGCCGTCGTCGAAAAGTACCGCGCGAAGCTCGAGCAGAAGGCCAAGCAGGAGGGCGTCTCCAACATTGACGAGCTCAAGGCCGCCTACGCCGACAAGATCCAGGAGCAGAAGAAGAGGGACGCCATCTCGGTGCCCGGGCTGGACGAGATCCTCAACGACGAACCCGCGCCCGCGACGGCGACGACACAGACAGGCACCGATGCGAAGACGTCGCCGCCACCACCGGTGCCCGGCGGCGGCGCCTCGGGCAACGGCGTCAAGTCCCTCGACGAGATCCTCGACCTCCCCAAGGCGCGCGAGCTGCCGGACAAGGAGCTGACGGCCATCTGGCGCCTGCGCCATGCCTCGGACCCCACATCTCTCTGCGCGGTGATCCCGTCGTCGACGTTCCGACCGATGGAGCTCCTCGCGCGGGAGAACCCGCAGTTCGTGCTGCCGGTGCCGCACGAGTCGCAGGGCGCCGAGATCCATTTCCTGCAGTGGGTGTTCGACGCGGCGTCCAAGACGGCGACGGTCATGTTCACGCAGCTGGCCGAGTTCAAGGCGCGCGGGGAGTACGCGCAGCCGCACACGACGGTGACGCACCACACGGACCTCGCGGACGAGAGGGGCCTGGTGCTGATGCACGGCAAGGTGTCGGAGGACCGCGGGGTCAAGTCGGAGCACGCGCAGTGGCTTGTGATGTGCCTGCAGAGGTTTTATGGAGAGGCAGAGGGGAAGGAGAGGGCGGCGGAAAGGAAGAAGCTGTTGGAGTGGTTCAGGACGGGCGATCCGCGGTTTAGTGTTGAGAAGCTGATGGAGGAGGCAGAGAGGATCGGTTGAGGGGGACGAAGATGTGGTGAAGGAGGGGTTAAAGACGCAGACGTGAATGAGGTTTAGACAGTTGGCTGGAGGCCTCGTATCGGCCTGCCTCTATAGAGGAGTCGTAGACAAAGAGCCTTGAGGTTCTTGTACAAAGGTCTTGATAGACTATGTAAAATGAAACATATACCATTTCTTCCTCTCAGTGAATACCCTCGAAATGGGGTCCCCGCCGAGTACAGGTTTGGTCTACTTCGTGTTTATGCTGATTAGCGCTACGGAGTGTTTCTGACGTTCAGCGTGTCTGACAGTTCTCGGCTGGCGGGTGGTATGAAGCTTGCTAAGTGATGCCTGACGTTCATCATCTATATAACTCGTACTGGTGGCTACATGGGTCGATGTTGAGGAAATTATGCGCAACTTGCGTCTAATTTGTGAATGGATTGTCTGATTCGTCTAGAGATGCCAATAGCGATCCAGTCGAGGAGGCGTGTTCAAAATCACGTAAATTTCCGTCCTCGTCCAAATCCGAGATCGTTTCCTGCTTGATCTGCTGCGTAATATGTACGAGGCAACGCCAGTGGCAAACCTTGTACATCGACCAGGCATGAGGACCTGAAATTATCCCCAATACAGTCGTAAACAGAGCTCAGGAGACTTGACGGTGTTTTCGAGACTCGCACCTGCGTTTGGGGAAGAGACCCCCCCGCGAGTCCATTTTTTGGGTCCTGCTGGGTGTACATGTCCTCCGTGGATAATTTATATGTCCATCTCGCTGTTTGCGGAAGGGCTGCTTCGATACGGTTGATAAAAGGTTTGCGAAGGGATAATTCCTTAGAAGAGTTCGAAATCCATCTTTCGTTGCATGCATTTGAGAACTTTGTTACTACGAGCTGAATCATATCAAGATTGGGTGTGAACATTAAGGCTTCATGGAGTAAGGTAGGTACGGTTCACCGCTAAACATAAGTACATGTTGAGAATAACCAGGAGAAGATGACCAGAAGCAGCATTAGAAGACTAGTGAGCTTGAGATACATCGCGACGTAATGAATTCCGTCCAGACAAAATGCTGTAACATTTATCTTTGATATCATTCCAGGCTAAAAGCAAATACAAGAGCGACGATTGCACCGCCCAGCCGAAAGATCTCAGTTAAGGTTGATTAAATAAAGCAAATTCAGTTTCTAGGGCCTACATCGCTTTCTTTTGAAACGTTTTCAGTGGCGAGTAATACACTAGGGTGTGTGAAAAGTTGATAAAAAGCTTTGATTCTTGGAATGATCAATATACAAGTGTTGCTTCCTATTGAGTAGACCATGCAGCAGACATAAGAAAGCTAAGATGTGTGTCCGATGTGATCTTTGGTAAAACGTTTTGATCTTTTCTTGACTTATCCCCCTCTAATATTCGTAGTCTAGCTTCTCTTAGACGTGCAGCTACGGAGCAACATTTTCTTCCATTCATAATCGCCATTTCTAGTCGCATGTGCTCCATATACTGACACAGTAGAAGGCTCTTCCGCACTGAAAGCCATATGATCAACTGCAACCTCCCTTCAACTTCCGAGACGAGCATTTGGGTATTGTCGGAGGTGGCTTTATATCACCCGCTTGAAGCGCAAAATGTTTCTCGGTTATTCCACCGCATAAGGAGATCACACCAGTGGAGTAGTAACATGAGATAATATCCATGATGGTGCTGATATTGGCATGACAACCATTGATATATTCGCGTGTCCGCACATTAATGTCGTTGCCCATGGAAATACAACCAATTACTGGCGTTAACGTACCGCATTTTGTCTGCTGGCTAAGCGAAAACACACCGAGATGAGCTCTTCCAGTTTGCTACCAACATCCCTTTGACGTATGTCTGCTTTGAACATTAAATATCAATAGAAGACGGAAGTTTTGGGTGTCAAATCGCGTAATCCATCCCCAAGAATACTGGGCTTCATACCAATAGATGATTCCTGGCTTTAACATTTCTACACCATTGATATATAGGCTTTCACATAACACACATTAGAGGATTCTTTCTGTTGTTTTAATGTCCCGGAATAAGCTAGAGAAAACGCCGGGGAAGGGACAGATACGTACGCTAACGTTTTGAATTCTTAAGTGTCTAGAAAGCTCTTAGTATGAGATTCCTTCGAAAGCCACAGCATAAGGCATACGGACTGAAATCTTCTCTCGTCGTCGTCACATTGAAGGGTTGATGCCCGACAGTAACGTGATGAGCTTTACATATCCGATATCGATCCACAAGCAGCGTTCTGTTCCATAGTGATAGCACCGAAACGGCCAACAAGGTGAAAAGGGAAATAAAAAAGACTTCTAGCTCCTCGTCTGGAAGGCCGTCATCATCATAGTCATCATACTAGCAGAGTATAAAACGAACAGTTCGTCTCTATTCTCCTCCTCGAAAATAGGGCGGAGGCGACAATATTAGCGTACCACTTCTGATTGGGCGCTTTGAACACACTCTCGGATTCACAAGCCAGTGTCTGTCTTCAGGATAATCTTAGGCAAACTGCTTTGATCTAGCAGCGTGTTTTCAATCTCTGCTTTTCCCACTGTCAATACTCAGAGGATGAGAATGATCAGAGACATCACCACACAAGTTGCTTATGCCAAACTTCTCCGCTAGCGAGGTTCGTATGGCAGGAAGTCACGGAGCAGAACTCTGTCAGAGTTAACCGCGGCGAGACATTTCTGGCAAAACAGAAGACCATCTGGTCAGCTGCAGGTTTTAAGAGGCACGTTGGCCGATTAGTCTGTTGTGCAACCAAAGATTCTGTCTCAACCATGCGATCCAACACGAGAGAATGAAGTAATTATCACAGTCAATGATTCGTGTACGTCGTCTACTCTAGTGTATACATGTATACTCTTCCAACCCATGTTCTTGCCAGAACGATTACCATTACGCGTGTGTCGTGCCTTTATTCGTGCAATCCAAGAAGACGTCCGGCGCTTTTACTCCTGTGCGATGCCAGGGGGAAACCAAAACACGCCTGCCGCCTGTGGTATATACGAGTTCTACGTCTTTTTGTCTCTTCACCAACGCCGCTTCCAACTCATGCAGAAAAACTCGCCGAAACTCGGAGGCCAAAGTCTACTCGGTATCATCACTGCTCGACTGACTCTCTTCCGTGTCCCCATTGACGGCCTTGGTGACCGGCGGCACCCACTGCGCCACGTCCTCGCAGCCTTTGGGAATGCGGCACTTGTCCCGCGCATTGCAAGTCTTCCATAAAACCTCGCGAACTTCGGTAAACACCTGCTGCGGGGCATCCATGGCCCAGATGACGTCGAGGTGCTCGTATTCGTCAATGACCTTGCTGTGCACCACCTGGAGGTGCGGCTCGCGACCTCTCTCGAATCTGCGGAGGAGCTTCTTACCGTCGACGAGGTCATCGTTTCCAGCAACCCAGAGGGCGAATGGCGGTGCTTGTTCGTTGTACCACGCTGTTGAGCCCTTGGGTCTGCGGGTGTGCTCATCGACTGTGCGAGGGGACATGAGGCCGTCGGCGTCATCGGCTCGCAAGGTGTGAGAGTCGTCGCCGTTTATGCGGTCCTCCTTCTCCTCAGCGCGGACATCCTCCTTGGTAGAAAGAATACACTTGTGCCTTGCGAAGCATTCCCTTCCCAACCACCATCGCATGGATTCCGAGCTGACGTAGACAGGCGCAAACTGGAACATACGGTCGCGCAGACCGCGGTCCCACCTTGTGTCTGTCCAGTCAAAGAGGAACGAGAAAACCTTGTAACCGAGCCAACCATAGACCTTGGGGTGAAGTATCTGGTGCATCTGCATCATAAAGGGGATGAAGGCGTGAATACCGAACATTAAGCGGAACATGCCGGGGGTGATGATCCTCATGAACTTGAAGTACATCTTTCCGATCAGAGGCCCGGCGTAGGCGGCAGGTGCAAGGGCGCAGAAGACTGTCAGCTTCTCACCCAAGTCTGGTCGCTGCTCCTTAGCCAGGGCCACGAGGGTTTGTGTTGTGCCTTGGGAGTGGCAGATCAAACCAATCTTTTCGAATCCGGTCTCGTAGAGGACTCGCGAGGTCAACGCCGGCAGATCGAAAACGCCCATCTGACGGATGTTCCAGCACCACATCCTCGGGTCGGAGTACTCGAGCAACACGTGCTTGGGCTTAAAGCCACATCGGTTGTTACCAAGCCAGACGTCGAAGCCAGATTTGCAAAGGTAGAATGCGAGCGAGTCCTCGTCATTGGTGCAGTATGCGCCGGAACTCTGCAGTAAACCGTGCATAAGCAGGACGGGAAACTTTTTCTTCTGTTCGGGATCCTTGAGTTTCTTCCTCGACGTAGTGAAAACGTCGGGCCCTCTGTCAGCTCTCTCTTTCTCGCTCAGCGGCGTGTATTCTTTCGGGTCGTAGACGTGCCACAGGTCAATTACGAATCCGTCCTCGGTCTGTACTTGGAATTCCTCAACGTCCAAGCCAACGCGGCGGGCGTAGTATCCGACATCGCAGACGATTGGATCGGGCCCGCCCTCAGTCGGGACGAACTCATCAGCCATGGACTCCTTGTCCTTGCTTCGTTTCTGGCTGGACTTGCTTCGTTTCCAATTCTTGTCCTGCTCACTACGGAGCTTGTTTCTGCGCATCTCTTCCTCGTAGAACGGTCTCCGCTTGTCGGGGTTGCGAAGGGTTAGGCGGTAGAATATCCTCGTACATAGTGGCGGGATGCTGGTGAAGAGTGCGCCGAGTACAATAACTCCGAGAAAAGCCAAACTGAGGAAGAATGCCGAAACCCGGAAAACCATGCACTGGAAGTCGCGAAACAGCGATGGCGGCCCGTAGAGCGGTAAAGGCGGAAACAAGGGGTTGGTGTGTGAGGGTGGCATCTGGCGACGAAGGGAGCCCTCTTGCGATCTTTGGAGAGACTTGCCATCCACGTCCGTTGGTAGGGAAATTACCCTCTCCTGTCTTTCCGAACTCTCCTCAGCATTGGCGACCTCGTCTTGCACCTCGTCCCCTTGCTTGATCTTGACCACCGCGGGGCCATCTTCGAGTTCTTCTTTCAGTATATTCAACTTGTGTGCCTCTTGTAGAGGGACTCCCGGAAGCCTATGCCCTCTGATGTGACCACAACGGGATCCTGCGGTGTAACAAAACGGGCCTCGACGGCGACGGCGGAGTCGCTGGTCTCGTGCTTCTGGTGTGACAGCTTCTCGGCTTGTTGGGCGAATTCGACGGCGGTTTGTGTAACGGCATGGTCGCGTATTCGGTCTCGGCGGCCGTCCGAGGAATCGGAGAAGTTACCCATGTCTTTCTTGATTTTTGGACCCGATCGCAGAAGAGAAATATGGCCTGCGTCGCAACAGTTGCGCAGCGTCGAGATTTGCAGATACTTGAACGGCCGAAAAGGGGAAGGGTCGCCTCTCTTTGCGCAGTGGGATGAAATGCGCGATGAAGTTGGCAAAAGATGATTGGGATGGGAAACTGGTTCTCAAATGATCAGTCCAAAGCCACTGATGACATGAACAGGCATCATTGGAGGTGTGAGGGTGGTATCCAAAGCAGGGAAGCAAAGCGTAGATCCGGAACGATAGTGGAAGAAGGAAGGGGTGGTGGAGGGGTGTGGTCGCCGCAAATTGGGGGCGGAGGTAAGGATTAGATCCAATGCCACACCAATCGACTAGACGGAACGGTGGCGGGTTAATCATAACAAGGGAGAGGCGAACTCGAGTCTCGGGGTCCTTGGGCGCTGCCGGACGGTAACGATAAAGGGATGGGGGAAATTTGAGAAGCGGGAGGATAAAAACAAAAAAAAAAAAGTACGGACGTGGGAGAACGCGCTCGCGTACCGCCGAAAATGCAAAGATCACGACAAGTCGGTCTCACCGCAAGAATCGTGGTATGATTGTGTCCAGATTCCAGCCGTGCGGTCTGGTCTGGAAGGTGTCAATGTCAATGCCAATGTTACTTCGCACTTTGGCACTGCACACAGAGACAGAGTCCCGACGACAGAAGGAAAGACGGCGGTCTACGGTAGTACGGATACACACAACACCCTCCCAGAACGAGACGCCCATGCGGTCCAGCCGCAGCCATCAGGAAACTTTGTTTGGAGCCTCCCGGCTTCGCCTTGTCGCTGACGCTGCGCTGAAGCGCTGAAGAAGCCCGGACCAGTCGCTGCCGGCTGAGGTATCGCTGCCATCGCAGATTGCTGCTGCTGTCGAGCCAGTGGGTGGCTACATCGACCTCCATTGACCAGGGAGGAGCCCCACTTGCGTCATAGCAGCTGTGTTGTTTGGAGCCATCCGTTAAATGACTTGCATTGATTGGATCTCAACCAGCCGGAGAAAAAAAGCATGTGACGATCCCGCGATGTGTTTGGAAAACCATGCATCATCATTGACATCGACATCCCGACAGCACTCCCAGATATCTTGGAAGAGCCTGGCCGCGATGGATCTGTTGCGCAATGTCTTCGAAGGAGAAAAAAAGGTGCCGTCGAGAGGACAAAGGAATGCCGCGTCAACTCTGCCAATCATTTGGCATCCAGATACAGACCTGTCATCGCAAACCTTTGAACGGCACCTCCCACGCGGCTACCTTGAACTTTGCCTAGCCTTTCGCCACAAAATCCCAAGAATAATCGGGTTGGTGTTTACGGATACGGAAACCGAGTACGGACGCTGCTGGCAGCAGTCTGGGTCAACCCGGCCAACTCAGCATCCCATGAACATTCAGACTTTTTGAGGCCGCTGCGTCTGTGCTCCATACTCTACTGCGTACGCTCTGTGTTGTCCTTCCAGCCTCCTCGTCCGGATAACAAGGACGAACCGGATCTGCAGTGACAGCAATCGCTTGATCGCCACATTGCGCGGTCTGGTTGGTGTCTGGACAAGGCTGTGCCGTGCCAATTGTGGTAATCTTTTGTCTCTGTTCAGCTGGATCAAGGCGACTCGCCAAAAGCGTGGAGCGCGTCCGGATGCCGCACACCCGCGAAACCAGAGAGTCGTCATCCGGGTGGCTGCTAGGAGTTGTCCTGTAAGCCAGAACTAATGCGCTGCTTACTCACGGCGAAACTCAATTGCGACGTGGCCGGCTGCTGCACCCGAACTGGTCACCAACAACCCCTTTTGGTGTTTGATTAGGATGCAGGTGCACGTACGACGTCGATACCTACGCCTTGAGGCGAAATAGAAGCGGTGGTGTGGATCCATGTGAATGAACATTGTGTTCCAATCCGCAGAAGCGTCAATATGACATCTTCCTCTGACGTTGTCTTGGGTGGAGAACTCTTTGATTAGGAACTTGATCTCCAGAATGGCGGATTGAGAACTTGGGATCAGCCACGCATCCACGGTCCCGAGCGTGTAAAGCGGTGCGCAGCTGTTGGAGCAGACTCCCAAATTTCCACTTTACCAATTAGTACTTTGTAATTTATCCCATTTGGGGGCGCGAGGTATGTCGAGACTACACCAGCGGGATAAACTATGTGGCCTTCGACTTAAGGAGTGATAGAATAGCATATGGTGATAATTGATGACCCAACGGCTGCTACCATGGGATGATTTCCATTCCAATATTTGACTTGCCAATGCCCACCTCGCACTTCTTGGCGATGCGATATCGGACGGCGGAGGAATTAGATGATATCTCACGACGAGGAACCATTGTTGCGTAACAATTTCATAAGTTATGGTGGTTTCCGACGACGGTCTTGCTACATGAACAAGCGCGCCGCGAGATATCGAGTTGCCTCAGCAAGGTAAAGAGGGAAAGAAGCCTGACTCTAGAAGGAGTCAAGTTTGGTTTGCGCGGGGATTGTTCGGCGTCGACGCTCCCCCGGACATGTGCTTAGTCATTCGGCTATCCCCGCTCAGGCCGGATTTTGCTTCCTTCCTGAGGTGCAGCACCTCCTGGTAACCCCAGGAGATTGGGGAAAAGGTGCGGCTGCAGCTGGCCCTGCGCCAATGCCGAGGCCTAAGACACCCCCAGCCGAAGCTTGAGTTGGCCCCGACTCCAAGCCGACTGGACTCAGGGACCTGAGCTTAGCTCTTCAACGCGGCCATCGCGATCGGGACACGACGTTCTGCGACCTTGGATACCCTTCTGCCTCAATTGATCTTTTGCTCCGCGACGATTCACTCCTTTTGTCAACACTCGATCCCTGGGCTGTTCTTTTGTGTTCCTGCGATGCATATTTGAGATATCGTCTGTTGCTTCGCTTCACATCGCCCGTGTACCGAAACGCCAGCATGACAACCTCGGAGCTTGTGCCGCATCCCAGGCGAGGAGGAATAGAAGGACACGGAGAAGAAGACAGGACAAGCCCTCCCTATCTGCTAGACTTATTCTCGACGACCATGAAGTCAGAGGCGACATCGGCATCCTGTCCGAGGACCTCTTTGCGGACCTATTCCCCCACCTCCGTGATGGTAGGTCGCGCTTCTCCAGATCGCTATCGCCCGCGTGCAATGGCTAACTGCTTCTGGACGCAGCTCCCTCCCGTGAAGACGGCTCCGAAGAGATTCACCATGTTGCGATCGCTCCGTGGGAACCGAACCCCTCTCCGACCGAAACCGCCTGGACAGTTGTGCCTGTGACCAAGTCCTCCACCATGAAACCCTCGACCGTTCAGTTCTCTCCCTCTTCGCTGTCGCTGCAGAACTTTGCGACGATCCTACAACAAGTCGCGCCGTCAAAGCTCTCGAGTCACAGTCGCAGCGGGATCGAGATCCAGATACTTGACGTGGTCGCCCTTTCATTGGATACGGTATTTGTGAGCCTCGAGAGCGAGTTGACGAAGCGCTTGGAGCAAGGCGAGGGAACATTTTTCCGCGATCATCCCAGCCATCCTACTGGAAAGGGGCCGGCAACTCCAGACGGCCGCCTGATTGCCGCTTTGCGCGTGGCCTTGGGCAGCCTGACAGTGCTTCATTCCGGCGATCTCTTCCCCCTTCCGTTGCCTCCGCATCCAGTCACCCACGTTCCGCCGAATCCTGGGAAGATCATGCTATGCGAGCCTGTGAGCCAAGGAATATTGTCCGAGAACACCAAGATCATTCTGATGCGAGGGCGGGTACACGCAAAACGTAGCCACGCCACCCCGGCAATCCCCCGGAACCGCAGTCTGAATGGCGTACCCGAAGACGACGAGGACGATACAGCGAACGATCAGTTTTACTCGGCTGCCGAAGACCGGTACAAGACAGATGCTGCGACTACAGAGTTGGATTCGGTCACAGAAACTGAAGAGTCGGAGCTCTCTGGCATCGATCAAGACGACGATCTGTCTGACGACTCTATGGACGATATGATTTCCCTACAAGCCCCCACACTTCCTACGACAGCAAGCGGCGTGTCCACAATGCAACCTGGAACTCCGATGACAATTGGAAGAGGAAGGAAGACGAACGGAATCGCCACGCCGGCGTCTGTATTCTCCAACTTTACCGCGACGACTGCTCGTCCTGATAGGCCCCGAGGCCGACTTTTCAAGGCCCAGGGCTTGATTCGACCCATTGCCGTAGATCTTCTTCATCCCAAGCCCGCCCCTGAGGATGACGACGAAGCCAGAATCTTCGTAGACATATCATCTCTATCCAAGATTGGTTGTTTTTCAGGAGACTGGATTCGCGTAGAGGCTGCCGAGGAACCGCCTGCCAACGGATTTGGCGCGTTTGGCTTAGGAAGCTTCACGTCACTAGAGCCGACTGAGTCCAATTGGCGGCCTGTGAGGGTGTATGGTCTTCCTGAAGGATACTC
Organism: Colletotrichum camelliae; assembly: GCA_018853505.1. Classification (NCBI taxonomy): domain Eukaryota; kingdom Fungi; phylum Ascomycota; class Sordariomycetes; order Glomerellales; family Glomerellaceae; genus Colletotrichum; species Colletotrichum camelliae. The sequence goes on from JAELVL010000001.1 coordinate 4,270,169, forward strand.
GCAACGCCCGGTGACACGGATACCTAGCGCAAAACACGGGGAACGCAGATTGTCATTCTTCGAATCTCAGCTCCAAAAGCCAACAAGCCCAGCAGCTTACATTTCTCCAATTTTGCTGGCCAACCTCGATGGCCCCCCCTATCTGAGACTATCACCCATTAAGCGCGGTTCTTACCAAGGTAAGGGAACTCTACCCAAGTTCACGAGCGCTTCTCGGCCGCCGTACGCTCGCGATATCACGATCCAACACGTCCGGTCGCCTGTAACTGCCGAGCGAGCATACCAGTCGGCAGTGCTGGGCGGGCTGAAGCGTTACTTTGCTCAAAAGTTCCGTCTCGTAAGGACAGGAGATCTCCTTGCTGTACCTATCGACACGCAACTAGGAAAGGCCCTACAAGAACAGGCGAGCGGGAGCAATGGATCAGAAGTGGATGATGTTATGGCTCTTACTAAGGATGGATCCTCAAGGGTCGATCAGGTAGCCTGGTTCAAGGTGGGCCATATCCAAATATCCAAAACGGAGGCGGAAGACGACCAAACAGACGATCTATGGGGTGGGGTTGCATGCATCGACAGCTCTTCAGTTGCAATGCATGGCTCCGGCTTCGCCACCAACCGTATTCCTGCTACCAAGAACAGCACTTGGCCGTACTATCTGGGAGTCAAGAAGATGCCTTCCAAGTCACCAAGTGCTTCTGCCTTGACGTTACCTGACCAGGATCAACGTCACATCTCTTCCCTGAGACGGCGTCTTCGAGAGCTGCTCGCCGCAGCCACCAGTCCCCGAGCAATCCATCTCAAGATGCCACCAGTAGCCATCCTCCTTACGTCTTCTCATCGCAACATTGGCAAGGCAAACGTCGCGTCAGAAGCCTGCTCAGATATTGGACTTCACACATATGCTATTGACGCGTATGATATACTGAGCGAAGCTGGAACCAGTGGTAGTGATGTCAAGACGGAAGGACTTTTGAGAACAAGGTCCGAGAGAGCGATGAGCTGTGGCCCAGAAACCACGGCGTTGCTGATCAAGCACGTCGAGGCGTTGACGGCCGATCGCATGGTCTCTACTATGAAGGAAATCCTGCAGGACACAAGAGTTCTGATCGCAACAACGAGCGATGTTGACAAGGTGCCTGACGGAGTTCGCGGCCTCTTCAGCCACGAACTGGAGATGGGTGCACCTGACGAAGCGGAACGTGAAGGTATTCTGAGGACCATCGTTGAAGACCGCGGCATCAACCTCGATCCCCAGGTCGACCTGAATGGCATCGCTCTCAAGACGGCCGCCCTGGTAGCAGGGGACCTCGTCGACGTAGTGGACCGCGCACTCATCGCACAGCGCTTGCGTCTGGAGCAAATCTCTCTCAAGACGGGAACATCGGGGCAAACCGTCACCGTCCGCGATCTTCAAGTCGCAGGCGGCCCGATGGCCCGATGTGTCACGAAGGGCGACTTCGACGTCGCTGTCGAAGCCGCACGCAAGAACTTCGCCGGTGCCATCGGTGCTCCAAAGATTCCCAACGTGACATGGGACGACGTCGGAGGCTTGAACAACGTCAAGGATGCAGTCACGGAAACGATCCAGCTGCCGCTCGAGCGACCCGAACTATTCGCCAAGGGCATGAAGAAGCGCTCCGGTATTCTCTTCTACGGACCCCCCGGTACCGGAAAGACGCTGCTGGCAAAGGCTATCGCTACGGAGTACAGCCTCAACTTCTTCAGCGTCAAGGGACCAGAGCTGCTCAACATGTACATTGGTGAATCCGAGGCCAATGTCAGACGCGTATTCCAGCGCGCCAGAGATGCTAGGCCCTGCGTTGTCTTCTTTGACGAGTTGGATTCAGTGGCGCCGAAGCGTGGAAACCAGGGCGACAGCGGCGGAGTCATGGACCGTATCGTCTCTCAGCTTCTCGCAGAGCTGGACGGCTGTCCGGAGGCGACGACACCAGCGGCGGCGTCTTCGTCATTGGTGCCACGAAGACCCGACCTCTTGGATCCTGCCTCCTCCGTCCCGGGCGTTTCGATAAGATGCTCTACCTTGGTGTGTCTGACACCCACGACAAGCAGCTCAAGATTCTGGAAGCCCTTACCAGAAAGTGAGTAAAATTCTCAACCTTCCTCGTGACAGACCATACTGACCGAACCCTCCAGATTCGCCCTCCACCCGTCCGTCTCCCTGCAGTCCGTCGCCCAGCAGCTCCCCTTCACATACACCGGAGCCGACTTCTACGCCCTCTGCTCCGACGCGATGCTCAAGGCCGTCACCGCCAGGCCGCCTCCGTCGACGCAAAGATCCGCGAGATCAACGCGGACCCCGCCGCGCTCACCACGCGCCGCCACCAGGGCCCCATCCCACGGCGTACTTCTTCGACCACCACGCCACGCCGGAGGACATCGCCGTCATGGTCACGGAGGAGGACTTCCTCGCCGCCAACCGCGAGCTCGTGCCGTCCGTCAGCGCGGGCGAGCTGGCTCACTACGAGCAGGTCCGCGCCATGTTTGAGGGCTCGCCTGACAAGGATAAGCAGCAGCAGCAGCAGCAGCAGCAGCAGCGGCCTGCGACCACGGGGTTGAGAGCAGTGTCTGGGTCGTCGATCGTTTCGAGGGCTAGTTCCAAGGGTAAGGGCAAGGCCGTCGCCGGCGGCGGGAGTAAGGGCAAGGGGAAAGCTGTCGCGACGGGCAGCGATGACGAGTACGGATCCGAGGGGGACGTCGTTGTGAACGGCAAGGGCAAGGGAAAGGGTAAGGCTGTAGCCGGGTTCCAGGATGGCACGGCTAGTGATGACGAGGGATTGTATTGAAGACGGTTTGATTGGCATATAAGACAGAATTTGGATGAAATGGAACTACCTACGACTTAAATCTCATATAGCAAAAGCGATTCATCAGGAAAATGGCCTTTAGGGAGGGTTTGCGAACATCTCCTACTCTTACATCATATCCTCCTGCGTGATTGAACATCTTGCTTTGCAATCCTTGCCGGCAAGGCGGCCATGTTTACTTCTCTGTCGTCTCCGCCTTCTCCTCCGCCTTCTCTGCTTTCTCCTCTGCCTTCTCTGCCTTCACCTCTGCCTTTTCCTCTGCCTTGGGCTCGACTTCTGGCTCAATCTTTTGCTCGACCTTTGCCTCAGTCTTTGGCTCGGCCTTTGCTTCGGCCTCTGGCTCGGTCTTGGGTGTTTCCTTAGGTGCGTCCTTGACTTCTTCCTTGGTCGCCTCCTTGGGTGTCTCAACCTTCTTCGTCTCCTCCTCGCTTTCCTCACTCTCATCGCTGTCTTCATCGCTTTCCTCCTCTTCCTCCTTCTCAGGTTCTTCCTTGATCGCTTGCGCCTTCTCCACCTCGGCAATCTTCTCTTGCGACACCTCCTTCACGATGGGCGGCTTTGTGGCCCTTCCTCCTCAGATGATTCCTCAGACGACGACGACTCCTTCTCGGGCTCCTCCTTGATCGCCTCGGCCTTTTCAACGGCTGCAATCTCCTCCTGCGAGGCGGATGCCACCTGGCGCCATATGTGACGTGACGGGCTTGTCGACGTCTGACGGCTTCCATCGGGCCGTTGTCGGCGATTGCAGCGTCTCGCGAAGGACGTCGGGGTTGTTGGTGAGGCACCCCAGGATCCTGTGGTCGGAGACTGAAGGCCGGCCTTGGCAGCTGAGGAAACACTGCCGGTGCTGGCTACGGAGGCTTTTCGGGGCGTATCTTCTGTGGCGTCGGCGACTGGGGTCTCTGCTTTCTTTTCGGGGTCGGCGGTTGTCTCGGCTGACGCAGCGGCAGCACTCGCGCCTTCGCCCTTCTTCTCTTCGGCCTTTTCGTCCTTCTTGCCGTGAACCTTCTCGCGCAGCGATTGCAGGCGGAGTTGCTTAGCCTTCGCGGCTGCTTCGTCGGCGATGGAGCGCACCGGAAGTGCGGTCGAACTGCCGCTTGCTGCAGGCTTCGCGTTGGCCGCGGGCTTTGAAGCGGCGTCGTAGGTCTCGTTCTTCGGCAGAGGTGGAGCAGCCGGGGGTGCGGGGGGTGCAGGGCCCGCGGTGGATGGCTCGCCTTCTGCTCCGGCGACCGGGACCTTCTTCTTGTAGACCTTCTTGATGATCTTGGGCTTATTGTGGATATTTGGGATGGTGAACTCGTCGTAGTAGATCTTGACATGCTGCTTCAACTCGCCGTACTCGTTCCACTCTTCGATTTCGGTGAGGTCCTGGTTTGCGGAGCGGATTAGCTCATTTCCTGCGGATGGAAGAAAAAGGGGTAACCCACGCCGAGCACCAAGCCCTCTTGGATCAGGCCCGGAAGTCTTCTCACGCGGCCGGATGCATCTTTGCCGGCGCGTCGGCCCCAGAGCATACGGGCCTTCTCATCGGTTGCGATGTCGATGGCCTTGAAGGGGACGCGGTTGGCGCGGAGGATTGTCTCGAGACGGGAGGTTGCGGTGACAATATGAGAGGAGCCGGCGGTCAGGGAGGTGAAGATCCAGAGGGCTGGATCGGTCGAGAAAGTCGTCGCGGTTGCCATGATTCGGTGTTCTTTTTTCGATGCGGGTCGACGTTGTGGTGGAAGATGGGTGGTTGCAGGGAAGAGCTTCTGGGAGGGAGGGCCAGCTGCCGGGAAGCTTTGGAGGGCCAGATCAGTCAGCAAAGGAAATGTCACCGGACTATTGGGATGGGCGTTGGAAAGAGAGGATCTGCAACGGGATGGGGAAGAATCTTGCATTGCGTGCGTACCTTGGGTTTGGATATCTTTGGGATTCTGTATTATGACATGTGTTTGCGTTCCAGACGATGTGAGGCGTACGTGGGAGGTTCCACGCAGATGAAACTCAAAGGGTCGTGGTAGGTCAGCGACGGGTACCTAGGTAGGATGCGGGGGCGGGGTAACTGGTTCGTTCCATTCAGCGAGGAAACTGAGGTGCTGCCCGAGGCTGGACGAGAGGGAACAACGCAGAGAGGCCACTTGCCCAATGAGTGCAGCAAGTGGCTGCTGGGCTGCGCTGGCAAAGCTGCACTTGCATAGGCTCGCGGCTTACAACCACCCAACTTGCCCTTGCACTTGCATCACCCGCTCCTGCGCGATGATGTGGTCGGCGGTGTCGACTGCGACTGGCGGTGATGCCTCATTCGCACGACACGCGACACCGCCCTTTTCTCTGGAAGAACATTTCAAACAGGCGCAACGGACCTGCAAGCCCCAATCATGTCGAATGCATGGCGGTGACAGTCTTCGGCTATTCTCATTCTCGTGTTGTCCCGAGAGGGCATACTAGGCATTTGGTCATCTTCGCCAATCAAGACGCCGTGTTGGGCAGCGTCGATACGAGAACTGCAAACCAAAAGATAAATTTGGACAACCAACATGTGACCAGCTGCAGACAGACCAACATGCCTTTGGGACAGATCTTCTCAGCAAATGAAAGATCGCTGCTCGGGAATCGGACACGCCGTGTCATTGGTAGCAGCAATCGACACTGATCACCGATCCGACGAACCGTTCGCTGGTCCGCAGCACCAATCTAGGTGCTTCACATCCGACAAGCACCTGACTCTTTGGCCAAGGGCTTGCCGTGACAAACCTGACGACCTCGTATGGTGCGGTGTCGATGCTAGGCCCCCATCACAGGATTCGAAACATCGCCCCCGACGTGGAATGTGGCCTGCATCCTGCGACGTTGGTGCTAAGCTAGCAACAGGCTATGAGCACAGCAATGGGCAAGCGCTGCGCGGCAACGCGGCAACACCATCGCGACTAGCCATGCCTCGATATCCGATGACTCTGGCCTGTGGTTCTCGTTCGTTGTCAGAGAGAAGTTTGCAATAGAGACATCTGTCAACATTCAACTCAATTGCAAGCAGACCAACATGCCCTTCAAACAACTTCAACAAGGGCCTCCTTGCAATGTGTGCCCATTCAATTTCGGGATGCACGAGAGGTATGTGCCGGTTGCAATCAACATGGAGGACCTGAGCGATGTGACAACCAACACAGAAACGATGGACAATGGTTCCACGTTGCAATGAACGAACGTTCAGAGGGGCGTTTTGCGCTCTGCGCCCTGGCGCGGAAAAGGCAAACGCCTACCGAAGAGATTTCCTACCGCCTGTTGCACAACAACACATAAGTGGCCCAACTTGCTGCAGCGGAATGGCGGAAACTTGGATTGCTCATTGACGATCGCATTCAACAGACACAGTCGGAGAGGTTTAACCGACATCGTCATCATCTTTGCGAACCATGCAAAAGTTAATCGCCGACCCCATCGTGGCAGCTTGGCCTCATCTCGGAAGAGCACTCGGACGAGAGAACACTCCACGCTCGCAAACCCGCATCAGGCTTGACAAGGGATTTGCTTTGCTGGCCCCCGGGTTAATATACGCTGTCAACTCTCAGAGTGTTGCGTAGGCCCCCTTCAGATGGGAAATGGCAGTGGAGCCCCCCATGATTGGGGTCATTTTCTCGCGCCGATTTACAGTTGCGCCGACAAGGAAACCCTCTGGAAGCAACGTCTTGAACTTTGGTTCGCCAGGATCTGGTGGTGAGATTGATTGTGCGAGGAGCAACCTGAGTGGTGTTTCAGTGCCGGGACCCTGGAGCTTCTGGGGTCACACCGTGGAACCACGAAATGACCGAGCAAAACGAGAGAGACCTGAATCGGCCGAACGATAAGGACCGCACGGCACACAGCGTCGTCATTGCAGATTGCAGACGAGAGCGGGAGGGGAAAAGACGCATCGTGTGGTGGGTTGTTTCTGTTGTTGTCCTCCCGCACCGTTGTTGGCGTTGATTCAGGTTTTCCTTTTTTCTGCTGGGTGTTCTGGATTTTTACCCGGTACGCAGCAGGATCCAATATTAGAATGATTAGACCGGACAATGGCATCAGCGCCAGCTAATGTCGGGCTAGAACATTTGCTTCGCCTCTTGGCTGCAAAGTTTTCCATCCGTCGACGGATAGCAAGCCGCATCGGCGCCATGGCGGGAGGGCAGAGCGATGGCTTGAATTTTGGACAGTCTTGTCTTTACGGAGTGGTCCACCGTCCGGGACAACCCAAAGGAATGGAAACGACGTGGAAGACAATGTAAATCCCTGATTGTGCGGGCAATGATTGGCAGGCGCATTTCCCAGGACAACGGCGACGGCGACGACCCCCCAACGGCAACGGCAGCCACATTGCGCCCACGTCCCGGAGGACTCCAGACAGAAAGAAGCAACCACTACTAGCAGTCAGTGCAGCATCGACTTGTGCTCTTGGCAATGGCGGCAAAGACGATATGATTCGACTGACTCTGCCTGCGCGTCTGCTTTCTCGAGGTGAGTTCGGATGAGTTATTTTCGGACGACATGGGCGCTGCTGTTCCTGCAGGGTGCTAGCAGGGATGGTGGGGGCGATCCTCAGGGGCGCTCCAGGAACGAACCAGTGGGAGGTGCAGCCACTGCCCAGGGTCGACAAGCGCAGCTCAGTGCCGTCCCACCGAGAAGGTTTGCGCAGCCAATCACGGCGCCACAGACCCATTTTTGGACACGATCCTGTGGTGCCGTGGCCCGTCGCCCGGCTTTCACAGCTTTTTCTGGGCCTGGACACCGGGATGCTGACAGACACAAGCACACACAACAGGCACCATCCTCAGGCCTCCTCTCCTTGCCCAGGTAAGGTACGGATACGGTTCTCTCACTCGGGGACTCTCTCTGCAGACTGCTGCCCATCGGTGTCTCCTCCAAGGCATGGACAAGGCAGGCTTACCGCCAAGCAAGACAAGCATACCGTTGGCTTTCATTGGCAAGAAAAGCAGAAGCCAAAGCCGAGAGAGGGCCCCCATCCCCCATCTCGTTCCACCCACAGGCCGCCCATCCGTCCTCGTCCTATCCTCTTCCCTCCAGCTGCCGCGGAGACGACCAACGGGACCTCGCAGGTGCAGGCACAGGCTCAGGCACAGGCACAGGCACAGGCACAGGCCCAGCTAGGCTCAGGCACAGACAGCCCAGAGGGACGTGGACAGTGGGCACGCCATCCAAAGTCGACCCAGCCCAGCGCTGGCAAAATTTCCGCCGCCAGCCCATGCTCTGTCCGCGCTTATGTGCTTGTGCTTATTGTAGTGGATGGGAGATGGTGGATGGGGGTGAAGTGGGCGGTTCCCTAGCCTGCCCTGGGTGGTGGTGTTGGATGGTGTGGTGGGTGGTAGCCGTCCAGTACCTGCGGTCACGTCGTCCACTGTCCACTGTCCACAGGTCGCCGCTTCGATAAAAGGAGAAATACCTCGCCTGCCCCCTCCCACACGCCTTAGACGGTTTTTGCTTCCTCACCGTTGTTGCTCTCTTTACCATCGCGTCCGGTGCCCACACTCTCTTGACATCTGCTCTTCGTCATCGTGCCTTCTTTGCACACCACTCTCTTTTGAAACATATCTATCGACAAGACAGCATCGTCACGTCAGTTCCTTGACACCGCATTCCTTCCGGCCCACGCCTGCACGCACAACTCTCAATTCGGTGGAGAATCAGCCCTTGGTCATACATCGACTTATACCAGCACTTGAATCATCAGCGATCTTCGTCTTGTTCCTCCAAATCATTCAAAATGCGTTTCACCAGCATCTTCGCCCTCATGGCCGCGTCCGTCGCCGTCGCCCAGACCTCCGCCGACGAGACAACCACCACCATGACCGCTACCACCACCAAGACCGTCACCATCACCAAGTGCAACCCGACAAACACTGCCTGCCCCCTGTACACCCCGACCACGACGATCCTGCCCACCATCAACTCGACCACCAGCATCGTTGTTCCCTCCACCACCTCTACCTCCTCCACCTCCTCGAGCCGCTTCTACGCTGCCTCCAACTCTACCACCTACGGCCGACCGCCACTGCTCCCTGGACTACCAAGTCTTCCGTCACTGCTATCAAGACCTCGGCCGATTCTGGCGTTGCTCCTTCCTCCGGCGCCCCCGCTACCACCTCGGCCCCCGCCAGCGCTGGTAACGGTCTTTTCGTCCAGAGCGGACTGCTGGCTGCTGTTGTCGGCCTTGCTGCCATCGCTCTCAACTAAGCGCGTCGCCACACTCATCCAACATGACATGAGTACCGAAACTTCTTGACTCCTTTGTCACCTTTACTTAATTCGATTCTACCGATACCACCATTTATTCTACGGGGATAGGCTGATTGGAGAACTTTTTAAATCTTAACAACTACTGTGGGTGTTATATCTACAGGAGAGCGGTTTGGAGCCTTGGCTACCGGATGGCCTTCACTTCTGGCCGTAGACTTATTCTTTGGGCAGTAGGACGGATTGGAGGAGTTTATACCTAGTCGGAGTTGCCCGCATACATACCCCTATATGGTGCACATACTCTTTATTTGAATGACACGATCATGAGATGACCTCACTCTGGGTGCTTTACTGCCACTGGCATGCGATTCGTTTGTGAATGACGCACAATGGCCGCTTCAATACATGATCTCCATCGAGGAACTTGGACGACTCAGATCCGTTATGGACGTTTCACAAGCACCTCACTCGAATCTGCCTTGCCCCGAATTCCTCTCAACAAAGCCAATGTGTCTGACCTACACCTCGTCTGACAGCCTGACAGCGCATCAGCAGTAGTGCACCTGCACCTTTGAAATGAGGTATGCCTGCTTTATATAAGATGATTCACCTTGAGGGAAATGGCAAGTAAGGAGGCATGCTGTCTTGTCTTGTATGAAAGAAAGCCAAGACAGCATTAGCCTAATGTAACACAGCTCCTGCCCACCGTTGGGACTTGAAAACGGCGGCCTCGACCAATGGCGTCTTTCCAAAAGAGCTATTTGGTTCGATGGCTGTTTCCACGCACTGATTCGCCCACGTGGTTGCCTTACTAAAGGAACGGGCCGCTGTTAGGTCTCTTCGACACCTCCCCATTCTACAGATCCGTCATCTTTCTCTCTGACATTCACCTCTCACAGAAACCTCTTGCTACAGTAGGACATGGCTGGACTTCATGTTGTTCAACCTTGAATTCTGTACCGAACAAGGATGCCGCAACGCCGCCTCGGGTCCCGACGGTTATGCGCCAATCGAGCATCATCAACACGCACGATCCCGGCAGCTTGCATCCCTGCATCGATCGCTTCGATTGGCACCGAATAGCAGTTTACGCTTCGCTTGCGCTGCGCTGCGCCCATCGACCTCCTGCACTGGTCAACCTTCAAAAGACGAGAGCACTCAAGCACAGGAATGAATTAATCTACGCGGTGTACAGTACCCAAATCCGAGACCTTTTTTCCTCCCCATTCCAGCTCTATCCGGCGCGTTGAACCCCGCGAAACAAAAGCAACCCCTCCAAGGCAAAGAACTCCAAACCCGCTGCGCCTATTACAGATTATGCTTGGGGCTGCGTCTATATGAAATGCAGACGCAGGCTTCGGTTCCCTTCCGAACTGCGTGGGTCTGTTGCTTGCCGACCTGTCGTATCAACTTGAAACCATTTCCTTGCTTCGACGGCAGTCCTGATGAAGATTGTATTGAGGACTGCCAGCGTGGCGATGCGGTCGGTCAGTGGGTGAGACGCGGGGATCACTCGAGTCTGTGGCCACGAGGGGCATAGCCAAATGACGGCTTCGCGTTCGCTCTGTCCCAACCATTGCTCCACGCCGTCCTCCTTTTTTATGCGTTGCGCGCCGATCTTTCAGCAGTTCCCCTGCGCACAACGGTCGCATAGCGTCTTGTCCGCCGGTATACGCTCCTCACAACCGCATACCGCCTTGTGATCACATTGCTTCATCGACATATTATTCGTTTGCGGCTTGGCGTGGGAGCAGGTGCTGCTATTGGAAGGAGAGTCGATCATGATTTCGGCGGTGGCGTTCGTCGGATCTTCTTTCTCAACGAAACCTTGAACAAGGTTGGGACGACTTCTTCCACGCGGTCTAGTCGTTTGAATAGCGTTCACGGCTCGGCCCGCTGAAACTGTTCTGACGGAGAAACCGGGGCTGCCAAGTTTCGAGAAGGGACAACGCAGACGGAGGGCGCCCAAGGTGGACGGGTGTACGGTGGGCTTTGCTGGTAGCACGACACGCAAGGTCTCTTGAGGTTGGGCAGGTCCGGTTTTCGAAGGGGGTCTTCGCACGAGTTGTCGGTAACGGTTCAGTCTTTCGATTGTCAGCTCCATCGTTCCAGAAGGGATGGGACTCATACGCTTATATACGTTTTGCCTGCCAGCACCACACACACACACACACACACACACACACACACAGCCATCCTCTCGCGCTTGCGCACAAACGCACACAAGCTCACTTACATCTGACAATCGACCCGCGTCCGTATGCGGGCTACGAGACGCGGAGGAGCCATGCAGGGTGGCACCGAACCTACATAACCTGCTTCGTCGAATCCCGCCCTCGTCGCCTCTCAAATTTTCTGTCCTGCCGGGGCTGTGGCAGTGCGCCCCTTGCCTGAGCCAACAGGCTTTTGCCTATTGTGCAGTTTGTCCTTACGCTGACCCAATACTGCAGGATGATACGTTTGATGCTAAATCATCACCCGGCCTGCGTGTTGTTTCCTTCCCGTCTGGCCTTTCACTTTCCTGAAGTCATCCTGCTTCGGGACCGGCCTCTTCCTCCGGCAGGAGAGACTCTGAGCACCCTGTCGGCCAGGATGATGCGAGGTCTGACTTGGCAACACGGCAAGCTTACGGGTTCAGGACTAGGACCTGACTCTTGATGCCGTCCGCTCTGCAGAACATGGCCGATTCACCCCTCTCGCCCCTCTCTCTTCTCTCCTGCTTCACCAATGCGCCTGGACCAACTTGCTTCGACATTGCTCCGTCGCACTGAATCAAGAAGGTTCGCTGTCATCTTCATGGTCTCCCCCACGTATTGCAACCTATATCACCAGTCCATACTGAGCATCTGGCAATTGCCAACCTCCTCGACAACACAGGACCAGGCCAAAGTATGGCCTGTTCTGGCGCAATATCGTCTCGAAATTTTTGATGAGGTGCATTAGTGGATCAGGAAACGGGTACCTGACCGAACCATTCCCACTCCGGTGCGCAGCGTGTGGAAACCCTGCCATATCCGACGTGATATGGTCGGGGGGACGGTTTGCAGATTTGAGAACGAGTCCGTTTGTTTCGACAAGGGCTTGTTGAATCTCGACTCCTTTTCTGCAGTACGCGAGGTCAATCCGCCCTCGGGGCAGCGCCAACAAAACCGCTCAACAGCAAACCGGGCGACCGGCTTGGGCTATCCGGCGAAGCTACATTCACTTGCATTCAACAGCTGTGCGCTACGAGACTGAGACAGGTCGTTGGGTTTGTTATCTACCGGCCAATAGCTTGACAGAATAAGAAACCCGAGGAGAATCTGACAGAAACCAGATCCGGGGACGCGCGATTAGGCTGAGGATGTTGTGCAGATGGAGTCCCTCTGTACGGCCGAAAGAGACGGTGGAATGACATGCTGAGAACGACTTGCGCGGCACCCCGGCTTTCTGGGGCAAACCAGTCCACTCTTCCAGAAAAGACTTTCCCGCTTGAGGCTATCCCTCAGAGCCGATGCCTAGGCCTACTGTTCCTTCGACCTTACCAGGGTCAGGGGTAAGCTGTCAGTTTTCAACTTCGAGCGCCGGACACGCTGCATCAGCATGCTTGAACTTGCATTTGGGGGGGGATTTGCCGGGTGAGCCATTACCACTTCTCGCACACTCGACGCTCGTTGTCATGATTTCTTCTTCTACCGAATTACTTTGAACGGAAAACGCATCGAGTGCATCGTGCGTCACGGAACATGTTCCCGTCCACACGAGGCTCTCGTCGCTGCCGTCGGCAGCCCCCACCAAGGAACCATGTCACCGGGATCCTTTCTGAGCCAGTCGACACGGCCCGGGGAGCTTGGTGGGATGTCCCGCGGAGGAGGGCCATTGGCTGGACATAATCTCGCATGCCCGTCACCTGCCTTGTGCATCCTGTGTGCTGTGCATTTCCCTCGCTTGCGAACATCCGGGACAGAGGGGTGGCCCATGAGCCCGCGAAGATGGGGATCTTCGAGATCCCCCTCTGCCGCCTGACAAGTCAAATTTTACAAGCCGTCAGTAACGTTTCCTCCTTCTGCCGGAGCCAAGTCCGACATCTGATAACTTCATTCGTCCTACGTCTCGGTCATTCTTCTTCTCGATTTTTTGCAGTTGTCTGGGCAAAGATTTTGCCGCGGCACGCGAGGAATTTCTCGTTGAGGCGGGGGGAGGGCTTTTGTTTGGCCCCCCCTCCCCCCGGGCGTGAAACGAAACGGGGGCTACCTGGCTCCATGTGCAGTCTTTTTGAGAGCTGTGCGGGAAAACAACGTGGCAGCACCCGAATGCGCCGCCGTCAACTGTGAGATGCGACAAGCACTCAGCTGTGCCGTTTGTTGCCATGTGGCCCTCTGGGGTTCTCTAGTCTGCTTTTGCCCATAGGTTGTTGGCGTTTTCTCCTTCTGGATGCATGCGCCGAGGTATGCAAAAACAACAGCGGCACTGGGCGGGTGGTTTTCGAAACGTAAGAAAGGCGGGCCCGCGTTTGCCGGGAGGGGCATAAGCATTGTAAGATTTAGAAAAATGCCCGTTTTGGGACTTTTGAAGACTGGGCCGGCATCGTGAGATGTTTGGTTCGGCATGCAGGATTTGTGGTGACCGACGTTTTGGGAAGTCGCTCAGGGGCGGGTGGGCGGTGGATGACAGACGTTCATTTTGAGGGGTTGGCAAGGTGCAAGGGGGTTTGTATGGCTCACGATTTCGCTTGGTGGCGACGGTGATGAGGTTTGGATATTGTAGGAAGGGCTTGGGGTCAAGTCTGGCTTTCTGATTTATTGCTTCTCGTACTGAAGTGCAGTAGTGAAGCAACTTGTGCGTGCTTGGTATCTCGTGTGAATGGTGCAGAAACTTAGCAAGGATGTCTGATGTTCTTGACAAGACGCCAAGACCGATTCAACTGCATTGGATAAATATGACATCAACGAGGCGGTGGTGATCTTCAAATCGACGTTGTGTCATCGAGTGGAAAATGAACTCGAGGAAGGGTATCTTCCTCAAATATAAAGCACACCGACGGTTTCCCGCAGGGTCTACACTTATGTCATATAGGTAAGTTGGAAATCTCTTGTTGTTGACGTGAGAGGTTGCGTATACCTTCAAGATACGCTCGCGACGTGGATGACAAAAGAGGATGGTTCTGTGATTTTAGATGACGCTGGCGACTCTTTTTCCTGTAGACCTGTCAGTTGATGTCTCATCCATTTGGTGACGTTCCTGTGGCAATAATGATGACGGAAAGGATGTCATTGGTCTGGCAAGAGATTGGAGCAGCCGTCGTTGGGAGCTTTTATACCAATTATGGGAGGCTTTCCATCGGTGTGATTCGTGACATAGTGTTGAAGATGTATGTATAAAAGTGGCGTCGTAGCTCCAGTACTTCCATCTCGGCAGCAAGGCAATGCGCGTTGTGGTTCCATGTTGACTGAGAAATATTATAAGGCTTTCATCTTTTGAAGGAGAAGCCACGACAGCTAGATGGCTAGCAAAGTGATGCTTATAAGCAAGAAAAATGAAGGTTGCAATACTTTTTCAGAATATATCTAGAGCAATGAGGAGGGACCAACGGGAATAGGTTCTTCAAGGTTTCTTGCTTAGTGGACCTTGACTTGATACGTGTTCTATCAGACAGTCTCTCCAAAGAGGCATGGTCCCGCACAGGGAATCAGAGGACGAACTATCCTTGAATACATCACATCAAAACGTATGTAACGGAATACTCTCCCTTCATAGGGCCGGGCTATAAATCGGTTTTGCACTACTAGGCTTTGTGCAAAGCAAAATGTATCATCTGCGAACTCGTTCATAACGCTAGCGAAGACACAGGTGTTATAATACTATGAGTGGAAGACCGAGTTTGTGTCAATACGGCACGGCATACTACCATGAGCTATTCTCGCTGTCGTTTTAGTAATACATTCAATAGATACATTCAGGATGACGGTGGAGAAGAACGACGAGACAGATTGGATACATATGCCAGTAAAGAGCTTTGCTATTCGTCGGGTTCACTATCCTCTAGGAGGCAACTTCGACGCGGACCAGTTTGAGACTTAGCACATCCCTTCCTCATTTCTGGCGAGGTGTAAACTAGGCATGCTCGACCAACTTATTCGCATGACACAGCAATGGGTGGCAGGCGTATGTGATGTTGCCAACATGTGGTAGGCATGTTGGACATTACAATTGGAAAGCCTACTAGTAGTCCAGGTATCAACGAAGGAAAGAGTAGCATGGATCGAAATTGAATCCGAGCTAGCCGAAATACACACACAATACGTTGGAAATGGTCGCGAAACCCGGAGGCGGGCAATGGAGCCGTTAAGAGGCGATGACTTTGGCGCGGAATGGAACCGCTTGTAGGAAGGAAAGGGGTTCTTGTATAGCTTAACGACCTGTCTGATGTCTCTCCGAAGACCAGTCTCGACTTTTCCATTGGTGATGGCATTGAGTATTAGAACTCGCTTGCTTTCGGTCGTGGTGTATTTGAGTAGATGATACCACGGACAACAATGATAGGAGAACCTCTAGTAACCCTGCTGGTAGTGTTCGCATTCCCACCAGTCATGACGTCGCAACGCATGGTTTGGAATGCAAGTTGAGAATCAGATTTCATGTCACGACGTTCCCTCGGACTTCATGATCTTGCGTCGTGATGTCATGAGGTAGCTATGGTAAGATATTAATAGGGAAAGGCCGCGAGTGGTACGAATGTTTGGAGCTGCGCATAGTAGCAGCGAGGCGTCGAGAGAGAGGGGGGCATCTGTCTAGACACTGCTGATTTCCGCTGTCCGATTTTTGGGCCTTGCCCCAGTGGCTATTGACTTCTCAGTACTTAAGATCATGTCTGGCCGGTCTCAGTAATCGAGAAATCCCAGGAATTGTGCGCTCTCGGGAGCTCTGTTCAAACAATAGCTGCGATCACTAACATTCCATTGTACAGAATGGGGTTAAACGCTGTTATGCCGGCCTGAGTCTGGACTGTGCTCTGCTTTCATCGTGAACGACGTTCTCGCCCTCTCTCGTTTTCCCCGTATTCATGGATTTATTCGGGTGTATCACACCCCAAAGCATGGACGATTCGTACACTTAATTGATGTTGAAATTTAAGCAACTACTTTACGTCCTAAAAGTATGAAAAGAAAATCCTACTGTTTTCAATAAAAGAAAAGCGACATTTTCGAGATATTGTCGTTGAGAAAGCCATGCTAATTCTGCGGGCTCTGCTCTAATATATAAACTCTGACATGACATCCCGAAGACAAGGACTTAAAATCTGCCCACATTTGAAGAGAATCAGATGCTTTCCAATCGAAACCAATTCGATCGGCATCGCGACCTCCAGAACGGAATGCCGAGAAACCCAAGGTCGATCAGTCTGTAGGTCTTTCTCAGAGCAAATAGGGGCCCGGTGGCCATCGCACTTCTCCTTTTCGTCTTCGTTAGTTTGAGTTCATTCGAGGGGTATGATGTCAACTCGAAACTAAATGCTTATAATTGAAGGAAAGGTGGCACTTAAGAACTCTCATCGCTAGAGTATGCAAAGTTGGTGGATCATAACCACAAGCTGCTGCTGTCGTGAACCTGCATCTGAGACTGGTGCTCAAGAAACCAGGAAAACTAGAGCACACCACATCCACCAGCCTACGGCCATCCTGCGTTGAATCATTTTCCCCCTAAATGATTCCACAGGAATACTAGCACGACTCCGGAAAACCAGGCCACGATGCCGAGTGCACCTCTTTCCCCCCTCCTTCGTCCCCTACTCTCGCCGACACCTTGACCGGGTATCATAAGTTTCCAGGAACGAGATGGAATACGAACTTGCGAAAATCGAACTCGACGACCCTATTTGAGACCACAATCAAGCACGAGGAAGTACCTCGTCTTATATGAAACAGATATCAGCATCGAAATCTCAGACTCTCCGCCATTGTGGCTCCGCGTTATCGTGCCAAGGCCATAGAAACGGTGCAGCGTCACAAGAGCAGGGGCCGTCTAAACGCAGGACTCGTTCCCAAGCCAGATTTTGATACTTAAGAAATCTATGGTGGTTTTATTAACTTTCTAAACCAACAGGAGAATCGAGCTTTCTGAAAGATTCGTTGGATAGCCTAAGCCAGAATGAGTTGTTGGATCCTCGATCGAGTTGAAAGCTGGAATGGCTGGAAAGAGCTCACCGAGAAGAAGAAGACTCATTCTGTCACCGTCCATCGTAGTCTTCCGAGTATTCCAGAGTTTTAGGACCCAGGTGGTGACAGTGAGATTTAAATGAGTCTGCATCTCTGGAAGTCCATCGAAATAATCCTATGCTCGAGAAATCTCTTGAGGAACACATCAGTAAATAACCTTGATGATCGAAAAGGTCAATTGTTTTCTTTCGACTGCATTGGAGGTCAGAATTTCTGAATTTATAGAAGGTCAATCCGTCAACATAGGAAATCTATAGGAAAAGCCAAGTCCAAGTTTGTTGCCCGCTTTTGCCCATCAACAGCACCGCCGCGGCGTCCCATAGACATCGTCATAAGACTATAAGAATACGGTAACGCGTATGTTTCACTACCAAAAACAATGAAGGAGCCCGAAACAACGCTGTCATTGTTTGTCATGGTAGCGCACGCATCCCCAGCAACTATTTCTTGGTAAAGGTTCCATCCGTGGGACGATTCCCCGCGATAGTTGCTTCATGACACTTCTTGTCATCGCCACTGCTTCCTGTGCATCCACATGTTGTTATTCGGTATGTGTTGGATAATGACTGTCTATTATTTTCATGCTGTATTGGTTCCCGGCTTTGCTGTTAGCCGAGGAAAGGAACTATCTTGCTCGGCAACAGAGACAGGGTGTCGATTCTGGTGCTTTCTCGAACCAAGTAGCGCGGCCAAAAGCCATTTTATACCCGCTAAGCCAATGTGTAGGCGCAAGTTCATGAGCGATTGACCACGCAACACTGCAGTGGTGTTTAAAGTCTGTACGCCTGCAGGCAGGATCCGACATGTCACGACCTCCCAACTCCAGATTCAGAATGAAAGTTGATGAATTAAAATTAATGAATTATAGGGGATATTATCAAGTCAAAATAATGATCAACGCTTGCTCAGACATAAGATCACACATAGTACCCCTCAAACACTCTCCTGGTCAACAGATAACCTCCGACCCTCACCCCTCACCCCGCCCTTACACGTGCCGTACATCTCAATATCATCGTTCATCCTACTCCTCGCCGGCGAGGAGCCCCATGTCGACGATTCTCCGCCGCCGCCGCTGCCAGCCGCCTCGCTGAAGACGGCCGTCGTTGCCACCGACCTCTGGTCGCGGCGCTCGCCCCGCCGGACGACTCGTGCGATCCCGGCGTCGCGCTGGCGGCGCTACCGGGGAAGAAGAAGCGCCACCACATGCGGAAGGTGGGCATGCACAGCGACAGGTTGCCCACCAGCATGGCCGTGGAGACCTCGCGGACGCACCAGAGGAACCAGATCGGGGCGATCTGGTTAGTGAAGACGCTCACTTTTGTCAGGATCGCAGCGAGCATCTAGCTTTTGTTAGAGAGCAAAATCAGAGAAGTAGCAGTTAGTTATTGAGTACTTACAACGAAGACACCCAGGCTGAATAGGCAGACGAGCAGTATCTTTCTATTAAAGAGCAAATCGTAAGTTGAGCCGAATCACCAGTTGAGCGAGGAAGAAGATGCTTACTTTCCGATCTTCATGTTCAACCTGCTGATCAAAACGACGGGAATGATAAGCAGGATGAGATCCGTGGAGAGGTTCAAAGACAGCTGCAGGCTGTTGTAATGAAGCCAGGTCAAGCATTCCACTGGTTGCAGGACATGTCGTTAGAACAACCGAAATCTGGGGACCAGACCATGAACACAACTTACTGTTATCCGGCTCCAATACAAGGTAATCCGAGAACGGCCGGCACCATCCTCCGTACAAAGCGACGATGACTGCGACGTACGCCAAGGCAACATATGCCGAAACAAGCATCCATACCCTTCGATGATGGCAGAAGAGACTGTGTGTCCCCGGGGCCAATGTCAGCCAACCTGGTCCGGGTAAAAGTCTAAACGGGCGGGAGCCCACGTACGTCAAACGGTGGTATAGTAGCAAAATGCAGCATTTGTTGCCCCAAAGAGTCGTCTGCATGGAGGTTTCTGCAAGGATGTTGAGGATCCCGAGCTTGCGACCCACGACGAAGTTATCCTCGACAGTGATGTTGTCCAGGTCAATGTCCGACACGATCTCGAAGTATAGGAATAGCGCGACGATTGCGGTCGTGTATGTAATCTTACATGTTTTGAAAGTCAGTCGGGGTTGTTGTCACTCGGGAGAAAGATGATTAGGAGCGCACGCGATGGGGAACGTACGCTGAGCAGCAGCATCAAGATATCATCCGGTGGGATGTCCTTGATAAATTTGCGTTTTCTTACAATGTACTGCGATGTGCTTTTCGTCAAAGGGTCAGTTCATCGTCGAGCTGAGACCAGATGGTGAGGTCGGACGAACAATCGGATGACAACCGCCGTCATGGCTAAACAGTACCACACCCAGCACTCCGCCGTCATCTCCACCGGGTTTCCCATATTCGTGATAGGATGCAGCCACGCCGAGCCAAACCGAACCGTTCTTCGTGTACTTGATTCGATGTTGGCGCCGATGCCGTTGACCCCGAGATCTACCATTAGTGTTCGTCGAGAGCGTTCATCGGAAGTTGCGACTCCTGCGTTGTCAACTGCGACGATGCGCTTTCGACGGCATGAGAGGGGTTCATAGAATTATAAGGCTCAATAGGAACTTGAGCTGGCCACCGACTAGTTCTAGACCCGGCAGGTCCCTGGCCGCATCCGGCAAGCTACCCGCCGACTGCCAGAGCGGCCAGAACGACTCAAGGGATGGACGGACACTTGCCCCCAACGACACAAAGGCATGTAAGCCCGGATCGTAACCTTGAAGCCACCCGCGCAATGCCATGCTGTCGTTTTGGATGGGGATGCGATAGCTGGAGCTATCTGTCTACAACAGTTGGGTGTGGGCGCGAGACAAACGGCGACTCGGTCGCGGCTGATCATCTCCAACTTTCCGCCGGAAACAGCCGACGCCCATATCGACATGGCTTTGAGGAGTAGCGCTAGCTACTGATGGGGTAGCTTTTGGGAACTGACTTTCGCCTCTTTCCTCTCTTCTCTGACTCTTGGGGTGCCCTCGTGTACAACATGCTCGCAAAGCAAGGGGATATCATTGAATACCGACCCGGTGGCCGTTTACCCGGGAGAGTGGTTGAGACAAATAAACCGCCGAAAGCAGGCGCAGTTTTGCTTCCAGCCTCACTGTCGGAGTTGACGCCGCCTCCACGGAACAGTAATCACAATTAAGGCCTGGAACACAGACGGAGAAGTAACTGCCCGTTACTCCGTCTTCATTGAAGAGCCCGTCTGGGTAGTTTTGGTGAGCCTCACAGCTAATGAACTGCTGGATCTACACTCTCAGAAGGCGGTAAGCGCGAATGATAGGACACCAACGCAACAGCAGCGACCCGATTTCAGGTTATGGGCTGCTTCCTTGTGCCAGAGGCATGCTGCATTGACCGGGTTCGACTTGGACACACGAGGTTGTTTCTCGATGAATTGCGGCTGTGACGGATGAAGTCAAGAGCCTTACTCCCCGCAGCTTCCCGCTCTGCAGCCGCTGGCACATTCCGCGCGGGGGCCATGCAAGCCAAAGATGGCGGCACTGGTTGCAAAGTCGACGCGGGGCGGGAGCACCAATTAGTGGGCAATTAGGGTAATGACAGCGCCCGCTCGGTTCAGCGTGGGACTTCTTTTCTTGGAAACCATTGCAGCTGGCAGTAATAGGTGTAGTCGGCCGCGATGTGATTCGTTCGCATATCCTGCAGGTGAGATTGGATCGAGTGCATAGGAAATCCAACTGGAACGGCGGAGACGGGATTGGTGTGTTGAAGTTCGCAGATCATCCTGAACGAATGCCTGTGGGGGAAAGGTGCCAAGGACGTCCTTCCTACAGGCCAGGTGACGGCGAATCGGCAGTCTTGCACAGATGACCAGGCCTCTAGCAGGGTGGTGGGCATCTCGTTCTTCGATGTCGGGTCGCTATAGACCTTGAACCCGCACAAGATTGCCGCATATCATTCTTGTTCGACCAGCCTTTGGCGTGGACAGAAGACGTCCGGAGCTTTCTTCCCTTGACAAAGTTTGGGGGACTACGACATGGCTCGGGGGAAATCGTAGCCGTAGGTGACCAGCTAGGTATTTGATTAGTGCATTCGACCTAGAATATGTATGGAGGCTCTTGTTTGATGAGGTGAGCGGAAATTCGACAGCCGCACTAAAACCCTCTGGCTGTACGGTCTCCATTGTTGCTTCTTTTGCGTTCGCGCGGTTCCGTGCCTTGAGGTCGGCGTTCGGGTATGTTCGCCGACACAGATCGACGTCGTTTGTCTGCTGTCGTGCCGAAGATGACGTCTGGAAAATGACGGGGTGGATGCAAATGACGGAGGTGAACTGCAGGGGAATGTCGGCCGTGTCCTAAAAATGGTATAATTCATGCCGCGGGACGGCAACTTTTGGCAGTCTAGAGAAGCGAGGTTGAGACAAGGTTGACTGTCGAACTGCAGCTGCAGAGGTAATGACATAATTCTCAATCTTCAAAAGGTCTGGCCGAAGACGTGATGAAGTTCGGACCACTGGCAGTAAGCTTTCAGCGCAGGCTCGATTGATTGACCTCGAGGCTCGAGGCGTGCAGGCACCGCAGTACGTGCCGATCGGGTTGGACAGGCCGACAGACAACCTGAACCTAGCAGGGGTTTCTGGACCCCCCGCCTTCAGCATCGAATCCCCACGAGTGTCGCACGCACGTGAAGGAGTCCTGCGGTTTTGTTCTAGAACTCCGTTACCTAAGGAAATGCCTGGGGGGGTTGGTCCGCGGAAGAAGTCGGGCGCAACTTTTGATGACGGATTTGCATCTCACGCGAATGGTTCACTCGGTCTTCACATCACCCGGCTGAACGTTATCTGGAGCCGTCACGAGACACTCATCAGACGCACCCAGATCTAAATGAAAGAATGGCCCGAGAGAGGGGTAATGAGGGCGATCACTGACATTCGGAGCCCGAGGCCAGTTCCTTGCGAGGTTCCATTGGTAAGGGCTCAGACTGTGGACTCGAACTGTGAGAGTCACGAAAGAACCCGATATTGGATCTCTGGACAGGCAAGTACCGGTGGCGTTAGATTAATGCGAGCTGGACTGTTGTTACTCTGACTCCATAGCGACAGTTACATCCAGCGTCTGGTCCCCGTTCTCGTACATGGCATGCGGCGGTGCAGTGCCCGATGCCGGCTGGGTACCTTATTATTCAATCTTCCGCAGCAGCTGTCACTGTCAAGTCGGATGGCACCCCGACTCGAGGCCAGTGGACATGAATCCGCCGGCCGGGACGGAATGTGGTCGACTGCCCAGCGCCCAGCATGCGGGAACCACCTTGGGCAGTTGACAGGTCAGCTTTTCGTCTTGGCTTTCCTCTTTTCTCCCGCCAGTGAGATGTTTGTGTTCGCATGGACTATGTAGGTTTCTGGAAATGTAGAGTCTGAATCACACGGGCGGGAGTCTGTTCACACACACGGACTCAGCACGCGGTTGGATGCTCACCGGCCTGCAGTTCGCTTGGCGACGAACTTATGTAGCGAGGCACCGGCGCCGTTACCGATAGGGGACAGGTCCCACTAAATCTAATACTTGTTGGCTAGAGTCCTCTGGTGATCGGGGCGCCTGGCCAAAGAAGGGTATCGTGTGAGAAATTTTCCCAGCCGTGATATTTAGGAGCAGCTCTCCGCTCTTCTGACGGGGGAGTCGCGGTTTAGACAGCGGCAGGCGATGCTTCGGGCTTCCTCAACGGTTGGTCATTGCAGGCTATTGTTTCCCCGATATTCCCTCCGAGCCGAGGGGGGCTAAATCGAGAAGCTTTTCGTCCCATGGCGAGGGACGAAGAGTGCAGACCGCAGAGGGACCAACCTAGTCAGGGTCTCGTTAAGCACAGACAGGACCCTTCAGTCTCGGATCGAGTTGTCGGGGCAGGCAACTTAGTCAAGGCATTTACCACAGAAATCATTGGTGACTGTGAAGTGGCTCTCACTCGAGGTCCTGGACTGTGGATAGGATTGATGTGCGGTTGAAGAGCATTCGGCCAAGTAATTATTCCTGCAGTTGGCCAGGGACGGGAGGCGGGGATTTCCGAACCTGACAGTGTAGTCAACGAGAGACCGGACATGAAACCTCGTTAGGCAGTTGTTTCGTCTTCTCGGAATGGAAGCGTCAAATGCGCCCTGCTGCCCTGCCCTGAACGTCCTCCTCCTCCTCCTCCTCCTGTCCTGGTCGGTTTCTGCAACGGTGTGACGGGAGCGCAACACGTTCCAGCTGCTGCTTCAATCAACCTTCCACGGGCCACCAGCGTTCACTTGTCAACCCGGGCTGTCCTTCTCTTTTCCCATTAAAACCGCGTGTCCGTCGGCAACGGTTGCTGCAGAAAAAAAACATGGCTTCCTTGCTAGACAGAAGGTGCTGGTAGACTGCAAGGAAAACCCTTGGCAGGTTCAGTGCGCTGGGCACGGTCCAGTTCCTCAGGTTAGCGACACTGAACATCCTTGATAGTCCCAAAGCTTTGATCCGCCGACATGCGCAAAAAAAAATGTGTCCACGGTCTCGCTGACCAGTCATGGCCCTCCAATGCCCAGTGCAACTCAACCACCCATCTGGGCAGCATCCCATCCGCCTCCAGCGTCCATCCTGCTCTGCCCAGGGTGTGACCCCCCACCATTATCAGCTGCTCGTCCTCTGCTGCTGCCGCTGCCGCTGCACCTGCTCGGCCGTCCTTCTGCCAGCCTCTCTCCACCAAGAGAGGCAGCTTTTCTCTGTTCCCACCCTCCCGTTCTTGACTTCATCCATCACCCGTTAAACCAATCCGTCTGACGTCCCTGCTACGCAACAATCGAGAGAGATCACGTTTCTTCACCAAAACCCTCGGCGCGAAGCACTTGCGCTTCTCGCATTTGACTCTCCGGGCAGCCTCCAACTGTCCCCACGCAACTCGAACAAGACCCCACGACAACCGGCGCTGTGCATTCCCCTTCTTCATGCGCAATCTACCGACAACCTCCGACCAACTGACTCCCGGGATTACCTCTTCGACTGTCGTTATCGATCAACTATTTCGACGATTTGAATTACTAAAGGGGAACCGGGCGGACGAAACCCTTCGAAAAGATTTTGGCGCATTGGTATTTTTGGAATTTACGCTTCGGAAACCGAATTAGCGGCTCGGAAAATCAGTGTCGCCATGATGGACGCCGCATCTTGGAACCAAGATCCGGCCTTGGCGCCGACCCACGATGAGGAGTTTCAGCAGTTTTTGAACATGGGAGGCATGGGCAACTTGGGCGACTCGATGGCCTTCGACTTCAACGACTTCCAGTCCGGAAGTGGCTCCGGCATGATGCACCAGTCCGCCCGTGAACAGCTCGACACACAGATGGGAGGAACCGACGCCAACATGGTCATGAGCAACGCCAATGCCGCCATGCAGACGCAGCTCATCAACATGACCACTGCAGCAGCGCACCCTGCCATTCCTGCGCAGCTGATCCCTCCGCCGACTCCCACAGACGCCATCACCGAAATCGATGCTCAGATCCAGTATCTGCAGCAGCAGCGTGTCCAGCAGCAACATCGCCAGATTCACGAGCAGCATGTCTACTACACCAGCCAGCATGCGGTTCCCCCAACCCCCCAAAGTCTCGAAATGCCTCCCGCTAGCAATCAATTTTATTCGGACCAAAGCCGAACCCCAATGTTCGACAACCGGTATCAACGGATGAAGGAGCAGCAAGACGTAAGCTGTTTTCGTTAACCATCCCGAAAGCGCATCGCTGACTATTTCAGATGGCCTTTACTCCTTTGGCGTCACCCGCCGTCACCCCGTTAGATCCCCATTTCCAGATGGAAGCTGGTGGCTTTACCATTCCTAGCGCATACTTCAGCCCTCTCACCTCTCCGGCCCTTCATGCGCAAAGTGACCAAGGACTCCTGTACGACCGCCGCTCGTCTCTATCGGCGCACAACTCCCCCGCTGAGATGGACGTTGAGACATCAGCAAACGCGCAGCCTGCGGCGATGGATTTGGCCAAGAAAGTTCGGAAGAGCAACGCAAGAGTAAAGGCAAAGTCTAGTGTTCGCCAGTCTCCGATCACAAAGCCTCAGCGGAAGAAGGCTGGCCCGACACCAAAGATGGTGTCGCAAGCCCTCACTGAGATGCAGGAAGTGAACGAAGATGGGCTTGATCAGATGCTGCCTTCGACGGCCTTTTCTGCCCCTATGAGCAGCGAGGAATCCGAAAACGCTTCAGTCTCGCCCGAGAACCTGTCCGACATGCCGCCACCACCACTTCCCCAGAAGGCGTCGAGCAAATCTCCATTCATCCAGCCTCAACCTCAGCCCCAGCCGCACCCCGCGATTCCGGCTCACATCCAAGGAAAGCCCTCGCCCGCCACACCAGCTTCCCTCATGAAGCTTCCCTCTTCCAGCGCGAATAACTCAGCAGCATCCAATCCCCAAGATCTTGGGCCTTCTGATCATATCGAATCCTTCGAACTTCCCGAGTCTGTCAACTTCAACTCAAGACCCCAGCCTCCGCGAATTGACACGGCAACACCGACTCAGTCGCCGTCAGATCCTGGCTCGGCCAGGGCTTCATCGTTCCAGCCGCTGCCCTCTCCCATCTTTGCGAAACCGACTGCCGCTGCTTCAGCGAGCGCAAGCCCGAACCTCGCACCGGGCTCCACGGGTCCCTCAGCACGTAGGACGCCCCAACTGTTGGCAAGGGGAAGCAAGGGTGGCGGCAAAAGAGGAAGTGTCAGCTCCGTTCACGTCTCTCCTGCTCTACGACCCAGGATATCACCTAGCATCAAGCCGCTTCTGCCTGGCACGCCTGGCGGAATGTCTGCTGAGGATACAGCCTCCCGGCTTTTGGCTTCCAAGTCAAACTACCAGAACATTCTCGAAGGCAACACTGTTCCTGGCGTCACTTACCCGAGCGAGTTATCGACGAATCTTACGTCCAAGCGCACGTCCCACAAGATTGCGGAACAGGGCCGAAGAAACCGCATCAACTCGGCCCTGCAGGAGATCGCAACACTTCTTCCTCAGCCGCCAAAGGAATCTGGCGAAAGCGACAACGCCGACAAGAAGGACAAGGATAAGGACAAGGACAAGGCGGGAGGCGCACCGAACAGCAAGGCCAGCACTGTCGAACTGGCGATTGAGTATATCAAACAGCTCAAGCAGGAGGTTGCCGAGGCCAACAAGAGGGCTGAAGAGCTCGAGAAGAAGCTGGAGCGCATGGAGCCGACAGGAAGCACGGAAGCTGTTGAACAAAAAGAAACCTCGACAGAGTAATGGGTGCGCATTAAAGACGGCTTATGGGGCCTTCGGTAGCGGGATATCCTAACAGGCATGATATATACGAGGTAATCTAGGAGCATGGATGGCGGGTTATTTGGATTTGTATAATTGCTAGGTTTATGTGGCCATGTAAACGTTATATACCATGGCGAAAATAGGTGCGAAAGGATTGGTTCATGTTCCAGACCTTCTAGATTTGGGCATAGCGTACGGTAGCATTGACACCTTGTGATCATGGACCATGTTCCAGGCGTCACGAAAGTCGTCGCACAAAGTGTGGCTGTATATTGGGTATCACAAATGTAAAAAAGAATAATGATGCATCGTTCCTATTTCCCGTCGCACGTGGATGCGATTTGAGACTTTTCCTTCCCCCTCGGACACTGACGTCCGAACCCAAGACAAACCCAGCTTTCCGTAAAACGCCGGCGTGACACACGCAATTATTGGCTGTCCCGGTTGTGTTCCAGAACGTCGACGTCGAGCTCTTCCATGACCTCCACGACGAGGTTGAGGCTCTCCATGAGGCCGTTGACGGAGACGCGGAGCATGCGGTTCGTGGTGGCTTTGTACTTGACTCGGAGGATGGCGGAGGAGACGTCGTCGGAAGAGTTCTCCTCGATGGAAAAGGTGCGTCTGACGAGCGGCGACAGCTCCTTATCGACGGCGAGGGCCTTGTGGGCGACGGAGGCCAGGCGCGGGGTAGGGAACGGGACGTCGATAGTTCTGCGGGAAGGGGCGGAAATCTTGTCTTAGCTTTCTTTTTGTGATTTTCGTCGATTTTCTTTTTGTCGCAAATGACACAATGCGCGACACACGCATTACACGGACATACAATGCGACAAGTGAGATTGGGAAACTTACAATGAGCACGGGAATTCGGTGTCAATTGCGTTGTCCATGGTTGCGGTTTTTGCGGGAGTGGAGTAGGTAGGTAGGTAGGCGCAAATGTTTGGAGGGGTTCAGGAATGGGGGGGAAAAAAGTTGGTGTTTGGCTGTCGGTCTTTACAACGTCGTCATTGGAGCGGCGGCGGCGGCGCAAAAAAAGGTGTCCCGCCCACCCGATGATAGCTCACCGCGGGATGGGATGGATGGGTTGACCGGGACGGGACAGCACACGACAAGATACACAAGGACGGACAAACTCCTTCTAGATGGCAGCGGACAGGTCAGATCAGAAGAAGACAAGGTGCCCCGCCATTCCACGAGGTGACACCGGACAGCGCATGCGCACAGGATCGTTGCGTCGACAAGTACTGCGCAAGACAAGAAGCCGTGCAAAGATACCTCGGGGACAGCTTGCAAGGTGCGGCAGGTTGATGCGGACCTAGGCGACGTGGGGTTGCCTAGGCGCTGGGCTGGCTGCGGCAGGGCAAGACTCAATGCCGCCCCCCGATAAGCAAGGCTAGACTCAAGGCGGCGGGAGGGATGCGAAAGGGCACTGAGGGGCAGTGGAGGAGAAGGAGGATCTGGTAGCATTTGTTTTGATGGGTGTTCGGACTCCTTCGTGGGCTTTGGTCAGTGGTCAAACAGCCATCAAAGAGCTGGTTCAGGCTTAGAGACATGAGCTGGAGGCGGGTGCGGTTGCCTGAGGCGCTGAACCAGGTCGAACGATTCGTCAGGAGGCGCGGGTGGTCTGTGCTGCCCCTTGCTGGTTGTCTCGACAACGGTTGGCAGCCCGGCAGCCAGCAACCAAGCTTCTCCGTAACAACAGTCGACCCTTGCTGTTTTGGGCCGGCCCCATATTGACCGCTTCGGCCAAAATAACAGCAAACCATACAAAAACACCTGCATCGGTCGCTCCTAACCTTTGGAATACCTTCCTTTTCACCATCTCGTACTCTCGCCAAAATCCCTTCAATTCTTGCGCTGCCGCAGGAAAGCGCCGGTTTAATCGCCTCTGGGTTGGATTGATTGCACTCTGCTTTCGCTCGTCAGAAATAACCTCCCTGCCTTCGCCGCCGACTACAGATCTTGTTGTTGTTATTGTTTCAGACCCGACGATTCCAACATTCCTCACCCGCAGACCAACACAATCTCGCCCCCATCCGCACCTCCGTCGCTGCCTTCCCTGGATCGCGCATTACTTTGCATACAAAGAGTAGCCTCGCCTCTGGATAATTTCGGCACCTGCCTTATCCTTTCCGAACCAGGCCCGCTTGCACCTGCATCCAACAGAAGGTCCCGTCGCATGAGCAATTGCCTCATCCAAACATCATCAGAGGAAACAGAGAGTCACGAGACCAATGGCTCCTTCTTCTAAGAGCCCAAACATGGGCCAGGTTATTGAGTACATCCCAGGTAAGCTTCCCTGCCCGTCTTCAGACTTCAACCGTCCATTCGCATCATCGCCATCATGTCGCATCATTACCCTGCGCCGAGTCGGCACTCGAGATCGTCGCACAGCGACTTGAGCGCAACGCCCTCCAGCATGAGCGCAGCATCGCAGCAGATCCATCCCTACTTTTATTGCGCATACTTCCCGATCTCATTTCTGACTGTCCTCTCAGACCGGCTATACCTGGCTGCGTACATCCACCCTCCCACGGCCGAGACCATCTTCCCCTACGGCGAGCCCGTCCAGACCTCCCCCAGGAAACGATCGCAGAGAGCTGCCGAAGGCCCTACTCCCGTTCAGTCCGCCGCCCCTCGCCCTACGCCTTACTACTTCTCCGTCGACGACACCCTCCTGTACAACGCTTTCCACCACGACTTCGGCCCGCTGCACATCGGTCACCTGTACCGCTTCGCCCTGCAGTTCCACGATGTGCTCGGTGCCAAGGAGAACAAGGATCGCCCCATCGTCTTCTGGAGCAGAGCTGACCCCAGAAGTGAGTACCAGTCTCAGGGCGCGATGAAAACCGGTCACTAACAGTCGCCCAGGTCGCGCAAACGCTGCTTGCATGCTCGCCTGCTACATGGTTCTCATCCAAAACTGGCCGCCTCACTTGGCTCTCGCCCCCATCGCCCAGGTCGACCCCCCTCTGATGCCCTTCCGTGACGCTGGATACAGTCAGGCCGACTACGGCATCACCGTTCAGGACGTCGTCTACGGCGTGTGGAAGGCCAAGGAGGAGGGATGCTGCGCCCTGGACAATTTCGACCTGGACGAGTACGAGAAGTTCGAGAGAGTTGAGCACGGAGACTTCAACTGGATCACACCACACTTCCTGGCCTTTGCGTCGCCGCAGCACACCCCCGTCGCCAAGGTCATTGAGGGTACTGAGGAGTGGGATGCGCTCCCCAAGAGCATCGGGCAGGTGGATGCCAACAAGGCGTTGCCCCAGCCCTTCAAGAACGTCCTGAAGCACTTCACTGAGCGCAACATTGGCCTTGTTGTCCGTCTCAACTCTCCCCTCTACTCTCCCTCATTCTTCGAGTCCATGGGCATCTCCCACCTGGACATGATCTTTGACGACGGCACCTGCCCGCCTCTCACGACCGTCCGCAAGTTCATCAGGTTAGCGCACGAGACCATCACCGTCAAGAAGAAGGGCATCGCCGTCCACTGCAAGGCTGGTCTCGGCAGGACAGGTTGCCTCATTGGCGCCTACCTCATCTACCGTCACGGCTTCACCGCCAACGAGATCATCGCCTTTATGCGTTTCATGCGCCCCGGCATGGTTGTCGGCCCCCAACAGCACTGGCTGCACATCAACCAGGGCATCTTCCGCGAGTGGTGGATTGAGGAGCGCATCGAGCGCAAGCTCCGCAAGGAGATGGCCGCCAACGCTGCTGCCCCCAGCACCCCCATCCGCGCCATGCAAAAGACTTCCCTTCGCAACGGCCAGACCTCCACACCTCCCCACCGCAGCACATCGAACAGGACGCCTCTGAGCGAAGTCGACCACGACCGCAATAACATTGGGGCTCAGGAAGATTACCTCCCGGCGCCGACACCAGGACAGCCAAGAAAGACCAACCGCGCGGGTGCGGACCGTCATCATCCCTACCAAAGAGCGCCTTCGTACCACGCAACTGTCGATGAGGAGGGCGTCGTCCACGAGCAAACGGAAGTGATTTCCGTTCACAAGCAGTCTCGCGGCCCCAACGAGTCTGACGAAGAATGGGACATTAGGATGCGCACACATAGGAAGACCTCGCAGTCGCCTACTCGCAGTGAAAAGCGATCAGTTAGCCACTCCGCCGCCACTGTGTACCAGACATACATCGACAACGATGCCAGCAATGATGCGGAGAACATCGGGACACAACGCGTCAAGAACCTTGGAGACCGCGTTAGCAGCGCATCAGGTGTTCTCACCAAAGTTCGTGGCAGCAAGCGTTCGGGCGATTCACCATTGAGGACCAAGGAAGGAGTACGAAAGACGAGCGGTCGGGTCGGCAGCGTGGGCAGCTCAGCCATGTCCGCGACAGCCGCCTCGACAGCGCGCAAAGTCTCTGGCGCGTAGGAGCGCCGGAGACTGTCGTTCGTCCAGGACTAAGAGTCACTTCCGAGGACCACTAGGTGCTTGCCGATAGCTTACTAACCACTTATGATGATGATGATCACGACCGGTCCATGTCGATCTGCATGAATTGGCGTTGGGTTCTGGCAACCTTGGAGATTGCGGCAAAGGGGAACTGGTGTTCAATGGGAGGAAATCCAGCGTTGGCTGGTATGATGTCTACGACATTGCGAAATGATGATGACGATGACGGTCACTTCGGCGTATCTGACGAGGGCTTTTGCATCTTCTCTCTCTACCTGCCCAGGCATTCAATGCATATATACCTGGGCTGGCACGGCAGCCAGCCGGTTCAAACTGCTTGGAGGGTTTCTCACAAACGGCGTTCATGGGGCATAAGGGTGTTGAGTATTGTAATTGTATTTGTTGTTTGTTTGCTGTTTTCAACATTATTTTTTGGTCGTTCCGTGCGCATGGGCTAGAGGCAGAGAGGAGAGGTCGGGATGGCAGACAGTGGCAGTGGGCTTGCCGCCTCCCGGAGCGATGTTGTGAGCATCATCGTCAGAATATGATGGATACGCTTTGCCCGCTTGATTTTCCGCAGCAATACAAAAAGTACGCACACTTGATCTGTCTTGAGCATGGTGATGATGACCCGATGTTCGTGGTTGCGTGGGAGTAAATGCCTGTCTGCATGACCGGCATGGTCTAAGATATCCTCCATGTCTTCAGCTATGTAAGTCTGTGAAAGCATAACCATCTATGGGCGGAGAAAGGGGTCGCGAAGGCTAACCAAGTCTCCCGCTATCCACAAGAAGGCCCTGTATATATATAGGACCAATGCGGGCGGGCTGGTCTCAACAACACCGCGAACAGCAATGATTCTTGTTCCAATCCTCTCTTTTCGAGGTAGAAACGACATATCTGCTTTGATGTATGTTGACACCGAGCCGCATGCTCTTCGAAAGGGTTTCTAGCTTCAGACCGTCTGATTGCAACTTGGAACCATTCGGCTGGATATTCTGTGGATGGAAGTGGTGAGGGACGAGGTCGCTGGAGAGAGATGTGACGGTCGAGTGTTGGCTGGAGAATGATATAGATGAGGCCGATCATCCAGAGAACGCATGTGAGAATGAGTATCCGCGAGGCCCTTCACGATGTAAACAAGGACCTTGGTTGCATTCCATTAGAGAGTTGAACATTGACTGGGGTATCGGTGGCGTTATATACCCTCGTCGGACGCAAGCCGAGTCTCGAATTCGCTGCCACTGGATGATCTTTCTGTTGAGAGGCAAGTTTGGGAAGTGTATAAATTTGCTGTCGTTTTGGTAAGACCTTCCGTTATGCAATCGGATCTGCTCTCAGAACGATCTGGAGCAAGAGTTTCCTGGACTTTTCGCACAAGATTGGACGCCATGGCTGGTGTCCCATGCTATGTCCTGGATTCGAACGTCGCGTGATAGGTTTGTGGAATCACAGGACGAATAATCTAGAGGTGACCGAGATGAGAGACGGACACAGCGGGGGCTTGAGATCATTTCTTGCTATTTGGTCGACAGTGAGAAGGGATATCTTCACGGAAGAGACATGACCTCCAGAAAGGGTTGAAAACATCACACAGACCGATGAGTCATTTGATTGCTTGCTTAATCTTTCTACTTGGCTGAACAGGTGTATTTATCTCACCCTGTCTGCAAGGGTTTTGGGGAATCTGGAAGGCAACCGCTGGGTTGTTCGTGCGCCGGGGGCTCGTTGCTGTCTGTGGTATCGGTATATATTGCAGATTCAAGGCGGTGCTTGCTGTTCAACCCGAGCAATTATCAGGGTGGAAGATTCCATTGAAGGAAGATAGAACCAGCTGCTGATCGAAGTCAGGTCCTCGCAGGCGCGATACTTTCACGGGTCGTTCCCATTTGCCGTCTTCGCCCCCCTTTTCTAAAGCACCTGAGACCTCCGTCATCATCCTGGACGTGTCTTCCTCGAGTATCCATGCGTATTCTAGTGCCAGAAGCAGAAACTCACGAGCACCACACGTAACAATGTATTCTCCGGATCTCCTTGTGTTATCGTACTTTCTCGGTTCACTTGCAGATTCCAAAACTATCAATCAGAGGCAGGATTTGCTGAGAACCGAGATCTTCCTCGGAGAATACAACTTATAAAGACCCTACGTAGCCAGTTGGTGTCTTTGATTTAGGAGGCTATATGTAAGGAACGGGTGCAGGGTCGTGGAAATGATTGCGCCAAGAACGGTGGTCGACATGACTGTGTTCTCAATCCTAGTCTCTGGGTTCCGAAATCACAGCCTCGGGCTAGAAGCATACTTATTTTTCTTGACGAATTCTACCAGGTTTTAAGTATAAATAAGATTTGTTATAGTAAATTAAATTAACTATATTCTATTTTAAGATAACTAATACTATAAGGCTAATAATATAGTTAATAGTTGATAATAAACTATAGTATCACTCTTTTATATAAGTCACTTTATAAGAAGCTAGAGAAAGGTTAAGTACTATGCTAATAACTACAGCTATTATTAATTAGGTTTAACTACTAGAAACTTATATAATAATTGCCTAGGTCCTCTTTGTAGGTAATCTATTTCTGTCTGCTACTAGTGCGAGTAGGGCATTGGATCTTCGTAGACTGGCTTTGCCCATCCGTACAATTCCTGGGCTTTGTTGATGCCGTCATCCTCTCGCGCCCAGATGTTCCATTCATAGATATCATAGATATCATCTAAATATCTATCAAGCTCGACACCATAATTAGTCTCTTTTCCTTCCGAGGAGACATGCAATTCCCTGATGGGTAGATACTGGTGGCCCGGCCCGCACAGATTCGGCAACCTTGCACCTTTCTCAATCGTGGCACAGCACTTTGGCCGAATGACAGCTAAACATGTCTTGCAGCATAGGAGTATGGGCATGCCGTTCGATTGTCCAACATCATCCGTTTGCCGTGCGCAAATCTGCACACATCCCTGATGGTATGAGCGGGGCACACTCCTTCCACTTAGAAGCATCTGCTCCAATAGAAGGGCCCCGAGATCTTCATTGCCAAATGCAATACATGCAATTCCCCAGTCTTCCAGCAGGCTTGATCTTCGGTAAATTCTGTCGATGAGTGAATAGACGTCGTGTCTGTGACCAAGCAATGTGCTGACGAACTCTCTGGCTTCGGTCACCTGCCCTGACTGATGTTGCCAACCCGCAACCATGACTTTTGCTCTGAAAGAGATGTCGGGGTCTTCGGTAGGGTCGCTGATTTCGGGGTGCATTCGTTTGAGCCGCTGAAACGAGCACGATTCCAGAGGATTGTGTGGCACTTCGCTTATAGCTCTTCTCAACAACGCATCAACAATGGCTTTCTTATCTTTCCCCTGCTTCCAGATCTCCAAGGCTTGGTCCTCGCGCTGCGTATCGCCACTCTCATGCCAAAGTATATCTGCCATAGTGGACCACAACATCTGAGAACTCGTGCCGGCGAGGGTATAATGTTCGATTAAACCCACGATAGAGTGCCAATTGCAGTCAGCGTGCGCTACGAGCCTCAAAGGGATCATGTCCTCTTCCTCAAGATCTCCGCTCATCATTTGATGGCATAGGCTATGACCCGATGGCTCCATCACCAGGACTGATTGAGCAGCTTTGAGAAGCTCCATAATCATGGGTGGTTCAAAGGGGATGAACAGACGGAGAGTTTCAGCACGTCCCAGCTCTTGGGACTCTCCATCATGTAGGTATAGGTTGTTTTGCCCCCAGGCAAGTCTCCCAGACGGATTTGGCATCTTGCAAATAACGGGAGCATCTCTCGCCAATAGCGATTCGTGTAGTCTTCGTCTTTGAAGAGTTCGAGGCTCATAGCAACTTCTAGGTGATCGTGTGCCTTTCGAATTTCATTCATGTCGGTGTCCCAACGGTCAATGGACTCAGCAAGAGATTTGGCGGCAAAGAAGAGAGCCCACCAGGTCTTGTCTGAGATATTGAGGACCTTGTCGCACTCGGTAATTATCCAATCTCGACCGATGTTTAATAAATTGCGCTCTTCCCACACTTCAATCATTAGTTCAATCATTAGTTTGGTGACTCGTTGAAGTGTTTCATGGCCATCGTCTGCGAAGTTGTTACACAGCCAGGAGTACTTTTTTTCCTTCGACGAAGTCAGCCAGTCAGCATTTAGGGAAAGGGCAGGTGAAAGCGTACCACGGAGTCGCCATCAATGAACATGCTTGCAGCTGACCACCCTTCATTCCCCATCTTCAGCCAGCGACGAGCCAAGCGATTTGATACATAGCCCCAACATGATCCCACACCATACTTCCAAGTTCGGAACCATTCCTTCTCCTCTCGAGTCTCCAAATCATCCGGTTCCAGGTCGCTCAGCCATTCGTGAAAAAGTGTTGATCTGAACCCAGTGCCTATACTGCTCGGTCCGTCTCGAGCATAAGCATCAATCACTGCATCACTGTAGAGAATCTTGGCTAGAAGTCTGCCCACGGCGATCTTCTCCTGCTTGCTTGTCGGCCAGTTCGCGATTCTGTCTTCTTTGAGGAATCCACTGCCCCACATCAAAACCGAGTGTAGGCGGTCATCTACGGTGTCGAGTGCGTAAATTCTTAGATCATGGCAACGGTGAACATCTATGTCCTCGCAGATGATTTGCAAGCAGATGAGAAGCGTTGCAAAATGACTTTCTCGATGACCAAATGAGATACACACCTTGTAAGGTTCCCTTTTGGAAGCGAAAAGCTCCGTAAAACCGTACTTGTCAAACAAATCAATGCCGTAAGCACCGAAGACATGCGTGAGATTTGTTTGTACAACTTTCTCCAGAAGGTTCAACTCTTCAAGATCCAAGAGATCAGATCGTTTCGCGCGCTTTGCAAGAATTGTCCTCATCGTCCGGTCATCGCCGGATCTTTCCTCTAGGTAGCCCTTAAACTCTTCGTGGCGCCAATGAACTTGACCGTCTTCAGTAATCATAAATAAACTGTGATAGGTCTGCTCAATTTGTTGCTTGAGAGGGACCAAGCGTGTGGTTCTCAATGAGAAATCGACGTATTCCTGTACAAACTCGATTGGGGCGCAATCGTAAGCGTTGGTTTTCCCCCACAACTGCTGCATGTCTGTAATGCGTGTTGCAATACAGGCCATTACAGCATTGACCTCTAGAATCTCGTGTCGGGATAGGGATTGATTTAGTGAATCGATGTGACGCCCGAACCTAACCTCCATATCCTCATCCACTCGCTCGAGTGCCTGTCTGAGCTGGCCTAGGTTTGTACAACGCTCAAGCTCCTCGAACACAAGATCCAAGGCAGCGAAATCGTTTTGAATGTGCACAGTTAGTGTATGCATGATTTCCTGCTGCTGCTGTTTCTTAAAAGGAGTGACCTCCTGGCGGAAGATTCGCATGGATCCCAGACGTTTTCTGATCAGTTCTTGTACATCATCTGTATTTGCCACCATCTTCCCTTTGACGAAATCCGGGTCGAGAGCAATCTTGTGAACTGTCGTAGAATCTTCAAGCAGGCTGGTGGCTTCCGGTGACCCAGACAGAAAAAGTCGGATCTGCAGGTGACTCGGGGTCGATCCTTCGTGAATTGATGCTTCGTACGTCGATGCTTCGCTTTGTCTCGTCGCTTCTCCAACGATGATTTGGAGTATTTCGGCGACCGATTTATCCAAACCATCTAGCAAAACGAAGAATGTCGTTTGCTTGCTCGGCGTATAGCCTGAAAGAAGCTTGCGCCATACAGCAACCGCATCTGGCAGGCCGACACCGTCAGCACAGGCCTTGGATAAGAACGTGTAATAACCTCGTTCGAGCTGGCCCAGCTGCCAGACGATGGATTTCAACGCAAGGCTGATTGACGATGGACCCTGGGCGGTATCCTAGAGGTAATGGTACGCCAGCGGATATACTGGACCCCCGGTCTTTTCCATTGAATCCCGCAAATGGTCTATCACAGCCGAAGTCAGGCACGATTTGCCGCGATTT
The DNA here is from genome assembly GCA_018853505.1 of Colletotrichum camelliae. Taxonomy (NCBI): domain Eukaryota; kingdom Fungi; phylum Ascomycota; class Sordariomycetes; order Glomerellales; family Glomerellaceae; genus Colletotrichum; species Colletotrichum camelliae. The sequence goes on from JAELVL010000001.1 coordinate 4,307,090, forward strand.
GCTTTGCCCGTGATCACTACCGCTATGGTACCTGTACTACTCGCGTCTTTCCATTGAACAAAGTTCTCGTTTGCGAACAGCCACGAGCCGGTGCCTCGGACGCATTTCTCCGTCAGTCTGGCGTGTTGATGGCGCCACGACTGCGTGTCCTCGAGATTGAGCCAGCTCCGGATCGCCTCTGCAGAAGCTCTGCTTAACTCGGTTGCCGCCAAGGACTTCAGTGCTACAGAATTCTCTTCGTCGTATTTCAATATGGCGTCGATATCACCCTGCATATCGCGAAGGCCGCGTGCGGCGACGCTGAGATCTTTGCCGATGGTGGTGATCTGAACCCTTGTAACATCAACAACACGGGTCTCAAGCGTTGCGAGTGCTGCCGTCACCCCTCCATCGTCGCCGGCGATGAGAAGTTTTCCAAAGAGTCTGGCCTTTTCTCTCCGTTTGGCCAGTCGGGTGGTGAGTGTCAGGATGACGAGAAAATGCTCCAAAACCCGGTATACGTTCGGCCTCAGCCGTTTGTCCAGTTTTACTTCGGCATCGCCCTCGTCAAGATAGTTGCTCAAGGTCTCCAAGAATACCGACACACGTTCCAGAAGTGTGGTGAGGTCCTCAAAGACCTCACTGTACTTTTGCGTCGTCGTGATGACATGATTCAGAGCGCTGAAGCATTGTTGGCTGGGCCCGAATACTCCACTAGCAGCAGACGCGACGAAGCCGCCGAAGACCTGCACACACGATAGTATGCTTTGGGTGATCCTGATTGCCTTGTTCTTGGTGCCCACGGGCACATGTTTGTGAGGGTCGATGCCAGCAACCACGTCGCTGGCCGATAGGGCTGCTCCATTAGCCGGTTGCAGTTTGGAGCCTGTCTCTTTCTCGAACTCGCTCACAACTTGGAGCCAGACGACGTCAAGATCATCTTGAGTCGAGAGTTTGATGTCGCTGGCCATATAAACGGATCTTTTAGCGTGCCTCTGTACTTGGTGCGGAGATGGATTTTGTGAAGATGGATGAGTGTGCAAGGACCGATCAAAGGATCGATTCAGTACCCCGAGGTAGCTTTCAGGGGCTGGCTCTCGCGAGGCAACAGGCGCAGCAAGTTTGGAGTCTTGGCATTAGTCAGCCGCTAAACTGAATATTGCAGGCAATATGCATCGTGGCCAGCTTGTATTGGCTGCGAATACATGCTGCGGGATTTGCTGCAGCTGTGTTACACATCTCCACGCGCACAGCACCCCAGTCGGCTCAGCCTGATCTCAGGACTACTCGCTTCAACCTCTTCGAGCAAATCAAAAAGAATACTACCTATATGATGAGATCTAAGCATGAAAAAAATACTCTTGATCTGGTTGGACTAAGAGGGTTCTGATACCATTTTCAACAAAACCTAAATCTCAACAACAGACACCACCTAGGATGTGAACATCTCTCACTAGGTGTGTTTGAACAACGTAGAGTGGCCATCATTGACTGGAAATGACGAGAATCCTTGTCAAAATCTCCAAGATTAATACTTCGCAATAGAAACTTAGTGATATGATAGGAAACGATTCGCCGCCTAGAATTCGGTGCAGAAGATGAACCTATAAAAGTCCCAGTAGATTTTCTGACTTTGCATCAATTGCGTGTTCCTGAATATTACTGACGTGACAACGGCGATGAGGAACAGGTAGAAACAAAGTGTTGTAAAGTGAGCGGAATGAACGTAATCACGAAAGATGGTATCCGGAGCCTGGAAGCTGCGAGGTCTAGACATGTTAGACCTCTCTTCAGATGTACTATTCATCTTGGAACAGTACATGATGTAGTTTAGAGTCTAAGCGGAACATCAGTCAGTTAAGGTGTCTGACGCCGCTCGGGTTCCAGTCAACATTCGATCGTGTGGGACTTGGTTTGACCTCTTTTTTCTCCTGAGCTGGAGTCCTTCAAGTTAAGGTAGTCAGCAGACTTTGAAGACAGACTTGCCCCTTTTATCGCGAACAGGGTGAAGATAGGGGCTCATTCGTAAGCTCGCAGTATACATAGACTATTGTTATTTGTTTTCCTCGGTCTGATGGACAAGCAAACATTGAGATTCCAGTGCTCTTGTTTGAAACAATTTCGGGCGAAGCTTTGCAAACTTCATGTTTGAAAAAAGTCTAAGTTCGACCGAAGCTCTCATAACATTTACTTGCGACTCCTGGTTTCCATCTGCCGTCGTCATCCCCGTCCTTGATATATAATACGGTTCTGAATACGCGCTGATCACTGTTAGCCTTACATTACCGTAGTTTATTAACGCTATCAGACAGCTCACGTTGCGTCAATTCCTAACGATGCACCTCTGGCACACTCACAGCCACCAGGCAACGGCCGACACTACATTCGTTGCCTTGTTACCTCTGGAACCATCACAACCATCTTCCTCTTATATCCTTCAAAACTTGTTCGTACAGCCTCACGACATCCCGGCTGGCAGCCCAAAGCCGGACGCCAAGCTAGTTGCGCGACATGGCGTGAACAGACCCGCCAGAGTTATATAAGTACTGAAAAGTGATCACACAGTCTGGGCACAATCCAGAATACACCTTGATTCTATTGTTCTGTCTTGAAGTTGAAGCTCAACGACCAGTAGTTGCGCCGCCCAGAACTCGGGTGCACATGATGAACGTAACTATACATCTCTAATCATGCAAGACCCTCTGTCCATGTCGTATTCTTCAAGTAATACACATTCATGAACGGCTACCAGAAACGACTGGAAACAAAATGCCTCCAATAGAACGGAAACGGACTTAGAGAAGAGATGTCTAGAGCCTGAAAGCTGCATAGTCTATATACACAAGAGCTCTTCCCACGCAGCTATTAGAGCATCAGTCTTCGTCGTCAATTGCTTGGTCTTCAAACGGAACACCAGTCGGTTAAGGTATTTAAAGGAGCAAATGCACACACTCGGGACCGACTAAACTATCCGCTATAGACACCGAGGCGGGCTGAGTCAGATACATTCGTCTCAAGACCAAGCTCGATAAAGAGGGATATAAAGTCCCGGTGCCACCGCCGTCTGTTATGCTGGGCCAAAATCATATTGTTTTTCGACGTCCTCATCGCACCTTGCGTTGGCACCGGTTGCCGCGGATCAGGAATGAAGCAACGTCCTCTGCTTCACTGGTCTACACGCTTGCTCTATCATGCTACCCTCCTCTATGCTCTCAACATGAATACCCCCAGGAAAGCGAGGAAGAGGGACGGATTCAAGGGTAGGAATCCGTGACGACGTGTCTTGAATCGTTGACATATGTGTAGTCACAACCACCGCAACACATAGTCTCGCAGTAGAAGGTTCAATTCATTGCTACCAAATCGGCAGAAGACGTGGATTGCAGAACCCTCTGTCACAACCCCCTCAATCATCTTTAAGTACTCCTCACAGGAGACAACTTGGGCAACGAGTTCTGGACATGGATCAAAAGTATTTCAAGTTAACTCAACTCAAACCCTCTGTTCTGGCTTTTCACTAACGTACAACTCTCAACACCAGGCAACTCAGCCAACTCAACCCAGCACACATCACCACCCACCTCATAACCATCCTCCACCCCATCTCCAAGCACATGCGACCACACCCACTGGAGAACTCGGGATCCCGTCCGCTCTCCCAACGATAAACCAGTGAGGGCCAGAGTAGTAGTTGGGTCGGAGACGACCAGCGAATGCCTGGTGTTGCATGTCTTTTTTTTGTTCTTTGTGGTGCCCCCTCTTTTGCTCGTCGCCGACCTCCAAAGGGATGCATGTCTCGTTAGCTAATTAGCAAGTTGCCACTTGACAACTTGCTTTGAGAAGAGCCGATTCGCGATAGAGCGTGACTGAATGTATACAGTGCTCGTGAGGATGCCTCGGTGCGAAGAGGCAGACATCAGGTCGACCCCGAGGGCATCTCCAAACTTCACGTGTCGTCCTGGACTGAGATCGACAACCGCGGCGTCCGAGGCACACTTACACAACATACGCCAAAACAGTGCCCCAAAGACTTAGACACATATTCCTCACACCCTCTCCCATTGCCTCGTCGAGATGGTTGGATGCCACCCCTCCTTGAATCCTCCGAGCCCTCCATGCAAACCTTTAGAGGCTGTCAACCTCAAAGTACCAAACAATCACAGAGACCAATGGACACTTATCCAAGAAAGTCATCTAGCATCCTCCGATATTGAGATCACCGCACACGCTTGCCTTCGCAATCCGAGAAACTTTCTGCCCAGACCAATGTATCCCCCAAAAGCGTCAATCTCAAAGAACGCCCTCTCCAACCACTTGGGTCGCCCCTATTCAGCCCCGAAATCACGAATTGCCATTTCCCGAAGGCCAAGGACGACAAGACCGTCCACGCGATCATCGATCCCCTACTCGATAAGGAACATTCCATTCCATCCAAGGTCCCCATAGCCCGGGAACGAACAAAGGGGGCCTTGTCCGACCACGACTCGGGTCATTATCAGATGGCGATCTTCAGGCGCCACTTTCGCCCAGTCTGCAAATATCGGTCGCCGAACCAGCAGCAAACCGCGACTTAAGTTCCGGTAGAGACATCGGAGACAAGTCCGTCGCACAAAACGAACTCCACGACCTTAGAAACACCGCAGCAAGCCTCACCGCCAGAGTGCACCAAAAAAAAAAAAAAAAAAAAGTGAAACCCCAGCCTCGTAGCTTCGCAAGCTTCGCGCTATGCAGATCAAATACCGGAGCGCATCTCCGCCGCGCGCATTTGGCGGTAGAACGGTACTGCGGCGCGCGCAAACAGCAAAAGGAAAAAAATATCCCCAACGGCCCCAGAAAAGCGTCGCGCGGCCGACGTCGCATCGGAGCACCAACAGAGAGAGACGTCAAATCCTCGCAATCCCGAAGTTTCGAACGACTGTGTCGAAAAGAGAACAGCCTGAGCCCACGTCGCGAAGATCATTACTCGACGCGTGCCCCCCGAGCTTTCTTTCCAGAGCCACGCGATGCAACGCTCCAGTCCAGCCTAAACCAAAGTTAGCCGTGTTTCAATTCTTTTCGAACGACTAGACCCTTTGACAGGTGCCATCGAGGGTGGATAAAGGAAGCTCCCCCAACGGCAAACACGACAAGCGAGAAAAAGGGAGCAGAGGAGAAAACCTCCGTTGGGCATGGCCGCAAAAGACGGGACACAACCCTCATCGTCGGATCGTCGGGTCCGCCAGACTGAAGGCTGCTATTTTGCCCTCTTTTGCTGCCCGCCTAGCGGAGTCGCTTCGGGCTCCCGTCGATCAGCGAGATGGATAATTCCATCCGACGAAACCTCAGCGTCACATCAAGGAATCTTCTGGGGGGTGTCAAAATGGCAATCCCTTGCCCAACCCGACCGACTCTCTTCATCTTCCCATATTGCTGGGAAGACTTACCTCTGCAGCAGCGGCGAGATTATGTCGAATTGTCAATAGTGCCAAACGCTAGCCCGCATCCTCGTTGGAATCAACGAGGCACGGTTCAGTTTGGCGAAATGAAATTGTCGAATCGATCCCCTTGGGCGAACTCTGTCAGAATTGCAAAGGCCGGGGGTTCGTCCACCAACAAGACAACCAGCACACATGTCCGTGGTCGACTATTGTCTTGCCCTGCGTTCTGCTTCCAGTCTTCAGAATTGTGCGGTCGTTGTCGAACGCCACCCTCGGCCTGTGCCTCCTGCAGACTATGCTTGGCCTGCATCCAACGTCCAACTGCATATACACGAGACGATTGCGCGCGAGTTGGAACGAGAGGCGACACACCTTGGCCGGTCAGCTTTCCCCCCTTCGAGCACTCTGCAGAATTGGGGTAATTGCACGCAAATGAGGTTTCCCGAGTCCCGTCGGCTCTAGAGAATCCTCTTTGCCCTTTACTCCGCATCGTGGCTTGCAGTGGTTCTTCCTGGATACGGTATTTTGCAGGAGCTCACTCATCTTTCCCCGGGCCACCGGGCTCCCGGTGAGGAACGACCCCATCACACCATTCCTCACCAAGGTTCTGACAAGGTCTTGGCCCACTTGGGCTAACCATCGGTCCGTCCAGCTTTTGAGCACCGCCCCGATGGGCCAGATTCCATGTTATGACATCCGAAAAGGGCTGAAATATCCACGACTGTCATTGTGTAGGGTCGTTTGATCCTCGTCGAAAGACCGACCTCGCAAGGCTCTAGCCAGGGCGGGCGATATGTGAAACTTGAATAAGTTGACCATGACGACATATGGAGACGATATGGAAAACGGCGAGAGGAGAGACGATCCTTCTGGCCCCCAAGCGAGACGAACAGGAACGCGGCTTCCAAGACGGAGCGTGAGCATCTGAGGAAGGAGAAGGATGGAGTAGCGATGCCAAGATGCGTCTTACCCACTTCCAGGCTCACTTGGCCAACCAGAGCTGCAGTATGCAGCCTTTTCGGTCCTCCAAGACGACTTGTGCCTGCGTCGAAGTGTGCATACGCATGTTGAGGGGCTCCAGAAATGTGACAGAATCTGAAGGGTCTGGTGCTTCACACCACAAAAGGCGAGAACAAAGAAGTGAAATTGCCATCAGGGATGCAGTTTTGGTTGAGGACTGGGGAGAGAGGATGTAAAGCCATCAATCACTCTTGCTGCCCGGCTTCTTGACTTTGGACACACGAGGAGACGGGAAACCCCGTGTCTCAAGCAAACCCCGCAGTCGGTATCGAGTGCGCCGAGCAATTGCTATTCCATTCATGCCCTCTTTGCTCGAAGCTTCAGCTCATATATCCGAGGGGTTAGGGGGCCTGCTGGCAGTGCCATCCAGCAGGGGATTGGCGAATGTTAGTCACTTGGTTGGACCGATTGCCTCTCTGATTTCAAGCCCGCCGTCCTGGGCCGGGAAAAGCATCGTGTTGTGTAGGCCAACAGGCAATCCGTCCGTTTTGCGGGGGTTGCTGGCGGTCCCTCAATTGAATCCTGACAGGTCCAAGATCAGCACCGCTACGGGCCCAGGGACCCAGATCAAGGGGATGAGGCTGGCCAACATTGCTTTTGGAAGGTGGTGGGCCTGTTTGCCTGTCGTCGTCGAGAGTTTTGACAGGCAGATGTCCAAAAGTACTTGGGACAGACCGGGGGCGATAAAAAGGCCGGTGGGGAAGTGGATGAGACGAACGTGGTGCAAAGGCACCTTGTCCTGGTATTCCCAAGATTGCCTGGGGTACAATGTTTCCGACGAAGTGCGCTTGGGTGTGTTAAAGCCTGTAAGGTCCTTTGAAAAGCGGAAGAGTCTTTTTTTTTCCCCTTCTCTTGTTCCCGGGAAAAGGTACGCAATCATTAATGCCTCCGCTGCCCACAGTTGATAAGGTTTACGCTGCTCCGAACGCGAGAACGGGATGTGGCCTGAAGAGGCTTTTTGCGGCCCAAGGAGGGGCCGCTGCTGGTCGTTGCTTTTTTGATGACGCTTTTGTCCATCGGCCGGCGTGCGGGCCGCATCCAGTCCGTTCGGTGTCGAACCAGAATCGACAGCAACTCCGGGAGCGACTTCGGTTGTTGCGTAATGCCTCAATCATGGCACCTTCAACTGTAAGTCTGTAAGAGGCAAAGCTGCCCAGGCTGTCCTCTCCGAGCCGACCAGTCGTCTTCGCTGCCATTGCAGCTCTGGTGCGGCTGACGAGAGAACATGGCCTGATAGGTTCCAGTCTCAATGGCACGTCTCGCCTGTGTCGCCTCCAACGACATGCTGCGATTTACGTGCTCGCAGGGAAGCCATGTGGGTGGTCTCCAGAGCGGCTGGCGGAAGACATTCCCCTTCTCCGATTGCCCAACTGACCGGCACGCCTTTGTCGAATGAGAAGAGGTGCCTCGTCTTCGCCAGTGGATCGACGCGGGTGAGCGTGAAGTGGGCATCTGGTGGTAGTGTGTACTATGCAATGTACGAATACCGCAGGACGGTAGATAGCGTAAGGTAGACAAGCGATGACAGACGCGCACAGTCGAATTCGGCGTCACGCATTGATGACGGCGGGAGGAATCTTGGGCCCATCCAGGTCTGCGTGGCCGGGGTCGTCCGAGAAGGTGTGAACAGATCAACTACGGCGGCGTGCGAGGCAGAGGCAGGCAGGCAGTTCGCTGTGATGCCGGGTTCAAGCCAGTCGCCCAATGCATTAGCGAGCGAGCAGGTACTCTGACTGCGTACGGATACACAGCACCCGGTCCATGGCAGCACACGCACACAACACGCAACCAAGTTGCGTCCAGTGGGATGTTCCCAGAAGAAAGGCGCTCTGGCGGCCTTGTCAGCACTGGTTCCCGGTCCCCTGGCTTACCATTTCGGGCGGGCTTCTGGAACCAGTTAGTTTCCCGCTCCGCCTGCTCCTACGCGACCTCCCGAAAACTGCTTCGTCGCCCGGCGCCGGACCCCGCTCGGTCGGTCCTGTTGTTGGTGTTCCCACGAATTTGAGAGGTTTTTTTGTCCTTTTTTTTTTTCCCCAACGCCGTCCACCCTCTTGTTTACTTTGACCGGGGAAGATGTGGATCTTGCCGCAGAGAAACCCTTCAGGGCCTTCAGGGGGGAAAATCTGGTCAAACCCTGGCGGCACTTGGCGTACCCTTCGTCCACCTTCGTCCACCAGCTATCCGTGTGGACTGGCCTTGATGACGACAGCCGGCCTTCTCGCCTTTCGATTGTCGGCCTCAGTCAGGGTTTCTTATGCCCCGAAGCAGCAACTTGCAGTCTGAACCGCGCGAGGCTTACTGTTCCGATGTGCGTCCCCCGGAAACCGCCGGTCCAGACCGTCATCCGTCGCGGCGCATACCAACATCTTCATTGCCGTCGTCTTCAACTTCCCCATCCAGTGTCTCCCGGCTGACCAAGTGCCCCAAGCCACTCAGGCTGTCTTGGCGATCTAGGCCGGCCCCGGAATGCTCACACCGAGAGCCCGATCAGAGCCTAGGTAGCTGACCAGTCACCGTTGTTGTAACTTGCTTGGGCCGGGCGCTGTAAACGTGGGCTCCGCATCGCCATATCTGTAATCCTGTGGTCAGATCATGAAATCGACTGGCCGTGTTACGCAGTTCCTAGTCTTTCTGGTACCGACGTCACAGGCGAGCCAAAAGACCCCTCTGACGCTGCAACGATGCCAATGGAGGGCAGCCTGGGCTGACCATGGAAACGGGCCAACATCAAAAACTTTTACCCCTTCACGACCAGAATCGTTACATCCGCAGCATCGCACTTGACTTGCATACGGCGGAGCGTCTCCAATGGCTGTGATTCGGCTTTGCGTTCCGGCAATACGGTCGAGCATGTTCCCCGAACGGTCCCAACCCTCAGTCCAAAAGAGGCACCCCGGTTCACCTCCCGTCGCAATCATTGAAAGCTCAGACCCTCCGTAATGTTTGAACTTGTAAACATTGTGACCCTTTGGTACCTTTCCTTCACAAAGTGTGGAAATGATAGGAGTTGCTCTCCATAGCGGTTCGCAACGAGCGAGAGGTCATTGCGGTCGGTACTGTCCGCTGTTGGTTGCCCTCAGTTTCCGGGCCGATGTCAATGTCATTGACCGGGTCCGTTGCGAGGCAATTTCAATCGCCGACCTAGAATCCCCTGGACTGACGATCCTACCGCAACAGTCGCGAAACACACCAGACATTCAGCAACCTTAGCAGCCTCTCGATGCCCACGCGGAAATGAGGTTGGGCGCCCCGCGGCTGCGCATGTAGGTGCGGATGCATTCTTGCGCTGCACAGCGTCCGCATGCCTATCCGAGCGAGGACCTCGACGGGATTGGGTGCATTCCCATGCTGGGGGTGTAAGAAGGCCACCCGCGCGACGATCAATTTCCCCCAAAATATTGCCTATTTGCTTCCCGCCGGCCAATTTCTCGGACCGCTCCTTTCTGTCCATAGTGCTGACCCGGATAATACCTAGCTTAAAGAAGTTTGGTAGAAGCAAACTTCGAGTCAGGAACGCGGGCATCGCTCCAAGCCACGACTAACGGCTTGGATGCTTCCATTGAGCTTCGAAGCAACGGCCTGGAAGTGAGACATGGTGCGGAATGGACCGGTACCACGCGCTACTCTTGTCAGTCGCGGCAAGTCCATACCCATTCGAGCAAGTGTGTGCCGTCCTGCAGTGACGCGTCCGAGCAGCTTTCTGCGCGGTATTTCTGCGTCTTCTAGAAGACCGCCAACGGATGCCACACCCTGTCGATACCGGCGCCAAGGCTGAGGATTGAGCCACACACCGTTGCTCTGCGAAGGATTCCACGCCGACAGAGCGAGAGAAGCAGGCAAAATCTGCAACCAAGACGGCCCAGTGCACCTTTGTGCGGCCTGCCTCGAAGCCGTGTTGCACCTTCTTCACCAACCTGCTTGTTACCACTGAGCCCTGCCAAGGGGTCTACCTAATGGCAGGGATGTGAGCAATATGGCATCGGCAGATCCAGCTCTGCGTGATTCTCGCAGAACACCGGCGAGCCTCCCGTATCGTGTCATCTGGAGATGGTGATGCGTGCCGTTCCTGCGGCCGTAATGCGATTATGCGGTAAAGACACCCAATGATCAAATCCAACGGAGTCCCGTGAAACCATGTGCGGCTCACCGCATTTGGAGAGGTTCGGTTGCCGGCAAGCTCGAATTTCTTTTGCCTGAGCTTAAAGACCCAAGTAATGTCTCATTTTGGTTCCGGTGGCTGGCGAGCCTCTCGTGTTCTTAGACGGGCGACATGGAACAGCATATCGCAGATGTCGTATAGCTGTCCCGTGGTTTGTTGCCGATCAAACGGTCACTGTCCGCCAGTTCGTGTTCGAGGTTCAACGTTACGACATGCTTCTTGAGGCATTTCGTTTCGAGTCTGCCATCGCGAAGACAGCCCAGGAACAGGGCGACGGCAGGAAGTTGACAGCAGTCTATGCAATGCATTTCGGACAGGAGAATCGGCACATCCATCTCTGCTTGAAATTTCAGCAACTCAACTGCCGCCCCGGACGTCAACTTGTTGACCGCCCTAAAAAGGCTATTTCGAGGTGCAGGGAAGTGTTGTTGTGACGCTGTGAAACGCTGGTATGCTGACCATCTGTGGTGCCTCACAGAACCTCGTGATAGACGCCCAAATCCAGCAGATCCATCGCAGACAGAAGGGCCGAACTGTGACTGCAAAGGGATGAAGGACGGACGATCGCATGGAATGGTAAGGCTGCAGATATCGATAAGCGCCGCGGTTCCAAGGACTATTGAGCGGCACAAACTCATCACACAAACAAGTCCATAGTTGGCTGGTGCAATGGCTTGGTTTCCGCCACAAGATTGACTAGATGCCTTGATGCTGCGATACAGCCAGCCATCTTACAAAGAGCTTGGTTCCGTCATCAAGATCATCGGTGGACGCAATATCGCATGATGTCCAATCTGGTCCTCATTTTGAACGAGCAGATGTGAAGGCCTTCCTGACGTCCAGGGTCAAGCTGTTGGTGGTGGTGGTGGTGTGGGTGGGATCGCTTCTGTCTGGTTGTCTGTGATTGGATCGAGTTGAGCATGTCTGTGCAAGGAGAAGGGCTCGATGAGAGCGCGTACAGGGGTCGCGGAGGGGCGGGAAGTCTTTCCTCCTGCGTGGTGCGCACCCCTAATGATGCCAGGCACACTCGTACCGACGCGCCGCATGTACATGTGTATGCAGAGAACGCGGGTTCAAGACCTGCAGACACGGGCATTGAGTTCTGTCAGGAGCGCCGAGAAGCTAGTTGAAAATTTCGACTCTGGGGGAGTTTGTTCGGATGGACCTTATGCTTTCTGAAGCACCAAGGGGTTCCCAACATTTCGGGAGACTGTGCAGCCGACTCTCTCCAAGCCCCAAGTTGCGTGCCACCTGTGAGAATCCAGCAAGAGACAGGCCGCATCTTGCGCTGGTAACGTGAGAGCTCCTTGAGCGCCATGGGAGGCGATGAATGGCCAGGACAAGCGAAGAGGATTGGCATCGACTTTGGTCTTATGCTGTGTGCTCGCAACGGCCTCGGTGACGGCCAGCCGATCTCTGGAACAAGGATGCATGAGTGGTCAGGCAGGCAGGTCGAACGCACCACTCAAGTTGCAGCAATTGTTCTGTGAGCTCTGAGAGGCTCGGCGACGAAGCGCTACAGGACCAACCAGAGACCAGCTGTATTGGTGCGTGACTCTGCAAATGGGCTGCCGGAGGCTGCCGTGTCTTTGTGACCATGTGTGCTTTAGCTCGGCGCCATGCGTGCTGTGACTGCTATGCAATTGAGATGCGTGCCATACATCCTTCTAGTTGGCTGCTTCAATCGAGGGCTGGCGCGTTGGGGACGAGTAGAGTGCCGAGACTCCATGTTGCAGATGCACTTCGAAGCCGCCGTCCACAACCGCCGGCGTAAGATGGATACATGGTCGGCCGAAATGCGCAATGGCCATGCGGACTGCGGAGTGACGGTCATCCGGGACTTGTGCCCCAGACTATGATCTGTGTTGACAAGCAAACAGGGCCGTTGGCGCTGTTCAATTTGGCATGGTTGGGCTTGGAAGATGAGATTGAAAGCGGCTTGGAAATGAAAAGGCGGAGACCACTCAATCTTGGTGAGCATTTTGGGTTGGCAAGCCTGTTCCCGCCATGCCTGCCCGGGCAGGACCGCCGGCGCTGGCTGGCTTCCATGTGCGAGAAGGACCCTGTGGCTGCGGTCTGAACATGTTCAGTCCGCGCGATGTCTGAGAACTGTCTTTGCCGTTTCTTGATCGCACCTAAGGTAGTCGGTTGCCAACTAGCATACCTCACCGCCGGTGCAGCTAAGGTACCTACCTACGGTAGCTGCTGAGACTAGCTCAACGGTTTCGGCGCCTTGGAAGTGAGAGCGAGAAACGAGAAACGTCTTGAGACGACGTGGCCCTATTCTTTCTTTTCGACGTCCGAGACCGACCGCCAATATGTTTGCTTCTTTTCTTGTCGTTTTAATGGACCCTTAGAGTCAGGGCCTTGCAGTAAACCGGGGGCATCTCGAGTTTGCCTCTTCTTTTTCAGCTGTATCCGTACACACGACGTAATTGACAGGGCACTGCTCAGCCCTAAAGTCGGTTGAGCGCTGTTTTTGCCTTCTGGTGCCACAGCTCGGCCGGCCTAGGGGTACCATGTCGGCCCGTCCAGGTGGCCATGCCCATGTCCGCATAGTGTAGGTACATTCGGAGGAGCACTATGGATATGCGCTACATTGATTGAGAGGCCATTTTGCGCAGTGCAGTACGGATACGGCGAAACCGCAACATGGAGTCTTCTTCATGGTGGACCGACGTGGCAAAGAGTCGTCAACCTGTTGCGTTTATTTTGGTCGGGACAGAACTGAACCAAAAACAAGTTGCGCAAAGTGCGACAGGCCTTGTTCGTGTGGCTTCCTTTCCCGTGTCGTCGGTCTCTAGTCTGTGCCCCACGAGACGCACGCCTTCGGCACTTCTTCACAGCATCTCCATTCTCGAAGGCTGGGGCTCTTGTTATTCGTGCCTAGCTGGCGTCCAGCTGACTCGCGCCAGCAAGCCACGCACCTCAGCGGGACTGTTTAGCCGCCTTTGAAACGCTCGACCGCGTACCAAACAACGGGATGGGACTAGAAGATGGTCAAGAGCCGGTGATCCATGATGTGGTAGAGCAGAATCGTCGGGCCTGACCAAAACGTGTCCCGGAAGGACAGCAGCCGGCAGAAGCTGTGTTGGTTCATGTTGCGATTTTTTTGTAGCTGTGCCTCGGCTCTGCGAGCTCCAGGAGGGGAAGAGAGTGAGACATGGAGATGCACTGTAACGAGAAAGACGTCAAAGGCGAGACATTGAGTGGTGGTGTCTAAGACATGCAGCAAATGGTGCCGTGCCGAGGATGTGGTCAACGACGGCGATGGAGGTGAGGGATCTGAGTCAACAGGTGGCCGGCGGTGCGTCCGATTTGCGCCACAGGACACAGACAGGATGGATGGATGGCAGGCAGGATAGATGAATAGCTGGTCTTGTTAAGCCTCCAAGCATGAACGGTTGGTAGAGGCTGAGCGGGATTGGTGGGACGCGGCAGTGTTGGAAACCTCCAGTGACGACGGTTGACTAGGTCAGTGAGTTGGCGGGAGGCCGTCGACAGTCGAGGGCGACATTCGTCAGTCGACAGGGTCGAAGGAGATCTGCCGGACGTTGGCTAGCGGGAAGGTTGATTTTGAGGTTAAGTTTAGGTCGAGATCGAGGTCGGACTAAGGTGATGGAAAGAGACGTCGTTGAAGGATGCGGTCGACTTACGGCGGCCATGGCGGCAAGACAATGGACAGGCTCCAACCGCAAGACACGACGGATTCACCTGACATCACATTGGACATAACCAGGCAAGTACGTATGTACAGAGCACCTTGGAAAGAACGACCCAGGGAGTTGGAAAGACATGGAAAGATGGAGGTTTGCTTGCCCCTCGGTGGTGGTGTTGGTGATCAGTGGTCACCTCGGCGGCAGCCACGCCACAACGTCAAGGATACCTAATTGCGTGAAGGATGCTATCTGCCTATCAGCAGCTCACCTGCCTTTCTCAACCGTCCATGGATACCGCAGGGACTCGGTAAGTAAGGTGTTGTGTTTAAAGACTCAATGTGGTCAATGCCTCGTTCTGGGTTGTGACAGGTTGGCGGGCTCGAACCAGCTGTGTGCAAGTGTGGTTCTTACTGGGGCGGGCCTGAGTCTAGACACACCAAACCTCGGGGATCATGACTGAGGACATGTTGGAACCATGTTCTGTGCCCCTCGCGTGATATCAGTCATTGATGAACCAGCATTGGCACAAAATGGACGAGAGGCCAAGCCAGCCAACCGATGGGAGAAGCTGCGGTGTTGCGGTTGTTGGAGCGGGTTGTCTGACGGGGGGCATCATTGTGTCGGTTTTCAGCAGGCTGCTCGACACGGCTTCTGGGCGCTGTGAGTGGTGAAGCCGCAGCGGGACGCGGTGCACAACTGTTAAGCAGCGCCGGGCGAAGGTCCACTGAATACCCTCGCAGAGGCCTGCCAGCGCCCTTTACTGGCTGCTTGGAATCAGTGGGCCTTCCATACCTAGGTAAGGTAGGTACCTTACCTGGCAGATATCCCCTCAGTGTCCACCACCAAATTCCCGGCCACACGACAGCCCGGCCGCCCAGTGCCACTGGACTCACTGAACGGGCCAGGGCCAGTACGGATACAAGTGAATCGAGGACCCCCGGCCGCCGAAGCGGAGTCCTTTTGGTTGTCCCACGCCCCCCTCCCCCTCTTTCTGGCTGGCGTCGTGCCTGTGCCGCCCCCCTTCCCCCTTCCCCTCCCGGTCCCTGGTCCGCATCGGTGCAGCATCCACCACCCACCCTTCTCACGCTTCTTTCTCCACCCCACCAGCGGTCCTCCTCGTCTCCTCCTCCTCACTTCCCGGCCTTCAACTCCTCCTCCTCCTCGTCAACCCATCTTGGGCCGCCTCTGCGGTGCCTCTCCTCTCTTTTCTGTGCCATCCTGGGCCTGGTCCATCAAATCCATCCTTCCGTCCACCCACTAACATTGCACAGCATCCCAAAGACACCCCTGCTCGTGAAGATTATCGCCTCCCCAATAAGGTGCGCCGCGGTGATGCATCGCCTCATACGCCAACCCGATGCACTCGGCCTGCACAACAACAGAGAGGGTCCCGTCTTTGGCTCCTTGGGTCCTTGGGTCCTTGGGTCCTTGGGTCCTTGGGCCCTTGAGGTCGCCGCCAGAGAGGGTCATCGCGATTTTCCTAAAAAGACACCCATCATTGCCCGTCCAAATCCTCCCCCTTCATTGGCCCTGGCCAGTTGCTCGCCCCCAACAGCCCATCTTAGTCCCAGAATGGACAGCCCATCCAACCCATCACACACACAAAATACCCGTTCCCGAGTCCTGCCTGCCTGGACCATGGAGGAGTCGTCGCACCCCAGCATCAACTTCCTAGACCCCCAGCAACACCACCGCGACTGGTTGAACAAACCTGGGCACTGCTAGCCTGCCCGAGAGAGAGAGAGAGAGAGGGACTGAGAAACACCCACCCGCTCTGCAGGAACCTACACAAGGGCCAACCTATGCAGCCCAGCTAACGTAGGTAACCCAGGTAGTCCAACGTGAGGTAGTCCACGCCTCCATGTACATAATAGAGTCCCACCCTCCTCAGTCCTGTCTTTCGTGCCCTCTGTGATGCTTCCGGCCTCTTCGTCGTTGCTCCCGCTCGAGTCTTTCCTTGATACCACGAGTCTTCCGCCTCCAGCATCTTCCGCCCTGCCTTGTCAACTGCGGACAATGACGGTATCAACACAATAGGTCGCCTGTGACGCACCACTCTCCAACGCCCCGACCCGACTTACACGACCCTCCACCACAGCCACCCCATCTCGACATCTCGACACGGCACTCAACCGATCCCGAGTACATACCACGGCTTGGGCTTCAGCAGGACTGAGGACGTCATTGGGAGGACTTTGGAAAGACGTACCTCTTTTTTCCTTTCGCCATCGGAATCTCCCGACAGAGCACGGCATCAACTCCGACTCTCCACGCCACGAATTTTCTCTAGTTCGATTCACTAGCCTACCGCAACTGTCAGTGCGAGATATCCTTCAAGGGTGTGTCAACCAAATCGGGGAAAGGGTGGACAACACATCGAATATCACCACATCGTCGTCGTATATCACCTTGGCCGCTCCTCAGATCGCCTCTAGATTCGGCGGTTGCCCGTCTCACCCTCAACCATGGCTTACCCCGACATCGCGTCCCGAGGGGGCTGCTTTGCGCCTTTCATCTCTGCGTCCCTGTTCCCAGCCGACGAAGGCTGTAAGTGCCGTTGAAGTGGAAAGATTGAACAAGCCGTTAACCTCTCACAGTCATCAATGGCCGTCTTTGCCAGAACTTGACAGAAACCCTGTCATGTTGCTTGCCATGCCCGCTTACAGACTGGGTGTACCCGGATTACTTCAACACCATGACCACAGCAGCCAACTGGGTCTGCGTCGCCAGTGCCGCATGCTGCCTGTTTCTCCTCCTTTCCTGGGCCGTTTTGCCCGTCGACAAGACGTATAGACACTACTTGAGCATATGCCTGACGATTGCCGTCTTCATTATGAATGTGAGTTGCATCCCGCGACACGCTGACCTCCCCTGATGTCTGACCATCTCAGCTTGGCTTTGTTGTCCCCCTCGCCGCTGAGCCGGAGCAATGTTACAACGACATCACGCCTCACAGCATGAAGTCGAGCAAGGTTTGCGGCGCGTCTGGGGCGTTCCCTCCTGCTCGGAGGTTGGGCCGGAGTCATGTGGGTCTTCCTGCGATCGTTGTCTCTGCATCTCCAGATCTGCTGGCAAGTCGTCGTCGGCCGCAACTTCATGATCTTTGCCCCAAGCCGCCGGCTGGGGAATTCCAATCATTGGCATTGTCGTCGCCCTCGTCTTCAGCGGCGTGTCGTTTCGTTTCGGGGCCACCTGCCACATCAACCACAAGAACAGTCTTGCCGACTTCTGGATCCCGCTCCTTGTGTTTGCCGGCCTCACGGTCATCATCCAGTTCGCTACGTTTGGCTACTGTATCAAGGTCTACCTTGCCTCGCTGGCAGACAACAGCGCATCCACCGAAGGCTCAAGCCTGCCCCAGTACTCTCAGAGCATCCGGACCATGACCCCTCGCCAAGCCTACCGACGAGTACGACGCGTCATCTCGCTCCAGTGGAGAGGTATTGCCATCGTCCTCATCATTATTGCCGACGTCATCTTCTTCTCTGTAGTTTTCGTGTTTCAGGACAACACAGTCCAAGCAGTGCACGACGACAAGACCATCGCCGCAGACTGGATCACGTGTATCACCCTCACCAAGGGTGACAGAAGCCAGTGTTACGACAAGGCCAAGAACATGGTTGTCAACGAGGCGACCATCACTGCGGTCTTGATTCTACTCGCGGTAAGAAGAGCTTCCCCTGTGAAGTGGACGGGAACCAATATACTGATTCGACCATAGATGAACGGCATCTGGCTGCTGTTCCTCCTGGGCCGATGGGCGATGGTCCTCGGTTGGATTGATCTTGTCACCTCCTTGGGAGGCAGGAACAAGAAAGAATTCGTCGGTGGATGCCCGATACGACGTCAAGAAAGATACCCGTGCGTACGAGATGCTGTCGAGAGACTCGAGCGCTGTTGTAACACCAGTTTCCCCAGTCAAATCCCCCGTTGTAAGTCCCAACAGCGGACGAAGAACCCCCGACTACTTTGGGCAAACAGCCCGCTACCAACCGCCGATGCGGTCCTTCTCAAGCCCCCGCCCGCCGCAAACACCACCCACTTGGGATGCGCGAGCGACGTACGCCCGGCCCGAGTCGCGAGCCCGAGGAGACGGGTTCGAAGACATGAACCCACTTGGGATGAACAGGATATAATGAGACGGAACGACGATGAATGGAACGAAAAAAGGGAAGGAAAACAGTAAAACTCAAAAAAGGAAAAGAAAAAAGAAGAACGAGGGGGGTTTGGGCGAGGAACCAGAGTGTTCCATGCCCCCTCAGCTTAAAACACCTTTTACCACCACCCCACGGACCCGGTTACCAAAACATGGTTCGCATTATTATCGGCCGAAGCATCTGGACACCACCACGTGCTGGTCATTGATATATCAGCCAACTAACAGAGATGATGTAATGTGGAGGGATAGTCGGCCGTATTTACTGGCCTTGTCACATATTTTTTTTTTTTTTCATGAACAAAAAAAAACCCCGAACCATGTAATACCAGCGTCGGCGTCTCGGACTTGTTTAGGCAGCGAAGGGACGGGTACAATACCCACAATTTAGAGACTCTGTACCTTTTAGAGAGGGGGACGGCGGGAGGCGACAAAGGGAACGTCCGGAGCCTCACCGAGGGGGTGGGCGCTTCGGGGCGGAAGAAGGCCCTGACGGGATGGGCGGAACGAATCATGATTTGATGGGGGACGGACATGTAGGTGTTGTCCAAAGTCCGAAAATACAAAAAAAACAAAGAGTCACGCGACACTATAATGCAAGTTTGCCTATCAAGTACCGGACCATGCAGGAAGCAGCAAGGCGATTGAGTGGTGAGGAATAAAAGAAGATGCAAAGTACCGAGCAAGGATCATGATGCTGGGTGTGTGAGGGTGAGCATTGCGTGTGTGAGTGAGCTGGCGTCGGCGGGATAAGGCAGGACAGCGACGGTCTGGAAAAGTAAGCCCAGCCGGAATGTGCGGAATGGACGGATGGTTGGGATTAACGAATGATGCGAGGAGCGGCGGAGAGGCTAGCGGGAGTCACCACCATCCCATATACCCAAATCTTTCTGCAGAGTGACCGGATCGCGCGTATTGTGAAGTGTTCAAGGTCCCGAATCCCAGCGGCGCGCCGGGGGGGGGGACGGGAAGTGGTGGTCGATTTTGATTCGATTGATTGTATTCCCAACCCCCAATCCCAGGGCTTCCGCTCCGTCCGGCTTCTTCGGAGAGGGGGGAGGAGCGCACACCCGACCACACCCACGACATCACAAATCTGACCGTCAGTCATGTAAGCGGGAGGTGCATTGCAGCAGGCACCGCTCGGCTGCCCGACTCTCGTTCGATTCGCCTTGGCGTTTTCATAATTATAAGTAGTTTTGGGGTGCGCAAAGTTGGGTTATTACCAAGAAAGGCTGTTTTTGCTGCTTTTACTGTTGCTTCTCTTTCCATCGCATCTTTGCTTTGAAACGGATCGCATCGTCAACGCATGGAGGAGGAAGAGCACCCTGCGTAGAGCTCGACTGTCGAACCAAAAAAACACAGAAGGTGTATATCAATCATCCCGCCGCCGCCGCCGCCGCCACTACCGACGAAGAACGAACTGTTCATCCTGGCAGCCCTACACTTGGGGAAGCCCACTTGACGAGTGCCTTTTGCTGGCCCAGCCTGAGCAGAGTCCAACGGCAGAAATCTCAGCAACGTCCTCACTCCGGCCCCCCTCTAGAGGTGCATCACGGCGGTTGCATCTGAGCTGATATTTTCCCGGCTGAACGATAAAGAGGCGAAGCAGCAAACGACGGATCAGAAGCGGGCCATTACCGTTCAGCGACTTGAGCTACGAGAAGCCCCTTCCTCCGGTATCGACACTGGGGAAGAGTGACACTGCACACACAGCATTGACATCTGGTCGGGTTGTGCACCGTTGCGCCGGTTCCCCGGGAACGAAACGAACTTACCCAAGGACGAGAAGAAAAAAATAAGAAATCGAAACAAGACGGCCCGCCCGTTGCACACGTTGCGATAGACATCGTCTGTGACGTGCATCCGTCCCGGCACGTGGCTGACAGCATCTACCTTGCCGCCAGCAAACGCGAAGAGAAGAAGACTGTGAGGTTGCGAGGAGGAAAGAGAGTGTGTGTGAAGTCATTCCACTAATTTACGTTACCACCTGTCGGCTTCATCGGGACAAGCTTCGCCCCGGCCATCTCCCGTGTCATTGAGGCTTTGTCCTTGCAGCAGTGGAGGGCTGTTCCCGCTGGAAACAGCCTAGCGGATCGAGCTGTGCAGCACCAGCATCAGCTACACGACCCCCATCTGATTGGCTAATCTCCATCTTTATCGCCGTCAACAGGCAAGGAACATCAGTAATGCCGTTCGCCGAGATCTTCAAGCTTCCCCCCGGCCTGCCGGCCAGGGTTTGGCGCTGGAGCTCGGGACGTCCCCAAGCTGGGGCAGTGGTTGATGACATCGAGCAACCGAGCACTCCGCCAGCCAGAGGCGGTGTCTACCTCCCCAGCATAGACGATTCTGCGACAGCCGACCATGGAGCCTCCTCCCCCGGCCTCTGCTTCCGAAAGAGAACCCCGTCGTCGTCATCACCATCATTGCCATTTGCAAACCCTCCTTCAAAACACCGTCTAAGGCCCATCTGCCACCTCGGCTTCATCAGGCTATCGCAGTTCAGGATGTTCCTCGTTCTGGCCTTCGTCTTCCTCGGCGGCTACGTCCACTACCTCTGGAAGGCCGAGGCCGCCCTCGGCGTCGCGTGGACCCCCGACCCGGAGACCAGGCTCTTCGAGCAGCGCCCGCTGCTGCCCCCCATCAAGGAGACGAGCATCGAGACCTACACCCTGCCGCTGCACACAAAGGGCCGCGACGTCGTCGACGAGCACGGCCGCCGCTTCAAGCTGCTGTCCGTCAATTGGTACGGCGCCAGCGACGAGCTCAACATCCCCGGCCTCGACGTCCAGCACCGCGACACCATCGCCCAGACCATCAGGGGCCTCGGCTTCAACACGTCCGCCTGCCGTACAGCGACGAGATGGTCATCACCGACCCGCCCGTCCCCGCCGAGCTGCTCTCCGCCAACCCGGACCTCGTCGGCATGCACGCCCTCGACGTCTTCGAGGCCTGCGTGACCGCCCTGACGGACGCCGGCATCGCCGTCATCGTCAACAACCACATCACGCACTCGACGTGCTGCGGCCCGACCCGTGCGACGCCCACTGGGCCAACGACCACCTGGGCCCGCTGTGCCGCATCAAGCAGACCGAGGAGGACTGGATCCAGCACTGGGAGAAGATCATGCTCCGCCTCGTCGACAACCCGCGCGTCATCGGCGTCGACCTGCGCAACGAGGTCCGCGGGCTCTGGGGCACCATGTCGTGGGACAAGTGGGCCACCGCCGCCGAGAAGGCCGGCAACCGCCTGCTCGAGATGAACAAGGACTGGCTCGTCATCGTCGGCGGCACCGAGTCCGGCAACGACCTCACCGGCGTCGCCGACCGCCCCGTCGTGCTCAGCGTCCCCGACCGCGTCGTCTACTCGGCGCACGTCTACGCCTGGTCCGGCTGGGGCAGCGTCGAGGGCCGCTACTCGAAGCGCGGCTACGCGTCCTTCGTCAAGGCGATGCGGAAGAACTGGGCGTACCTCGTCGAGGGCGACCAGGCGCCCGTGTGGGTGGGCGAGTTCGGCGCGCCGCACCGTCCCAGTATCGGGGATGCGAACTACTGGAACAACCTGCTGCGGTACCTCAAGGTCATCGACGCCGACTTTGGGTACTGGGCCGTCAACCCGCGCAAGCCCCACGAGAACACCAAGGAGACGTATTCGCTGGTGGAGGACGACTGGGTCACGCCCGTGCTGGACTACAGGATGAAGGACATGGTCGAGATCATGCGGGCTTAGAGCGTGCCGCAGTTGGACCATGACCAGGAGGATTGCTTGCTTGAGTCACGGATTATGGAGCTTTTGGAGACGGTCTGCATTTGATTTACGCGTGTGTCTTTTGTGCTTTTTTAAAAATCACCGGCGTTTGGAGGGGTGAATTGGTACTTGGACGAGGTGCCAGCTTCGGATACCCGGCTACCTTTTGGGTCAGGCACGAGCTAGAAACTTGACGATAGGGTGTTTGCGTAGTTCTTGTTACACGGCAATCGGAATCATGATCATGACCTTTATCTACAGATCATTGACTTGGACGACGAGTGTGTGTGTGTGCTGTTTTCAGACTTTGGGATACTAATCTGGACCGAATCCTGTCAAACTCACCCAATGCATTGTGCATTGAGAGCTAGTTCGTGTCGATTGATGCCATCAACCACCGCGAAAGCTTGCATCCACATTCCTGGGAGCTCTCACAAGGCCCCCCACAAACGGCAAACGGCGTGGGCTCGCTGAAACCGTTCGACCCCTCCTCTCCAGACAGCGAGGAGAAGCAGGGACCAGCAGCGGGGGGACGTGGAGCTCACCTAAGCTTCTTATCGATAAAGCACAGTCCTTTCCTATCGATAAGCAATTACAATGGGGCCACCCCTCCTTGCCTCTGGGTCACTGCTCTGCAACCCCTACGTGCCGCGCCGCAAAGGTGGGCGGGCAGGCGGGCGGATTGTCGACAAACAAACCCGAAATATGATTAACGGGCGGCCCGACCCCGCTGGCCACGTCTGACAACCAAACCAGCTCTTCTTTTTTACCACAAGGCCCAAGGCATTCTCCTCAACCTTCTCAGACGGAAAAGAGCAAGGTTGACATCTTTCAGCGCACCGTTTCCCCGGGAAGCGCTTATGTCGCGCTCGAAGAGAAGGAGAGGACAGGACTCTGAGGAGTAAGTCCATGGCGGGCCAAACGGGACAGCAGCAGCGTGATCGCGGCTTCCGCGAGGCTGTACTGGGGAGATGCTTCGTCCAGGACGCCGTGGAACGGGTGAGTCTATCTCGAGATGAGGGTCTATATCTGAAAGCTGCTGGAATGCTGAACATCCGACCCCCCAGTTTGGCGACGGCGCCCCCGAGATCATCCGACAGCACGAGCGCGACCACATCCACCAGGTAGCAACCGAGACGATCGTCCAAGGGGTCCCGACGGACCAGATCTTCACCGGCTCGGAGCAGGACGACCCCGCGGCGGCGGAGGAGCAGCAGCCGCTGGAGAAGCACGTCCCGCGGATGCCGTACTATCGGAATAACCTGACGGCGCTGTCGCAACGATACAATGTTGGTGTAACCATCGCGACCGAGTTGATGGGATTTTGTTGACACGCCCTCTTCTTTCGCAGCTCTACTTCGCGGCGTACGAGAACAGGATATTCGTCTACCGGCCCAAGAGCGCGCTCCGGCATGCGCTCCCCCGCGAGCCGAATCTGATATTAGCCACGAAGCCGGATAAGGTCGCGATGCACGTCGGCGGCACGCTCGATCCCCGCTTCCACCACCAGACGAACCACATCACCACCGGCTTCCTCGGGAGGGAGGAAGTTCTCGTGGCGGCGTACGACGACGGGTCCGTCATCGCGTGGTACATCAGCCCCATTGCAGACTACGTGGACCGCCGAACGCCCGCCGTGCCGACGCCCTTCTTCCGCGACAACGTGGGGCGGTCGGCGTGGGGCATCGTGGTGCACCAGCAATCCCGCCTCATTGCCGTCAGCTCCAACAGGTTCGAGGTGACGGTGTTCGCGTTCGCGCTCTCGCGGCTGCCCGAGGCGCTGTACCGTCGGGACAGGCCCTACAACCACTGCGAGGCGTGCGTTTTTAAGAGGAAGAGGAACTGGCGCATCGTGATACCGCTCGGCGACGGCGGGCACAACATCCCCAACATCTCCATCTGGGACGACGAGGACGGGTTCGCGGAGAAGGTCGTCGCCATCGACATCAACGGCACGCTGTGGATCCTGGACATCTGGAAGCCCAAGACGAAGGCGATCCAGATCCAGCACAGGACGCATGTGACGCATCATTGGAACTTTCGTCACCAGATGTAAGTCCTCTGTTGATACGGCCGTCAAGTGGTCAGCTATACTCACATGCACCAGGGGCTGGGGTGTTGCGGTTCTCCCTTATGAAAGCTTTCTGCCCGCGTACTCGGCGGCCGAGTTGCTCGGGCTGGAGGAGAGCGACATTATGAATTCGAAACACCCGCTTGCTGGACGCTGGGTGGAGACCCAGAAGGGCCTCGCCAATGTGCGCAACCATCCGTCGCCTCTTTCTGCGCAAGCGGTCCCAGAGCCTGAGCCCAATGAGATTTTGCTCTCGCTCCGATGGGGTTTGAGGTACCGCCTTTGGATGGCGGGGCATGGATAGACGACGAGCTGGCGGCAGATCCGCCCGGGGGCAATGGGCCGGTGCTCACGATAGATGTTGGCGAAAGCGACGATGAGGAGGAAGACGATAGCGACAGTGATGACAGTGCGCCGCTGAACATGCAACCGCCAGCCGAAACGTTGTCGTCCGACTCGAGCGACACCGACGGTAGTGCGCCTCTGCACGACGAAAACGAGATTGAGGACGATAGCGACAGCGACGGTAGTGCTGCGCTGCCGAATTTCTTGGAAGCCCAAGACTGGTTCACGCAACTGCCCGTCAACGTCCTCCCGGAACAGGATCCTCCTCTCCTGGCGCATGCGTATCCAGCCGATGCCGCACTTGGGGCATTAGAAAAGAACAAAGATCAGCCAGGGTGGCATACACGCATCGAATCGGAAGTTGAGCCGTTCCGCGACATGGTGTATCTCCCCCACGAAGGAAAGGCCTTCAGCTGGCCGGACTCGTTGGCCGGGAGGGTGCGTTTTCACAAGAGGGAGAGAGTGCGGAACCGCAACACGGTCGACCAGGACGCGGACGTGCTGGACGAGCTCGCGAGCCGGAGCTGCATCATGCGGACCTACGAGTACGACATCGAGCTCCGGAGCATCAACATGGAAGACGGCGCGGCGGTGGTCTGCAGGGACCCTATCAACTTTGACCCCGGGCTGAACATGTTCATGCAGCACGCCGAGCGCCTCAACATGATCATCCACGTGCCGGAGCTGTCGCTCGTGGTGGTCGGCTCCGCCATCGGGCGCGTGGTCCTGCTGACGCCCACCCGCACCCCGCATCCGCACGGGCTGCGGGGGGAGGGGTTCAAGGTCAAGAGCGGGTTCCGGATCGACTGGGTGCTGCCGACGCGTGCGGACGAAGAGGCCGGGAAGAGGCCCAACAGGAGTCTGTACGGCATCGCGGTGGGCCCCGTGCAAGAGGCCGGCGCGCCCGGGTGTCTGTTGCGAGCGGACGGTGCGCCGGCGCCGTCGCCGGCGACGAGGCGGTACCGGCTCATGCTGCATTACCGCGACCACAGGATTCTGAGTTATGATATTGGGCGGGATGAGAAGGGGGAGCACCTTCTCGTCTTTTGAGGCTCTTGAGGAACGCAGGTATGGCACGAAGGCAAACAAAGTGGATATGATTATGAGGTCTCGGTAGCACACGGAGGCTTCGATTCGGTTAACATGAGGTTTTCTTGGGTTTCATGGACATTATTGGCGTTGAGGGAGGGGGTTCTTTCCTGATACCCGGCCTACGGTGCCCCCGCCAAGGGGTTGCTAGAGCGATATAGCTAGGCCTTGGAAGAATGCATCAAAAGTTTGCATCATTGGTGTTTTGTATGGTGATAGTCTTCTGTGCTGTTGATGTTAGCGTGCATCATCTGATCCGGTGGCTACGGGTGCCTTGCGACGAGTCTGAGGTGAGTTGTCGAGAGGTCGAAGTCAGGGCATGGCCTGAGGACTCTCTACGCCTTAAGAGATCTGGTGACTCATAAAAGAAGCTTGGGGTCGCTTGGGAATCTGAAGTCTGCGCAATCAAGCGCTCGAATCGTGGCTGCGGCCAATGGATGTTGAAGTGATAATGTTGCATCTGTCTGCTTGAGGTCAGCAATCGAACGCGAGAGGGACTCCACGAGAGGGACTCTTGGAGGTGCTTGGCATTATTTCGTCCATAACGTATGCTCTCAGTGATACCTCAGCGGAGGTGCGAAACGGCGAAACGACGAAAGGTCGGGTGGTGTGAGGAACGGTGTCGTTGGTGCTTTGGGCTGGGGCGTGGCCTTGGAGGTGATACTGCTGCCTGTACTAAGTGAGATCGTCCCAGAGACGTCAAATTGTTTTGAATATTTCTGGATGGATCGTTACGTTGGATGGTTTATATACCCCGTACAAGATGGCATGCTATCGTGTGTTGAGTGTATCATTCCCATACGTACTACAGTCAGCGTGACAGCTGTTGATCTCTGGTGATGAGGTGATGCTTGGTGGTGATGGCTTATAAACAACGTCACTCTCTGGTTCATTTTACCCGTTGCTTCTCCCTCATGTTCTTCGAAAGATACCTGGTACGTTCTTTCTTCCATCAGCCCGAGATGCTCGGCGGATTGTTGAAACACGTCAACGATGATACGGGCGTCAGTCTTCACCGTTATACATACTCTTATTTGCGATAACAGTCTTACGAATACCTGCCGAGAGAAGCCCACTGTACTCGCACATGCCTTGAGTCTCCGCCAATCAGCTTTGCCCCGACGAAATCGAATCCATCGACGCGATTTCTTACGAGGAGGTGTTAGTTTCCGACAACCACGTGAGAAACATCATGTCGTGGTCGTGGTTGAATTTTCTGGTTGCAGTTGAAAAGATAGTAGAAGGGGCTTATATACCACGATTTTATAGTCAGGGGCTCAGCGGAGGTGGGACTTCATGCTCTGCAAACTACCGCTAACCTGATTTGCAAGCCGGATTTCGGTCTCATGCTTGGATAGTCCGTATTACCCGTGAATTAGAGATGCTTAAAAGACCACTTGCTATCCCGAGTGAATTAAGTCTCTAGCAATCACGGCGTTTGAAGATCTGACGTTAATAACAGGAAGAATAGGGTTAAGATGTCTTTGTGGCGGTGTCCATGCTCACCACATCATGGGTTTCACTTATCATCAGTCTTTCATGAGACTAGAGCTGTTCACATCAGCGTCTTTCAGTGTCACTTTGTGAATATTCGCGCTCAATACGCATCTTAGAGTTATCCATCAGGCCCCCCACATTACCGATTGTTCAAAGGATGCCTCTGAGAAGTGCTGTTCCTAGACCAAGTCGAAGCAACGCGCGAAGAATAATTTGTTTTCCTCTTGAGATCTTGGAAAACGTGTGCGTCGTTTGCTTTTATAGCTTTTAGGAACAGTCAACACATGGACCATGATCCACATTGTACTGGACCTTCACTCAGTGTTGATTTTTTCAAGACTTGAAGTTGAGAGCTAGATGCTTTAATTCGTAGAGCTCCGAGGTCTCACCCACCACGCCTTTGAAAACCATCCTACACTTTCCCACACTCAGAAGCAGTTGCCTCCATACTTGTCTCCTTCCTGAGGGCCCGTGCTGGCACAGCAAGCTGCGTACGATGAGATGAACTGGTTCAGGGTGAACTGACCCAGCCCGCTGAACTGGCATAGTCCGCCGTCGTTCAACCAAGTCCCCTTGCGATCCACCCCGTCAGGGAACGTGACTCCGTCTAGAGTGGCGCAGCAGGTGTTGGAAAACTGGTCGGGGTTGGCGGCACCGAAGCCGGTGCAGTAGCACTTGTATTGGGCCTTTTCGGAGATGCGATGTCAGTCAATAGCCTATAAGAGCTTGGATAAGAGATAGTACGTACGTTTGCGGCGCCCGCGAGGAAGAGGAGACTCAATGACGAGAAGAACTTCATGATGACAAGGCTGAGCGATGAGATGCAGACTTATGGTGTATGCTGTAGTTAAGTTAGTCTCTTGAAGTACTCATCTCGTGGTCTTCATCGTATTTACCGAGGTTGCAAGTGAATTGAGCTACTTGGTGACTGTTGCGATCATGACGCTCCGTTCCTTCCAGTTTGGTACGAATAGAGGGGTGTTTTATATCTGAGTGAAAATGCAATCCTGTACACAACGCCGACGGAGCCTGTGGGATACGGCAGGTCCAGGCACTAACTAGAGGTTGATTGATTAAAGTCATATATACAGAGTTCTCGCTCTCCCATATGAAGCCGACCGCCAGCATCGGAACCTTCTTTTCGCTTATCTACACTCATTTACGTTTACCTTACCCAAAACCCCTGTCAGTGCACGATTTATTACCCCTTAACACCACTTTTTACTATATATATATACAAATACTACAAATATATTAATTAACACGAATTATTATATAAATTAATTATTAATAACTTTAGAAAAACTTTTTTTTACTAAAATCTATATATTATCTTTCTTTTTATCCTCCTAAAGTTAATTCTTTTTAAATATACGTTTCAGAGTACTAAAAAAGCTAAAACTATTACTAAGTATATTAATTTAAAACTTATAATATTATTATTATTTATCTTATTAGTATTATTAGTAAATTAAAGTATATTATTATAAAATCTAAGTATATAATAACTATTAGTATTATTAATAAGTATTTTTTTATAATACTATAACTATATTTTATTTTCTAGTTATAGAGTACTTTAAATATATTAATACTAGAGATCTTATTACTAAACCTATTTAGTAATATAAAATATATATAATATAGCTTTCTTACTATCTATTCTCTTTACTAATACTTTATTTAATTAAAATTATATTAATATTATAGAATAAATAATACTAAAGCTATTAAGTAGTAAGTAATAAGTTTAGTTAAAAGAGTTACTACTTATATATTACTTTAATAATAAGTTAATTATAAACCTTATTAAGTATAATATTATAATAGTTTAAATCTATTATTAATAATAGGAAGTATCTAGAGATATATTAAAACCTTATTAACTAGTAAAGTTTAGGTATTATAAAATAATATTAATCTATAAAGAAGTAATTTTTAAACTTTTATATAATAAAACTAACTACTATTTTAATAAAGTTTAAGGTTTTCTTAAAGAAGAGTTTAATTTATATCTATATTAATAATCTCTTATTACTTTAAAAAGATTTAGTAAAAGAAGAAAAAGATTTAGTATATTACCTAGTAATAAAACTAAGCTATATAAGAGGTATATTATATTAATCTATAACTATACTACTAATATATTTATTTTTATTAATAAAAGTAGTATTAATTATTAAAGTAGTACTAGATATATAAGTTAGGTACTAAAAAGTATAAAGCTATTAAAGTAGAGTGTTCTAAAAAGAAGTATATAGTACTATATCTTACTAGCTCTTACTATTAATAGTCTTCTTAATTATATTATTTATCTTAGATATATAGATATTAATAGCTTTTTATTTTAAGTTAAAAACTTTATATTACTAAAAATAGAAGTATTTCTTAGCTTAAAATTAGTATTAGTTATAGATAATATAGTATAATATAATATAAAGTAGTTAGAGAAAGCTTACTAAGAGTATAATATTAAGTTACTCTACTTACTTATATACTTACTAGATTTTAACCCTATTAAAGCGTTTTTTAGAAACTTTAAAAGCTACCTATAGAAGTAATTTATATAATTTAAATAACTTAAAATAACTAACGCTTTTTTTACTAACTTTCTTTATAACTATACTATCTATATAGCTAGCTATACTAATACTATTTTAAATTACTTTTATTACTATAGTATTTATATTAAAACAGCTAAAAATATTAATAGAGAAGAAAGCTTACTATAAAGTTAAATTTATAGCTATAGTTATATTTAACTTTAATACTATTAAAAGCTTCTTTTACTTAAAATAACATAATATTAATATAAAAAATAATCTAATTTTAATAGTTAGTTAGCTTTATAACGCTTTAATTATAGTATATTTCTCTTTAGCTATAGTATTAGAAATATATCCTATTTATTAGATAAATTACTACTAATTATTAAAGTTGAAATCTTTATATTTAAATAAAAAAATAGGAAAAAACCTCTTTTTACTTATTAAAGCTTACTGTTAACATATAACGTCTTAATATAATAATAATAACAATATAAGAATAATCTACTTACTTAAATTCTATATAAATAAATAAATAGACTTTTATATATAACCTTATATAAAAGTGTTTAGTTTATTATAACCTATAACTTTATAAATGCTTACGTAATCCCTTATATTATGTAATCCTACTTATGTAATTAAGAGCTTTACAGCTTATGTTTCAGGTTATCTTTCCCCTCCTTTTTCCCTACCTTAAGATATAACCTGCTAACTATATCAACCAGAATCATCATAATATATTCCTTCTCTATTAATTATCTATACAAATAAATACCTATAAATACTAAGGATTATCACTTTTTATCATAACATATCTCTATCTATAACCCTATACTATATAAGCATATATACTACACCTCTGAATACTTTTATACCTATACTAATAGGTTATAAGCCTAGCTTAGAAATAACTTCAGTTCCTACTACTTCTTTACCTTTACCTTTCCTTCCTATTAAGCTTTATCTATATATAAAGGCTATATATACTGAAAACCACTCCTTTAAACGATTTTCTATCTATACTACCTTTACAGAATCAAATATACTAGCTAGACTAGTAGTTTAGTTCCACAAGATACACCTTCTTCGAATTCATATAACCAATCCTATACAAATCAACTATACCTCTATCAATCCTTCCCTAAGCAGACAGTCTCTTGCTACTGCTTTATTCGATCTATATCCCTCAGATTACCTATTTGAACTATCCTCTAGTCTACTCCTAATCTAGTTTAGACCTATACTTACAGCCTGACAGACTTCTTCTCGACTGACTTACTATATAGGATACTTATCTCCTTAGTTAGACTATAGTCTAACTAAAGAAGATATTAATTAAAGAGAAGGTTATAAGGAAAAACTCTTCTTTTTTAATAGTTAAACCCTAGACCTCTAGGTTTATAGCTATTATATAACGTTGTTATATAAACCGCTGTACTATACGTTAATAGCTTCTGTAGTTATACAACCTCACTGTCGTTTAACCTTATAAGGCTTGCAACTACGCACTGCATCCTATAAGGTAATAATAGCTAACTTAAAGGTTAATATGCCTAAGCTTATAGGCTCTGAGAATTATAAAGTATAAGCTATACGTATTAAAGCCTTCTTTATAAGTAAAGATATAACTATAGATTTAACTAAACCTGAATCTGATATTAATGCAGATAAAGGTAATAAGGCTTTAAGCTATATATAATTGCTCTGTAAGGACGGCCTTTTAAGAGTAATTAAAGATGATAATAGTGCTTTTAAAGCCTGGGATCACCTTAAAAAGCTATATAAGCCTACAGGTTTTACAAACGAGTTTTTAACCTGTAAAGAGTTCTTTAATACTTCTTTAGATGACTTTGATTCTATGGAAGATTATATTAATAAAATAAAAGAACTTACGGATAATTTATCCTATAACCAGCTAAGACTACCTGATTAAGTAGTTATAGCTTATATACTTAATAGTCTAAACGAGACTTTTGAGGCTTTTATAACCTCTATAACTCAGTCTCTTAGGACTAACCCTTCTGCCTATACCCTTAACTCTTTATATACTAGTCTTCTAGATAAGTATAAGAGAAAAGAAGTAAAGAAGTAGTTAATAATACTACTAAGGGTAATAAGTATAATAAAAAATCAAATAAAAACCAGGAAAATAATAAAAATAATAAAAAGAAGGATAATAATAAAATATCTAAAAAACCCTGGAAAAACAGAAGGTTATACTGCAAAAATTGCAAGAAAACCAACTATTCTGAAGAAAATTACGCTTCTTATATCCTGAAAAAGCACCTAGTTAGTAGAAAAAACCCACTAATACTACTGCTATTAAAGAAAAAGAGAAAGAAGTAGTTAATATAACTACTACTAGTAATATTACCCCTTATATATCTTTAAATAATCCTAATTCTATAGAATTAATAGATTTATCTTCTAATAAAGAAGAAGAAGATATTATTTTTGAAAATATAGGTTATATTACTACTCCTCCTTATAATATAAATAAATATACTAATAATCCTTTTTTAGGTTATTTAATTAACTAATCTGTTATTAAGGAATAAGGAAAAGTTAGGAGTTTTAACTAAATTAAAAAAACAGTTAATTTTTATATTAATACTACTACTACTATATATATAGTTAAAAACCACACTCTTTTAGTAAATAAAATAAAAATAAATAAACCTATTAAATAGAGAGAAGCAAAAAGTCTTACTTCTTTAAAAAGTGATTTAATTATATATCCTAATAATAATAAAATTATATTAAAAGATGTTTATTATATATCTGAACTAGGTATTAATCTACTTAGTTAATCTAAGTTAGATTTATTAGGTATTACTTCTATTATATAGAAACAACCTATTTTATAAATAAAGAAAGATTGTATTATTGCTATAGGGGCAAAACGAAATAATTATATTTCTTCCAATTTCTATTAATAATAACAATAACTATATATAATACTATAACTAATACAAATAAAAATAATAAAAATAATAATAATAGCCTCCAACTATAGCATCAACGCCTTAGTCATATTCATATACAAAGTCTTTTAAAAATAAAAGATAATACAATTTCAGATATAAATATAAATAATAATAAATTACTACCTTGCAAAGCCTGTTTGAAGGCAAATTTGTAACTAAGGTTAGTAAATCACAGGTTCATAATAAAAATCTAGATTATCTAGATTATATAGCTTCAGATTTATGTGGGCTATAACGCCTACTACTTATGATAAATATAATTTATTTATTATCTTTATAGATAAATATACCCGATTCGTCTGGGGAAAATTACTTAAGATAAAACTGAAGAAACTATAAGTAATACTTTTCTTGAATTTCAAGCAGAAGTAAATAATAATAATAATAATAAAGAATAAAAAGAAATTTCTACTGCTGGAGGTAAAGATTTTCTAATAAACGTATTAAGACTATATCTTAATGTGGTATTATCCACAATATAAGACCTCCTTATACGCATGAACCTAACGGACTTATAGAGCGTACTATACGCACTATAGTTAATAAAATAAGAACAATACTATATAACTCAGGTTTACCACACTACTTATAGGGTGAAGCCTTTTATGCTACTCTTTATATGCATAATAGGACTCCATATTCCTCTATTAATTATATAACGCCTTATGAATTAAAAAATAAAATAAAACCTAATATAAATAATATTAAGGTGTGGGGTAGCTTATGCTACTATAAGAATAAAGATCCTAAAATTAAGAAATTAGACGTAAGAGCACGTCAAGGTTTTATAATTAATTATGGATCTAATGGGTATAAAATCTGGGATATGCAACTAAAGAGAGCTTTATGGTCTCGTGACGTTGAAATCCTAGAGAATACCTTTATTTCTCATCATAAAGAGCTTCCTATAAGCATAAATACCTGCTTTAAGGATACTAATAGTAGTACTATGCCTAACAACGATAGACAGAGTACTGCCTAATATAATCCACAAAGAGATATATCTAGTCAATCTATCTCTTATAGTAATAAAAATATTGCTATAAATAGCAATAATATTACTAAAGATTCTGCTCTTAAGAATCCAAGTGATGAGACTAGTATTAATATTAATAAAAATAATAATAATAATAATAATAATAATAATAATAATAATAATAATACTAGCAATAATAATTATAGTACTATATCCCACAATGATAGTTATAGTACCAATACTAATATGAGTACGACGAACAAATAGTAAGAAAACTATTAGTATTAATAATAGAGAAATAAATACTAATAAATCTAAGTTTTTTATAGAAATCCCCTCTATAACAGACGAAGCTAAAAAAGACTACTAATAGGTTAATAATACAGTCAAAAATAATATTTTTGATGAAAGTGCACTATTATTTACCTTAGAGGACTGCCCTGTCTTAAAAGGTTATAAAATAAATAATAATAATATTATAACTGATAATAATAAAGCTTCATATATACTATCAGTTATTACACTAGACGAGCCCTCTAATATTAAGCAAGCCTTAAATTCTCCTTATAAAGATAATTGGATTCAGGCTATGCAATTAGAGATAAGTCAAATAGAAGATATTAATACTTGGAAAATTATATAAATACCAGATAATATTCATCTATTAGGCGGTAGATGGGTATATACTATGAAATTAAAAGATAAAATAAATAATACCTATAAATATAAAGCAAGATGGGTAGCTCAAGGTTTTAATCAATATATTAGTATTGATTATTTAGAAACTTTTTCTACTACTTGTAGATCTGAGAGCTATAGATTTATAGTAATTTTTGCTATAAAAGAAAGCTGGATTTTATTACAATATGATGTAACTACAGCTTTTATTCACGCAGATATAGATATGGATATTTATACTGCTATATCTGCTGGTTTTATTTATAAAAAACTACTAATAAATTAGAATTTAATCCTAATTATAATTATAAATCAAAAAAATAATAAATATTGCTATAAGCTTATTAAAGCTTTATATGGTTTAAAACAAAGTCCTAGACTATAGTATAACTATTTAAAAGGAATATTATTAAAATTAGGATTTATTGTTTCACCTTATGATAAAGCAGTATATATATTAAATAAAAATAAATATAAAGCTATAATATGTTGCTATGTGGATGATATATTACTAGCAGCTAATAATACTGCTACTAGTGATTATATATATAATAATTTAAGGCAATATATAAAAATTCAACTATTAGGGGAGCTTAATATATTTTTAGGTTGTGAGTTTGATATAGATAGGCAAAATAAGTCTATTTTTATGCATCAAACGAAATATACACAAAAAATATTAAATAAATATAATAAAACTAATATAAACCCATCAATAACACCTATGAAAGATAATATAAAAATGCATATAAATAAAAGTTATGCAACTAAGGAAGAAATATTACAATTTCAACAACAAATTAGAGCTTTGCTATATCTAGCCTTAAAAACTAGATTTGATATAGCTCTTGCAGTTAATATCTTATCAAGATATACTACAAACCCTTCTAAAGAGCATTTTTCTGCTTTAGATTACCTATGGGGCTATTTAAATAAATATCCTAATAAAGGAATTTATTATAACTGTAATAATAATATAATTTGGGATTTAATAGGTTATTCAGACTCTAATTGGGCTGGAGACCTAGATGATAGAAAATCTACATCAGCTTATATATTTTGCTGGGGCTTATATAATATTATGTCTTATAGCTCTATAAAGCAAAAAACTGTAGCTTTATCTACTTGTGAAGCTGAATATATAGCTTTAACAGAATCAGTTAAAGAAGCTATTTATCTATATAATACCTATAATTTTAATCTTAAAAATCTAGGATTTAAATTGATAACTAAGCCTAAAATATTTATAGATAATATTGCAGCTAAAAAACTAGCTGAAAATCCTGAATTTCATAAAAAATCTAAGCATATTGATATAAGATATCATTTTGCTAGAGACTCTTTATTAAATAAAGATATAATGTTATTTCATATTAATACTAAATCTAATATTGCTGATATTTTAACTAAGCCTTTAGGCAAAGTTATATTTTTCACATTATTAAGTATTATTTATTATACTAATAATAATAATAATAATAATAATAATAATAATAATAATAATAATAATAATAATAATAATAATAATATAAAAGATAATAATATTATTACTGAAATAACATACTAGTTTTTCTCTTGAAACTTTTTACCTATAAGGTTATTTTATAAGAGTTTTTTAACTAGTTATATACATATTATACAATATAGGAATATTTTTCTTATTTTTCCCACTGGGTTTTTAAGTTTTTATACCTATAACGTATATATATGTTAAGTGAGTAAGCTATATACTTATAATATACCCTTTATATCAACCGTATATACCTTAAGGGGGGATGTTAACATATAACGTCTTAATATATAATAATAAACAATATAAGAAAATCTACTTACTTAAATATTCTATATAAAATAAACAAATAGACTTTTATATATATAACCTTATATAAAAGTGTTTAGTTTATTATAACCTATAACTATATAAATGCTTACGTAATCCCTTATATTATGTAATCCTACTTATGTAATTAAGAGCTTTACAGCTTATGTTTCAGGTTATCTTTCCCCTCCTTTTTCCCTACCTTAGGATGTAACCTGCCAACTACATCAACCAGGATCATCATAATACATTCCTTCTCTATCAATTATCTATACAAATAAATGCCTATAAATGCTGAGGATTATCACTTTTTATCATAACATATCTCTATCTATAACCCTATACTATATAAGCGTATATACTACACCCCTGAATACCTTTATACCTGTGCTAACACTTACTACTGTTATTATTATTATTATTATTATTATTAAGTAATTAAATAAGAGATATAATAGAAGAATAAATATTATTAGTTATTTTAGTAAGAAGATCTTAATTAATAGTATTAATAGGAAATAATATATTATCTACTTAAAAATTAGTTAGTTTTTAATAATATAAAGTAGTAAATATAAACTATAGTTTATTATTAAATTTATAATATTCTACTTAAGTAAGAACTACTTAATTTAGCTTCTAATTACCTCTATAATACTTATAGAGATATTATTCTTATTAAACTAATCTATTAATACTTTTTAGAGGGATTTAAGTTAAAAATAAGCTTATAGAATAGTTTTAAGAGTATTATAGAGATTAATATCCTATTTATTATCTCCTATCTCTTTTATTCTCTATAGATATTATATATATTTATAAAGAAGTTATAGTATAAGCTTAATCTAAGGAATAAGTAGTAAAGAAAATAAAATTAGTAAATCTTACTTCCTAGTATATAGTAGTATTAATAGTAGTTTTATTAGTAGTAGTATTAATAATAATAACTAAGTAGAAGTATAATTATAGAAGAGAAAATTTAGTAGTATATAGTTATAATATAGTAATAATAAAAATATTAACTTAGTTTATAATATTTAAGTAAGAAAGTAAATTAAACTTATTAATATTACTTCTACTACTTCTACTACTTCTACTACTTCTTAATTTTAATATAATCTTACTTTATAGCTTAGAATTAGTTTTAATAAAGTATTTATTATAATATAAGGTTATATTTATAATAATATTTTCTAGAGCTTTATTAATAGTTATTAATCTATTAGCTATAGCTTCTACTTAAGCTATAAAATACTTTTTATTAATCTAAAAATAAGAAAGTAGCTCTATTAAGCTAAAAAGATAAGATATATAATAGTTACTAGTAATACTATCTTTATTATTAATATATTTAACTTCTAATTTATATCTATATATAGCTTAGATTACTATATAAGTATTTTAAGTCTTTTTCTACTTTAATTTACTAGTTAATAATAAGTTACTCTACTACTTCTATTAATATAATAGCTTACTAGTATTACTAAGCTTAATAGGAATAAGCTTAATAAAGTTATTATTTTAGTATAAAGTTTATAAAGTTATACTAAGTTATAAAAGTATTTAATAGAGTTTTAAATTAGTATTATTTTAATTAAAAGGTTTATTTAAATAGAACTTATACTAAATAGTACTAAAAATAACTACTAAAAAGTATAATAGTAGCTTATAGAGATTAGTATATACTAATTAAGTAGTTTTAATATAGTATTAATAAGAATTTTAATTTATAGTTACTTATTCTTCCTATTATTATTAGAAATAGTATTAGTAATCTATTATTAATACTTAAATAGCTATAATTATAATATTCTAATATTTTCTAAGTTTATATAGAATATTTCTTTTAAAAATACTATTTAACAGTTTATTCTAGAAATAAAAGAGACTTAAGTAGAGATAAATATAAAAGTATAGTTAATATATTATAACTTATACTTATAGTTAAAATCTCAGATTATATCTAATATAATATAGTTAACTACTAAGTAGAAGTTACTTAGTTTTAACTTTTTAAGTTTAAAGTTTAGCTATATTTTAATAATATTCTTAATAATTTTAATCTCTATATATATTTAAAGCTTTATATTAAGTAGTAGTAATAGTAATAGTTATTATAATAGAAGTAATAAATAATATTTTTTAAATAAGTTATTTTCTTTAGTAGTAAGATTAATTTATAGCTTAATAGTAATCTTAATAATAGCTTTAGTATTATTAACTTTTAGTAAATTTATAGATATCTCTTTAACTTTATTAGTATTATTATCTATTATTTCTAATACTAATAAGTTATAATAATTATCTATAAAGTTTATTTATAGCTAAAGTTATTAAGTAATAACTATAATTATAGGTTTATATATACTACTATTAATATAAAACCTTTTTCTTCTTATATTTATTCTACTTTAAAAGTTTAAATAACTACTACTCCTCTTATATTTTAAGTTTATTTTATTTCTCTTAGAACTATTTAGAGACTTAACTAACTTTTTTATAGTTAATTAAGAAGTTTTTATAATAGTTATTTTATTAAAAATAACTTATTTTAAATTAGATTAAAATTAATATAATATAAGCTCTCTTTTATAGTTATTTTCTTAAAAACTAAAATAAATAAAAAGGATTTTTATATTACTAGCTTTATTAATAGGAATCTTAGTATTAAAGAGATATTTTTACTTCTATATAATATTACTAACTTTAATAATTATACTATTTATATAGATATATAATTATTATTATCTTATACTAATATTATGAGATTATATATATATTACGCTCTAAATAGTATTAAAAAGCCTAAATTACGTTAAAAAGCGTATTAATTAATATTAGTAGCATTAATGTAGATAGTAAAAAGTGGTGTTAAGGGGTAATAAATCGCGCACTAACAGGGGTTTTGGGTAAGGCAAACGCAAATGAGTGTGGCTTATATGACTAGCTGGGTCTTACCTATAGTCATGCGACTGCTCCTCATACCACTTGTGCTCTTGAGCACTGCGAAAAGAACTCCGTTCTGACCTCCTGTTCTGAACTCCGGCATCACACTAGATTAGTGAACAAAATATTTCCATACCTAAGGCTAAGTGACGGTTATCTCCGGCCTGAAGGTTTTTAAGGGGCTTTTAGGTTCAGGACAGATCGCTAAGTATCGTTATTTATCTTTTCTATCCCTTCTCGGCAGCAGTTGACAGATGTCGGATCCTCTCAAACTCTATGCACACACCAACAACTAACCGTCACGAACCGCGGGCTGTCAATCAACAACCAACGAACTTCGAGGGTGTCAATTTCCTTCTAAATCGAATTAAAAGAGACACTCGCACTACGCCTTTCGTGCATTCGGACATTGTGAGCAACAGATGAGACGAAGTTATTGGCTATGCACTATGCTGGGCAGGGTTGGGTACTGTTGGAGCGCTTCAGCTGCTTTCACTTCATGCCAAGACCACGACCCTTCGTCCGAATTAATTTGCCCTAGCCTTCTCCCGCCCGTACAAGAGAGACCAAGTTCAAATCAAAAACCCCGCAATCATCATCGAAGCTGCTTAAAT
Organism: Colletotrichum camelliae; assembly: GCA_018853505.1. Taxonomy (NCBI): domain Eukaryota; kingdom Fungi; phylum Ascomycota; class Sordariomycetes; order Glomerellales; family Glomerellaceae; genus Colletotrichum; species Colletotrichum camelliae. Next base: position 4,346,798 of record JAELVL010000001.1, read on the forward strand.
GATAGGGCCCGTCCCTAATAGACCCAAAAGTGTCACTTGTCATCTTCATGACAACTGCTAGACGGGTTCATATGCTTAAGCAAGTACCACAGGCCGCGGGATGTACTCAGAACCCGAAGACAAACCTATCGATTTTACTGGAAAGTTTCTGGCTAAAGAATTGCGACGAATTGCACGATTCTCCAACACGAAACCATGACTTATCATAGTGAGTAGAAAGACAAGAGGGATTGGCAATCATAGTCGCGAAATATGAAAAGTCACCTTCTGCCGTTGAAACACTCTCGTCTCTGCAGTGTTAATAAGCAGCCATGTTACACATCAGTCAGGTATTCGACATTATTCTGTGAAGTTTTCAGGCGAATCTGCTCAAGAGGTCGGTCATACTGGGCGACAGCTGCCACCGTCAGCATTGTGATGCCTACATAACGCGGTATTTTCACGGACGACAGAGTTGCCAGGAGGCGATGAAGTTTGGTGATGGGAGGATAGGCTCGTCGGCTGATTTTCGATTTGGCTCGACAGGGTACAGCCAAAACGCAAGATCGCTGGATTTCAGACACCTTGAACCATGTCACCCTCCTCGAGCTGATATTTCTGGTCGTCTTGACACGTCTCATGCCATTGCCGAGCGCCTTCATATATCGCCATGACGCGCGAGATGAATACCAGGCGAATCCTCCTCACTACTTGGTTCCAGAATCCGTGAAATCTTCAATTTGTTGCGCGTGGTCCTACGAATTATATATCCGCAGCGTACTGATTACCACGAAGCTACCAATAGGCACAATCCACCGCGTCTGCCGCATTCGTCTCCAAGGATATCCGGATCATAGCTCTGTGCAAACTTGTGACTGAGTAAGACTCGCCAGTCGCTTTGGAAATCTTCAGTTGCTCCACGGTCATGATACTGAGAATAATCCTTAGACACTAGTCGAGGACAACGGCTATGACCTAGGGGGCATATCGCTGTGGTATGCTACCTTACGACCGGTGGCATCTCAAGGAATAGGGAGCTCCAACTATGATTAATGTTGAAGGATGTATGTGCGATGAAGCAAACAATACATTTCTGTGAGGACTTGGTCTCGACTGTCGATTCTCATCAGTTTATACACCCTCTGTAGTTCGATCTCATGCATATCCATCTCCGATCTGCCGCCAACGTTCTCTGGCTGTTGCGAAGGCTGCACAAACCTCACGCTCATGACTGTGGGAAAGATTTCAGAGACTTTGGAAAAGAGATTCGAAGTTCGAAGACCCCTTTGGATATTTAAAGGGAGAGATGCCAACCTGAAGACACAACGCAAGACAATATTGTAGTAAAAACTCCTGGTGCTGTTTCCTGCCTGCAGTTAAGTACGACAGTGCGAGATTCGGACAACCCAGAATCAAGCCGCTGGGGTGCATAATCAGGAGGCTACAGAGACTCTTTTTCATCGCTGTTGGTGGGGGTTTATGCTTAAGTATCCCCCTCTTGCTAGGTGTCAAACCTCTCAACTTGAGGCAAGGTCGTTGTCGAGCCGAAGCTGTCACTTCTTTCTGAAGTAAGCTTCTGATATTGGGAACGCTAAAGACGAACGACGCGTCATGTCATTTTGCTTGAAGAATTGGCCATCTTAAGCCAGTAAGCGACTAATTTATACCTCGATGAAGTTCGACGCAACAATGTGTGTCCATGAAACCGCCCGAAATGAATTCGGACTGATATTTGGAGCCCAAATCGTTTATTTAGTCATCCATAGGAGCTTATGGGGACTTTTAACACACTATGTGGGCGTTGCTTGGTCTACGGAACCCCAGTCGTTCCCTCAAGTACGATGGCTAGGTTGGCTCTAAACCGACAGGTGAGCAGCAGTCTACTCATGACTTCCGCAAGTTTTGCCCTTGTCCGGGTATTCAGATACCCATTTATCGACCATGCAGGACAATAGCATATAGAACTGCATCAGAGGCGACACGTTGTATGGCGCTCTTCGAGCGACATCGGTGCCATGGCTGATCAAGCGAGGGAGACGAGTACTAGACGATGGACAGATATCAAACATTGCCATGAACAGCAGACTAATCTTGTCGTGGCGAAAGAACGAAACCTTTCGAGTTAATATTGTCGACAACTTCAAATAGTTTCACTTCTACCCCAGATGGCAATGATCCATTAGAGGGTAGCATCTTCGCTGGAAGCACTTCAAGGCAGCTAATGTGAACCAGATATCTCAGCTTTCCAATCCGCTGAATTACTGATGAAGCGATGGGTTTCAGCTCGTTTTGTTTTGAAATTCAGGCTTTGAGAAAGTCTGCAGTGTCTCCTCTCAGCTTCATGGCAACTATGGCTTACTGAAAAAGGAGCCAAGCACTGTGAGAGCCCAGCAGCATGGTGGAAGACGCCATCGCCAGTCTCTCATCGCTGAGAAGTGTAGTGTAATAGCTTTTAGATGGACATAAAGAGCCAAGCTACACCCTCAACCTTTGAACAGTTCCATATCATAACCGGACACCTCAAGTCAATACTCACTTATCTTTCCGACCTGTCGTCAGCATGGCCTTCGCAGCAACTTAAGATGTACATCATATGGTCACTTACGTCCAATTACACGCCTGTAATGAGGACTTTCCGGCCCATCAAAAGATAAAATCACCCTTGAAAGCAATGATGAACCACTGGATTCCAATGCTCCGCTTCAAAGACCGGGGACAAAGGGACTCCTACATCAAACTCGGTCAGTGGTGGTTCCACCTGGACCGAGGCCCCGACAAACTGCTGTTCAACGACGGTGTTTGGAACGAAGCGGTCTGGGGCCAACCCGAGAAGAAGTATATCCTCAATAACTGCATCTTTGAAGAAGTCAAACAATTCCAGTGCAAGGGGATCAAAATCCTCATGCAGCTGACCTTCTTCTAGACCAAAAAAGGCTTCGACTCAGACGAAGGCTTCAGCAAGAATTTCTACCGTCTTCTGTACAACGTCATCACGTAGTAGGGATTCGATAGCGCCGATGTTGAAGTTGAGAATACCGCAGTCGACAACGCCAAGATCAAGTCGCTCATCACACGCTTGAGGAAGGACTTTGGAAGAAACTTCTTGATCACGCTCACACCTGGCCGTACAGAGCTTGTCGGTCAAGGGGGCCTCTCCAACATCAACTATCCTGAGCTCGAGAAGGATATAGACTCTGAGATTGACTGGTACAATGTCTAGAACTGCAACAGATTCGGGCGGTTGACACTGGAGGACTTTGAGCGGTGGTTCAGAGCTGACGGGACCGAAATTGTCAACTCGCCTCACAAGATTGTCATGAGTGCCATGGCCAATAAGGCCAACGGAGACCCATCAATATGTACCGATGGATATCACGTCAAGAAGGGCTTATTCTGGTCAGGTATCCTGATATTGGCGGGCAATGCTGCTGGGAGTGGTACATCGCGGTGCTCAGTCATGAGGAGAATGGCAAGTCGGTTCATTATCCCGAGAAGTGGTCCCAGATGGTTTACAAGCTCATCCATGGACGTCAGTTGGGGGGTGATTCGGCGATTGTCTTGTGGCTCCATTGATCCATTGACGTCAGGGGTATTTAGCATCTCTAAGATGCCTTGCTGAAGACGAAAGCACAATCCAGTGTAGTTGTCTTGGTAGCAGCCGAACTGAATCTACGGCGGGCTCGTCTTCAGTAAACCTTTGCGGTGAAGCATCAATGGCTGAATCAACAGGCCAAGATGTCGTGGATCAGATTGGGTTGGTTTTCGGAAAAATCCATTGCTGGAGGCTGGAAGCGGGAGAATTTATAGACACACGTAGGCCCTATATCGATACAGTTTTGCCCCCTACGGTACAGATGATTGAAGCAAGCGCTTTCGAATGTCGAACTGCCAGAAGGCGTGACAAATGATTACGCATCCCGTTCCAATACAAAAACATTTTGTGCTCCGAAAATGATGCATCGAGATACCTCACCGACTTGGTCTTAGCGCTCAGGGTTGCCTGGAGCACATGGGTGCAATATCTGGAGGATCAGGCTGGATGTCGCATCCGTGCAGCCCAAACATTCAAGCGTGTCGATGCAGGTCATCAGCAATCTCCATTCGAACTTTTAAGTCCATCACAGACGCGATCAAGGCTCAATCATTTCAGCTCACCGACGTGTTGAGCCGAGGTCCATATCCAATCTGGAGATGTTGGGGTAAACGCCCCCCCAGCCCGCTTACCCCAACTTTCGTCACGCACCCGCCAAACCAACAACAACCAGCAACCAGCAACAATCAGTCAAACAGATCGTGCGAAAGACCCAAAAAGCAATCCATCCATCGTAATATCCCCTCTCCTCGGTAATCTAAGTCACGTTCACCCAGAAAGGATCGATCTCCCAACGGCACCAGCCCCGATTTGTCCGCCCTACGCCCAGCCAAGACCTCGCTCGAGCGCCCCTCCCCTGGAGTCGGGGGAAACGGTTACGCGATATTTACATGATGAAAACCCTCAACTCAAGCCCATCGCCCATCGCCCACGTTTTTTTCTCTCTTTCGTGCGGTGCGTTCGTCCCGCCGCGTCGGGAACGGCCAAGACCAGCCGCCCGTTCCGTGTGTGTTCCACAATTGAGGCTCTTTCGTTCTTTCTTCAACGACATCCGTTCCATTTCGTGATGTTCAAGGCAGATGTTGGTGATGCGTGGGCGGGCGGTCTTTAAACCAACGACAACCAGACGCGTATCGCTGTCTTATCTCCCTGCATTACCTCAGCCTTAGGTAGCCTCTCTACCTACCTACCTACCCAGGTAAGCAGAGTGACATGCGCCACACACACACACACACACACACACACACCAGCGCCGGCGAAAACACCACGCCTTTGCGCCCGCAACGCCCGCAGACACCTCCCCAAAACCCACCCTTTGCGCCCGCAAGATCCAAACACCCGGGTCTTCTGGAGGCTCTTCAACGGGAAGGATTGGTTGCCCTTTTCCAATCGGCGGCACGACATTCGAGGAGAATAAAAGAAAACGTAGATAAACAAGGGGCGAACCGTCCCGAGAATCTGGGGAAATCGAGAAAAGAGCCAGATCTCGCGGGCGCATCGCGTCTCTTAGCTCTGCAGCCGCATCGAGAGGCACATTTCGCGATGCTGCACACTATTTCAACCTCACTTCTATCCGTACTCTTGACGAGTTGATTGCTGCTCTCTATTTCTCCCGTACTGAGTTCGTGCCAAGACGTCGAACAGCATGGGCGGCAGCTACCAATTCTCTCCCACTTGGCGGCCGGTGCTCCTCTTTCTCCCACGCTGAGCTGCCTCAGAGCCCCCCTTCACGCCTCCGTCCCTTTCCCCCTCTCCTCTTCTTCTTCCTCCATCGGCAAAATGGTACCAAACCGCTCCCACATCTTCCCAGTGTGACCCCCATATCGTCCCACACCGATAATCTCTCCCCATCTCGCCCCCCCGTCCCCAGTTCGGACGCCCTTCCTGTCATTGACGCCCAAAAACCAATTCAGACGCCTCCCTCCCCCTCCGTAGTTCGCCGACGGCTAGACGGCGTCCTACGAAGTGGGCACATTTAATTGTCGAAATCTCCAGCCAGGGGGTGTTAGCAGCCAGTCACGGTTCGATTCCTTATCTCTGCGACTTCGGTGCGGGTGGGGTGGGGGAGACTTTTTTTTTTTTTAAAGAAAGCTGACAGACAGGGTTACCGGGGATCCAAGAAACGGCGCCAGTTCGATGTGGATTGTGGCCTCCCCCTCAGGGGTCCTCGTCGATGGAACGGGGCGGGCTTTTCTGCTAGCGGCATCCTTGGATGCCCAAAGGCAAAAACCCGGAAGAGAGAGCCGGGGTGCGTTGAAAGGCAGGAAAGTGGTTTGGTTGCTGCTGCGACATGGCCGTTGTGTACGTCCGCGACGGAGATACTTTCGCCTGGGGCTCGAGGGATTCGTGGTTGTGGCATGGTGCTGCTCATAGGATCCATGTAGCTCAGCGAGGCCGACCGAGGTGATTGACCGAGATACAGCGGCGCAATGCCGCGGTGCTGGCTTGGATTCGCCCAGGTACGCAGGAGAGTGAACTGAGTGACCATAAGAGGGAAAAGCAGGTCTCGCCAAGTGTACGAATACAACAACACAGACGCACTGGTCGGCATCCCTCCTCGAATTGGCCGTCAAACCCCCTCAATCGTCCCATGGTATGTTGTAGAGCAGGGGAGGGAGGGAACATGTTGCCCGGGAGAGAACACGAATCCGCTGACAGCTTCTTCTCTCACCCGCGGTCTCCGAGACCGACCAGGCCGAAGACAGCAAATTGCGGCCGAGCTGTGCCATGCCTGACCAGCCAGCAGCCCGACTGGAAATCAACGGATAGAAAAGCAACGCTGGCGACAAAAGAATGCCAAGACAATTTTCATCCGGGGAACATTGGCACAAACATCCGCAGGGAAAGAAACTCTCCTCGCTTGAACCGCATGCGAAAAGTCTAAAGCAGAGGGGAAAGTCAATGACTTTTTTTGCAGGTACATACGACGGCAGCAGCAGCAACAGCAGCACTGTCCAACAGATGGAGAGGGGAAATTGGGCACAGCCCACCACACGCCGTTTGCCGAATTGCAAAGCAAGGTCGGGCGACCGGCCCTGGTGTTCGAATCGGGTTTGCGGACGAATGAGATTTCTGGAGGACAGAAATAAAGCCTGTGCCAAGCTGACGGCCGTGTTTCGCACCCTCCCGCTGACTTGTGACACCGCAAGAATCCGCCAAGAACTCTGGTGCGCTGTTTTTGTGCTCTCATGTTTCCTAGGGCGTCTTGAAGGATGAGACATTGAGTGACGCTCGCTCGTAATGGGCGCACAGAAGAAACTCTGTGCATGTCTGTTCGTCTGGACTTTGGTGTCGAGGGCAGACAGGTCATTCGCGCAGAAAAAATAGGGCTTCAGATATGTAATGGTAAATTTTTGAATAGATTCGCTTTTGGGCGGACCACTGTATCATGGGTATTAATACAAACGAATATGTATGCTCGCTTCGCATTTCGCGGGATATCCTTCCATCATCAAATCAAATCCGTAGACAAAAAGCCCATCCTGTAGTAACGCCTCGCCGTCTGACGCTGAACGGCGTTGAAATCAACGGTATCTAGAACTCTAAATAACACAACTTGCCCCAGCCCTTTACAATGAAGGGGCCTTTTCACTCCTGAGCTCTCCGTCGGGAGTGACAGGCTTGGGCTCGTCGGAACCGCTGCTTCCACCGTTGTTGGCCATGTGCTGGTGCTCCTCAATACCGTGTTGAGGGCTGAACTTGCCCTCGGCGGCGGGCTCGGCCTGGTGGGGGGTCCAGGCAAGGAAGTCACGGCGGACCTCGACGTAGTCGTAGGAGAATTCTCCGTGCTGGTCATCGTCCATACCCAGGAGCTCGGCCTCCTCGGAAGCGCGCAGGCCAAGACCAGGAACCATGTCGATAGCCTTGGCGATGAGGGCGGACATGACGAAGGTGTAGGCGCAGCAGGCGACGATGTAGGCGATTTGGATGTACATGAGCTTCCAGTTGCCGTCAACCCAGCCGCCAGTCAGGCCAACGTTGACACCGTCGAGTCCGATAATCGAGCCAGAGGCGAAGAAGGCGTTGAAGATGAGGCCGACAATACCGCCGATACCGTGCTCGGCGAAGACATCGAGGGAGTCGTCGATCTTGAGGAGGAACTTGACTGTAGAGCGGGATGGTTAGCATCAGGAATAACTGGCTGCGGGTAACGTTGTTACTTACTCTTAGTGCCAAAGTTGCAAGCGACACCAGCAACAACACCGAGAATGATCGAGGCCCAAGGAGTAATGACACCGGAAGCAGGGGTGGCAGCGACAAGGCCAGAGATGGTACCGGAGCACCAGCCGACAAGCGACCACTTCTTGGCCAGACGGAAATCGAGCAGGCACCAGGTCATGGCGGCGAACATGGCAGTCAAGCAGGAGTTCCAGCAGGCCATCGCAGCGCGGAGGTTGGCACCGAAAGCAGAGCCACCGTTGAAACCCAGCCAGCCGAACCAGAGGAGAATAGTGCCGAGGGTGATGAGAGAGATGTTGTGGGGACGGAAGTTGAGCATCATCTTCTCGTTGCGGCGACCAAGGACCCAAGAGTAGGCCAGAGCCGACATACCAGAGCCGATCTCGACGGGACCGCCACCGGCGTAGTCGAGAACACCGTACTTGAAGGCCCATCCGTTGGCGTTCCAGGCCCAGCAGGCGACGGGGCTGTAGACGAGAGTGGCCCAGAAGAAGATGAAGACCATGCAGGGAATGACTCGGCCACGCTCAGCAGTGGCACCAGCGACGAGGGCGGCGGTGACGGCGCAGAACATCATCTGGTAGAAGGAGTAGAGGAGGGCGGGAACGAGAGGCGAGCCCTGAGAAGGGGTAGCGAGGACCTTCATCAGGCCGAAGTGTCGAAGGTCGCCGATGAAGCCGTTGGTGGCAGTCTCGGAGAAGGCGAGGGAGTATCCCCAGAAGTACCATTGGAAGACGATGACGGAAAAGCTCATCATGACGACCCATAATTGGGACAGAGCCGACTTTCTGCGGGCGAGACCGGAGTAGAGGAAGGCGATGCCGGGAATCATGAGCAGGACCATGGCGGCGGAGACGAGAATGTACGATTGGTCGCCGGACTGGTACCATTGGTTGAGGTTGGTGGTGGCTGTCGACGATGATTAGCATCAAAAATGGCGGAATTGACCTTCCAGATTCTCTGGCTGGCAAGAGAACATACTGGAGTCACCACCAAAGTCGGCGTTGGTGCCATTGAACTCCGTAGGAGCTCCTGTATGGCTGTAAGACATCGTGGCGGTTGTGTGCGGGAGTGCCGTCTGTGGAGGGGAGGGATTCACGCAAGGTTTGGATGATGAGAAAGAGGAGGGATGTCAAGGAGTATTATTATTTGAAGAGCAAGCTGTCCGTCGGACAGAGCTGTCGAAGAGGGTTAGCGGCCAGGGTAGGTCGAGTACAGGATGAGACGAATTGCCTGGGTAGAAAGATCGAACGGAAGGACGCTTGTGGGATGAGAGGGACGGGCAGGATCATATATAAAAGTGCAGAGGTGAGAAGAAGTGGTTGCGGCAGCATCAGGATGGAGCACTGCTGCGGTGATCCCTGGCTTCACGGTTGGGGGGGCTTGATTGCTTGCCTGGGACAGCGGAGCTAGCGTGGGCAATCCGCATACGGAGGAGGCGTTGTGGGAGTGTAAATTGTAATCATTGTGACAGACAGGTTGCTGTGAGTGAGCGGGCAGATAAGAGAGACACAGACCAGTAGGCAAAGATAGACATGTGAGTGGACGATTCGGCGCGGGTGGAATAAGTGGAGGTAAGAGAAAGAGTGTAAGAGCAAGAAAGCGTCTTCGATTCCGACCTGGATCACACCCGGACACCACAGTCCCAGCCGTTCGGGGTATCCTGGGTCGAGCAGGCACCCCTGCTCCCCTACCTACCTTAGGTACTCGACCAAGTACGTACCTCCGATGCCCTTGCCCTTGCACTTGCACTTGCACCTATCGCGCCCCACGCTTTCTCAGGCCGGCGCTCATGTCACTGTCATTGTCATTCGCATTAGTCTGAGAAAGGTACGTACCGCCACCACTTACACCTCACCTTTGGCTCTTGCCTACCCGACCTTATGGGCTCACCTACCCTACCTATGGGCTGTGAGCACTGTCCCTCGAAATTCGACAATGTTGGTGGCAGCAGCAGGCGCAACGGGGAGTAGATGGATGGCTTCATCGTTCCTCCAAGGTCCCTCCCCCGGCTGTCGCTAAGGCTTGACGGAGCACGTCGACATCCGTCCAGGACGGGGCTGCCACGATGCCACCGGGTCACGGCGCAGGATACGTATCCCGGAGCGGTAATTAAGCTCGTGCTTTGGTTCCTTCTCGCCGCGTGAGAGTCTGGGGACGAGCTTGCTGGCGATTGATATTATTTCATCAATCAATTTCTGATGTCCCTTTCCCATATCAGTCCTTCAGCCCCGGCCTGACCTGATCCTGTCCCTGCACCCGGCCGCGACACCTCTCTTCGATTATCCGCCCGACACGCGTGGGCAAATCTCCCAGATTCCCTATCTTTTGTCTCGCCTCACCCCGACTCTCAATGCCGACGTGGATCGACCGTTGCTGGCGGCTTCACTCCGGCTGAACGTCTCATGCACGACTTCCCCGCGAAGGGCCCCGGGAGTGTGCATCAGGTTGGACAAATACCTCATAGCTACCGAGTTGCGACACTGCCACCTCGACACTCCATAGTAGGTCTTCACCACCGACCAGAGTACCACCTGCCAAGACAAACCAGCGAAACTATCGACGGCTTCAACGTCGACGGGACAAATACAGTTTCTTGACCCAATGCCTGCTCTTGGGCTGCCTCTCTCGCTTCAACGACCCAAAGCTTGGCATCCATCGATGATGAATTAAATCGTTAATCGACCAAGAGGTTGCAGATAACAGATCCGATAGGCGCAAGCGTAGCGGGGCCTGTCAGTGGTGAACAGTACAGTAATTGGGCTGAATCAACGAAATGCCTCTGGTCCACTCAGAGGCGGTCGCTAAAATTGTGGCGTCCGTCTTGTCACGTCGTTAGGTTCCGTGCTAAATGCTCTTCCAGGCACAGCCTCGGCCGAACGCTGAGCGAGTCTAGTCTCCAAGTCCAGCGACCAGCACCCCTAAAAACCACCGACGCACTGCTGCAGCCCAGCCCCTTGCACGGGCGGCCCAGCAGTCCGGCAATCGCAGTGGAATGCCCCACTCGGCCTCCTTCCCTCCCTCCACTGATGCGGACCACGACGGGACAAGACTCGTCGACGTGGGACTCGCCTGGGGACCCCCCAATCCATTTGCCTCTTCTTGATGAATTCGCCCCAATACGGCAATCCTCTTCACGACAATTCCCGTCCTCCTCCACCCCCATTTCGCCTGTCAGCCATCATGTCTCGACCTTATCGCAAGGCGTCGTCTTTGCTTTTTAGCCGTGGCACGCGCTGACAGGATGCCAAAACAGGGAGTCATCCAGTGGGCGGGATACCAATAGAGCGATTGTGGTTTCTTCTTCACTCGACCTGGCCAAGAAGCTGAAGGAGACGCAGGCTTGACCTTGGTCTTGGGACGCAGGTCACCCCCCATCACGGAGAGAGACCCCCGATGCCCAGCATGTGCCTCGCCTATCTTCAGGTGTCTCGAAACCAATGGGAGAACGCCAGGCTATTCGTTCCTGACAAGACATTCTCCAAGTTGGCCCAGACTGTCAAGCAAGGCTTGACCAGTCATGCACGCCGTGGCTCATGCCATCACCAGGGCCAACCAACTGAGCCTACTTTATCTTTCACCTGCAGTGTGGCATGATTTGAGCTGTCAGCCAGATCAAACCACCAGAACGACGACCTGCAGATATTCTTCCTCGCGAAGGCCGAAAATCTCGGACCACAACTTCCTCCAACAGGAAATAGGCACAGAGGCGACCACACATCAATTTCTGTGTCCAGGGTCGAGTCTCGAAAACCACTCTCCTGCTGACTCCGTTGCCGGCAGTCCTGTCTAGCTCCGTTTTCGGCACATGTCAAGGGAGAATTCGGGACTCAGTCTCTCAGCCCCATCGCGCTCATCCGGAGACGCGCCTCTTGTGGGGGGATAGGAAATCCATTAGTCGTGGTCCTAAAAATCGTTTGCTAACACAGCACTGTCAAAATGCCGAGGACCACTCTCAATGGCAAAGCAAGTCCCCAAGGCCCCAAACTTGGCTTCCTCCACCGTCGGCGATCTCCAGCTGGGGCGCTCCCGCAGCCCCAATCAACGGTTCGCGTTTACTAGACACCTTGGTTCACACGTCGGATTCCAATGCCATGGGGCACGTCGGTGTCTGGACTCTCAAGGACTGTCAAGGTGCGTTCAGACCCAAAGAACCTGGGAATGGACCGAAAGACCTGTAAAAGCATCGCCTCTGCAAAACCTCACGAGAATTGCCGAAACAAGGCCGGTTTGGCTTTCACGACACAACATCAACAATGAAAGTGCAGCACGACCAACTCGTGGAAGGGCGGCAGAAGTCGATTAAACATTTGCCGGACGATGACCACGACGCCACATTTTACGCGCTATCCGTCGGCCAGGTGGAATTATTCGGTGACTTGCCAAGATCGGCGAGAGGCTTGCCTCGTTTTCAAGCTTCCGCAGCGACTATCTTACAATCGTTTATCATGGTCGATCAGCGCACAATTGACGCCTTAGATCAGACATGACATGACGTTGGCGACACGGCGACACCTCCAAATACGTTGAAGGTGACCTCAGCCGCAGGCATCTGCATGAGATATCGTCGCACCATTACGCCGCATCATCTCGACGCAAGATAAAGACCTTTCTTGTCATCCAACGAGAAGTCGCCGATATTCGTTCTCCCCTACGCTGTCATGCCCCTTCGTCCCAATGCTGCACCCCAGCTTTCGTCCTGTCTGCCGACGCGAGACTGGGCTGAACCCATTGAAATCCAATATGGCTCGCGTTCGAGAATCTGACCATCGCCCAGTCCGGACGACGTCCGCCCATTTTGAAACCTCGCTGGTGGGAATCGCGACCCGGAGTTGGGGGGCAACCCAAAATGACGTCCCTGGGCAGCAAAGCAGCATGGGGGGGAGGTTGTTCTTCTGCGACAGGCGTCTGCAGGGAAGCATTCCCTGTTCCGGGCCCCTACGAGTGCGCTAAACCTTAGCCTTATCAGCGCTCAGATGGCCCAATCACGACCCCAGTCACTTTGTCAGAGCAAAATGTCATTTTCCTCCTAGCGGCGGGTCCCGCACAAAGGACGCGGGATCCACATCGGGGCTTTCGCTCCTTTCCGGAAGGCGGCGTCTCCACTTTACGGCGCCGCTCGGGCCGGCATGTCCGTGGACTCGATTATCTGGTTAGGTATGGAACAATGCCATTGAGGGAAGTACGCACAACGTGTGGTAAACAAACAGTGCGCTCTTGTTCTCAGTCTCCATGTGTGAAAGACAAAGGCCACCGTCATGACAATTGGTCGACTGTAAAAGACCTACTGGCTTGTTTGGCATGAAACGGACTAACTATCCCGTGTTCTTCTCAAAACGTTTCCCTCACAATACGCCGGCTGGCCATCTTTCGTTTTGAGTGCTGTGGTAGTTTACTTCCATGCCATTGCCATGGCTTTCTGACTTGAGCAACACTGGCCTCGGATCAAGTCCTTTTGATATTGGATGTTACACGAATAACAAACCCCTCATTCGCTAGGAAACATCTTCGTACTTTTTATCTGAATTGAGACTTATTAGGTACTTTCTCCTTTAGTGCCTGCCCCGTTGACGACGAGACTCGATCTACACCCGCACCAATGCTAACGTATGTCAAGCCACGAGTTGAACGCCTTCTAGTCGGTTGCCAGGATCCGTGCATGATGCACTTCGGAGCAGTATCGGTCTCAACCGTACACATGACGATGCCGAGAATTGCTTTCCTTCGAAAGTCGTAAGACGGCATGTTGCAGGCTTGCAAATGTGTTGTAGTATTCAGGATCTGAGCCAGAATTCTGGCACAGGGCTTGTTGTAGCAACCTCATTGCGCAGTCCAACCGCGTAGTGTTCTGGTAACTTTCCTTGAGCCTATATGCCTATTTTACTTCTGAGGTTCAAGAGGTTCATGTGTTGACTTATCCTTGAAGTCCAGAGACACCAGCCCTTCGTCGTCGACTTTAAGTGGAAAGTAGTGATTGCTCAAAGAACCCGGGTTACTTGACAGAGCTGTACCAGCGCCTCGCCATGATGGTAAATGAAGGCGATCTGCTGATCGCCAGCTTTGTCGTGACCAAAAGCTACGCCGCCGTAGTTCAGCGATGTTTCAGACGCGTCGGATTCTTCATCTTCGCACGACTCGAAATCAGAGACGGCGCTGTCGTGCTTCTCATCCAGGCCTGCTCCCTGCGAAGACGTTTCAAGGTTGAAGTACTCGATGTAGTAGTCTTGGATGTCGTCTGGCGCTCCCGGCGGATGTGAGAGTTGGTTCTTTGCCATGGTGTGGTTCGGGTCCCAGAACTCTTGCATCCAGCAGTCGAAACCAGGAAACAGGGGATGACACAGGTTCTGGTAGTATCGATTCTCGCGCTGGTCGAGTAATCGTTTGACGTGGTGATGGTGTATCGTCCAGGAAAGCGCCGCGTATGAAAGAAAGGGTTCGGTTTCAGGGCTGACTTCGCCCGGCGGTGAAGTCTTTGATGGTTTGGCCAAGCAATAGAGGAAGGCAACGCAGATGTCGAGTAGGAGTGTATTGGCGTTGACGAGGGAGAAAGTGTGCTGAAAATGGTGAAGCTGGCTCTCATGAGGCGAATCCGGGAGCGACTTTATGTTGGGTTTTCTCTGTGCAGCCGAGGTCTTCGGCGCCAACAAGAACTCTCTTGCTGTTTCGTGTACTAGGTACACTTTCTTCTTAATTATACGAATGAAGTGACCACAGACATGTTTCAGGTGATTCTCGAGGGGGTACACGAGCCCGTACTCTACGTCGTCGAAGGTCAGCTTTGCACGGCGCCCAAGGTGTGTTTTCGGACTTCCGTCACCAAAATCATCACCATAAGGAGCCACTGCAAGTGCGATACTGACTTCTTCAATTGTGAGTGGTCGTGCGGCCGCGAGTATGATACTGAGCATTTTCCTGGCTTTGGTGGGTTCCGGTCTCGATGCGAGGAGTTCCGAGTAAACGCTGAAGATGTCCGTCGTGTTAAGAATTCCATCAAGATCTCGCCGTGATGCCCCATTCTCGACTTTCTCTTCCAGCAGACTCAATACGAGCGAGACCCAGAGAAAGGTGCGATCAGCCCTCTTCACAAGCTCGGCTTGCAAGCTCTTGAGGAGACCGACGGGCAGACCGCGATCAATAAGGTCTTCAACTTTTGCAGCAACCACCCGGGAAACATCGTCGCTGATCGATTCCGTCTCATCTTCAGCCCTCAGTCGCATCATTTCGTATGATTGTTGACGGGTTCCTGGGCCACTCGTGGACCTCCTGTGTTTGCCCAAAGCGACTTTGATCTGATTCTCAGGGCGGCTCGTTATCAGTACCCTAAGTTTGGATTGCTGCTGCACATCGTCGCTCGCAAAGTGTTCGGCAATGCAGCGCAACAGAACCCCTCGAGGCTTCGGTTCACATTCATCTATTCCGTCCAGGATGCAGACGGTGGGTTTAGCATCGCCGAGGGCGGTAGATTGGGAGAATGCCTCCCATAGTTTCTCGATGCTTTCCAAGTCCCCTCCACGAAGTTTCTGGCGGCGCGAAAGGTCTTTCTGCTGGGTATAAAGCTGGTTCAGAATAGCCTGAATTCCCCTTGTAACATCGGACTGTTCCTCGTTGTCTGATTTGAAGAAAAAGTAGCAGATGTTGACTGCATTCACCTGCGAGATTTCCTTGAAATGGTCGACGAGGAAAGAAGCAAAAACCGATTTACCGCATCCTGGGTCGGCCGATATCCATAAAAGGGGAGAGCCAGTTGACTCGGACCATGCTCTAAATCTTTTGTGTTCAAAGTACCAAGTGCAAGTCCCCTCAACTGGCGCTGGATTTCTGGTCCTATGTGAAGCGTAGTTGGAGGTGTTTAGTGCTGTCATGAGATTGTCTGATTCCAGAAAGATGGCTTTTTGAGCGTCATTTGCTAGACGACCAAGCCTGAACTTGATAGCGGAGAACCTCTTTTCCGTAATCGTGCTGAATCGACACATTCCTCGGTGATCACTCTCGATGGCGATGGCCTTCTCTGAAGCGTGTCCTAGCACAGCCGAATCTTTCTCGACAACCTTTTGTGGAACATCAGTACCTGCGTTGCAAATGCAACTGAAAAGTTGAAGGTCAATTCACTTACCAAGGTGTTTAAATAATCCATCTTCCGTGTTTCATAGCAGGAGATGATCTTGAGACTAGAACAACGCTTCATGAATGCCTCTGAGATGTTGGCCATACGCTTAGAGTTTGGCTCAAGGTCCTTGGAAAGCTGGGTATTGGTATTTGCCCCAAGCGATGCTATCTTGAGAAGACGTGCCGTCATCGTGCTCCAACTTGCAAGCGACGAGCCCTTGTGAGGTGTGCCAAAGAAGAAGACCCCACTTATCCTCTTGGCAAGGAACATGTGCTCGTCGCTGTCAAGCGCCTTCAGAGCAGGGGCGGGGCATCTCTTCATGCTGGACACACCTGTTTGTCAATCTCCCAGCTTCATCGTCGCGGTGGACTCCTCAGCAGACTACAGATCTCGACCGCATACCTTAAGAGTGCTTACTTGCGCCAGAAACCATGGACAGCGACGATGAAGAGCATAACGACTACGATTCCGGCGATGAACCCTGGCATGATGATATCCTCTCGGCGGAGCTCGATGTCTTCGGGGCTCATGATCCCCAAGCTTTGTTGAGCGCTCTTATCGCTATGACCGGCGCCGCCGGACATTTTAGAAGCGGCAGCGATGACGATCTTTACAATGCTAGAGTGGAGTTCGCTCAGGAAATGGAGAGCCGCCTGGATCTCCGGCGCCAGACTTGGACCTGGTTCGACATTGACTGGTCAAAAGAAAGCGGCTATTATGACCCGGTTGAGGACTGGGATTATGGGGATATGATGAGCAACGCACCTCCTGAGTGCAACACTGACCCTCGCCCTGTACTTCATGATCGGAGATGGACAGACCTGAAAATTCGTGATCGCGGCAAAGAGCTATGCACCGGAGAACCTCAGCCGGAAGACTTTGCGATTTGGAGCCTCGGTGCCATTTACCAGCGGATGACCGACATCGACGAGCTAATGTTTCATATCAAAGACATCTGGCCCGTCAAGATGTTCGAACTCAACTCCGTGCGGGCCTCTGCCATAGTCGCCCTCAAAGATGCCCCTCCCAGCCATCATGTGGAGCTTGCCAAAAGGCTTCTTCTCGAACACAACATGTTGCGCAAAATCACTCTTGAGCGTTCGCGGTCATCTATTAGACCGCTTTCCCTGCTCGATGTTCCGCTAGAAGTTCTCGGCTTGGTGGCGCAGTACCTCGACGGCAATGACAACGAGGACCCCAAACAGGCTGAGAGACCATACACAGCACACGGCTATCGTGACATCCAAAGCCTTCGCCTCACCTGTCAGACCCTCAACAGCGCGTCTTCGCCTGCGCTCCTGCACTGCGTGACAGTTCAGATGACGAAGAGTTCTTTCGATCGATTCAAATATATAGCTGAGCGCCCACACTTGCGCAACGCCATTAAACGAGTTCGCATTTCGCTTGGCTATTTCTGCGCCAAGATAGCGGCCTCTCCATTGAATTTTACATCTTACGCGGTGTGGATGCTCGACTTTGCGCTTTGTCGGAAAGACGAGAGCGGGGAAAGCATCCTAGATGCAATCACGGTCTACAACGAGGATGCGAAGCCGCGACATCAGCAGCTCCAGGATCTTTTGACCTCTTGGAAAGACCTTCGTGATACCCCGAGAGATGATGTTGATGGGGAACAGAGATGGCTGGCTCTTTTCCGTCAACAACATGCACTCGTGGAGATGTACGAAGCCTACAGGCACAGATCAAAAGAGTATGAGTCGGTTCGACAAACCTTCGTCCACGAAGTTGTCGATGCACTGTCTAAAATGCCCCGATTCACTCGTTTGGAGATATCAGATTATCTATGGAGGTCGGAATTCAACAGTACCGTGTGCCAGGATTTGGAACAGGCGTTGGTCCGCGATGAGAACTTCATGAAGGGAGACCGCTACGTAGGACTCTTCACGAAGCCGATGCAATGGGATCGCCTTGCGGGATTCTCGCCCATGGGGAGTGATTCTTTTGAAACGTCACCACCAGTCGACGTTCTTGGCCAACTTTTCCCCCTTCTCAGCAGACGCGAAGTCCAGCTTACCAAAGTCGACATCAACATCACATCCCCGCCGGATTTTGAGGCTCTCCGTCCTACGAATATTGAAGCTCGTCAAGAAATCGTCAAACGTTTCCAGACCGTGTGGTTCCTGCGCTTCAAGATCCGGCCACTAGCTGATTCGAGGAATCATGCTCAAGAGCTGCTTGCAGAGGACGATGTGAATCACATCTGGGAGCCACGCTCGGAAAAGGAGTTGGAGGCCCTAGACGTTTTCCTGGACGCTCTCCTCGACACCAAGAGTCTGAACCAACTCGTCCTGGACTTCGTGGCACTCATGTACGAGAAGGATTTCAATTCCCCAGACACCAACTGGTATCTGCCGTCTATCATGAAGCCCAGGCAATGGGCGCGGCCACTCCTGCTGTTATTCCACGCCGTGTGCATTGATTCGACAAGGCTCAACAGCTTCATAGGGGACGGGCCGATGCATTTTCGAGAATTCAAAAATATCTTTATGGCTCGAGGAACTTGGACAGAGGCGCTGGACGTGATGCGCGAGAAGTACGACCTGAGTGCCTACGACGCACCAAAAACTTCCTTCACCGCCACCCATTCGCTTTTCGATCTTCGCGGCGCCGAAGTTGATCATATGGATGACGATGAGCAGCACGATGTCTTTGAGACCACTTACTCTGGTCGCCCTTCGGCTTTACAAGCGTATTCCTATATCAAACACGAGACAGAAGACAACCCCTTTCGGCCTTTTGAGCATCATGTTGTGTAAGACTCGGGCCTCAATCCCTCGGCCGGTTCCAACTCTGGAAGACGACTACGGGACTGGCTTAGGTTCAGATAGAGCAAGCATCTCTTAAGTGTGCCGACAGCAGGAGACGAGAGGCATCATAGAAAAGAAAATTTTGTTATCAGTTTTAGATTGTTAATTTCTTTCCTTTAAAATAGCTCTAATCATCGTTGACGTGCATATAAGTCCACCTCCAATCCTCAGGACCTTACACCCTCCGTCTTGAGCTTCTCCCACAGCTTCTCTTCCTCCACCAAGATGTTTTTCCCGCTGAAGTCACCCTCAAAGTCGATGTCGGGCAGCAGGCTCTGGTACAGCACCACCCGCACCCTCACATCCGACTTCTCCTTGGTCCCAAACTGCATAGCCTCGACAACTTGCCCGTCGCCATACGCGGCGTCCGTCACGATGCGCAGCATAACCTCGGCACACTCCGTAGCCGTCATGTTCATGTCTTGCTCGCGAACTTTTCCTATGCAGTACGGTTGGAGCACTGCTGGTGTGAATGTGGTCGCAGGACACATGGAGGCAACCCGGATGCCCAGTCGAGCCTTCATCTGAGCCAGGCTCAGAGTGAATGAGTTGAGAGCGCCCTTGGTGGCGTTGTAGAGCGGCGTGCCGATGGTTGGGAGGTACGCGCTCAGGGACGAGACGAAGATCAAGTTGCCTGCAATCTTGTTCTGCAGCCAGTAGTCGATGGCGATCTGGGCGAAACGGATGGGTCCCATGGCGTTGACGGCGAAGATGTTGTACACTCCGGGAGCAGCATTTGGGTCATCCTTGGCTAGCGGCGAGACACCCGGAAGATCCCAGAAAGAGCTGGTTGGAGGCTCCCTATAGACCTGCGTCAATACATGCTCCATGCCGCCAAGGCAAGCTCATGGTTCATACCAGATGCCCGCTCCGGGGCAGAGAAGGTCGACGCGGCCAAACGTCTTCAGGGCAAACTCCCACGTCTCTGATATCTGAGCCCAGTTGGACTGATCCATCTTGTAGTAGACGGCAGATGGCGACTCATCTTTGGATGGATGGGGATACTTGGCGATGAGTTCCTCGGCTTCCGGACGCAAAGCTATATCAGCAAAGATAACAGAGCAGCCTAATGTGAGCAGCTGCTCGGCAAATGCAAGGTTGATACCTAGAGTGGATTTCGATCAGACAATGTCGTCCCGGGTATATCAGGGGTCTAGCACATACCGCTGCCGGCGCCGGTGACGACGGCGAACTTGCCCTTGGCGTCCCAGGAAGCCATTATGCTTTTTGAATATAGGAGATAAGTTCTGATGCTATTCGGAGTCAGTTGGAGCCAAGAATTGGAGGGGATATTGGGCGCATTTATGAAAATATCTTCAGCAGAAAGTGGATAGCGCCGCTGCAGAGTCCCTTTTCCATGGCACAAAGTCCGAGGCATTGTGGAACTCAGACCCTGGCGGCATGAAGAAACAGCTCACGTTGCAACCTTTGATTAACCAACGGTTGGTTCAGAGATTCTTCATATGCAAGAGCCAACGTTGGAGCAGGGGTTGTGTGGATCCATGATGTCCAAAATGGTCATAAATCAAGGGTCAACAGCAACATATGTCTTGTGAGCAAGGTGATGACTCGAGAAAGCAGACCCCCTTTCAATGTGATGATGACCTGGAGCCAGAAACTGTGTTGGGTTTGTGATGTAAAAAGACCTTGCACGAGGCATTGCGGGATCTCGTCGGTTTCGGGCCTCGGGGGACCGCGCCTCGTATCCAAAAAAGCCTCAGTATGGCCTACGAGACAACTCCCGGTTGGCCCGCATTACAATGCCGCTCTATTGCAGGTGGAAAGTATGTTTCTGACAGACAGGCTGCAAGGTGCTGAGTTGCGGGTGCCTGACCTCGCTGGCGATGCCCTCATGACCTCATCCTGGCCGGTACTCTCTCACATACGACCATACCCATCGGAGAACTCGGGATCCCGTCCGCTCTCCTATAGATAAGCCGGTGAGGGACAGAGTAGTAGTCGGGTCGGTGACGACCGGCGAATGCCTGTTGTTGTATGTTTTTTGCTCCTCTTCCCTCTTTTTAAGAAGCTGGGGCGGAGGGGCGATGGGTGGGGGTGTCATCGCGGGGTGTGGTTGGGGACGATGTGTCGGTCACAAAACTCCTCAAAAGCCGCATACGTCTAGACGAAAAGTCATTTCAAGCTGTGTAAGAGGAATGATTAGCAGCAAAGATGCGCAAAGTCTAGCTAAGTGACTATTGCTGAGGAGGTGGAGACTTGGCATCCGAGCTGATGCCTCAAGTAGTTACGCAGCAGTTCCCTGGCGACAGACTATTCAGGCGCAAAACTCGCAGATCCATTTGTATCAATCCTCAATATTGCTCTTAAGCTCGGGGGGTGTCTCAGGAGAAGAAAGACAGAATATTCTCAGACGTTCCCGGGCGATGCCCTCAGCTTGGTCGATCAAAGCCAGGCGCCTGATCGTGTTGAGAGACTACCCTGCCTGGATTTGTCAACTTATGGCTTTAAACATATTCATGACTTTGGAGAGAGCTCTCAACATGGTGCAGATTCGACATTTGTTGATGGTCCGGATGGTACAAGATGAGCTGTCATATCTGTCTGGTTACCTTGCGTTACCAATCAGTTTTGGGTCGAAACCCGACGCTATTCTGCGCTGTAAGGACAGAATAGTATACATGACGAGCTTACAAGCTCTCAAATTAAAAAAGCAGCCCAGTAGGATTCGTGCAAGGCAGTTCCGATCTGCGAGACATTCATGATATGAGAGCGCAAAGGCCCGGAATATAGCACGGTAATGAACACGCCCGACCTTGAGCAGAGAGGAGACTGACGAAGGGCGTAAAATTTCACGAAAAATCCCCTTATGTAGTGATAGATTTCCCCCTAATATTGGCTCATGCGTGTCCGTCGTTCGTGTCTTCGTTACTTATGAGACAAACAGTGCATAGGCCAGGTAACTCCCAAGAACAAGTTTACATGCAACGCATTCGGCATTTGGCGTAATCCACATGTCGTCGGCTCTGTATTTTAATATCCAAAATACTCCCTAGACGTCCCGATCAGAAGTCTCGAGCCGGAGTGGGCACCAACGTGTGGTTTAATACACTTCAGAGACCATCCATAGTCGCCACCGCAGGAGGCAAGTCACAGCCCCGACGCCGCCAATAACCATCAAACTTCCCTGTGGCAAGAACAATGGTAGCCATCGGATGTTTTTAGTCAAAAGACGAGATCATCAAAAAGATTACATGCAACACCGAGCATTCGCTGGTCGTCTCCGACCCAACTACTACTTCGGCCCTCGCTGGTTTATCGATGGGAGAGCGGACGGGATCCCGAGTTCTCCAGTGGGTATGGCCGCATGTGGTGGTGACTTGAACACACAGACTGATGTAGCCTTGGAGTGACTCCTGTCGGCAGGTTGGCTCGCTCAAACCCCGTTCCTTGCCGTTGCGCCTGGTGGGAGATGCTCCCAACAGGATGCCATGCCCGGCATGTGAATGTTCACCGCTTGACTCACGCTCGGCGTAACGATATCGTGCTCGATCTTGTGCCATCATGTCAGTCCAGGCTATCGCGGGGCAGTTGATCTCAGGGGGAGAAGTCGTCTCCAATCAGAAGCAGACGTCAACAAGGCAGTTGATGGTGACTCTAACGGTCTCAACCAGTCAGAGGCCCGCGTTCAACTGCCATTATGTGAGATGAAATCATGTTCCAGACAAACTGCAGCGGCCTCACCCGAAGCAGCATGCCTCATTGCCCAACACGGAAGCGAACCCTCCTGGACATCTCCGGTCTATGGAGAAGACAGCCACTAAGCGCCACAGACGCCGCCCCCGCCTGCCAGCACTCTCTCTGCCTCGAACCATAGAGCCCCGTCATCATCGCATTCTTTTCATAGCCCTGTCGTCATGATCACAGACAGACAACCAATGGACGAGAGCAGCCCCTTTGGCCCCTGTCGTCTACATGGCACAACGTCAAAGCTTGGCTGCGTCGTTTGCGACAAACGGGCATCACCAACTCACGGGATGTCAGCCGCACCGCAACGTCGAGCCAACGGCCTCGGTGCTGCCTGATCTATTCTTTGATGAGAATCCGGCAGTTCGGGACCAATGACGAGGTGAGGGGGCGATGAGAGGCCGCTCGCCATCATCCTAGGGTCGTAGCCATGGTGAGTTAACCGGACTGGCCGTCTCTACAACCCTCTGAGCCCTCCCGAGTCTGACAGCGAGGCATTCTGGAAGACGGAGGCATCCTGGACAATTCGTTACCAGCAATCCGGTATCCGCAAAGAAGCACTGCAAAAAAGAGGAAGCCTTGTGAGGTCAAAGTGACGGCTACCGTGGGTCAAGAGTGTGGTTGATGGCCGCGTCGAAGGCGGCCGTGGAAGGCTGTGGACGGCTGTTAGGCTAAAAATGGACCCCACCGAGACGGTCTGAGTGGAAGAAGAATAGGATGCCGGAGGGGACAGCCGGCCCGTTCGGCGGCCGTGGGGGCTGTGTGTGGTCCGTTTGCAGCGTAGTTCGGTGGGTTCCAGCGGCCCGTTTGGGCGGCCCAGAGGGAGGCCAGTCCCGCCCTACACCAGCGGCCGACGGCGACACTCGGCCAATGGGAGCGCTCGGCAGGAGAGAGAAGCCGTGGCTGAATGGAGAAGGAAGGACGGTGCTGCTTCCCCTCGAACTCTCGGACGGTGAACAGCGCTTTGGAAGCCAAAAACCAGTGGATTAGGTAATGGAAGCCACCTAACCTAAGCCTTGAACGGCGTGGTGAGCGAGACGCTACGGGGGACATCCATCCCCCTCTCGGTCCAGTGTTCCTCGGTGTCGGCCGTGCGGTGCGGCGTCTCCACTTTTAACCTCTTCACTCCAGGTCGTCGACCAGGGTGTCACCAACTCTCAACTTCGACTTCGACTCTTTCATCGACGCATGGCCAGGGTTCGCAATCGCATTCTGACGAACCACAGCCCACGAAACAGGCAAAGCCGTCGTGTTTCTGCTCGTCGTCGCATCGTCAAGTCCCCCTCGTGCTCCTCCCTCTACCCCACAGCGCGTATGCTGTCCTATCTCGACGGTTGACGGGGGCGAGAAAACCAACAAAAAAGGTCTTTGCGCGCAAGAGAACGGATCATTATCTCATATTGTTCATGCATCGAAGCAGTCCAGGCACCAGGGGGCTCCCATGCCCGCCGCCGCCGCCTGCGCGCGTCTGAAGTCTGCGGTGTCTGCTTCGCTTGCTCAAGCTTCTACAAACCACCTGATCTGGTTTCACAACCCCAAACTCTGTCGCGCGCCGCCCAACTACATGCGCTCAGTCACCACTCGCAAAGCTGCGGGCGGGCGACCTCTCCTCTCCCACAATCCCGGGACTACGGCTCGCTCCCATGTAGGGGGTTGACGAAGAGAGAGAGAGGGCGCCAGGGGTCGGGCTGCGGTAAGGCCAGCGCAGACACGCAGGACCACATTGACACTGGGACTGGGACCGGAGAAGGGCAGGAATGCGGGCTACGGAAAATGGAATTGTGTCTTTCTAGAAGGTCAATCTGACCAGCTCCTCGACGCAGGGGGATGCCAGCCAGTAGCTGCCCTCACTTTGCCATCGACTCCCTTCTACCGCGCATCCCACCCCCTCCTCCTGCTTCCCATATCATTTCCATGGGACTCGACGCCCACCACTCGCGTGAGCACTTGGCCCTGCCCAGGTCTCGTCGGGCCTCCTCCTCCCACTGCCCCCTGGTTCCAACAATAATCCAGCATCGCCAACAGCATCTTTCCTCTCTCTCTGGCTGGGGGTCTCTTCATCGTTGGCCTCACTCAGCCCCTCCCCGCCCCTCCTCCGGCATATGTGCCTCGTCGTGCCTGGTCTATAAGAAGTCGATGGACGTATCACCATGGAGACCCCAACTCGCGCAGTCTCCAGGAAGCATATAGGACTCTGCCGCACCTTCTCAGCCTAATGTCTTCTGCCACTGCCGTCCCAGTCTCCAAGTTCAGAGAGCTTTCTCTCACCAGGATGCCTCCCACAACCAGATCGCAGGCTCAACGGCAAGTCCCCCAACAACAACAAGACGACGAGGACTCATCCGAATATCATGACTCCAGCTCAGAGTCCGAGTCCGAGAGCGGCTCAAGCAGCGACGACGCCATGAGCGAAGACGACGACGACGACGACAACGGGGACGGAGACGAGCCCGACGTTGTCACGTCTCCCTCCAAACTATCTTACAGACTCGACAGGCTGTCTCCCGAGGACCGCAAGCGCGTCCGCAAGACCTTCAAGAAGCCGCCGCAGCTCTCCCTAAAGCTCTGCCTCCTCCACGACAACCACTACGGATTCGAGATGACGGAGCTGGTGCACCGCTCCATCCGCATCGGAGGCCCCGGCAGCCGCTGGAACGGTCTTCACTGCTCCTGCAGGGCGACAGGCAGCCGGGACGGGCTGCCTTGCAAGCACCTGATCTGGCTCCTGGACCAGGTCGTCAAGCAGACGCTGTACGACCACGACCCGTCGTCTCCACTGACCATGACGCCCGGCGGCTTCCCAGAGGAAATCGGAGACCCGTACAGCGACATATCGGCTTTCCACTCAGACGTGCTCGCCGACGGCCTGCACGTCTTCAACCCCGACTTCGGAACCGGAGACGACTCAGACGACTCGGATGCCTCGGACGAATCCGACGAATCCGACTCCTCGGAAGAAGGCGACACATCGTCGCGCCCTCTCGACCGGCCCATCCCCCATCGCATCCAGGAAGTCCGCGAGATGCTCTCCGCCATCTCCTCCACCGCCGCCCCAGAGGACTTCCGCCCCGACCTTCTCTCCTCGCCAACCTCTTCCTCCCGGGGCAGCAAAAAGAACCCCATCAAACGGCGCGACCTCGAGGCCACAGTCTTCCGCATGCTCCTCGCCAACGACGAGTTCTTCCACTACTTCCTCTCCCAGATGCGCTCCACCGACCCCGTCAACGATCCCTTCCGCAAGCTCTCCCAGCGCGTCGACCGCGTCCTGCACGAGCTCGACGCCTTCGCCGCAGGAGACCCCTCCCGCCCCGCCTCCGCAGAGGGTCCCCGCGACGTCTGGGCCGCCCGCCACATCACCGGCGTCGTCTCCCTCATCCGCGCCAACATCTTCAACAGCGAGCGGCCCCTCGAGCCGTGGGAGCGCTCCAGCGCCGCCCGCGCCCTCGTCCGCATCCTCGCCGGCGTCGTCGAGCGCAACCGCGACTTCGTGGCCCCCGGTCTGACGATGACGACGACGACGACTGCTACCAGGACGTCGTCGCGGCAGGACCGGAACCTCTTCCTCCGCCTCGTCGGCGACCGCGACGAGGGCTTCGTGCTGAACGTGCTCGACCTCCTGCCCCCGGACGCCGCCGCGCCGTTCCTGCACACCCTCGAGGCCATCCAGGACCAGCTGGGCGTCCACGGGGCCCCCGCGAGCTACGTCGAAAAGTTCCGCTCGCTCATGTCGCGGCTGAGAAGGCGGGCGAGCGTCGGGTCCTTCTCGACTCCTGCCACGGGATCCAAACGGCAGAGTCAGGGCCCGGATCGAGGCAGCAAGAGGGTGAAGTGAGCCGCGAATTCTGTACAAACAGAGAGAGAGAGAGAGACCGCTCTTCTCCAAAAACCTTGTTATCTATCACCTTATGGAGGGGACCGGCTTTCCTACCATGCTTCACTTCTTCTGGCTGGCTGGCTGTCTGCGACATTTGCCTCCGTCCTTTTACCACCTTCCCCCCGCTTATAACAAACCCCATGTTCATTAAAGTCGACATTTCCTTGACTTTCTGCTGTTGAATATCCCCCAGGCAGGTTTCTTTGCACACACACACACACACACACACACCATCTTTCCGTCTAGACTGCCCAGCTGTTGTACATAGATCTTTGAGCCCAAGGCCCTATTTGGGTGCTTGTGCAAAAACTGGTGTACATTTATCTTAATCGGAGTTTTGTTCTGTAATTTAACATACCATGACCCATCACTCAGACTCATCTAGCCCCCTCCTCCTACTATGAATTACGTGATTAAGTGTTCGCAAATACCCCTTCGTCACAACTCTGCCTGCAGTTTCTCCAGCTGTTCGAGTACGTCGCGCAACGAGGGTCTGTCAAAGTAGTTGTCCTTCCATCCGCCTTCTACCTTCATCCGCTCCCTCATGGCCAAGAAGTCTTCTGCCCAGGAAATCTCCTTCTTCCACCAAGCCGATGCGGCCTTCTTGATGTCCTGCTGATCATCGCCGTTCTCCGCGTTCGTAAACGCCATTTTGCTCCCCTTTCTGACGATTCTGCTGTTAAGAGTGGCTCGACGTCCGCGGGTGCAATGATCAATAAGGACCCGCAGTTTGGGTGGTGTCCTGAGGTAATCTGGAAACTCGATATGCGCTTCTCGACGGTAGGATTGCCAAATGGAGGCTTGCTGCGGAGCGCCGGCGCCTTCGAACAAACACCACAGCACTCTTCCAAGCATATACACCTCTGAAGATTCCTGCTCTTGGGGACTCAGTCCCCACCAACAAATGTTGTAGCCCCTCTCGGGATTTGTATACTCCTCTCTATCTTGAAGCGACTCGAAGTCCGGGCACAACCTCTTCAAATGTTCGATATAGTGGTCTTTTGCATCTTCGGGCATATTCTCGTCGGTGGCCAGGATACGAATGTACTCGATGGCGTTAACTTCTGGGGAGGCGAACTCACACCATACCCCGCGCTGCTCAAAATCGCACATGATGACATCTCTATTCTCAGACAGCACGACGTTGTCCAAGCGTAGGTCTGGGTAGAAGGTGCCAGAGGTTTCCCGATAATGTACCACACCGGAGGTGATTTGTGTGGCCCATTTGAACTGTTCCTCCGGTGTCAATGTGTTGCTTGCCTGCAAGAATGGCACGATATCCCTCATGGTGCCGTAGCGGTGGAACTCTAGAGTAAATCCAAGAACCGCCACCTTACTTCCGAAGGTGCACTGCTTCGTAACAAGATGAACTGGCCGTGACATGATGCTCGGGTGCGGCTTTGCTGACAAGAGCAGTTTCATCTCATGATACAAGTATTTGGTGTAACTGGTCAAGGTCTTGAAGATCCATTCAGTGCCTCGGATCCGAACGAGGCAGACGCTGTCGTGGATCTGCTCGACCACGTGTACTTCGGATATGTCAACGCATTCGGGCATCTCAACTGAAGGACCCCACATTTCAGAAAGAGCGGCTGATGAAAGTAGCTGGCGTTCTAGATAGTAGGTAGGTGCGACTTCGATCTGAATGGCCCTGATATCGAGCGATAGGTCCTTGAAGACGATCCGAGACCCAAAGGGTACCGAGGTGAAGAGAGACTCGGGTTCGACGAGGCTCTTGGTCCAATACTGCAGGGCGCGGAGGATGTGCTTGGCAACACTGAGCTGCTGTACCCGAGTGCGGTCTCTTGTATGGAAAGCCACGTCAAGGTCCAGCAGATGGCGCACCTCTTGTGACTGGGTCGACTGCTCCGGGATGAAGGCATCGATGCGCATCGGCGTAATGGACTTCAGGAACAACGGCAGGACGTAGAACTGTGTCCCGAGGCCCGTACAACCGTCAATCCGCCAGAGAGGGTTGGGGAGGGGATCGAGACTGTCAATTCGGTTCTTCGGATTGAGCTGAGACGCATCCCAGTCCGCCGATAGTGGCTGCCTTGAATCGGCATTGTCATTATGGGCAATTTCGCGTCTCGAGGCGTCAGTGAAGGCGGCTGTAGGGTGAATAATGTCGTGTATTATGTCCGACGCCAACTCCATCTTGTGGCGACGACGACGTCAAGTTTCAGAGGTCCAGTGAGACCAGGCCGTCCAATGGCGCAAAGGTTGTATAGTGAAGATGTTTCACGGCATCGAACCACGTTGCTTGTGGCAGTCAACGTCAGAGTTAGCGACAGACAGGTGGCGCGTGGGGGAAGGACAGGTGATCAAGTGACGGATCGCCGAAGGCTGGGTTGTTGGTCGCGTCGAGCGATGCTGTGAGACGTTGGAAGACGAAAGAGAGCGGGGGGACGCTGGAGGTCTCCTCCTGGCTGGCCTTATCCGCGATGGGCGACCAACGGGAACTGTGGAAGACGATGGCGGGGCGACCGGGGACAGGCGCGGAGGTTACGGGCTCGGCTGGGCGTGATCGTGGACGTGGGTATTTTGCATGATTATGCTGGGATCCGATTTGTGTGTTTGTGTGCTTGCCCTGCAGGTAGCTGCAGACAGACGTCGACCGGCCTCTGAGACGGCGTGTGCTGATTGGCTGGGGCCGAGAGGGCTGACTGCGGGAGCAAGGAAAATGATGTTGGTTCGACCGGAGAGGGAAGTGGACTTGACTGCCCTTGTGCTGGTGCTAGGGTCCAGTTCAGTCGCGAGTCGCGAGATGTTGGATCCAAAGTGGCTGGGGAGGGGGGGAGGTTTCGAAGCCCGAATTTTTGCAGACGTTACCTTAAGGTATTTTAACTTACACACCGAGGCAGTCGGACAAGCGCGGATCAAAAACGGGGTGGTCCTGCAACGGCAGCGCCGTCCACTCAGAGAACCAAGTGGCGACTTCCATTGCCTGTACTCCGCAAGCCGCATCGCCTTGGCAAGAGCCACGGCTTCCCCAGGTAAGGTGACCGACGTCAGATAAGGTGACATGTGAGGTGAGGTGAGGCAGCTGCTGGCTGGCCAGGCAAGTCCTTCCGATGAGTTGTGTGCCCTACCTTACTTGCTGTGTCGTGCTCGTGCCTTTTCAGTTGTGGAAGGCAGGCACATCACATGTTGGAAGGTACGATTTTGAGAGTAAGCAGCATGTAAGACAAGGCAGGTAGTTGGGCAGGAGATTACTTCCATACCTTCCCGTCTCTAGGTAGGTACCTGCCTCACCTTCCCTTCTTGCCCAAGGAAGGTAGGTAGGAGGCAGTGGTGGAGGTTAGAAAGCCAAGAATGCAGAAGCAAAACAAACCTGGAGGCCCACGGTCGAGGCCAGCTCAACTGAAACTGCTTTCCTTGCCGATGGCGGTTGGAAGCTGCATGGCTCCTGCCTTGTTAGGTTCGTTATCGGCCTCGTCGTTTCTTTTTCCTCTTCACGGACGCCTCACTCCAACAATCTCCAACGGCCACTTGGTTGCTCCTCCTCAATCGAAAAGGCCCCCGCCATCTCCCCTCCCAGACCCCGTGTCTCAGACAAAGCACCCGTAGGGCAGTGGGAGCGACCAGCCGTTATGCAGTGTAAAGAACCTCGCCTCAGGCGGGTGGTTGCTAGCCCGGCTTGTTTCATTCGGGAAGACGGCTGATTGCAAGCTTGGGTCCAGATCGCGCCTGAGCAGAGGGTACAGAGGAGCGGTTCAAAAGTTCTTGCCCACGCTCAGAAGTATCTGTGGGTCCGGATAATCAGGGGTATAGCAAGACCCTAGAAAGTACACACGTTATCAGATAATCCGACTAGATAGGGGCTTCTAGGGACCCTCGTAGGGGTCAATCAGGGGCTGAGTAGTGAGGTTATTCCGAGTCCCTGTACCTCAAAGTACTGATAACGTTGACGGGGTATTTCTGGTACAAAAGTCTTGGCATTTCGGGCAGAAACTTTTGAAGCGCTCCTCTGTACAGCAGGCAGTATGCGGGCAATAGCCGCCATAAGCTCAAGTGGGAGTCCCGTTGGCCAGAGACCGAATATATTACTTGAATGTGATAGATGATATAAATGCCATCCTCAATGGCCGACGGCTGACGGCCGCGTAATCGGACCGCTTGGGACTGGTACAGTGGTACCTCCGGCGACAGATGCAAGCCATGCAAGCAGCACATCAGGCCAGTCGACACGGGAACTTGCCACTAAATAAAGTGCAGCCCGTTGACGTGAGTAACCGGACGTCGGACATTGTCGTATCTGTCGTTTCGGTGTCGCGGGAGATGGATGCCTTATTCGCAACGACAATCCATCTGGCGGACTGTCCAGAAACACATCTCAACATGATGGCGGTCCCCGCGGCAGCCAAGGCATCGCAGAAGGAACAAACCGCGGGAGTGCCCGCCCCGAGAAGGAATAAACAAGACCAGGAGAGCGCGGCATGTCTTTTCAAGGATCGTCACAAGAGCTGCCCTGTGCTTCGAGACAATACCAGGTCCGCATGAGCACGGATACAGAGTACGGATACATCCCCTACATTACGTGGACGTGCCTGGGTACGTTCCATGCTGTAGGGTACCTTCCATTGCCCTGTATGGTAAGGTAGATAAAGGCAGGTAGACAGACACAGCTTTTCGTGCCTAGCTATGATCCCATCGTCAACTAACAAGGTAGGTAGTTAAGGTACCTAGGCAAGGTATGTCGTTAGGTAGGCCAGGAAAAAGGCCAAATTCCTGGAATATCTGACGACGAGGGGAGGAAACAAACACGCAGCAGCAACAGACGGGACGGACCTTACCTTCCACGCCTCTCCACTCCTCCTTCCCCCAACCACCTGCGCCTGCCTCACCTGAAGTCAGAAGTACCGTGCTTCACATGTAGGTAGTCTGTCTGCCTCGCCTTGCCTTGCCTTAGGTAATGCGCCTGCTCTGTGCCGCCCTGTCCGTTCTGGGTGCCGGGCAGCATCCAATGGAAAGAGGCTCCTGCCGGCACGGAGGAAGGAGCACATGAGTGTGAGGTGGGCTGAGAAAGCGCCATTGGCTGTTGGATACCTTACCTTGGGGCAGGAAGGGAAAGGCAGAAGGAGGAGGAGGCATCAGAGACACACTGGCCTAGGCCCTGCCATCACCAAGCTTGTCTCGACCAGGCAAGGTGCCAGGAACGTCCAGCTTGAAGTTGCCATGAAATGACGCTAGAGACGCCCTTCCGTCAGTCCAAGGGCTGGGAAAGTTCGACTCTGCATCCGGAAGTAGCTGCACTTGAGATGCACCCCACGTGATGCTCGAACGCCAGCTGCACCTCCATCGTGCCTTTCACACCATTCATCCATCACCCGTCCATCCGTTCATCCCTCGCCAATCCTCCCAAAAAATTCGACTGCTGGGGTTTGTTTTTGTGCCAACCCAGAGTAGTCCGATCGCAGCCGGATCTACTGCTCCTCGATTGGCCGGTCCAGTCAGTCCCGTCATCTTTCACTTCAGCGTTGCTGCACCTGGTCCTTCGCTACCCTGCCTCACGGCCGCTTTACCCCAACTTTCGGAGATCCTTGAGATCATGTTCATCCCATCTGGTCCTGGCACTCGCCGGCGCCACCCTTCTTCCGACGTCCTGGCCATATGGACGGCACCTCTCGGTCTCTCGCTTTCCTCTCTCGGTTCTGCGCCATGCTTGCCCATCGTGCCTTGCCGTCACTATGCAGCGCGTCCGGCTGTTGGAGCAAGCGTCATCCTCAACAAATTCTGGCCGTCCCTCCCTTTGATGAGATGCTGTTTCCTCTCTGCAAGTCACCAACCCATCACATCATTCGCTGCTTGTCCTCCATCACCATGCAGATTCTGTGGGGGGCTTGCGAGACTTTGACCACTGCCGGCAGCACCATCTTTGGGGGTCAAGAAGGGCCGGACGGGGCCGTCTTCTCAGTTCCAGGTACAGAGACGCCCCTGGGATACCTCGAGCAGTACTGCAGCCATAATGTGGACGTGCCTTTGAGATCATGAAAAGGTCGCACAGTCTTTGTCCGCTCACAGATGGAACAAGACGACCCTTGCACTTCTTCCCCTCAACAACCTCCCCGAGAATTGATTGAGCGGCTGGCCGCCCAGGCCGAGTCCAGACGCCGTGCACGCCGAGCTGCATTTCGGGAACAAGCCGCCTCCCCTCGCCGGTGTCAATGCCACCGTGCCGCGGCCCTGGAGAGGACCGGCTATCCATTATAGCTGCCCTTCGACGAGTCAAATGGTTGCGCCACGACAGGCGCAAATCTTGAGAAATCATCACCGTCTCTCTGCCCACTTTCGAGGAAGTGTCCCGATGAAAACCTGGCCGTCCCTGAGATTCGTTCTCACCGGGTGGATATATCCACTCCTTGCCATGGGCCGATGCTGGTGCCCGAGTCTCCCGCCCGCCCGCTCGGCCACTTTGCCTTCACCGAGTGCAAGGTTGGCCTTGCTCCGGCGGAGGCTAGAGTGACGGAACGTCTTCCGCAGGTGGACCATGCGAGTGCGGCTGCACCTACATTACATATGGAACACTGTAGGTTATTTCGACCTGACCGAATGCCCACAAGTTGTTGACAAACGATACAGATCCGACCTTCATCCAAGGATACCGCCTGTTCAAACAATCCCCACGGGCCTGTAACCTCAGCTTGCCGACTTCCAGCTGGGGAGGTTTACAGGCCTAGCTTGGAAGAGCAGTGCCTCTGCAAGTCCGGTAATGGATTGACGGTGCCGGGCTTTGAACTCTCAGGGTTGAAATCACTCGTCAACTCTTCGTTGATGGTCTTGGCATACACAAAAGTTGCCAGAAAAGAAAAAAAAGTTGACCACAAGCGACGCCTCGATCGGATTTGGACCTCCGCGTCCGTCATTCGTCAATTCACATGTTGCCGGACAGTGGGCTACCTAGGGTGTGTGGCAGTGGGTCACCCCCAATCCTACCGTCCCGCTCCTATCAATTCCCGCCAGCCCAGAAAAAAAACATGCTGCATTCCAAGGTTGCCGTCACACAGAAACGCAAGTTTCTGCACGGATACAGCAGCGAGAAGGACGGAAGAAGGGCAGAGCATTGACGAGGAGTCCAACAGCGGTGGGAGATTGACGTGTTTTTCACACGAGTGGGCCGCAAAATAATTCGCGCTACACTAGGAGGCATGCGAGCTACCTAGACTCACGCACACCCTCATTTGAACGTCCCGGGGTCTGTTCATACGATTACGGATCGATTTTCTCGGCTCGTTGGGTAACCATCCACATATAACACTCCCAGCTCACCGGTTGCCCATTTGAGCTTAAACCAGCCACGGTATCCTGCGTCCCTCTACGCCGATGCCCCTCACTCCCCGATGCTTGCTTTCCTTCTCGTCACCGTTGCTGTTGGAAAGACAAGACAAGACGAACTTTGTGTACCCGACGGGCGACCAAGCTTGGTTCAGGGATCAAACTCATGTACTTTGTGCGGTAGGTGCGAAATACTGACTTCACCTCGCCTCACACAACTGGCACGGCTTCATGCAGAGAAACGTCGGATGTTGATTTGATACGAGGCCATTAGTGGGTGGTTCCCTGACCTCATCAGCTGCATCGATTAAGGCGTCCGTTATTGGTGGTGGCCGCGCATGCAGGGCCTGCTCGGCAGGCGCCCTTGCTATTTAAAAGGCCAAAACCGTTGACCGACATATGTTCCAAGAAGAGACGGGGAGTGTTTGCTCTCTGCCGGGACACCATTTTGCATGATCCGCATGATGCACCTCGTCGACCGTCCAACAATTTGACAGATGCGAATTCCAGAAGAGGACAACCTTTCGTAACCAAGAACCTAGAAACCGCAGCCTGGTACTCTTCTGGAATCGACGGGCGAGCTGCAGATAGCGCGGTCAATTGCTGGGTCGCCGGCCGTGTCAAATAATCAGTCGCTGGCGGACCGCCATCCATGTATGACGGCTAAAGCAGGGGGGCGGCGTCAAGGGCGGTCAAGGCTGTGTGGTTGGACATGGGGCTGTCGAGACGCAAAAGTGCGTATCCTGCAAGCTTCACTTTTTTTCGACAATCGGCAGGGCTCTTCACACAGCGTCTCGCTTGACGGCCCAGCGCGGCGGCGCGGCCTGGCCATGTGGACTTGGGCAGCGGTGGTGTTGGTGTTGGTGGCAGTGGCCTTGTTGGTAGGTGTGTGGGTGGTGTACGCACGCCCGGTTACTGGACCAGACACGGCTACATCATCCTCTAGAGCGGAGGATGCTGATGTTCCTCAATCATATGTAAGCCACTGACAGAGTCAACTGACAGCCTGGCCGATCGGCCAATAGACTGGGAAATCAGCCAATTGAGAAGCGGGATTCGACCAACGGAGCACCTTCGATCCGACAAGATGGAGAAGAAGCTTCTCCCCCCAAATCCCCAAGATTCTTTGTCGACCGTTTTTCTGGGACTGATGTCGTGTCTATCTCGGCTATAGTGGAGGCGACAGGGGGCATCATCGCATTGTGCCTCAAAGAGACATTTCCATCTACCACACCTTTGCGCCGTCTCATGGACAAGCGGTGACGGCCCCCCCTTGGTCGCGACGGATGCACTTCCCTAAAGAAAACCAACAACGAGGCTCTTCCCAGCACCCACGCATACGATGTAGGTGCCAGACCGCGGACGTACACACCTCTTTGACTTAGCTTCTCAAGAGACTTAACAACCTGGTCAAAGTGGTGAACGGTGTCAGACCCTCGGGACCGTGGCGCTTTCCGATGGAACGTTGAGAAGCGTGGAGGTCAGATTGGCAAACAGATGATTAATGAGCCAAATCCGGGGGGTTTGCGGCCGCAGGGGAATTGGTTGGCTGCCTCGGCCTGCTGGTAACATGGCACGGTACAGGGTGTTAGCCGGGCGATGAATTATGATGACTCCTCGTCAGGTCAGATCACGTCGTCGCCCGCATGGGGTCATTAATGACAACTTCACGTAAGCACTCGCACCCGAAAGCCCACATGTTAGGCAATGCCTAGCCTTGAGCAACCACTCGTCTCCCGAAACCAACCGATGACCCCGAAGGCCACGATGCGCTTTCTCGTTGGCGGCGTTCGCTGCGGTAAACGATCATGAGAATCAGCAGATCCAACGGCTGAGATTAGCTTCGGGGTCTTGCTGGCGCTTAGTCTTGGGCTCTCCAGCTAGGCAGACGGAGCAAACAGACAGCTGCTGGTGACACAAGAAGAGACGCGACGGAAAGGTAGAAACAGGATCAGCACTGCTCACGACATTCGGTACCCTGGCGCCCTCTTCCCCACCCCTGCTGCTCTGTTCCCATCAGACGGGCAGCCTGAAATCCATCCACTCGGCAGGGGCGGGAAGATGCTCGGCTCCTCCTGTCGCGTGGCGTGGTCTCAAGAACCCCTGTCCTTTTCATGAGTACCCCTCAGACCGGTGAAATACAATTCAGCACGGGTGCAGCCCACTTCCTCAACTTCTCTCACCGAGTCTTCTCACTTCAGCCTCGACTCCTTCGACAGAGACTGACCGACCAGCACAGGCACGCCAATCGCCAGCAACAGAGTCTCTATCGGCACGCTCTCTGATCTTAGCCAGCCCGCGCGCGCAACGTTCTGCTCCACCGCAGGAGACATTGCTAAAGCGAGCATCGAGAACCCCAACGGCTCCGAAATCTGGTCGCGAGCAGGCGAGACAGCGCGAGACGC
The DNA here is from genome assembly GCA_018853505.1 of Colletotrichum camelliae. NCBI lineage: Eukaryota > Fungi > Ascomycota > Sordariomycetes > Glomerellales > Glomerellaceae > Colletotrichum > Colletotrichum camelliae. The sequence continues at coordinate 4,382,739 of JAELVL010000001.1, forward strand.
CTGGGCTCAGACCACGGCCAAAAAGCACGTTGCGACAGCAGCGAAGAGCCAACAAGAAGAAGTCCGGGACGCAGAAACAGCGACAGAAGCAGACGCACCTAGACAAGAGAGCGGTATACCATACCAATCGAGCACGCACGCACACTCGCAGCCAGATACCGTTGAGAGTCGGCAGCACAGCGCACACTCGCCTTGCCGCCTTTTCCTTTCGTTGTTTCCCCCCGTTTCGGCCGAGTGTCTGCTGTCAAACAGGCCTGTCTCTCTCTGTCTGTCTCTGTTGCTCTTCACAATTGCCCATTCTAGCCCGACTCCCTATTGTTCGCTTCCACTCCTCTTTTCTTTCCCCTACACTGACTTGTTCTTCCTCCGCCTCCTGTTTCTCGCCGAGTCATCAACCCTCCTCTCCTTTCCCCTACCTTACCCTCTTTCCAGTACTCCACTCGCGCACAAGGGGTGCCATTATGTGGCAATGGCTCTCGTGAGACCGTAGCTCCCCCACCCCCTCCCGGTGAGGCGCAATTTTCTACGCTGCCCTTGTGCTTCGCTGTGCCTGCTCACTCCTGCCTGCCTGCTGCTGCTGCTACTGCTGCTGCTACTGTTGCTGCTGCTACTGCTGCTGCTGCTGCTGCTTGTCTCTGCTGTATACATTATACACGCCACCGGTTGTGGTACTTCGTCTCGCTACCAGGCTCTGTCCAACACACCCTCTCTCGTCGCATCAATCATGGTAAGAGATGTCCCTGCTTCCCGGCTTGCGGCAGCGTGCATGGGATATATCACCGATCTTCCCCATTGTCCTTCCAGCCCAGCTGCCGTCTTAGCACCCGCATCATTGCACACACGCTGTCCCCTCATATCTTTTGTTAGCCCAGGCTTTTCTATCTTTGCTGGTCACGCCCCCTCCTCCCTTTGCCCTATCACCCAAATGTGCGGTGAATTGATTTCGTCTTAGAATCATAATAATCTCAAGAGGCGCCGGCCTCACGGCCTTGAGGACGAATCTCCTTTAGTGCCAGCGCAACAGAGCTCGCAGCCTCTTCTAGCTCCTCCTCCATTCGACTTCCACTGTCTACACCCGGAGCTCAAACACCAGATTAATCAAATTGCATCATTCTACAACCTCCAAGGGTACCAACTTCACCAAGCGGCCCTGGAAACTTACTTTGGCCCATATTACGACCAGCCACCCAAACGACATAGGCCATTAACAGAGAGCTCGATGTCTTCGCACATGCCCGGCGGTTCCATTGCTCAGGGCTCTTCGGAGAAGTCTCAGCAGGCCGTACACTACGGCCAACACCATTTTGCTGATGGCGAACCGGGACCTTCCGCCGGTCTTCATGGTTCTGGTCTTGCGACTGGGCTAGTTGAAGGCATAGCCGGCCTTCTAGGTTGTTGCCAAACGTGCTTCTCTCCATGTACATTTACTGTTCCTGAGGGTATGTATGCATCATGTTTCCTGATGTCCTAGTTTGGTCATTTATTCACAGGCTATCAGGGTACCAGCTCGTCCCGGCACCAAGTGCCTATGACTATGGAGCTACCACCGGTTATGAGGTCGAGAAACGGCCTTCAGTGAACGTCGCTCAACAGGATGTCTACGTACCGACAACCATACCGCCCAATGAGTCCAACGCTTTCTCGAGCGCAGACTCTGGGCTGATGGGCACCTATGTGACGAGCTATCAACCTGCACAAGAGAGCCCGAACCAGGCTCTGACGGCACCGCCTGCTGTATCCGACAACCTGGTATACACTGACATACCGATGCCTACCTACTACACCAATGCTCCAAATGCCTCCGCTCCTGACGCTTCTCAAAACTCGTCAGGCATCGCCAGCCATCCTGCGCCCACGAATGAATTGCTCTCAACTCCATACAATGCTGCACTCGTAGGCCCATCTCTACCTCCAGCAATGCAACATCAACGGGACCTGGCCGTAGTGGCCTCGGAATATCCGTATGCCATGCCGGAAATGTGCGTCAAGGATGAGGACATCGCACAATCGGGCTCGGCTTCTCGGCTTGATATCGTCTACTCTCATCAGCGAGCCCGGCCTCGAAGCGTGGACCGTTCAAGGATATCAGGCAGCGCCAGGAAACAGCCAACACCAGGAAGATTGGATCGTGTGTGCGCTGCAAGATGCAAAGAATCCGCGTGAGTAAAGCATAGCACACCAGAATGCGTCTGGACAGGCCTCGGGTGAGGCACCCCAGAAAGACGACTAACGATTTGACCAGTGCGTACCGGACCCCGACGATGAAACCGCGTGCTGTCTTACGTGCAAGCCCAAAGCGAACAGCATCCACCACAAGCACCTCTCTCGTCTCCCTTGTATTCGTGCGAAGCTCACTGACGTCAAATGCATGAAGCCGGGCCAGGTGCATGGTTTCGAATGGACACTGCGCTGGGGAGACAACGGCCCTGTAGACAATATCGCCAACTGGGCGTCTTCGGATGTGAAGATCATCAGAGTGACGGAGGGCTATGCGCGGGGGATGTCGGTGCAGCTTCAAGTGCGTGAATTCATTCCTCAGCCAGGCGACAAGCTGGAGCGTTCTTGGGTGGGACCGGATGGTTTGAAGAAGTCGGTACCGATTCCTCCTTACGCCATAACCGACCTCGACGAAGCCCAGGCAGCGTACCAGGACTATATCAAAAGGGGCGTTGTCGATTGCTTCTCGTCGTTGGTTGAGGGCGTAATGGGCGCCCGGGATCATCTACTCTTTACAACTTATAGCAAGGCTTGGCAGCTTTCTCAGGATCCGAGAATCTCCCCAGAAGAGCGGGAACTTCTGACGCAAACCTTGGAGCTGTGGGTGGCGGTCCGCTTAACGACAAAGTCGGTGGAGATTGTCGGAAACGAGACCCTCGGCATGGACCGCAACATCCTGGACACTAGCAGCCCGCAGCATGGGAAGATTCCTCTTCCGCCGGTCATGGGCGCCCAACTGGACTTGGTTCTCATCCAGCATATCCAGACGAGACTTAGACGCGACATGCTGGAGAAACTCCAGAAGATGACCCAGCAAAACAAGCAGAAGACGTGGCTGACAACGTACCTGGTGACCTTCATACTACTACACAACATTGCGCTTCTGGCAAACCACGATGCATCTTACGCCAGAAAACACGGGATGAAGGTAAGGAGACGGGAGTCAGGACGGGTGAATAGATTGGGCTTGGTACGCGACGCTTTGTATTTGGATGGATTGCTGACAGATGACTGTCATTACAGACAAAGTTCGCTCGAGAGGCGGATGTTCAAGAGTATCACTGGGGTACGTACGACTGCCGGGATCGAGTGATCTTTTATTGTCCCAGCGAGAGATTTTGTTGAGTAAGACATGCTGACGGACGACTGGTGGATAGGAGGCACGATTCTTCTGGCATACTTCCACTACTGCAACAAAAACGTGGCCCCGTTTAGCGAAGACTGCAGAGATCAGGATTTGCGACAGCTGGCTCAATTGGACGAACAAGCGATCCAGTTTGTTCATTGGACTCGATCGCAGGTCATGGCACACAGTAAGCGGAGTTTCTTCATTTTTTTTCGCGATGCGGCGGAGCCATTCAACCACTCCACTGATCTTGGAGACGATGATCTCGTGCTCCTATTGTGCCATATGAGGGGCAAAGGACTCAGCTGCGTCGAGGCTAGTGGCTAATGTGATGGAAACCAGGAAACGAGTGGGACGAGCTGTACGAGGACAACGCATACGAGAAGCCATACTTTTTCGTCAGTCAACTCTTCCAGCGAGACTGGCGACCCCAAGACTGGTCAGCCCATGACCTGGAACCCCGAAACTTGGAAAACTGCGCATTTTAGGCGAACCGAGGGTGGAATTGCCGTGGCGCGTGGCGCGAGTGGGGAGGATCTCCTTTTTCTTTTTTCACATTCATCATGTCTGGGACCAGGGAGGGATGCACTGCAGGGGCTTGCAGAGGCGCAATGCGAGCAGGCCAAAAGAGAAGTCGTTGGCTTTCAACGTCTGGCATGGGATCGGAGTTTTTTAGGCCAAGCCCTCGCCGGTTCTACCGCCTCTACTGTGCTGGGACTCTCGATCGGAGATCTATCCATGTCTGTCGGGTTTGCCGAGCGACGAGGAAGAATGTATTTTGGCAGTTCCTTTTGTCGGGATACCATGTTTTTTTCGTTGCGAAAGAATGGGGATGCCGGCGGAAGCCATAACGATGATGACAAGCGGAGAAAATGTTCAGCGAAACACTTGGCGTGTGTGTGTGTGCGCTTGGCCGTTGTAATGTATTGCGTTATCAAGTTCCAGGCGCAACTTGCCGTGAGGGATCAAAATCACAAGCTTCCAGTCATGTTTGTGTTTCGCCGGATGCAAATAGGCGATGACAGACTCGATCCGCAGAGGCGATGGAGCTGCAGACGGAAGTTGGGGGATGGAATGGGATTCGTACGATAATCCAGATACTGGTTCAGTAACGAACGTCGTTTATCATTCCTTTTGGCTGGTACCTAGCATCAGTTCCCATCACTCTGGATTCTGTTGGAATCTTTGGCGAACCATGTCTCGGGGTGGGTTTGTAGATCAGCGATAGGTGTGCCGTTGGACAGGGTCCTGCATGTGTCCTGCAGTCGAGTGTCCCGTAGAAGGTGTGGAGTCGAACGCTATTCGTAGGAGTCCTTCACCGGCCGTCGCAGGCCCCCGCCATTTCATCACATTTCATCCGCATCTCTGGTTCGCGGGCCGGGCCAGTGCTGTCAAAAAAAAACTTAAATCCCAGACAAGACAGAGCTCAGACAGGCTGATGGGCACAGATAAACGCGCGCAAATGAACAGCAAGAGGATGTCGGAATGTAGCCCTCGAGTGGCAATCTGGGGATCAAGGGGGTGGGACGAGAGGGGATCGGAATGGAGGCTGGGAGTGCCACGGAAGGGGGGTTCGAGATTAGGATGTTGGGACGGGATGGGGATGGGGATGCCGATGGAGGGGGGACGGGAAATTGGAATGGAGAAATGCGGTGTGGTGTTCGTTTGTAAGTAGACCAGTTCGTCAACATGAAGACGGGAATGAGGGAGCATGTGCCGGTCTAGGCTTTTTGTTGGTTCGACAGTCACGATTTCCTATCTCAAGAGAGTGCTTGTGGCGAGATTGAGCAGAATTTATTACACGGAGGGGTAGAAAAAGAAAAGGGCGGAAAATCAACAAGAAAGAACCATGAGGGTCCCCTGACGTGCCACCCATCTGGCCTCGCAACACCTCACACATTCGAATTGGCTATCCGTGTCGCTTGCGAGGGAAGCTCCAACATTCTGTCACTGGAGAATCCCCCCTCGGCAACTACTCCTCGTACGGTCCGGATCCGGTAAGGAAAGCCAGCCGGCCAGGAGCGCAAACCTCCATTGGCCTGCAGGTTGCAATGCGGCCACGGATTTGCAAGGTTCCCGGGGACGGAGAGGTCGGAGAGGAGGGGCGCGACGAGCGTTCAAGGGTGGATGACGGTCACCGGTCATGGTGGTGGTGGTGGGTTGGGCAATGAAGTTCAATGAGGTGTAGTCAAGAGTGGAGAAGGTGAGGTCGGAATCTGGGCAATACGTACCCGGGGCCCCACTCCCCCATCCCTTCCACTGGAAGTCCACTGTCATCGGACGGCGGGCGCCATCTGTGGAAAGTGGCAGGGATGTGACTCGTCAATGGAAAGCGCGTCCGGAACGGCTTGCAGTGGTCCCAACCATCGGTGTCAGGGGTCGCGGCTTCTGCATCCCGTTCGCCTATTCTTCGGCTGCCTGCCTCTGTGCATGGGCCCCAGGCGCAGACAGAGCAGAAACCAGTAAATGCTCTCCCGGCACATGTCCAATTCAACATCGTCAAGTCCCGATGGGACAGCCGTCCACGTCCACGTCCCTCTCCGGTCGTCTTTTCCGGCTTCCCCTACGTATACGGATTGGACGTGGACGTGGACGTGGACGGGACTCACAGAGTCTGCTGCGACGTCGTCTTCAACCACCACCACCACCACCACACCAAGACTCCCTTTTTGCTCTGCCCTCTCTTTATGGAGTATGTCTGCCCAGACAGGCCTCTCGGGCCTTCTCCATCAGCCCCCCTTCTCCACCATTGCAGGTTCCCTTCTTTGCTTTTCCCTCATTCTATCCTCGGTTTATGTATGTCTCCAGTTGCTCGCGTCTGTGGGACAAAACGCCTCTACCCACAGCACAGCAGCGCAGATGCAGACACAAGGTATCTTTTTGTTTACGGTACGTATCTCGTACTCGAGGTCCAGCGCGTGCCTCTAGCGGCAGATACACGTCGTCCTGAGATTCTTCATTGCTTTTCCCGTTGGGACACAGTTACGTTACCCATGCTGCCGACTCCACGTTCCGACATGGATAGCTTAGACACACTCACAATAGCGCAACGGACTCTGCCAAATCTGCAAGAAAAACCCTCCAGTCAGCTGCGAAAAAGCCATCGCTGCAGCTCCCAACTTCGGAGGGCATGCAACCAAACAAGATTCGGCTTCAATTTTCAACCACATGGCTCGACTTTTTTCCACATGTTTTAGCTACCACCCTGGACCTGGAACACATCGCGGCGTGCAGGGGGCCCTGAAGCCGTGTGCGATTCGTCCTCGCTCCATCTGATTTACGGCTTTTCGTCCAGGCTCCCGAGATCGAACAAGGTTGCGTTGGACAAACGACGAGCGCCGCAACCAACAGCAGGGCCGAATGACGAGATGCGCCAAAGCAAAGGGAATCTCAGCTTCGGGTAGCCGTACTGTGAGGCACCGTAGACGCTGATCTTCTCGCCTACAACCGTCCCAAAATCAGCCTAGGGCCACGACAGAAATGAATTGGTGGAAAGCAGCGCAGCACGCCCATCGTCGTCGCGCTGCACTACTATTACCTACCTTGCCACCTTAGCTTGAGGTAGGCTAATTAGTTGGTTGACTGGCCGGTCCAGTCCGCCCACGCATGATCCAACCCTCAGCGCCATGACACATTCACTGGATGGCACAACATGGATCGGATCGACCATCATTTGCCAACATGGACCTCCCGGAGCGCACAAAGCCATTTTACTGCCCGGCCTACGGGGCCTGGAAACGCCAACCACTAGGGCACCGCTCGACCGTGCCTGGTGCTCCCGAACACCCGTCGACCCGTCATCGCCCCGACGGCTTCACCTCCTTAGTGCACGTTACACAGCGCACATAAAACGTCCCTGCTGATCATCTCCCGCCGCGTCGCGACTTCTGTCGACTTTTTTTTCGTTGTTCTTTCAATCCCTTTTCCTCACCCCTTCTCGATGCCCGCCTCGTCTCGCGAGTTCTGGGTCGATCATACGGATACGCTGGCAAAAGAGGCGCTCGCCACAAAACGTGGCTTTTCCTCTCCTACCAAGGAAAGTCGTCAAAAATTGTCTCTCAGTGCACGCCCTGGCTCCACAGCACCCTGCCCTGCTGGGCAGTTCCATGGCTGAGAAGAGAGTTGGTGATCCATGTTCATCCAATGTCAAGCTCCCTCGTCCGTCTCTCTCTCTCGCGCCGCGGTCCCCGTTGCATCCCTCCTCTTATCCACCACCACCTGGCTTGCTTCACAGTGTTCCATCTGCATGGAAGCGTCCGTTTGTCAATCCACATTGCAAGGACTCGGTCACCACATGTCTTCGATCTCCGTCACGATCCCATCACGGAATAGAAAGGCGACATCCGTGCCACCACGAGGATGGAGCTCCATCGGAGTAAGTCTATCTCTCTTCCACTTGTCCCTAGCGCGCATTGGATCAATCCCTGTGGCTAGCTGCCGTTCCTGTTGCAGGCCAGCAGTTAGCAACCCGTTCGTTCGTACGTACGTGCGTACGCATGTAGGTACATACAACCGACGAATGCCTAGGCGCACAACATACCCAAGCCAAGATACCTACACTACACACATCATCAACAACACAGATGAGCGAACGCGCATCCATTTTTACCCTAGCTTGGTCGGCAATTGGCTCTCTCGACTGGCCCGGTGTCTACGTTTCAATCTCGTTTTCGTCCATCGGATTCTTGCGTCTATTTGCTCAATTTTCTTCTATCCCTCGCGACTCGCCACAAAGCTGCCGTCCCCGTCCCGGAAGGAAGAAAAAAAAGAAGAGATTTTCTGGCCCAACAACGAGTGGACGTTTACGGATGCTTGCCCCTCCCGCAGCCACTGTTTCTAGCCCACCAAGCTCCCCTTATGCATCGCGTCGTCGTCTACGTCCCTCCACCCTGTCCAGGTGTCTTTTTTTTTGCGAACCCCGCCGTCTCACATGAACCAACGTCCATTGCTTAATCAACTCTTATTCTCACACTCATTCTGCTGTCCACACCCTTGCCCGCAAGATCAAGGGCATGCCTGCTGTCAGGATACGCAGAACAATGACAGGATGAAGCAGCTGGGGGTGAGCTGAAGCACGGCAGTCGCTGGATACCGACCCTAGGTGCGCGCGTGCGCATCGTACTTTTTTTTTTTGCTTTATTTTTATTTTTTTCTATTACCATGCTGGATTCAGGTCGGTTCATCATAATCACGGCTCAGCCTAGCCCGGCCAGCCCCAACTCATCCTCTACTCCCCTATCGTTTCTTCTTTTTCGCCGGGTACCTGCGAGGTTGCTATGCGCTTTCATCTCATGTCGTCGCACTGGGCCGTCTGGCTAGCTACCTCTTTCCCTCATGTCGAGGACAACACACAACACGGTATGAGATCGCTGGGGGATGGAGAAAAAAAAAAAAAGGGTAGCCAGGTGCAGGTACCTGGGTCCCTCCTCACCGGTTCGGGACAGTGCTTTCTGTGCTTTGCCTTCCTTACCTTTTCCACGTCCCATCCCGCGGCGCCTACCTCAGATTGTGGATTGTGGATGAAGCAGGTGCAAATACCCATCTTTCGTTCCCTCCAGTTTGGAAACACCCATGACAGTGCTTGCAGCAACAAATGTAAGGCAAGGCAAGGTAGGTTGCTAGGAAGGCGTGTGTGTTACTTCCTTGCCGCATCTATTCCACTCCATGTCTCTCACTCTCTCCCTCTTGCCTCTCTCTACCTGTATCCATACCTCTTTCCAGAGTCGTTTGTGTATCGATCGCATCTAGTGCACGCCTGCGACTTGTCATTCTGCTGCCCCTGCTGCGGCTGCTGCTTCTCGTCCTCGTCTTGACTTGCACCTTACCTTCGTGCTTGCTTCCCGTCCCTACCTCATCTACCTGCCTAGGCACCTTGCCTTTATTTTTTATTTTATTCTGCACACCTTACCTGAGGTAGCTGCAACTCCATCTCCCTTCCGTTCTTTGGTCCTCTGACCTCATTACTGTTTCTTCTCCGGCCTTGACTTAAAATGTCTTGACGGGACACCTGGGAAACTAGCATCGCATCACACATCGTCTCATTTACCTCCCCCAGTCCTCCCAACGGCCCGGCTCACCAATCCAGCCCTTGCCTCGCCTTACCTTGCCGCTCTCCCGCACTTCCTGCTTCCGCGCGCGCACACGCATGATAGGTACGCATTAAGCAAGCAGCGGGCATCTACGGTGTCTTGACGGGATCGTTGTTTTGTTCACGGTACCCTCCCCGTACATCATCGTCGCCGCCTGTCTCTTTCCTTCATCACCTTTAGTTCGTCAAAAACCCCTACGCGGCGGGCAGGCGCGCGCATTCGGGTACTTGCCTTCCCAGGGTCCCAGCCAGCCCATACAGTCACCGCGGCTTCCTGCCTTGCTATCTCGTCGTTGCCCGTCCCGTCTGTCCTTCCTCAGGAAGAGGGAAACGAAGGAAGAAAAAAAAAGAAGGAAACTTGGGCCATATCACACCCACCGCTCAAACAAGCAGTCGGTCCCTTCCTTCACCGACTGCAACTGCCTCTCTCCTACCTGGGAAGGAAAGGGGTCCCTCGAAGGTATATTAGTTTCTTCGTCTGCCAGATCTCATGACAGCTCCTCACAACCTCTTCCCCAACAGCTTCTTCTCCCGCCCACGTTGACGACCCGACCCGCGTCTTTCTCTTCTCAATTTCCTTCCTTTGGAGTTCTGTACCAGACTTGTCTCTGTCGCGTATATACAGTCGCTCCCACACGGGAAATCTTGTCATCTCTCACTCTCCCACACGCATACACAAGACATCGCTGCTCTTTGCGTAGCTTCCTTTGAGTGATCCCCCAAGCCTTTCCTTGATTCGGGTCCCTCTCCCTCCCTCTATCTATCTATCCATCTCTCTGTTTCTTCACGGCCGTCTTCGTCCATTTCGTGCTTCACGACGCACGACAGAGTAATATCAGACACCTATCTCCAGGTTTGTCGTCCCTCGACCCGGCTTACTCATCGCGGAGCCCCGTCAGTTTCTAACATGTCGCTTTTCAGTTCTCACATCAGCAAGATGGCGTCCACTGCAGTTGGTCCGGTCATGGGTGCCGCCGCGGCATCTGCTGTCCACCATATCCATCACATCGACTGTAACGCTCCAGTCGCGGATGTTCCTGGTCTCCCCACCGACTTTCCCGAGACACTGGACCTCGAATCAGCCTGGGCCGGCCCGCAATTCACCCAAGAGTCGCAGTACACGTACAACCTCACCAACACAGACCTCCATGAGCTGATGGCTGCCCTGAAGCACTTCAAAGGTATGTCGACCCTGATCCCTCTTCAAACGGTCTGACCGTTGACATTTCTCTCCGAAACAGCCTTGGGTCTTGACGGCGATCTTGTCAACCCAGACAACTTCCCCCTCCCTACCCTGGGAGCTGCCCTTGACCGCATCGCCCACGACATCCATCGTGGCAAGGGTTTTGCCGTGGTCCGCGGCATTGACCCGCAAAAGCACTCGGTTGAGGATCTTACGATACTCTATCTTGGCATCCAGGGGTACATTGCCAACCAACGTGGCCGCCAGGACAAGAAGGGAAACATGCTTGGTATGTGACGTTGGCTTGACCGTCCGTGCTCAGCAAGATGCTAATTTCGTCCTCAGTTCACATTGTTGCAGACAACACCACAAAAGCCAAGGCGGATCATCACCGTCATTCCACTTCATCAATTGTAAGTACACCTTTGCCAATGTCGTCGATGGCCTGCTAATTAAGCCCTCTCTTCCAGACGTTCCACAACGAGGAGTCTGGCGACATTATCAGTTGGTTGACCAGAGCCACCGCTGCTGCTGGGGGCAAGTGCATCATCGCCTCTGCCCACACTGTTTACAACGTTCTCGCCGCCACTCGACCTGACATCATCCGCACCCTGTCTCGTTCCGACTGGCCTTTTGCCCTGTATGTCCAGTCCAATTGTCTCAGTGTCACCCGACATATCCGAGCTGCTTTCCTGACTTGCTTATAGCCCCAAGTTCCAATGTCGTCCCATCCTCTTCCACCAAGATGGCAAGATCATCATCAACTTCGGCCGCACACCCCTGATGGGCACTGCTGCGCATCCCCGACCGGCACATTTCCCCACTCTCACCCCTCGTCAGATTGAGGCTCTCGATGCCGTAGAGACCATCGCCAAGGCGACACAGATGGAAATTCAAACCCGCCCTGGTGACATTCACTTCATCAACAACCTCGCGATCCTTCACCGTCGCGAAGGCTTCGTCAACGGCCAAGCACCCAGCGAGAAGCGTCATCTCGTTCGCATGCGCGTACGCAATGACAAGCTGGGCTGGTCTATCCCCGAGGAGCTGAAGCGCGAGTGGTACGACGCTTTCGAGAAGCCCGCCGACCGTGTCTGGCACTTGGAACCCATGCCCGATGCCTTCTTCCCTCTCCGCAAGTACCCCAACTAATTTTACTGTCTTCCGTTACACTATCATGCCGGGGAACTCTGAAGGAGCATCGTCAAAGACTGGAGAAGGGGCGTCACGGTTGCATTTCTTCTGCTTGCATTGTTTATCCCTGGGAATACGGGCTTCCCATGGCGTGGAGCGACTACTGCATCATCTCTTATTTGCTTTTTCCCACACCGTACCCTATTACCCTGGTCGCCCTCAAAAGTTTATTCCCTTACCTTGTCATTCACGGTCAGATGAGCACGGAGTCATTGGGAGTTCGCGAAGTAGAGCGCGGGCAAGAAAAAAAGCATGTATACATGGATGGGATGTAAGACCAGGAGTTCGTTGTAATAGAAATTAATTACCCATTCACCGTCTTTCCCAACTAGTGAGGATCGCAAGCGCTGATCACTGACCGGCTGTTCCAAACGTGGAACATCAGACTGTTTTTTGGGCAGAGATATGGGCAAGACAAACCGGTGTGGTTTTGCCTCAGTCAAATGTCAACCGCGTGGCTGCAGGTGCGGCGGCCGCTGATCACACGACCGAGGTGCTGGAACTCTACAGCCATGCAGCACCGGTCAGAGAGCCGCGATCAATCATTGGATGCTCCAAGACATCGGTGAGCGAGTGCAAATGCCGGGAAAGTGGACGTCGAGCCAGATTTTGCAACCGCTCCAGAGAGCCGGCTGGCCAACTTACTGACGACCTCTGTCTCGAGCAACGGGATGCTACAGAAGGGAAATACTCGAAGCAAAGCCGGCTTGTGTGTCTGGCTTGTGCAACTGCGAGATGACGGTTCTTTTTTTTCTGGAAAAGATTCCCATGGTCAAGCGCAAAAGGCCGGTCAGCGTTCTCCATAACGGCCTGCAGACAACGGGGCACGACAGCATGACACGAACGAACGGCCGCTTGACTCGTTGCGGATTTGAGTTATCGGATTCCTTCTTTTTCTTTTTCCTCCAATGTACGAAGACGTGCATGTGACGCTCCCGTGTCAAGCTCACGATGGAGAGAGGGGACCAGCAGCAAAAACGAGAAAAGCAAACACTCGAGGAGGACAGGCATCGCCGCCCAATATTCCTATGAAAGGGGCAAACGGCCATCAGACAACATGTGGATTCCGGTCAGAGATGCCTTGACCGGTCAACGGCTGACCGACACTTGGGCATGGAAGGCCGCAGGCGTTGGGGCCAGGGAGTGGCTTCAGCAGTTCTCGCCAGTGCTCACCGGTGGTGGGCGGCGACAGTCGTTTCAACGTGTGGCCAAACAAAAAAAAAAAACCGAAGAAAAACATGCGCAACGGCATGGCCCCAAGCGATGTCGACTCTGCAAGGTCTACCGACCGTCGTCGGTAAACGAGTGGCTGCAGGCTTGCGGGACGACGACAAGCGGTGGTTTGACGTCTGCACAGCGGCCGGCCAGGCAGGTGGTGTCGCTGCCGAAGAGGATGCATGTTCACATCGGGTGCATGCGATTGCCGGATCGTTGGCTACTATGGTCAAAGTTCCCGGGGCCTTTCCAGGGTTGGGAGCTGGTGACGGGATCGAATGTCGGCTGGGAACGAAAACGCATCGCTTCCGTACAAGGGATGGGGATGGGGATGAGGAAGGACGGTGGACGCATTGGAACGAGTGGACATTGAAGGGGAGTCGTGTGGGAACCTTTTTGCTATCTTCGCAAGCGTGCCGGCTCTGTATCGAGACCCCTACGCCGGGGTATTTTTCTTTTTGACTGTCTTCAATGTTGAAGGGTCTGGGGTTTTGGTGATGACGATGATTGCTCTTGACGAACACCTTCCCATCGTGGGTAGGTAGGTCAAGGATAGGATTGGCAGGCTCTGCACGTATGCACACACAACGAAGCCGGCAGCAAAGAGGAGAAGTAGGAAGAGGAGGAGGAGCGCCAGGGTTCAACGTGTTGCGCAATTGCTTTTTGAACATGCACATGGGGGGAGGTTTCTTGGGGATCGAAAAGCGACGCTGGTCCGACGTCGGCAGTGTGGGTTTCTCTGCGTCGGTCTCAGTTGCAGCGTGGCCCTTGACCTCTTCTTTGTCGTTTGGCGGCTGTTTTGCCTCTCCGCCATCTTGCATTTTTCTACTGGCTCCCAGACGTTGCTTTTTCGCTACCTACCAGGAGCATACTGTACATGACCGGGGAGTTGTCATCTTTTCCTAGCGCGGGCGATCGATCGAGGGAGATGAATGGGGTCGGGGGTGAGAGAGGGGCGTCTTTGTAAGTGAGACTTTTCAAACTTGCCTGGGGGTGGTTGTGTCGTCGGCGGGCAGCTTGGGGATATCCATATTTTTTTCTTTGCATCATTCGCAAGGGGCGCTAAGAAGTTTTATTTGGTTCTGCTTTTTTGCTTGTATTCTGCCTTATCTTTGCTTCTTCGAGTTGCCTGCGCGCCAAGCCGCGTCTTTTGCAAAGGATGAGAAGGAAAAAGGAAAAAGAAATGGTGATGGGTCGCTAGCAAAAAACGATGAGGCAGGGAGGAGGGGTATTCTTGAGAACGGGTAACTAATCGAAAAGCGTCTACGGCATGCGGCCAAGAACCTGAAATGGGACCATGCGCGGTCACTTTGGATTATTGAAGTGTTAGTTCGGAGTGGGCACGATGTCAGTTTTGCGTATTTGCGTGGTATCGTGCGCTTGTGTCAATGTGTGTTGGAGCAGGGGTGTATGTGTGTGTGTGTTGTGTGATAGATGACAGTCTCAACGACGGTGGGTTTTTCTCTCTGCTCGCTTGCCCTCCGGTGCCGTCTTCGCGAGAGAGAGAGGAGGGGCTGGAATCAGAGCTGACGGACAGCTGAGGTCTGGTGGTCACTGGTGGCTTGATTACGGAACAGCAGCTGGGGCGAGCCAGCAATGTCGCCGTTGAAACGTGGTTGGGCGGTGTCGAGGATGCGTCTGGGGGGAAAAGAAAAGGGCGTGATGCAAGTGTGGTTTGGCTGGATGACAGCGGACGTCGGCTGGAGCTAATCGTCGAGGGTTATGCCTGTATCTGTCTTTTTTTGGAGGTTTGCCTTCCCCCAAAGCTGCAGTCACGTGAATCTGGAGACGGTTTTTGAGACGTATGGATGGTAACTGTGACGGGAACGTAGCTCAACGACGGTGGCCAGTGCTTGGACGACCCGGGGGCAGCTGTCGACGATCCAATTGGCCAATTGTCCGTTTCCTCAGGGCCGGATCCATCTTCCCGTTGGAAAGCCAAGACAGGCCAGATGGTCCAGGCCGTGCGTCGAATGAGATTGCCGCATTCAACGACACCTAGGTGCCGCCCCCCTAAAGCCAGACCAGAGCCTCCCTGAACTTGGAATCCCTCCAACGACGACGCCTCTATCGCGAATCTCATCACACGCACCACCACCACCGACCGTCCATCATCCCAGGGCTGCTCCCGCGGCGCGTATCATTCGCAAGCATCCGAGAGATTGTCCTTGCTCTGTTTGCTTCGTTTTTCCTGGCCCCCCTTCTCTTCACTTCAGCGCGTCCCTTTCCGCCCGTTCGTTCTGCTTTCGTCCGGGGTCTTGGGCCCCCCCTTTACCCAACTTACCCGTCAAGGTGGCCAATTGGGTGTGACGGAACACCGATCCCGATAGCTGGGGGCAACGTGCCTTAGTTCGACAGCTCGAAGAATCTCTCGCCCCCTTTTCTGCATCGACGGGCATCCCGAACGCGACCTCGCTATCTGCCGTGGGTTGCGTCTGCGTCCCTTTCTGCGCGTGCATCATCAGTTCAGCAATCCAATCCGTCCAGCTAGCCACCTCTGAAGGATATTCATGGGACCGCCGCGGTACACTCGGATGTGAAACGTACCCCGTCTGACCGCCAACCTGCACCTCGGTCTTGCACCTGCCACACCCCCTCCCACGTCACGTACTTCAAGGTCACACCTTTTCTCCTTGTGCCGCTGTCATCGCGCTCGTCTGGCTGGCTGAAGCAGGGCCAGCGTATCGTTGCTTTCTTTGTGTGCGTTGGTGGTGGAGCAGCCCGCCATCCCGAGTCATCGAGCGCAGTACGTCCCATAGGTGCGGCGTCCGACGCAGTGTGCAGCGCGTGCGCGCATCTCGCGGTGGTTCTTGCTGCATCAAGTCATCCGTTTGACTCGACGACGTCAAGTTGCAGCGAAAAGGGGAGGATCTCGTTCGTTTTTGTCGTTGCAAGCCGTTGATCCGTCTTGGCTTTTGACTGTGAGGAAGGAGACTTCCGCGTGACGTGTGACAATGGCGCCCCGTCAGGCCGGCTACCTCCGGGTTCCCGGCGAGGAGGAGTCCCCGTACGGAGGACAGCAGGTGCCCCGCCGAAGCCGCTCCGGGTCCTCGGGGCGGAGGGAGAAGCGCCTGCCCAGCGAGAAGCCGCTACCTGCGCTGCCGCCGGGTACGCCGGCCGACGCCACGTTCCCCATCAGCCTCGACGATGACGATGACCACAACGTCTCGCCGAGTGAGCGGAGCTACCGCCGCGCGACGGTCGCCATCGGCCTCGCCATCCTCGTCACCATTCTCGGTTTTCTGATTGCGTTCGTGTGTTGGGCTTCGGGCTGGGCGTGGACGGAATGAGGCACGGGCCGGATGGGATGGCCAAGAACTTTGGGGGCGATGATTGTCCGTGTCGGCAGGACCCCGATGTGCCGCAGTATTTCAGGACGAGCCCGGAGCTGTGGGCCGGACCGACGGCGACGGGAGCGGCCGCCTTCATGGCGCAGACGAGGGTTCTCCCCACCGGCAGCTTTGTCCCCAACGCGCCGTTGCAGACGGATGTGCCGATTGAGGGAATGAAGGGAGGGAACGAGAGCATCTTCAACATGATGGGGTGAGTCATGCCGCCTGGGAAGGTGGGAACGAGTGCTGACCCCGGCAGATATCTCACGCCGTATCAACCCAGTCCTGGCTTTGGTGTGGAGGAGTATGCGTTGCCTGAGGGTGCGGACATTGTCCAGGTTCAGGTATGTGGCCGCCCGTGTGAGTGGAGGGTTTGACTGACATGTACCAGATGCTTTCTCGCCATGGGTCCAGGTATCCTACAATGGGCTCCAACGTCTTTGACTTTGGACAAAAGGTTGCCAAGGCAAGCGATGAGCTCAAGGCCAAGGGCGCGCTGGGCTTCCTGAACAACTGGAAGTACCAGCTGGGCCATGAGATTCTTGTGCCCAAGGGTCGCCAGGAGTTGTTTGACTCTGGTATCTTGCACTCGTACATGTACTCTTCGCTATACAACCCCAACAGCAAGATCATTGTGCGGACGACGGTATGCTCAGCACCTGTTTGCACGATCGTTTTGTATGACTAATGCACTTGTAGACGCAAGACAGGATGCTCAAGTCCGCCGAGTACTGGCTCGCGGGCTTCTTCGGTCTCGAGTGGACCAGGAACGCCACCATCGAGGTCATCATTGAGCAGGACAGGGCCAACAACTCCCTCGCCGGCTACCTGAACTGCCCCAACGCCCGCAAGCAGAACGGCGGCGACGAGGCGGCCAAGATTTGGGTCTCGAACTACCTCGCCAACGCCACGGCTCGTCTCAAGGACATGATCGACGGCTTCGACTGGACGATTGAGGATACCTACGCCGCGCAGACCATGTGTCCCTATGAGACGGTCGCCTACGGGTTCAGCCGCTTCTGCGACCTCTTCACGTACGATGAATGGGTTGGCTTTTCGTACTCTGTCGATCTTGCTTTTGCTGGCAACAATGCCTTCCAGAACCCCACAGGAGTAAGCCTCGTTGTCACGCTTGGTTGATAGGGATGTGTGTATTGACAAGAAGCAGCGCGCCGTCGGTATCGGCTGGCAACAAGAGGTCATTGCCCGCCTCCAGAACCACACCCTAGGCTACTCCGGCTCCCAGATCAACGTCACGCTCGACAACAACACGGAGACCTTCCCTCTAAACCAGAGTCTCTACTTTGACTTCTCCCACGACACAAACATCGCCTCCATCCTGACGGCGTTCGGCTTCAAGCAGTTTGCCCAGCTGCTCCAGCCCACGGAGTACCCCGGCAAGCACAACTTCACCGTGTCGCACATCACGCCCTTTGGCGCGCGCCTCGACATCGAGATCATCAAGACGCCGAAGCCGTTCAAGGCCGACCGGTCCGGGTACGAGGAGTCTGGGGAAGAGACGAAGTACATCCACTTTGTGCTCAACCAGAGGACGCTCCCGCTGGGATGGAGTTTCCCCGAGTGCGACGTGGAGAGGAAGGACGGCTGGTGCGAGCTCGATACATTCTTGAAGGTGCAAAAGGAGATGCCCAAGCTTGCGGACTACGAACGGGCCTGTCACGGGGACATTGAGACCGTGCCGTACGGCGTTGTGTATGATGGCCGACCCATGTAAGCAAAGGAAAGTGCTACGATTAGTGTGTTTGTGTGGTTTTGTGGTTGTGTGGTTGTGTACATATCTCATTCGTTGTCCCCGTCTGCTCGACAGACGGGCTGTACCGTGTTTGGGTTCCTCGGGCGTAATCAAGGTCTTTAGATTTCCTTGGCGTAGATGGGCTGTGCAACGCCCACGATTTCACCTTCTTTAGCTGCCTAATTTCATGCAAAACCCCCTCTTCCGTCTCGCGGGGGGGAAATTATCAAAGATGTTGACGCTGTGGGAATACGAGACTGGTGCCTGGATTGGCCGGGACCCCGCGAAATACATTCCCGGGATGCTACCACCAGTGAGGCTATGCACAAGTTTTAGCGTCTTTTCTACCCGTTCACAGCCTCCTTTCAAGACACCTTTTCGGTGTTTGCTATCAACATCTGGCTAGTTTTTCGCGTGTTTTGAGGGCTTTTCCCCCCTCTATATCACTTCCAGGTTCACGATCCTGCGAGAATGCCAGAAAAGAGATGGACTCAGGAGAGCGACTGGAAACGTGGCGATGGTGACGTTGACATGCAAGGGATGTCATAATGAGTCGACAGGCTCTGAGCTGAGGGCGAGATTGTCTAAGGCTGCACGGCGGAATTGTCTCGAAGATGGTATATAAGACGTGGAGAGATCGCTCATGTCGATGGGTAGATTTCGGTCGACAGCCAACGTCAATTACTTACATTCGTTTCAACAAGAACACCACAATCGTTTGAATCATGAGATCCGGGGCCCTCACCGCGGTGCTCGCGTCGCTCGGCACTGTGACGAGAGCGCAGAATTGCACCTTCGGCTCAATCACGCCCTCCCAGGACCTCGTCTGGTGCCGATGTGAAGGCGACTACTTCTGCGCCAAACTCGATGTCCGCATATCCCCCCCCCCCCCCCCCTCCCTCGCATCCTCACTCACTCACTGACTCCCTTTCTCACCAGGTCCCCTTGGACTACCTCAACCCGGGGCTCGCCCGCGCCACCGTCCCTCTCATCAAGCTCCCCGCGGCGCCCTCGTCCCCGGACGGCCCCTACCGCGGCATGATCCTCGTCAACCCAGGCGGCCCCGGCGCCTCGGGCGTCGAGCTCATCCGCGAGAACGGCCCCCCTCGCCCAGGCCATCGGGACAAACTACGACATGGTCGGTTTCGACCCCCGCGGCATCGGGCTGAGCGAGCCGCGACCGAACTGCTCCGCGGGGATCCTCGCCGCCCAGACACAGAATTCCAGAGACCTGCCGAGGCTGCAGGACGCGTTCTTCCAATCCTTCATCGACTTCGGCAGGGCGCTCGGGGAGCAGTGCGCGGAGCAGGCCGGCGGGCCGACGGGGGCGGGGAGGCACATGACGACGGCCGTCACGGCGCGGGACATGCTCAGCATCGTGGACGCCTTCGCGGAGACGCCCGACGGCGCGCGCGCGGCGACTAACGCTAGCCTGCTGGACTACTACGGCATCAGCTACGGCACGTTCCTCGGGCAGACGTTCGCGAGCATGTTCCCGGACCGCGTGGGCCACGTCGCGCTGGACGGCGTGGTCGACCCGGCGGCGTACCAGGCGAACGGGACGTGGCGGAGTGTGAATCACCTCGACGGCGTTGTGGGCGCCTTCTTTGTGTACTGCCACGCCGCGGGGCCGGAGGCGTGCGCGTATTACACGGGGACGACGCCGATGGACATCTTTGCAAGGTGGAAGGCGTCGTTTGAGAGGCTGGACGCGGGGAGGGCGGCGGCGGAGGGTGGGGGAATAGTAGCGAGATCGCGGCGGCGCTGTTGACGTTCAAGGTCGGGATGTTGGCGATGGCGGTGCAGCCGCTGGAGATGTTCGGGCCCGTGGCGGAGGCGCTCGTCGGGCTGGAGCAGGCGTTGGAGGGCGGTGCCTTGGGAGAATGGACGGAGCAGGTCAACGGGCTGATTGGGAACCCCGGGGTCGCGTCGTATGCGGAGACGAGCCCGGAGCAGGGGCTCGGGGTGATCTGCTCTGACCAGGAGAACAAGCAGTACGGCAAGTCGCTGGAGGAGATACGGGGGCTGATTGACCAGCTCGAGGGGCAGAGCGTGGTCGGGGAGACGTGGGTCAAGTACACGCTGGGCTGCACGGGCTGGAATATCAAGAGCGAGGATGTGTTTACGGGTCCGTACGGAGGGGAGACGAAGGGGAGGGTGTTGTTTGTGAGCAACACGTTTGATCCGACGACGCCGATTGACAAGTAAGTTTGCTGATGGCTTGATTTGTTTTGGTCTGTGTTGCTGATAATTTGCAGTGCTATTTCCAACGCCCCGAGCTTCAAGAACGCGAGGAGACTGACGATCGATGGCATGGGTGTAAGTTTGATCCGGGATACTGTTGTTGATCATGGAGGCTAACGCGGACACAGCATTCCGGCATAGCACCGAACAATCTGTGTGCTTATGGGGTTGTCAAGTCTTACTTCCAGGACACAATTTGCGGGAAGGACATCTACTGTCCCCTTGAGACGGGGCCGTTTGGCGTCCAGTTGGAGGGGTCGATTCAGGACAATCTCGAGGCAGCGGGCCTGGCGAACCTCCACGACCTCTTTTAGTGTCTCGAAATAGAGCCAAACTGCAGCTTGCACGCTTGAATTGCATTTCTTCAAAGTAGACTAAAGGAAGCCGAGACTTTGGGCACATTCACGATGCCGCGTTCGTCATCATCGTTCTTGAGCACTCTTCGGGGGCGATGACTGACAGCAACGAATAAGCCGCGTGGCAGACTTGGCTCTTCTGATGTGCCGGTAGAAATGCGATGGATCTGAACTAAAGCCTTCAGCGACGCTAGAACTAGGAGTAATTGTGCTGGCGTCGAAGTCATCAGCCTTAGATCACGATCTCCACTTAACCTCAGATGCGAGACATACGCCACCATTAAGATACCGAATTGTATCCGAAAGTTACATGCAACTTCCTAATCCGTTTCCTAGCGCATCTTCATGTCCTTCTTGATAGTACTGACGTGTTAAAGGACCTCAGTTCTTGTACTTCGCCTCGAATGGCTTGAAGACGTGGCGGTGATTGGATACTCGTGTTGTACAAAGACATTACTACATGCCTGATGGGCAGAAGCATGCGCAATAACTCAAACATGTCCAATGACTCTTCTTGGAGATGTTTCACACCCTCTGGTGTCTTGAGGAGCCAAATTGACATGTTATGTCTGTCAACTTTATAAGCTTGTGTCCCGCTGTCATGATTGCCATTCTTGAACATTCACCCCCACAACCTGTCGTTCTACAACCACCTACTCTCTCATATACACTCAAACGTCATGAACGACAACCATTTTCGTAGTGACCTGCCACCCGGGGCCAGAGCAACATCCGATGACTCCGTCATGGAATCAACAATCGCCACGGAGGCGGGTCCTGGCGTAACCCAAGTGCGAAGTCTGGATGCTTCGGTACAAGGCTTTGACCACACATACGCCAGCGAGGAACCCCATTCAGAGGAGTCGCAGTCCCTCAAAGAGAACATAACGCCTACAAAGAATTCCATCAATAGATGGCATCTCAGCAAGGCATTGTGGAATGTCTGGTGGTTAGAGGTCTCGAGCAGCCTGCTTGGACTTGGCTGTCTTCTGGCAATAGTCATTATTTTATCAGTTCACGACGAGAGGCCCCTACCCAACTGGCCGGATCTGATATCAACCAATTCTCTCATTGCAATTTTCACAGCGGTATTCAAAGCCGCACTCATCTTACCAATCGCCGAAGGTATGTCATATCCAACCTGCTGGGCCACTTCTCGCCTGCGAAGTAGCTGACCCAAAGCCATGATAGGAATCGGACAACTCAAATGGACCTGGTATCGTCAGCCACAGAGGTTAGATGACATCGTTCTGTTTGATAATGCTACTCGCGGTCCTTGGGGTTGCCTGCTCCTTATCATCAAGCAGTTACCACGCCCGCGAAAGGCGTAAGCTATCTCATTTAAACCCCCGAAAATGAGAGATTGCCTAACTATTCTATAGCTATCTGGCTGGACTTGGTGCTTTTATTACAATTGCGGCCTTGGCAGTCGATCCGATTTCTCAAGCTATAATCGAACACAGAGCATGTGCTCTCTCCAGGCAGCCTACGGCAGCTGAGGGGGCCGAGATCCCCAGAACGAATACTTACATGGCCAGCAGGGGGGTTGTAACAAATCCAAGAGCAACATTAGATTACGCAATGGAGGTTGCTCTTACGAATGGACTCACGAAACAAGAGGAAGCAGCAGCCCTAATCAAATTCAACTGCAGCACCGGCAATTGCACCTTCAAAGAAGAGAACAAAGACTACTTTTTTTTCGTCACTGGCTATGTGTTATTCATGTCAGAATATTACCGACGAAATCTTAGCTCCAAAAACAAACTCCAAAGGAACGACAGGCACCCGCAAATGGACCTTGCCTTCTGGGCCGCAAGTGTCTGAGGGAATTTCCCGCGCCATGCTATCAGCCGCAACCAATTCATATAGGTTATTCGACGATGACGATGAACCATTTTTCAGTTTTGATACGTTGATGCTCACCAATCCTCGCTGCGAAGGTCCTGATAACGAGTGTATGTTCAATTCGCGCTACGCCGAGGCTATTGCTTCACGGTGCAGACTCGACCTATGCGTGAAGAGATACTACGGTGAAGTTCGTAATGGAATATACATCGAGGAAGAAGATTCTAGTACCATGCGACTTTCTCGAAATGCACTCGTTCAGGTCACATCAGCCATGCCTCAGATCGCTTGGGTCCTTGTGACCAACACCAGCCTGGTCGACGGCCAGGAAATTCAATGCAGTGCAACAATGAAAGAATCAGATATGAAATCACCGATACAGCCAGACTGGAACTCGTACTCAAAGGAATGTGTGTGGGGGATGGAAATGATGGCGTCGGAGGGGATCCAACAAGTACTCGGGGACTTACTCACAGGAAACGTCAACACCACTGACGTTCCAACCCTTGGTTTGGTATCCGGCCCTGTATGGCTAAAACAAATATATTCCGACGGCTTTGGAAACTTGGCGAAGGTAGAGAACATGGCTCGCGGGTTAGCAGACTCAATCACGGCCGCAATTCGGAACAGACCTTACGCAGGGCCAAAAGGAGGATCCCCAGTTGACCTTCCCCACAACCTTCGAATGGCTAGTGGGACAATAAGTAGCATGCAGACTTGTGTCTACCTGCACTGGGGATGGATTGCATATCCAGCCTCGTTGCTTCTCCTGCAGTGGATATTCTTGTTGTTGGTGCAAATCAGTCAAAAGCTGACTCGGCCGAACGACTGGGGACATACGACAACTTGGAGGTCCTCGCCACTTGCACTCTTGTATCATGGCCTGGATGATGATCTACGTTGCAGAACTAGGGAACTGGGAACAGTCAGTGAAATGGCTAGGATGGCGAAGGACGTCAATGTGCAGTTGGGACCTGTGAACGACATGAAGAAGGACTGGAGACTCTGCGAGGTTTAGGCTGAACACGATGAACACTGAATTGAGGCCGAGGCACTTTGGTCATTATTGTTTCGCCTTGTCTTTTCATACCACAGTTTTAAATTCATTCACCGCTTTCAATGATCGTAGTACGTAGAACGAAGCTGTCACTATACTCGCTATGGCTGGTTCTATCAGTTTCTGCGTGCGTTCTGGCTTCGAAAGTGGATTATAAAGGAGAGACCGCCTAATCTTCTTGTGCTAGCGTGGCTACTTTTCCTGTGTACTTGATTGTTCTTACCGAAGACGACGACGACGACGACGACGACGATAGCAGCGAAGACGATAGCAGCGAAGACGATAGCAGCGAAGACGATAGCAGCGAAGACGATAGCAGCGAAGACGATAGCAGCGAAGACGATAGCAGCGAAGACGATAGCAGCGAAGACGATAGCAGCGAAGACCATAACGACGACGGTAAAGTATAGTCCCAGATCATCAGAAGCTGTCAAACACACACTGTATTTGGAGGTTCTTTAGACGTTGAAACGGACAAATCGTCGGCCGTGAGTAGCTTCATGTAACAAGTTGGGGTATTTTCTCAAGGCTTTGACATATACTAAGTCTACAACAGGAGAAATGAGCCGTGTCTCTGCGGGAATCTTTTGCCATGCGTGCACTCGCTAGTTGCAGTAACAATCACAGTTGCCCTTTGGAGTAGCTATGAATCGTCTATTGTCACCACTTTGGCACTATAATATTTTGTAAGCGAAGGAACTTCAGGCCTTAATTCAACGATAAGTGATAGAGTACTCACCCTGCCTTTGCATAAGTCTGCGCACCTGTCTTAGTCGGCAGCATTGCAATTAGACTCCTACTGGAAGAGCAGTATGGTCAGTATAACTACATTATGTAGACAGCTAGGGATGATGGTATGAACAGTAGGATCTCTGATTGAGGCGCACGCCTGTCTAATTTGTAGATATACTTCTGCCGCGGTTGAAGAGACACAGACCGCGGCTGCGATAGCAAGGAGTGAGAAGCGTATAGCTGAGGTGCAAATTTGATATGGTGGGGATCGTCGATTGCTTTGGAGACTATCGTGAAATGGTGGGAAATAGTAACATGGCGTTGAAGATGAGTATTAAGCGGCTCTACTGATATCCTTAAGTACTCCAATTGAATCTTTTTATCGGCAGGTGGTTTTAGATATGGAATGTATTGGAACCAGTTTTGGATCCTATTTAAACTTTCTTTTAGATTAAAAGGTATCAGCTTGTTAAGTACTCTTACAGTCGCAGAGTAGCAAAACTGACTTATACTATTAATCAAATCACCCCTTAAAAGTAGTAAATCTAGTTGATCTCTGTAGCGTTTGGTGGCAATTGCGTACATGAACCGCTCAATCATTTACATGACACAAACCTTATCCGGATTATCAATAAATCGTTGTTCCAAAATCAGACGACATGCCTGAGGAGAAGAGTACTCTGGGTTTACAACTCTCCTGGCTTCTAACTAACCCCACATTTGGAGGGCCTTGGTGCTGTTGCAGGCAATTAGGATGGCGAAGGCAAGGTCTGCGGCCTCCTCAGTCGAAGTAAGAAGGAACTTCGGGAAATCGACATTACGAACTCGCCTAAGCAAAACTGGTATACCGCCTGCAACCCGAAAGGTCGTCTACGGTTCACTCCGAATCGCAGGAGTTGAACGAGCCTGAGTCATTGACGTCCGCAGAGACGCCAAGCACCTCGTCTAAGGGGTTGATTCGTATCAAGCCTCGTTTGCGCATGCCCCGACTCAGCTCACTTCCTCGCCTCCTACGGCTTTTATATTCTCCACAAAGTTCCGGCACTCTCGGAAATCGCAACGCTCTTAGAAATCAGAAAGCTCTCAAAAAACACATCAGCTATATCTATTCGTCGACAGGGTTATCCGGGGCTACGTGATGATCTCTCGCGCATTTCCCAAAGAAAGATTCAACTTCTGCGTCAATTTCCCCACTTCCAAAGCCTGGGCGTCTTCATCCTCACTATTTCGGGATACTTCCTGCGCTCATGGGCTGACTGACCCTTCACAACCGCGATATAAGTCGTCGCTAACCATATATATCGTGATGACCTCCACACCCCCACCAGGGACAACTAAAAACAGCAAAAAACATACAACAACAGGCATTCGCCGGTCGTCACCGACCCGACTACTACTCTGTCCCTCACCGGCTTATCTATGGGAGAGCGGACGGGATCCCGAGTTCTCCGGTGGGTATGGTCGTATGTATCAGTCTCGCAGAGTGAAGATGCTTATAGAGGCATCGTCAACGGAATGACTCGGGGCTATGTGATGAGTTCACATGCGTTTCCTCAACTACGTCTCAGTCGCTGCGTCCATCTTTTCTCTTCTGGAGTTTGGGCATATTCGCCCCTGGATTCTGGGACACTTGCTGCACGCTTCGCCGGACTGACCCTTCGCAGCCGCGATATTTGAACCTCGTTGTTAGGTATCGTAAACGCCGCAATAATCAGCAGATAGCAAGGATGAAAATTGAGGACGCACGTTGTATTTCTTCACTTAATATGAAAGTTCATAGGGCAACCCTGCGAGTCTGCGTAGGCTATAATGATGGAGTTCACCTTGACCGAAACTGTCGAGGAAGTGGTCGACAATTGGCTTCTTCCTGAAGTAATAAGGTTGTGGCATCTAAATTCATACTACTCAAGCATTCATTGCAGGATAACTACTTTACGGAAAAGAACAACATGGTCCTTTAGAAGAAATCGACGCTTGGGGGTAGGCGCGAGATGGAGAAGGTGTTCCCCGGGCGTTCTCTGCATCCTCAACCATAAGCGATTGTGAAACCTCGAATTCTCAAGCATTGATGAAACCGACAAGAAGTGTGGCTCTAAAGTTCAAGCCTGAATACTCTGACGCCAGAAGAGGCGGAAGGAAGTGGAAAGGTTGGCCCACCTCCCTCGAAGGGGCCTATCCAAGCCACCACGTAACCAACGATGTCTCCGAATAGCACTGCCCGATAGCGAAAACCAGCACAACTCAGTTCAGACGTTAACATTGTTGCTTTTCTTACTGTACGCCTGTAGAAGATTTATAATAGTCACTAACGAGCTACCCTTGGGAAATGTGGTTAAGGCTGTCTGTTATCACCTGTGAGGCTAAGGATTGGAAGAAACCAGGAAGCCGCAAGTACACATCTTCAGCCCAAGAAGTAGTCACACAAGCAGGTAGAAAAAGGATTTCAGCAAGACCATTTGATATTAAGCTGAATATCTCGAGCACAAAGCTCTATATACAAGCAAACAAAGCGTAAATGACAAGAACAATGTCTGAGTGTGTGCCACTTCATAAACCCAAGCACCACCCTTTTTTCATGATTCATCCACACCAATCTAACAAATGTTTCCCAACGTAGGTATCAATCGCTAATCCAGTATTCCAGAAAAAACCATCCCTTTTTACTCGCTAGAGGTGTCCGGGCTCTTCGGGCCCGGCTCGACCTCTCCGCGTCCCTCGCTGTTGGCGATGGCACTCTGCAACGCACTCGTCAAGTCGACGTGGAACAGCGGCCTGTTCAGGCCGTGAACCACGACACCTCTCCTCTTGGCGGCCAGGCCCCTTGTGCCGCGCTCGTGATGCAAGCCCGTAGATGACACGGGGTCGATCGCGTCGTAGGCTCCGCTCTTGCCAGACTCCTCATCCGCGTGCCGGGAGTTCCTGGCATGGGACGAATCTCCTTCTCGTTAGCCTCCTTCTCAGCAACCGCCGCAGCCGACTCGGCACCACCAATCTCCGCGACGCTGAAGATAGACTTCCAGCGGTGCTGCAGGCCGTCGCCGCGGTCGGCCGGGTATCCAAAGCCTGCGGCGACGAGGGCGCGCTTGGTCCAGCGGTTGTTGATGCAAGCGATGTGCCAGTTGACCTTGTCGGCGCGCGGCGTAGCGGTCAAGCTGGTTGCGGACGTCAATGAGCTGCTGGATGGAGGTGAGATCGACGTTGTTCACGCAGCTGAAGTCGAGGATGACGGCCTTGAGAGTGGGCTTGTGCTCGGAAGCGGCGATCTGGGCGGCGGCCTTCGAAGCCTTGCGGGACGGGCCGGGGTCGTTCCAGGGTCGGTCTCCGAGGCGGCCGTAGCTCTGAAGGTTGGTGCGGCGAGTGCGCTCGAACACGTACTGAGTGAAGTACTCGAGGGAATGGCTGGCGTTGGGGTAGTTGAAGCCCTCGGAGAAGCGGTAGATAAAGATGCCGGGGTAGGGTTGGTCGAGCTCAACCTCGGGATTAGTACCGTCGCCGTGGTCGATCGGGAGGAAGACGTTGCGAGCCGCGTTATCGCCGGCATCGAAGGTGCCGTACTCGCCAACGACTTGTCTGTGGTCCTCTCCGATGACATGGTCGCCGATAACGGAGTGGATCTTGACCTTGCCAAGGAAGCGGCCCTGGCCTCTGAGGATCCGCCAAAAGAGGAGGGCGGCGGAGATGACGACGGTAGCGTAGATGCCGTTCTCGATGGAAGAGAAGACGGTCACGAAGACACCGACGAAGAAGATAAGAACCTCGAAGGGTGAGACGCGCCAGAACTGGTAGACGGTGTTAGGAGGCGTAATCAAGTCTCCAACGGCGTGGATAATGACGGCGGCAAGGGAAGCGCTGGAGATGTAGAAGAAGACGGCGGTCAATGCGTAGATAGCAAGCAGGACGATGAGACCGGTGATGACACCAGCAAAGGGGGTCCTGACACCAGCCTTGGACTTGATGGCGGTACGGCTGAAAGATCCGGTAGAGGGGTAGCCGCCAAGGAAGGGGGCGATGACGTTCGTAACACCAATGGCGACAAACTCCTGGGAGGGGTTGATGGTGTAGTTGTTGACACGACCGAAGGACTTGGAGATGGCAACGTGCTCAATAACAAGAACGATGATACTGGCGGGAAGGAACGGCAGGAAGGCACTGATGAGATCGGTATCGATCTTGGGGGTGCCGACGTCCTGGAATCCTCGGGGAACATCGCCAAGAATCTTGAACATGGGGTTGTCGCGCCTGTGCATGTTGACCAGCCAACTGATCATGGTGTAGAGCAGGATGACGAAGACAGTTCGCAAGGTTGACAGGAAGAAGAACAGCTTCGACCTCTGAGGGTATTTCTTCGCGGCCGTGGTGAAGATGTATCGGAGGAGATAAAGCATGGTCAGGGCAGTCAGGCCCATAGCCGCATCCATCTTTGTCTTAGGAAGGTTCTTGAGGGTGTTGATGAAGACGAGATAAGTGGCCTCGCGGGTGTTGACACCCTTGATACCCAGCAATGTCGTGAGCTGGCCGACCGCGATGCTAATGGCCGAACCAGTCATGAAGGCGGAAAGCGAAGTCAGAGAGATCAGGTTGACGATCCATCCCATGCGAATCAGACCGATGAACAGGATGATGGCACCCGCGATGATGGCCAGTGCCGATGCAATCTGATGTCCTTCGTACTGGGGGAAGTCGGCTTGGACATCGGTGATGAGGTTACCAACAACAGTGGACATGACAGCGACAGGCTGGGATCTGTTAGCAGCGTACGTGAGGTTCTGGTTCAGGGGCAACATACGCCAATGGTGATATCCTTGGAAGTGGCAAAGAACCAGTAGAGAATAACACCCATGAAGGATGAGTAGAGACCGAATTCGGGATCGAGCTTCGCGAGCATCGCGTACGCCATGCCCTGAGGAACGACGACAGCACCAACGGTGACACCGGCAACCAAGTCACCCATCAACCACTGCATGTTGTAGTGACCAATCCAGGTGAGGAAGGGGAAGAGGGAGCGGATGTACTGGGCAACCTCTTCACCCGTGGGTACGAGTTCGACGAACCATTCTGCGGTTGTCGGCTCCTCCTCGACGAAGGTGTCTGATGACTGCACTGAAAAGACAGACTCGCCGCGAAGCATCTCCTCGTTCTCGGGCCTGTCGAGCTTGATGCCCAAGACCTTGGCTAGGCCGTGGCCGATCTTTGAGCCTGCGCCCGGCATGTTGTTTGATTTGGCGAGGGTTGAAGTGGTCGGACAGACGGCTAAGAAAGCGAGTAACCAAAGGTACTTGCTAACTCTCTCTCAAGGGAAGACGCCCCCAAGGATATATAGGACTCGCTGGGGCTACCGTGCCACACACGAATTGGGCCCTTGCAAGCTGCCCCGGAATAAACCGACTGAGCGGTGGGTGAAAGGAATTTGAACCAGGGTGCGATATATGAGAGCTGAATGTCGCAAGAGGTGACTAGAACGCTTTCAGGCCTCGAACCTCGACGGAGGTGGCGGTTTGGGGTAGTAGGTGCGAGATTGACACCTCCCACAAAGCCCTTGCAAAGTTGCGCAATCGAATCAAGGGGATATTAATTGGTCGAGACCCAACTCAATGACGAGTTCGTGAGCGCCCCCCGACTCAGGCAGACAGTAGTGATCTGACGGCGTCTGATAAGGCCAGCTGGTACGCTCGCAATCACACAGCTGAAAAGAAAGGTGCGTCCGTTTAGAGCAACAGTGACGATCAGGTGCCAATGTCGAAGGACTGGAGGGTGTTGCGCGCGCGCGAGGCGGTAAAGTTGTGCAACTGGAACGGAAGCTCTTCAAAGCTCTTCGAAGCTCTTCAACAGGTTGTTGAGGACGGGCCTCGAGGTTATTAATTGAGTTCAGAGACTTCGGTAGTGGAGTGCCAAGTGCCAAGCAGAGGCTCTACGGTTCTCCCGCTGGATAAGACGATGGATCTCGTGGGCCAAGAGATGTGGCTCCGGGATGACGGCGGCAGCCAAGAAATGAAATGCTGCAGAGAGGCCGAGGAGAAGACGACGGCGAGAAACGAGAAAACCCTGACGGGGGGTGGGCGAATCACTCAGGATGCGACTGTCAGGGAATGATGGCGCGGCTTTAACAGGCGACAATGTCCCAGGCACAAGTTGGAGGGAGCGGAAGAGTCTTTTGTTATGGTGGTTGTACGGGCACTCCTCCCGCGATGTCGAAACCGGGGCGATGTCGCCATCGAGTCTTTGCCAGACCAAGCTTAGCGGGGCCTCCGATGGGGACGGGATATGCTGCGAGTCCAATTATCTTATACCCACAACGTGAGGAGGTACCCGCGCGTTGTTGGTTATTTGATATTGGAATGACACAGGCAGGCAGTACAAATGCGAATTCTCGCTCAATTCTTTTTTGTTTAGGCGCCAAAGACGGAAGAATGCCCGCGTGGGGGAACGGGCGATGCTCGAGGCGGTCTCACTCTCAGAGGTATGCGTCGCGTGGTCAGCCAAAGAGACGGCAAGGTCGAGCCACGGGAGCACCCAAGTTGTGTCACAAAGAGTGCGGATGCAGAGTACTCGAAAGAGTTGTTTGTACGTACAACTCGCATGAGAGAAAATCCGGGTCCCCTATCCCCGGGTGGACATTTTGGAGAATGCCAATGCCTGGAGTGTCGTCAGTCATGGAGCCGGGAGGAAATGTGCCTTGATGACAGAGGCGATAATATGGAGATGTTGAAAAATCAGAGCTGACGGTCGGATGAGGTATGTGCTTTCTGTTGTGCAACAAGTGTTCCAACAGAGGGGTCGAGTCTCCAGCGAACTACCGCTTTGTGTGCGGGATTGGACGATCTGGCCAATGAGGTTCAGCTTCTGCAACTCGGCGATGGTGCAATAGTACCCTTGTTTGAGGTGATGGCTAGTGGAGCAGATGGGTGCGGAGATGCTCAACCTGGTTGGTCCATTTTTGAGATGGACTGTTGCCATTGAGGCAAAGTGCGGTACGAAGCTTTCCCTGCCGTGGGTGCCAACCGGGCTGTTCCCTGACCTTGTCGGAATTAAACTCCAAAGACGCCGACACGGTCGGAACGCCTTCGCATACAACCAGGCCTCAATGGTTCCAATGGCTTTTAAACGTGCGAATCAGGCCGGCCAGGCGTTGGCTGGACTCGACTGGAGGCAGTGGAGGGGGCCATGCCATCGTAGTGACAGATGGATGAGAGTCTGGAGAGACAGGGGATGGGCTGGCCCCCAGGTTCAGCTGATGGGGATTGTGGATGGGAGTGCGAACGAAGACGAATCTACTCTGTCAGCTCTGGCTGGAATTCGGATCCGTTACAAATCGACGCTGGACTCGGGGCTCCGTCGGGCGGATGTGGTTGCGGATGACCACACGTCATGGGTGTCCGCATGTACCGCACTGCCAAGACGCCCACGACGCCGCATGACGAAAGCCATGCGACACGTGCTGATGACAAAGCATTCGTGAGATTGTTCTTCCGGGCCGGGCCATGCATCCCTTATGTAATCGACCAATGTGGCGATGCAGGCAGATTGTGGCTTCAATACCTATGTGGCGTATCATCTCTTAAATTCCCAAGCATTCCCGAGGAGCAAATGCTTGGGATATCCAGGTCAGTCGAACCCCTTTACCGTGCATTACCAGCCACCGGCGCACCACCGTCCGGGACTGTTGACTCGGCGACTCTTGTCTGCCGAGAGAGAAAGAAGAAAAGAGAAGGATGCCGGGTGCGCCGTCAGGAAGCGATCGCCTGTAACGACCTGGAGGCTTCAACTTTGGAGGCTGGATGCCCTGAAGCTCACTGCCTCGATTGCCTTGTTGGGCGAGAGCTGAGTGCATCGGCCACTCAGGAGCCGTAGAAGGCGGGAGCTGAAGCCTCGAGGCCCCCCAAGCGCCCGGACGGCAACGCGTAAAAACACGGCCGCTACAGCGACCGCGAACCCCCCCTACCCCCTCTCCGGCCCCCTCCTCTCGGTGCACCGGGCAACTGAGCCGCCTTAGTCAGAAAGGAAACATCAGCAACACCACAACCATTGCTGCGCGCCTGCGCCTGTGCCTGTTCCATCGGCAACACCAAAAACTGCAATCACCAACCTCCTCACCCCGCCCTTGGGCCAAAAATAGCAGTCCACGAGGTGTTCTCACCTCGCTACACTGCAATTGCCCCCTTTTTTCCTGCTGGGCATTATCTTTCTGTGTCCCCAGGGATCTACTTTTCGTCTGGATATTCCCGTATAATTCGTTGTAATTCCCAATTCATAGAGTGAATGTAGCCAAAAGCCACCCCTGCCTACGTTGTCTACCATACCTTATTCCGCATATTCCCCTTCCATTCGCAAACATGCCGTCCAGTCCGACCAGAGATCCATTCACCGGCCCCCCGGCGCCGCATGCCTTTGTGCAGTCACACGCGAAAACCACCGAGCTGCTCCCGCCCCCTTCGCCGCGGACGCATCGCGCGCTGCGCAAACTGCAGTCGGCGCACAACCTTGGCTCCAAGGCCGCCCTGCAACAGATCCCGCCCCTGCAGCCCTCCTTGATCGCGCAGCAGCGACTGACCCAACGCAACATCTCGCCCACGCGACGCGATGGGAGCACCTCTTCCGCCATGAACGTGAACAGATCACCGCAGCGAGGACGGTCCAACAGCGATGCGACGAACCACCACCACCTGAACGCCATGGCCGCCACCAAGCGCAGCATGATGGGTATCAACCCGCGGTATCTCAACATGTCTCTGCACCAGCTCATCAAGGACGGTCCAATTGAAGGGGACACCGTCGAGGCATTGGGAATGGCCCGTCGCAAGGTCCTGAGCGAGGGTATCAAAAGCGACAGTGACGGCATGGTATGTGCATCTCCCCTCTCCCCTACCTCACGTGCCTCTTAACCTAATGCGCCATTGAACAGTCCACGCTGCGCATCTACGTCTGGATCATCCTGCTTGAAACTCCTGTCCTCCCCACCGACGACTACCTTGCTCTCATCCACCGCGGCGCGTCCCCGGCGTACTCCAAGATCCGCAACGACACCTTCCGCACCCTCACCACCGACCCGTTGTTCCGCCGACGCGTCAGCGAGGCAAGCCTCATCCGCCTCCTCAATGCCGTCGCCTGGCGCCTGCACGACGCTCGCGAGCAGCAGCGAAGTCGCGATCGCGACCGCTCCCTCAGCCGACCCAGCACCGGACGAAGCTCCATATCCCGCGACAGCTCGACCTCGACAGCCACCGCGCATTCCACGAACCCCGCTTCCCCTTCCGCCCGTAACCGCGCGCGGGCTTTGACGTTGACAACGGAGGGCTCCGAGTCCTGTCACGCGGCCGAGCCGGGGACGTATGTCCAAGGAATGAATGTGCTGGCCGCTCCCTTTCTATATGCCGCGCGCAGTGAGGCTGAGGCATTCACTGCGTTCTACACCTTGCTCACGCGGGAGTGCCCCGGATACATTCGAGGCGCGATGGACGGTGTTCACAAGGGCCTGGCTCTGGTGGACAAGGTCTTGGCCACTGTCGACTCCAAGCTGAGCGGATACCTTCACTCCAAGGGCTTGACAGCAGAGATCTACGCATTCCCTTCCGTTCTGACGTTGTGCGCTTGTACGCCTCCACTGCCCGAGGTCTTGCGCCTGTGGGACTTTCTCTTCGCCTACGGGCCGCACCTGAACATTCTCTGCATTGTAGCCCAGCTCATGGGCATGCGAGACCAGCTGATGAGCTCGCCGAGGTAAGCTGCTCTGCGCAAATTGGAGTACCAGATCACTAACAAAAGCCTAGCCCCAACAAGCTCCTGCGCTCATTCCCTTCGCTACAGGCGGACAAGATTATTGAACGCACGCTCTGGATCATTGAGAGAATACCAGACGACAAGTACGCCGCCATTGTCACCCATGCCCAGTAATCGACAAACTGCGGTCAGGGGTTCGGAACACGTAACGACGATTCCTTTTGTGATGGATGTCGCAACGCCCATTGTACTATACCAAAGACCTTTACGACTTGATGATGGAAACTCAAAAATACGGATGGGGGGTACCGAGACGAGGCTTAATGATACGATGCAGCCACGGGTCCAGGAACACGACACGATGAAGGGGGGACGACAGTCGAAGCACGCTGCGTCCCCTTATGTATATATGTTGAACTTAATTAATATGATTTTATGCCGACGAAGGATGTCTGGTTGTCTGACTGAGTGAAGTGAAGCTTTCTGGCCGTCACTATGGTTATCGTAGGCAATTTCAAGGCTCACCCGAGAAATGAGGATCTCGGCTGCGCTGCCGGCGAGTTTACGCCTCCTACCTACCTTGGTGATCCAGCCAGCAACGCCCGGCATGCAGGGCTGATACAATGGCTCACGTGGACTGGCCGTTAGCAGCCGTTGCCTGGCGTTTACTCTCTTTATGGATGCCATCTACCTACCCTACCCGTATTATCACCAATATACCGACTGCTGTCCGCTTCCCCCAATGCACCAATGCCACAGACACTCCATGACTGAAGCATCGCTAGGAGTACATCTTTCGTTGGTACCTGCTATCCTTCACGTCCGTTATCACGACGACAGAATACATCAGGGCCAACAGGGACAGAATGCCCTCTTCTCGGCAGAGGCATCAGCCTGGACTTCCATGTGTAAAGGACAATGATTGGAAACATGGTCTTTCTGTCTGATGATGACTTTGAGTCAGTCAGCTCCTTAACAGACTACCTGTTAAATAGCGAGGAAGAGCTCGATATTACGACAAAAATAGCCTGCGAAATACTTTATAAATACGTACCGACTAGTACTTTAAGCGCTAATAGACCATATATAGATGACACCGGCGACATTTTAAATTTCTTCTTGGATCACCTCCCAAAAGGCGGACGAGCTGTCTGTTGTCATGAGAAACCTTGATGGAGTTTTTTTTCCATCTCTGTGGGATTCTCAGCTTCCTTACGAGCGAAAGATCCATTATTTATGTCAATTCTGCTAAGGCTCCATCACGCTTTGCAAACTGCTTTCTCCTGTCAATGAGTAAGTGAAGGCTCATCTACATAAGACCACCAGCTTCCGACGATAATTTATGCTGGTGAAAATCATCCAGGTCATTCTCCTTTCAAGGACTATTGGAGGCATTGTCCACTCGTCGGGAGCTCAGCTGTCGGGAGATACACCTACCACAAATTGACATTGAAAGATCAACACCACCTTTCAGGCGTGATATCGAGGATAAACATCAGAACAGGTGGGGGAATGACGGACAACATCGGCATGCAGAATTTCTTAGACCGACAGCAACAAGAAACCAAACCAGAGGCCAAGTAGGGCCGATTCAAATTTGTCCAGGTCAGCCGTCCAGTCACCGCCATTTCCGCTCTCACGTCTTCGATCACAAGCCATGTTAAGTGGTAAATATGTTCCAACAGACGGGTAGCACGCTGGAGTCTCTAGACACCCTGCTCAGTCGTGTCTGGCGCAAAGCAATACCAGCCCTGCGAATATGACTTTAGAGTGGACATAAATTACGAAGTAGCTATGGGTTTAGCTCTTTCTGTTATGCAATTCCTGGCTTGGTTTGCGCGACCCTTATTGCCAACACATCTGGTAGTAACTTGCGGCATATGAGCCCATGCCAAGCAAGGCCATGCGGTTAGAAGGTTCAGATAGTGGAAGTGATTAGAATACACACGAAACGTTTGACGACGCTGACGGAAGTGACGAAGAAGCAACTACATTAATCTGTCTATTCGACAGAACCTAGCGTCAGCCCAGCTTCTGAATAGCATTTACTTCCGGCAGCAGTTTCAGGCATACTAACCCGGCTGAATTGTCACGGGGACGAGAAGAAAAAGGAGAATTGTTTTGTGAAAAAGTAATCCTTCGCCGCCAGATAAAGTCTTAGGTACTTAGTAGCTGGGAGGCTAATCTTGTGAAGGTTTAGTTTGAAATCTAGCATTCTGTGTCATTGCAACCTCAAAGACTATAAATTGTCACATTTAAGCTATGATTGACTATCTCTCCAATTTCTTGGTTGGCGTCTTCCATTCTCGTGGACCTTTCTCCTGGTGGTCTACCACACGTCAATGGACAAATTTGCTGAACTGTCTGATAAGAGCCACAGCCGATGATGGCAAGCCCTTCACAAGTATTTTTTGTTCATTCGAATGGCAATACTCCATCCAAGACGACAAACACTGGCGACACTCGTGGCTTGAGGTTAGGGAGTACTGCCTTGTGTGTTAAAGTCTCACTTGTGATGTTTGCATCCCGTACCGCAAGGGGTGATCTAATAGAAGGATGATCTGCAACGAAGTTAATTGCTTTGCTGATTACAGCTAGGCTTCGAATTACCCATGCTATAGATACCCACAGGTAGCTATGTAAATAGGTTAGGTTATAGGTAGACCTAGGCTGTAAGTAGATAGGTTTACTAAGTATATAGGTAGATATAAATATAGGTATAGGTAGAGATTCTACCTATACTTATAGGGTTATAAGTAACTTCTACACCTCCTAAAGTTACTATATATTATAATAACTATTATAATAATCTTATATAAAATTTTATTCTAGCTTTTAAAATATATTATATATAGTTTACTATTTAGTTTTATATTCTTATTATTAAATTTTTTAGACTTTTAATCTAATTAAGCTATTTTATATTTTATAGTTCTAAAACTATTATTTCTTATTTATATTATTTACTTCTATTTAGAGATTCTTAACTTTAAATTTATATTTTCTAGCTATTTATTTAATAGTTTCTTATACTTATTATTCTTTTATATTATTTTAAAAAATCTTTTTATTTAATACTAGAGATACTACTACTATTTCCTTTAATAGAAAGTTTCTTAGCTATAGAACTATTTTTTATATTTTTACTATTTATATTACTACTACTAAAGAATTCCTATAAATTATAACCTCTACTAAAGAATACTTAAATCTTATTATAAAAGCTAGTATTCTCT
The DNA here is from genome assembly GCA_018853505.1 of Colletotrichum camelliae. Lineage (NCBI taxonomy): Eukaryota > Fungi > Ascomycota > Sordariomycetes > Glomerellales > Glomerellaceae > Colletotrichum > Colletotrichum camelliae. Next base: position 4,420,031 of record JAELVL010000001.1, read on the forward strand.
TTATTTATATTATTTAGCTTTTTATTTTCTTAGGTTTTATTCTTTTAAACTTTATTTCTTTAAGCTTTATTCTCTTAAGCTTTATTTCTTTAGGCTTTATTCTTTTAAGCTTTATTTCCTTAAGCTTTATTCCTTTAAGCTTTATTTCTTTAGTTTTTAGTTCCCTCTAAGATATTAATATTACTTTTAGTCTAGAGAGAGATATTTCTATTTATAGCTATTTTAGAGGGAAGAATAGTATTAATATTATTAGAGCTATTTTAAATATCCTAGTAAGTATTAAGAAATAGTAATTAAAGCTAGCTAAGATACTCTAATATAGTAGTTTTAGATATATTATTTAATTTATTATTACTTAAAATAGAGATAATATCTTCTTAGTTAACTTTAGCTTTTTTTTTAAGTATATTTTCTCTTATAGATCTTTTTTATTTTATAGGAGTTTTCTTAATAGTAATATCTTTTTTAGCTTTAAGAATAGCTTTATTACTTTTAAGCTTATATTAAATAGTTAAGTTTAGTTTTAAAGTTTAATATAAATAGTTTTAAAACTAAGTATAACTAATAGCTTTCTATTACTAATTAATATATATAATATATTTTGAAATAATATAAGTAAAATAAAATAATAAAATAGAAATAAAATAAAATACTTACTTATATATTACTTAACTATAATATTTTTATTCCTTAGGATATTATATAAATCTTTTTAACTAAAATAAGATTTTTATTATTAATAGTAACTTAGTAAGTATAGATAGCTATTTATATATATACTAAAAAATATTAGTAAAAGATTTTAAAAAGGAAATAAAAATATATTATTAAATATAGAAATAAAGAGGGCTTTAAAACTTTTTTATAATATTTTAAGAGTAGAAGCTTAAATATAAATAGGTATAGTAGAGTAAAGCTAAATATTTTCTAGTATAATCTCTCTAATAAGATTTTTAAAAGATATTTTTAGAATTAAAAGCTTATATAAAGCTTAGATATAGTAGATTTCCTAAAGCATATAATCTTTAAAATATTAGTATTATAATAATTTTTAGGAATTATAATAATCTAACTTATATCTAGGCTTATATTAGTAAGCTAGTACTTACTATCTAACTATATAAGCTAGCTTCTTTATAGTAGTTTTATAAGCAGTTTTAGAAATAGTTTTATTAGTAGTCTTATTAGCAGTTTTAAGAGTAGTCTTATAAGCAGTTTTATAAGCAGTCTACTTAGGTATATTTCTAGTAATACCTATACTATTACTATTTTAGTAGATAAGTATTATAGATTTATATCTAGAAGAAATTAGCTTTTAAGAAAGGATAAAAATATTAAAATAAAAATATTTATATAAATAGAAGAATAAACTATATAAAGTTATAGTAGTAATATATTTATAGAAAAAAAAACTCTAGTTAGTTAGTAAATTTAAAAAAAGGAGTTATATATACTAATTATACTATATTTAAGATTTAGTATAACATACCTTAGTTACTATAGTAATAATAACTTTTACTTTAAAATAATTATATAACTTATATAAGTATATAGCTATATTATAGAAATTTTAAATCTGCTCTAATAGAATTAATCTTACTTTTTATAACTAATAAAATAAAATTATTATAAGTATAATTTTTAACGTTTTAAATTATTTATACTAAATCTCTCTAATCTATTTACTAAGGTATACTTATAGATATATTCCTACTACTATATATTTACAGTTTATGCCTATAAAGTTATTATAATAATTTATAGCGTTATTATAATAATTATTTCTATAAGTTACTCTATTAGCTCTAGTATAGGAGAGAAGTAGAAAGCTATAGGGGATTATTCTACTAATCTCTATATTATAAAAGTATAGAAATATATTAATAATATAACTAATATTAAGGCTAAGTTTTGCTAGCTAAAGTAGTAGCTAAATATTAGAATAATATATATAAAGAAAATTATAATCTAAGAGTATCTAGATTAGAATTCTCTAAATAAAGTATAATAAAACACTATAATTAAAGAAATAAAAATATAAGTATACTAGAATATATAAGTTATATTTTTAAAAAGTTTAGAAATTTACTAATAAGAATCTAGAATAGATAGAAGATATTATTTATTTTAATTTAATCTTTATTTTATTTCACTTATTCTAATTATACTACTACTACCTATATATTTAGCTACTAATATAGCAAAAAATATACTAAAAAAGTATAAATAACCTGCTCTAAAACTTAAACTTATAATATAGCTATCTTTAAATAATCTTTAGTAAGTATTATAGCAGCCTATTACTTTTTTAATTCTTTAATTAGCTTATTTATATTTAATATCTAAATATAAAGAACCTACTAATATTATATTTAAGCTTAAGATATCTTTAAAAATAATATAATTTAAATTAGAAAGATATTCCTATATAAACTAACTAAGTTTAATTAAAATCTTTTAGTTAAAATTATAATTAATTTAAACTTTAAAAACAAAAATAAATATAAATAAAAGATAGAAAGTAAATAACTTTCAAATAAAATAAAAGTTATTTTTAAAGTTATTAAATATATAAGTTTTTCTAGATATTACTAAAGAGTTTTTACTAATTCTTTTATAGTAAACTACTTTTATTAGATATTAATAATTCTATATAGTATAGCTTATAACTTTAAACTTATTTTAGCTAAAGCTATTATATTTTTATTAGTTCTTAAAAGAAATAGAAAAGATTTTTAAAGAAGTTAGTATTATAAGAATAAGAGAAAGATTCTCTTAAGTTTAAAACTTCTTTATATTTAAAGAAATATTCTTTATATTAGTTCTTTAGAAGTTCTTTTTTCTAAAATTTATAAAAGAGAAAAAGAGAGTTTTTTAGAAAGTAAGTAGTATATAGAAATAGAAATAATAAGTAATATTAAGGAGATTTCTTATATAAGTAAATCTAATAAAATTATTTAAGTTAGTAGAACTTAAGAATAAGATATACCTAAGTTTTTAAAAGTTATTTCTTAATAAACTATATATATAGCTACTAATTCTCCTTTTATAAACTAATAAGAAAGTAAGTTTAGAATATTATTAGTAATATTATAATAAGTATTAATAAGAATTAAATTAAACCTCTAAGTTTTATTAGAATATAGGAAAATATAAATAAGATATTAATAACTAATATAGAGGTTATTAATATAATTTAGTATATTTATAGGTTAAAACTAGCTTTAATTCCTATTTAGCTTAAAATGCTAAATTAAGTAAAATTATACTTAAGGGAATAGTAATAGTTTAATAATAAGATAATATTTTATATTTTTTAGTTTAAATTTCTATTATAAAGATAGAATAAAAAGTATAAAGAGATATCTACTTAGAGAAGTAAGAAGTAATAAATATAAGTTTAATAATATTATTATATTTTAGTTTTAATTTCTTAAGCTAAAATTAAATAAGAGGTCTAAGAGAATATATATCTACTCTTATTATTATAAAGTAATTATTATAATATAATTATTATAATATAGCTATTATAATATAACTACTATAATATAGCTATTTATATATCTTTTATCTATATATCTTAAAAATATATAGTTTTATAAATATATCTACTTCTTATACTTTTTTAATATTAGTTTTCTAAATATCACTTTATATAGAATTTCTTTATAACTATCTTCTTTATATTAGTTTTAATTACTTAAAATATCTTAACTTAATATTTCTTTACTCTTAATTTCTCTACTTAAAGTTTCTTTACTCTAAATTTCTCTATTTAAAACTTTTTAAGGAGTAATTCTCTTATTTATATTCTCTTTATATATATCTTACTTACTTATATTTCTTCTACTTAAATATTTTATATTTATAATTTCTTTCCTAGTATTTCTTATTTATATTTCCTTTATTTATATTTTCTTTATTTATAATCTCTTTATTTCTATTTTCTTTACTTATATTTCTTTTATTAATATTTCCTTTATTAATATTTCCTTTACTTATATTTCTTTTATTTATATTTTCTTTGCTTATATTTTCTTTATCTATATTTCTTTATTTATATTCCTTTCCTTTATATTTCTTTCTTTTATATTTCTTTTATTTATATTTCTTTTATTTATATTTTTCTTATTTATATTCCTTTTCTTTATATTTGTTTTACTTATATTTCCTTAGTTTATATTTCTTATAGATATATTCTTTATAGATATATTCTCTATAAATATATTACCTTTACTTCTATTCTCTATATATATATTTATTTTATTAATATATATTAAAATACTTACTTTTTCTTTTAGTTTACTTATACTTTTTTATATATTTCTATTAGCTTTTTTATTCCTTTTTTTTCTCTCTCTTAATTTTCTTTCTATCTTTTTTTATACTTTTTATTTCTTTTATAAATTTCTTTTTACTACTTATATAGTTTTTTATTTTTTATATATCTTAGGTTATTTCTTTAAGAGTTATTTATTCCTTCTTTTTTATTATTATAGTTATTTTTAGGAATATTAATAGTATAATATTATTAGTATAATAAAATTTAATAATAAGAGAAAGGAATAGAATAATAAAGGAAATAAATATAAAGTAGAATAAAAGCTAACTCCTAATAGATCTAGTTAAGCTATAATATATTTATATTTAAAGATATCTTTATAATTTCTTTAAAGAATTTAATATTTTTATTTTTAATTATAATATATTTTATATAAATAGCTATAAGCTAAGTTACTAAGAACTATATTAGAAAGAACTTTAAAAGGAATAAGAAATATATTTTAGAATAGAATAGTAAAATAGTTTTCTATAGATTCTTAAAATATTTCTATTATAGTAAGCTAGAAATAAACTAAATAAATACTAAATTTATATTTTATATTTTTAATAATCTTATAGACTAGCTATTAAAAAGAAAGCTTTAAGAGGAGTAGTTTATATAATTTCTAAAATATTCTGATTTCTTTTAGAGCTTTAGCTAAAAGATATTAGTATTATAATAATTATTAAGAATTATAATAATCTAACTTACTACCTAGTTTATACTAGTAGGTGTATAGCTTCTATCTAGCTTTATAGGATAATGCTTTTTAAGTAGTTTTATAGCTAGTCTTACTAGTAGTTTTATTAGTAGTCTTACTAGTAGTTATTTAGTTTATTAGTAGTATAATATTTCTTAGTAAGGTGTAAATATAATAATTAGAAAGGTTTACTTATAGTTACTAAGAAAAAAGGAATATAAATACAAAATTATAATAAAGAATACTATATAAAGATTATATATAAAAGATATTTAAAAAGAGAGATTTAAAAATAATTTACTTAGTTTTAAATTCTTTATTACTAGGATTATCTCTTAGTTATACCTTCTTTTAGTATATTAAATTATATTCTTTTCTTTATATTAATTATTTATTTACTTTTTATTACTTTTACTTCTTTTATCTATACTTTCTTTAGTATTATACTTATTAAAGATATTTAAATTATATTACTTATATAAACCTTTTCCTTTATAATAATAATAATAAGTAGTAGCTAACTTTTTATAAATAATAGTATAACTAACTATTATTACTTTATCTTTTATTAGATATTACTTATTATAAATTCCTAACCTATTACTCCTTCTATTCTATCTATTCTAGGTTTATACTCTTTATATTATTATATATTTTTAGTATTATTATAATAATTATTTTTATAAGTTACTTTGTTAGCTCTAGTATTAGTTAGAAGTAGAAAGTTATTAGAAGCTATTTTTAAAATCCCTATACTATTAAGGCTTAGTATTATATTAATAATTTAACTAAAGCTTAAGCTATATTATACTAGAAGAATTAAGTATTTTAGATAGCTTTAAGTTATAAGTAAAAAAAGATATTAATGAAAATCCTAGAATAAAGTTTAATAACTAAGGATAAATAAAAAGAAGTTTTTAAGCCTTTTAAAGTTCTTATTTATAAGAAATAATAAGAATACTTTATATCTATCTATAAAATATTTCTAATTAGAATTTAAAATAGATAAGAATATATACTTATTCTAGTTTAATATAGAGATATATAAACTCTATCTATTAATACTAATATCTATATCTCTTATATCTATAACTCTAATATAAGAAGCTTAAAGCTTTATTATTTTTATCTTAAGTTCTAAGATATAAGTTATCTTAAATAAGCTTAGCTAGCTATCTACTTATTTTTTACTAGGATTATTTTTATCTTTAGTATCTTTTATTATTCCTTACCTATTACTAACTAATCCTATATACTTTAATATATTAACTCTAACTTTTACTTCTTTAGATATTAGTATTAGTTAGTTAGATATTAGAATATATAATATTAATATTACTATTAATAGCTAAGTAATAAGTAGAATAACTATTAAGATAATCTCTTTTAATAAGTTTAAAATAAAAAAGATTACTAAGTTAATAGAGATACTAAACTTTAATATATATAAGCTATATATATATTTTTTCTTTCCTTTACTTAACTAATTTCTTATTAATTATATATAAAGTAACTTAGTATATAGCTTCTTAGTATTCTACTTTAACTAAGTTAATACTTTTAAAATACTATATTTAAAGCTCTCTATAGCTTATAAATTCCTAGAAAGTATTCTTAAAATATTCTTTTAAATAAGTATTACTAAGAAAAGTATAAAATTCCTATAAACTTAGAACTTCCTTATATTTAAAGAAGTTTTTCTTATTTATATCTTTTAGGAGTACTAAAATACTAATATTAAAATAGCTATACTATAGAACTTTAAAAGTTTATATTCTATTTATAGAGTAATTTAGTAAGATCCTTCTCATTTTATTATAAATAACAGCTAATAGAGAAAAAGATCTATAATACTACTTACTATATAACTAAAATACTCCTAGGATATACTATTTTAAATATAATTTATACTTATAAATATTCCTTTAGTATTTTAGTTTAAAAGATAATTTAAGATATTATTAGTATAGTTAATAATAATTAGGATAATATTTAGATAGATTTCTCTAGTCTAGCTAGAATCTAGTTTAGTATTAATAAAGTCTATCTAAAGAAGTTTAAAGTATTAAATATTATTTAGCGCTACTATAAGAAGAATTTAGCTTAGATTTCTATTTAGCTTAAAATATTTCCTATTTAAGATTCTTACTTTATAGTATAAAAGTAGTTTAATATTAATATACTAGATAAGTTTACTACTTTTACTTTTCTTCTTAATTATAGAATAGATATAAAGTTTACTAGAGAGAATAAAGAGAATAAAGAGAATAAAAATAAAGAGAGTAAGTATTTAAACTGAGAGAATATATAGATATCTAGATAAATAACAGTATATATTAGTATAGATCTAGCTTATAATATTAAAAACCTCAGCTTCTTAAAATTTTAAATATAATTAGAATAGTAGTAAGTTTATTCTATATAGTGATAATATACTATAATATTATAATATAATAAGCTGTTATAATAACCTATTATAATAACTTATTATAATAACTTTTTATAGTAAATTAAAATAGAATTTACTTATCTCTACCTCTATATTTATATCTCCTATAAACTTATATATCTAGCTAGCTACTTAACTAGGTTTATATCTTTCTTCTAAAGTATAATTCTTTTTATATAGATAGTATAGAGGTTTATACTTATTTAGTATATAAATAGAAGTACTCTTAGCTAATAATAATTATATACTTTTAAATATAGTAATTAGATATAATTTAGTAACTATTTATAAAGCTTTTATAGCTTCTAACTAGAAATATAGATCTAGATATATAAACTATAATATTTCTCTTATAAGCTAGAAAAATAGCTACTTCTAAATTATATTATCTATTATTCTCTACTACTTCTTTATTTCTTAAAATACTTATACTATAAAAGTTAACTTTAAAGCTAATTTAAAATATATTTAAACTTATTTCTTAGTTAGTAGTAGTATAAACGTTTTTTCTTAATAATAATATCTTTTTATAGTACTTTCTATACTTTCTATTTTTTTAGTAGATTTAATATACTATTTATAGGCTTCTTCTTTATATTTCTCTTTAGTAGTTATAATAATAGACTATTTCTGGTTTTTATAGCAGTTTTTATTACTATAAATAGTAGAAGGTTAGGTTTACTAATAATATCTTCTGCTATATTAAGACTAAGTAATTACTACTATAGCTCTACTTATAGATATATAAGGGTTTTAGAAATCTTATTATTCCTTAAATACTAACTAGATATAGCTAGCGTTAATAAGATACTCTTAGGTAATTAGAGTAGTATTATTATTTTAAAGACTTATTATAAAAGAATTAAAAAATATATTCTCTATAATTATTATAATAAATACCTATAGCTTAGTTATATTATTAAGTAAACTAATTATTTCCTAAACTTATTACTAAATAGTATAATACCTTATACTTATTATACTTATAATAATTTATTATAATAATTTATTTTACTCTAATTTCTCTTTATATTTATTATTATATCTATATTAGTAATATATACTACTTAATTATATATAATAAATAATCTTTTTAAGGAGATCTCTTTTCTAGTCTTACTCTCTCTTAAATATAAGCTGATATTTAATAGTTCTACTATTCTTTTTATTATAGACACTTCTTTTATTAAATAGTAGTAAAAAACTTATTATTATAAATAGAAGGTAGAAGATAGTATTAGCAGCTCCTAGAAATCTCTAACTCCTAATATATACTTAAAGAGAGTAGCTAAAATCTTTAGTAAATCTTATAAATAAGTAGATACTTAGGCTAATTTTTATAAAAGGGTAAAAGTCTATAAGAGAACCTCCTATCTTATCTATAATATATATAATTCTATCTTTATCTATCTTAATATTACTAGCTTAGAGACTAACTTAATAAATAATTATTTTTATAAACTAGCTTATTTTAAAGCCTAGTATAATACTCTAGTATTTTCTAGAATATAATATAATAAAGAAATAATTTATCTCTAAACTATAAAACCTATTTAAGTTATTTATAATAATTATTATAATAACCTCTTTCTACTTTTTAGCTTATTAATAAAGGAGACAAGTATACTTATATAGATAAAGTACTGCTATACTACCTTATTAATAGTAATATATTTTTTAACTCTGTTTTAAATTTAACTTTTAAGTTCTTTACTAGCTTTATAAACCTAGGGTAAATATTGCTATTTACTATAATAATTACTAAGAATCTTAAAATTAAAGCTTTAGCTATCTAGGCTAAAATTCTTAAATAAATCGTTTTAAGTTTAAAAGTATCTCTAATAATTAATATCTAAATAACACTAGGTTAGAAGTATATTATACTTAGTATTATAGCTTATTTTATAGATAAGAACTAGAACTATTACTATATCCTTCTTAATACTTCTAATATTATAAGAAAGTATACTATAGAGATTATTATAAGTATAATTATTAAAACTCTTAATAAGTTTCTAGACCTTAAACCTAAATTTAATTATATTTCTATAGATAATATTTCTAATTTTATACTAAGTATTCTAACTAAGTTCTATATAAAGATATTTACTATATTATAACTTATAATTATTTATATTTAATATCTTACTTATATTATTAACTTTATAGTTTAAGAACTATATAATTAACTTAAAGTTACCTTTACTTATAATAAGTAACTTTATATAATATATATTAAACGTAAATAATAAAGAAGTTATTAAAGCTACTATACTACTATAAAAAAAAGCTATTTCTATTTTATAAAATATAGATTAAGAAGTTTATTTAGATAATAAGATCTTTACTAATTATAGTTTAAATAGAATTTTACTATTAAAAAGTTAAATTAATAGATATAGTATTTTAATATTTAGAGTAGTAATTACTAAAATAGAGCATTTTATTCCTAATTCTTTATATCTATTATTATTTATATTCTTTTAGGTTTAATACTTTATACTAAAGATTAAATCTAGCTTAATATACTTTTTAGAGTTTCTAGTACTTTAGAAAAATAGTTAAGATAAAAACTTTATAAAACGCTCTAAATATCTAATTATTAATATAAAGACTTACTAGAACTTAATTATATTAATATTAGTTTACGCTTTTAAACTTTAAACTCTAATTAATACTTAGTTTGAAAACTATAGTAATAATATCTCTTTTAAGCTAGAAGCTAATAAATAGTACTAAATTAAAGTTATTCTTAATATTTCTAAGTACTTTCTTACTATTATATATATTTTAAGCTAAGACTAAGCTATTAATATTACTTATATAATTACTCTTATAAAGATCTATTATAACTATTTAATAAAATATTAAGAAGCTATTAAGAAGCTTAATACTAATAAGAATAAATATTAAGTTTTATCTCTTTAAAAAGTAGTATAAATAGTAGTAGATAAACTTAAGAAGTATTAGTTACTATAAAAGAAAGATTAGTTTCTTTATATATTTTTATTATTCCTATCTCTTTTACTTATACTAAATATAGTAAATAATAATCTAAGATTTTATAGTATTTATAAAGCTTATTCTAGCTTATTAGCTAATACTATTTAGAAAGATTTTATTAAAATCTATATTAGAGATTACTATAAAGATAGCTTAAAAAACTTAAAATCTACTCTAGATAAGGTTTATAGATCTATCTATAGTTTAATAGCTTTAATACTTTAAAGTTTTAAGAAATAGATATACTATAATATTTCTTCTATCTTTATAATAACTTTATTATAATAATTCCTATAAAAATCTTATTATAATAATCTTATTATAATATTATTTTAATTACTTAACTTATATACTTCTTTAGAACTAAAGATAAATATTTTTCTTAAATAGATTTAATATTATTTATAATTTCCTTAAGAAGTATAAATACTATAATTCTCCTCTTTATAGAAATAATACTAAATTAGTATTAGGTTATTATATTAGGTAATTAATCTAGGATTTCTAGAGAAACTTAGAAAAAGATCTAAAGTATTATAGTTTCTATAGAATAGCTTATAACTATTTTTATATTTTCTTAAGTTCTATCCTCTTTAAATAAGTATTTAGCTTTAGTAAATATATCTATTACTATTTATACTTTAATATAAAACCTAAGATAATTTTCTATTAACTCTTTTTACTATTTATAATAAGTAATAGAAATAGCTTTTATTTTCTAATTTAAAGCTTTTTATTTTAGAGGATAATATACTTAAAATACTTAATAAAGATTATACTATATTAATTTACTAAATATTTTAATATAAAGTTCTTAATATTAAAAGCTTTTATACTATCTCTTATAAGCTTATTATTAAATATACCTAAGATATTATTAATATTTTAAGTAATAATAATAATAATAATACTTAAGATATTTAAAACTTAGTATAACTAGAGTTTTTAGATATAGAACCTATTAAAGCTAGTAGTTAAATCTTAAGCTTTATAAATAAACTAAACTAAATCTCTTAGATATTACTCTTAAGCTTAAGTATATTATAATAAAGTTTATAAACTTATAGATATTCCCCCCTATTATTAAGTTAGAGAATAAGAGAGTAATTAAGTAGCTAAAAGATTATAGAAGAAATAGATTATAATAATTTTCCTTTATTAGAAATTAATAATATAATAGAATAGTTTAATTTATTTTTTATATAGTTTAAATACTTTAATTTAAGTTTTAACTCCTCTCTAAACTTATTTTAGTATATTATATTTATTAAATAGACCTTTACTTAGAACTTAAATTATAGTTCTTACTATACTTATATACCTAATACTTAAATATTAAAATCTTACTTATTACCTATACCTACTTAGTACCTACCTAAGTACCCTTCTATAATCTATAGACTATATAGGGATATACTTATATAGGTATCTATGGATAGTTCGAAGCCTAATTACAGCTACCACAGCATACTAAGTTTATATTTAAACTTAAACAGGAGAAGTCGCTAATAATATAATAATTCAGACAAGCAGAAGCGAATGCGGGATAGATGAACGAAGCTTCTTTCCAGGTGCTCCAGCACATTATATAACACCGACAATCCAAGGGTCTCTTTTTTCTCTAGACAGCCCAGATCGAACCTGGTCCGAATATCTTTAGGCTGTGCCTAGGGGAATCTTTTCCGAGTTCACAACAACACCTCGATCGTAAAAAGACAACCGTTGCTACAAGTCAACCAGCCAATACATTTACGGGTATGGTTTCTCTCAGGCATTCACATGCAAATAACATCAAAGTGAGAATGACGTCCAACGACGAGACCAATGTCGCGTCATATAGAAGATGCCCGACTGTTCAAGGCCTCACTAGGCGAACCTGCACCATACCAGACATATCTTGATGACTTCTACTGTCGAAACAGCACAAGAAGACCCGATTGTGCTTAAGACTACTTTGAAAGAAAATTCCAATGTATTAATATACTTTCAGACTGACAGTTGAAATGTTGACTACCTCCGTGATCGTCAGCTGCCTTCTGTCCCAACACCGAGTTCCCCCCTATGTGAATATAAGGTTGGTCTCTCTGAGGGGATTTCTGTCGTTGGAGCGGAAACGATGATCTTGGCTCGCACCTCAAGTGGATGTGCGGGCGGTGTTGGCGGAAGTGATCTACGCAACACAGAGCCCCAGTCTTCGATCTGATCAAGTGGAATCTGACAACATGACAAAATATATCTGCCGTCACTACTTAACATCTTTGTAAGGTTATTGGTGATTGAACGAGTTGTTCACGCTTCATACCTCCTCAGCGATGTTGATTCGTCATGCTGATCAAAATGTTATCCCGCATCTCTCAACTTCCTACCACATATACACAATGTCCAATCGCGTGTTGAACAATCTTCTTTTCTTATCATACCATTGTCATGAATCGTCAAACAAATGAAAACAAGCCTTGGTCAAAATACCCGGCTGCGTGACATCCCGATGATGCACGTTTCCCTCTTCCAGCACCCAAAACTCCAGTCCCCCCATCTATAGTTATAATCGCTAGCATCTTGGCAAATGGGTATCCCAAACTCCTCTACTACTGCAACTTTGAACGCTGCACCGGCTGGTCATGCGCCATCTTCTCCTCCTTCCTCGGCCTCTCGTCGTCGTCGCTGCTACTGTGATCAGACACGCATGTCGTAGACGGCAACACGTGGTCGATGGAGTGCGACGTGATGTCGATGGTCGTGCGGACATTGATCACCGGCCTGGGCCAGGGCTGAGGCTCCCGGTGCTGATACCTCTGCCCGAGGTCCGACGACGGCCTGGACTCGGGGTACTCGTGCTCGTCGCTGCCCCTGTCTTCCCGGGCGGTCTTGTTGAGCTCGATATCCGAGCCCTCAGGCGACAGCGCCCTCTCGATGTCGTCGTACGTGCGAGCGGTAGAGTCGCTGTGGTCGGTGATCCCCTTCGTCCTGGGAGTGGCGGCCTCTTTGTTGAGGGGATGACCAGAGTTGGGCCCCGAAGGACGGGAGTGTTTGCTGTTTGTGCTCCACCCGAAACCCCAGCCTTGGAAGAGAGGTCGCATGCTGGTCACTGAAGCGGCGATGATGCCGAGGGCGGGCTCCAGAACGCTCCAGATCGCAATGTCACTATTGGCAGGATGTCAGCATTGTCTCCCGTGATGAGGTGGTGGGCGCACTTACATCGTCTCGTACAGGAAGTCCGTGGAGATAGCGAGACGTCTAATGAAGGGTATGCGAATGATGAGAGCCACACCGGCACTACCATGGCATTAGCAGGGGCGCACGTCAGCTATGAGATCCATCCACTTACACCATGCCCATGCTGAGAAGCACGGCGACCAACGCCTTGGTCCGGCGGTTGAGATTGACGTTCCATAGCAAGGCTATCGGTAACAACCCGATACACCAGTCTGAAACCGCCGAGATGATGCTGTGCGCGATGGTGGCGTCGGGCACAATGTTGTAGTTGATACATTTCCCTTTCTCGCCGTACAGCTGTCTCCAAAAGTACGAGGGCGGACTGCACTGGAACGTCATGATGAAGAAGTAGGCGATGGAAATGAGCAAGACGATTGCCATGTTGACGTAGATGATCCATCGATGGACCTTGTTGAGGGCGAGTCTGAGGAGTAGCAGACAGATCGACGTTCGGATCGCAAGGGTGATGGGGGAATAGATGACTTCGCAGATGTACCACGCCCTCAGGGAGATGGCGGCTTGTTCAACCGTGAGCTCTGTGAGGTGTTTCCCTGTGGCGCCTTGGATGACTCCGTGGAGCGCGACGGCGCCGTAGACTGTGTACATGATCTATGGTCCGCGCGTGAGTATGGCTGATGGGGAAACGAGAGTTTTTCGGACTTACCATGGCGAGGAAGATGAGGTAGTCGTCGGCTCCAACACTCTTTACAATCCGCACCTTGACGTACGCCCTGGCGAGTGTGAAGAGGCCAGCCGCGATGAGGAAAGCCAGCTGCACTGCGAACAGCGTCATGCCACGGTTGTGGACATCACCGTGAGCTTCTCGCGCAAAGATTAGACTCGAGTTTTCCATGTTTCTAATTGACAATAGCTTTGTTTGAGGTGCAAGGAGAAACCACCATCAACGGGGCCATGATCATGGGATGGGGAGGGGACTTATAAGTCCAGGCTCTAGGCAAAGTCGTGCCGACCCCATCTGTCAAAAAAGAACTCCTCTGGTGGGGGGGCCTAGGAAAAGAAATTGAAAAAGAAATACGGCTATCATGGAGGGTTCTCTGGCGGTATGACGGCGAGCGGGTTTCTTGATCAGGTACGTCTGCGAGCCCATGGGTAGAGGAGCGCACTCGCATCTCCCGTGCAGGGTTGGCCAGGGATCAGATACTTCCGCGTCCCAGGTTTTGAGTGGTTCATTGGGAGAGTAAGATCAAGGCCGTCTATATACGGGCTGCATGTACGCATACATGTAGGAACGATATTGCCAGCTGACAGGTGCCCACCTTCGAGGCCCTGGTGTGCCTGCGGCCCCGAGTGGCTCCTCTGCAAGTGGTATGCATCTTGAAAGAGGCGAGAATCCACAGCTGGAGAAAAGAAACCCCCCTTGTCAGAATTCGGCTACCAACATGATCGAGAAATCAGACGAACAGATGCCGGTGTAACTGGAATTGTGGCTGGACGAGTTGCTGGGTCGGAGGAGTCGGGCAGATACTACTCCCAAGTGTTACGACTTCCATGAGAAACGATCGACTAGCGGCGTGAAAAGTGCCGTCGCCAGGCAGAGAAACTGCTTGTGACCAATGCTCCTCTGACCGGGCCTCTTCATCCTTCATTCCGGGTATCATATGAGACTCGGCTCCTGAAGCAAGATTGAAATATGATATATCTCGCATATCAGTCCTAGTCTTTGAGGGTTGGATCTGAAGCCCACATTGTGGGATCTTGGCACCGCCTGACCACCGTGCTCCTAAGCCTCGATTACCGAAGGCATGATGTGTCACCTTCTGCAAACGCAGAATGTTGCGTGATGCCGAAGATGTCTTAGCTATCACGTCCTGCAGATATCACGGTGGCGGAGGGTCCGTGGCCGTCGAACGATCTGGAGATTCGTCAGTACGCTATGGCCATTCGGATCCCACGAGAAGAAGAAACCATCAAGAACCAGCTTTGGGCCTCAAATTTGGCAAAAGGAGGCCTTCACTCGATCGCTCACTTCTCGTTTATGATATCCGGTGCGGAGCAAGCTCGATTTTAGCCGTCTGGCTCGTTGCTCTCCATCGACCTGGTCCACATGTTCAAAATATTATCGCCCCCAGCAATTTCGATAAACTTTTTCGTTATTCGTATTGCAATCCCGCAAAGTACCGACGGCGATTTGAGAGTTCCGCCTGGCCGTGAAATTAGCACGAGGTAGATTGCTGTTGATTCTGATGGGAGACACAGAGCTACCCTGGATGATCCGTCTGAATCCTGCCATCTCCTTAGACTCTTCTCGGGGCAGGGCTGGCAGAGGGTGTCGTACGATTGTAGGAAATAAGGCACGTAAGGCAAAGTGACATGCATCTCACCCACATTGCAAGATGGACAGGTGCGATGGGTGGGTAGCAGCCGAGAGCTACATCCCAGGAGTACCGGCCGTAGGCCCAAAGCTCAGCCTTTCCCGCCCCAGGTCCAGGGGTCCTTTGCGAGCCACTGGGGCAAGTCGGATTGATCGGCCAACGGTCGTGAGTGCTTGGCCTGCGAGGTTGTCGAAAATGTGGGCGCGCAACGGGGAAGACGGCCCAGGCCAAGCCGGCGCAAGAGTCCAAGACTTCAAGTGACCTGTCAAATGCAACGGAGTGGGCAATGAGCAGAGGACCCGGACTGAGCAGAACGGATCGTATTCTGGCGGTATATTCGTAACGGCTGACGGTTGCTTCGTAGGATGGGCAAGAGAAAAAAGAAACGTGTTGGCGCTATGCGGAGGGGAAAGTCGAGGTGGAGGTCGAGCAGCAACGCTGCGGAGGCCAGGGGGGCACAGGCCCGGGGGACCTCCGGAGGCAGGGGCCGAGGGTTCATCTCGCCAATCGATTGGAAGAGGGCAACTATGCCAGTCGCGATACCGAGGATTCCTGCTGGGCAGATCTCTTGATGCTGGGCAGGTGCCGCGGTGGCATTCGGGGCGGGACATGTTTGCCTGCCAACGTCTCAAAGGTTGCATCTGACAAGAGCTTGGGGCAGCCTACCGGCCGAACCGCCCTCGAGAAAGGCCTTTGATGTGACCCGACCTGCGCGGCATCATGCTTTGCTTCAGGTCGCGAGACGCGCAGGGCGATTCTAGATCTGGTCGTGTCGAGATGACAGCTCACGAAGCGGACCCGGCGCTCCTCGTCCGTCCCTGGTTCCCCGGCTGCACAATGCAGTGATGTGGGATGAACTGGACTGGGCCGGGCCACCAAGTTTTCGTTGCCCTGGCCGAAGCCGCGTACAAAGAAAACTCTGTCGAATTCCTGCAGCTTATTCCTTTCTTTTGTGGTTTCTCGTGCGATCGATTTGAAGAGTATTTTCGTCGTCGCTGTTGTTGGACCCGATACACGAGAAATGGTCAGCCAAAAAAATGACTCGTCAGTTGAAAGTATCTTTGAGTGGCCCGGAGACCCTCTGCAGTCTCCGCTACTTTGGCAATTATGCGCCGCTGCTGACTCGCTCGGTTTCTTTTCTTCATCTCCTCGGGTCTTTTGCAACATGTCTCTCGGGAGTCGGGACGGGCTTGCCAGCCACGTTCGGACTATGTCGGGCAATGTCTAGCCTTGAGAAATGGCGCAAAGAAGTTGTCTCGTGGTGTTGTGTTGAGAACACCAAAAGTTGCCCAAAAATATCAGATTCAGGAGCCACCATTTTGCCCCTGGAACCCTCCCATTTTGCTTGGGTCTAGGCACTGGTCACACTCAACGCAGAGAAATGATGGTTGGACTGCTAATAACAGCTCTAATATGCCGTATTGCCATCGCTGTGAGCGCCGGCGCTGGCCTCTGGAAAATGAAACTTTTTGGCCCGAGGTCGAGCCGTCGAGGAAAAAGAAAGCGTTCTAGTTTGATGGTCAGATTATGACGTTGCGAACGTGGGTCCCCTCTCGCTTCAGGACACAAGTGGCTAAACAGCGGAGGGGTGAGGGGTAGGACCACGAAAAGTAAAATGATGGAATGCCGGAGCTTGGTAAGCGTGACTTCGGGCTTTCATGAGGCCTTGAGATGGTCTGGAGCTCCGAGAGATGTTCTGAGAACGGCCCCACATTGACGCCGATCGCCGCTGAGTCGCGGGTTTGAATTCCGGAGGCGGGGCCGAGACGCACAGGCCTTCCGGCCAGTCTCCGGATCGATCGATCGCTGTCATTACGTCGACATTACCGTGGCGAGACCATTTGGATCAGTTGGCGGGAGTCCTACTGACTGCTGTGTCCCATCGCTCTGTTTCGTATCCACGTGGTAAGCCCATTCAAGACAGCGTAGAAGCGAATAACAACGTCCATTGATTCGTTCAAGACGAAGATGCCGTTGCGCGGTGAATACAACATCCTGGAGTAAACGCTCCGTGTAAGGCCTTTGGAAAGACTGCATAGTCTTTTGCCGCAAAGATACTGAATTAGGTGCATGCAGCATGACGGACAAGAGAATAGCGTCTGGGCGTCGACCGTGTAATGTTCCAGCAATTGCAGTCACGATGACGTCGATGATGAGGTATGTGGATAACCCGCCTGCATCATGCCTTCCTCAGATCGGAGACATGTACAGACCGAAATCTCTTCTGAACTCATTTCAGCTGTTCGACGGTGCTTCTTTTACGATTTTACACTTTACACCCAAACATCACGCTTCAGTTCCCCCAACCCTTACTGCGAACCACGACTACACGAACGCACGTGCGCCAAGATGACGGACAAGTCTCAATTTCAAGAGGGTATGATGCACAATACCTCTATGACAGCATCAGCGCTAACTAGCTATCAGGACACGCGTCCCGGTGACGGATCAGAGCTTCCCAGGAAAGGAGGGGAAGCTGCCCATCACCCCTCATTTGATCGCATTCCAGACGGCGATGGCGGCTCCAAGCTATACCAAGCCGCCGGAAAGCTGAGGGACAAGAAAGCCATTATCACAGGCGGCGATTCCGGCATTGGACGAGCCTCCGCCATTCTGTTCGCAATGGAGGGTGCCGACTCTCTCATCGCCTACCTAAAGGAGGAGGAGGAGGATGCCCAGGAGACCAAAAAGCGCGTCGAAGCCTACGGCAGAAAGTGTTACCTGTTTCCCACCGACCTCACCGATCGTGCAAACTGCCAAAAGGTCGTCGACGTCGCAATCGAAAAGATGGGCGGCATCGACATTCTGTTCAACAACGCCGCATACCAGATGATGAAGGAGAACATCAAGGACCTCTCCGAGTAGGTCAACAACCTTTGAATGTTTGAGACTTGATCACTGACGGTGCTTTCAGGGACCAATGGGTCCATACTTTCAACGTAAACATCCATTCTTTCTTCTACCTCTCCAAGTACGCCTTGCCACATATGAAGAAGGGTTCGACCATCATCAACAACGCGAGCATCAACGCCTACATCGGCCGCCCAGACCTGCTTGACTACACCTCGACGAAAGGTGCCATCATCTCGTTCACACGAGGCCTGAGCAACCAGTTCGTTGACAAGGGCATTCGTGTCAACACCATCGCCCCAGGGCCTGTCTGGACGCCGCTCATTCCTGCCACGATGAACGAGGAGGCACAGAAGCAGTTCACTGCCCCCATGGGCCGCCCGGCTCAGCCGTCGGAGATTGCGACTTGTGTGGTGTTCCTCGCGTCGACTGACAGCTCATGCATCAGCGGCCAGACGATTCACTGCAACGGTGGAACCATCGTCAACGGTTAAGTCGTGAGAGTTGCACACTTTTGGCCAGTAGGGCATGTACACCAAGGTAGTCTAAGGTAGTAATTACCTGGTGCCACCAGATGAATGACGTATGACCCATTTAATCTTCGGCTTTACATCCGACGATGCAAGCCTCTTTGCGGGGTAACTTGATCAACCAGGCTCTTAGCCTCGTGTGGTAATAATGCCTCGCCAAGTCAAAAAGGTCGCACAGGACAATCGTGAGCTCGAGTTGTCTAGAAGCTTGCTGTGTTGATCATACCCGATAATTGCTTTGAGCATCGCTGGAGACACTGGGAAGCTGGACATGGCAGGGCTAACCGGTTCGGGAAGACAGCATGGATGAAACAGGGGACCGGGATGAAACGTGCCCAACCACAGGCCTGACAGGCTGCTAGCCAGCTGCTAAAAGGCAGCGGGGACAACGCGCTTTGCATGACCTGCATTTCGAGAGTGGTTCTGATGCATTTTGTGCATATCCGTCCATATTGAGGCGTATTACCACCGGATCGGCGACTTCTTTTCATTGGACGAGATGGACGTCTTCTGTGTAGACCGAGACCGTAGTAACGGTTGCGCCCCTTTATCTTGCTTTCGTTGTTGACTTGGCTAGACGCGACAGAACCGAGCTTCCGTGTGTTTAGATAGACGTACCAGTCGGGGAGCCACGGTGGCTTTCCCGGGCAACCATGTGCTGTTGAGTTTCCGTGTCGAAAACGTGTATTTGGTGAGGCTCGTGGTGATATGGTTTTGCCACCGAAACTCTGCGGCAACAACAACAACACGGTGCAACAGCCCCGATGCAAGCTTAGGTTGGCCGGGTTTGATGGCGGCTTAGATAAGAGTCAATGACGGAAGGGCAGTGGATATGTTCGCGTATCTGATTGTTTCACCGCATCACGGGTCGCGGATCTTTTAGCCCCCAGATTCGCAAATTGTCAAAGTGCCTTGCGGACGACGGGGTATCGATGCTGGGCGCAAACCACTCGACGGGTTTCTGTGACATGACAAGTCGAGGCAGGAGCAGGACGGAGTCATGTCGCCGTGTTCTTGGGCGGCGGGATGCAATGCAAACAGAGATCGATGGGAAACTCTATTGAAGCTTGGTGGTATTGGTGCGGGCCGTTGCTAAGGAATGACATTACGACACGGGGCACCGCGCGACTGGGCGGCAGCATTCTTTGACACTTTGTACTCTTTTACGCCGGCAAATAATGCTCCTCCCCTTTGTCTACCTGGCAGCCCAGGTAGTGTAATGTAGAAATGTCCAATGGCAGGCCGGCGCTGACTCTGAGGGCCTGCCAGAAATGGGGTCCTCCCATGGTGCCTCCTCCAAAATGGAAGGCAAGCGTGGGCATGAGCGTGGGACGTGTCGCGCTTTCCCCTTCCTCGTCGCTCCCTTGTCGCAGGCCCATCCCTTCATTTTCCCTCTCCCCCTTCCAGAACAACTCATCTGGTCTGCCACTGCCACTGCTACTGCTTGTTTTGGGCTGAGCCACACGTTCTCCATCTGTTGTTTTTTTCCTTTCTTTTTCACTTCTACATCGAGTGTCGCCGTCGACTCCTTCATGCCTCTTGTCCCTCTGCTGGCCTGCTCTGCTTTCTTCTGCCGTATCTGCTTGGGCCCCTCGAGCCGTGCACTCTAGCAGCTGCGAAACCCCACAAGGACCAAGTAAACAAACGAATACCTTACCCTAGGTACCCTCTCTGTCGCATCGCATCGCAGTCGCAGTCGCAGTCGCAATTCTTCACCCGAATACACACACGACGCCGGCAACATGTCTGCCACGTACAAGCAGTTCCTGGCTGCTCCCAACTCGTCGCTGCTCGCGCCGAACGCCACCCTCCTCTACATAACCACTACCACGACCATCAATGGACCTACCGACATCATCAAGCACCTCAACACCCAGCGCAACCAGCTGAAGAAGAAGAAGGAGGACATCCTCGACGTCGTTGAGGGTCGCGATGCCATCGCCGCCGAGATTGAGACCTCGCTGGAGTTTGTCACCAGCGGGGGTGCCTACCTGCCTGGCCTTGACGACAACTTCCTGGCTGACCGCACCGTTCACCTACCAATTGTGTGTCCTGCCCCGCGCTCCAGGAGCCAGCCCTTGAGTGCGCGACCGAGCTAACACGACGCCCTTCACAGATGCATGTCGTCAACTTTGACAGCGAGGGCAAGATTGCCCAGATTCGCCAAAGCTGGGACCAAGGATCGCTCCTTAAGCAGCTCGACATTATCGGAAAGTCTGGCCGGAACTGGCCCATCCGTGACAGCCAGGAGCAGATCAAGATGATCACCAGGGGCCTGAAGGCCACCGGCAAGGTCACCGACGCCCCCGACACCAACGAGCTCATCAACCGCTCCCGTGGCAGCTCGACCAACGTCCTCCGCGACCCCCACGCCTCCCTCTCTCTGTTTGCGCCGAGAGAGCAGCAGGTTGAAGAGAGCCCGGGCAGGTCCGTCGTGTCACCTTATGCGGGAACCCGACCTCAGCAGCGGTCTTTCAACGACATCATGAGCGACGAGCCTGCCGAAGAGCCCGCCTCTCCCAGCGCAGGACGCGATCGCGTTGCTCCCAAGATCGGTGCCGGAAAGAACTTCCAGCCCAGCCGCCTGTTCGACGCTGACGAGCACGCACACGTCCCCGACAGCCCCGAGGAGAAGACCTCACCGAGAAGTTCATCCGTCCCAACCCCAAGAAGTTCCAGCACTTTGACTTCGCCGACGGCTCGGACCCGCAAGACACCCCCAAGCCCGCCGACGGCCGCCCCAAGGCCGGCAAGCACGACAGCAGCTGGGGCTTCGAAGACTTTGTCACACCTCAAAAGGTCAAGCCTACCAAGACTCTGCGCACCCAGGACGTGCGCCATTGGGATACTGACGTGGGCCACACCGACTTGCAGGACACTCCCGCAGCCCGTCCCGTTCAGCAGAAGCCCCGCCGCGATGCCGAGCCGCACTTTGAGTTCCAAGATGACGGCCCGGATGGCCAGCCTCGGGCCGCCGGGCGCCCCAAGGGTGCCGCGCACAACACAGGCCTGCACCTCTACGAGAACAACCTGTACAGCGAGGACGGCAAGCCCCTTCCTGGAACCGATTCTGACCAGGCTCTTGGCAACATCACCAACTTGAACAACCGCCACAAGGACTTTGACCCTCACTTCGCCATGTCCGACGACTCTCCGAGCCAGCAGGCCGGCCTTCAGCAACGGCCTGGTGTCAGCGATGCTCGCAAGAAGGCGGTGAACATGATGAACGCCAACTGGGAATCCTATGACCGGTCCCCGGCAGCCCAGAAGGAAAACATCGAGCCGGCGCCCACAGGCAAGGCCAAGGGCGGCATTCACATTGCCGGCGATGGTATGGGCTCCAGAAAGGCAGTCGAAGACCAGGACGGCGACAAGCGTGGTATCAACATTGCCGGCGATGGTATGGGCGGCAGGAAGGGCACCAACCGCAACTGGCTGTACGGTGGAGATGACGACGAGGAGGACACCCCCAAGGCCGTTGCGCCCAAGGGAGGTTCCAAGCCCGCTGGTTTGACCGCCGCTCAGAAGAGCTTCTGGGACTTTTAATCGACGCCTCTAGATCGGCCCGCCGCATACACCATACGCGCAAGACCTCAGGGGCCACCCTTCTTTGTTTTGTTACGACTCAGATGTCTTGCATGCTGCCCATGATTCACGGGAGCGTTTATTGTTGCGATATTACCAGACCTTGTCTTGTTTACTCCAGAGCGGTCCAGCGCCTGCCCGAGCCCTTCGGGGGGATGTCTGGCCGAGAAATGCCTGGATGTGAGAATGTGTATTAGTCCCCTTCCCTACCACGGTGTGGGAAGGAGAAAGAGAAAGAGAGTTTTGTTGGATCCAGGGGTGTTGACGAGTGAGGAGAGAAAAATAGGGTCCTCTGTTATTGTAAAGTTGCAAAGCCCATGATATCCAACAGACAACTTATTCCTATTCATTCAACGCTTTCTTGTTCACGTGAGATGCCCACTTGCGCACCCAGACTAGGCCCGGGCCGTCTCCGTACCAATGGACGATGTAACATGTTTGAGCAAGCGCGGAACGCAGATAACCAAGCTTGAGAACATTTTTATTTCATTATTGCCCAAGGTCTGACTGAGACCAGGAAACATTTCGAATCGCTACCGTGTATAAAGATCCCCTTCCTCCAAAAAAAAACTGGTATCCACCAAAAGTTTCCCATATGGCATCCAAAACGCCGCGCTAATATCCCATCCATCGCTTACGATTTCCAACCGGGGAAAAAAAAAAGAAATTCAGGACACACATAACAAAAACTCAGCATAGAAACTTGTAGACGCGCTTCCACCTCGGCCAGGTCCTCTTTCTCCTCCTCCTGCGCGACGAGGATGCCGAGGTTAAAGTCCCGCCGCCCCGTCGTGAGATCCATGGCGTCGGTCTGGATGAAGGTCGTGCGGAAGTAGAGCTTGTGGGCGATGTAAAATATGGCGACGATGGGGAAGGCGGCGTACCTCAGGAAGAAGTTGCGGGCGACCCACGAGGCCTCCTCGTTCTCCCAGCCGACGGGGAAGGCGCCGACCCAGAACTGGGCGATGAGGACGAGGATGTTCATGACGAGGCCGCAGTAGGAGCCCGTGACGCCGACCTGGGAGCGGAAGGCGAGCTCGTGCAGGCCGTGGCCCCTGCGGCGCCAGGCGTGGCGGAAGCGGATGTGGCACAGGCAGATGGAGGCCCAGGTGAAGACGGAGGAGAGGCCGGAGATGGCGAGGAGCCAGTCGAGGACCTCGTCCTGCGCGTCGAGGTCGGCGAGGTAGGCGATGAGGCCGACGGCGGAGGCGACGCCGATGGCGGTCAGGGGGCGGCCTTTGCGGTCGACGTAGGAGAGGAAGCGGGGCGCCTGCTGCTGGTCCGCGAGGGCGGCGAGGGTGCGCGAGGAGCCGAAGACGGCGGAGTTGCCGACGGAGAGGACGGCGATGAGGATGACGGCGTTCATGACGGACGGGAGGACGTCGATCTTTGCGTTCTCGATGGCGATGACGAAGGGGGAGGTGGTGATGTCCGCGGGGGGGTGGCGCCCAGCAGGCGCTTCTCGTTGTACGGGACCAGGAGGCCGATGAGGGTCAGGGCGACGACGTAGAAGAGGGTGATGCGCCAGAAGACCTGCTTGATGGCGGTCGGCAGGGACTTGCGCGGGTTGGCCGTCTCGGCTGCCGCGAGGCCGACGAGCTCGGTGCCGGCGAAGGCGAAGGCCGCCGTGACGAAGACGCTGCAGAGGCCTTTGAAGCCGTTGTGGAACGCGCCCGGGTCGTGCCAGTAGCGGCCGCCTATATAGCCCGAGTCCGGGGTGCCGCCGCAGTTGAGGACGATGCCGAGCAGGCTTTGAGGGCGCGTGTTAGGGAGAGGCAGACTCATCCGAGGGGGTGTATAGGGGGGACTTACATGAAGCCAATCACGGCTATGACTTTGATGATTGAGAAGATGAACTCGGCCTCGCCATATCCTTTGACGCCGAACAGGTTGATGGCTATGATGCCGACTAGGAAGATTGTGACGAATATCGCTTTGGTGATGCGCCCGTCCCAGTACGTTATCGTTATGGAGGCGGCTATGATTTCGAGAGGGAGCACTATGAGCCATTGTAAGGCGTAGCTGTGTGGCGTTAGCGTGAAGCCGCAGATGCGGACATGCAAAAGTGCACACTCACTTCCACCCCATCGCAAACCCCCAGGAGGGATCAAGGAAGCGCGTCGAATACGCCGAAAAGGAACCCGCAACGGGGAACGCAACGGCCAGCTCTCCCAGCGCCTGGCAGGTACAATACAGCATGCCCCCGACCAGCGAAAACGCAATCAGCAACGACGCCGGCCCGCCGACCTCGAGCGCCGTCCCCGATGCGACGAACAGGCCCGTGCCGATGGACCCGCCGATGGCAATCATCTGCAGATGGCGGCCCTTGAGCTTCCTCGACAGCAGCGAGTTGGAGGTCTGCAGGTTCGCGTGGTGGATGTCGAAGTAGTGCACGCCGTTGAGCACGCGCTCCTCGCCGCCGCCGCCGCCGCCGGCCTCCTCCATGTCGATGGACGAGTGCTTCGGCCGCGGGTGCTGGCCCGGGTCGCGGCGGAAGGACTCGAGCACGCGGGCGAAGACGCCCGGCGCCGGGGACGGGTCGTAGATTGGTTCGCGCCGCATGCTGTAGCTGCTCCCCAGCGTGAGGGAGTCTTCTTTTATCTTGAGCGTGCTGAGTTCCACGTCTTCGTTGTACGGCGCCATTCCC
Source organism: Colletotrichum camelliae (assembly GCA_018853505.1). NCBI lineage: Eukaryota > Fungi > Ascomycota > Sordariomycetes > Glomerellales > Glomerellaceae > Colletotrichum > Colletotrichum camelliae. The sequence goes on from JAELVL010000001.1 coordinate 4,445,668, forward strand.
GTTGCTGCTTGTGGTGGGAAAGGCTTCGCGGGGAGGGTATAGAGGGTTCCCTTTGGGGGGTTTACACCGCTTCGTCGCGGGGTTCGTCGATCGTCGTCGGCTCGGGACTGGTACCGTGATCCCGACTCGCTTGCGATATTCGATGTTTGGACCGATCGGCGTGGCTAACGGACTTTAGGCGTCTGTCAGCTCCGTGGAAGACCTCATGCCTGTCGCAGAAGGGAACGGGGTGGTTTGGTCGTCGGGTGGTTCGAGTCGTATGTCGGGTATCGTGCTTCGTCGTCGCAACAGAGCGCCTGGTTTCGCAAGATTGCAATTCAAAGATTGAAAAACAACACGGCACGACGAGAAGGAACCTGGCTACCTAAGGGGGTTGGGAGAGTCGCCCGTGTAGGGAGATGCTTATCATGCTGCTGCGGCTGTGGCACACCGAAGCAGCGCAGTCCAGTTGCCGCATTGGCGTCGAGAGAGGATGGGCTGGCGGTGCTATCTGGCGACAAGGATGTTGCCCGCAACGCCAATCCATCCAACCTGTCGGCGACAAGACGAACGATATCCTCGAACGGGTTAAAGGCCGGGCTGGGGTGGTCAAGGTTCGTTCGGCGAATGGGGGGGACGAGTCGCCGCGGCCGCGGCCCCCCGAATGAATCCTTTTAGCTTCCTTCCAGGGCTTGTCTATCTCTCAATCTCTCCCTTGAAGTGTCACATCTCGCGCTGCTGATGCTGGATGTGGTGTGTATGTGTGTGGTACAGGTAAGAAAAAGCCCACACCAACGTCTCCCGTTATCTCCATCTCGTTCTTGGTATCCTCGCTTCCCGGGCGCATCGTCGCAATCGGCAAGGGGAAGCACATGCTTGTCCGGGGGCGCCTTATGGGGGTGCTCCAGCGCCCACAGTCCAGCATTGCCCGCCTCCCACCTTTCGATCCACTGACTGACATGCGTCGTACACCGCACTGGCCAGCGGCAGTGCCATAACGACAGGAGACCCCTCGTTCGCCATCCCGGGCTGCCTCGCGATCCTCTTCTGCGAATTGCACAAGTGACATCTTACCACCTATTCCGGAATCCCTCTGATTTTGACGATTCGCAAACCAACCCGGCGTCACGCCTTGCTTCGTCTCTTCTAAACTTCGCTTCGCCTTTGCGCCATGAAGATCGGCTCGTCCCGCAACGTTTGTTTGTGCTTGCGTCTGCTTTGACAACTGACACCCCCGCGCCACGCACGGATAAGGCCCCCTCGGCAGGCTGTCAGCCAAACTCATCCCATTTCCTCGGCGCCCAGGCCGTCCTGCTTTGGCAAGCAGCGCGGTGGCGGTTTGCTGTGACGAGTCTTGAGACCTGTCTTGGTGCTTTTCTCTGTTGATGACCCTTATCTGCGCCTCTCAACAGCATACGAGCTGTCTTAAGTCTCATCGAGCGTATCACTTGTAGCGGACAATGGGAATCAGTCTATACCCCTGTCTCCTCCTGTATTACTTTGCAATTCCGTTCCCGTCTTGCAGTGGTGCTTTGAATGGCCATCACTTCGAAGTCTACAAGTTAGCCTTCCTGGTTATATCCCCAATCATTCCTCATGTCAACAGCTGCACGGTATCATTACTTCCATCACACGAATCAAGCTACATCACAATGCCCCATCAACTCGAAAGCAAGCTTACAACCTTCCAATGGCATCCACTGGAAACGTTTCTTTCAACAACGCGTTTTCTAAAAACCCAAATCACTCCTTGTACAACGCCCCCTGTGCAAGTCGGTATAGATGCCTCCAAAGACACAGTCATGCTGTAATATAAACATAAACATCCCATACTTGCTTGATCATTACAAGACGGGGAAGACAGTAGATGACGAGAGACAGCAGCGCAGTCAAGACATGGTTCCTCATCAGCCAATCGCATCAGATCAAGCCCACGGCTGCTCCTTGATCTTGCCGTTTTCCCTGGGCTTGCGCGACCATCCCGTGCTGAAGAGCTTGCCCATGTCGAAGCGAGGGAGGGGATGCGCCTCCGTGTTGAGGACAATCTTGTCCAGGGGGAGCAGGTCGTTGGGAGAGAAGAGGAGGTAGAAATACTTGAGAGTCTCGGCCTGATGCAGCGTGTCAGCAACCACTTTCCAAACGCTGGGAAGATCCAACTTACCATCCAGAAGCTTTCCAGGTTGTCACGGACGACTGGCGGGATTGTGTTGGCGTTGCTCAAACTGGTGAAGCCACCGCCGTCCTCGACCGAGGTGTAGTTGACAAAAGACTTGAACATCTCCCAGCCCCAGTCACGGTACTTCTGATCTCCAGTGATTCTCCACATGTAGAACAAGCTCTCAACAGTCTCTGGGCGCTGCAAGTTGTGGACATCCATGGCGTGGACGTCGTAGTCTTCGCGCCACTTGGCGTGCGGGTCCGGGTCAAAAGTCGAAGGCGGGTGGTGGGAGGCAGAGGCAGAGGCCGGGGGGCTGTCGACGTTGAAGTAGGTGATTTCAGCGGCGAGTCCGGTTGCCATCCACTTGTACATGCCCCAGCAGGTTTGCATAAGCTCGCGGGCCAGCTTCATGTCCTCGTCCTTTTCTTGTTCCACGTCGGCAGTCTTCTGGCCTCGGCTTCAGGAATACCCCGGTAGCCCCCAAAGCAATCGTGCCCGGCATGAAGCACACCAAGTGGTCCATCTTGGGAGACAAGTCGTTCGAGAGACCGTTGGGCCGCTCTCCGAGAACGGTGAAGCCGGAGGGCTTGCTGTATGTGATGAGATGCTTTCGAACTCCATCCAGGGCCTCGTTCCACATGTCCAGGTAGATTGGCTCCTGCTTGTTCGTCTGCAGGTACTGCTTGATCAGGTACTCATAGTACGAGTCGCCGCGGGAGCCCAGGCGAATGTTGTCGCCCCTGAATTTTCCGTCTGTGGCGTATACGAAGATGGGGACCAGGCCGTCTTGGGCACCGTTGTCGTCGACAACCTGCATGGCCTTTTCAACCTTGTCCCAGAAGTCCTTCTCGCCGGTGAGCTTGGCCAAGTACTTGAATTCGAGTTGCAGAGTCGTCGCCTCGGCAGTCGAGGAAGCACCGCCATCCGCGTGCGACTGGATGCCCTTGTACTGAGCCAGGTTGACGCTGGCCCATGGAACTCCTGACGGCGAGTCAAAGGCGGCCATCAAGCGGTCGGCCAAGTCCCTCGCCTTCTCCAAGTATAGGTCTTCACCGGCCTGGCCGGGGTCGTCGTCCTTTGTGGGGGCTAGGTCGGGGTATTCGTTCGAGAGGTAGTGGGCTGAGAGAAGGCCACCGAGCATTCTGATTGTCGTCTCGAAAGTATTGACGTCCTGGTCCTGGTCGTAGGTCAAGCCTTGGGAGAGCCATTCCCTAGCGTGAGCCAGGCGCGATGTCTGGTTCATCAAGATCATTGTGTCCAACGAATCGACGATGATCCATCCGAGACCCTTGGGCGCCATCTGCCGGCCCGTCTTCGCAATCGGGTGGTACTCGTCGTAGCCTGCAAAACAAACATGTCAGACTAGACATCTAAGAAAGTGTGTCGCAAAAGATCCCAGCTCTTCTTCAAGGCAAGTGCCACGTAGACCGACTGTCTGGCGCCAAACCGACGAGAAGCAAGCTCCCCAGCTGCGACGAACCCGTCGCCAACGTTGTCAGGCTCTTGGGCTGTCGCAAACCCAAGTCGGCGAGCGGCCGCCCTTAATCTTCAAACTGCAGCCTCGACTTACCCCATGCGTAGCGCTCGTAGGAATCCCAGCTGAGCTGGAAGGCCTCGACTACTCGTTCTCGCCGTTTTGTCCAGTCCGCCTTCTTGCCTGCTGGCTCTGCCGAGCCCAGCCACCCGTTGGTCAGCTGCGACGCCGATTGCCGGGTTGGACCCCTCGGAGAAGAAGCCAAACCACCAGAGGCCGGTGAAGAGCAGCAGCAGGGTGCCGATTATGGATCGCTTCCTGCGCCAGAGGGGTCGCCACCTCCGCGAGGCATAGTACGGCTTGTCCTTGTACATGGGAAGCTGACCCTTTGTACCCAAGAGGTCCTCGACTCGTCCCTGGACTCCTTGGAAGAGGCCCTGGTTGCGGGCTCTGCTGTTGGCAGCGCCAGAGCCCCAATACCGATCCTCCAGTTGTCGCTGCGGGTTGCTGAAAGAGGGAACATTCTTGGGGATGTTGAATGCCATGTCGATGTCGTTCAGGGCGTTGGCCGCGTTGGCTCCGGCCTCAACTGCCTTCTCCTTGATGTTCTGGGCAGCGCGGGCGGCGGTGATTTTGAAGACGTTGAGAGCTGGACTTTTGTGTAGGTTGAAGGGGTCGCGGACGTTCATATTACACTCTCAGCATTGTCGCAGTGGAGACCTGGCGGTTTCGAAGAGACGCAACGAGCTGGGAAGGTGCGATTCAGCACGCGAGCAAGGAAAAAAAAAAAGGGCAAAAACGAGATCACCCCCGGCAACGAAGCACAGAAAATGCAAATGCAGTCTACATCAATGGATGCGAAAGAGCGTCTGAGACATGCGCACGCGAATCTCGATGATGTGGACTTTTATTAACTGGACCGGAGAGGCGGTATCACCCAGGCGGTAGGCGGGCCAGCTAGCTAGCCAGGTAGCAAGCTACCCAGACAAGGTACGAATACACCATGGACAGTGACGACGCTCTGTTGTCCACCAGGCGCAAATGAGCATGCCCATCTTTTCTGTGCTGCGAACTTCTTCCATGAAGTCTCTGTCTTTTTTCCTCTTGTCGTTTCTGTCTCTCTCGCCGTCCGTAGCCCTCCCGCGCTCTCGTCCTCTTCCACGGCTTTTGGCACTCGCCTGGGAACGAGTAGTTCATCGCGCCCAGAGCCTTCGGCACGGTTTAGCAGGCTTGGCCTCTCTTCCAACCAGCCTTTGGGACCCCTGGACTTGGAAAAGGCCACCTGTAAAAGCCAGAGACCAGTCGCCAATGGCGGGCGGGCACTCCGGGAAATATGGCTGAAATGTGGATGCCAGGAGAGAAGAAGCCCGACATTTCCGGCGCGGCTCTTCGTAACCCAATGGCTGACGCTACTGCGCTGAGTGAGCCACTGTCGGGTGGACATTGGATGGATGTCACCTCTGTGAGTGGCCTGGACTGCCCAGGCCCCGTCGCTCCCCTACCAAAGTACCCGCCCAGACCTCCGCTTCCCGTTGCTCGGGCCGGTGGGGTCTGGAAGGGCACACAATCGGCAGCAAGCATCATCAGCGTTCCTACGTATCGGACTGGGATCTAGTGCGCCCAACACCAACGACTTTGATATCGGCTTGTCGCAGAACGAGACGAGTGAAGCATCATAGAGCACAACTGAATTTCGGAAGAGACTGGAAGTACGCACGGCAGAGCGAAGTAAAGTGGAGGACAAATCCTGGGTGACACATCAAATTGCGGCCGCCGTTCATGTTCACCAGACGTAGAAAATCATCGATATCCAGATCTGGTCGCAGCTGAGACACTCCTTCACACCGACACCATCCAACGGAGACCAGCCATGTCGTTCAAGGACTATCCATCGCTGGCCCCAGAAGAGTTCGCGGAAGCGTGCCACCACTTTGACAGTCAATACTGCCGCGCGACCTTGGGCCCCCTTCGACAACGATGGAAAATGAGGGTGTGCACGGCGTTGGATACCTCCTTTGCGATGGGCGTTGAATACACAACCTACCTGCAAATCATCCGGCCACTGGAAGCTACACTGGACTGTGGTGATCTCTCCTCGGTTCTGGACAAGTTCTCGTTTGGAGGCGGGGAGGCGCCTGGATTAAATGACGAAGCTATGATAGACGCTGAAGAGACTGATGAGGTAATGTCGCCCGGTCTACTCGTGCGGCTCTCTGCCTGACACTACGAGATGACAGGCCGCCCTTTCCAAGCCGCGCGTCCCAGACGTTGGCCACGTTGTCTATGAGGTTCACTTGCACCCGACTTATCGGATGCCATGCCTGTGGTTCACGTTGCACGGGTTGCCGGCAGATGAGCCGGCCTTCAATCTCGATACAGTCTTCCGGAGGCTCGTGCCCGACGAATACAAGGACGCCCTCCGCAAGACGGGCGGCATCGGAGGCATCTCCGCCGACGTAAGTGCGAACCAGCTGTGGACCAGTCAATTATAAGTTCTGAAAGAGACCATTTGTAGGTCTGTACTAACACATCATGTCGTAGCATCACCCCCTGACGGGACTTCCCTCTTTCTTCATCCACCCATGCCTCCTCGGGGACACCATGTCGGGGTTCGACTGTTCCAAGGAGCAGTACATGATGCTCTGGCTGGGCCTGGTCGGCGGTTGCGTTGGGCTCTGGGTGCCCAAGGAGATGGCCATGGATTCCTCCGGCTGAAGCACGCTGCATATTCCTGCATCTCCCCTTGCTGAACTAGACTACGAGACCCGGGGGTGCTCAATCGTCGTCGCTGTCCTCTTCCATGGCGACGTCACTGTCGTCATCCTCCTCATCGCGCTGCCGCTTCTGGCCCCGGTCGGCTGCTTGCGCGTCGCTCATGGGTTGGTCACCGCTGGAAGCGGGCTTCGATGCGGCCGCGGCCTCGCCTGGTGCCGGAGCGTTGAAAATGCTTTGCTGCAATTCGGTGACTTCGACATTGGAGGCTCCGGCGGTCGAGTTCGGCATCTTGTACGTGCCGTCAAGCTTAGCGACGAAGTCTGACTTGGACTTGGCGTACTGGATCGCCTGGTATTCGGTCAGTAAACGCATTTTGCCTGGGGTTGATTTGGAGAAGAACACACCAGGGGGCGGCCGAGGAATTCAAAACCCTCCAGAGAGCGCATGGCTTGTGTGGCTGCCTGGATATCGCGGAAGGTGATGTGCGCTTGTCCTCGCATCTTCATGGTCTTCATGGCAACAATGTCGAGGACGGGTCCGTACGTAGAGAAGAGCAAATAGAGCTCCGTTCGAAGGTCGTTCTTCTGGATCTTTGCGGATGGGAGGTTCGTGACGTAGAGCCTATGAAGCCTTAGCACATAGTCATGCAATCAGGAGCTGTCAACGTACGTCTGGTTAGGAGAGATCTGGGAAACTTTGGCGGGCAGTGATGAGTTGGGCGCAAGGCCGCGAGGAGGAGCGACGGCTGCCATTGCAAGTTCGGTTGACGCGGCAATGAGTTTGAGTGGGCTTTGGCGTGGTTCGTTTCCTGAGTTCACAAGAGTGGCCGTGAGCGCGTCGCGGGTCTGTCGTTGTGTAACTGTCGCGATCTGAATTTTTGATCTTCGTCCGGCCACCGCAGTTTGGCCTTCGGGAGCTTCCTTACTAGCGCCGTGCTTCAATTGAGGGGACACCCCAGGGTGGCCTTACGGCCTGAAGTCGGTGCAGACAGAGCGACATGCTTTGCTAAAGCACCTACGTAACCTGTGCCCCACCATGAGCACCCGCCCGTGGTACACCGCATTGTACGCAAAGCAGCGCCTTGGGCATGTATCTGGCAGGTAAGCAGCGCATCGTCTTCGTCTCGCACTGCCACTCAACATCCTCTGCTCTCCACCAACACTCGTTCCTTTCCTCGACATCTCCCGCCATTCGACAAAGTAGCGGTAGTAGAGAGCTATACTCCTATCGCAAACGAATCCCTCATCATGGCGCCTCCTCAAGTCCACCACCTCTTCCACGCCCCCATCGCGGACCACTCCTTCTCGGCCGACCGCGAGACGCTGGCCATCGCTCGCGATTCCACCATTGAGCTTTATGGACACGCCGGCAACTCTTTCAAGCTCAAGGACGAGCTGAAGGGGCATGACAAGACCGTTACCAGCGTCGACATTGCCCCCAACAGCGGTCGCATCGTCTCCTGCTCCCAGGGTATGTCGATGCCTGCACCAGCCCCTCAGTCAGCACCTGAAGCTAACCTGCTCGCCAGACCGTAACGCCCTTGTGTGGGAGCCCTCGCCGAACGGATACAAGCCTACTCTCGTCCTGCTCCGCATCAGCCGCGCCGCTACTTTTGTGCGCTGGTCGCCGTCCGAGACCAAGTTCGCCGTCGGCTCGGGCGACCGCGTTATCGCCATCTGCTACTTCGAGGAGGAGAACGACTGGTGGGTTTCCAAGCACTTGAAGAAGCCCATCCGCAGCACCATCACGTCTGTCGCGTGGCACCCTAACTCCGTCCTTCTCGCCGCCGGATCTACCGACGCCCACGCCAGAGTCCTCTCCAGCTTCATCAAGGGCGTCGACCAGCGCCCGGAGCCCACCGCCTGGGGTGAGAGGCTGCCCTTCAACACCGTCTGCGGAGAGTACCTGAACAACTCTGCCGGCTGGGTGCATTCTGTTTCTTTCTCGCCCAGTGGAAACGCTCTGGCTTTCGCCGCCCACGACAGCAGCATCACCGTCGTCTACCCCAGCGCTCCCGAGCAACCCCCTCGCGCTGTCGTCACCATTTCCACCCAGCTCTTGCCCTTCATGAGCCTGATCTGGAGCAGCGAGGACGAGATCATTGCTGCCGGCTACGACTGCGAGGCTTTCCGCTTCAAGGGCGACGAGGGCGGCTGGGGCCTGGCTGGAACTCTTGAGTCCAAGGGCCGCCCCGGCCTCGAGGATGCCCGCGAGGAGTCCGCGCTGAACATGTTCAGGCAGATGGATCTGAAGGGCAAGGTCAAGGATGATACCCAACTCAAGACGGTCCACCAGAACACCGTCACCAGAATCCGTTCGTATGAGGAGTCAGGCGGCAACGTCACGAAGTTTACTTGTAAGTTGCATACCAGTCTTTGTCTCTTTGATGCCATGAAACTAACTTGACACAGCTACCGGCGTTGATGGAAGAATTGTCATCTGGAGCACTTAGACTACCCTACATAGCAACTTTGAATGAAATACCACAATGTCTCAACCTGCTCTTCTAGGCCTCTACCGTACTTTCTGCTAGGCTGGCGTCCCGGCCAGCAGACCTTCGAGAAGGCCGATGAATACGTTCAGGCCGTTGCACGCACTTATTTAAGGCATCGTTTACCCGGGCGCCCTGGGCTGTTAATCGACCGACTCTGTGAGTCCTCTTCTCAGCCCACAACATGGACTCTCCAATCTCCCCCAGCGATTTCATCTACAACCTCCGTGGACGGCGGCGATCGTCACAGAGCGCGACTCTATCAATCGCTAGCCCCGTGCCAGCGCAATCAGGACTTGCGGAATCGGACATTCAACGTGGGCTGGCATATGGGCCGCAACCGCCTCGAACCGACGCTCAGAGATGTCACATTGAGTTCCGCCATCCTGGTCCAGACAACAGCTCCTGCATGCGCCAAATTGATCGAATATGCTTCGAAGCCACTCAGAGGTACGTAGACGGCCAAGTCAACAGACACGCACAGAACAATTACCCGGCCAACGTTGAACTCGGCGTCAGCCCCAGCGGCTCCTGCGAGCATCACCGTCAATATGCACCACCCAATCACGGGACATTCAATGGGCTCCTTCAGATTGAAGGATACTTGTTCTCGTCCAATATCAGGCGCATTTGCGATTGGCTATGGGCGCCGTCATGGCAAGACAGGCGCGACATCTACCGGGACCGACAGGCAGTTGGGGACATGGCGAATCTCCTAGACTGGTCCTATACGATCCTGCACGTGGAAGATGACGATGCAAAGAGTCGGTCGGAAGCCGACAGGTGCAAGATAGCTGCCGCAAGGAAGCTGTGTGCATTCCTAGGAGACTTGAAAAGCCGTGGCGAGATTGAGGAGCAGGTGTCGGTTTGGAAAGAAGCCTCTTCTTGGCTGACATGATTTCGGCTGAGTTGAGCGTTTGGCAGAAACCCAGCCGATATTGAAACTCGCAGCCTCTTTCATTAAAGTTAGAGAGAGACACATGGAGTGGCGTCTTTCAGCATCACTATGCAGTATGTCTAAATGTGATATTCAACCCCACTGATACTGAAAACTGTCTCGGGTCTTCAAAGCCTGCGATCTTTTGCATGGAATCATAAAAGTTCAAGGGTCGGATTGAAGCAACTGACAGATGCAGGTGCTCTATCTTTTTCAATCTCTACTGAAGAGCTCCAGGCAATCAGCGGGGTACATGCAGCTACCTACCTAAGGTGCGCAGATAGCGGCATGTGCCAGCACAGCACATGTACCCTTGCCCCTGCCACCACTCAATCGTCCCGGTGTCCAGCGTGGTTGACCTCCCACTGATCTAATCCACCCCACCAACACCAAGACCGACCGAACCCAGGCCCGGTCCCTAGCCTGGGCCTCCCAGCTTCCCGCCGTGCCTTTTGTCAACCACCTTTGAACCGCTGCATTATCCTTTCACAATTTTGAGGGGAAACATGTCGTAAACGGTCGGCGATAAATATTGCGACCTTCCTTGCAGTAAGTCCTTTCCTTCGCCAGAACTGGTTATGTCCTTCCCTGGATGTTGACAGATCTTCAAGAGCAACCCAAGCTGTCTGTCGCACTGCCCGCCAAGATTACTCACCGCACACGCAGGCAAACGACCCGCCACGCCGCATTGCCTGAAGGACAGGACCCCGCCAAAGCTCATTGCTCTGCCGAACGAACGACTTGCGAAGACTCCCACACACCTTTCGATATCACAAGCTTGCCTCCTTGCCCTGAAAATTGCTGGGCAATCACACACCCACCGACATGACCCAGGCGGCATAATGGAATCCTCCATGTCATCCCCGGAGCGGCAGCTCTGCGATCGCCTCAGAGACCTGCCCAGGAGATGGAACTTCCAGTACGACGACAACGCCCACCATGACCTCCTCGACATCCTCTTCTGGTCATTAGCAGGCGGCGACCGCTACATGCCTCTCTTCTTCCCGTCCGGGCGGCCCTCCCCACAACCACAAGCTCCACGACGCCCAGGGCGCAGTCGAGGGCGCCGAGTACACCGAAGCCGCCCGCGGCAAGCGATGCGGCCACATTTTCAAGCCTGGAGAGGCCTCCTACTCCTGCCGAACCTGTAGTACAGACGACACCTGCGTTTTGTGCAGCCGATGCTTCGACTCGACAGACCACGCCGGTCACATGGTGCGCATCAGCATCTCCGTTGGAAACAGCGGCTGCTGCGACTGCGGTGACGACGAGGCTTGGAAGGTCCCCATGTTCTGCACAATCCACTCCGAGACCGACCCGGATAAGGCAGAGGGAAAGGGCAAGCAAGCGGCCGGACTGCCGGAGGATCTGGTGCAGAGCATGCAGATGACGATCGGCCGTGTCTTTGACTACATTTGCGACATTATATCGTGCTCGCCGGAGCAGCTCCGACAGGCCAAGACCCTGGACTCCATCCACGCCGACGAGGAGCTGTCGCGCCTGTCTCCAGAAACATACGGCGAGGGCCCTTCCGACCACACAGAGTATGCGCTGGTCCTCTGGAACGACGAGAAGCACACGGTGGAGGATGTGCAGAACCAAATCGCACGAGCCTGCAGAACCACAGAAGCTCAGGCCTTGGAGCGCGCCACCGAGACGGATCTCATTGGTAGAAGCATTCTCAAGCGGCTCGACGACCTCGATACCTTGCTGGAGATGGCCACGAAACTGGAGCATATCAAGGTCACCGTTACTATCCGGTCATCGCGCGACACATTCCGGGAGCAGATGTGCGGCGCAATGATAGAGTGGCTCAGCGACATTTCAGGATGCAGTGTCGGATCGGACCATGCCATCTTGAGGCAGACCGTCTGCCAAGAGATGATGAAGCCATGGAGGAAGGGCAGCCCCGGGACGCACGCTGTCGTGGGCAAAGACGGCATCTACGATGAAGAGCGATTCCTCAGAAACCTGGAGCAGTCTCAGACTTTCACGCAGCACGTTCTTTTACAAATGCAGCGCATAGCCGCTCAGCAGGCAGCGCGCGCCTTTGACGCTAGTGATGACGAAGACATCGACATGGGCAGAGGGAACGGAACTCCAGACAGCGACGCGGGCGACGACGACGATGATGATGAGATGGACGACGACGACATCATGATGGTGGATGTTCGAGCCGAAGCACCCGGGGACATTGGCCTGGAATGGCGCGGAAACGACCAGGCGTTGGAGGAAGACGAAGCCACCATGGCCGGGTACCCGCCACCTCCACCTCCACCAGCCCGGCGGGCCGCGCGGGACCGTGACCTGACGCCTTCAGATTCGGACACGGCCGAGCCTCTGATAGCCCCTGCCATCTACGCCAAGGCCAACCTTGAGATTCCCAAGACGCCAGGTCAAGGAGACAAGGTCCCCTCTCCTAAGCCGGGAAGGTACTGGCTCGAAACGCCGCCCGGATACATGAACCGGGAGAACGTCCCTCCCGCCGAGGACGTCTTCCAACGCGTTCGACTTGATTGGCTCATCTTGTTTGATCTCCGCATGTGGAAGAAGGTCAGAAATGACCTGAGATCCCTCTACATTTCGACGGTCGTCTCGATACCCGAATTCAAGCGTATCCTCGGTCTCCGCTTCTCCGGACTCTACACAACCTTGGCCCAGTTGTATTTGATCGGTGACCGAGAGCCAGATCACTCCATCATCAACTTGTCGCTGCAAATGCTCACCACGCCTTCGATCACCGCTGAGATTGTGGAGCGAGGCAACTTCATGACAAGCTTGCTCGCCATCTTTTACACGTTTCTCACAACTAGGCAGGTGGGGTACCCCTGGGACGTCTCATCGAACGCCGTTCTCGCATTCGACTCGGGATCAGTGACGAACCGGCGGATGTACCACTTCTACTTGGACCTGAAATATCTGTTCGGTTCGCCCCATGTCCAGGAGAAGCTGCGTAGCGAGGAGCGCTACCTGTTGCAGTTCCTAGACCTCGTCAAGCTGCACCAAGGCATTGGTCCAAACGTGAGGGCGGTCGGGGAACACGTTGAGTACGAAACGGACAGCTGGATCACGGCGTCACTGGTGACAAGAGAGATCAACAGACTGGCTCGGCAGTTGGCGGATGCGTTCAGATACGTCCCCGAGAATGAAGCGCACCTCGTGGCTCAAGCAATCAGAATGACAGCCAAGGCCGTGATCCTCCACTCCGTTGGCGCGGAACGCCACCGTTTCAAGCAGGCAGAAATTAAAGATGAGGTCAAGTTCAAGACCCTGGGCGACTTCGAATTCGACACCGAGTCGTCTCGGTACGAGGTCGTCAAGTTCACCGTGGAGGAGGATCCCATCAGCTTTCACCACGCCCTGCACTACACGCTCTCCTGGCTTATCGAATGCGGAAAGTCCCTGCCTGCTTCTAGCATGAAGGCTCTCCTCAGCTTCACCACGCAAGATTTGAGGCTGCCGCCGCGCACCATGGGTCGCAAGATGATGCCCAAACGAGACAACTCCCCGGAAGACAACCTCATGGCCACCTTCGACTACCCCCTCCGTGTCTGTGCTTGGCTCGCCCAAATCAAGGCCAACATGTGGGTGCGCAATGGCATTAGCCTTCGCCACCAAGCAGCGACGTATCGTGGAGTCAGCCAGAGAGACGTTTCACACCATCGGGACATTTTCCTGCTTCAAACTGCCATGGTCGTTGCCGATCCGAGTCGTGTTCTTGCGTCCATAATTGACCGGTTTGGTATGGAGAATGGGTCAAGGGCTTCTTTGAGCAAAAGTCGGCGGCGCAGGATGACGTGCAGCATCTTGACGTGGTTGAAGACATGATCCACCTGCTGATCGTACTTCTGAGCGATCGCACCTCTTTGATTGCCCCTGGGGACGAGCCAAATTCCAACATCCTTGCCATTCGCCGTGACCTCACCCACATTCTGTGCTTCAAGCCCCTCTCCTTCAATGAGATTAGCAACAAGTTGCCAGAAAAGTGGCAAGAACAAGAAGACTTCCATGCTGTCCTGGACGAGATGGCTTCGTTCAAGCCCCCCGAGGGCGTGTCTGACGTTGGCACTTTTGAGCTGAAGCCTGAATTCGTAGAGCACATCGACCCGTATATTGCTCACTACAACAAGAACCAGCGAGAGGAGTCCGAGCTGGCGTACCGCAAGAAGATGGCCATCAAGACCGGCAAGCCTGTGGAAGAAATCGTCTACGAGCCCAAGCTTCGACCCATCCCCTCAGGTCTGTTCAAGAACCTGGCCGCTTTCACCGGCACAGGCATGTTCGCGCAGATTGTCTACTACTCTCTGCTGTACCCATTGGTTGCTGGCCGTCTCACACCAGGCGTCCCCAACACGCGCATCGAGACTTTCCTCCAGGTCGTCCTCCACCTCATCCTCATTGCCATCTCAGAAGACAAAGAGGATGAAAGTGCCATGCCGGACGAGTCGCACAGCTCCTTCGTCTCCATCGCCCTGACGCGTACGGCCCGGAGCAACTTCATGCAAGAAGCACCTACCGCGAAGACAATTGTCTCCCTGCTTGACATGATGTCGACCAAGGAGGAGTTCAAGGCGTGCCACCCGAAGATTGGTCTGATTCTCAAGCGAATGCGCCAGAAACGCCCTCGCAATTTCGAGAGCGCTTACATGCGATTGGGCGTCTCGGTCGACCGCATCGATACTGCCTCGCCTGCTACTAACTCGGCTGAGGAGGAGCGAGAGCGGAAGAAGAAAGCGGCACTGTCTCGCCAGGCCAAGGTCATGGCACAGTTCCAACAGCAACAAAAGAGCTTCCTGGAGAACCAGGGCAATATCGACTGGGGTTCCGACCTCGAGGATGAGGACGAGGTCGAGCAAAACGTCGATCGGAAGAACAACTGGAAGTATCCCACGGGGACTTGCATTCTTTGCCAGGAGGACACGGACGACAGGCGACTCTACGGAACCTTTGCTCTCTTCAATGAAAGCATGGTGCTCAGACAGACCGACTTGCAAGATCCCGACTTTGTGCGGGAGGCGTTCCATACTCCCTCCAACCTGGACCGATCTGCGGAGGATATCCGTCCCTTTGGGGTTGCCCACGAAAACCGCGAGGAAGTCGTCAAGGTCAACGCCAAGGGGGAGAAGTTTGCTGCGGAACGCCAGACGATTGGCAAGGGGTTTCCCTCGAACTTGTCGCGCCCTGGACCCGTCTCAACCGGCTGTGGGCATATGATGCACTTCAGCTGCTTCGAGATGTACTTCGACGCAACCAACCGCCGGCATCACCACCAGATCGCACGCCACCATCCAGAGAACCTTAGGAGACAGGAGTTCGTCTGCCCTCTGTGCAAAGCCCTCGGCAACGCGTTCCTGCCCATCATCTGGAAGGGCCAGGAAGAGTCGTTCCCTGGCCCCTTGCAATCACAGCATATCTTCAGAGACTTCCTTGACACTCAGATGAAGTCCGGATACTACATTCTCGGCGCCAGCCGTCCTCCGGACGAAGTTCAAGCGTCGTTTGCCAAGTACACTGATGGACATGTCACCAGCTCCTTGGCGGAGAAGGCGTCGCAACTAGTTGACGAAGCTTGGTCGGCCGACGATTCGGGTCTCGATTCTGTTGTTGTCAACACGCCATTGACGACTGTGTTCCCTGCAGCCACCACGCCAGTCTCGAACCGCCGATCGCTGCCGAGCAACAGCTCAACCATCGTTGGCGAATTGGTCCGGGTCTACCGTCGTCTCCGCGATACCATGTCGTCCAACGGTTTCCAGTCTCGCCACAACTACCCGCCTCGCGACCTTAGAGAGAAGAACGAGTTGGTGCATAGTGACATCCTGGCCAGGCTGGTCGGCTTCTCGGTTTCTGCTGCAGAGATCCAACAGCGAGGCACAGAGGCACAGTACGGCTTGACGTTGCTTGAGAAGATTCCTGAGCAGAGCCTCACGCACCTGCGCATCTTGGCTGAGACGGCGACTTCTTACATCGCGACTGGTAGCCTCAAGGCAGGCGGCGACAACTTGATAGAGCAAGAGTTCCGCAAAAATAGCGAGCGCCAGCACGTGCAGCTTTTCGTCTCTCAATACTTTGGACAAGAGACGGAGACCGTGAGCCGACCGATCGACATCTATGCGCCTTTGTTGGACCAAGATCCCTTCATCTTCTTCTCAGAGTGCGTGTTTGGTCTGATTCCTGCCCAAAACTTTGACATTACCCATATTCTGCGACTATGCTACCTCGCAGAGATTGTCAAGGTGGTCTACCACATGGGTCGCAACATCCAAGTATCCGTCTGGGTCGGTCATCTCCTCAATAAGCAGACGCAAGATCCGGCGCTCAAGAACTTTGCCGAGTTCTGCCTTGCAATCACCAAGGTCCGCATGGAGATCAATGTGTCTCACCACGAGATGCCCAAAGACTTGGGCGATAACCGGGGGTTCAGCCAGCCCGAGTTGGACAACTTGGAGGGCTACTACACCTTTGTCAAGAAGTACGCCTTGACTTTCTTAAGGAAGAGCATCGTTCTTCTTTACGTCAAGTACGGCATCGACTTCAACAGCCACGTCTCTCCCCAACCCGATGCGGACGAGCTTGAACGTCTGACCGAAGCCCTCCGCGTTCCGTCGTTCGATGAAATGTGCGCCGCGATTACTGACCACGGCCCATCCTGCGGCTGGCCAGCTTCCACCACGGGTCTCGTCAGCGGCTGGATCAGGCACCAGATCATGTACCCTGGCGAGATCGAGGGCAATCTTCCAAGTACCGCTCTCATCAGCCACCCCGGCATATTCGAGCTGGTGGGATTACCCAAGAACTACGATGCCCTCATAGAAGAGGCCACCAAGCGCAAGTGTCCCACGACCGGCAAGGACGTTTCCGACCCTATGATCTGCCTGCTCTGTGGTGAAGTCTTCTGCGGCCAGGCGGTCTGCTGCCTCAAGGAGGAGACGTCATCCGGAGACCGCGAGCCCCAGAGGATTGGCGGCTCGCAGCAACATATGCGAAAGTGAGTGACTACTATTTAGTCCCCTTCACGAAATACCTACTGACTGAAATCGCGTCCAGGTGTCAGAAGAACATTGGCTTGTTCCTCAACATTCGCAAGTGCTGCATCTTTTACCTCTTCCGCCTCTCGGGCTCCTTCAGCAGCGCTCCATACATTGACAAGTACGGCGAGACGGATCTCGGACTGCGTCACGGTCGCCAGCTGTACCTGAACCAGAAGCGCTACGACTCGATGCTGAGAAACACATTCCTCAGCCACGGCATCCCCAGCTTCATCAGCCGGAAGCTGGAAGCGGAGATTAACAACGGAGGGTGGGAGACGATTTGAGGGGTGGGGGCCAACTATTCGAATGTACGAACGAGGACGTTCTGAGAGGAAGAAAGGGGCCCGACTTTTGTGAGGTTGGGCAGGGACGGAGTACATTGGTGACTAGAATTACGTCCCCCCTAGTGATAGCCCATCTAGTGGATAGACTTTTGCGCATCTCCATCTGCTGCTATTCGGTTGCGCGTCATTGGAGGCGGGAACGCAAGGAGTTTTCACGGCGGCCGGCCAAATTGTTTTTAATCATCACATCATGATAGATTACATGGCACATTGCATCTTGATGCGAAGAAGAAAGCTTTTCCCCTCAAATTCTAGGTCCTGGCCCAAGCAGACATCTCCTTTTCCCGTGGTATCAAATGTAGGTAATAATAGTAGTAAATGCCGGGACTTTTTTTTCGTTTCATGACTCCCCAAGTATGTTGTCGCGCCCTCCACACAGCACCACCATTCATTCTTCACGTCCCGCCCATCTCCATGTCTTCTTCCTGCTTTATCGGCGGTTCCGTGCTGCTCGCTTCGTCCACCTTGTCAGCAGCCTCCGCGTGCCCGTTCGTCAAAACAGCTTCAGCTTCAGCGGCGGCAGCAGCAGCATCACTGCTGCCGTTGGCGACCACCCTCCTGAAGATCCGGATAGACCCATCCTGCCCCGCGCTGACCATGTTGTCCCCGTGGACATCGACCCAGAAACAGACGCTCCCCTTGCCGTCCCGGTCCTGTCGGTGCGCGGGCAATCTCTGGACGACTTCCTTGGTGACGACGTCCCAGAGCACAATCTCGCCGTCCTCGCTGGCCGACGCGATGAAGGCCCCCTCGTCGGGCACGATGCCGAAGCAGCCCCCGATGGCGAACTTGTTGTTCGCGTGGCCCTGGTACGTCTTCAAGACGGCGCCCGAGACGTAGTCCCACAGCCGGATGCTGTTGTCGAGGTTGAAGGCGAGGACGAAGCGGCCGTTGGGCGAGAAGCAGACGGAGGTGACGGCGGGGTTGTCTTCGTGGACGAGGGTGCGCAGGCACTGGCCTGTGTATGTATCCCAGATACGGCTGTCACTCTTCGTTAGTGCCTCCTACAGTGCCTCTTCTCCTGGAGGGAGCGTTAACTCACATGAGTCCGTCGGTTGAACAACTAACGACCAACGTCCCGTCGCAGCAAAAGTCGATTCCGCTCACGGGGTCGCTGTGCGCGGGCAGACTCCTCATCAGCCTCCCCGCCCTCACGTCCCACAGGAACACGGCCTCGTCGTAGCTCCCGCTCGCGAGGATGTTGCCCTTGGGCGAGAAGGCCAGGCAGTGCACGTAGTTGTGGTGCCCCAGCAGCGGCGGCATCGGCCTGTGGCTGCTGCCCTCCTTGGCCAGGCCGCCGCCCATGCCCTTGGCCGTGACCTTGGGCCGGCCCGTGACCCTGTCCCACAGCCGGATCGCCTTGTCGTCGCTGCCGGACGCGAGAGTCCCGCTGTCCGGGCTCCACGCCACGCAGCTCACGCCCGCCATGTGGCCCACCAGGGTGTCCATGTGCCTCCCCGTTCCCGCATCCCAGATCTTGAGCGAGCCGTCCGCCGAGGCCGACGCGATCCACCTGCCGTCGGGCGATATCCGCACCTGCGACACGGGCTTGCCGTCGTGGCCGCTCAGCACGCGCGTCTCGCGGTACGTCGGCCGCACGGGTCCCTTGCGCGCCGCCGGCGTCGCGGGTGTGGCCGCGCCCCCGTCGTGACTTCTGCGTCCTCCTCGGCGCCGGGCGAGAGCCGTAGTCTGCGGTCGACATTGTCTGCGAGGCTCCGCGGGGATGAGGAAGAGCCGCGGGACGTGGAGGCGGGCGTCGGGGAGCGCGAGGGAGACGCGGTCGGGGAGCGAGGGGAGCGGGAGCGGGAGCGGGAGGAGCGGGAGTAGTACCCCGTTGAGCTCGTCGTCGCTTGGGGACCTGCTAGGCGTCATGCTAGGACGGGCTCGCTGGGTGGACAGGCGGCGGCGGTGGGTTGTCTTTGTGCGTTTGCCGGCGACGGAGGCAGCCAGCTCGTCGCCGGTGACCGTTAGCTCGTCGGGGGAGCTGTAGCGGGGCGTTGCTGTTTGGTCGAGGACTTTGCGACGTTTCGGGGGCGGTTCGGGGAGGGGCGTCGAGAGAGCTGGGGAGTTGAGGTCGGGCATTTTTCTGGGACCGTCCGCGGTCGTCGCGTCGATCTTGTTGGTTCGGTGAAGCCGCAGGTAGTGGAGTGAGAAGGAGACGATGAGGGCAAGAGAGGAGAAAGAGGAGGAACCGTCGGGCGGCAAGGGAAAGAGGCAAAGACAAGGCTGAAAGTGACGATGGACATCAACTTTTGGAAGCAGCGGCAAGGAGCAGGGAGCAGGGGGCCTGACGTTTGGCGGTAAAGCGCACTGTCAGCCTCGTCCCACCGCACGGATCGCCAGAGGGTCGCTGGGGGGCGCTAGAAGCAATGGAGCGGGTCTGGAATGCTGCAGTGACACTGCGGCTGCCGATTGGTCAATGGGGCTCAGCTGGTGGAGCGGCGCCGTGGAGGTGCACGAAAAAACGGGGCCCTCCCGAACCCCCGGCCGGCTGCCGACGGCGGAGAGAGTTCACGGCACAACGTCATTTTTGGAGAGTCAGTCTGGGCGATGGCGATAACTTCGTCTCATCTCGTCGCAGTTCAAACCTGAGGCTGTGATCATGAAGCTCGGTCGTTTTGAAGAGTTTTCACTCAGTCTGCATTGCTGCGGAACATTCGGCGCACCTTTGACCACACCGGATCCGTCCATGCCTCAATGCATCCAGATCTAACCGTCTTCCTCATCACCACGCACATCAGCCCAGCTTCTTAAAGAAACACACAAGTCACCCCCATCCCACCACATACACACCAGTCCCGCCACACCACTGCCAAAATGGAGAGCCCCTACGAATCCGCCCAGCTTCTCAAGCAGCACAACTCACCCCCGTCCGAACACATCCCTCTACAATCCATCAGCAGCTCCAAGATGGAGAATCTAAACGACCTTCGCGTCCTCACCTTGAACTGCTGGGGCCTCAAATACATCTCAACCCTGCGCGCCGCCCGCCTCGAGGCCATCGGCCGCCGCATCCTCTCCCTCCCAAAACCGCCAAACATCGTCTGCCTGCAAGAGTGCTGGGTGACGGCCGACTTCAACTCCATCCGCCACACCCTCGCCCCCATCCTCCCCTATGCCAAGTTCTACTACTCGGGCCCCTTTGGCGGCGGCCTCGCCATCCTCTCGCGATGGCCCATCCACGAGTCCTCCATGCACAGGTACCCCCTCAACGGGCGTCCCACCGCCTTCTGGAGGGGCGACTGGTACGTCGGCAAGGGCATCGCGTGCGCCCAGATCCGCATCCCCGTCCCCGCCGGCGAAGACGACATCGCCGCCACCAGGGAACAGACGCTGAGCATCTTCAACACGCACACCCACTCGCCCTACACCGAGAACCAGCCGGGCGACAGCTACCTCGCCCACCGCCTCGCCCAGTCCTGGGAAATGTCCAAACTCCTCCGCGGCGCCGCCGAAAAGGGCCACCTCGTCCTCGCCATGGGTGACTTCAACATGCGGCCCCTCAGCCTCCCCCACCGCATCATCACCGCCCACGCCCCCGTCCGCGACGTCTGGCGCGTCCTGCACCCGGACTCGTCCCTCGGCGCCGTCGAGGACCCTCTCGAGAAAGCCCGCGGCCGCCCGGCGCCCACCGCAGACTTCAATCTCCACGAGAACGGCGCCACGTCGGACGGGCCCTTCAACACCTGGCGCTGGCCCAAGCACCTCCAAAAGAAGCTCGGCGAGGGTAAACAGCCCGTCGTCATGCCCCCAGACACGATTGATCTCAAGGGCAAGCGGCTGGATTACATCTTCTTCGGCGCTCCCGTGGATCCAAACGGAGGCGAATGGGTCATCAAGGAGGCCGAAGTCGGCATGGTAGAGCCTCACCCTACCCTGGGCTGTTCCCTAAGCGATCACTTCTCCGTCGAGGCGACGCTGTCATATCATCCGACCAGGTTCCGCAAAGATCCCAGGCTGTCCGCCAGGCTGTCCACTCAGCTTGAACCCTACCTCCTGCAGAGCCTGTCCCTTTCCAATGCTGAGTACGACAGTATCCTCTCGGCAGTGCGTGAATACGTAACGCGCGAGGAGAAGCAGCGTTACAACAGGGGCATGCACTTCCTTTTCTGGTTCACTGTTCTTTTTGTCTGTCTTATAGGCGTGTGGTGGAGTAAGCACAACGCTGTGGCCTTCATTTTGATGCTCTTTAGCAGCTTCGGTTTGGTTGCGGGTGTTGTTGATGGCCTCTTGTCATTGCTATTCTTCAACGCAGAGTTGAGGGCTCTCAAGGAGTTCGAATGGGAAATGAACAATGCCAAGGGTCGAGCCCTTTGCAGTTCTGGGAAGCCCTCAGGGATGGAAAAGCCTCTGTGATCGGCAACTCCTGGAGTGGCGATGATAGGAGAGGCTATGTATACACAATAATGTTTATGTCTTATTTCTATCCAATACCTCCTGTTCGTTTACCTCATCAGACGCTATCACACCAATAGCCGCCTCCGATCAAAACGATCGAGCCGGTTGCAGGCTTTCAATCTGGGAAGGGTACCCGAACACTTCGCCCTGCGATGCGGCATCGTAAGGGTCAACGCCGTATTGTGCATGAGCGGGCTGGAGCCTGCTTCGAGGCTTCCGCCATGAGTACCCCAGAAATGCCGTTTGCTTTCTCAGCTGCATCACTTCATCTTTCGTGTCCGGGTCCCTGAGCAGCATGTCTCTGGGTCGCTTGCGTTCCTTTTGACCATACTTCCTGACGTACTCTTTCAAGCCATTCTTCCCATCGTAACTTAGCCTTGAGAAACGTTCGTCAATGTCGCGATCGATCTGCTTGAGCCGTGTTGAGTCGTAAGGCTGCTTGATGGCATCCAGCAAAAAGGCGAAGTGTTCTTCTTCGTAACGGGCGTCCGAAAGCGATTTCTTTAGGGTATGCCAGGCTCGGTCCGTGATGGCCCCGTTCCCGTCTACCACGTCTTGAACACCAGAACTTAAAGACTCGGACCAGTCACTGATGGGCTCGTCTTCTTCGAAATAACGGGTGTCGAGGTCGCCGTGGATTCGGGGCAGCCACTTTGGCGTTCGCTCACGTAATTCAGACCATCTGATCCCTCGAAACCACGGGTGTTTCTTGATATCAGACGCATCGTTCGGAAACACATATCGGCGCCGGATGATGCTCTCTTGGTCGCGATACTTGGGAGAAGATAGACGGTGATCCTTATCCTCAAGCAAGCATCTAATCAGGTGTACACATGCGGCTGATACTTGCAGTTCCTCGGGAAAAACCAAGGTTTCCCTGAATTTCTGTCCAAAGTCAGCAATAGCAAAATTTCAGAAGTCCATGTTACTCACGGTGATGTTCTTCTTGGTGTACTGGCGACCCTTGTCGGAGATGAAGGGCGTATACCCGTAGAGGCATTCATAAAGAATGATTCCGATGCTCCACTAGTCGCATCTGCCATCGTACTTCGCACCCATGACGACTTCTGGAGCCATGTACTGGCTGGTGCCCACAACGGAGCGAGCATGCGACCGGCGCGTGGCAGTGGCTCTCCAGTTGAGAAGATTGTCGACCAGAAGGCAGTCTGAGGAGCCACGTGGACGATTATTTCTATTCCTGTTCTCCTGCCCCAACCGCTCCCTGAGGAGTAGCTTGCTGCCTTGGACAACTTGGAAAGGAGGCTCGTGTCGTGCAAAGTTCAGCTGGCATGAGCTCTGTCTTTGTGCTTGTTCCGGGGTTGACTTTCGATCTTCATAATCTCCGTTGAGGGCGAATCTCTGTTTCGAGAGCAGCCCTTGCCGCTGCCATTTGTAGTACGAAGTATCGTGAGACCAATGGTCGTCGAACGCAAGGCCGAAATCTGAGATCTTGAGATGGCCATCAGCGCCAATGAGGAAGTTGTCTGGTTTCACGTCCCGATGAATGCAACCCAGCTTGTGCGCTTCCTCGACACAGAGTATCATCTCGGCGATGTAAAAGCGTGTTCGTGACTCGCTGAGCACTTTTTCTCGAATCAGCAAGCCTAGGAAGTCGCCCCCAGGCATGTAGTCCATGACGAGGTAGAGATTCGCGATGTCCTGGAAGCTAAACAGCAAGGGGACAATCCTGGCGAACAGTTAGCGTCCTTGGCTAGAAACAAGAAAAACATCAATATCAAGAGGCAAGCTCACCATTCGGAGTTTGAGGCGGCGACCAAGAAGTCTCTCTCCGCCCGCAAGTGACCCTCTTGGCAGCTTCGAATCATGTCCGACTTTCGAATAATCTTCATGGCGTACACCTCATGTTCGTCCTTGTCTCGAACGTACTTATCTCGAACGAGCTTTCGGACGAGCTTCACGACGCCAAAGCTGCCCTTGCCGAGGATACTCATGGTCTTGAAGTCATCAACGCATAATCCATGGGGATGCTCGCTGCGTCGTGATGCCTTCTTCGACCATGAGGACAAGATCTGCCTGCAGCCCTGAGCTTTGTCGACTCTTTGCTCGCGGAGATTGCTAGACTCTTCCTGAAAACACTAGTCCATATGTCTATGAACCTCCGTGTTGGGTAAACCAAAGGTGTTCAAGTAGCGTCGGAGCTGTGCGACACGTTGTCGACGCTGCTCCAGTGGGCCCCTGTGCGCGCCACGAGGAGAAAGAATCTCCTCCTAGTAGTTCTCCAAGTATATCTTGGCTGCGGCGACCTCTTAATGGTTCGAACTCTCTCAACGTCAACTGGCTGGAGCGGGACAGCGTCGTCGTCTTGCGATGGCTGCGAGATCTCTTCGGCGGCCGGGAGCCTGCGAGGGCTCTGTTCGCGGTCATCGATTGCCCGGATCGGGACCCTCGTACTCTGGAACAAGCGAGAGAAACTGCTGCTGCCGCTTGATCTGAGGCCTGCCTTGACGTCAGCATCCACCTCGAGACGTGCTACCCATCAGGCACGGCTGTACCTGCAGAGGAGAGACTGAGTTTGGCCCAGGACTGGATTCTGCGGATCATAGTCACATTCTCGTGGCGATGTTTTAGCGCGTAGTTTGCCTTGGCGTGGACGGGACTCAGATGGACAGATGGAAGCGGCTGTGTGTACAGGGGAGTGCTGTTGCTACGACGAGGGGAGGCTTCCATGGCGACGATTGGGTATCTGGCGTGATGTATAAGTTTGCTGGTAAACGATCTGTATGAATGACGTAGAGTCCAAAAAGAGAGACGGAAAGCCGACCAGCGATGGGGGTGCTTGATCTGGCGATGTGTCTGTGGACGTTGATCTCCTCCAGGGTTCAGAGCCAAAGGAAGACGACAAGTTAAGTATTCCAGCCACGCTCAGCAAATGGCAGTCAGCAAGGGGTTGGCTTCCGTCTGGGGCGAAGTCGTCATTTCATCCGACGGCAAGAGACATGCTTTCACGGCAAATGGCCACCTGCCGAAGCACCACCAGGCGAAAGGAGCAGCAGCCCCTGGACCAAAGTGGAAACAGTAAGGAAATCTTTTCGTTAGGAAACCGAAACTAAGTACAGACCGACCGGAAGAAACCATAACCGGTGCGAAAATTCCTACAACGGAAACTCTTTTGTGGTACGCCAACCAATGCAGTGTAAGTCCTCGCCTCGTCATCCCATCCAACAAAATCTGCTTCCCGCAAAGTGATGATTGCAGATCTTCACAGATAGCCACAGGTCGGAGACTCTCCATTGCGGCACGGCGCAAGCATATGCTCGCGAATCCCGCGAACACACATCATTATAAGGGAAAGTCATCGTCTGGACGCCGGTGCCCAGCTAGTCCAAGCCATCTTCGTGGTAGACATGCCAGGCAAGTATGTACAGTAGGGCACCCTCAGTCGGCGTCTCTTCGCCGAAGGTGGGCATGTCGTCAAGACGTTTACTTGATCTCAAGGAGCTTGACGTCGAAGGTCAGGGTGCTGTTGGCAGGGATGCCAGGCAGGCCCTTGGAGCCGTAGGCAAGGTGAGCGGGGATGGTCAGACGACGCTCGCCGCCAATAGTCATGCCGAGGATACCGACATCCCAGCCCTTGATGACCTGGCCCTTGCCGGCCTTGAAGGAGAAAGGCTTACCCTTCTTGTTGGCTGCATGCAGAGTTAGCATACCGAAAATTAGAGCGTCCTTTTGTCATCTGTGCTTACCGTCGAACACCTTTCCGTCGTCGAGCTTGCCAATGTAGCGAACACCGACGGTATCGCCGTTCTTGACGGCACGGCCAGAGCCGACCTTGCGGTCGTCAATGGTGACGCCCTGGACGACCTTGACGCCGACCTTGCCAGCCTGCTTCGCCTTCTCAGCGGAGCCGGTAGGGCCCTGCTCGAGGTTCTTGGCGAACTGGACCTTCTTGTCGGACTTGGGGGTGGACTTCTCCTCGGCGGCGACGGCCTCGCCCTTGTTGTTGAGCTTCTTCTTGTCCTTTTTGGACAGCTTGGACTCGTCCTTGCTCTCGGCGATCAGGTCGTCGAGGCTCTCGGCGGCGCGCTTGTTCTTGCCCTTCTTGGTCTCGACCAGCTTGGGGGCCTCCTCGTCGTCGGAGTCGACCTCCATGACGCGGGGGTCGGCGGTGTCGTCGAGGTCATCGCTGTCCTCGTCAGAGACCTCGCCCATGGCGTACTCGAGCTCATCGGGGGAGAGGTCGTACTCGCCATCGTCGTCCTCGTCCTCGCTGTCGGAGCCCTCCTCGGCATCGATAACGTAGTTGCCGGTCAGGTGGACAGTGTGGGTACCAGAGACGACGAAGAAGACCTTCTCGCCCTCGCCGACGGTGATGTCAAGGGGCTGCTGGTAGTTCTGTGACATTGTTAGCGGGGTCCTGGAAGGCATCTGTGGGTTGTGGCGCAACTTACGCGCTCGGTGTCGAGAGTGCAGATGACAAAGTTCTCAAGGTCGAGGCCCTCCTCGTCGTCGCTGTCCTCCTCGCTCTCCTCATCCTCATCGTCATCGTCGGAAGCCTTGGCCTTGCCCTTCTTGCTCTTGCCGTTGGCCTTGGCATCGCCCATCTCCTCGTCAGAGTCCTCCTCTTCTTGGGCGGCCTCGATCAGCTTCTTGAGGGCGTCGGCCTGCTTCTGCTTCTTGGACTTGGCGGGGTCGCTGGGGCCGCCGTTGGGCTCGTCGTCATCATCAGAGTCCTCGTCATCGTCGTTGGCGGCGATCAGAGCCTTCATGTACTCCTCGTCAATCTCATCATCACCGTCGTCCTCGAGGTCGTCGCCGAAACGCTGCTTGACCAGGCGGAGGGTAGAGCGGGGGACAGCAGGGATGTTTCCGTCGTTGTCAGCCTCAGGCGCCTCGGTGGGATCAATGGCGGCCATGGTGATGCGGAACTGCAATTGCACAATCAGTAACTGTCGTGAGACGAATGCGCCGGGCGCAAGCAGCAATCCAGCAGCGGTTCGCGCGCTGGCGCACCCCAGACTGGGAGCCCAGAGGCGAGGAAGATGCTTACAGTGGCAGGGAAGTCGGGAGAGGCCGGGATGAGGACATCGCCAGGAGGAATCTCCAGACCGTAGAGGGCGACAGGCTGGGCCATTTTGCTGGTGTGTGAAGTGTTGCGTTAAAAGAAGTGAAAAGGATGCCGCCTTCGGACTTGTACTGTGAATAATTAAAACGTCAAAGGAATCAAAGGACCGTTGACTTGAGAATGTCTTGCTTGGGTATCGAGGTAATTGGGGGGGGAGATGAGGGTTGTAATGGAGGGAGAGAGAGGTTGTACAGAGAAAGTGAGGCCCAGGTAGAAGAGCTTTTGCCTGAAATTTTTTTCCTCATCGACGCCTGCCCGGGAACTTTTTTTTTTTTTTTTTTTTTCGGCGTCGACCCCACCGCCCAAGGCACTAGCGCCGCCTTATCGGTCTTATCCTGCCATAGCAACAGCTGCACAACGACCACCTTGACAGGGAAGCTGCGTCCGGGGAAAGAACTGCATAGGACCCTTGCTGAAAAAAAAGAGATGGTCTCCAGTTGCACCGTTGCGGACGGTGAGAATGATGGAGCCACCGAGAAGCATCCGCGGCGCCGCGCACACCGCTCTGTTCTTCCTCCCGCTGCCTCGGCGCGATCCAGCGCAATTGACATGGGTCTTGAGCAACGTCTGAGACCCGCCCTGGTGCGATTTACTGGGAGAGTCTGGCCGCCGTTGCAGAAGCAGGACATCAGGACTCGAATGCACATCATCTGGACGACGTCTCGCAAGGACTGTTGTAGATGTCGAAAGATCAGGCTAAATGGCAGGATATCTGTTGATACCTTGAAGCTTATGAGGAACACGTTGCTCTTTTTAGAATACTACAAATCAACTAGGTATCCAAGACCAAATAGGACCTGTCGTTGCAGAGGCAGGGCATCATGACGCGACGTCTAAGGTCTATCGTAGTTATCATGTTCCACTGTATTTACTGGAAAAAGATGTGGCCTATTAAGAATTCATCCTCTGACGGTAGTTTGCAAAATGAGAGAAGCAGCTCGTTGTCACCTCCACATCGATCAAACGCCCTTTGTCTTACCCGGCCTCACGAACCAAGCCTTGACAACCTGCCACACAACCCCCGCAAAGTACAGCGTCTGCCCTTCCCCGTAGAACTGCCCGCGATCACCAACATCCGCCATCGAACACGCAATCTCGGCCACCGGTCCCGGGAAGTGTTTGGTGTTTCTCCTCGCATACGCCGCGACGAGGTCGTTGCCATTCGTGATCCCACCTAGCCATCATGATCAGCAAGCAGCCACACGTGAGAGGAAAAGCAAAGCAAAGCAAAAACTCACCACCACTCCAGAGATTCCCATCTTGAACCCACCGATACCTCTCCCCCACAAACTTCGTCCCCGGATACTTCTTCCTCAGCAAGTCCTGCACCCCCCTCGGCCCGCACACCGTCCTCCCCTCCAACAAGCCCGCAGCGCCGCACAGGAAGACGCCCGTACACACGCTCAGA
Organism: Colletotrichum camelliae; assembly: GCA_018853505.1. Taxonomy (NCBI): domain Eukaryota; kingdom Fungi; phylum Ascomycota; class Sordariomycetes; order Glomerellales; family Glomerellaceae; genus Colletotrichum; species Colletotrichum camelliae. The sequence goes on from JAELVL010000001.1 coordinate 4,473,686, forward strand.
ACATCCGTCGTCTCCTCCCTCTCCGCGTGGCCCCTCAGGAACCCCAGCACGTCCTCCTCCCACTGCCCACCGGATCCGGCCCGGGGACGAGCAAGATGTCGAGCCGGCCCGGCTGCACGTCCGGATGGGCCATGTCGTGCGTCGGCGCGATCCGCAGATTCGACGTGATGGGGAGCAACTTTGGTGCAGACGCGGACGGAGAGTAGGCCCCGGAGGTGATGTAGCAAATCTCCACGCTGGGGGCCAGGTCTCGCAGGTGCTTCGGCAGGAGGTCCGTCGACTCCAGGCCGAGGTACTCCTTGGACATCATGTGGAAGATGTCGATACAGGACAGGTCGAGGAGCTGGACCTCTCCCGGCACAAAGACCCCGATCTTGACGACGTTCGTGTTCGCCATGCCGGGCCGCTTTCTGATATTCAATGTCTGCGTTTTGACGGAGGTTAGCGACGAACAAGTTCCCGATGGTATTCAGATGTCTTACCTGATCTCCCCGGAAGCTGGAAACTGGAGTCGGATAGCCTCTGCCGGACAGCTTCTAGGAACTATGCGCAAAGAATCGCCGCCCTCTCTTATACCATATTCATTGAACCCAAATCGACCCGGCGCATCCCGTGGCTCCGGACCAAGACGGAATGGCCCCGTCTCCGGCCCCATGCTCGGCCGGCTCTTACTGCCTCCCCACGCCGTGGTGAGAATGGGCCGGCCGCCGTTGGCTGCAGGCGGCGAAGCTGATTGGGCATCCTATGCCCAAGTTCCGAGAGGCGTCGGGTACTGACGGTCACGCAACACTCGAGTGTCGTGCTGACATCCGCCGGGCTTAAGCATACCAAAGCCGACGACACGCGGCCTCCAAGTCGACGTCTATCGTCCGGACGGGCTGGTGCTGGTTACGTGTTCAGCCTCCCATCCACAGAGGCGGCCCAGCCGCAGCAGCTGGCGAATCTCAAATGCACGGCGATGCGCAGGCCGCAGGCACGTCACCATCACACACACACACGAACAGCGTAGGAGACATGTTTACAAATTCACATCATTCGTATTGTTAGTGGCAACTGTCTTCCTATTGACCACTCCCCGATCCACGTTCTAGCGTTGCCATGATCATGAATCGTTCTATGTACACACAATTAAATATTATCGGACTCGTCCATTAATGGGTTCCCGGGATTCTGTGTGTCGGCCTCCCATCTTTTGGTTGTGTGGAACCCACTCTCAGCTGTTCCTGCCGGGCTCGTCCTGTCCCCAGCGGATGCGTCGTCTTTCTCACCCTCTTGGCATCTGTCTGCCTCTGGTGGTTTCAACATCGTCATGCTGGCGTGGATATGTCCTACTCCGTTCGTTCCACTCCGTCTTCCGTATAAGCGAATGCACTTGGACGGCTCTCTCGCTCGTCAAGTTCCTGCGTATTGCTCCGAGAACTCCGGTTTGAGGCCCCATGAATCCCCAATATCTCTAGAATGCCGATACCATGCCATGCCATGCATATCAAGAATGCCCTCATCTATTTACACATGAGGCTTCTGAGAGCCCCAACGTCTTCAAACACGTTAAATCGAGTTAAAAACCGCCGTTTGGTGGGTCTTGCTAGAATTGGGCTGTGCGTCGAATCGAAGGAAAAATAAAATAAAAGGAGCCAACGCCGCCTATGCCAAGGAGCGAGGTCCAGTCGAAAGGTAGGTAAATGATAACAGTGAAGGGAATAAAATTGTCGTTACGCCATTTCGTCTGCTGAAAGCGATTTCGCCCTTTGTCGGGTGACCTTTTTGCTGACCGAGTACACCAGGTCCAGCGTCCAGAAATGGCACAGCTGGGCCTGGGCGCAGGGGATGGCTCCGTAGATGGGAGCCACCAGGGGGACCATGGCGTAGTCGATAAAGTTCTTCTTGACGCTGCGGTAAGAGAAGTTCATGCCGTCGGAAAGACCGGCCTCGGACATCTCGCGCTGGCGGGACTTGACGCAGATGCGGTGGAAGCTCTCGTACAGGAACAGGTAGAGGGCGATCTCCATGAAGCCGAGGGTGCGCAGGACGTTGCAAATGTCGAAGATCCAGCGGAGGTGGGCGACCTCCTCACTGCCCTCGGTGACCCAGACGTACAAGGTGGAAGCGACGACGAGAATGGTCATCTGCAGCGGCAGGAAGTGGGCCTCGAACAGACGGTGGAACAGGTAGACGATGCGCTCCCAGTTGGGGGCCTGGAGAGTGTCGTGCGTGACATCCGAGAAGATGCCGCTCTCGCGGGGCTGCTCGGGGTTCTCCTGGTCCAGAGGGGCCTCGGGGACGTAGACATCAGAAGCGTCGCCGAGAGAGGTGTGCAGAGGGCGGAATGCGCGAGAGGTGTGCTTGCGCTCTTGCCAGAGCTCGACGACCTTGCGGAGAGCGTATCCGGAATCGAGAGCACCCCACATGTGTCTCATGGCCTGCTTGTACCGGGCCTGCATGTCAGAGTAGAGTCCGCGCAGACCCTTGGAGCCGTTGCCGCAAACGTTGCTCTGGCTGACGGGGCTGAGCACGGTTCGGACAGTCAGGTTTCCGTTGAGCGCGAAAAAACACTTGAGGTACATGTGCAAATCCTCGCCGATAGCCTCGTTGTCGCAGTCCCAGCCGCCGACGCGGTCGACAAGATCCAAGGGAACGGAGTAGACGGACGTGGGAGGCGCAATGGTCGAGCCGCCGTACAATCCAGACATGCCGCCGGCACCCCAGAGAATGTCGGCAACACGGACAATGGCGGGAACGGCGTGGGCATTGCGGTCGAAGATGATTGGGGCCGAGTACAGGGTGGTCTTTGCTGTTTCGGGGTATGATAGGTGCATGGTGGTAAGCAGGGCGAAGTAGTTGGCCGAGAGGTGGCTGTCGGCTGTAGATACCCCACGTTTTGGTCAGCGAATCATTCTACACGCGCAAAATATTGGAAACATTGACTGCGGCAGAATCTCTGATTCTGACATGCGCACGTACCGTCAATTCCTGTGATGATCACATCCTTGCGGGCGGTCATTGAGTATTTTTGGCTCAACTTGCGGGCAGCCCAAGCCACGTTGCTTCCCTTTCCGGCGGACTCCCCTGGGATGTCGGAAGGGTGGACAGTGTAGTCGATGCTGCGGAACTTCTTGACGAATTCTTGGATGAGAGACATGGCCTTGAGCTCGACGTTGGGCTCACGCTGCTCCATGCCCAGGTAAACCTAAGAGGGGTCCGAGTTAGCGGTTGGACGCATGATTCGGGGCGCGCGTCGTCCAAAGCCGGCGGAAAAGTTTGCCGTGGTTTTGAGAGCGCTCGACCGGTGGAAAAGAAGACAACATGTGCGGAAATTGACTTACGTCGTAGCAGCTGCGAGCCTGGGGGTGCGAGGCAAGGACCTCAAGGGTCTCTTTCAGAGTGTCCATCTCTTCCTTGTAGTTGGGAATGATGATGGCGTGGATGACGCGGTCAGGTTCGCCATCGGCGTCGGTGTAGAGCTCGGGCTCGGTGTCGCCAGCTTCGCTGCTGGAGGCAGAGCAGCCGTGGGAGGAGGTCAACGTCTCGGAGCTGGACAGGGAGGTGGAAGAGCCGCGACGGCGATGAGAGAACTTGTAGTCCCTCAGGGTCTTGTTGCGGGCAATCTTCTTCAGGCTGCGGGTCATGTCGAAGACGGCGTAGCAGCATCGGATAGGGAAGGCGAAGACGAGGATGTGAATAAACAGGCAGTAGTATGCGAAGATGACGGTCCAGTAGCCGGCGCCCTTGAACGTCGGAGTGATGGCGCTAAGGCTGTCCTGATGCATATAATTGTAACCTTGTGCCGAAGCAGCTGATTCTTTCGAGATAACCCAGTAACTGAGAGACAGCAAGGCCAGCATGGCCAAGCCGCCCGCACGGCGCGAGGCCCAGGCGAAGAGGGACATTGTCGATGGCCGACTGAAGCTGTGTTGTAGATTGAGGCGGCGCGATACCAGCGATAGGGGGGTTGTCGGCGGCGGGAGAGCGACAGAAAGGTGGTGTCGTCGACGGCAGAAAGGCGACTGCGAGTTGTCTAATCTGTCGAGGCTTGGATAGGGAATGTGCGAAGCCCGGTTTAGGTTGCTCGAGGGAGGGCGAGACCAACAGCTGCACAAGCAACGGACGGATGAAGGAGAGAGGAACGGAGGGGGGAAGGAGGGAGTGAAGACCACAAGAGGCAGTCGAATGGAGCCCTCTTACCCAACAGGTCGATAGCGGTCTCTCGCACGCGCTCTCTCTCGCTCTCTCTCTCTCTCTGTCGTCACGTAGGAGGAGGAGTGGCTGGAGTGGTGTAGGTGGGAGGGTTGGCAGAGGGGAGGGGAGGGGAGGAAGAGAGAGAAAGAGGAAAAAAGGGAGGAGCTGGAGAAAAATTAGAGTGCGTCTTGTCGGATGATATTCACGAGGAGAGAAGTGCAAGCTAATGGATACGGGACGGGACAGAGAAGGAGAAGGAGGGAAAGAAGTGCAAGGTTAGGTTGAGAGTGGATGATTTTCTTGGACAGAACAGGACTGGACAGAGAGCAGAGAGCAGGCCAGAGGACGGGACTGTGACATGGAGTGTGGTGTGGACACTCGCGCGCACACGGTACAAGTGAATCGAATCGAGGCCGGCGGGACAGGGGAAGGGGGGGGGGGGGGGGGGGGGGGGGGGGGGGGGGGGCGGCAGCAGCAGCAGCAGCAGCACCACCACAGGCTTGTTGATTCTCGGGGGACGGGAGTTGCAGGTACTGACTGTACTGATGGACCTGAGAGATGGAGCTGGGAGCTTCGTGCTTGTTGTATTGGACCAGACGAGACCTGGGAGGCCAACCCACGGAGGCATGTACCGGGAAGCGGGTAAGGCTCAGAAAGGGTACTTGTGCATGCAAGTGCGCCAGTGTCAGAGCCAGAAGCAGGCCTGAAGCAGCCGCACTTGTTTTGGGAGGCCAGACGGAGGTCGAAGTACCCTCGCCAGCTTTGGACACTGAAAAGATACCTTGCATCCTTACCTAGGTACCGAGATACATTCACTCACCTCATCCACACCGAAGGCACCTACCTCGATGGAAACACTACCCATAGAGGTTGGGCAGCTGCTGTACCTGAGAAGCAGAGAACAGCACCTGAGCCAGCCAAAACCCAAGCTCAGAAACATGAGCCAAAGCACTCAAGCAAGACGACACGAGACAAGCAGCAACAGCAGCAGCAGCAGCACAGCAAAGACGGAGGACGCAGGACTGGATTGGAGTGGGCGAGGAAGGGGGGCGAGGAGCGTCTGGATTGGCGAGACGACAAACAAGGGGCCAACCCAGCAGCGGTGATGGCAGCCGTAACAGACTGGGGTCCAAACTGGAGCAATGGGGCCAGTCAAGCTACCAGGATGTACCTATGATGCTCAGAGGAGGGAAACCTCACTCACTGCTCGATGAGTACCGCAGCAGAAGCGATGGGCAACGAGATGGGCGATGGGCCAGTGTGGCATTGGCTGGGCTGGTCTGGTCCTGAATGAGGGATTGATTGGACTGTCGATTGGGACTTGCTGCTGGGAGAGCATCCCATTGGCCTGTCACCGCCGAGACTGAGAGAGAGGCCCCAGACAAAATGGGGATGGGTGGTGCCGCCGTGCGTGCTCTGGCTAGCGCATCTCGCCCGCCTTCTCTCACATTGGATCTCTACCTAAGGTAGGTAGAGTCTGGCGGGCTGCCTCTGCCACAGCTGCTGGGCTACACTACTGCAGTACTGCTGTCTGTCGTGCGGGTGCTGGTGCTTCTGCAGATTTGATGCTGCTCACCACAGTCTCCCGCCTCGACAATTGCGTTAGCGCGAATGGGACATTGGTTCGCAGATGACAGGGGTGGCACGGCCCCGACAGGGTTGGGTTGCCTTGGGAATTTTCTGCGCCTGCACTGAATCGCCCCGCGGGAAATGAGCAATGAGAAATTACCGGCTAAGCGGCCACGCTTGCACCGCCGCACTGTGTACTTGCTGTGCAGCACCTCACCAGTCTCCTCACCAGTCTCCTCTGCGTCAGTCACCTCCAGCGATGGGTGGTTGCCTGCGGTAGACAGACTCTCGACACCGCCTCACTCTCCGCTCTGCGCCCACAATTCCCTCGCGACCGCTGCGGAATGTCTCCTTTCGCCTGCCATGGCGTTCCCAATGCTGACGCCCAGAGAAGCTTCAAACCTTTCTAGCTCGACAGGTGCACCCTCACTCAATGCTCGCTCGTCTTGCTCTTGGCCTTTTGCCCAGCCACGCGGGGCAATCAACAAGTACCGTCTGTTGCTCCATGGCTTTAAGTTACGAATAGGCACAGCAGCAAAGCCAAGCTCGACAGCTCCCCAAATCGAGACACATCGTAACACGCATCGCGCGGGTTCCCCTTCAGGTATGTTGCTGACCGCTGCCGTAGACTCGCTCGTCTGCTGCGCTCTGCGCCCTGAGCTCTCTCGTCGTCGCCCGTCCTCGTTGCTTGCGAATCGCTTGCGAGTCGCTACCCGTCGGGCAATGGCTCAGCCGCACTTGGCAGCTTTCTCTCTCTCTCTGTCTTTCTCTCGCCGTGCCCGACTGCCCAAGACTCTGTTCTGAGGTCTGTTCCATCAGCGTTGTCTTGTTCTCTGCTGTTCTGGCCGTCCGCATTCAGACGCCAACAGACCATGCCTTGCCTGGGCAGACAGACAAGAATTTGGGAAATGCTCGCACAGTGCGGTCATTTCCGCATCCTCCAAGCGGCGTCAAAACAACAAGAAAAGAAAAGAAAAAAAGACAGGGCCTTTGGGGCCAAGCACCGCTTTCTGCCTGTGCTAGGTGCCTACCTTACCTTACCAAGCACCTGCGCTAAGAACGCTAAGCTGCTGTAGGGTCGCTCCTCCCGCTCTGACGGACTGGGCTGGCTCGCCCAAACGGCATCCCCTTTGGGGGATTTGGAAGGAAAATAGTACCTTCCCCACTAACAAATTTGCGATGCATCGCCTGGGGACGCCACAGTGTTGTGTCCACCGCCCAAGACTGGTGTACATAGTAAGGTACCTCAGATACTGGACCTTACCTGGGCATGCCCCACGGCAACGGGGTCTCCCCTACTGCTCCCCACTACGCCAAATGCTGACCGGCCCAGCTCTGTCGAGGTCCGTCTTCTCGGTTGTCTCGTCAGGGCCCGGAGAACAAAGGAGGATGGAACCTCATTGCTCAGTGCCCATTATTGTGCCCAACTGATGGCAGCTTGGCGGTCAAAAGCCGACGGGAATAGGAGGAATTGGCTTTGCGGAGATGGATCGGAGGAGGATTCGCCATGCAAGGCCTCCTTTTCCAGCATGCCAGCAGCGCGGTAGCGGTAGCGGTAGCCTTCACATCCTTCTCCGCCGCAGGCATCGGATTTAGTAAGCTACTTTTTAAAGCTGCTCGGGGGCGGCGTAGTAAGCCGTCTCGAAGCTTAGGTTGACCACCTCACACACACGCCGAACAGCAAGCCATCTGTCGTCACGGGCGTCTGGGAGAAGCCTCACAAGTCTTCTGCCGCGAAAACGGAGCATCGTCCGAGGAACTGCTCGTCAACGGCGGCGCCGACGCAGCAGCCCGGCTCGTGGGGAGCAGATGTCGGTTTTGGCTTGGGATCTAAGTCGGTGAGGACGGTACCTGCCTCGTGTAAGTCCAAGTGACGATCAATGCCTCAGTACGTATTCACCAACACACCAACAGCGTAAGGTAAGGTAGCTCCTGTCAACCTCACCTCAAGCACATCATCCACCTCGGATCTCTGAATCCTTTCATCCCATATCTGCACCTTATCTGGGAGGCCAAGAGGCCAGTGCTATTGTCTCCCTCCATTCCCCGCCCCCAAGGCCCCTGGAAACAGCAAGCCAAACACTCAATTCCTGCGAGCCACCTAGCGTGCTTGTGCGCATGTCACCGCCAACCATTCAGCTGTTTGCGGGCTACATGAGGTTTGCGGGAGCCGCGCCTCTCCCTTGCGACAACTCCATCCACTCACTGCCGTACTCGGCCGTCTCTCAACTCGTCCGCCGGGTCTGCCTGGCTACTGTCCTGTCGTCTTACATGCTCTTCATCGCACTTGCGCCCGGCCACGAAGGGACGGTCTTGTTGTCTCCGTGGGCTGGACGGGCTGTGTTGGTGATCCTCGGTCTCGGAATATAAGCGATTTGCCCGTGGCGCGCATACTGCGCGAACCCGTGTGTGTGCCCGGCGCAGACGAGCCAGCACTTCGCAGCCACGCGCCATGGATCCCGCCATACGTGCCTCAGGGTCACGGAACAAAGACGGTTCCCCAGGCCACCCGTCGTGGCTGCACCTCTTTGCCATGCGCGCGAACCCGGATCGAGATACACGGCGGACAGTTGCTGCTGCTTGTACCACGCTACCCGGGGGGCGGGGGGGGGGCCACAGTCGAGAGAGCTTCTGGTCAGTTCGTCGACCACTGCGACAATGGCACGGCTAGCGTGCTATGCACTGCACTGCTGTCGCTTCTCTCCGTCCCGTCTGCAAGTGGTACGTACGCCAAGCGGAGCAAATTGTGGCTCAGCCAAGGATAGAGGCACTCGTTGCTGTTGGCCACAGTGTATTGGTGATCGCTTGCGATTCTCCCAGCGAGGTTACAGCTGTTTGCTGTCAAGAAGCCAGCGGCTGGGGCTTGCAGCATGGCATGGCCTGGCTACGTGTGGCTGCCGTCGTCATCGCGGTAGCCATGCTGCGGCAACGTCGTCATAGGAGCTGGGCGAGGGATGCTGGTGGAAGAGGGTCGCGGATAGAGAGACGACAAGCGAAATGCGAACGCGCCCACGCAAGCAATTCGCGACCTTGTCGTCGACATCGGGCAGGCAGCGCAGGCCATGCCAGGCGGGACAAGGCCTCTGCTGCTGTCTGTCTGTTTGCTTGCTTGCTTCCTTGTCCGCCTACAGCAAATGTCATCCCATGGCATTCGATCTTTGACGAGACCGTCGCACGCATTGCCAGGGGTCACGACGATTGATTGCGCTGTGCTAAACTAGCTCGTGGCCGAGGCCCTGCGATGTTTTTTCTTGGTCGTCCCACCATCGCAAACCTTCATTTGGTGCCAATCCCTCGCCGAGTCTGACATTTGCCCAAGCCAACCAACCAGCCCAGTCACAGTGCGTTCCCCTCCTCCAACACTACTCATCACCGGCTGGCGAGCCGGCCTGGGATCTCGTGGCGAGCCGGGATACCGCTGCTGCGAAATGATGGGAGACTGAGACCCATTCTCCAATTTTCGTTCCCCTCGTTCTCTCCTATTCAGAGTCGCAACCACCAAATGAGAAAATTTTGAAGCGCAAATCATTCAGAAGCGCGAAGAAAGGATGGCGCTCTGGCCAGGTCTGTAAGGATCCAGCCGTGACGGCAATCGGGACGGGAGATTTCGACCTGCAAGTCGCATACGTGGTGGTCCTAGTGCAGTCACACCGCCCGATATAATCATGTGCTCGACAAGCGCATATCATCATTACCATCATGGTTGGTCGTGGAGTTGAGCAACAGCCATTGCACCTCGAGGAGCCGCATCTTGTCGTCCGAATCACCAGCGCCGCCAGCTAGCTCTTTTGAGGTCCTGCGCTCACCGCAAGGCCCAGCCATCTCGGATATCCGTGCTATCGCAGTTGATGGCATGACTTGGCGCCTCTCCTTCGCGCCTAATGAGGAACAGCAACAGCGAGGTCAGACGCATACTATGCTAATAGTAGGTAGGGCGAGAAGAGCGAAAGTATCGGTGTATGAGACTTTTGAGATCCGTATGCGACACGAGCACACCAACGAACATCTCACCGTGGTGCACGGAGACGGAGTGGCGCTTCCAGGGCCCAAGGACTAAGGCAGGCAGGGAAAAGACCGCGGCGGCCATCCCTGCAGCAGATTGTGCTTGTCCTTCCAGCGCAGTCCCAGCTCGAGAGGTATCTTAATGGTTTGGGTACTTGACTTGCCGCCGCGCCGCTGCCCTCTGGCCAAGTATCGCTCGGCTTATAGAAACGTCTCCGCAGCCCTCCGCAATTTCAAAATCACAAGCGAGTGCTTGCTTTTCGCCGTACTGGACAATGCAGCCTTGAGAAGAAACGGATACGGGCTTTTGTTCGTCAGCACGACGGGCGAGCGCATCGAGCGCTTCCTGGTTTTCGCGAGCTGGTTGTATCAGCCTGGAGACAGGCTGAGGCGATGTGCCCATCATCTGCTGCTTCAGCCGAGAAACGCTGATAGAGCAAAGGCCATGGCATCCCCCGCGCGCTCCCAAGACTTAATCAGCGGCAGCATCGACAAGGAGACACCGATGCCGCGGACTTCCATGGTCAATGGGCCCGGTCGGTGACATAATACCGGTTGACACCCAGCTCAAGGCTCAAGCAATAGAACAAAGTGAAAGGGGGACGTGCCGGATGGTGGGGTGGATAAACCCTTGGCGGGCCGGCGTTTGAGATTGAACGTTTCTGAAGCTCCGAATCTGACTGGCCGCTGTGGGCCAACAAGGCCGGACCTGGAGTTCCAGGTTTCTGCGGACGCGATACCTGACCAACCAACCAGTCCTGCCAGAAGAATTGCCCGCTGCCAACATGTTTTCTCGTCGATTCCGTCGGGCTCTTCTGGGAGGTCGCCGTCGGCGTCTCGAGACCTGCTGGTCTGGGATCGGAGCGTCCTTGTGTCGCTCCCCGTACGTTGCTGTCAGTTGACTCGACCTCCTCCCCAAGACCGGCCACCCTCCAAGCTTGGTATCGCGGCACCCACGTTGACCCGCACCCGCGGATCGCCATTAACTGCACCACATGCAGACGCGTCGGCGGGTGATTGGAAAGGGAAAGCAGGCCAAGGGGCGAGGAAGGCTGCAGAGGCCAGGGTTGGAAAAAATACTACTAGTAATTAGTATTAGTCTAGTCTAGTACTAGTAAGTCTAGTACTAGTAGGGTAAAATTTATACTAGTCTAGTATTAGTATTACTAGTAAAATACTAGCCTAGTATTAGTATACTATTAGTATACTAATTAGTATAAAATATACTATTTATAGTAACTTTTTTTACTATAAATAGAATATATAGTTATATTAATCTATTAATTCTAGAAAAAATTTAAAAAATATTATTAAATTATTTATAGTAGTATATATACTATAAATTAATATTTATAATATTAATTTTATTACTTTCTTTAGTATTCTTTAAGTTACTATTACTTTTTATAGGTTTTTAGAAACTTCTATAATATACTATTAATAGTAATTATATTTTTATATTATTAAGCTAATATATCTATATAATATATATTATATATATTATAATAATATTAATAATATTTCTAGAAATTTCTTTAAGATTCTTTAAGTTTCTATTACTTTCTATCTATTTCTAGAAGTTTCTATAATATACTATTAATAGTAACTATACTTATAATTATAATAAGATTAAATAAGTATATATATTAGTAATATATTAATAATATTATATTACTAATAGAAATTCTAGTAGTTTCTTTAAGTTTCTTTCTATTTCTAGAAACTTCTACTTAGTAATATTATATTATTAATATTAATAATACTTAGTTGGCTATTAATAATACTTAATTATATATTACTAATATTAATTAAGGATTAATAATACTTTAGAAACTAATAGAAAGTAATAGAATCTCTAGCTAACTATAAAACTAAGCCTCTTCCCTCTTTAAATTCTCCTTTTTTCTTTCTCTTTTTATATTAATAAGTATAACTATATTATTAACACTCTTTATTACAACCTCTTGAAAGTACTATTTATATTCTTATAAAAGAAATATTCTTTTATAATGGATTCTTTTATTATAGATTCACCTAGCAGGGCTTCTAGCCTCCCCCTTACTCAGTCTACTACTAATATTAGTAGTAGTATTATTACTAACCTTACTAGTAATAAATTTAAAGACTCTTTATATAATAAAGAGGACTATAAATTAGAAGCTAGTAAGGCTTATATCTTTAAAAACAAGTTATTTATTAGGTCTCTTTTACCTATTAATTATAATAAGGAAAGAGAAATGAAAATAACTTGTATATAAATATTTTATATATATATATATATTTATCTATAATGATAGCTTATTTCTATATAAGTTATTACTATATAAGTAAATATATTATATATTATTATTATATTAATACTATAATTGTAAGTGTAATAAAAGCTGGAATAAAGATAGAAGGTTTTCAAACTTCTAACTTTACTAAACACTATAAAACCTCTCTCTTATAACGAAAATTAGAAAAAAATCTTAAAAAAGTAAGTATTTATAAATAATATTATATACTACTATATATTATAGAATCAGATATATTAAGAGAGAATCCTTTTTCTATTATAGAAAGTAGAAAAAGACATCAAACTAGTACTATTATAGAATTACAGAAGAAGAAGCTTCTTTAAAGATTTAAATCTAAAAGTAGAAAATAATTTATCTTTTTCTATATTAGATTCTAAATCTTTTAAAGACTTATTAAATTATTATAATAAGTAAATTCTTTATATTTAAATATATTTATATATATATTAATATATCTATAGGTCTAATCCTATTTTAAATGGGCATAAAATTAAGGATTTACTTAATATTACCTATAGTAGATTTTTATCTATTATAGATAAAGAAATCCTAGAAAATATTAAAAGTTTAGGAAAATTTTCCTTAACTTTAGATATATAGACTTCTAAGCCTTAAGATGCCTATTTAGGCATAATACTTAGCTATATTAATAGCGATTTTAAGCTTATATATAAGCTTATAAGTAGGTAAATACCTTTTATATATATATATATATAATACTAATATATATATAGTATTTAAAGACCTTAAAGAAGCTTATACTAGTCTTTATTTATATAAAGAGGTTTTAGATTCTCTTAATGCGTATAGTAATCTAAAGTTAGATTCTATCTTTAGGTAAGTATATATTATACTTTTTAAAAGAATATATACTAATTATAATATAGTATTACTAGAGATAATACATCTAATAATAATATGTTTTTAGATTCTTTTAAAGATAATTATAAATTGTCTTTAAATAAAGAATTTAAAAATGATATTAGATATATTGCCTATATTATTAATATAGTAGTATAAGATATATTAAAAGATTTTATATCTAATACTACTATAGAAGAAAAATTATTAGATTATACTAATAGAAATATTAGTATAATTAATAATAATCTAGCAGTAGAGGATAATATTCTCTCTGAAACAATAATCTTTTAAGTAGTAAGTATTATATATATATATATATATAATTCACTTATTTATATATATATTTACTAATACTTTAATAGGTCTTATTAATCATGTACGCAAAATTTGCATTATAGTTAAATATACTAGCAAAATTAAAAGATTATTTTTAGAAGGTATAGATAGAGCTAAAAGATCAAGCTCTTTACTTTCTAACTATAAAAAAAGAGTTATACCTATAGGTAAGTAATATTCTAATATATATATATATATATAATAATTTATATATACTAATAATATTATAGATAATTCTACTAGGTGGAATTCTACCTATAATATAATTAATACTACTCTAGAGCTAAGAGAGCCTTTAGAGTATATTTTTACTTATACTAGTAATAAAGAGTTTAAAAAGCTCTTTTTTACTAAAAGTGAATTTAAGGCTTTAGAAGATTTAAAATCTATTTTTGAAATCTTTTTAAAGCTTTCTATTCGCCTATAATCTCAGCTTTATATTAACTTAAATAAAAGCTTTTTATATATTTATAAAATATATAAAAAGCTTGATAAGTTAATATTAAAGTTTAGAGAAATGAGAAACAGACTACTTAAGTTAGTAAGTATTTAATATTTATTTCTATATATATATATTTATATTAATATCTTTATAGGCTGCTTATTATACTATTTTACTAGATAGTTTAACTTCAGAAGTAGTTAAACTATCTACTTATTTTGATAAAAAGCTAACTTCTTCTAATATTAATAATTATAAGCCTTATATACTAGGGATGATTCTAGACCCTAGAATTAAACTATTATATTTTAAATATAATAGTTTATTATATTATTACTATGATATAGAGGCTGATATTATTAATATATTAAAAGAAGAATTTGAATTATAAGTATATAGACTTATTATTACTATTATTTATTAAATATATACTAATTATATTTAGGGTTAAAAAAGAAAAAGAAGAAGTTAAATCTGATAAAGAAATATTAGATAATAATATTACTAATAATTCAAATTCAGAAAATAAGTTCTATATTAGAACAGAAAATATAGAACTAGAATATATTGCTTATTTTAGAGAGCCTAATACTTATCTAAACGTAAGTTATTTAATTATATATAATATTTATTAATATTATACTAATTATTACTATAGATAGATCTTTTAGTATATTGGAAAAATAATTCTACTATTTTTCCTATATTAGCTATTATAGCTAGAAGATACTTAGGAATTCCTTCTACTTCTGCTCTAATAGAAAGAGTATTTTCTGTTTCTAGTAATATTATTACTAGAAATAGAAATAAACTATATCTTTCTACTATAAAAAGACTAATTCTTTTAAAGTATTAGAAAATAGATTCTTTAAAAGAATTAGAAGAAGTATATAATATTATAGAAGCAGAAAATATAAGAGAAGAATAAGAAGAAGAAAAAGAATAGGAATATTAACTATATATATATATATATATATATATATAGTTTTAGTTATATTATATTTAATAAAGTTTCTAAAGCTTTTATATTTATATATATTATATATAATATTTTTAAATAATATTTCTATCGTTTTTCTAGAATTTTTAAGAATATTTTTTAATTAATTATATTATCCTTAATACTATTAATACCTCTAAGTTTAACTAAGTACCCCTGAATAATCCAGCTAATCAGAGGCTAGGATTACTTAATTTACTATTAATTAACTTATTTTACTTACTTTAATACGCAGCGTTAAGCGTTAATACGTAGCGTTAAGTGTTAATACGTAGCGTTAACGCGTAAGGGTTTATAGTTAAACCTCTAAGTAAAAACTAACTTTTAAGTACCCCTGAATCGTTCAGCTAATCAGAAGCAAGGAATAATAAGTACCCCCGAATCGTTATATTAATTAATATAATTATTAGTTAGCTAATAACAGTTTAATATTCTTTTATAGCTTTAACTTATTACTTATAATAAAGCTATACTTTTTAATACTTTTATTAATAATATAGTAATATATTATTTTTCATACTAATATATAAAAAATATATATAATTAAATTCTATTTAATATATATAGCTTATTTAATTAAAAAAGATTTTTATTTAATTACTAATTAGTATACTAGTACTAGTCTAGTATAGTACTAGTATAAGCTATACTATACTAGTCTAGTATTAGTAGACCCCCCTACTAGACTAGCCTAGTATTAGTAGACCCCCCTACTAGACTAGCCTAGTATTAGTATAGCCCATACTAGACTAGACTAGACTAATTTCCTATCCTGGCAGAGGCACACCACCAACGGTTACCAACCGCGTCTGGTACTGCACCGCTCGACCCCCATCCACATGTATGTGTCTTGGCTCCTTGGCCCCATCCCACTGCCATCTACAGTGAGTGATTATAATTTACGGATTGCACCTCTGTCTTGGCTATCTTGGTGGTCCAAGAGACTCACAAGTGGCCCGTCACGCTTTGCGATCCTCATTGGCTGCTTTGGCCGTGATCACTGCCAATGTGGACTTGCAGTTAAAGTTGGAAGCACTTGACTCGAGCTGGTTGCGACCTCGGTTGCAAGGCACGCTGATTCATCAACAACAACAAAATCGGTACAATACATCCGATGTCGAGGGGGCACTTTTACGGGGTTGAGCCATGGCCAGTATGCGAGCAATCTCGCAAGATTCAGAAGCAAGGCTGCCTTCTACGGGAACCTTGCGCACCCTCTTCCCCCATCTCCGCTCGCAAACCACCTAACCCACGGCATGGTTGAGGGTTCGCCCTTGAGACATTCACCCCGTTGACGATGGGGAGAGCAGCTCTCGGACTCGTCCGGTTGATGGAAAGTGGCATGTCTCAACCTATTGCGACTCAGAGGGTTCGCCCCAAAAAAGCCGTCGGTCTGCCATTCTGCACACCCGACTCTTAGTTGAATGAAATGTATCGGCGGACCCGTCCAGTCGGCCGACGGGGAGCCAACTTCTGCGTCGAAATGCAGGAAACGATCTTGAAACAGGCTCCTGCAAGAACACTCAAAGGATGGGCACACTTTTTTTTTCCCCTCCGCGCCCACACGCAAAGCGAACTCTACGCAACTTCCGCGCGTGCAGATTTCAGGCCCCCGGGGAGGGTGGTGAGGGATGTATGTAATTCGTTTGGGGCACATTGGGATTTTCCTAATGTCCGACGGGCTGTGACAGGTTCATGAGCTGGAGACAACCACCATCTCGTCGCGGCCCCCTCCCCCTCCCCCTCCTTCCTTCTTTCAGACCTGCTTCTCGAACAGTCTGGCCCAAGCGACTGTGAGACATCTACATCTGATCAAGTTCGCTGACAGCAAGTTGACGGGGCCCTTTTGGCATCCGCATGCCGCATGCTCCCTGACTGGGTCGAGGAGGGGAAAGGCTTTTCTGGGACATGTAGTACTCGTCCAAGGGACCGATGAAACGGCCTTGGCCCCCAGACGCCCTCCCGAAAATAACAAAAAAAAAAAAAGCCAAAAAAGAATCCCCCGGGTTTGCAAAGTCTCACAAAAGCCCAACATACATCATCCCCGACGGCCGGACGGATCGGCCAACCAGTCAGCGTACGGGACTGACATTTGTCGTATCATGCCGGATCCGAGGTGAGACCTTTGGCTGCCCTGTGCGTTCTCTCTCTCTGTGTACGGAGTAGTCCTCGATCATATCAAGCCCACGCAACGCGTCCTTTGCTTTGCTGTGTCGCCGGACCGCATGATCGACGACCGACCTCATGCCGTCTCTCTCGGAGTCCCCAAGTGGCGGCGGGCCGGTGACGGGAAACAAACTGGACGTCCCGCATGCTCCCAACGGCCTCGGCAATTCTATTGCGGGCCTTGTATGCCCGGGGGTGGGGGAAAGTGTGTCGCGGCAGTCACAGTGTCACAATGGCATTCGAAAGGCTGAACGGCGTATGTGTCGGATTGCATTAATATTCAAGCTCGCAAGCAACGACAGCGTGACGAAAGATTCGACGCTGGCCGCGCTATCGAATGTGGCAAGACTGTCGTAGTACTACCATCAGCCTCCGCCCACTGGAGACTCCAGTAGCCATGCTCTCTCTCTCTCTCCATATCCGTATACCCGCTACTGTCCGTATCTGCCGGTTCTCGGAAACGCGGCTCAAGGGCTTACAACCCAAAATCCCTCAACTTGTTTCCTCCGCCGGGGTGCATACGGTGTCCACCTGCTGATGAGGATGCCGAGATATCTTCGGGCGCTTCCTTTTGACCACCTTGCCGCGAGGGCCCCCCGTCTCCCAGGCGAGGGCGGGGAACGGACATGTTCGGTCGCCCCTTCGCTTTCATCTCGCCCCCGACTGCCCTCTTATTTCCCTAATGAGAGACCCGTAACGATACCAGGATGCACGGCGTCTTTTCCGCCTAGACTCCCCGTCAAGTCGTCGATTCGGGTTGCTCCATTCTTTAGTCGGAGATATGTGCCGGAACGGTTCGCGGGATTGGTAATCATGTTCCATATTCCACATCGGCCAGTGATCACGGTCAAAGTACAACCCAGCCGAAAGATTGAGGTCGTGACACGCATGCTGGCCGAGGGTTGCATCTTGACACGCCGGGGCACTCAGACGACCTTCTCGAAGAGCTCCTGTATGGGTTTCGCAGCCTGTATCGGACGTTAGCCTCAGCCTTCACACGGGTAGCGGGTGGTGGACTGACATCGATGAACTTCTCCAGGTCCTTGTCCAGATTCGCGAGGTCGTCCTTCCTCTTCTTGTTCTCGGCGATGAGCTTCTGCTTCCTCCCCACGAGCTCCAGCCTCTGCTGCTCGAGGGTCTCGCGCTCGGCGCGCTCGTGGCCGATGCGCGCAACCATGAGGGCGTTCTCGTCGTCGTCGGCGTGCTCGGGATACTGGGCGAGGAACTCCTCGACGGGGATGAGCGGGAGCTTTTGGTAAGTATGGCTGTGCATTTGCAGTTAGCAACTTGGTGCTCCGTGGCAGCAGTGGGACACATACTCGTAGGATTCGCACGCCTCAATCTCGCCCTCGAGGTGTCTCTGTTCGTAGTACAGGTTCTGCAGCTGGAGGTGCAGGCGGTCGACCTCGTGGCGCGCCTCGGCGGTCTGGGCCTTGGTCTCCCTGGCGGTGAAGTTGGCGGCGCGGTGCAGGCCGCGGAGGTGCGAGATGTTGGTGAGCAGCAGCTTCTGTTCCTTGGAGAGGGCGGCCTGCAGCTCGGGGGTGAGGGCGTCGCCGCCGGCGCGGATATCTCGGCGAGGAGCTGCAGGAGCTTCGCAGCTTGGTCCTGGGCGTAGCCTGAGGTCTGCAGGACCACGGAGAGCTTCGGGTCGGATACCAGGTCGTTGACGGCCATGGTGGTGATTAGATGATGCTGCGGAAGAGCGAATGTTGATGGAATCGGTCGGGTGGGAGAGGTAGTGCCGTCGGGAGCAAATTGCAACGCGGCTGAGTGGTTTGGGGATCGTGTCGTCGGCCAGGCCCCGGTTTGCGCGACCGCGTTCGCAAGGCTGAAGGATGGGATCGGAATCGGACAAGGGGGGGTGGGTGTTGCTTCGGAGGGCGGGACAAAGAACGGCTCGGGCGTTGTTTTGGCGGGACAGACGGGGGGGGGGGGGGGGGCCTTCGTTTGGCGCAGGGTAAGAGGGGTACGTACGACGGTGCGTGTGCAGCTTCCAGTGGTCGGGCCTCGCTCGCTCGTCTTGCCTCGCCTCGGATCAAAGAAGTCTCAAAGAATGGAGCTCTGCCAGGTAGAACAACACAACAGTAACGAGGCGGAGGGGGAGAAGGCGGACGTTGCAGAAAATTGGTGCAGCCGCGGGGACCGTGCCCCAGCGAGGACGAGGGCGGATTTACTGCTGCGGTCACTGGTCAGTGGACGCGGGAAGTAAGACGGTGCTGCCGCCATGCCCGCTGGTCCTGCAGACGGACGGCGTGCCGTCCCACACCCATCCATGGGTGGGCTCTCGGAGGAAGGTCCCAGTGTTTTGGGCCAGTCAGTCATCTCAGTCATCCACGCGCATCCCACTCCACTGGCTTACAGGACGGATGCTTCGCTGGACTCCTACGCTTGTGCTTGGCCGAGGTCATCGTTTCCTTGGGAGGTGGGACTCGTCAGTCTTCAGATGGCTGAGCAGTACTAGCACTACCAAGGCGATGATGTCTGGAAAGGCAAGACACGGGCCGTGGGGTAAGGTAGGGTAGGCAGGGAAGATGGAAGGAACGTGGAATGGGATATCAAGTCTTTGTGCCGGAGGGGGGCACTCCTCAAACAGCAATACACCAAAGCCAGACATATGTTGGGCACGACATTGGGCGTTGTCCCGAGTTTCCCTAGCAGGCGTTTATCGCCATGGCGCTCGGAGCTAGACGTGTCGGCCTTTGGGGAATTGCCATCACCAGGCACGCTAGGGGGCGGATGAGTGTCGGAGTCTTGTGAGCGACGGGAGGAAGCTGATGAGCACCGGGAAGGGAAAGAGAACAAGACTGGAGATGACCAGACCAAGACTCCGAAACGCACGGCATTGCGCAAACAAGTTTCTCACCGCATACTGCATCTGGCCAAGAGTCTCGAGCTACCTCATGCAGTGTGCTCCTCACCAGGGATCGTCGGGCTACATGTTGCTGCTGCTTCTCAACTTCAACAGGCACATAGCTACGCAGCACGCAGGACGTCCTCCACCCATCCACCATCCGCAAGGTACGACTTGCTCCAATTGGGCCGTCACAGGCATTGACAACGGCGGCCCAGGTCCGAACCTGCAGCAATGCGGTGTCTTTCAGGGCTGTCTTGGGTTGCACAAGGGATTGGGGACCGTCCCCCAAATCCAACCTAATCCAGTGCATGGCGGCATGGGTGTCGAATGACGCTATTGGTGGCGCGCCTGATCCGCCACGATGCGCGCTGGGCCGAACTTTACCGGACGTCCATTCAGAGACCTCCATGGACCAGGGACATTTCCGCATTGCGCGCGGGAGGATCCCCATATTAGGCCTTTTTTCGTTGTCGTTTTTTTTTTCCTTCACTTTTTTTTGCGCTGCTGGACATGTCCATACAATGATTACAGGCTTCGTATGCAATCTTAAAACCCACCTCAGCAAGTGTCGAGAACCTAGCAGCAGTAAGTAGTAGTAGTAGCCATGCAGTAAGTTTGTTAGCAATGCAAAGCGAAAGGTCTTCCTCTTGCTGTTTGTTTTCTCCCACTTCCACCTGCTCCGAGACCGAAGAGAGACCCCGGTCTGCTGCTCGTGTATTCGTAAGGTAATCTATTCTCCTCCTCCAGCTCCTCGCCCAGCCTTTTTGGCGGGCTTACTGGTCCTATTCGTCCCCTTCTTTGTAAATCCCTTTCTCTCTCAATCTTGACTTCTCATCCTTCTTCCATCCTCTGTCGCCTTTCTTATCTTTCTGCCCGGCCCGCCTTCGGTGACCGACATCGCCATCCGTGCCGTCCTTTTTGCGTATTCGCCGCATGACTCGGCTCCTAACGCTGGAGACCGCCACAAACAACAAAGCACTGTAGCAGCAGAAGCAGCAGCAGCAGCAGCAGCAGCAACAACAACAACAGCAACCGTAATAATTCGTCTCATAATTGCGCTCGAATCCGCTCAACCGCTCTCTGTCTCTCGCCCCTGCCCCTCCCAAAGCTCCATCCCTATCTTCCCGATCTGAGGCACATACATACCAAAAGGCTGGACGAACGAAGACTACCTCACCCACACACACACACGTGCAAACGACCTCCTGCAGTCACACACACTCAGGGAGCAAAGCAGCATTCACAAGCCAGTCGCCCCAGAACAAAAGTCACAGTTCGCCTCCTCCTGTTCTTCCTACCGCCCCCGGAGGCTGGAAGCTGCCACAAACCTCTCTTCAGGGTCCAGGCATCTTACCGATCTGCACGTCTTTTTACCTCTAGCTGCGCACTCTCTTGGCCCCCCGGACCAATCACCACCGCATTGTTGAGATCCCGCCCGCAAATCTGCCCCCTCCTCCCTCAACAGACTAGAAGCATTTTATTTCGTGGAGAAGCCAAGGAAGGAAAGGAAAAGACCGATAGAGCGTCCAAAATCCGCTCTTCCGCCGTGTCCCACACACACCCCCCCCCCCCCCCCATATTCCCGCTGGGCCCCCCCTTCGGACTTTGAGTATAAGCCAATTGATTCCCTCGCCTCCCACTCGTGGCTTCGCAAGTCGACACCGACGGCTCGCCGCAACTGCAACCCACCGCAACTAAACATAACCTCCAAAGCAGAGCCGCCATCGTCTCTGCTGTACTATACCGGGTGCAACCTGTTGCGACTCTAATACTCCGGGAACTTTTACTCGTTACAGACTGGCGGAGACTTAATCACACTTTGTGACGCTGCTGCAGGCGTTGTCTGTCTGTATCCCTTCCTGCCGAGGCCGAACCCCTCGAGCTTGGGAAACGAGCTCTGTCTCTTTTCAAACACAGCAGAGTTATAGACCTCCTCGCCAACATGACTTCGCTCAAGTCCCCCTGCTCCGGCGCCGCCGTCCATGACGACGAAGACATCGCCGTAGCCACCACCTCCGGAGCTCAACCCGAAGGCACCGAACTCGCCCGCAGACGACGACACTCTTTCTTTATCCCCAGACGCAAGTCAATCGTCAGCCATATCATGGACGGAGAGGAGCATTTGCTGTTGAAGGTGAGTTTCGAGGCAGTGGTTGTGGTTGCTGTTGCAAGGTGTTGTTGTTTTGTTTGGTTACACCTCCCCACCACCACACCCGAGCATCGGACCAAGAGAAGGTTGACTGACATGTGCTTCGTTACACCAAAAACAGGTCGATCTCTTCCTTACCGAACTCGAGCGCCGCCTCGAATTCATTGAAGAGTACGGCGAGCTCACCTTCGACGCCAGCATATCCCGCGCCTTCTCCACCCTCCAGACCGTCCGCGCCCGATGCTCCCACGCCTCGGAGGAAGTCCTCGGCGCAGGCCGGAGGCGCCTGCACATCATGGTCGAGACGTTGGAGGCCCGCTACCAGGACGCCCTCGCCTCGGCCGAGTCCCTGAACGAAAAGGCCCGCGTCGGCATCGAGCTGCTCGACGACATGCTCACCGAGTACGAGAGCCGCGCCTACAAGCTCCGCGAGCAGAGCCTGGCCAGCGCTACGAGCGCCGCCGGAGCCTTCATGTCCGAGGGTCGCAGGGTCGTCGACGGCGGTATCGAGCTCGCCCGCGAGGTTGTGGACGAGAGCATCGGGCGGGCCATGCGTGCGGCGGAGAGCCTCGAGGAGACGATTGAGCGTGCCATTGAACGCGCGAGGACGACAAAGCTGATCACCTACGACGACCTGCCCATGCCGTGGCGCATCAACCCGCACATCCGCAACGGGTACCGCTTTACCGAATCCAAGCTGGAGTGCATCTGGTCCGCCTTGGCATCTCAAACGAGCTCGTCAACATCTGGTCTCACGCCATCGGCCTCGTCATCGTCCTGGCCGTCGCTCTCTACTTTTACCCCCGCAACGTCAACTTCTCCCTCAGCACCAAGACCGACATCTTCATCGCCGCCGTCTTCTTCTTCACCGCGTGTCTGACGCTGGTCTGCTCGACCATCTGGCACACCATGAACGCCGTCGCGGACGTTGACGCAATCTCCATCTTTGCGTGTGTCGATTACACCGGCATCTCCCTGCTGATCGCCGCGTCCATCGTGACCACCGAATACACCGCCTTCTACTGCGACCCCTTCAGCCGCTGGACGTACATGTCGACCACCGCCTTCCTCGGCATCGGCGGCGTCATCCTGCCCTGGCACCCCAGGTTCAACGGAGCAGACATGGCGTGGGCCCGCGTCGCCTTCTTCGTCGGCCTCGGCGCCACCGGTTTCCTGCCCATGCTGCAGCTGTACTTCTCCCACGGCCCAGACTTTGTGTGGACCTTTTACACGCCCATCGCAAAGTCCATCTTCGTGTACCTCCTGGGCGCCTTCGTGTACGCCAGCAAGATCCCCGAGAGGTGGTGTCCCGGCATGTTCGATTACATCGGCGGCAGCCACAACCTGTGGCATCTGGCCGTTCTCGGCGGCATCCTGTTCCACTACACGGCCATGCAGTCCTTCTTTGCGGATGCCTTCCGCCGCGCCGAGGCAGAGTGCTCCATCTACTGAGTGAGGCGCCTGCGTCTTTGGCAACGCGACGATTCCACCAGCACCGTCGTTGATGGTTCCTGCAGCGAGCTGTCAATGGCCATACTCAAGTTCGGCTTCGAGCCAAGGCACTCCACGGCATGCCAGCACCCCTCCAAAGGAGACGAAGAGTCCCTCAGGTTGCGCCTCAATCACGCCGTGGGGAAAGCCACCCAAAAAACCCCAAAAGGTCGAGTGGCCCCTTCAACTAAAACCCGGACACTCTTTATGCCCACCAAATATAAACATCCAGGGAAACCTGGGTCATGATGAGAAACGGCTCATGAAGAACGCCGAAGGAGGCGTAATGTTCCAACCCAGGCGGCACGCTTCAGGACGCCTGTATTGCTTCAACCTCTTTTGCGACTAGCGATTGTAGAAACGGACCTGATAGAGTAGAGTGCGTTCCGTTCAGCATAGAGAGGCGTATGAGCCACGTTACATGTGAATAGTAATACAAATGGATACCCCATGTGATTAATCCGGAGACTTGAGTTGCGATGTATGTGAGATGTAGATCGAGACGAGAGGTCACAAATCATGCAGTGGTAAGTCGGTAATCGAATGTCTTCGGGCACCGGGAAGATGGATTAGATCAAGCCGTCCCAGCCGTCGGCATATGTGTGGTCTGGAAGGTGTATACAGGCAGCTTACAGTCCGCAAGCAGCATCCTCTTGTAAGTTCGAGACGGGACGTAGAGTATACTTTGAACATATCACCGTCTCCATTCTCCGCACCCGCAAAGAGAAGGGCTTGCAGGATATTGGGCTGCGCTGGTTTTCTGACGATGTCTTGCAGAGGATGACGTTATCATACATGCCTTTGCTTGACCAAGGCATCAGCATGAGGTCGTCGACTGCCCGATTCCCTGAGATCAAGCGGATGAAGGTTTGGGAGGCGTTGCAGAAGGCTTGGGCCCCGGGGTGGAAGCATACTCGGGCATATGTCTCGAGGAACTCAAGACTCAGCACAAGGATCCACAAAAGCTTGAGCAAGCCTAGTTGCAGACGTTTGCAAATCCAAGCATGCTGTGAATGACTGCATTTCAGCGTGATGCTGCTGGCCTTTCACAAAGGGGCTGGACTCCGCATGCCTGAGACCGTCAATCTGTATTAACAGGACGTACAACACGATTCGATTCGAGAGAACTCGATATCGATTCAAGATAGGTGCAGCACAATGTGGAGAGTTTCCCAGAACCTTCTCTCAACAACTTGCATATCAGTCAACCACCCCTTTAACCACCCTTTCGACCACCCCTTCCGGGTTCACAACCTTGCATCTGCCTTTATGTCCCGATAAACCCTCGTCTTCCTCAACAAGCCACAATGGCGCGATAGCTCAGAGGCAAGAGCGTGGTTCACTTAAAAAACCAAGGGCCCTGGATCGAAACCAGGTCGCGCGAAACTAATCCTTTTTTTTGTACAACTCTTTTGCCCCTCTCGCGTGAGACCATCACTTGATAAAAACTTCAGCTGACAGCACACGGCAGACCCTCGCTCTTCAATGTGATCAAATTCAAGAGGAAGCTGAAAAAGTAGTCTCGCTAATGTTGTGTCAACGCCCTTGCAATCTAGCCAAACTTGTAGCCGACAATCATCCGCACCCCTATAATCATGTAAACATATGGCTCGTCTCTCGCTTCATAACATGCACTCCAGACCCACGCGCTCGTCAATCACCTCGGGGGGTCCGGCACTGGAGGCGGCGGATACCTGGCCAGCGTCTGCGCATTCGACTCGTCCGAGTCCGTGTCCTCCTCAAAGTAGGGTTCTCGGTACCCGTTAGGATACAATCTTCTAGGCCCAACTTGATCAGGTATTCTTCGAACAACTGCGGTGGATGC
Organism: Colletotrichum camelliae; assembly: GCA_018853505.1. Classification (NCBI taxonomy): domain Eukaryota; kingdom Fungi; phylum Ascomycota; class Sordariomycetes; order Glomerellales; family Glomerellaceae; genus Colletotrichum; species Colletotrichum camelliae. Next base: position 4,498,860 of record JAELVL010000001.1, read on the forward strand.
GCCCACATCTTGGTACGTCGGACCCCGTCCCCCGCTCATCTGGATCTCCGGCCTGGACCGAGGCTTGTCCCTGTGCGACGCGGACCGCGCCGGCGCGCCGCTCCGCTGGACGGTGATGTTCATCTCCCGCCCTTCGGTCCTCCGCCGCGGACGCGGGCGGCCGACCCAGTCCGCTTCCGTTTGCGGGTTGTCCGCCGCGTGCCGGTCGAAGGCTCTGCGTTGCTCGACGGGCGACGGGGGCGCAAAGGGGCTGCTCCGGGGCTCCATCGTCTCGGCTCTGTACATTCCGTTAGGCCACATCTGCGATTGCCGTCGCGCGGTCGGGCTTGTTCCGTAGACTGTCGAGGCAGGCCGCTGTGAGAGAGGGCTGGGGGCGCCGTAGCTGTTGTCCAGGCTGCTCAGGGCAACCTCCACGCCGGCCTGGATGGCTCTGTGCATCTGTTCCGGGTCGAGCCGGGAGCTGAACGACGACCGTCTGTCGAACTCCAGCCTGAGATCCTGCCGGCCTTGGATCCGGTTCGCGTACTGCGGATCGAGCTGTCTCCTGCCCTCCCACAGCTGGTCCATCTCTTGCTGGTTGAGATCGGGCGGCGGCGCACCGGGTCTGCCGGCCCAGTACGTCCGGTCGTCGACAGACCGCGCGGGTGTCGTGTACATGCGCATCGCATACTCTGACCGCGGCGGTCCGGGTTCAGAATGCAAGTCGTTCTGGAACAGCTCGTTCCGGATCTCCCCGAGCCCGAGCTTCATCTTCCTGTCCATCTCCCTGCTGAGGACAGCAATGTCCCTCTCACGCTGCGCAGCTTCCAGAGCCTGTCTCTCTCGCGCCTTCTCGCGCTCGAGGAGACTGCTCATGGTCCGCTGCACGTGCTCCAGGTCGTGCTCCATGCGCGAGGAGGGCACCGCCTGCGGCTGGATTGGGCGCGGTTTTGGCCGAGAGGGGGTTCTGCTCTCGTAGCGAGGCACCGGCTGAGGCTGTGACGGCACCGGGATTCCATAGTACGGACTTTCACGGTCGGTGTACGACCTGGGCGAGGGGTCGAACGGGTTAGACCGGTCATGGCCGGATGACGGGGGCCTCGGGGGTGCGCTGTTGGGGTACTGGCCTGGGGGGTAGTTGTACCCAGCTGCTGATGGGTACGAATAATACGGAGGCGACGGGTCGACGGGATTCGGGCTGAAGGGGTTGCCGCCCATGCTTCTGGAAAACTGAGGCAGGTTCTGGGTCTGGACATGCGGCGGCATGGGGCGTGCTCGAGGTCCTGGGACCGGGAACGGTGGGGATACGGGAGCGAAAGGGTTCGGGGGGCGCTCGGTGCTTCTGTGCCGGTGATGAGACCGGCTGCTCGGACGCCTCCGGGGGATCCCTTCGGGGAATTGCGACGGCGACGACGATAAGTCGAACTGGACGCTCTTCGGCCCGTGGTGTGTGCGCGTCGCTACTCCCGGCTCCGAGTCGCTGTCATACAAATCAGACTCGTCGGAGGTCATCTTATCGGCTCTTTTGCAGCGGCGGTGTTGAGTTGGGTATCAAGGGTGCCGGATGGGCCGATCCCGACTCAGGCACAAGCCGAATCTGAAGAGCGCGGGGTTGAGCCAGCGGAGAATATTTGCCAGTGTATTTTCGATGATTGTTCAAGGGACCGCTATCGACGCCGACGGGCTGAGGCTAGAAAACAAAATGTCATGATGTCGAGAACGCACGTTGTGGGGTGCGTAAAGGTAAAAAGAAAAAAGGTCGTGAACGCCCGACGGTCCCAAGTGAGGAGTGATGGGCGTGTTCTATGAGCTGGCAATGGTCACACACATCCCGCTTCCCCTCCAATTGGTAAAGTGCGGAGGCATGAGCCGTTCATGCAGCTCCGTTCAATCAACGGCCGCCCGCCCTGCCCTCAATCGTGTTCAAGCAGGCTGTAAGGCAACCGAACCCTTCTGCAATCAGCAGCAGCAGCACGTCGCCTGGTGATGTCTTCTTGCTTCAGGGAGAGAGCGTACATTTGCTGCGACCTGCGGCCTAGATATGCGACCTGCGCGCTCCACCCAAACCGAACCCAACATCGCGAGCCGTATGGTCTGCTTTGCGAGGCGGTGCGTTAGTGTAGCTGATTGCATGAGTCGCTGCAGTTGAGACCTGGTGCGTCCCTATTGGGTTGCACAAGTGAGGCTGTCGGGCCAATGAAGCCGGGGGACATTATGCACGCCTGTTGATGATGACCTTGGTAGCTCCATGCGGAGGGGATACGCCATACGGAGACCCAGTTGCGGGCATGGCACGATCGGTTTGCATGTAAAGTGGACTCTCATCGGGTGTTTGACGAAGATTGAGGGTTCGTGGTTTCTTGAGGCTCTGTGGGAGTTGACTCTGCAACTGTACTTGGAAGTAGTACTCTTTGGCTGCCTGCGTAGCTTCTGGTTACATCATTCGGCATCTTCGTCAGTCTTCTGAAAGCAAGGTTGAAACCGTTACAATTGGTAATCGTTGAGAAGAGTTTATCTTGTAAGTGTGAGAGCCCTTACCATGTTACTACCACTCTCTAGTCGCCAACGGATGTGTGTCGAACGGAGTTCCTTCAAGCAACGAGTTCCAATTGGATTGAAGATAGTTTAGCTGAGCGAAATATCCCACATCGTTGCAGTGTATTGGATGGCTGCCAAACACCACCTTGCACGCTTCCAAGGTTCCGGGAAATTGCTCGACGCATGTACGAACAAATAAATCACAGGGAGTCAGTTGATGTAACTTGATTTCTGTCAAAAGTTGTCTGGCTTGACCAGTCATGCGACCGAACATGACGCTCTGGAAGACGTCATTATATAGCTATAGTCAGTGGGAGCACCCACCATGCTTCTATTTCCTAGTCACGCCTTCGTAGTCTCTCATTGAGTCGAGAAGGGTTCTGAAAGCTCGGCGAATAGTTGAATTAGCCCCGAAAATCACTACATAAGCCCTCGGCCATTCCGTATTCCTAAAAATGCATACGAGCGAAGACCGGGAATCTCTCAAAAACTCTGAATAATTAGATTGCGTACAGTCCAAAGAATGCGGACGGATGTGGTCTGTATTTACCTTTTCATATGCCGAAGTTACACACCCAAATGGGGTAGGTATCAGATGGATGTGTTTGTTTGCCAGATTTTGATGATCCCATCATCCGTCATAGAGATCATATGACGGCCGTCCGATGAGTAGGCCACACAACGCGCCCCTGGGAAATTGTCATCGAGTGTCTGGAGACAGCGCCCGGTACTGACGTCCCAGATTTTAGTGGTCTTGTCAAAAGATGCAGAAGCTATACAGCGGCCATCTGGTGAGTAGGCCAAGCCCTGTACCCCATCCCTATGACCCTCGAATGTCTGTAAGCAGCGTGCAGTGCTAACTTCCCATATCTTAACGGTATTGTCGCGGGATCCTGAGGCTATGCAGCGGCCATCTGGTGAGTAGGCTATACACGTAATGCCGCCTCTATGACCATTGAATGTCCCTAAGCGGCTTGCAGTGCTACTGTCGACAATTTTAACGGCATATGTCGGGAAGTCGGATCCTAAGGCTATGCAGCGGCCATCTGGTGAAAAGGCCAAACATCCAAATCGATCGATACCCGTCCCGACTGTCCGTAAACAGCGCGCAGTGTTGCTGTCGAAGATATGAACAGAAGTACCGTACATTACCGAGGCTATACGGAGGCCGTCCGGGGAGTAGGCCACAGATTGAAACGGCCCATAGCGCTTTGATGTCTGAAGTATTGTCATGGTACTACTGTCCCAAATCTCAAAACACCACTCATAAGACGCAATGATTACGACAATGTGGCGGCTGTCCGGCGAGTAGGCAACGGAGTAAAACTCATCTCCAACAGTACAACGCGTATGTCCACGATCAGTATGTTTGAGACACGTACCAGAGCCGATATCCCAGGTGCGGATAGACATCGATGACACTGAGGTCATACGGCAGCCGTCCGGCGAGAGTGCCAGAGAACGAGCCTTTAGATGGATGAGGCTCTTTCTGCAGCTGTACGTCGTTGGATTCAAGTTTTCCATGGCATTTGTCAGCTTTGGTTCTGCCATCAGAGAGGATTTTGCTAGGCGTTCTCTCAGATCCCTGATCTCCAATCTGTCCCTCTCCATTTGGCTCTCCATTCTCGCGAACCTCTCCTCGTGAAGCTGTTCCAGGCTAACTTTCATACTCTCCTGTTGCTGGAGGAGTTTTGCAATTTCGTCCTGCCTCTGCTGCTGCAACAGCTGTATTTGTTCCTGGGATTCTTTGTCTTGGAGTTCTCGAGCCTCTGCCATATCCTGCTTCAGTTGTTCGATGTCTCGGGCAAAGCGCTCGCGCTCAAGTGTCAGAATACCGTCCAGCTCCTTTCCTGCGCTTGTGTCGTGCAGATCTTTCTTCTCGTCTACCATCTCCTTTTGAATTGCGAGTGTGGTCTGCGTCGTTGTGCCGAGAAGAGTGTGGATTAGATTGCGCGCCGACTCGTAATGATTGTGATGCTGCACCATCCTCGAGCCTCTCCTGATCATCTCGCCCCAGTATTCGGGTTTTGCTCGGAGTTCCTCCTCCCTGCGTTGCCCGATGTTTTCTCGAACCTCTTCCCACATCGTCGTGGCGAGAATAACGTTTGGTAAAGCGTCTTTGCCGCAGAGTTTCTTGAACATGAAGAGGTTTTTGATAGCTGCTCCTTGCATTCGGACATCAGTAATGCGGTGAAGGTATACGATGCCGCGAATATGAATCTTCTGCTCATATGTGTTACCGACCCAAGCTGCAATCTGCTTCAGAATTTCAGCATCGTCGCGGTCTGTGTCGTCAAAGCCCGGGGTGTCGATAAGGTAGACATTGGCGCCAATATCGGCTTTGCAGGGATAGGCGACAATGTCTTGTGTGTCTGAAGGGCCAAATTGTAAGTTAAGGCTTTTCCCACCTGATTTTGACCATCTGGCAAACAGTGTCTATTTGTGGTAACTTACGACTGTGGAGGCCCTCTCCAATGGAAACACTCTGGTCGGTACAGTGGGAGATGAAGGTGCTTTTCCCAGAGCCTGTGATTCCCATCACAGCAATCAAGACATCGCTAGGCTGCGGATGGAAATTGATAGGAGCTGCGTATTCTTTCATACTGCTCACAGTAAGGAACCGCAGTCATATGTCTAACACACATCGAAGTCAATGAACTGGCTGATAGTGGGGACAGCAATATCAACACAAGAAGACATACCCGGAGATGGAGGCTGCGGTAAAGAGAAAAGTGATCGTTGAAGGGGGGAAGAGGATGGCTGCAACGCATTGGTCTGAGGCACCCGGCTCAAACGGCACCTGACGGCGACTGTTTTTGAATGCATACATAAAGGAGGGGTACGGAACGGAACTGCCACGCCTTGCAGCTGTGATATATCAATGTAATTTTAGGTTATCGCGTTCTATGGGCAACCTAAGCAATTGGTGCATTAAACACCAAAAAGAGGGGCGAAGGTACATCCCAGGCAGGCAATCTACAAGGCATTCTGGGCAGACTGGCTTATCACTCTGCGCTGCAAGCCTCATTGGCGGCAACATCACTAGCGTCACCTCTCTGTCTAATCAGGTCAAACAAGATGCAGTCAAGTCTCTTTCTGGGTTGTCAGGCTGACTGTTGAAAAAATGGAGCACACGTGTTGAATAAACGATACAGCGTCCACGTCAAAATGCAAATCTGACTATGGCGGGGGCCTTTCATAATCGCGCCTTCAGCCCGTTTACTGATCAAGACTGAACTATTCGGAGGAAACGGCGGATCTGCTGAAATGGAATGTACCCCTTTCCAAGATCTTGATGGGTAACCACGCCCCTCCTATGATTTAATGTTATGGCAGATGAGACCTTCCTGACAGCTGTGTAGACTTTCAAAGTCGGACATCATTATTGCCGTGTTAGGCATCACTGGGTCAGGGAAAAGCACATTCATCTCGACTCTCACAGATCTGGACGTAGACGTCGGGGATAGTCTAGCTTCCCGTAAGTGGCGACCCCTCTGATCTGTCTACCCGATGCAAGCCCAGCCGACAGATAGCCCGCCCATCCTCAAGCTACGGCTAGCGATGATAATAGCTGGAAAAACACTGACCACCACGAGCAGAAACAACCGAAATCAGCATCTACAGCTGCGAGCTGAAGAACGGTCGGCGTGTTTATCATGTCGACACACCGGGATTTGACGATGCCTCCCGCGCCGACGTTGACGTGCTCCAAGAGCAGGCTTTCCTCTTCACTCAACTCTACAAGATGAAAGCTGCCCTCGCCGGCATAGTATATCTACATCCAATACAGAAGAATAGAATCAGCGGGTCAACGGCGAGAAACTTTAGAATGTTGGAACAGATGTGCGGCTTGGAAGCTCTTGATCGCGTGGTCTTAGTCACAACCATGTGGAACCAGATCGACCCTGGAACTGCCCAACACGAGAATGCTTGCCAGAGGCAGCAGGAACTAGTCGATGACTCTCGGTTTTGGGGTAAGATGTGTCGCCGGGGTGGCCGTGTTATGCAGTTTGACGGCAGCAAAAGAACCGCCTCGCAAGTCGTCGATACGCTCTTGAACAGTTACGCAGAGAAAGGACCCGCTGTATTCAAAATACAGCATGAAGTCGTGGATGAGGGATTGGATATACGGGCTAGCTCGGCTGCGAGCGAGCTGACGCGAGACCTGGCTCGCATTCGGGAGCAATTCCAGAAAGAGATCGGCCAGCTTTGGGACCAATACAGACAAGCTGAGAGAGAAAAGGATTATGACAGAGCCTCGATAATTGCCCAAGAAAGATATGCACTAGAAGAGGCACTAAAAGATGTCATCGCAGCGAATGACCAGCTCCAGACCTCATTTGACGATATCTGCGCTCAGAAGGAAGCACGTTTTGCAGATGTCTTGCGTCAAAACAGTCAAGAGTACGAGTCCTTGTCACAAGAGCTCAGACGAGCAGAACACAGACTCCAAAGTCTGGAGGAAGAGAGACAAGAGAGCATGGCCATCTACGAGTCAGAACGAGAATGGATGCTGTCGCGACCAAAAGGACCGTCACTGCCACCTGGTTACGACGAATCTTTCGAAAATTCCTTTCGCCAGGATCAGGAGAACATACAACAACAAACAACTTATATACACAAGAGTTTGAAATCGAAGAAGAGAAGGAAAATAATGATCCAGAACATCATCCCCATGCTGCAAATCCTTGGGGGTGTTGGGTGCGTGGTTGGCGGTGCCGTATCGTTGATACCTCCTCTTACCGCCGCCGGCGCAACACTTGTTGTCGCTGGGACGTCGGGTTTGAATTTTAGCACGAGGAAGAAAGAGAAGAAGGATCCTCAGGAGTGTAACAGCGATTAGTCTGTGTAGAACACATCAAACACTGCCTCAGCTCCCTGTGCGTGAGGAGGATTGTTTGAACACATGCTGGTTCTGCACCACAAATAGCCGGATATTCTTTTGACATTCACGACCAGTTTACCCTGAATAATATCACTTAAGATCATTAACGTAGAGTTTATTGCGAATCCAGTGGCGAAAAATGTGATCTTGGAATTCGCACACAGGCGTACGTGAGACAACTCCTGAGACTACCTTAAAGCATTCAGGAGTCTTCAATTAATCTCTTGAAGTGTTTCTTGACTTGGATAAACGTGCGCGCTCCTGAAATCAGTTGTGATAACAAGGGCCTGAGTGCCATTGTGTTTGTTGGCAACACGGCTGTAGTCGCTTGAGTCCCAGATGCTGCTCGGCAGTTTTCAGGAACTGTGGTCCGACTCTTCGACCCAAAGTCTTCAGACAGTATCTGTTCAAAAATTGCGTTCGTAGCCAATTGCAAGCCCCTTCTTAATCCTTCATATCTCCATGAGACCCGAGATACATCAGCACTCTAAATCCAACGATCATCCTGCAGTATCAAACTCTCAGGCGGTCCCAGCCCGTTCGCTCTAACGCCCCAAGATCAACAACTACTTTTGTATAACAGCCCCAGGCTCAAGCAGCCAAACTCCCAACTCATGCCTTCCAGCCTTCAGACTTCCTCCGGTCACACTCGTCGTCACATTCCATCCTCCAGTGATGACAGAATCGGCCCATCCTACTGGATCCTCCCCGAGCCCCGCGTCCCCAACCGGTTGGACAATTACGGCTTCCCTGTCGTCGACAGCAAAGGCATACCTCAGCGGCCGCGTCATGTCGTGATTTCTTGAGCCGCCAAGATACATCCGTACCTTGACGTCTTGATACTCGGCAAACGTGAAGAAGTCGTATCGCAGCTTCGGCGCTGTGGATGGGGTCAACGATTCGATCCCCACGGGCCAAAGCTTGACGCCCGAGTGTGTCTTGCCGTAGAATGGGACCTCAACGTACGAGATCCCGTTATTCGTTTCGAGGGCGGAGTAATGCGCTGCTTCGATGGATACGACGCCGCCAGACTCAATCCGGCGTCCAACCAGGTCCTCCTTGGGATCTGGAGGATTGAAGATCGGAAGTAAAATTGTGATAACATCCTCCGTATCCTTTCGATGAACGGTGAATGCTGCGGTGCTACGCCCTTTGGGGGCAGAAGACCAATCCACCTCGATGTTCACCCGCGCCTCGTCCATGCCTCCAGGGGCCTCAAGTGTCCCCTCATCCTTGTCCACTCCAACCCACGACACGTTCGCCTCAATGCGCCACTCAAACGTCCCATTCGCACGGCAAAACACATCAATCCATCTTCTCTGCCCAGGCGGCAAGTACGGATCCACCTCTAACAAGACAATCTCCCTCTCATCCACATCACCCACCGCGCCCTGCCCCGCAACTCCCATGATTCCGGACGCTGGCACGTCCGCATCACTGACATCCTCTAGTTTCGGCATCACGTCGCTGCTAGGTTCGTACCAGAGTGTATATCCAATATGCACTTGACACATGATCCCCTTCCACTTACCGCCATTGATACCGTTATACTTCGCCGAGATCTCCTTGTCTCGCGCAAATGCCGTCCTCACCTCCGCCGCAAGGCGATTTGTCACGGTCCGCCGTTGCGCTTTATACAACTTCCCCATCTCGGCCTTGATGTACAGCTCGTTAACCGTATTTCCGGCCTCGACGGGATGTAAAATCATTTGGTAGAAAGAGTCCCTCCAGGTTTCTTCGAGATCCTCGTAAACTCTCGAGGTATCGTCTAACAGAGCCTCCCACTCAGCCAGAGCTGTGGTAGCTTCGTCGTAGAAGAGCGTGCTGTACACGAACGGCGGCATGTTCAGAGTCTCGTACTTTCGTCGGTTGACCAGACGGCCGTATCGGTTCAAGATGTCCGCAATGGTGGACGCGACGTCTGGAGAGAACGTCTTTGATGTCCACGCTTCGAGCCAAGTTGTCGTGCTCGTTGGCGTGAGGTGTAGACATGTCGTAGGCCATGTCGAGGAAATGCGTCATGGGTATCTCCTGATGCAAAAGTTCAGCAGAGGCTACCGTCACTAGACACATGTGTGTGGACAAAGGGGGGGGTGGGGGAAACCAAACAATCGAAGAAAGGGAATCAGGGAAGAGTTTAGCTTACCAGAGGCTTAATGTCTCCCACATTCACAATCCAAACCTCCCTAGCCCCTTTCTCATAGGCGAGGTGCATCTGCTCCCATGCCTTGACCAACTGGATGGTGTTGATCCACTCATAAATCTTGGGGCGGCCAACATAGTTTACATGGTGATACACGCCTGCACCTCCCGTGCGCGATGTCTCGTTGGGGTACGGAGTGCGCAGGAGATTACCAAAGTTATCATCAGTCCAGAGTAGCGTCACGTCGTCAGGGACCTGGAGGCCCTGCTGGTAGTATTTTCCGACCTCCTGTTTCTTGTATTCAGCGAAACCGTTTTCGTATCCGTACTTCGTCGTGAGACTCACCTTGTACAAGGCCCAAACCTTGGGCAAACCACTTGCAAGACTCCCGTGAGTGGCGTTCAAAATCTCCTGCTGCACAGCAATAATCTCCTCCAGCTGTGGCGCGGTAAGCGTTGGCGACTCTGTGTCTCCCTCCACCCTCATCCCCATCGTGTAAACCGTTTCCCAGTCCTTGCTCCTCTCCGCAACTGCCTTCATGAAGGCCGTCAGGTTCTCCTTGTTCAGGCTCCAATCCCACCTCCCATCAAGGTTCCGCTCCTGCTCGCGGTACGCCCTCGCCATGGGTTCGTGATGGCTCGTGCCCATGACCACGCCAAACTCGTCTGCGAGAGCGCCGTTGGCAACGTCGTCGACGTAGAACATGCTGTTTTTCATTGCGGGCCAGAGGTAGTTCCCCTTGAGTCTGAGGATGAGCTCGAAGACAAGAGCATAGAAAGAAGAGGTAAAGGGACGGTTGCGGTCGGATGAGGCGAGAGGGAAGCGGCTGCGTGCCCACGACGTGAGACAGGTTTCTTCGTCATTGATGAAGATGCCTCTGTATTTCACGGAAGGGGGTCCATGTGTGTAGGTTTTCCCGGCGGGAGACAGATGAAGGGATGGCAAGGGCGTGACGGGAACGTCGGCCCAGAAGTACCATGGAGAGACGCCTATCTGCTCGGAGAGGGCGTAGATGCCGTAGACAGTACCACGCTTGTCGCTGCCAACTACTGATAAGGCTGAAGGGATACCCGGAAAGGGGTCTTTGATCACTTCGTGAGTGTAAGATTCCCATTTCCCCTGAATGGAGGAGTTTTGGAGCTTGAGGCCGGAGAGAAGAGGGGAGTAGCCCAGCGTTCCAATGACCAGGATAGGAAACGTTGTGGATGTGTTGAGCGTGTCATAGACGACGGTGCTATTCTTTCCGAGGACACGGCCAAAGTCGTTGGAGAGCGATGTTGCAGCACGTTTGACGGCTGCGGTCTCGTTAGAGGAGAGAAGGATCACGGGAGGCTGTAAGGTGGTGGCTAAGAGGATGGAGTTGGGGGAGGGTTCGAGATTGATAATTTGGGCGGCGCTCGAGACCAGAAGAAGAGAAAGCGTTTGTAAATAAGCAAGTAACTTCATTGTTGCAACGCTGGACCGTTATGCACAATAGAGATGTAGCCTGTGCTGAAGTATCTTATTGCTGGCATCGTCATGGGGACCACCACCAGTATTAATATCAACAGACAGTTTGCTGCTGTACATGTCAGAAACAGTCCCATACATTGCTCTCCTTAGGCATCGAGCCCTGAATAGGCAGTTGGTGATCGCCAAAGGCTGGTGTTGTCCGAAAACGATACCGTCCTTCCCCGCACTTCGTGCTCTTTTACGACGAGACGGCGATGACGGGCCAGCGGACGTTGCGTTGCCAAGGGACCATTATAATGATTAACACACCTTTCATCTTTAAGGACATAACGCATCTAGCGTCATCAGTATTGAAGCCTTATTGATCGTCTTACAAATACCCTAGGTAAAGAACGTGAGGATAATTGACAGTACACCGTGTCGAAGGTATTGTGACCGACGTGAACGACCGTCATTCACGTTAAATGGCAGCTCTAGGTTCAAATGAGACGGACCCGAGCCCACGACAGATCAAGTTCGTCATAGAAGCTCACAATGTCCTCATCCAAGCTCTCTTCTCCCTCGAACAGGAGAGCGCCTACGCGTGTTGCCGTCGCGTCGCTAACCCACTCAACCACGATCAAACATGCTTGCGGCGCGAACATCGGCCGGGGACGATATGTTCCAACAAGAAGACACCCCCAAACGCCACTTTGGAGACGCTCGAGAAAATCAGCAGGTGTTTCCGTAGGCGTCTTTATGCCCCTCGAAAGGCGTTGGTGCCGATTGTAAATTCAGACCAGCGATGTGGAATCCACCATTGCAGAATAGTGAATGAGGAACTGACTGCGCTTCAAATCGAAGCGCGATGGGCGACTCTGGTGTATCACTGAGCCACTGTTCCAATTCCGTTCTCAACAAAATCGATGATTTCGACACGAATTCGAGCTCGATCGCGCGCATTATCGGATTCAATGCCTTCAACGAGCTGAGAAACGGGTAACACATCAATGGCACCTTCCCAGCCTACCCAGGTCCACGATGGGAACTCCGGCCTTCGACGTGTGACTGTGCCGCTTTTGTGGTACCAACTTAGTGCAGTAAATAGTTGTGTTTCGATCGGCGCGCGTTGTGCTGGAAGTGAAACGTAGGGCAGCCCCAAGAGGTGAAGAACCGATGGCTCTCTCCTTGCCAAGATCCTCAACATACCGGCAACAGCATTCAGCGAGTCAGAGTCGTAGGTCAGGCTCCGTGTTGTATACTGCTGGATCAGTCGGAAGAAGTCGAACAAGCCGCGTGCAATACTAGAATCCATCGCAGGAGTCTCAGCGAGCTCATTCACTCCACCCCCTGCTGCCTCTGTCGCGGCATGGGTTTCTGGCTGGCCCATGTAGTGACTCAAGAGAAAAACGCCGTTCTTCCATTTTTTTCCAGTCAATCAATTGCCGGTCTTTGACAAACTCGATCCCTCCCAAGATCTCTGTCCAGCTGGCTGTGTTGCATTCGAAGAACGCCTGTGTTTCGGTGAAGATGATTCTCCGCCGAGAGAGTAGCCCTTCTTGGAACATCCAACCCCGCTTCCACCAACGGGATTCTCGCTCAACATACACAGCTGGGTGAGGCCCCATGTTGTAAATAGCGGTGCCGTCTACGTGAACGACGTCTTGCTTGGAACGTGTGGTGGTATTCACGCCCGGTAGGCCGTAGGTTTCATCTGGGCCGGCAGCAGCCACAATGGTGGCCTCGGCGTTGTTGTAAATCAGGTCCATTTTGCTGATCTGGTCGCTCAGCTCTGACACGTTGCTCTGATCGATGCAGTATTTATCAACCCATAGATATTGGTACCCAAGAAGCTTTGTGAGCGTGATGGCATCCTTGACTGAAGCTGATAGCTCTGATGGCAATCTATGATCGACTTGGGCAGAAGAGCTTGCGAATTGAGGACTCCATACGTAGCTTAATGTGATCCATTTCAGACCAGGGTGTGCAGGTTCGATTTGGAGTGTATTGCAGTTGATGAGTCTCATCCCTGGAATGACAGCTGAAGAAATAGGTTTGGTGCACGGCGGTCCATGATCCTCCTTACAATTGTCGATCCACAGACGGGCCCTGCCATGCTCGAAAAGCTCTGGGATTTCCTGCGGCTTCAAAAGACCGGGCTGTCCGTCTGTACAAACTACGTACGAGTTTCCGTCATAGCCGTAGTTTGCGAAAAGGGGTTCGTCAAAAATTACTTGGTTCTTCAGAGTGACCAAGACCATCAGGCTGTCTTGCGCCCCCGGGGTAGCGTGCCTGACGCCGATACCGTTCTGCAGGTACGAGAACGCCCGAAGCTCGAATTTTTGCACTTTGGAGTCGGATACGGGACTTGAAAGGGTGGCATTTGAAAGGATATTGCAGAGGCTGCAAGTCGTCTCATCTCCGGATGCCAATCTTCTGGCGTCATCATCGAGAATAATTCCATGTGAATCCATCCTTCCCCCCTCCAGCGCCTGAAACGCATTCCCAAAGTCGATCCGGAGACATCTCTCGCAGATCTGTTGGTTCGTTAATGACACATCGTTCATGATCAACAAGTATTCAGAGGCAACAAGAGACTCGGGGAGCTTTGACCCGGCGAACGCTCGGAGGAGAGATGGTGAAGCCTAGAAAATCCGTTGCGGGTAGTAGTAGTTTAATGATCGTGGAAGAGCACGCAAGAGACTGACTGACTGAGTAAGTTCCACATGATATGTCACACTTGAAAACGGTCAACATGAGAAGATGATTCGTAAAGGAGACGCATTGCTGTCTAACTGCGGGGGTGCTTCCATTGGCTCCCTCCAGGACGACCAACTGGTAAGACTATTCGGGTGTCTTTAACAATTCCCTTCTGACCTTTGATGTCTTTGACCTAATGAAACAGCGAGTCTTTTACATCTTTCTGTCCTCTAAACCAGTTGGAGTTTACTCCTTGTCGCCAGTCCCCTTTAGATACGGCGACCACCGCGATCCAACAACCCACGACCGTCTTTCATTGCTAACTCGGCGAGGTTGGCACTAGGCGTAAAGCATTTAAACAAGACTGAAACGTTGCCTAGAATGATCTGCATCTGTTTGAATCGCAATTGGATACCTACTTGTAACTGCTGATGACTGACATCTTTACTTCCAACACGAAAAACCCGCTGCTCCCGGAACAACGAGGAACACAAGCTGCGTTGAATCCTAGCCTCGTTCACATAATATAATATAAGTGTTGCAAGGACGAATAATTCACACTCTCTATCCATGCTCTTGAGTGTATTGTAAGTAATTCCCCCTCCATCAATATGCCGACGGCGGCCCACTTTAGCCGAGGATGACCTTCCTTAGTAGCCGGAGATGTGGGGCCGCTGCAACCCCGGGCCTCGGTGTCGACTAATATCCATGGATCCGTATCTCACATCCCAAAACACATCATTGTTAATCAAAACCACACACAATACGTTGAGAATATCAGCGGTGAAGATGACACGTCCCAAAGATCCGATCGCTATATCTCAGCTGTCTCCATTGGAGGAAATGCTGAAGTTGGCGGAAACCGAACCGGTTAGTGCCTGTCTAAATCGTCGTTGGCATTGACCGCCCTTCGGACGTTGCTTTTAACATCAATTATCCCAGGATGTCTTCACTACTACTGCAGATCACTGGCGTCCGCCAGGAGGGAGAGGGATATACGGTGGGTAAGGCCGGCGACGACAGCATTTCTCACCGCCCCCACTCGCCTACCAATTGCTAACGCATCACCTAGGTCCATCGTCGCACAAAGTCTAGTCGCGGCTCAGAAGACCGTACGCGATGGGTTTCTCTGCCATTCGATGCATTGTCAGTTCTTGGTCGTAGGGAATGAGACAATTCCAGCCACCTTCTCGGTTCAGAGGACGCGAGATGGAGGCTCCTTTGTCACCCGAACGGTCCAAGGCACCCAAGATGGGAAGTGCATATTCACTAGCACCTTGTCGTTCATGCGGGCGATCCCTTCAGATAAGCAGCGCGTTCAGCATGCTCTCACTCTGCCATCATCGAGGGGATCGCCGCCTGACGAGTCCCTAACTAGCACCGCCACGGCCGTAGCACCGCAGCTGTTTCCCATCTCGATAGAAAACAGCAATGGTCAGGCGGAGGACGCAAAGCTTCAGACGTGGATCCGCGCGCCGAGGGAAATTGCCCAGGGAGGCGACGTCGAGATCCAGCAGGCAATCTTGGCCTATCTATCAGATTGGGTCTCCATTTCGATCACGCCCTACGTGCTTGGGTTATTCGACTTTCCTGGGGGTTCTCAAAGGGTGTCGAAACGTCATCGTTGGAAGGGAGTTCTGTCGGGATGCTCTCCTCTCTTGGCCATACCATCTACTTCCATGCGCCCGCCCGCATCCGAGCTGATGAATGGATTTTGCTTGTCGGCAATAGCCCTTGGTCGGGAGACGAGAGATGCTTAGCTACCGCAAGGATATTCGCGAAAGATGGTACCTTGCTAGCGACCTATGTTCAAGAGGTGCGTGCTCGTGCCGAAAAGACATCTGGAAAACAACTAATGCTTGTCAGGGAGTCATCAGATTAAACGGCGAGATCAATCGCCCGGGCGTCAAATTATAGGCATTCTTCAATCATACCAAAGAACATTCAATTTGTAACTAGAGGAGCTTCTTGGTGAGGGCATTCCTGATAGACTCTTTATTTGTAGCAGTGCTGAAGATTTCTACTTTAGCATTTCCTCATAGCTAGGGAGCATCAATATATACCGCTTACGACTTCCTATCTTACATAGGTAGCAAGACATTCACATCAAGCTTCATTAGCTTGCCCACAGTCGCATTACTATTCTCGAAATAGGTCCTAAAGTTGTTCGTGTACTACTTTTCGAATACCGATACGTCATATCCCGTTGGTCCCGGGCTGTACCTTGCACTCTAATCCGACTATACATTGGCTTGTTGCTGAGAGTTAAAGGTATTGAGAGCTAGTAGCTTCCTCTAATTACATATTGATTCGTATGATTGCTATGCTTTTGATCTCATATTTGCAAATATTCAGTAAAACTGCATCTCTGTGAAGTATAATGAGCTTAGACTTCGTTCATCCAAATGCAACTATTTTGGTAGACGAGTGCGATCTTTGCTTTCTAGAGCTACTCTACCCACAGGGGACGATCCTTTCATCTCCTTGGTCTCATAGGAGGCACTGGCAAGCGTTGTTCAATCCGTGAGTAGTGTCTTTTGACTTCATTACCCGTCGCTCGATATGATCAAAAGCTCCAAAACGACTGCAACACTGCCCTCATTTTGTCATGACTCACGGGTCGTTACGTGCAGGTATGTAGCAGCTTTCCTCTTCACCATCTTGATTGACATCCATATCAGGAAACCAAGACAGCAAACATTCAATTTGGAGCTCTTTGATTCGCCGGGACTCCGCACTGCTCGTATTTTTAGTCCATAACAACTACTCGACTAGCTGTCAGCTTGATTTGCTAGCTTCCTGATAAGGCCTCCTAACGTAAGCTGCATCTTGGAGAGGCAAGGCTGTGTATCATGGCCATGTTGAAAAGGTGGTGGCAGTGCAGATTCAGCCATGAACCGCACAACCAACATATAACCTAGGCATTGTATCCTCGAGCATCTCTGCCTGATCCTCCCCAAGCACCTTTCACTAGAGCGCATCCAACGAGTATTGAAACCTAGCAATGGATCCTCTTTCTGTGTCCGCATCTGTGGTCGGCCTCCTCGCCGCTGGCTGCAAGATCTCGTCTGCGCTCTTCGTCGTCGTCAACAGCACGCACGAGGCGCCGAAATCCGCGCAGAGCCTGCTCTGGGAGATCGCCGACATCTCCGCTGCCCTGGGATCACTGCAGTCCTTTGTCACTGGCCGTGCCCAGGCATCCGCAGAACGAGGGGGCCTTATTCTCTTGGAACACGTCTTGACGACTTTGACGGGATGCGTGACGACGTATTCGGACCTGCAGTTTATAGTAGATGGTTTAAAGATTGACGAGCATATGGGACTCGTGGACCGAGCGAAGTGGATGATGCAGGAGTCAAGCATCGGCGTTCTTGTTGGAAGGCTGCAGAATCATAAGGCATCTCTGACTTTAATGCTAGGGATTCTTCAGTGGTAAGTCTTTTACCGTAACTTGGAGCAAAGTGGCTCATTTTGCTCACGTACTGGTTGGCAAATGCAGTGAGACAATGCAAGAGGCTGAGAACTCGACGCGACGCCTCTGCACCCTCGTTCAGCAGGTCCTCGAAAGCAACAAGGAGCTTTGCGATAGAATCCGAGCCCTCGAAAAGGAAGGTTCCGTGATTGCACAGACAGAGGCCGGTAAAGACGATGCATCGACAATCAGACGGAGACGCGATTCCAAGGCCCTATCATTTGTCGACTCGGACCGTGCCGTCTTGAAGTTCACTTTTGACCAAGACCTCGAAGCCTCGCGCGTCTACAACCGCGCCCTCAATAATAGGCAGTCAATGGCATCGCTTACCAGCACCGCCTTGTACACAACGGCGCTATCAGTATTCTCTAACCTCAGCCTCTCGCAAGTATCCAACATCTCCTTCTACGCACTGCCCATCTACGCCGTGGACCTCAGCAACGATGCATGTTACGTCTTCGGCGAAGAAGGCGCGATCCAAAACATGTACACCAAAGAAGCTGCGACGTCAACAAAGCCGCCGGATCATTCCTCCTCCATAGCGTCGCCATCCTCGAGCACATCGGAACAGATGCGCCAACGGCCAGCCCTTACCAATGTAGCCAATCCGACCGGCCTCCTTGGGCGCTTTGCACGAAGACGTCGCCCTCCGCAAATCGCCAAGCCCGAGATCGCCAAGCCCGAGAACCCCATCCATGTCACCCATGTGGGATTTGATGGATCTAGTGGCCAATTCACGGTTCGAGAAAACCTCTCTTTTTGTTTGGCATTACCTTAGGAACTTTAGACTAACGAAGAGAGGTGTGTAGGGCCTCCCGAAGGAGTGGCAACACCTGATAGAGAATACGGATTCTACTCACACTGAACCTGGATACATGATAGACATTATGACTTTTTATAAAGAGACAACTCAGCCCTAAGTCTAAGGCTTAAATACTAGCTATAATTCTATTTCCATATAAAGAATTAGCTATACTTTTATTATATACGTAATAGGGAGACTGAATAAAAAATTCTATCTTATCTAAAAGAAAGTTACGCTCTTGATGCGCTTGATATCCTAAGAGCGCTGGGCTTCTGCAAATTATATCACCCGCTCCTTAGTGAGCGTTCACTAAGGTTCCCTTGTAAGGCGTAAGGCATATCATTAGTTGCCATTTAACAGCATAAACTGCCAGGGTTAAACGGCTCGTTCAGTATAAGAGGAAAGCGCGTCCTTCCACATGTGGCGATTGCTAGCGCTCAAGGGCAAAAGGGGAGCCCGCACCGGATGTTGTAGCGAAGAAATGAAAGGTAGGAAACAGAACTTGGCCCAGAGGGAAGTTGAGCACGACGAAGCCGGACAGGCGGAGGATCCAGGGACCTGTGCGTCTTGAAAACCTATCTGTCACACGACGGCCTACCTGTAGGCCCATAAATAAGCTTCAGCATTTCTTGAGAAGCCTACTTGAGGTAGTGTGTGTTTTCGGAATAATCAACGAACAGATAACGCCTCGAGTTGAAGCTATCGTGACCGGCCAAAAAGAACAAAACAGCAGACAAAAATACAATAATAGGCATTCGCCGGTCGTCACCGATCCGACTTAAGGGCCTGTATGGCCAATTGTTGTACATGGATGCGTACAGACAGGACTATTGGGGATGCATACACTGACTTGGTTCAGGTCCATCTCTTCCCTAAAGGCCGAATTGTGAGACACAAAATAAAGGCGTCTATCAGCCTCCCTCTACTTGCAGATCTCCGTTGCCTGAGTAGTGCTGTTGGCGGCAAACAACAACAGGCTGTCATACTTTCCACCCACGTGGATGAAGTGCATGCCCTTGTTGCGACTCACTGGCGTCTCAACCCTCTGCTCATTGACAAAGGCCGGGTTGGAATCCGTGTCACCTCCCAACTCCACCAACGAAACGTTCTGGCCGGGCACGAATGTGCCTCCCGTCGCAGGCACAGGCACGATTGCCGTGCCAAAGCCGACATCAGCCTGGGCGGGAGTGATTGAGGCCGGGGCGATGTTCAAGCTGAGCAGCTCCCCCGCGTGGAATCGGAGAGCGGAGGGCCAGAGAGGGATATCCACGGGCACTATCTCGCCTGGTGACAGAAGCTTCTCCGAGGTGTGTACCAAGAAGGGCTCGAGGTCTGTGGAGAGGTCTGTGTCTAGCTCACGCTGTGATACGCGGAGGAGTCCGGTTGGGCCGATCGAGCTGGAACTCTCGCTGCCGGTGCTGGGAAATGCAGTACCGTTGGAGGAGAGCTTCTGTACGGAGACGGATATCTCCATGTCGGTGGCATCAGGGGAGGACAGCCAGAGGCGGAGCTTCGAATAACCGATCAACTCCATCGTCTCAGGGAGCTGGAAGTTGAGTGTGATGCCGGATGCCGAGCTGCTATTGTAGCCGAGGATGGTTTCGTTGG
The DNA here is from genome assembly GCA_018853505.1 of Colletotrichum camelliae. Lineage (NCBI taxonomy): Eukaryota > Fungi > Ascomycota > Sordariomycetes > Glomerellales > Glomerellaceae > Colletotrichum > Colletotrichum camelliae. The sequence continues at coordinate 4,518,421 of JAELVL010000001.1, forward strand.
ATAGAGGGGACTCGACAAGTGAGTTGTTGGGTTGCAGGTAGAGCGTCTTCGACTCAAGACCCGGAACTGGCCAGTCTGCGACGACGCGATCGAGAGTGTCCTCAGAACCGGGATCCAGAACAGCGAGGCGGATGCGCGGAGTAGACTGCCATCCATTATCTTCGCCTTTGAGGTAGTGGTCAAAGAACTTTTGAAGGTCGGCTACATGTTCCGAGGTATAATAGTCCGTCCATTCTTGCGTGTTATGCACTCTGAGCCACTTCTCCTCTGAGGGAATGCGTCGGAACCCTTCGAATGAACCATGGGTGTGAAGAACATTGGTATAGCTGGCCACGATGTACGCCGGGATCTTGATCTTCTCAAGCATTGCAATCTTGTCTTGCCAGTAGGGGGTGATGAGCCCCTCGGAAAGAAGCATGCGAGGGACATCTTCGACAAACTCTTTGCCAGCAAAAGTGGTAAGAATTGACTCCTGGAAACCGGGTGCCGGGATTCCGCCTCTGACGGCAGTGTCGCGGTACAAGTCCGTGAGCCCCTCCCATGGAGCGATCGCCGTCAGGTGAGGCGGGTTCTCGGCGGCGATGAACCACTGCGACACCGCTAGCCACGAGTTGCCCGAGAATGCGACCTTGCCCGTGCTCCACGCCTGCTCTGCAGCCCACTCGACAAAATCATACCCATCCTCACCTAGCTGGCGGCCCCAGTACGTGATATTGCCCTCGGAAGAATAGGCGCCGCGGTTATCTGGGTTGAGAACCGCATAGCCCTTGCAGACCCAGTAAGCTGGGTCGGGGCCTTCGAACTTCTGCAACTCGGAGACGGACGACAGGTTTACGCCGGATCGACCCTGGACATCGTCGAGCCACTGGCCGCCAATTTCTTTGCCGTAGGGGCTCCACGCGATGATGCTGGGCACGGTAGCATTCGTGGCTGTAGGACGGAAGATGTCGGTGTACACGGTGATACCATCGCGGAGGGTGACGGGGACGTCGCGCTCGAAAAGGATGTCGCAGGGCAGAGCGAGTGCGCCATCGCGACGGATGGTGCCGGCTTTGAGGGTCAGATTCTCCTGCTTGAAGCCAGGGTAGCGCGAGCGGGCTGCTTCCAAAGGGAGAGGTCGCCGCTGGGCGATGGGGTAGGAGTCGTTGCCGTAGATTCGGAGGGACCCTTGGACAATTTCGGCGCCGGTGGTGTTTTGAGAGAGGGAGGATGCCGGATAGAGAGTGCCTAGGAGTGAGATGGCTGCGAGCCATGAAGGCAATGAAGAATGATCGTTTGAAAGCCTCATGGTGGGCAAGACAATGCGCAGATGGTCCCGAGAGCGAAAGAATGGAAGCTGTGGCAATGATAAAGAAGGAGTGTGCCGTTGGATGTCCACGGGTGGCTTCGTTTTATAACTTGTCTCCTGAAAGGCTCAACGAGATCCTGTACCGAACCCATCGACATCGAATACTTCGCCACAGTGACTGTACGAGAGAATGATAAACAGCAGTCACGCATGTGTTCGACTTACCACTCCAATGGCCATACGAAAGGCCCAATGGGACGTCCGCGGCAAGACCCGAGCCTCCGTCGCATCGTCAATTCAAATTAGCCGCGTCCATTGCCTCAAATTTCGGTCCACCGTTGGATCCTGGGAGCCTCGGTGTATCCGTAAGTCGGCGGGGTGCTTTCGATGAAGAAGTTGTCATGTTGGAAGTATTGGAGATGTTGCCCATCAGTCGTTCGACCGAAGCCGGTGGGACGGACGACCTCCGGTCGTTCAAACCAAGACAGGAAACGTCAGTTGGGTCCACCTCGAGATGCATTTTCCGTATGTGTGATTGGTTGTGTCGTACGGTCCCTGTCGATATTTAGCTCGTTGCTAGTCAGGGACTACCCTTGCAAAGCACGTACTATGCAGTATTTGGACTCGGTCCGTTGGTTAATTGGTCATTGGCTGTCCAAGTTCTTGGAGAAGTCCTTCAAGAGTCGAATGTATTCTCCATAAGGAAAATGGCAAGTGTTAATCCGCCTTGAAATGTGACCCTCCCGACAGCTCCTCTTCAACCAATGCCCGCACGCCGTTCGGGCCAGCAGCACGTGTATACGTCAGTTTCGCCGTCCCTTTCCGCTCGAAAACTTGACCAACACGCCGGCAACCCGAGCTGCCTCGGGAACGTCACGGGACTCGGTAATCTACCTAGCCCCTTTTCCTCAACATCCACGATGCGCTCGAGGACCCGCGCGGCTAGCATCCCTTCCAGTTGGCCATCTCGACGACGGGCACCGCGTAGGATGTGTATGGCGGCTCTTCTTGTGCTTGGATGCCGACATCGCAAAGCAAGTCTGCATAGGGGCATGATGAAGCCGCCACCTAGGACAAAAGACATGTGCTGCCAACGGGATGCGCTCTTGTTCGATGCAGCCACTGCTGAGGCGGCATGTGTGAGCATCTGGATGAACTCTGGGAGGAAGTAATCCCAATCAGACTGGAGGCCGGTGTCTTCTGGGCCATGAAGGGTTAAATAGACGTCCAATCGCCGGATATGAAGGAGTGCGTGAGAATTCTCGTCGTTTGTAGAGATGGAGCTGGCATTGAAGGCTTCTAGCCAATCCTGGTACATGCTCTGGCAGGATGTCCGAGTCGGCATACTTTGGGCCTCCCGTGGCTTCTCTTGTTGGTCTACCACGAATAGGCAGAGGTTTTCCAAATTCTCGAGATGTCTGTTTGCCTCTCTGAGATTGCCGAATACCGGCGGACATGGTCTGATGTGTCTGAGAACAGGCGGCTTGGGTCGTACGTGATGCTCGGCTTGAAGAAGCTGCGTAGTTGTCAGGGACTTTCCTGCCGAGACGGGGATTCCTGCATTGCAAACCTCTTTCGTGTAAGAGTCTAGCCGTACAAACACAGATACAAATGGTGCAAAACTTTCTAAATTTGCAGGGGATGAGACGGAGGCTTCGAGCTGTGTCAAGATGCTGATCCCAGAGAAGATCAATGTCATGGCATTACGACCGTTGCCGCAAAGGGTCTACGAGGAGATCAGTACAACTCACCGAGCAAACCATTGTGATAATTGCTTACCTCAATACATGCAAAGACCACAGCAGACGCAAGGGAGATGACATTTGCCGACTCCTTTCCGACAACAGGGACGAACAGGTGCTGCAGTGCTGTCTGGTAGTGCCGTAGGGCATTGGCCGTCCGTTCGGTTGGCGGGGCTTTGCGAGGCACCGGCCATGAGATGGGCCAGTTGTGCATGTCCTCGAGCAAGAGCCCCAGAGCAACGGTCGCGTGAAAGATGGCGTCGTCGGCGTTGGCAAGTTGCAGAACGGGCCGCCCCCAGAACTCGCACTCGAAGCCGCTCGAAAGTGTCGGAGCGCCGATGATCTGGAAGAATCTGTATGCTCTACCTTCTCGTTCGTTGAGAGCTAGGGGATTGAGCGGGCTGGGATTTCGCCGAATTGGCCCCTCATGGTGCTTTGGAACCACGGTGTCCTGCGTGTCGCCGTGAGAGGAACGTTGGCAGTCGAATCCAGCATTGAGACCTGAAATGCTTAGGCTGGCACACTTTGCAGTTGGAAGACGGCTTTGGCTTGCTTACAATTTGCACAAGGCAGCTTCTCGTCACACTTGATCCTCCGTTCTAGTAGGAGGCAGAGGTTAGATACCCAGTACCCCGAAATCACGGGAGATGTTCATTGACTGACTTCTGTAAGCTTGTTAGAACTCGGTGTGACGGAAGGGTCAGAGTGATGAACGAACTTGCACACAGCACACCCATTTCGGGATTTAGGGGCCCAGGCTCTTTTGCGTTGGCCGCGCTTGACTTTCGTCATCGCAGTGTGTCTTTGCCGTGAGGACACGCAGCCCCGTTTCAATAGCTTCGTGAACTGAATCCTCTAGTGTCAGCTAATAATCGCGTCTCTGAGCCTGCAGCGCGTGCCGCCGTATGCGTGTAGTAGGTTGTATGCAAGTGCGTGTGCAGAGGTATGTATTTGGCAGCATCCAAATCGTCCATTATCAGTGGGGGACCGTTCAGCATGGCCGGGGCCCCATTCTGTGACCGGTTCGGCCCTATGATTAGCACTGCCCCAACTTCCCAAGCCTAGGTATTAATGCCGACGCTTAGCCACTTAACTAGTCATGAGCCACACAGCACAACCGCCTCCTCACTGAACGGAACACGCATGGAGGTCAGGATTAAGTATTTAAGGAACAGTACGCTTACTTGGTCTTCAAAACTCCAGAATTGTTTTACTATTAGTTTCAGCTGCTGGATCTAAGTCATTCGTTACTCGATTGATACTTTTCAAATCACATACACGGGGAGCCTTGATCATTTCGTCTGTCTGGGTGGTCCGTAAGGTGTTGTACGTTCTCTTGTGGCCAGTCCACAGCGCTTTCAACTCTGCGATTATAGGGCCTTTAGCGCCTCAAACGACGGTACGGGACAACTTTTTCTTTGCAATGGCAGCTCTGGGCGCGATCCTCTCTGTTGCGTCCGCGATTAATAATAGCCGTGTTTCGATACCGATCAGTCTGGCACAATCTCATGGGCCTCGGTTGACACAGAATCTGTACCAATGGCCGGCCGCTGTCTGAGATCGCACTTGTACGCCTTTTCCAAGCTGATCTGATAGTACCAACACAATTGCGAGTTTCTGCCTACTGGCTGCGACCAGGGTAATATGTCGGCCTGGGGGTCAAGCAGGAACCCAGCTCGGCGAAAGCTTGAATGCAGCTGTGATGTGACCTTGGTGGATTAGGCCCCAGGTTCTAGCGAGTCACATTGTGAAAGCCGGAAACGTCGGCACTTCCAACTCCATTACATCTTCTGCTTTGGGCAACCACACCAAGACCAACAACAGTTGCCGCCGGCCTGGATCGTCATCATCACCATCTAACTGGCTGGAATGTCCACAAGCTCCCGCGCAAACCCCTCACCACCCCAGCCTTTGCACCAACTGCATATGTAGACACCAACGGCTTCATTGCCAGTCTGCGCTCTGATCCTGGACTGGCCGAACAACAGTTTCGGCCAGCAGACACTCGTTGCCCGGGGCCAAGTTGAATCACGATTCATTCGTCTGCAGCAGTATGGCATAGTATGATGCACGGAACCCAGACCAGTCTCTTTCCCGCTACTCTGTCGCTCGCTTGGAACTCTGCGCCTCTCACGGGCATAACGGACTGGGGCCTGAGTTCTCCATCACGATTCTCTGTAATCTTCAAATAGGCAGATGGAGAGCAATCTGTGAATCATCTGTTCCTATAACAATCAGCGGACGTCTTGAGCTCATCACACAAAAACGAACAAGTAGTCGTTGTCAGTTTACGGCCGAGGGGAACTTGGCCAGATCCGCATCAACGCACTGCAATCACTCAAGACTTCTTTTTCGAGGAACCTCATGGCAAGGACAACTGCTAGCCATGGCGCTCTCCAAGTGCCTCATGACTTGAGTAAAGTCGAACGGAAACGGTTGCAAAATCGCGAGGCGCAACGCACATATAGTACGCCATACCATACGCTGTGCCAAGCATCGTTTGGGCTGCACTCAACCTTCTCGATGATAAACTAACACAGGTACATGTGAGCAGGACAGAATCAAAAGCAACGGCTCCAGGCTTTGGAGGCTGCTGTTGCACGTTCGGCCACAGCAGTAACCGCATTACCGTCACCTCGAGAATTTGTGGCTCTAGACAACACACCCCAGGAGCCTCCACCTTCGAATGACCAGTCATGGGCCATTGACCCTGTCCTAAGGGACCCATCACCGACGTTGCTGGCGGAAGTGGGACGAACAGCGCTTCACCGTGCTGTGTGCAGTGACAACGAGTCTATGGTTCGCCTTCTGCTGGAAAGAGGAGCCGATGTCATGAGGCAGGATGGTGACGGGTACACTGCTCTGCACGTTGCTGCTGAGGCTGGAGGTGAGGGTATCATGCGCCTCTTGCTTGAGAGGTGTAGTGATACCAACGCTACAGATTACCTCGGTCGCACAGCATTGTTTTCTGCCGTTCAGTGCGAGAATGAGACGACGACGAGGCTCCTTCTGGAGGCTTCTGTCGACGTCAATGCCAAGGATTCGCTGGGTGATGTTGCTCTTCACTTGGCCGTTGAACGAGGGTCTGAGTCTATTGTCCTCATGCTCCTTGCACATGGCGCGGACGTCAATGCTTAGTCTGGGGTGATTCAACACAGCCAAATAGGCGCAAGTATATAGCTGAACAATCTTACAGAGGCTATTTATCTTTTTATCCGCTTGTCTCCCAAGCCAGGATTGAGTGCCGTGAGGAGCGTACTCAGGCTCTCACCCAACATCCGGCGTATCCCACCCATGTCTTGATAGGCATGTTTCTATAATCCGGACCCTTATCGGACATGTCCATGAGAAATTGAGAGCAGTGCATTGTGTGAGACGCACTGGCGATGATAGTGTCCATAGCAACCCGCTCCTCAAAGAAGGCCCAGAACTGCTTACGCCACAGCATCGCGCAGTGCACGATATGATCCCTTTCAGAAGTGTAGTAATACTCCATCTCAGACATGGCATCGACGGTCAAGAGTTCTGTCCGGTTTTCGTCCGCAAAACCAAACCAAGAACCGTCCGTCTTGTACTCGTTCACCGCGTCCATATCCATGCAGGACTCCGGAACCCAGTGATTACTGAGAATGTCGTATTTGCAGTCGTTACTCTTGGCCTCGGCTGTCGAGTTGCCGCATGTCAGCAGACGGGAGTTGGTGGTCATGTTGCCGTGGCCTCTCGAGTTCTGGACTTGTAGACCGACAGTACCATGGTGGTGGTTGTGAGATACATGTGAGATGTTGCGATTGACGATTGCAAGGAAGAGAATGCCCCAGAGCAAAGATGTGACTGAGAAAACCACAAAATGAGTGATGATGGGAGACCGATGAGAACTGCAATCATGCTGGAAGTGATCTGTGGTGGAGGCCAAGCGGGTATGGGAAGAGCTAGCCTTTTCATCGGAGGAGCGCCGGCCATTTCCGGCCAGAAATGGCTCGTCTGCGCCGTCCGGCAGCACCATTTGAATTCGTGGGTTTTGTGGAGGCCTTGCAGCGTATCTGCGCAAGAAGGGAGCGCCGGGGAGCTCAGCTTTAACGAACGAAGCTTGCTTCTGCTGGAAGTAGACGGAAAATCCCAGTGTAGTTCAACTACTGCAGCAACGTAAGTTCTCTACACATTGCAACTGACGTTATGCACTACACGTGTTGATATACCACATTACCAAATCCATGGAGGTAACGTAAGCCTTGGTTCCGCGTAAGGCTCGGTATTGGAGCCTCACGCAACCTCCAAAACACATGGTAGTCAGGTTATCTCGTGTGAATGTCCAGTCCACATTTTGGATTGTTTGCTTGAATCTACGATTTGATTCGAATCTTGGGTTTTCCGGGCGCTGGCCATTCTCTCAAAAGAATCTACAAGTGTTTTCAGAGCTGGCTGGCCCTTCATGTACTTACATGCTAGCTTGATCGCTTTGGTGGAAAATAATTCGCACACCTGTTGGCTTGCACATCTCATTTTCTCCATGTACTCGGGATCCAACTCTCCTCGATCTTCGATGGCAACCATCACAGAGCATTACCCAAGTCAATAGAACCCAGTCGATCTTACCAGGGTGCGCAAAGCATAGACGTAATTCATGGAAGCGCGAGGCTTAGAGGGATACGGCCTGAGAACTATAGCCGCTGCCGTGTCATGAATAATTGCAATTCAAAATCAGCTGACTCAAGCTAGTTGCTCGTGAGGCACCAAAGAGTCTTGTGGCTAAGTGCCAGCGATCACCCCAAGAGACCTCTCACATGGGTTTAGACAGCAGCGCTGTATCAGCATAAACAGCATTCTTTTCTGGTTGATTCCGGAAATGTGAGTCAACAGCAGGTTCAATTACACTCATATAAAATTGGGGAACTTGGGCCCCAGACTACTTGTCAAGAATAGATAGAGCAGTATATTTCAAATTCAACTAGTACTGCCATTTTCCTAGCAAAGGTGTCAAGATATTTCCCACATGAGGGGTTGCGCCCCTGCCGAGGCTGTGACTAGTAGTAGTCGGCCTGGGCATTGCGCTGGGGGTCCCTCTTCTCATAGTCTGCCTGAGCATTGCGCTGAGGGTCCCTCTTCTCGTAGTCGGCCTGTGCAACGCGCTGAGGGTTGCGCTCTGCAACATTGTTAGATCCCTTCGATGATACGTCCAAGTCAATAGAACCTACCCAGAATCAAATCATGCGGCGCGGCCAAAGTCGTGCCAACGAGGGCGGCAAGAAGCGGAATGAAGAAGCGCATGGTGTAGATGAGAAACTTTTATGAGTTGGTTGTTTGAATAGCGGGTGTCGATTTGGTCGAGGAGGCTGAGTGAGTTGTAGATGTGGACTGAATGGCTTTTGTACTGGTTTTTACTACACAGCCACCGACGCAGCTCACGTTGCAACAATACATCGTGTGCTGGACAGACATTTGTCTGACATAATACTACACCCAAAAAAGGTCTGGCGAGTCTCTCATCACTGTCATTTCTCGGCAACTAACATTGGCTGTGGACTTGCTTGCTCGACGTGAGTAATGACAACGATCGAGCTTGACTTTCCACGTGTGAATCAGACGGCTATGGCAGAAGTGATCTCGGATTGGGTATTCAGTGATTGTATGGAGTAAGATACGCAGCGGTCGTAATGTAAATCACCTCATCTTTCGTACAAGTCATAACTTACATGTGAGTTAGGTTGTTGTGACCTACCGTAAGCTTGATGTGTCATGCTAAAAGTAATCCAGCAGGGTTTTCTCAAGGCATTACCAAACGAGGACCACAGGAGATTGAGACTCTCAGCTCACCGCAGATGGATTTCAATTGAATACACTCTGCATTGAAGAGTATGACATGTTTGGGAGGGAAACCTTATTCAAATCGAGTACCTTACACCAACGATATTATGTGTAGTATTTGAAAGTTTAACAAGATTGATCGTAGTGAACCCTTCCCGTCGAAGTTTCCATGTTGTTCCAAGTCTTGTCTCTCTTCAAGGACTTCAGTATAATGTTCGCACAGTGTTCCAGATGTTCGTATGCCACAAGCCTCGGAGGGTACGATGTGCCGTCCCGTATTATCTGTCCCACGCTGAGAAACATGTAAACGCAGTGAGTTAGGTGCTCTCGTCGCTCGCCCCAGAGAGGCATCTTATTGTCCATCGCCTTGGCCCAATTTTCGCCGACGGCTTGCTCCTTTCCAAGGGGATCAATGTAGTATTTCCACTCTTCGGCCTTGAGGAATTCATCGTTTGCGTAGTGTGGGCAATTAGGGGGGAGCCATGCCCAGAGGAGTTGGTCGAATGTGCACCCAAGAGACAAGGCTTCGGCCGACGAATTCCCACAGAGATTAGCAGGAGCCATATTTTGTCGATTCGAATGTGCTTCAGAGCTGATGAACAGAGCCATGAGGCTGGCTAAAGCGAAGATGACGACTGTAGCGGTGGCGCAAAGTGCTGCCCTCTTGGCAGTCCATGTGGCCTGTCGCAACGGCTCGATACTTTGGCGCTCGTCATCTTCGTCGGAGACTCTTGATGGTTTCTCGTCGAGGCTATCAGTGCTGACCTCTCTGTGAGAAGGCACCACCAGCCGGGGAAACAATCTCTGGGCGAGAGAATAGCTTTGCGGGGCCAACGGAATATGCATGGCGAATATGGCGATTTCGGATTGCTCTGATGCCAAACAGATGTCATAAAGTTGAAGCAAGTATTGTTTTTTGTCTGGTTGCTTATGTGGAGGAAGTCTGCCACACTGCTACTTTTGCCCGAGAAAAGCGACTTGGCAGTTCCGGCTCTGTGAACAGAATTGCCGTGCAATATTCGATTTGGAGCCACTCACGTCAGCGAACCATTCGCACCACATCATAATGCAAACGCAACGAGAGGAAACCTGTTACAAGGAAATTCTCTCCTGAAGTATTAATTGCTTCGTCGCCAGGCCTAGGTGGTCACTTGTGTTCGTAAGTCTGAGGTGAGAGGACAATGCAAAGTAACAACGTGCTGCTTCAACTAATCAGGCATGCGGGTGTTGACTTACGTTGCATGTATGACATTGTCGGCCAGATTATGTGATGAGCCTTAGATAAGCTCGTGTTGAGAAACCGCATATGATCCATCAATTCACCTATCTGTTCGCAGGCTGTGGTGCAGATTATCCGAGCCATGTTAGCCATCAGTGAACCCCCTAGCTGACTTGATAGTAAGGCTACACGACTACGATCACATAGGTAGGGGAGCAAATGCCTTGAATTTCTGGACAATAAGTACCTACCTCCATCAACGCCTGTTTTGAGTCGTTCATCTGGCGGCGTTGGCGATTATGGGTGCATCATGGAGTCCCAGTATGCGGGCCCTCGACGAGTCAACAGATGGTCTCCTTGCAGATGGCAACGATGAGGTACAACACATTACATGCGAGACATGTAGATCTAGGGGCAAGGTTCATATTTCAATACTCGCTCCTTGGGTATTATCCTTAGTCTTGTCCATTTCACTCGTTCTCTCGATTTCAAAAGCTTCTCAAGGCTGTGTCGAAGCGAGGTTTTGGCGCGCGAGCGAGTTTGGTGAGTGCCTGTACCGCTCTTGAACAAACATCTCATGCAAAGCTAAACATTTACCAAGCACCTGTAACAAAAGATCTGGCTCCTACCTTCAAACAGGTACAATTCGACGCAACACTGAAGTACAACACAAGCCACAAACTATACCGTCCTGTTACGGACCCGCCGTATGTAGGACCTCCAAGCGCTGAAATCGACGATTCTTGGAAAGCACTTCTCGGGGGTGAGATACCTTAGTGAAAGTTCTGTTCATGTGCCGAGCTAACTCACAAGTTCAGCGGTAAACGTATTTGTTACCCCTGAAGAAGGGAAGCTGCTGGGAGAAGGCTTGTGGCTTGACCCTGAAACAGGCTTGCACATGGCACAGTGAGTTTCCATACACGATACCACCGACATTTCTCTAATGGGTGTCCAAGGGTATCCGTCTTTCATGATCTTCACTGCGTCGTAAGCACTATAGACCAATACGCCGAGGCTGTGCCAAAACTAATCATCTTTCCAAAGAACATGGTTCGGAAAGCTCTGAACGTAGATTACTACCCCGACCTGAAAGATCCTACACTGCAGGCTCATGTCGGTACGATACAACTCGTGTCAATCTTGTTTCTGCGGGCATTTTGATACTTACCACAACGTTGTGTAGAGCACTGCATCGATGCCCTTAGGTTGAGCATCATGTGTAACGGCGATATGACATTCATACCGATTAGATGGTCAGAGAACAGAAATTGGATTGTCCCCACGTTTGAAACAACCCACACATGCCGGGATTACGATGCATTGCGGAAATGGTCGGTAGAAAGAGACGCAGCAGATCCTGACGCTCTCCTTCAGAACGCCGAAAGGCTCCGGGAGAAGGAACACGTAAAATGGCCGTAGATCTATGTTCAAGTCCTGTATTGCTCAGTAACTCAGACCTACGCCACAGCTGGCGATATCGCCCACGAAGGAAAGCTTGAAAGAAGGCATGCATTACTCCAGACCGCCATCAAATCGTGATCACAAAATCAACCTGCCATTTACATATTTTTATGCCTCTAGAATTTTAATTTTACCAATGATCAAGAGAAGTGAAGTTAAGTATGATGAAGATTTGCTAATATTTATAGCAAAGCAAGCCAGACTCAGCGTTCATCACATCTGACACGTGTATGTCGGGTGCCAATACCCCACCCAATGAAATGATATCACTCATAGCAGGCGGTTTCACAGATTCTCCCTGAGATATCTCCCCAAAACTATCCAGCCGTGTTTGTTTATCAGTCTGTTGCCATATCCACCAAAGCCTGTCAAGCTGACTGTTGTGAAGACGACGTCAGCCAAATTTCACTGGCTCGTAGAACGAGTTGCGTACCTATGATGCAGATAAAAGAGCGGATCGTTTGGGCTGTAACTTGAAGAATCCCCTCTGATGCCGTTCGGAATCTGGTTGTGGGGGCCCTTTTCGAGTTTCATGAAGAAGTTGGCATACTCCGGTTGCCGAAGCACTTCCTCGATAACAGCGGGTCGAACCATGTCCCCAGCCAAGCGCCCTTTGACGTTTCCATCTGTAACCCCGTGAGAGGCAGTGCTTACTGTTTTCGGGACCGTAGTAAGTCAGGTTCAAGTCAGAGAACGGACCGTCGGTGACACAATAGCCGTTGCCAACGGATTCGCCAGCCGTTGAATCTCCGTCGCCACCGAATCCAGAGACATTATCAAAGACGGGCGAATCAGCCAGAGCCTCCCTTTTCAATATTAGTCCATAAAGTCCTTCTGTTCTGAGGATGACCGAGGGATCCATACCAGTCGAGGCTCTAGTCCCAGTATCTATCAATTTGTATGTCAGCTCCATCCTACTTGAGCAATGATAGCAATGTTTTGGACTTACGTTAGACTCCCATTATAGCCACATGTGTCTTTGAGTTCGGTCTCGTAGACATGAAGCAGGTAGCGATGCCAGGGAAGGAACAGAGCGGTGTTATGAGCTGCAGCAACCCCAGGGTTCAGCGAGAGATCAATACACAGTCGACACAGCTAGCGCTATGCAATCGCAACTGCGTCATAGAAACGGAAAACAGAGATATGAGAAAGGGGAGTGAGAGCATGTCGAAACTCACAGTCGCCGCCGACGATGTGATGCAGACGAGGGAAATCTTCGTATAATAGCCCTTCCGACCTAGCTTTTGAAGGCTTGGATAGCAGACACCTGACGGCACGGATGTAGTCTTGCTTCTCATCAAATCCCAGACTGCGCCACTCCCGACGAATTGACGGAGACTGGCACTTGGAAACGTGATGTTGATCGAGTCTAGCCATGAGGCCTTTATCCTGAATAAACTCGCCCCCTAAGAACCCGATAGCAAAACAAAACATGCCAACAAACATTAGTGGGAAGTAACGAGCCGTGCGCGAGGCTTTTGCTCTCCTAGCCTGATATCCTTCTTCTGCATCGTCGATGTCGCCATCATCAGCGCCAGGTGATGGCAGGGAGACGTAACGAGCCTGTTTGTAGTCCAACAAATACATATTAGAATTCGGAATAATTCGAAACAATGAGTTCCTTGCGCTTGTGAAAGAAAGTTTGATAATGACGGTTCAACTGGCCAAGCTCGCCTGGATACTGGTGTTCTAGACAGGCCGCTGCTGAGCTACAAGAAGCGCACCAAGTTTTCGACACAGTTGCTGCCGTCAGGCCTCAAAGCATCAATCTCAGTTAAGTGCTTCTTGCCCGAAACCACGTCATGGTAAGTTTGGTGGCCAAATGATATGCCGAGTCATGTAATGGCGCAATGTTAGTCTCACGTAATTGATGAGGCGAACTCCGTGAGGTTTGTCAAAGATGTCTTTATTCGGTGCCCTAATACTTCGTGATGTGAACAACGTAATAGTGGGGCTGACACATCCAGAAAACCTGGCATCGCAAGGCAAACTTGTGTTCGTGATTCGAAAAGACCATTCTCATGGAGATGAACTCAGGGGAAGTCGCAGCCAGTTTCAACATCCTAAAGTCCATCCTGTATGCAGGATCGCCCCCCATCGCAAATCGGATCAGTATGTCTACACAACCAGCCAAGCCACCACAGGCGCCTCCCGCCTTCAGCGCAACGCCACTTTCAATACTCCAAGATACCAGGCGTCTTCTTGACCACTTGCGCTCAGTGCGGGACCGCATTATACAGACAGTCCAGACAGATGGCGCGACGTTTTCCAATGTCATCCTGCCGCTGGTGCACGCAGAGAATACCGTTGCCGGAGAATTCCATGTCATCGACTTCTACCGATCCGTGTCCCTAGATCCGCAGGTGCGGGAAGCTTCACGGGAAGCACAAAGTCTCTTCAACGACTTCAAAATTTCGATGGCTACGGACGATGCCATGTTCAAGCTAGTTGATGCCGTACTCCAGAAGAATGAAGACATCGGTGAGGAAGCGCTTCGATTGTTGAGGAAGAAGCACAAAGACCATGTTCGAAATGGGCTCAGCCTGCCGCAAGGGCCACTGAGGGAACGTTTCATGGTTATTCAAAGCCAGCTGAGTCGTTTGATGGCCGACTTTAGAAAGAATCTGGCCGAGTCAACCGCAGAGATCTGGCTATCTGCGCAAGACGTCGACGGTGTGCCTGAGCGTCTCATTTCAACAATGGAGAAAGGCAAGGGAGAAAATGACGGCAAGATTCTTCTTTCCCTTGCTTCTCCGAACTTCTATCCTATCCTCCGGTTTGCAAAGAATGCCGAGGCGCGTAAACGCATCTACATTGCTGGGGACAACAGGTGCAACCAGAACGTTCCTCTCTTCCGAAAGATTGTCATCCTTCGGGATGAGGCAGCTCGGCTTCTTGGATATTCCAACCACGCGGCGTTCCGCCTCGATGAGAAGATGGCCAAGACCCCGGAAGCCGTGAACGGGTTCCTGAGTGGCCTTCGCTCAAGTTTGGCGGATGGCGGACGGCAGGAAACTGAAGCACTTCGGCAACTCAAAAAAAAAGATGTTGAATCTCGCGGAGAGGTATTCGATGGTCGATACTTTGTCTGGGACCACTCATTCTACAACAGGCTCATGCTGGAAAAGCAATACTCCGTCAATCAGCTGAAAATCTCAGAATACTTTCCCCTCCAGACTGTTGTAAGCGAGATGTTATCCATGTTCGAGCGGATGTTTGGCCTTGCGTTTGTGGAAACAAATGGCAGTAGCAGCATCTCTGAGGATGTGTCCGTTTGGCATGCCGACGTTCAGCTTCTTGAGGTCTGGAACGATAAAAGTCAAGGTGGTGACTTCCTTGGTTATCTCTACCTAGACCTTTTCCCTCGGACTGGGAAGTACAAATACGCCGCAAATTTCAACGTTGTGCCGGTACGCAACCCGTATACCTTCGTCCCGAGTGGCATCGATGCTAATTGGACCTTCAGGGGTTTACCAGAGAGGATGGCAGTCGCCAATACCCGGCAACAGCCTTGGTGTGCAATTTCTCAAGACCGACGCTCGACAATCCCAGTCTTTTGAGACATGATGAGGTGGTCACTCTTTTCCATGAGTTAGGACACGGGATTCATGATGTCGTGTCCAAAACCGCCTATGCCTGCTTTCATGGCACAGAGACTGTGCTGGACTTTGGCGAGGCTCCGAGCCAGATGCTCGAGAACTGGTGTTGGATGCCAGCTCCGTTGAAGCTGTTGGCCAGGCATTATTCGTCGCTTTCGCCTGAATACCTGGAATCATGGCAAAAGGCGGGCAATGAAGGCCAGCCGCCTCCTTCTTCTCAGATGCCAGACGACATGATAGAGAGCCTTACGAAAGCCAAACACGTGAATGGAGCATTGTTTCACTTGAACCAGCTTGGCATCGGTATTTTTGACATGGTAGTCCATGGACCGGAAACCCATGCCGCCATTGAGGCAATGAACATCTCAAAAACCTATAACACAATTCGGCGCGAGATCTTCCCTCCAGAAAGCCCCGCGGCCCTGGGTGAGGGTGATGAATGGGGCCACGCTCAAGCTCGCTTGGGACACTTGGTTGAAGACTATGATGCGGGATACTACAGCTACCTATTGTAAGACTGCCACCCATCCGTTGATGCTTTGTATGTCGTATACTGATTTCACGATCTAGCTCCAAGGTGTACTCGGCTGACATGTTCCACACTGTCTTCAGAGCGGCACCAATGGACTCGAATGAGGGTCTTAGATATCGATACGCCGTATTGGAAAAGGGAGGCAGTCGTGACGAGATGCAAATTTTGACGGAGCTTCTTGGTCGCGAGCCTACCGTGGATGCATTTCAACACGAGCTCGGCCTTCGATGAATAGCTGCACAATATAAATCCCCTTGGAGAATGGTTGCTTCTGCTGGGAACAATTAAGGTATGACACGGATTACCATACTCGCTGCTTTGCTGTAGCCTCTCAGGGGCGAGTCTTTATACTGAGATCGGAAACAAGCAATGTTTTTTGTCGTATGTTATTGGGAATTCTACAAGAGCCTTCTAACATGGTGGGAATATGACCTCAACCATGCTCACAATAGCGTCTGGCTTGGTCATGCCAAGAATCGTCTTGACACAATGATCTGTATGCCCCTGCTTGATCGTCTCCGCGTCTGTCATCCACCCATTCACCAGCGCTCGATTCAGCTTTTTCCACATGTACAAGCAGTGCGCCGAATGCCATCTGTATGTCGTCCAGATAGTTCCAGGTTCAGAACCCAGTGTTTCAGCGTCGTTGGGCAGCTGTTCTGTTCCGTTTGCATCACGGAAAAACTGCCACGGGTGCACAGCAGCAAACTCGGCCACTAGTTCGTCATCGATGCACTTGGGCGGCAGCCAGGCCGTTGAAATCATGTCGAAGCGGCAGTTCCGCACCTTTGCTTCCTCCGCTGATCTGCCACAGGGAAGGGGTGTGAAGCTTCGGGACCAGGTCAGCTGGCCGGAGGGAAAGATTTGCCGTCCACTGTTAAATCTGCTCATGCAGGTTGGTTGATGACGGGAGGGCCCCCTTCCACAAGACAATGAGCAGGGTGGCGAGTAAAAGAGAAAATAAAGGTTCCAGGAAAACCAAGAAAGAGGACAGAGGGTCTTGGAGTGGCGGAACTGCATGCGATGCATATCTCCCACGTCGTCTGTGTCGAAGGTTGTTGGGTCGCTAGACTCGCTTGTCCCCTCATACTTCATTTCTGTCGACATCTTCTCATGACTATCATCATCGCCCAACATCTTTGCAACAAAGTTGACGCATGCGTGATGGTTGATATCAAGGATACGTCTTGAGCGGTGTCGAAACAGTGGACGGAACTCCAAGCTATACCTTTACATTCACTCTTGGCGTAAAGGGCGAATTTCATTTCAAAATCCTGAGGTAACCGTCGTATCGTAAGCTGTCCAAAATGACTTCGATGTTTTGCTTGTATCATAAGCTGAGTTATGTCATTTGTGGTTGAGTTGGTATAGCTATGATGTTATCAGGTCGACCTCGCGGGTGCCTTGACGTGTTTTCTCACCCCTTTGAGGTAACCAGTTTCTACTTTCCGTTCAATAAAATTTGAAGTAGCTTATTCCCAACATTCGAAATCCGTTTCCGCTTATGGCATTACGTTATTCGGTGATAGGCGGCGCCACCGTCACGTACGTGACCCTTGCTCTGTGTTTTGCCTTTGGATATCTTGGTCCAAGTCTTCCAGCGAAGCCGTCACCTTGGCCCGTTCAAGATGATCGCCTTCTGCAGTAGCTCATTCCATGCAATAATCCGGCTTTGGTTATTCTTGAGGCCACCCTTCTTTTTTTTTCATCTTTGCATTGTAACTAGTTCATACTAAGGTAGCCTACTCACACATCCATCGCTATGGAAAGAGATCAGGATATTGTTGAAGAAGAGTCACACGGACTGCTAGGATACTCGCGGGAAGTCGTTCGCCAAAGGCGTCGATCCGGCCGTTTTTCAGACCTTCTCCTATTGGTGTCAGCCGCTCTGAATGTTGCATTTTCTGTCCTTGGTCTGGTGCTTTTGCTGCGCACATCCCAGAGAGAGCCAGGGACCGCGTACGAGACTGGGTTCCCATCAGACCTTTGTAGGTTTCCTCATTTTTTTTAAGGCTTTGGGAATCTTTCAAACTTACGAAACATCTCTGTAGCATCCGTGAAATCTCAAATCAAGTTGACGCAGAATGAGTTTACTGGCGGAGTGAAGCTGGACGAGGATGGGAAGTTCTTTACGGATCACGGGAGCCTGCAGTATGTGGCACCCCCTTCGCCTGAAGTTGATAAAGCATGGGGAAAACTTCTCAGCGGTAAGACTAACTGATAGAAAACAACGTTTCAATGTGCTGACTTTGAGCTACAGGCCTGAATATTGACCTTGCGAGCCCCGAACTAGAGGGGAGAACGTTCCGGTGGCCAGAAACTGGACTTTACTTTACTGGACTTGAAGTCTTCCACTCTCTACATTGCCTGGTACGTTAAGCTGCTTCATCTTGTATCTAGTGCTTATTCTTCTTGTAGAATCGTCTTCGTCAAGCGCTACATCCTGACTACTATGACGTCTTTGCCGACCCACACGACCCCTCTCGCGAGGACCATATTGGTGTGTAAAGTTGGATTCGGTGCTTTGTGAAAACAGCTACTAATACAATACAAGGCCACTGTATCAATCATTTGAGGCAGGCTATCCAGTGCCATAGCGATCTGACGCCGATGGAATGGAAGGTGGTTGGGAACAAGCTTATTCTTGACACAGCTACTCAGCATACGTGCAGAGACTTTAACAAAATTAGCGAGTGGGCAAACAAAAGACAAACACGATTTGAAGATATTGAGGTCATCCGAAATGGAACTTTGTTTGTAGTAGATTAAGTTAGCTAACTGCTGGAAATCTCCAACATACCGGATGATGCGTGATTCGTGCCAGCACACTGCTCGATGTTTTACTTATATCTCGAGTTTCTACACTGAGTAGATAACAAATATGTTGAGGCAATCCTGGCCACTCTGCATCCTGTGAACATGTTGGCACATCTGAGGGGCGTGGGCTGCTTGGAACGTCTCAACAGTGACAAGACCGAGTCAAAATTCGCCAAAGTCACGAATGCCTTCTTCCACTCGAAAATTTCTCCGTAGCTTTTGAGTCACATGCGACTATAATGTACAACAGGATGTCATTGAAGTGG
Source organism: Colletotrichum camelliae (assembly GCA_018853505.1). Classification (NCBI taxonomy): domain Eukaryota; kingdom Fungi; phylum Ascomycota; class Sordariomycetes; order Glomerellales; family Glomerellaceae; genus Colletotrichum; species Colletotrichum camelliae. Next base: position 4,537,147 of record JAELVL010000001.1, read on the forward strand.
TCTGATGTTCCTTTAGCAGCCTGTCATCTCACCCCAGAGTATCTGTAGATCCAATTTGAGGTGGCTGCCGAAGTGGCGTCAAGGGTTAATGCTGCGACGCGAATAAAGCGCTTGAAATCCGAGGCTGAGACTACCACGGCAGAGACAAAAGGACCATGCATACATTTGAATCAAGACGCCAAGGCTCAACTTCGCAGCTTATTGAAAACCTCGGCCTCGCCTATAAATCCGACGCTTTTCCCCTGTCTCTCCCCTGCCCCTCCACATCCTTCTAACCTCTTTTCCATCTTCTGGATCACCCAGAAACGTGATTTTGATATATAACATTGGCTTCCAACTCTAAATCTCGCCATGGATTGGTCCTGGGTGCATTCCTGCCGGTTTTGTCAAAAGATGCAGCTTCGATGTTCCCAGAAACTGCACGAGACTTTGAGGGAGATGATAGACCTCGCCGTGACTTTTGACGACGTCGCAGCGGGGGCACAGAATGGGTGCACATTCTATGCCAGGGTCAAGGAAGCAATGAAGTCGTTCCGTTCGGCAATAGATCACTCGAAATCCGGGAACGCGTACATGAGTCTGGAATCTGGAGGTGACATGTTGGTGCATATCATGCCTACGTCAACTCCATACTTTGCCTTCACAATTGAGGGTAAGTCCACTTATATTGGCCTCCGAGTTGTTTATTTCTGATTGCCAATCAAACAGGTGATCCCATAAACGACATTGTGCAAAGACAGCTGCCCAACCTCAATGTCGGCATCGAAGAGACTGCCGTCACAGCTCGTGCATGGATTTCAGACTGCCTCGCAAACCACCCGGCGTGCTCTTCCGAAGACATCCCAGACAGACCTACCCGTCTTTTAAAGCTCGACGAGAACGGCCTGTCCGTATGCCTTGTCGACAACGGACAGAATTTCCCTTACGCGACCTTGAGTTACTGCTGGGGCGGCGATCAGGAGCATAAGCTACTCAAGGAGAGACTTGCTTTCTATCAGAAAGAAATACCTGTCTCAAAGCTGCCCCAATCTATCCAGGATTCCATTGCAGTCGTTCGCAGCCTCGATGGAATATCTTACATGTGGATAGACTCTCTTTGTATTATCCAGGACGACAAGAATGACAAAGACAGAGAACTGGCCAAGATGGGCGATATCTATCGCGGATCCGTCGTCACCATATCAGCAGCCAACGCCAACCGCTGCATAGACGGCTTTCTGGGAACCCGCCAATGCCCAGATCACTTGCGACCGGTCGCACGTCTGCCCTTTCTATCGGATGATGGGAGGAGAGGTACAGTATATCTCGTCCCACAGAGGGCCATAGATATTGGGACAGATGCCATAAATGATCGTGCTTGGACATTTCAGGAGCATCTACTGTCGCCTCGAATCTTATATTACTCGTCACAGCAACTCTACTTTGCGTGCAGGTCCAAAATAGAGTCGGATGGCGGGATGCAAGTCGACAGATCGGACCATGTTGATGTTGGCCATGACATCAAGCTGTTCACATTCGGAAAGAGAGAGAATAGCGAAACTGAGGACGGTGAAGAGGCGGTAGTTGACTGGGACGTGGTAGTTAAAGCTTACAGCAGGCGTCAGCTTACGGATCCCGCAGACCGATACGTTGCCCTGGAAGGAGTCGGTCAACAGATGGCAAAAGCGATGGGGACGACTTTTGTTGCCGGGTTTCTTGCCAGTCGTTTGGTCGAGGACCTTTGGTGGAGTGTCGAAACCCCGCAAGCACCGCCTTCTACGCCAGCAGGACCATCGTGGTCGTGGGTGTCTGTCTCAGGGGAGGTCGGAATGGCGGGGAAGCAATCAACTTGCTCGAAGCTTGAGGTGCTGTCCGTCGACGTTAAGTAGGAACTCCCTGGATCGCAGAGTGGCAAGATTGACTCCGCTGTCCTTCGAGTCCGCACATGGGCAAAGCCTCTGCAGCTTCGTTTCAAAGGGAAAGAAGAATCGCCATGCTTTGTCATTAACGATGTCGAAGTGGCATTGAGTTATCACCCCAGCACCACGAAAGATTGGCCTGAAGAGGAGAAAACTATTGACGCGTGGCTAATGGAGCTTTACGTATGCGACGGCGAGTATACAATGATGTATGGCTTAGTACTTGAGGAGCTTCCATCCGGAGACTTCAAACGCAAGGCGGCCTTTTCCATCGACTATCTGCGTCTTCGGTTGCTCGGAGCTAAGAAGCATGAGGATGGTTTACAGGGTCTGGAGGTTCATGGAAGTCTGGGGTTTCAGCAACTTGAGATGCAGCTGGTCTGATGTCATCTACAGCGGCAAAAGGGAATCTCGAATGCCGCTCTTGATATCAGAGTTACACTCCTTGTACCTCTTCTAGTTTCCTTCATGGCAGCAATATCCTGTGAAACTGCCCTATGTAGCCTGCCATTTAAGTCCTATTCTGTCATTACATTTGCCTATATACCGCGTTGGGGGTCTAGCAGATCTTCTTATGTGTCATTCTGCTCTGTTCTAAACTATCCTTGATTATCTGCGATCTGACGGGCTAATGTGAGCTAAGGGACAGACGAGCACAAAGAAACCAGATAGGTCGAGAACGTAGGAGAGTGTGACGATAGATGGAGCATACAGCGTTGTCTGCAATCTCGTGTAAGATGGCATTAGTTTACAGCCACGATAGCTTCCTGAATCGCCGGCAGGCAAACGGTCTGCGCGTCACCGTGTGCTTTCGTCAGGAGGCGTGCATTGGTCCGTTCGTCCTCAAGACAGCGGCCATATAACAGCTCATCCATAAGCTAATTGATAAGTCTTAGAGTGCCCTGAGAAGCGTAGTGCAGGTGGTCCGTATCTTCGCAATAGTCAATGGACAGGCAACGCCCCCTCATATTGAAGCTATCGTGACCGACCAAAACCACAAAAACAGCAAAAAACATACAACAACAGGCATTCGCCGGTCGTCACCGACCCGACTACTACTCTGTCCCTCACCGGCTTATCTAAGGGAGAGCGGACGGGATCCCGAGTTCTCCGGTGGGTATGGTCGTATGTGGTGGGTTGAGGGACTGTTGTTGATCATATCGTGAGATGCAGGGATGCCCAGCGCAGACGGTGATAATGACCCCAGCCAGAGTCCGGACTGACAGGGCAGAAGCACTCCGTTACGTCTGTGTTGATGCCCCTGAAGCATTGAGCTGCTCTTGACCTGCCTGTCGTTGTCATGTACCGCCAAAGCACCACCTGTATCAGCCCAACAACATCACAGTCGCGCCAGGACTCACTATCCGCAACAGAAGTAGACAATTCGTGCTTGCTTATTATGTGCATGACTCAAACAGAGCCTCTACCAATCCTTTCGTACATCGGGGCCTGTCCCTCCTCTTGACGAAGCGATGCCCTCCAAATCCGCCGAGCGGCCCGCCTGACCGGACCTCGCCAAAGATGCTCCCCCTCAATCGAACGCGAGCCTCAGGCCCGCGGCGCAAAGATAATTCCAACATGATGCCGAACGCCTGGATACCGTAATGTCTTTTGATGCCGTACGCTGCTCTCCTCCGTGTATCACATCACTGCAACGCGATCGCTCCCCGTCGATTCTCCCGGATGTGGAGCATGCCCTGGATGCCGCAGAAGATGAAGAAGCCCTGCATGAAGCGCGAAAGTCAGTAAATAATCGATGATGCGTCTCGTTTGCCGTGGTTGACGCCGGGATGCGACGTACAATGTAGACCAGGACAGCGACGAAGAGGGTGCCCGCGACGGCGGCGCCGTTCTCAGGGTCCTCCTTTCCTCCGACGAGTTCAGGGTGGTTCTTGGCGAAGAGAATGCTCAGAATGCCGAGGATGACGATGCCGAAGACGGAGATGACGGTGCTGCAGTGGTCAAACAGTTAGCCGTCGCGATTCCATCTCCAGGGCGCAGGTTGTCCGAAGGGACACACGTACCATTGCCATGCGGCGCCAGCACCAACGACGGGCTTCATGATTGCAGTGTGTGGCTGGGAAATTTCCTCCTCAGTTCGATGTCGATGGGCACGATGCGAGCTTGTCGTGAGCGTTGATGTGCCGGGCGTGATGCGTTACGTTGTCGATGATGAGGTCGTCGGTACTGTTGCTCCTGGCTCGCGAGGCTCCACCTCGGCGCGGTGACGTCCAATGATCTTGCCTGATTTCCCAGGCCGGACAGCCTCAGCCACATATGGAGCTCCAGCCACACATCGGGACGGGGCTGGGTTCCTCCGCAGGTCAGGATCCACTCTTGCCGCATCAATCATCGCCCGCCCGGACCTCTGCCCTGCGTTTCAATTCGAATTCCATACCACTCTGCATATTCCAGGGCTCGGCGCCGGATAGATATTCATCGCGGGATGCGATCAAACCAGTGAAATTATTGAAAGTCTTGCCTCCGCTGATCTCTCCATTCTGGTGCGATTCTGCTCATCAAATACTTCCGGCAAGTGGTCTCAGTTGCTGCGGAGCTTCCCAGGCCTTCGACTGCGTCGGTTCTGTCCGCGAGCCCGCCGTGCTGCCCGGGTCCGCGGGTCGGCCGAAGCTTGCGAGGCTCTCTAACAATGGCGCAATCTCAGGCGAAGCCCGGACACGTCTGATGGCAGCATCACAGGAGAGACCCTCCGGCTCACGCATCTTCCATTGACCAATGGTTTCGACTACATCGGCACCAAGGCCTGAAACGCTACTTTTCCACGGAGCCGAAGCCAATACGAGCGGGAATAACGGTTCGCTGCCAATCTTTGGAGGCAGGTCCACGGATGAGATTTTACAATGGACAACTACACGATGTATGTTCAGCGCAGCAAACTCGGGCACGCAGAGCTGTCCGAGCTGGAACGGCCGTCCCTCACCTGACGCCCACGAACGGTGCCCATCTGGGTGCTGACGCAAGTGCTGCGCGGATGACATGTTCGACAGACGGTTCGTCGAAAGGGAACAAGATGGAATGCCAAGGCGCGGCCGTCCAGTGCTGGCAGGCTCGACAGCATTGACAGCAGCGCTTCGTAGGGCGAGCGCGTTGCTCTTCTGGGATAAGCCTGCCAGACGGCAGCGTCGTCCATGTGTTCGTCGCTCGGGCATATCGAAACATCGAAACTGCGATCTGACCCAAAAGGGTCGCTGACATGTCCAACGGTGCACAAAAACAGACAGTCATACGTTTTTTCTTGAAACGACTGGCACTCTGCAAAGTCCTCTGCCCACGGAGCTTGATCTCGAACTCTGCACACGAGCTGCCCAAACGGGAAAGTGACCATTGCGACCCCAAGGAGCCGCACGACGGTAGGACAACGTTCTGACGGCGGTGATGGCATACTATCCCCGAGCACTCACCAGATGACGGCCATCACTCGCGCATGATGAGAGAAGCCATGCTCACGTTCAGACTTGGGATGAAGGATTCGCCCCGAGGAGATTGGGCATTTCGAGAACACATCTAGTCGAGATTTGACCTCTCCTATTCGCGCAACCGAGAGATCCAACAGGAGTTGGTTGGAACTTGTGTGTTTGCCAGAGTGTTTGCCAGCAGGGGAGAATGCTCTGAAACTGAAACATTGCCAGGAGCTGCGCATCTGCAACCACTTTGCCGATCCTCCGTTGGTTGGCACCATTCGCTTTTTCTGACCACAGCTGCCTATGAAGAAAGCCATGTTGGGGGCGGAAGTGTAACTGCATGTTACGAGTGATGACAGAAGCCCAGGCGTCAGGGGTGGGAGCCCTATCAACCGAGGGTTGGAGGCGATCTGGAAAAGGCGTCCAGCTGGTCAGCGCTAGCAACGCTGCCAATCGGTTCGGAATGGCAGTCTTCGGTTGCCGACCAACCAGCCAACGGCGCGCGCCAGGGTGGCACACTTGGGCGAGCCATCGACAATTAGGATGCGACATGCGATATTGGGAAACATTGGCAAGGTCACACACGTGCCTGCGAATCCGGAGAAACACAACGAGGGCAGTGCCGTCTTTGCGGGTGACACCGGCACAACGTCAGCTAAAAATGGCAGGATATTAAAGGCGTGTTTGTTGTTGGGGTTCAGCCATGATGCATGCTTTGGGTTTGCTGTAGGCGAGCTGGTGAACAGGTCATCAGGAGTCCTTGACGACAAGGACGGGACATGACAGCAGTTCCACGCCGTCTACCGACGAACCTCAATCTCGTGTGTGTCCTGGTACTCCTTGCCGTCCGAGATGAGATGTCAGCAAACTTGGGAACAACGGCGCCCAGCATGCAGGGTAGACCCGACGACAGTCCGGATATCACCGGCGAGAGTTCCATTGAACGACTCAAGCGCAGACGCCGACTACAAGGGAACGCCCTGAAACAGATTAAAGAAAAAGAAGCCTTTCTTTGGCGAGGGGATCGGAAAACCGGCGAACGTCTGCGTCCCAGCGTCAACCATGGACAGATTTACCGCAACCCATCGTCCGTACCACCGTTTCCTCGCTGCTGCCGTGGTGGCCGGGTTCATGGGTCCCGAGTGCCCCTGTACGCTGCAAGGAGCCAGATGAATACGGGACCTTGCAGAAAGACGTTGTCATTCAAAACGCGCCATAAGGGTGATTGGGGTGCTGGAAGGAGGATGACAAGACGGATCCGAGCGAGCGAGGCGATGTGCTCGGATGCGTTGGGCCGTTGGTTCTCTTCCATCAGGCTGTTCAGCATGTTCTCGCTAGACACTCGTGGATGTTCTTGGGGGCCCTTTTGCTCGTGGTCTGGGGGCGGTTGGCCTGGCCGTGAACCAACTGGGCACCAGGGTGACCCGGCAGGCCAGGTGCACGCAGAGGGGCGCTGTCAACCTGCGGAACCTGCTAAGGTACTATGTAGGGCAAGTCTATAGTTTATTATAAAGAAAAGTTATTTATACTTTATTAACTTTATTTTTATCTTTTTAAAAACCTCTATATTTTTAGTACTAAGTATAGTACTCTTATATTTACCTATTAGGTTATATCTATTAGGGTTACTTAGTCCTTTACTATTTCTATACCTTGCTGTATATTATACCTCAGCTGACTCTAAACCCTATTTCGATTGGCGGGGACAGGGACAGGTTTCTGCGTGGCGCAGTGCTAAGCCAGGTACGAGAAACAAAGTCAGACACTACCAGCCGTCTATTTGTTTTTGTCAAAGGCACCAACCGACATTCTGCTGGGGTCTGGTCTGGCTGTTGACTGTGGACCAACGAACAACCCTGCCGCAGTCACTTCGCCCGTTCCCTTTGGTGAAAGATCTCCAACACAAGTGTGTGTGCCGCCGCCGCTGCTGCTGCTGCGTCTGCCAGATTTCGGCGTCTTCTGTGCGTTTTCTTCCTCTCGCCGTTGCATCTCGACAGCCCATGGCCCCCGGGGTTGGTCTCTTGGTCTTACCGCAGCAGCAGCAGCAGCAGCAGCAGAAGCATGCAGGTAGAGACAGAACCGATTTATCCGTTCCCTTGATTGGGCGTCGAGACCGTGGGTGAGCCGTGCCGCAGTAACCTTGCACTTACACCTGCGCCAACGGCAGACTCCCCGCCCCCCTTCGACCTTTCCTTTGCGTCCCCTGCCGGCCTACCCTTTCTGCCTCCCCTCCCCTCCATCATCTCTTCTCCCATCGCACAGGATGCACATAGGGGCAACCCCTGGAGACCAGCCAAGATACGTACCCTTGCGAGAGACAGTGCTTCCTCGCCTGGATGCGCCGACGGCTAGGTGCCGTCCACGTCCAGTTCGCCCTAGGCCCCAGTCGTACACACGATGGATCATGGCATCCGATGTCGTTCTGGCTGCTTCTCTGGCTCCCGTTCCCTTCTTTGATTAAGCCTGAGGTGGTGCAGGCTGGGGTAGGGTGTCTCTTCACCCTGCCTTTGACATACATATGGGTGCCAAGGGAGCCTTGGGGTATTACACCTTTTTGCCAATCCCATGCCCATCACATCTCGCCGTGTGGGCCATATAAGAGTCGCCGCTCAACATCTCGTGCAGATCCCTCTATTAGAGTTCTGTCTTCAACATCCGCTCCTTCCACACTCTCGACTCTTCTCTTCCGTTTTCGTCAAGACGTGCCAGCGGTCCCTGCTTCTTAAGAACCACTCAGCCCCTCCCGTTCTGTGCTTCTCTTTGCTCTCGGTGCTCACCTCACAAGCCCGCCCTTGATCAACACCCACTTTGCATTCCAACCGCATCAAGTCTGTTTATCACCGCCCAAAGACATCACGAGGTCAAAATGCGCGCTCAGTCTATTGTCTCCGTCATTGCAGCCGCGGCTGTTGGCCACGTTGCCGCTCAAACCACAGGCGTAGGCTCTGCGCTGCCCTCTTATGACGCTTCGATACTGACACTGCTCGCAGGAACTTGGTGATGCCACTGTCGTCAGCAACCCCGCTGGTTATGTTTACGAGGCTGTGCTCCCCGAGCAGCCGTTCTTCAAGGGCTCGTTGGAGGGCAACGTGAAGGGCTCGATCGTCGCCATGTCGGCCCCTGACGGCAAGGGCGTCCAGTTCAAGGTCAACTTCTCCAACCTTCCCAAGGAGGGCGGTCCCTTCCGTGAGTTCACACTCTCCAGCTCATCTCATCATGACTAACAGTATACAGCCTACCACATCCACGTCGCCCCCGTCCCCGAGGACGGCAACTGCACCAAGACCCTCGCTCACCAGGACCCCTTCATCCGCGGCGAGGCCACGCCCTGCGACTCCAGCAAGCCCGAGACGTGCCAGACGGGTGACTTGAGCGGCAAGCACGGCGCCGTTGGCGTCGACGGCTACGAAAAGACCTACGTCGACCCGTACCTCTCCATCGTCGAGGGTCCCGGCTCCTTCTTCGGCAACCGCAGCTTCGTGTTCCACTTCGCCAACAAGACCCGCATCAGCTGCGCCAACTTCAAGCTCATCTCCAAGCCGGACAGCGGCAGCACGCCCAGCAACTGCAGCACCACGGCGTCGTCCGTCGCCGGAACCGGCTCTCTGCCGACTCCCACCGCGCAGCCCAGCAACACCGCCACCACGGTCCCGTTCCCCGCCGCGGCCGCGACCAGCGGTGTCTCTGTCTCGCTGATTGTCGCGGCCTTTGCTGCCGTCATGTTTGCGCTTTAAAGAGGTGGATGAGCGTTTGACTTCTTACCGCCGACCTTGAAATTCATCGTTGTTCACACGGCTAGACGGCGTACATGCTTTTCGGGTATCACAGACACCAGAGCGGATGTCTTTCAGTTCTACACTTTTCCTCTTCACCATTAATGAGCAAGGCCGGATCCAGCGCGGAGCATGGCACAGCACTTTCACACCCCCAATCCTGTACATACATCCCTTTGGTCGGCGTTTAGATGATACTAGGAGTAGATAGGTAGTCCATTGAAAAGCCGATTTTCCAATCATTAACACGCAATTTTGAGTGTCCAACCACAGCGACTAGTGTAAACTCTACCGTCTCGACACGCTTACTCGCGAAAGCGATTTACGTACTACATGTGTGCGGTATGTATGCGTGCACGTCGCTCGGATAAGGTCCCCGCGATAAGCACGACGCAGCACGGATATGGATCTCTTGTCAGTGGCTGCCGTTCGATCGCAATGTGTCAAGCCAAGGCGTCGGTATCTCCCACTCTATGATGGTGTGCTGCCCTCGTCGTCGTCGATTGCGCGCACACGTGCGGGCGGGGCGGCGACTCACGCATAGGGCGCGCTGGTGAGCATGAAGGACGACTCGGACAGGTCAAAGTAAGATTGCGGCTGCTATCCCAGCCCATCTGGGCACCATCCGCTCGATTGGCGACGGCCCCGGTTGGCCGACTCGACGGGATGCAACCACGTCAACAGGGACAGTGCCTGGTTTGTGCGCGCATTTTTCTTCCTGGGGGCCAGCGATGACAAGTGGTTGATGAAACGGTGGAGACAGGGAGAGGGGACGATGGGGGCGTTCGGAGGAAGCTTGCTTGGTGGTTCTCCGTTTATGGTGGTGACGTCGTCGGGCGGGGAGGGGCCCCGAGGTAAGACGTCTGCTTTGGGCTGCACAGGCGTGTTTACTGAAAGTGATTTTTCTACGGTTGCGAGTCCTTTTGCATCTGGTCGCGGGAGGAATGTGGGGGGATGGTTTCTCTGTTGGATATGCAGTCTTGTCTGCCCTCTGCGTCCCCTATGCAAGAGAAAGCAAGTGTGGGACGACATTTCCATCGACAGATGCCAGCGCCGCTGCGCCGGAATCAGCCTGGGCCGGGGGGCCAGCAGTTCACTGGGGAGGGCAGACGGGTCGTCTGTAGGCTTACTCGCGGGTCGTGTGTCTTGTGTCAAATGTTTCCGTTCGATGCTTTGACCGCTGACTTGGTTTCATGTGAATGCCGATATTGGATGATATTTCCGGAGCTGGTGGTGCGGGATAAGCGCCGGAGATGTGGGGCCGTGTGCGGCGGCGGCGGCGGCGGCGGGTCGCGGTGGTCCGGGCAAACGCGATCATCACCCGCATGTTGGGTACGCGCAGTTGAATGTGACAACTGGGATTGGAACGCTCAGCTTGGATTACGACTTCCACTGGCCCAGGCAAATTGTCCTGTAATTCCCGCCTGCACATCATCATCTCTCTCTGACTTGCACTCACACCGGGCAGACCACCGCTTGCTCCGTGTGCCCCACCCTCTCCGACGGAAAAATCCAAAAATCACCGTTCGGACGCTTTGCCCACCAACCCAGATTAGCCTTCAGAGTTCCAAATGCCGGCGAACTGACACGCACGAGGAGAACTTCTACGCTGGGCGCCGATTGCTTGGGTCGCGCCCGCCCTGGCTCGGTGGTCATTCGCCGTATCCAGTAGTCTGGGATACCGAGTGAACACACGCCGGCCTCTTCCCTGCCAGCCCGGCAATCTTGGGCCGAGCTATATGAGCCGCGCTTCCGTGTGTGATTTGATTACACCTCGGAGACCGAGGTCGTCTTGAAGGGTTTCCGGCCTGGGGCCCAGGGGAGGGCGGGAGAGTTTTGGTTGATCTTCACCGCATGCGCTGCTTTTTTGACCTCCGGATGGTCGTGCACCGAGGCGCTGCTTGAAGGGCTTAGCTGCCTGCTTCTTGAATCGTTGTCTCTCTCAACGGTAGGTTTCCAGAGTCATGGGATTTTGGTTACCCTTTGGTCTTGGTGAGTCTACTCGCAAGGCGTCGAGTGTCTCGCACACGATACCAGCATCGATTAACACCAGCCCGGTCCAGCCCCGCTCCCCTTCTCATGGTTCATCTCATCGCTGGCATTATGGTTAAGTCTCCAGTCTGAGACTGTAGATCGTCTAGCCGGCGAGGCAGATCTTCACCGGGACACACCTTCTCTCTCCGCTTCTGTCACCCAAGCCGCTACGAACCCGTGTCTTGGCTTTCGGGACGTTTGGCTATCCAAATGCTATCGTTTAAATTGGCCGCGGTCGCCCCGTGATTGTTCGCTGGCTGCCAGCTCTTCTAGCGTTGCGTGTCGTGGGCAGCTCCAACGTCTGGAAGCCCCTGAACGGAAGTCTATCAAGTGAGTGCGCCTAGCCACTGTGACGATCTGACAAAGTCGACGCCGTAGTTGGATCGGGGCTAATATTCACTATGCAATCACCTAGCTCGGGGTTCAACAGCCTTTCAGATTGAAGGTTCGCATCACTCGCGGGGCTTTCCGGGAATGCGGCCGAGATATGATGGGGAGTGATGTTTACTGTGTGCAGAAGAAATCACTCAGCCCGTCGTTTAGTAGAATGCCTTGCCGTCGACGGTCCAGTGTAAGAAGGAGGGGGTGGCTTGCGGACAACTCTTCTATGCACATCCATCTTTCCTTTCCCGCAGTTAAGATCGTTGGTGCGCTAATCCAGCTTTCAAGGGCAGCCTTCGTCACGGTTCATGGGATGCCGGTTCCTCAGCTTCGGATACCGCTCGACATCTTTACATGCGCTGTGGGACGGACATGCTCCAAACAAGCAAGCGTTTGGTGGTAGCAAAGCGGACGCTCGAATCGCGAGCTTTCGACAAGGAGGCCTCTTGACTCGGATGCCCATAAGTCAAGCCCACCCTGCGCGGAGACGGGCTGTTGCACGCCTGCCAGCCGCCCAACTGCAACTGCTGGTCCTCTAGATACGTTGATGGCGGTTGACCTCCCTTCCAATGCCAAGGGCGGCACGCGTGTTGTTGTCATGCGGTGCTAACGTTGTAAGTCCCCGCAGCGGAGTGTGAGGGGTCGTTCATAAGCGCCCACACCGGTCTGGCTCTCCTTGAATGGGAGTTTCCTGGACAAGGCAACGGCCGTGGTGTCTTTCCTGACGTACCATAGCAGGTGATGCGTTTCCATTTCGTACCCTGGTTCTATTCACGGCATCATCACGGTTCGGACTCCGAGTGTGGCCAAGTGTTGTCGGTGCGGGGTTGAAGACGAGGTCTAGTATGACTTCGCGCACTCCCTCCGTTGCCTTGTTTCCATCATACTCCTGTATTGCCAACTAGATGCAGGATGTCGAGAGGAGAATGCTCTCTATGCTCTCCAATACCACGGGAAATGCCTCCCGTCCCTCTTGAGACTGACATCAGCACTCGCTGTAATGCTGCGCCGAGGATCAAGGCGATGCTCACACTCAACCATGGTTCTGAATTTGCGGTTCACAGGGAACCCCACATCGCTCATGCCGTGTTCTGGCCCAGATGTGTATTTCCTAATCTAGATTTTGGCGAGTCGTACGACGCTCAGATATGATACTGGTGGTTGGCTCAGCTTCTTAGCTGATGTTGGTGCTTCACTTGGCTGGAGACCCTGTATTCTTCTTCAGCAGATACTGAAGCCAGAGACTTCGAGGTCTTTGAGAAGAGCACGACGCGATTGTTGTCATTACCAACTTTATTGTATTGTATTTGGCCCCCTACTGGGTGGGCTCGAAACTTCCTCAACATTGTATTCTACGTAGCTGAGTGTTGGGTTCATGTTCGTGTCTTGATCAGACATATTGCAAGGTTCGGGTATTGTTCGTCTTTGCGGTAGCTACTGAGCATGACAATAGTCTCGTCAAATTAGGTGCCTCTCCCGCTCGCCCTTAAATCCTGCTATTCCCATTTCTCCCATCGTCTGTAGGCGCGGGTTGGCATTGCGGAAGAGTACGTCTCGGGTTCAGGGGGAATGGGCACCGGGCAGCTGAGCGAATAGACCAGAAAGGAAGGCCTTCGCCGGTCCTGAAGCAGATGTTGCCGTACGAGTGCCGCTGAAATCACCACAATTGGCGGAGGAACCTGAAAGACGATGCTACCATGGTTCTGGAGCAGTGGCGAAGACTGCTGCTTCCGGTGTTGTTATGCAGCTTTAGCCCAGCAAGACACGAAAGTCCTCAAAGACGCCCTCTCGTGTGTTGCCTGACTGCAAAGAGCAACTTGAAGGGTCCATTCCATGCTCTTCGTACCAAGATTCCTTCATGATGCCAGTTCGCGATGGTTCTGCTGGTCGAACCGTGGGTCTGACATTCACTGTATCTGATACAGCGAACGAGGGAACGCGTTCATTCTCGGGCGCTTCCGAGAGCCACCCGAGGATTGCGAACCCAAGTGGCAGATTATGACCTGGATCCTGCCTGTCGTTATGCGCCTTCTCTCCCTCGTGGAGATCGGAGCACCGTACCGTAGTCTCTGTTCATGCCTGCTCTTCCCGCTCCTGCCGTGCCGTCTGAACCCTGTCGCGAGTGGTGAAGGGGAAGTAGAGCCGAGTCCTTCCTCCTACCCTGCTACACGATGAACTGCAGTCGAGAGCTTGTGATATTTGAACTAGGCAATTACGATGCAGGCGCTCGAGGAGAACGACTGGAATAGGGTGCCTGTGATGGGGACGGCACCGGTGTGGATGATGGCAGAGCAAGCCTTCCCGAAGGATACTCAGCAAAGACTTTACTGGCCACTCCAAGACCCCGAGGCACGTACTTTGACTCAACTCGCTCAAAACGTGCGATATGATCCAAGACATTGGGGTCTACAATCGCCGCTAAAAGTCGCAGCGCCAAGCAACTACAATCATCTCCAAGTCGACTGCACCAAACCTAGTCCCAATACACCGGCCTGTTCACAGCATAACCGTCACATAGCAAGGCTTCCTGCAATGCGGCCAACCCCTTCAACGGTGGTGGAGTGAGTGACCCCTGTCGCAGTTGACTCGTCTCTGACCTCATTCTAACTTTGTCGTCTAGACTCAAGGGGCTGATGCCCTCGTCTGTCAGACTGACAGCGACAGCAGACCTCCGACCGTTGCCAAGGATCTGCCTAATCAACACGGAGGATGCGGCCCACCTGCACACCTCCGGTCTTCATCTGAACCGGGCCGCAGCCCGAATTTGCCAGATATTGGGCAGCACATCCCCAATCAGTGGTGTAGAGACACAGCAGTGGCCGCTAAGGGGATGAAAAGGCCAATGAGCGGTGGGGTGAAGCCCTTGACTGACGTCGACGTCGGTCAGATGCAGTGACGGCACACCCCCAGGCTGTGTAGCAGGTCAACCGGAACGACGCCAGCTTTCGTGCCGGACCGGGGGCCATTGAGAGCGTCTTCTCTGCGGGCGGGTTCCTTGCATGAAGGAAAAAGGATATCCGACGGCCTGGGGATTGGAAGACAAAAGCCCGCGGGTCCACTGCCGAATCTCCCAGGGCGGTCCCGACCTGCAACAGGAAGTTCGGAGCTCGAGGGCCTGAGACCGCAAGGAGGCAACTGCCTTAAAGCGCAAGGGCTGGGTTTCCATGGAGGGGTTTGGTGGCGTCTGCGTCTGCGTCTGCGTCTGCGTCTGCGTCTGCGTCTGCGTCTGCGTCTGGCCCGTGGATGCCATCGACTGTCTGTCCGTCCTGATCCGTGCAGACAGATCGACAGCGGCATCCATCGTCTGAATTTGGTTGGGATGCCGCATCACGACGATCTTCTCTGTGCGCAGCCATTCCCGTACGACCGTGTAACCCATCGTTCTCCGGCAAGTGAGTGCAGTGCGCAGAGCAGCTGGTTGGCTCAGAGTCGAAGCTTGCGTGCATGAGCGACGGTTTTTCCATGTGTATCGGGAGTGGGTTCAATCATTGGGGATAAGAAAAATAGCATCATGCCAAGTCCATGTTGCTTCTTGTCAGACCTCGGGAACCTCGGTTGTCTGATGTCTCTGAGTTCCGAAGACGATGGGATGATTCAGATCTTGTTTGATCGACGACGACTTCATGGGACGACAACACCATGCAGACTCGCGGCGGCTCTGCCAGCAACCACTGCAGCAACATCGACCAGCCCAGGACAACAACTAAAAATGCGGGGTTTGTGGAACTGCCCGGCGGCTTTGGACGGTTGTATCTAAGCGCTACCATCGGCTTCTGAGGGCATCCCCGTTGCACATCATGCCAGATCGACTCCTGCAAGCCGAGGAGGACACGACACGGCGCAGGCAGGTGATGGCGCGCCATGGTCGACAAGTCTCTCGTCGTCAGATCCAGTTCGTCCCAACTCTCAGATGATGCCGCGGCGTCCAGAGCGGTGCTTTCTTTGGATGACTTTCAGGTCACTGCTGGGGTCGCATGACTTGGCCCTGTCCTTTAGACGAGCAGCCCGGACCAGGCTGTATCTCACCGCTGTGCATGTGGATAGAGCAAGCAAGCATCAACTCTGTATCAAAAAGGCCCAAGCGGTATCGTCGCGGGGCTGATTGAAGGTGCGCGCCGACAGCGCAATCAACACTTTGTTGTTGCTCCTCTTCCATGTGCTCTTTACGAAAAAGAGCAGATGCTGCAACAATAAAGATAGAGTTGTGTTGGCAGACGCCGGCAGCGGCAACGTTGGCTCCATCCCACCACCGGCGCATCTGCGCATCCATCCCGCCAGGTACGGCACTTTTTTTTTGGCAGCGTTGCATGATCGGATGATCTTGCCAACGCTTCGAGTCGAAGCAAGGACCAGGCAGGCAGTTCAAGCAGTTACCACGCAGCTGGAAACTGCTCGGCATCCGTGTCGCGGCCCGCTAGGCCTGCCACCGTTGACTGCGACGAGGACGACGAAGTTGATGCATGCATGACAGAAAGCGAGATGAAAGGGTCACTCAAAGCACCAGTCACGAGGCCAAAGCAAAAAGGTAACCGACAGGCGGCCGTCGACCCCAAAGTCCAGGCCTTCGACTTTGCCAACGGTCTTGCTGCTGCTCTCACCCCTGAACCAGCAGATGGATACGGCAGAGCCCTCCAGACCTTTTTTTTTTTTTTTTTTTTTTTTTTCCCCTTCGGGCGGTTCAGAGGGCGGGGGGTCCACGGACTTCCATGCCTTCGACGTCTTGGGGCCACGAACGTGGTGAGGTTACAACCCGTCGTCGGTAGCCCATCTTTGCTGGACTGGGCATGGGCTAGACGGATTCCTAGAATTAAGAGACGATACTGAGGGCACATATAGGCCCAAGACAAGGCGAGCTTGCCATCAGACTTTCCAAAGAAATCATACCCGTGGACGCATTCGGCAACACTGGCGCTGGCGTAGAGTCAGTGGTTGAAGTTTATTTCGCAGACTTGTCATCCAACAGATCCACAGCAGTCAGAAAAGACTTCTTTTCGAAACCAACATCTCGTCCCATCAGGCCCACCTCACCAAAGTACACACACCTCGGAAGCAAGCCGACGGCCAAGACAGCTTCTTCTTGACGCCAGAATGTCTTTGCAAAGGAAAAAAAAAAAAATTAGACCCTGTTGCCATGATTGAAGTCTGCTGCTGTGCGCAATGACAGTCTCAGGGCCGTTGCTTTTCGTCCCATGTCAGTGCTTGGACATGCAAGCCAGGATCCGCAAGACTGACAGGTTACAGCAGGGATGAATGCAAAGGTGGTGCGGCGCGACCCTCAACGGCCGCCCATCATTGACCCGACTCGGCAGTCTAGAGAAGACATCACGAGTTGAGTTGACAGAGCGAGAGCCGCCCAGCAGAAAAGATGCCAACGGCTGCAGCGCCAGCGAGATGAAGAGAGACGGCCACATCCCCGCCCTGTCACCTGGTGGTTGCATACGTCTCATTCAAAACGGGTATCCACCAACATCGACCTTGCTGAGGTGAATGAGCGGGTGCTCTCTGTGCCTGATTATCTGCAGCGCAGTGTGCAGTGTCATTTCGCCCTCCGCTCTGTTGTCTGGAGTTGGCCACCCCTCCACCCAACCCTGTCTGCCCAGACCTACCACACCCACCCTTCCACACTTCCTGGCCCCCCGTCGTGATGGGACAGGGGTTCGAGGAAAGGGCCGCTCTCAGGCAGGTTGACGGCGTGTAGCCCCGTGCTTTCCCAGCACACTCCAAGAGCTCGCAAGATGAGCATGGGGTGTAAGATGGGGTGCGATGGAAATGTGACAACGACGAGCCAATCGTCACGCCGGCCGCCTTAGATGAGACGATGGATACCCAGCGCCTGTTATTCGACACTCGTTCGCGGTGCCTGCCTACCGACCAGTGCCTACCTACCTTACCTAGGGTTGGGTTCACCGGCTGGCTCGCCTTGGGAGGCGTGCTTCCTGATGCGCAACACAGACGACGGATCGCGCAAGGGGTTCAAGAACGATCGAAGAATGGGTTCTGGTCCCAACCCTTCCGTCATACCTGGCGCTTATCTGGTCGACTTATTGCCCAGACAGAAAATCCGGAGCGGAAGGGGTCGCCAGAGAGGGGCCTGGGAGAGAAGACCGCACGCTGTTCCGAGCGAGCGCTTCTCAGCATGCGGTTTCAGGCTCTTTGCGGGGGACCGAGAAAGTCATCTATCCGGATTTTGCCTTTCCTCTTTTACCTCATTTCCAGGATCACCACAACAAGATCTGGTACCTGCAGTAGCAGCAGTCTCTTTCACCTTGGTCCGATTGCCTCTCGCTCCCCTCCTCCTCTCCCCCACCTCCCTCCTCTTCTCCCCCTTGTCACTCGTTGCCGTGCTGTCTTTTGGTTCGACTACTCTGGCTGAGACCTCACTTCTTCGTCTTTCTCACATTTCGGGACGCGAGACCAAGCCGGGCAACATTCGATTCCTACGTGGACTGTAGCAGCAGCAGCAGCAGCAGGTTAGTCTGGTACTGGTTCTCAGGAATCACATCCGGTCGCCTTCGACGAGAGCCTTGCAACCTTACCACCCCTTTGAAAATCTCACTTCGGCATCCTCCAATGACCGAGGGACTGCTACGAGCCCCTCGCCACCTCTTGAAATCTATGCGGTTCTTCCTATAAACGAGACTCTCTCCCCAACAACTACCATCCCAGCTCAGCACGAAGCAGCAACCCAGGTGCGTGTACTACTTCAGCTCGACCCGGCTAGGGTCTATACACGTCATATCGTCGAATTGAGCTTTGCCTCCTTACTTCGCAACGCCAACGATCCGACACAACGAAAGAGAAGCGGTAAAAGGTTGAGCGAATAAAACGGCCTCTGTCTGTTTTCTGAGACACAGCTGCCCAGCCCCCACGCCCAGTTGTCAACAAGCGGCCAGGCCATCGTTCAATCAGTACGCCGTTGCTAGCGCGGACACATTCGACTAATAAGCTGAGACTGCCATCTGGTGGCGCTGGAAGGATACAGCCGTCTGCCGCGGTCCATTCGGCTTCGAACACAACTCCTCCAGCTGCGTGCTGTTAGTTAGGCACTCCCTGGATGCAGCTGGGAGCCAAGGTATGGGAATTGCCGTCACTACTCAGCCCTTCTGCAGTAGCCCTATTGCCTATCGTCTCATTGAGGCTCCTGGGCTTTTCACCCTCTCCTTCGTCATCCCAGCAGCAGCAGCAGCCTCCGGGCTCCGCTGGCCGGAGTCTCTCGTTTTCCTAGTCTTGCCGCCTTGAGGTGAACAAAACCCTGACTAAGACCGTTCAGGCTTTAGAAGTCCGGAAAGAGTTGGCATCTGGGTGGCAGGGGTGCTTTTAGAGTCCAGGGCCGGGCCCATGATCATCGGACTCGGAAGGTATTTGTTGACTACCACATCAAGAACACGCGAAGAGATCCCTGACACCTCTGGCGTTGACGGCCAGCCCGATAGATCAGGTACATCTCTCTCTCGTCATCACGCCGATTACGCACCCAAAAACTTGGATGCCCAAGTAACGTCGGTCGGTACCTTGGTGGTGGTCCAGACAGGTTCCATGTTCCGAGAGGCAAAAAAATAAATCAGTTGTTGGCCAGGATCAGCAGGACGAACGGGTACGTGCCTTTTCATTCTTCTTCCTCTTCCCTGCTTCATTGGATTCGCCTCGCATCTGTGTCCAGGTGCTCTCGCTCTTTTCTCTTCTTGTGGTTGATGTCAGTCAACCTCTCGACGCCGTGTACCGGACCGAACACACTCTTAGGGTTGTATCAAAAAAAATCTCATTGTACCTTTACCTCGCAGCTGGCATCTCCCGGGCCCCTTGCTCGACCACCTCGCCCTACCTACCTTACCTTACTCCCACCACGTACACGACCGCCTCGTGTATAAGACTTTCGAGCCCAACGACTCGAATACACACACACACACACACACACACACACGCATAAGACTGCCGCATCAGCTGCATCTGTCTGCAGGAAACCTCGAGATACCCTGGCTGCCCTCGCCCTCCTTGGGTTGCAATCAGCCCACGGCAAGAGAAATAAGTTGGGGAGCCGACCCAATTTTGACGCCGGTCACCTCACAGAAAAACTTCCAACTTTGGTACACCATCCTATCCTGCCAGTGCCGCACTCGCAGCCAGGCTCGACCCTTTCACCCATCTCGATTGGCCCGTTGCCGTCTTCGCTTCTTGCCCCCCCCCCCGTCCCGTGTCCGCATTGGCCCTGCGCCCGCGTTATTGCACGAGGAGGCGCTTGCCGGCCGCGAAGCTTGGTTTCCCTTTTCCGACGTCCATTTGTTGATGCTTCCCCATCAATACCTTGTTGTGGAGGGAACAGACATCTCGCCTGTCACTTTGTACCGTCAGGGGTTACCATAACAACGTCGTCTTGATCGTCTGCTTGCAAGTCACAACCGCTGCCGCGACATCGTCAAAGGAGGAGACTGCGTCTTTGCTTCTCGGGATTCCGTCCTGGCTCTTCTGTCTCTACCGTCGTCCGGAGTGGCATCACCATATGGCACGGCAACCCCGCGGACCCTGACCCCGTAACGAAACTGCTCAAGGACCATCAACTTCGTGGCATCCTTGGACGTGTGGGCGGCCGATGGTCTCCATCATGTCCTACCAGTATCCTCCCCTATCCAACACTCCCGAGGTGGACATGTCTCACCCCGGGAACGCGCCCGGCTACAGCGCGCCGGCTCCGGGTCCTCCGATGATGGTCCCGAGATCCCACGAGCAGTCAATCAAGGAGCGCGACGAATCCTTCCCACAGGCGAGTCTGAAGTTGAAACGTTCGAGGACTAAGCCTAATATCAGACCGCGGCAGGCCAACATCCCCGACCCAAACCAGGCTGCGTTGGCGAACGACAAGAAGAGAAACAAGCTAGGTTATCATCGAACCTCGGTAGCTTGTGGTAAGTGCTTTGCCTCTGGCCGCTCCGGTCCTCGCCGGACAGTGGCAGACCCGCCGAGAGACGCGCTGACACTGCTCGACAAGGACACTGTCGTCGACGGAAAATCCGCTGCATCCCCTCGCCCTCCGACACCCTGGGTAGATGTATCAACTGCATCAGGCTGAAAAAGGAGTGCAGCTTCTATCCCGTAGACCAGCCACCGGCACCGCAGCCGACAGAGGCGCGGCCGAAGGCGCCATCCCGAGCTTCGACAGGGCCCAAGGTCACGTCTGCGTCTTCTTCCCCGGCCATGGCTCCTGGCCAGTCGCCGGACATGTCCCAATACCAGCAGTATCAGCACGTCGCGATGCCTCCAGCAAACATGGCACCACCTGCAATGAGACCGGCGGGCGTCGAAGGGAGTAAGTTGGAGCACTTGTTTGAAAGCCGAGGGGCTGCTGACAGCAATCCGCTAGTGCCCTCTGGCGCATCCGCGTCCTCTCGTTCGTTTGACTTTCAGAATCAGCAAATGGCAAACTGGATGCCGCACGACACGGCCTCCGGCGCTGCGAAGCCTTCTAACCTGAATGAGACGTGGACATCGTACCCGCAGGAGTCTCCAATCACGCCGTCCTTTTCGCCGTACACTCCCCAGGGACCAGGCCCTGCCGGTTGGGGGCCAGCCATCAGCACCGACCCTAACGTGCGCGACGAGATGAGCTGGGCCTCTTTTGTCCCAGCCGGCTCCGTGCCGTTCCCCGGCCAAGCTCAGATGCCGAGCCAGTACGCCGCCATGCCCCAAGGCCGCTCTTTTGGAAGGAAATCATCGACCATGTCGATGGACATGTACTCAACCCCGATCACCACTTCGGTTCCCGGGTTTGACCCGCAAGGCGCCTCTCTCTCCGCCGGCGCAGTGCCGCCCGCGGGCTACGGATCTTGGGAGCAGCCGTATACCTACACCAAGTCGAACGAGGGAGGAGGATACGAATGGAGCTACGACGACAGCCGTGAGCAGTAAGCTCCGACGTGGCGGAATCAGTTCTCGCCCGCCGGGAAGACTATCTACGAAACGAACACTGCACTTTACAAGTCAGACACATAACAACAGAAGCGGAGGGAAACAGGAACTTTCAACAGCATTTGCATTTAACGGACCATTTTTGAAATTCAAAAGATACCCGCAACCGCTTTGAAAGCGGCGTCATGCAGCCCGGCGCAGTAACGGAAGCAGCATTTGAGCGACTTCGATTCTTTCATTGGGAGGATGAGAAGAGAGAGAGGGGATTCACAAACGGGGATTGGGAGGGCCATTCCTCTGGGCTTTTGGGGGATTTTGAGAACCGACGCTGCATGAGGAGGTGTATTTTGTGTTTGTCTGGTTCAGAGGCCCAAGCTTGACGAGGCCTGCAACACGGCGGGGGTCACACGAGACGCCAAGTGATGGATCCTCGGAGCAATCGCCGGCGCGAGCCAGAGAATCATCAGGTCTGCGCTTGGTCGGCTCGATTACAAACGGCTTACACGCAAGAGAGGACTGTCGTTGCCGCTCATGGCTTCCTGCGGTCTTGCTGGACAGGTTGATGCGTCCACGCTCTCGGCCGGTGCGCTTTCTCTGTTGGAAATCAAGAGCAGAAGAGCAAGGGACGTCAAATTTGGGTGTATGAACGCGGGCGCGGAGGCGGAGTGGGTGGGGCCGCAAGGGAGGACGGTTGCCGGAAACCCGGTTCACGGACGGCGCACCGCTTCCCACGACAGCCCGTTCAGCCACACTCGCTTCCGGAGCCTCGGCGATGAGCATCGGCAGAGGTGCAGTTGGGTGGTAGGAAGGACTGGCAGGGGGGGAAGTTTCAAAAAGGGGGCGTGTGGTTTGCGAGCAGCATTTAGGGGGGGGGGGGGGGGTACACACGCATTCCGGAGGGTTCTGACGACGGCTTCATGTTCGATTATCCATTCTTTTTGCCTTTTTTTTCTTCTTCTTCTTCGATTCGTCTTCTCTCTTTCACACCATTGCCCCCGCACTCGTTTTTCTTTTTCTCTCCCATTCTTCCGTCACACCCCCTTTACGATTATGTAGATTTGACGCTTCTGATTGACGAGCCTTTTAAAACCCCGCATCACTTCCCCCAGACATGTTTAGGTACTTTACTTCTTTTCTCCATGAATAGACCATCTTCTCGAGGTTATCGTCATTGCGCGATGGGTGGACGGCTCTCTGCATTGATATACCGCTGAAAGTAACATGATGACTCGGCGTCGTCTATCACGCCGGTGTAAATGCCCTGGGCTCCCTGAAGTGGTCATGTACTATATCAAAGCCCGCAGCGTGCGGCGAGCACTTTGGGCAGCCGGTGTCATTGCCTTGGGTCGTACGTGAACAGGGTTTGGTGTCAAGTACAGATGCGCGTGTGCAATGCACCAAGATCCTGCGTGGCGATGACTTTGAGACGGCGACGTAGCAGACGACCTTCAACTTGGTTGCCCTCTCGATGGAATAGCTGCCGCCGGGGCTTTACCTGGCAAGAATCCCGAAAGCGTTGGCTCGGTTATCGGTGTCTAGCGTTTCGAGGCATGAACTGCTGCCGCGCCGACGTTGCCGCGTCTAGATGCCCCAGGTCCCGTAGTCTCAAACCGGAGGGCCCGTTCTAGCCTCTATAGCGTACACGCATGACCGCGAGGCGATGCTCAACTAAGCCGTCCCCCGCGAGCACCGACTCCGTCCAACGTCTTCCTCCGCATCGCCTTTGAACTCTCCATGCTCTCCCAGCCCCAGACCAGAAACAGCTCACTGCACCAGCTGCCACGTGAGGACCAACAGCGTCACGTACGCCGCCAGGCTCAGCACGGTGAGCAGGGCGACGCTGTTGCCCGAGGTGCGGAACTTGCGGACGACGGAGACGGAGCCGTCGGCGTCCTCCTTGGGGGAGGTGAAGAACTGGCGGTTGCCCTCGTGGCGGCGGTAGATTGCGACGAGCATGACGGCGGCGCCGTAGACGGCGAAGAGGGCGCCGATGGCGTAGAACTCGGACGTGAAGATCTTGAGGATGATGAGCGCGAAGGAGAACTGGGAGAGGGCGGTGCGCATGTAGGCGCCCTCAAAGGTGCGCTGGGCGGCGCGGATCTCGACGAGTCTGGGGGTGGTTAGAGGTGACAGTAGGGGGTTCCGGGGACCACGTTTGCTTACTCTTCGGCAGTCAAGATGACCGACCGTGCCCTGTGAAGGCGCAGATGAAGATGATCTTGAGGGTTTGGCTATGGCGTGTAAGCAGATGGTCCGGCATCAAGGCGAATGGTCATGATTCCGAATGATACGAACCTGGAACATGTTGAGTTGGACGAAACGTCAAGAGCAATCAGGATATGGTGTTTTTTCAACCCGATCAATCCGGCGCACAGAGATGGTCTTCAAAACTCTGAAGCCTACGACGAGGGCAGACAGGCATGAGCACCCCCAAGAGTCGACGATCACGAAAGGCGGGTTTAGAGTTTCCTGGCAGGTGATCTCGGCCGTTGCTTGGCTCGCCGATGGTGTGGACGGGGTGCATCAGGTGCGGCTGATTAGATAAGGCAATAGCCGTGGCAGCAGCCAATGGCCGATGCTCATGTGGAGCAGCGGGGAGCAAACGGCCTGCTACCTACCTGAAGGTATTCATCGCAGAGTCTCTGCCATTGCGTGCATGGCATGGCATGGCATGGCATGGCGTCGTGCATTTGTCTGCTGCCGCAACTGCTGTTATCTGTCTTGCTCCCGCCCCAGGCCTGCATCGCACGGCTCAGTCAGCTCGAGGGTCTCTGGTGGACTCTGACAGATGCAAAGACCTTGGCAATCGAACGCCGCAGCACTTCATTGGCGCTGCCGGCTGGGTAACGCCAAATGCATTCGCGCAGCCATGTTCGGGTAGTGCACCGGTCCGGTCGGCGAGAGGTAATTCGTCAAAAGGACGATCAGGTCGCTCATTTGGCTTTCGACCCGAGCAATGTGACGCAATCAGGGCAGGTAAGTGTCTCTGTCCACTGGTGCCAACAGAGACCCCTTGGGTTCAGCTGGCAGTCGCCGAGGCTCGTTGCATCGGCGATCTCGAGTGGTTTCCTCTCCTCTCCTCTACTCGCGCCCGCTTGCCAGTGGTGGTGCATCTCGACGACATCTGCCGGAATGCAATGCCCACGATGGCCGGGCCTGTGCCGCAGCGGCACACCGCAAATCGGGACTTCGGGGTCGGTGTGGCGCTGCGCAGCCTCCATGGCGCTTGTTCTGTGCCGTGGTCGGCGAGGTGCACCGCCCGGTCGTCCTTCCACTGAGGAACTGCGTAGAGTGGTCGCCCAGGGTTCCCGACGTCGATAAAATAGGCCGAGTGCCATCACCGCACCGCAGCTTGCGGCTGTGCATAATGGTGCCAGGCCCCCACAGATAGATACCCGTCCCTGGCGTCCGATGCGGCGCGGCGTTTGCCATGTTTCGTGGATGCGAGAGCGATGACATGACCACGAGAGCGACGCGAAGAAACACTTTGGCAGTAACGGTCCCCAGCGTGACATGGCCTGCAACAGTCAACGTGCCGCAACTGTCAGCCACAGCTCCGCGGGGATGCCATGCCGGAGCAGGGGCCGGACAATGACATCAACCGTCTGCAGGTCTGACTGACGATCGCCAGGAGGTTCTCGAGGTCAAAAACATTGCGCCGTCCAAGGAAGAAAGGGACGAGTCGAATGTGAATCAGCCGGATACGGAAGTGTGCCTCTCGGTGAGCACAGGCTGACCGGAGCACGAGCTGGGCGATTAAGCAGCAAAGATGACCTCAAGCATTAAGCATCAAGCACCACGCACCAAGCTCTCGAGGAATGCGGCAGTGGCTGCTTTCTGTAACGTGCTGCGTGGATGACCAAGGCCGTGTCTGCGTCTGTCCCGGTCTGCCCTGGGGCTGAGAAGAAAGCCCAGCGGGTGCATCAGAGAACGCCTCGCTCGTCGAGGGAAAGTGGAAGAAGTGCAGCTTAGCTACCTAGGTACCATGTACGGATAGTAGTGGCATGGGTGTTGTAGTCGGATACCTCGGTTCACAGCGCAGGGGGGTGGGTGCCGGAGGTCCCTTCCAATCTGAGCCCGCCCGGCCCCCATTCCGCCCTACGGCCAAATGTGCCTGTGGCTGCTGCTACTCGCTAGGGACCTGGTGGCTGCGTCCTCCACTCGCAGCGGTCCGTTGGGCTAGTTGACCCACCGTGCGGGGCGTCGTGCTGCGAGAGGTCCCGCGGAACGATCAAGACTTTCACTAAAATGCGAAGGGAAAGGGAAAGCGAGAGAAGCCCAGAAAGGTACTTACCTACCTCAGGTACCTTGGGTATTAGAAGAAGGGACGGGAAAGAGGGGGGAAGCTTTTCGGGGGTCCAGCGAAGAAACACGCAGCAGCGCCAAATAAGGTACGGGACCACCGTAGGTAGGCATGAGTAGGTGCCCTCGTACCTTGTGCGCCGTGGTTCGCATTTGCTTGCATTCCACTGGACGGCTGCCTTGCAGCAAGGCAGCCAGAGGAACCCCTCAGCATCGACGTATGGTCCTTTCTAGTGTGAGATGCCCTCTCTGGCTGGCCAGTGGCTATCAGATGCTTTCCGTCAGATGTCTCTCAACTTTGCCAAAGTAGCTTTTAGCATCTACCACCTGTGAAGAAGCACATGCCTCCTCGCGGCGGTTGACGTTTCGGCTGAACGACTGGTCTGAACCCACGGCTGGTCGTCCAAGACGATGGCTGCAGATGGTGTAGACAGCCCGAACAAGCCAGGAACCTTATGGGACCTGGACCTGGACCCGAACTGCTGCCCCCTCTTCAACTGTAACCACATCTCGTCGAGCAGAGGGCGGCGTTGTGGCGGCGCATTACCGCCTCGGTGGGCTGCGCATCTCGACCAGGATGTTGCCGCCCACACACGACACGAAATCCGACCGAGACAACTCGATGTGGGTGGGATGGGAGCTCTACGCAGTACGGGAGCAAAGCTGAACCTGAACACAGACAGCAGGACGGCCAGAGAGACGAGACAAGCCAGAGACAAGCAGGTGACGGCACTAGGCAGACTGGACAGCACTAGCACTCACACTTGGAGCCAGCCCTAGACAGGCCCCGTCCCGTCCATCGCCATGTCTCTGTTGTCCAACGGCAAGGCACCTACCTCAAGCTGCCTTGGGTACTGTACTTGCTACTGCCATACTGGTGACGTTGGTTTGGCTGCAGCAAATGTACCTGGCCTTGATTGCAACGGCTGTCCGACCTGGCATGCCTACCTAGTAATTATGCAGCACAGAAAATAACCCGTCTGTCTACCTTAACTTTACCAACCTACCTTACCTACTGCGCAGTACTGCGATACTTTAGGCACACCTCACTTGGCTTCCGCTCCCTTGGATTAGCTACCTGATTATCCGTACCTTGGGCAGGTACCTCCCAAGTCCCACGTCCCACGTCCCACGTCCCACCCCCAACCTTCCAACCACACAGCACTCGTCGTCCCTTTCGTCCCATCGTCCATCACTTGGGCATCTTCCTCTCTCTCGCTCTCCCACCACCTTCCCCTCCTCCAGATCTGTCTGTCCCCAAGGCTTGTCGACTCTGCCACAATCAGTCCGATGCCACGACCTTAGGCTCTCTCCCACGCGCCTCGCCTCGTTTTCCTGCCTCTGCATGAAACCATCGAGTCTCGTCCAGCCTCTACCGCGCCCCTGACACTTCCATTGAAAATCGAGCCTCTTTAAACATACAGATCGCGGTTAATCAGTCGCATATCCCATCCCATCCCGCTCCGCGCTCCCTGCCGCACGTTCAACCCCCGCCAAAACCACCATCCTGCGGTCCACCAGTCTCCATTTTGGACATCTCCCTTTTTGCGACCACCAACATCAAAAGAGCGTGAGCGCATCGCCAGAAGCCAGAAGCCGCAATTACGGTCGCGCCAGCACACGCTGTTGGCACCGCTGCCCATTAGGCCCATTCCGACCCTTGCTGCTTGTCCCCGGTTCTTGGTGCGGCGGCGCGCGCGCAAGAGACATCAGCCAGCAGCAGAATAAGCGCTGGTCAAAAGACGCCGCCAACCCACCTCTCTCTCCCTCCGGACCACCCTACTGCCGCCGCCCCTCCACCGCGGAACACATTTCTTGTGGCTTTCTCCCCAGCCTGCCGAGGGCCAGACGTTTCTCTCCCAGAAACAACATCTTCCTCCAGCGCAGCCTTGATTTTGTCCGATTAACGGCACATCTTTATCTGCCTCAATAGTTGGCGTCAACACCTGACGAGGCCTGCACGACGCTGCCTTACTGTGCTTGCCAACACTCGCTTCGGCCTGCCGTGTGTCGTGTTGCTCCTACAACCACTGCTCTACGCAAGAACATGACATAGTATTCCCCAAGCATCGGGAGCGAACCTGCCTAAGCCTTGGTCTCCAGTCGCTTGATCAACTCCCAAGACTGGCCAACGCCTTGAACAAGACCTAGATACTCTCCATCCACCGCCCGTCCGCTCTTGCGCGCACCGGCTCAACCGTCACCATGACTTCGACCTACGCCGTCCCAGCCTCGTTCCACGACGAGCAGGCGAACGAACCCCGCAACCCCTCCCCGCCGACAGGAGGCAATCAGCGCCGATTGACTGCCACCTCGTCGTTTGACCCGAATCACCTCTCGCCCGCGTCGCAACTCCAGAGCAGCTCCGTGTCGCCCAACTACAACGACACCCCGGCCGAGTCCATCTCGACCTCCTACAGCCAGTACCACAGCGACTACACCAGTGACATGGATGACTCCCTCGACCCCTTTTTCGGCGTCGACTTTAACGCAACAGAGCCCGGCACGCCCTCGTTCCTCGGCCCGGAGAGCAGGACCGACAGTTTCGGCCAGAACGCCGTCGCCCAGAGCTTCAGTGAAGCCCGGAAGCGCAACGGTACCCTGGAGGCCAACTCGTATCCCTTCACCCCCGAACAGACTGCGTCGCTCCACACCACGTCCCCGGGAAGCGACCGGAGGACGACGATTGCCAAGTCCGTGCCCGACCGCCTCCCAACTTCCATCTCACCCCAGGAGCTCCAGAGACCTTTCCAGGCGCAGTCTTACGCCCCCTACGCGGTGCAGCAGCCTGTGCCCACCCTCCAGCCGACGCCGACCCCAGCGGCAGCGGCCGTTCCAGCGAGGACGGGGCCGTGCCGTCACCCGCCATGGCCGCCGCCCAGAGCCCGCGAGTCACCGTCTCCATGTGGGGCAAGGACGACGCCGAGCCTGTCCAGTCCATCGAGCGCACCTTCACCCCGGACGACGAGAACTCGTCGACGGCGCGCGGCGGCGGCATCAGCTCCGCAGGGGACCTGATTTATTCGCAGGAGCATGCGCCATCACGGCGCTCATCTTTCAGTCGCCGAGGCCTGGATCCCGACAACAGGCCGTCAATCGAGGTCGCCAGTCAATGAGATGGTGACCCGCCGCGAGATTGAGGAGAAGAATCAGGAGGTTGACCAATGGCTCAACAAGTCCGTCGTCCCGGCTCCGCCTCAGGAGACCGGGCCGCGGCCAGTCCCAGAGACGTGGCCGGGGACGAGCGTCTGAACAGGCCTGTTGACCTCGGTGACCAAACCGAGAATCGCCAGCAGTCGGGACAGACGTACTTTACCGGTGGAGGCGGCGAGATGACAGCCACAGACCTGCACATAATGCGCCAGAACAGAGTCTGGGGCGACGCGCCGACAATCCAACAGATCAGCGGGCCAAGCACAGAGAGGTATCAACCAGAGTCGTCACAAGCCGCCATCGCCCGCTTCAACAGGATGTGCATGGACAACGAGTCCATCGTCTCCAAGGCGGCCACGTGGGGCACCCGCCGTCGGAACTCCTTGCCCAGTCTGCACGACGTGGACACCGATAATGTCACGAGTGGCAGCTTATTGAAGAAGCTGTCCATCAGCAGGGGCGAAGGCGGCCGGAGACCAAGCATCCTCAAAGAGTTGCGCGGCATTGTGCGCCGGCCGAGCGCCACGTTCAAACGTTCAAGGAGCATCCACGAGGACGAGCCCGCCAGGGCTGAAGCGTCGCCCCCGGAGAAACGGGACAGCTTGCCTAGCCTCATGCCGGGCCGCACCGGCAGCTGGGGCACCAAGAAGGCACCGACACCAAGCATCAACACCGCTCTGATCTCCATGGGCGGCACTGTGGCCTCCATCGGGACGACCCACGCCAGGACCGGCTCGATCAGTGCCACGCCAATCACGTCGCCCAAGAGCCCCTTTGGCGGGCTGCAGGTCAGGAATACGCTGCGGCGACCGAGGAGCAAGTCCGACCTGCCCAAGGGAAGCAGCGGCGGTGGCGAGACACACTCCAACCTCGTGGGCATGTGGAGGAAGACGGGCGGTCCGCCAGTGGCCAACCTCGCAAAGACTTCATCCACAACCCTCGACCTGGACGACGACGATGACGACGACGACGAGTTTGAGGAGGGCGAGGCCAACTCCGAGTCTGGCAAGCTCATTGACAGTATCACGCCAAACTTTGCAGGATTCCAGCAGCACATTCTGAGTCTGAACCCAGACCTGGCTGACAACCACAACTTCCTCGTCGACCGAATTGCCCACCAGCAGGTCGTTCGGTACAAGACGCTCCTCAACGCCAAGGTGAAGCACCTCGGCATCGGGGCAGCCTGCACGAGCGGCAGCTTCTGCCAGGCTCGTGGCGGTCGCCCCGTCCTCCTCGACCAGCGGGGTGACCTCCGCGAGCTCGACCCGCTGTCCACGGGGCTTGACTCCGGAGACGGGGACTCGACGCCCGTCGAGGGTGCTATACGAAAGACAGCTTCCCCCAGGACATTCCCATGCCGCCCACCCAGTCGCTGCCGGCCGAGTTCGAGTGTCAACTGTGCTTTGCACTGAAGAAACCAAAGAAGCCGTCCGACTGGACCAAGCACGTCCACGAAGACGTGCAGCCATTCACCTGCACGTGGGACAGATGCAGAGACCCCAAGATCTTCAAGCGCAAGGCCGACTGGGTGCGCCACGAGAACGAGGGGCACCGCCACCTCGAATGGTGGACCTGCGACGTCGAGGACTGCCGCCATACGTGCTACCGCCGCGACAACTTTTTGCAGCATCTCGTCCGCGAGCACAAGTTCACCGAGCCCAAGAACAAGACAAAGGCGGCCATCAAACGGGCCGGTGGCATGGACCCGACATGGCAGAAGGTGGAGCAGTGTCGGCATGAAACCCCCAAGAAGCCACAGGAGGAGGCGTGCCGGTTCTGCGGGAAGCAGTTCCCGTCTTGGAAGAAGCTCACGGTCCACCTGGCCAAGCACATGGAGCACATCAGCCTGCCCATCCTCCGGCTTGTTGCGGCCAAGGAGCTGGAGCCGGACACGATCATCAGCCCCGTGCAAGACCCGCCCCCGAGGACCATCTTCCCGGATCCCTTGAGCGCCGCCTCGGCCGTCAAGACCGAGCCGTCTCAGCCGCAGGGCTTCATGAACCCGTACACGCAAAACATGATGCCAAACAGCGGATTCCAGTCCATGGACCAGTTTAGCTACGCGACGGGCAACGCGGGCAACTCGTTCCCGGACTACATGTATGGCACACAGTACGCGAACAATGGCCAGTCGATGGGCGGCCACAACATGCTGGGGGTCAACCAACCCGTCAACCGCGGGTTCAACCAGCAATACCAGAATACCAACAGCATGGGCATCTCTGGTAACTTTATGGGCGCTCAGCAGTTTGGAATGGCACCGGACACTGAGCCCTTCCCCTCCCTGGACCAGAATGCCTTGGGACTACAGCAGCCCTCGCAGATGGGCTCCCAGCCGACCTATGATGGGCTCATGGGACAGAACAGCATCAACAAGAACCAGTACGGCTCTCAGGGGTCGATTTCACCGTACTCACACTCGCCCCTCCAAGGCGGCGGTGGTTTCTATCCTCCGCAGTGAGGTGTGATTTGTCGAGAGTTTATCCCGTCTCTAGATTGGCGCGTATTTTGGATACCCCTCTTACCTTGTGTATTGTTATGCCGACAACAGAGCTGCTCAGGCAGGCTTGGTGTTGGAAGGGTGATGTTTTTTTTTTATGAAATTTTGACGAAATATCTATCACGGCCGACACAGGATGGGGAGTGAGGAGGCGTCCACAAGTGAAACAGTAAAACGGACATGTATGACTTGTTTCCTTACCAGCAGCGAGTGCTGTTGCTGAATTTGGAAGGCCAGTTGCATCAAGGGTTCTTGTTCAGCTGCGTTGTTGTTCGGGCACTGGCCGAAGTCGGGCAGATGGGGACGAGATGAGGCCGCCGAGGAACATGGACAGCGGACTGATTCGAGTGGGCGGGAAAGTAATTTTGTTTTCCCTTTCTTTCTCTTTGACAATGTAAAAAAAGCCTGGATAGACAAAGCAAGCCTACCTGTTTGTTATCTGATGGCAGTGCACGCAACGCGATGTGACATGTTGCGTGAGATGGGATGGGACGGGACCGTCGTCCCCTTGCTCCACCAGAGAAGCATTTTTAGCACCCGTCTGTCCAATTTTCCAGAACGGTCGACGAATGGACGAGAATCGATCTGGCGAGGGGTGGGGGTGGGTGGGTGATTTGCGCGAAGCTGCCGAAGCGAGCCGGGTCCCCGAGGAGTTAACGAGACGGACGCAGGCCGTTGCAGCAGAGGATGAACCAGGTTTTTGGGTGGAGGGACCACAGATTACCAAGGCAAGAAGGCACAAGACGGGAGCAAGAAGAGGTGTTGCAATTCGCAAAACGATGGAGAAGGGGGATTGCGAGGACCCGCTTCATACGAGGCGCAATGCCCCCCCTTCCCCCGTCCCCGCCGCCCCGGTTCACTGCTCACTGTTCCTGAGTTCCTGAGCAGCAGCGCGTCGGGGGTTGTGGATGCGTGGTTAATGACGGGGACGGACGGCGGGCTGGCGGGCGGCGGGCACAGGTGGATGATCCCCGATGGCTTTTCTTGTGCACGCAAGACGGAAGACGGGGGGATGGATGGGGGGGGGGGGGGGGGGGGGGGGGGGGGGGGGGCCTTTTGCATATCTATGTTGCGGGAAGGAGATGGGAGGAGACAGACGGGGGACGGAGGTTATTCTGGATCTGGTGCCTGATTGTCGGTATCCTGCATGGAAGCGTGCATGAGGTAGAGAGGTGTTGGTAGGTGTTCCTTGTTAGACGGCATCGGTCTGGATTTCTGGATGGGGAAGGCATGGGCGGTTTTCATGGTCACGGTTTTGGTGACGGCGAGGAGGCCCTTCGACGACGCAGAGTCGTGATGTCTCTCTTTTCTTGGGTTGAGCTGCGAGCTGAGACATCATGTCTTGCGTTGTAGCTCGGCCCGGCCGGTTAGACCCAAGGACCGACGGGGGGCGTGAACATTCCTAGGGGCGGATGGGAAAAGCAACACACAAGACTCGGGAGAAGGCCTCTCTTTTTTCTGCAGATTGGCGAGGGAAAAGAAAGGTGGGTGATCATGGCATTGTTGGGCGAGTCGCAGAGATAGCGCAGCAGGTGTAGAATGCCGAAGAGGGCTATGACGAATGGGAGGTATATCGGAGCTCTTGTTAATGTGCTCTGCCCGTCATGTATGATAGCGTGACGTGAGTAGCGTGGTCCCGAGGGGTCGGAGCACGGGGATGGCAATGGAGGCATGATGCATGTTTGGATGGGGGGGAGGCAGCCTGTGACGGCGCACCGAGGGATGTTTCTTTTACAGTTTTGCGTTTCCCCGTGGGAGAACTGTAGATACGGCAAAAGACTAATCAACGGCGACGGGTTTGCTGCGAGAAGCACCTCTGCATACACGAAAGGTTACCTCTAGGGGGTTGAAGCACACGGCGTTGAACCAAGGTTTCTGGCGTTTTGTTTCTGGTGATCGACCTTTTGGTAGGGTGACGGTGGCATGACAGACAAACACTGAGACAGACACATTCTTCGGGATGGCAGCCGTGAAGCACGCAGGACGTTGCCGACTGGCGAGACGATGACGGCGGGCTGGGGACTCTCTTCCTGGGGGTTAAAGGGTTTCGTGATGGGCAGAGGGAGTTCCGGTCCCAGGGACGGGGAAGCGAGGCAGAAAGAGGGGGGGAAGAAACAGACTTGTTCTGGATGGACGGTGACGAAAGACCGGATTGAATTTCAAGGTTTTTGAGGGGTTTGTGAGGGGAAGGAGAGGGAGGATGTGTGTGGCTCAGCTCAGCTTTTACACTAAAAGAGGGTTCAAGTCGAGATCGGACGGGATTGACAAGATTGGCACGTCTGAGCTGGGGGATCTGAGGCGTGAATTGTTGCGTAAAGGTGCATCTGTTGGCGCATCCGAGGTGGAAGGGAGAGCGCATGCTTGAGGCGGCGGCGGCGGCGGCGGCGGCGGCGGCGGTGATGCTCGTGCTCTGCGTCGACACCGTCTGTACTGATTACTGCGTAGACGAAGGCACGAAGGGTGCAGGCAGGTTTGACGGGCGGACGCACGAGAGCGCTCGAACGGACGGACGTGGCGCGTCACTTTGCACCCACTGACAGGACGGCATGGCGTGGCGCGCAACAAGGCGCAACCCGGGGGAGGGCACGGGCGGGAGAGAGGGAGCGAACGGGAGATGGGACGGCGGCAATGTAGGTACAAATTACGGTAGCAGTGTAATTCCCGACGATGCTTGATTGTTGGACGTGCTGCAGAGAGAGAGAAGGCATGGACAGACAGACGGACGGTCGAGAGGGTGGGATCACCTTGCCTTATCCCTGTGGAACACGCGCGGCAGTTGGGCCGTTGACGTTGACATTGACGGCGCCGGATGTTACGTGGAAAGTTTGCTGTTAAGACGATGGCGAGGGTGGTATTGACTTGTGCCGTGTTGCATGCAAGTCGTAGCAGCAATGATGGATAGAGACGGCCTGGATTGTGACGTGGAGGGCTGGTTTATTTTTAATAATAGCCAGGCAATTTTCAAGGGTATCAGTCAATAATCGACCCGGTCGAGGGGAAACAGTGGTTCTGGCTTCTGGTTGAGGGAGAGACAGAGTCAAGACCAAGACAATCGAGCGGGAAAATTTCCCGTAGTCTCGGTGTGTTGAATTTCTTCACGCCCGCCCCCCGCCGCGGCCCAGGAAGCGAGAAACATCTTCACCCTCTCGCTGGCATTCGTCGTCGTCGATTGATGATGGATGGCGTCTTTTCGTCTCCTCAGCAAAGAATTTGCCTGCTCCTCCTTCGCCGTGATGGTTGATGATGGCGCAGTTTCAGACAAGACCGGGGTCCGGGACCGGTCTGGTTCGGGATTCCCTGCTCTGGGCGTGGCGCCGGCCGCTTTACCCCCGCCCTCGCCTGCCCGCGGGGCCCTTCCTTCGAGTCTTGATCTTGATCTTGTTCTCTGCCCACGGGCGAGACGCTGTGATCTGCCGTTTAGACGTCGCTAAGGGAAAAAAAAAAAAAAAAAAAAAAAAAAAAAAAAAAAAAAAAAAAAAAAACATTAGCTACGGATACTTGGGTAAGAGAGAGAGAGACAGAGAGAGAGAGACAGAGAGAGAGAGAGACAGAGAGAGAGAGACAGAGAGAGAGAGACAGAGAGAGAGAGAGAGAGAGAGACAGAGAGAGAGAGACAGAGAGAGAGAGAGAGAGAGAGAGAGAGACAGAGAGAGAGAGAGAGAGAGACAGAGAGAGAGACAGAGAGAGAGAGACAGAGAGAGAGAGACAGAGAGAGAGAGACAGAGAGAGAGAGAGATCGAACGGCGTCGGCCAATGAGTCCAATCAGAAAAGCCCCGTCGAGGCATTCGAGACCGGTTTAGCCACCCACCACCCACCACCCGCTACGGTAGGAAAGGAAAGGCGCGAAAAAGAAGAAGGGAAAAAAGCACTCCCCTGTCGATCTCCTGGCCAAGCCCCTCCGAGACCCCTGACCAATGCAGGGGCGCTTGCAAGTCAGAGTTGTGAACGGTGCTGTTTCTTCAAGGCCCCTGACTGTTCACACCTGCTGGATTTTGCAGCGTCTATTACTGCGTGCTGCACATGTAATAGGGAAGAACACACAAAAGCACATGTATGTACGTACAGCAGCACATGCCGCTGGGCGACTGGTCAAGCGCCCGAGGGAAGAGAGACGCCGGAGGTTGGATTGCGAGCGGTCCATTTGTGAATCATGTTCGGCCGACAGGACGGTGTCTCGGCTCCACAAGAAAGAATGGACTGCCACGCAGTTTTTCTCTCTCTGTCTACATGTCCAGTTCATCCGTTATTCACTTGCTACGGATACCCGTCGTTGGGTGCCGCGGACAGGACGCAGCAGGTTGTAGTGAGCAGATTGGACTGCCAGGTACTCATGCAGCACGCGCATGGTGCAGAGGTACTTTGGCCCGTTGCCTGCTGGGAGCAATTTGTTCCCTGCTGCAATCCCGGGCCCCTCAATCTCTTGTTTCCTCCATCAGCAAGGACTCGCAGCGGCGACGGACCAGTCCAGACTGCCCGAACACACGACACCACCACGAGTCCAGACAGATGCCATCCAGGGGCTCGTTGCTTGTGCCGTTTGCCATAGGACATAGTACACCAAGGCCGTCGGTCCGTCTGATACGCTGCTGTATTCCTCCCTCTTCCCTGCAGTAGCTTCGTCCCATCTGCGCGCAGCACGAGTTCAACCGACCAAGCTAACAACACGAAGGCGCGCCATCAGACGGGACGGCGGGCGACAAGCACGCCGCACCATGCCATGGCTGACGCCGGTGCCGTGCCCGGCCATGGCAGTTGGTGACACTGGGAAGACTCTCTCCGGGCTACACTACAAACACTGCACAGCGGGAGATGACTGCCCACGGTACCTGAAAGCCCAACCTTGGGAAGACGACAGACCGGGTCGCGCGTGGGCCGTCCCAATCCTTGGGTTATTACTGGCCATATGAGGCCC
This sequence comes from Colletotrichum camelliae, assembly GCA_018853505.1. NCBI lineage: Eukaryota > Fungi > Ascomycota > Sordariomycetes > Glomerellales > Glomerellaceae > Colletotrichum > Colletotrichum camelliae. Next base: position 4,573,423 of record JAELVL010000001.1, read on the forward strand.
GACAGGGGCAGCGACACCTTTGCAGGCCTTCGGCTGGCTCAGAGGACTCCGTGAGCAGGGAACATGTCAGGGACGAGGCTCCAATCGAACTTGCGCCTAGTGGAGGCGGCCGGGGTGCGGGCGGGGGTGTGGACGAACACGACGACCTGCCTCTGCTTTGCGTCTCTGTCTCTGCTGGTGAGCGGCTGCTGAGCGAGTGCTTCGCAGCCAGACAGTCGAGAAAGGACTTCTGGTCCAGTCCAGGGTCCATGTCCACCACGTCCCATTTCAACATGGGCCTGTGGATGAGAACAGACGACGCTGAGGTCGCTTCCAGGCTTGGGTCCCCGTCCCGCCAACCATCGATCGCCAATCGCTTCCCCTTCTTGCCCAGTTCGTGTTCGTCCTTTTCCCTCTCCGTCCTTCCTGTCCCTCTTGCATCTGAACCACCCATCCATCCATCCTCCCTCCCTCCTCTCTCTCCTTCCACACCACGCACTCTCCACCACCACCTCCTGACCGGCGTGCCTTTCTCAGCATCGTCACCTTTCGCTCGTTTCATATACCCGCCCGTGGACTTTAGCCTCTTTTCACGCCCAGCCACTGTCTCTCCTTCTCTCTGGCTGTATCCGGCAGACACATACACACTCTCTCTCTCTCTCTCTCTCTCAAACACACACAAACACGCGCCTTAACAACTCCAACGTCGCCTCGCCAAACATAGGTTCTCGATCTTGTCCCGTCGATCCATCTCTCTCGACGACGAGCACGAGGCCTCTCCCAGGCTCGCAACATCTACACGATAAGGGCCCTGCAAAGGCACTCCGCTGCCCGCCCGATTTTCCCTTCTTTCCAGGTTGATCCTCGGCCGCCTTACTTTTCTCTCTCCCGTCCTTTTCTGTAGAGCTGTGCTTGCTTCTCGCTTACCTCTTTACAACCTTCTTTCCCATCAATCTCTCGTACTCTACAACCTGGTTTCCCTTGGTCTCACGACTCGCCCCATATACCCACCCACCGACGCGACGACGACGACTTCGATAGCAATCAACCCAGCTTCGACACCAAAGGACCCGACGACAACACACGGCATCCATCTCTCTCTGACTCAGTTCTGTATCAAAGCGTATCAAATTCGTGGAAAGGGACGGCAAAGACTTATTGTTGGGAGTACTTGGGAAAGAAAGAAGCTTGTAAAGGCTCAGAACGCATAGACTCTTTTTTGGATATACCCATCTGCGGCTTGGGGAAGAATCATCGATTCCCGAAACAGAAACAGACGACGAACTACGAACGTTTACCGAAACCCCCTTTTTTTATTTTACTCAAAATCATCGCAAAATGACGCGATCCGCGCCGAGTTGGGGCCCGAGGAGGCTGTTGGCCGTGGCCGCCACCTTCGCCACCAGCACCCTCGCCGACTCGATCCTCAAGACCAGCAGCTTCACCACCTGCGGCAACGACTCCGCCATCACCGTGCAGAAGATTGACATCCAGTACAACAACGACGACAAGACCGTTACTTTTGACGTAGCAGGAACGAGCGCCAAGAGCCAGAACGTAACCGCCGTGTTGGACGTTACCGCCTACGGAACCGCCATCTACTCCAACAGCTTCAACCCGTGCGATGCCGGCACCTACGTCGAGCAGCTCTGCCCTGGTATGTACTTGGTTTTTGGGCGAAACTCAACGACGCGTAGGCTGACCTCCCACAGTTCCCGCCGGATCCTTCTCTGCCCGCGGCACCCAGAAGATCCCCGATGAGTATGCCAGCATGGTCCCGGCCATCGCCTTCCAGGTTCCCGACATTGCGGCCCAGGCCAAGCTGCAGCTCAACACGCTCGACTCTTCGACCCAGGTTGCCTGCATCACATCCCAGGTCACCAACGGCAAGACCGCCAGCGTTGCCGCCGTTTCCTACGTCGCCGCCGGCGTTGCCGCCCTCGCCCTCGTTGCCGGCGGTGTCTCTGCCGTCAGCGGTGCGTTTGCCGGCACGAGCGCCGCGCTCAGCGGCCACGGCGGTGCCGGCACGATGAGCCCCAGTTTCACCGAAGTTGCTGGCTGGTTCCAGGGCATGGCCATGAACGGCATGCTCTCCGTCAACTACCCTCCCGTCTACCGCAGCTTCACCAAGAACTTTGGCTTCTCCACCGGCATCATCCCCTGGACCGACATGCAGATCGCGATTGACAACTTCCGCGGAGCCACCGGCGGCGACCCCACCAAGGACAGCATTGAAGTCCTCAAGAACAGCACCCTCGTTCTCAGCGACGGCTCCACCATTGACGGCAACAGCACCCTCTTCAAGGCCAAGCGTGCCATGGAGACCTTTGCCCTCCTCGCCAGAGACATTGAGACGAGCGTCAACGGAACGACCAGCGGCGACGCCGGCGACGACCCCGTCAGCACCATCAAGCAGAAGGTCCAGGGCATCACGGCCTTTGTCAACACCCTCAGTGTGCCCAAGTCCAACACCTTCATGACCGTCCTCCTCATCGTCGCCATCATCATCGCCGCCATCATCGTCGGCATTCTCCTCGTCAAGGTCATCCTCGAGTTCTGGGCCCTCTTCGGCAGCTTCCCCAAGGGCCTGGCCGGCTTCCGCGAGCACTACTGGGGATCCATCGCCCGCACCATCACCCAGCTCATTCTCCTGCTCTACGGCATCTGGGTCCTGTACTGCATCTTCCAGTTCACCAACGGAGACTCGTGGGCGGCCAAGGCGTTGGCCGGTGTCAGTCTGGGCATCTTCACGGCCATCCTCGCCTTCTTCTCCTACAAGATCTGGAGCACTGCTCGCAAGCTGAGGCAGGCCGAGGGCGACGTCAGCGGCCTGTACAACGACAAGTCCAACTGGATGAAGTACTCCCTCTTCTACGAGTCCTACAAGAAGAGCTACTGGTGGATCTTTGTCCCCGTCATCATCTACGCGTTCGCCAAGGGCACCATCCTGGCCGCTGGCGACGGCCACGGCATGGCCCAGACCGCCGCCCAGCTCATCGTCGAGGGCTTGATGCTCATCCTCCTCCTCTGGGCCCGCCCCTTTGAGCGCAAGTCGGGCAACGTCATCAACATCGCCATCCAGGTCGTCCGTGTCCTGTCCGTCGCCTGCATCCTCGTCTTCGTCGAGGAGTTTGGCATCGCCCAGACCACCCAGACCGTCACCGGTGTCGTTCTCATCGCCGTCCAGTCCGCCCTCACCGGCGTGCTGGCCCTCCTCATTATCTGGAACGCCGTCAACGTCTGCATCAAGGAGAACCCCCACCGCAAGCGCAGAAAGGAGATGGGTAAGTCTGACCATGCATCCCACCAAGAGCACATTGCTAACCCCCTCACAGAGAAGATGCAGCGTGACATGGACACCCTCACGCCGCTCGACGCCCGCAACTCCCTGCTCATGGACCGCAAGGACCCCGAGCACGGCACCACGTTCTCCATGAGCAGCGTTCCCGAGAAGAAGGGCGGCCGCCCCGAGTCTCCCGAGGCCTACCTTGGCGCTGCCGGCCACGCCCCGTACCACCCCCTGACGCCCAACACGCCTTACAACAACCTAACGAGAGCAGGGACAACCTTGTTCTCGGCGCGGCACCCATCGCCGACAGGAACCCCACGCTGCCCAACGTCGGCGGCGGGCCGGCTACCAAGGCGGATACGGAGGAGGCGGTGGTTACCGCGGAGTGTATCACTAAACGGTGCTGAACGGGAAAAGAAGAGGGGGACCGCTGCCACTAGCTGGCGCGTTGTCGGCCCCTTTTGAATGAACAATGAACATAGAAAACCCTACCCCAAAAGTGTGGAATGTATGAACCCAATGGATATGTACCCGATACCAAGGCCATATCCAGAAAGAGCCACTTTATATCTCTTTTTCCTTATTTTTTATTTATATTATCAACCAAATTTCCTTGCATCCAGTCTCTCATTTCTCCATACCAACATACCTCTGCGCATGGTCATGATATCGACGGCTGTAGTGTTTTTTTAAAACTCTCCTATGTATCTTTCTAGTGTGTGGGAGGGCGGGAAGGACAGTACAGTCGCTCTCCATGTATACAAAAAGAAGAGTCTACCATAACCAAAATGGACAATTCTGTTTAGTACTTTTGACCGCAAGGTTGTTTCTTCTAGGGGTCTTTTGGTGAAGACATGGCAGCAAAAACGGGAGGAGGGTGTTTTAGATACCTTTTTTTTTTTTTTTTATTCCTCCTCCCCGCCAAACCTACCCCCGCCGCTTTTCTTTCTCGCGGTGGGTTTCGATCAGTATATATACATTAGCTACAATGAATGGACCGCCCAAAATTAATACTGAAGATGGCCTTGTTCTGCAATGGTGATGATCGTCGCGGCAGGTACCTGAGAGATCGTCGGCCAAGGGGGGAGGGACCCGCGCTCGCGTCTCTTGGCCCTTTCCTTGCCGGCTTGGCTAGTCATGGTGGTCCATCATGACTTGCGTTGACGCGTCTCTCGGGGGGTTGAGGATCAACGGGCGGGCGAGATTTGAGATTTGCTCTGCAGGTGAGCCTGTCGAAGATGCCTGTGTTCATCGTTGGGTCTGGCCCACACGCCTGCCGAGCTTAGCAAGCTTAGCTGGAGGAGACGTGGATGGGTTGATGTGTCTGATTGCGATGGAGGCTGTCGGATGCCGTCGTTGCCTGCTGCGGTGTTGAGGTCGTTTACTGCAGGGTAGACTCGATTGTCAGACTTCTCTTGGCCTCCTCGATCTAGCCGTCAGCGGCGACAGTCTCTTTGGCGTTGTTGTTGCGCCTCATGGAAATATTGATAGCTATTCGTGTTGACCCAGGCTGGCCAGGGGCTTGCTCTTTTCAAGGTCCAGGTGCACAGTAAATAACGGAGAGCCGGGCCAGCATCTTCGCACAGTGATGTGCAGCCAAATTTGACCGAAGGGTACAGTGCCAACGGCGTCGCTGCCCCTCATCACCCCACTGAACGTCATCCACACACCAAACGGCGCTTCAAACTTGGTCTCACATCGCGGTCAACCCGACCTCATCGCCTACCAACTCCCTGCCGGCACCGGTCCTGCTCTGCGATATCCTCCGTCGTCTGCCGAGCTCAGGCTCCCACGATTCCAAGACAACAGAATTCCTTTCACGGTGCAGGCCCGCCCCGGTCACTTCTCCAACCACGCGGCCACAGAACAAGCATCTCGGCCGCCTTATCGCATGGACTAAGCGCTGCTTGGCAGCTCAACCTCCAACATGAGTGAGTTACAAAAGGCCTGGGCGAAGAGGAAACTCGACCCCATGCCCCCTGCCGGAGCCTCTCAACGACCTCGACGAGGAACCAGAGCACGACCAGGTCCCCGAGCTGCCGGACCACCCCGACGACGGCGACTCGTCCTCGGCCTCGTCCGCCTCGTCCGCCTCCTCGACGGGCACCGTCATCCCGTCGCCCAGCCAGAACCTGTTCGCTCGGCCGCAAGGGTAAGGATTCTTTCCAGTCATCTCCGAGGGGCGCTGCTGCTGCTGGTGAAGCGAGACGTTCGGCACCGCTGATTCGGCTTCTAGTGTGTCGCGGGGCCGCACGCTGGAGCAGATCCCCTGGACGACCTACTTTGAGCGCGAGCTCTTCCTGAAGCAGCCCGGGGATGGTGAGGCCGAGGCCGAGGCCGCCGTCACGTACCATGCCTACCTCAACTCGCCCGTGGACAAGGGGCCGCTGTTCGTCATGCACCACGGCCGGCTCCTCGGCCTCCTTCGCCGCCTGTCGTCCGAAATCCGGAAACGCCTCCCACGGCCGGCATCCTCTCCCCCGACGCCCGGGGCCACGGTTCCACCTCCGTCACCGACGGCACCGGACTGGACCTCAAACTCGACATCCTGACCGCGGATCTGTTCGCCGTCATCCAGCTGACCAAGGCCCGCATGGGCTGGAAGGAGCTCCCGCCCGTCGTCCTGATCGGGCACTCCCTCGGCGGCGCCGTCGTCACGGACCTCGCCAAGACGGGCCGCCTCGGCGCCGCGCTGCTGGGCTACGGCGTGCTCGACGTCGTCGAGGGCTCCGCCATGGACGCCCTGCAGAGCATGCTGACGTACCTCTCGACGCGCCCGGGCGGCTTCGTGAGCCTGCAGTCGGGCATCGACTGGCACATCCGCTCGCGCACGATCCGCAACTCCGTCTCGGCGCGCACGTCCGTGCCGGCCCTGCTGGTGTTTGACGACCGCGCCGACCCGACGCGCCCGTGGCGCTGGCGGACGGACCTCGCGGCGACGCAGCCCTTCTGGGAGGGCTGGTTCGTCGGCCTCAGCAAGAAGTTCCTCGAGGCCAGGGGCGGCAAGCTGCTGCTGCTGGCGGGGACGGATAGGCTAGACACGGAGCTGACCATCGGCCAGATGCAGGGTACGTTTGTTGAATCTGTTAAACCCGCAGCTGTGCGATCAGACTGACATGCGCGAACTAGGAAAATACGCTGCAGGTCTTCCCCGAAGCGGGCCACTTCATCCACGAAGACCTCCCGGAGAAGACGGCGCTGGCGGTGGTGGACTTTTACAGACGGAACGACAGGAGCGCGCTGGTGCTGCCGCCAAAGGTGGGCGACCTGTTGAAGCAGGGCAAGAGGGTCTAGATTACTCGGGGGAACGCCACGCCAACGCATTTTAGACTTTTCTTTGGTTGTGTACATTCGGAGTTATACCCCTGAATCCGATTGCGGCGTAGACGACGGTTGAGCTAGGTTGAGCAGCACGCTGGCCGTGTGACCCAGTGTGATGGCGCGTCGGCAGTCATGGGGCGTGAGGCAACGTCGGGACAATGGAAGCTGCGATGTAGGCAGCCTTTTGGATCGTCTCTGGACCTGCGTGCCGGCGGCCGGCAAGACGCGGGCGAACAGGCATCACAAAAGATGATGAAGCACCAACCTCGGAAGAACCAAGAACCGATGCTCGCCGTGCCACGGTGCCTCTTGTAGTCGTCAGTGTGCTCCCCCCCCCCCCCCGGCTTCTAGCACTGCCGGCACAGCCTGCGTCGCACGGGGTGAGCCAAAACGTGTGTAGGTGGGATAGACCAGCAAGATCCACGCAACATTCGAAGAACAAAATACAGCGTCCTTGATATCATTGGCGAGCGGCTTTGCTCGGACGCTCGTAGAAAAGATAAATTTGTAAAAAGAAAAAAAGAAAAAGCAACCCCGTCTGTGGTGTAGAAACAGTCCCAAGACATAGGAAACTCGTGGCAACGGGCACGACGAGGCAGATTATCGTGTTCTTTTCTACATCAAGCGTGCGTCCCAAAGACATCTCCTACAACCTCGCTGGTCTCAACGCCAGCATGCCTAACATGTCGATGGAGTGGAAAAGTCATGCCTTGTACCCCAAAATGACCGCCACCGAGTTTGGAAAGCCGGACCTCACAGACACAGGTCGTCACAGTACGCGTCATCGTCTTCTGCTTGGGTATCATGTTATTGTCTATTTGTGGCTGGCTACCGTGGAGAATGATCAACTTCCAGTTCTATGCGCCACCATAAGGAGCTCACTTCTTTGGGAGCTTGTACTTCCCGCCCGCCAGCTCCAGCTCCCCCTCGGCAATCTTCTCGCCGAGAAACTCCTGCAGCTCCTCGTTGCTCCAGGGAAACCCGTCCGCAATGAGCATCTTCATCATCATGGCAATCTGGAAAAGCGGCATCGCCGGGCTCGAGTTGGTAAGCATGCCGACGATGAACTGCCAGTAGACCTGCCGCTTCTCCTTCTCCTTTGCGTCGAGCGCCGGCTTCTTCGGTGAAAAGTCGCCAGACGGAGGCGCGCGCGCGTCGGCGTCGGAAGGCCCGGCGGCGGACGCATCTCTGTCGACATCGTCTTCGAGCTTCTCGAGGACGACAAACGTGCCCGGTTCGGCTTCACGCAAGACGCGGTGGCTCACCCAAAAGCGTATAGCAGAGCGGATGAGATCGTCGTCCATCTGCAGCATCTCCTCGAGCTGTTCAACCGTACGCCGCACAGGGGCAGCCCCGGTCGGTGTCGTCCTCTTGGAATGCGTAGATGACGACGGCTTGTACGTCCTGCACTCCTGCTCGACCGTGCGGTCTTCCAGCTCCAGGTTGACCGTCGCGATGCCGAGATTGTTGAGCCACGTGAGCTTGCGTGACGACTTGAGACGCTCAAACTCCTCGTCATAGCGGCCCTGCATTTCGGTGACGGGACGTGGCAGAAGAAAGTGCTCCCTGTCCATGCCGGGCCAGAAGAGCCGGGAGAGAATCTTGGTGTGGTAGGAGGGAAGGTCCTTGGATCGGCGCGGAGGACCACCGACGTGGCCTGTCCTGACGTTCTTGGTGATGGTAGCATCGACTCTCCTAGAGTCTTGGATGTCTCTGATCATGACGTCGCAGTTCTGTAGAGCGTTCTCGCCGAAGCGCTTCTTGAGCAGGTTAAGCACCCTGATCTCTTGGGGGAAATCTGTCTGGGTAGACAGTAGCCTGCCAGCGATAATATTTTGAAACTCCTTGATGAAGATGTCCTGCGAGCCCAAGGCGTTGATGAGGGTGCCAATGACGTCTTCGGACTTGGGGCGCTTGTAGTTCACGCCCGCGTCGACCGGATCGGGGATCCACTCCATGTCGTCCCAGTCCAGCTCCTCGTCGTCAGTCGCCGGACGGCGCTGCTGTGAGGGGTCGTTGAGGAGAACCGCGAGCTCTACGAGTTTGCTTCTGCCGGCCGTGTCGACGTCTTCCGGGCTGGACAGCAGGCCGGTGACGACGATGGGGATGGCGTCATCTCTCTGGCACAAGTAGAGCTGAAGGGAGTGAACCACTCGATCCAGGAGTACTTTGGAGTGGTCGAGAGCGTGAAAGGTCCGGATCATGGAGATGTACACGCGAAGTATATCGAGCGTTGACCGTCCAGGGTGAAGCAAACGCTTCTGCAACGCTGCCGAAAACGTATCCGTTAACTGCAGCCGTCTCTGCGGCGTGGTGATGGCCATGCGCAGGTCGTCCAGTGCCCCCCTACTCTCTGGCCACTGCAGCACAATGTCGAAGAGCTCGTGGATGCGCATGACTGCCAATCTCCCGACTGCAATCTCCTTCCACTTTTCGACATCGCCCCAGGCAATCTGCCCGCTATCGAGGCGTGCAAACACCTCCACCGCCAACCGGGAGTAGTGGTTTTCCACCCAATCACTGAGTGCAGCAATGCAGCGTGAAGGTGTGTTGAGCTTCGCTGCGCGAGACGTCAGCGAAGACCGTGGCGCATCCTTCCTGCCGTCTGCCTTTGATTGCGCCCAAACCCCGGCAAAGGATGTCTTGATGTGCTCGGCCATTATCGCATCCATCAGCTCGGCAAACAGCACTTGAAACCGCTCGCCCGAAAGACCGACCTTGTGAAGTGTCTCGACCATCTGCAGCAGCTCTTGCCGCGCTGCTTCCGCCGCCGTTGCCGTTGCTGCCTGGCCCTCCCCTTGCAGGGCCGTCTCCCAAGATCTCCCGGAGGAAGGCCGGGCCTGCATGCCCAGAACCTCCCTCATCAAGCGTCCCAGGACCGCACGAAGGGATTCCATAAGCGCCTGTGACATGGAGTTGCCGATGACTGCGTGCAAATCGCGCCGGAACTTGTCGACCGCGATGTCCGCCTTCCTGGGCTCAAGACCCCGCACGACGAGAGACAGGCCGTAGAGATACTGGCGGTGGGCTGCTTCTAGCGTATGGATGCTCCCCAGAAGAACCTGGCCCTGGTCGCCGTAGCTGTTGCATGCAGACAGCAGGGGCAGGACGTGATGGGCGAAGTGGTGGCGAACCTGCTGGGTGTGCCAGGAGAGAATGTCCTCCGTGTGAGTGGCATGCTGGACGTGTCTCTCGGGATGCAGTACCAGGTTCAGACTGTCATGGAAGTCGGCATCGTGGTCCTGCGACTCAGTTGCCAGGGTCCCGAAGGAGTCTTCCGCGGCAACCGAGGCAGGTAACTGGATACGGGTCGTGACAACGTGCCACGCTCGATCCCAGCGAACTTGGTCACTGGCTTCAGAGGTCGATTGAGTGCCTGGGACCGTTGACGGAGGGGATCCTGGATGGCTCAAGACCTTGCTGCCGCCGCGCAAGTGCGAGCGGGAGGGAGACTGGTGGTGTGGTGGTGGTGGTGGTGGTGGTGGCTGTGGTGACTGCGGTGTGCCACCGAATGGCTCGCTTTGCGCGGTGAACCTCTTTGAGGGTGTCGAATAAGGCGTAGGCTGCGAGATTTCCGTGTCAAAGACAGACTTGAACACCTTCTGCCTCTTGTTGGACCACCTCGAGGGCGGGTTCATCGTCAGGGCCATGGTTGCAGGCACAAACGGCGTTCTCAAGCAGAAGGATTCGAGGCCCGCCTCATTGCAGATGTTTGGGTGTTGGCGACGTGGGCTTCCAATGAAGAAGTAGCAGTACTCTGTCGCTCTCGTGTTGCTTGATATTAAGTCCTTGTCGCGATGTCGTCGTCGTCGGGTTTGTTTACTCTGCCTGGTCGTGATGCCGACTAAGCGCTGCGCTTAGGTGCGTGTCCAAACATTGAATTTGGGGTGGTGAGGGTCCAGCCTATCGCAGAGTCGCGCTTAATCCGCCTGCAGTTAGCGCTAGCGAAGAGAGAGAGAGAGAAGCGGAGGAAGCGAGACAGGCGCAGATTACACAGGACATGTGCGTACACTGTTCAAGCACTGCTCGCACACAGTATACTTCTGACCCCCATCTAGTGGCCACTGCATCGACGCCCTCCTTGTCGACTCCTCTTCTACAATCACGCCCTCCCCAAAATGCCTTTGTCTTCACAACGCTCCCCCGGCCATGTTATCTAAGCCATATGGATCTTGATCGTGCCTTTGAACGACTGTCCGGGTGTCAGTTCCTGGTCCCGCGCGGGACCGCAAGTCATTGAACCCTCCGATGCGCCGTACGGTCTGCGGATTCCCTGCGATGGGAGACGTCGACCGAGCAGCCGCCTCCCGCATCCATCAAACGCACGCCCGCAGCCAATGCTCCTGCCGACTTGTCGAGCCAGAAAGGGTGCAGTGCTCGACTAGTACCGCCGTTGAGACGGTGAGTGTGGGGTAGCGAAGGATCAAGACAAGCGGCCTCGAACCTGGCTTCACTTGCATGCCGCTACGTACAGGAGACAGACAGGGAGCTGCTGTTACTGCCAGCCAAAGGATAGGGGCCATGGCAGGATAGATGAGAGTGGTACAGATAACTGCGGAGGCAGCAGCTCGACTCCATCTCCAAAGGTACGCCTACAAAGTGTCATGAAGATCAGATCAAAGACTACGCTGCTAACAGTTTTCGCCTCCTAACCGCCACAAGCGAAGCACAGAAGACTTCCACGGCCAGCGGGAGACTAGCCGTGTTTCGTATTCAGCGTGGATTGGTCTGGCCAGTGCGCGACATGAAGAGCGATTTCAGAACCGTCCGAGAAGTGTACCTCGGACGATGGGTCGAGGCTTCGACATCGACCAGTACTCAAGAAGCGGGCGCCCTGCTCGTCCACCGGCATCGCGGTTTGCAAACCAATCCAGCAGTCGTCGCGTCATTCGGGTGCCCCCATACTGCGTATCTCGACATCGCGCGGTGTCGGCTCGCTCGTCCGTCCGGGGAGATTCGGTCAGGGTCTCCCCAGCGAATCGACCTGTCGACAGGATGACGAGAAAAGTGGTTCAAACCCCGACTCGCCGTAAACGTTACCCCAAGCGGCCATCAGCCTGTCCGATCACAAGCCTTTCAGCATGTCAAGCCTCATCCTTCAGAGGGGATGTGGCCCCCAAGGCCCACGGGTTTAGAGACCTCAGGAGCTGGTTCCGAAGGAGACAACACATCGTCACTACGGGGGAAGCTAATCCCACCGTCGTTGCGCCGAGAGAGGATGCCTTTGGCCGACCCGAATTGAGAAGACTAAGTCAAGGGGGGCCTTGCGTCGTGTCGTGTTTGTTGCTTCCTTCACATGGCATGCCAGATGAGGTTTACCGGCTCCCAGGTCAGGCCAGGTCTCGTTACCGTCGTCTTGCTCTTCATATCAGGGGCCCAGCTCTCAGCCAGAGTCTGCAATCCTCCCGATCTGAACGCCCGCACATCAGGGGTAACGACTCCATCGCCATCCACGACGCCCGCCTGCGAATCAGAAGGGGCAGAACACGACCTACTGCAAGCTATCCGGCGGCGTATTGCTTTCCAGAGCTTCCATGTGGGCGTTCCATAGCCGCCTTATGAGCCGGCCCCTGCCTTACGAACATCACTAGCCGTCGACCAGGACCGCTGCTTTATGATCCTTCCAAAGTGGCATTCGTCCAATACCCACCACAGGCCGCCTCAGGGAAGGCCTGCTGCTTCAGTCTTTAGGACTTGCAGGGCTGTTACCAAGTGGAAGCAGCATAGGGCAGTGGATGGAGGTGCGGGCGTATTGGAGGATGGTCCCGGCCGGCAGCGGCAGCGGCCCAAGCCACCCAGTTCACCGGTGGACCTGATTAATTCTGCTGCCTAGAGGCCCGTCTTGGACTCTGGATGGTGTCAACCGCACCGCTGCGGTGCGCAGTGCGCCATTCCAGAAACAACGAGCAAGTCCTACATCAAGATTGTTAGTTTCCACGATCTTGAGTGGCTGCCCTGGCAAGTTAATTTTAGGACCTGACGCATAGCATTCTACACCGATCCTTTCGCAGTGATCCGCGCTCAATATTACTGTACCAAGTCGACGTTGACGGCGAGGCACGCAATGCGGATCGAGAGGCAACTCCGCAACGGCCTAACAAGTGACAAATAGCGATTGCGTCGATAACGATTGTTCCCGTGGTCGGCTTGCCAGGGCGAGAAAAGGCCCTGGCAACGGATGTCTGTCGCATCTCTACGAAGAGCCTTTCTGTGATCAGGAATCTGATAGCATCGGAAGTCTTCTGGTGGATTCGGGGCGTATGTGCGAACGAACCGCCACTATGCCGCAGAATCCTGAGAGGGGTCACAAGCGGCCGGTCGACGATCTCACACATACCTCGTCGACTATTCCCACTTGCCAGAGTCCAGGAGGCGTTGAAAGAACATTGAGTTTCGGTTCGCATGACGGCCAATAAGGGCCAGGAGAAGGAGACGCCGTTGAGTACTCTACCCAATAGCAGCGAGTGCGAAGCGAAGGGCAGCATCAGAGCTTGTTGATTAATTGTCGTGCCTGCAGAGTGGGTCACTGCCAACGTTACACTACAAATACCACCTCGAGGTCATTCTCTAGAGCGGTAAGGAATGGGAACCACACGGATGCTACCTTGTCCTGGTCACCAAGGTACCGAGTGCTTGGACTCTCGCTGAAAGTCTTGATCCCCTCGTCACGTGAGGCCGGCCTGCCATGCAGCACGCTTGATTATGTAAAGAGTTCGTGGAGGAGGAATCTTGGCCCCCAATCTGCAACGAACCGGTCGGGGGAGCCTCACGCGTTGGATGTCGGGAGGCTGTCGCCGTTTGACCTCACTCAAAGCCCCTACGCATCGCCGCCATTGGCTACCCCACGCAGCAGGCTGTCTGTGTGCGCTCCTGAAACGACTTGCGGCATAGGCTTCGTTCTGACGGCCGCGCGGTCACCCACAGGACAGCACATGTGAGCCGGGCCATCAGGTCCTCGAAACAGACTCGCCGTAACATTAATTTTGACAAAATTGAGCCAGGCTTCTTGGCTTTGGGGTATGGCAGGGCAGCAGGGTCGATCTGGACAGCTCCGACCAGCTCGCGGATCCTTGGCACCGTCGCAGTCCAGCCTGGCGTCCTCCCTCTCTCTAGTCCTCCTCTTCTGCTGAACAGTACAGCTCGCAGGACTGGGGCCTTCCTTGTGATGGCTGACGACGGCGGGCAGCCGACCGTTTGGCTGTGGGAATCGAGGCCCGGAGGAGAACACCGACGAGCCCGACAAGTACAGGCCGTCGCAAACATTCACCGACGGGCGTGACGGGGCCGAAGAGACGTTCGAAAGCTCGGGACTAGGGTCGACTTGCCACGGACCTTGGGGATCTCTGATATCCACCAGGAGGGCCCTGGTGGAGTATGAGACCACTGTAACGAGCGCAATCTCCCTATGAGAACGCTGGCAGAGAGCTTCGTTCACGCATTGTTCTCATCCGCGGAGGGCATATTATTGCCTACTTCAGACAGTGCAGCCACCGGCTCCGTCGCGAGGGCCGCGTGTGATTATCATTTGCAGGGTCTCCATATTCTAGAGTACGCCGCATCGCACCCGTCCCGAAGCACATCGGGGTGTGCTCGGGGTATTCTCATGTTTGGGCCCAGAAAATCGGCCGGTTGGATACCCACGGGTTTACAAAGCATGGGCCACGGAGTTGCGCTCCGTCGCGACCTCTGCCACCCCTGACCCCCTTATCCTCTGATCCCTGCCTCACGAGCTTCGAGCCTTCTCAGAGGCGATGGTCAACAATTCATGAGGCTTGCGCGGACAGCTGGACAGGGCCAGTGTCGGCGACCAAACCAGGTTATCGTTGTCCCCATCGGGGTCTTAACCCAGACAACCCCAGGCTGCCGTCAGGGGGTCTCCAAAGGAGCAAATGACTACCCACCACCATCGAGCACAATTCCCGACGCGTCGGATTCGTCGCCAACGTCGGAAAATGCCTTCAACGCATTCTCTGGCGTGGCTTCTGGACCGGAGCCTAGGTTTCCATCTGTACTCGCGTCTCTCGCGTTCGTCTGACTGCTAACTCTGGGGAACTTTGGACTGAAAAGTTAACCCTGTTCGGTTGTGAGCTTCGAAAAGGCGGCTGGCTTACGGGAGTCCACCGCTAAGTTCCGAAGTGGTTCGGCATTTTGCGGCACACACGGTGCATGGCCGGTTGTATGTGAATTGCGAGAGATTACCTCAGATTTCACCAGTTGTTCCCCTCCTTGTCCCACATCTTCACAGGGTGCGTCAGTCGCCCCCTCCTCTCATCCCACAGAAGGCCGCTCATCTCCATGCCTCGTCTCTCGCGCCTCGCTCCCCCAACTTGGAGAACTCCCTGTAAGCCATGTGCCTCATAGGGCAGGGCTCGAGCTTCTTGAGGGGTCAGAGGGAGTGGGTGGAGGAGGGGGAGGTAGGGTGTGGAGGGAGCTCGACAAGCAGTTCTCCAAAGAGTACCGCAGAGTACTTTGGTCGACCTCGAAGTGCAAAGAGACGGCTGGTCATTGCGAGAGTTTCGGGTAGCGACTTGAACCGCCCGCTCCACCCTGGAATTTGGGGGCGGAGAGACTCCGACAAGAGCACAAACCAACGAGACGAACCATGAACCCAGATCCCAGCACTTCGGACGAGGACTCGGGACCGAAGGGTATGTACTATGTATACGACTTGTTATTATAGCACGGCGCAGTGCAAGGAAAGGAGAAATTGGAGAAATTGGAGGTGGCAGTGAGAATAAACAGCCAAGGGATGACAAGACGCAGCAGCGGCTTCTGCGTTGTTTGACACGCTGCTTCAGCTCAGCAGCGACGACTGAGGTGGAGATGCTGCAAGAAAAGGTACTTTGGTGTCGGTGGAGACGACGCACTGCGAGCAAGTATCCACCGACCTGCACATTTCCCTGGCTTTCTTCACTTGTCATCCGCAGCTCTCCCCCGTTGTTGGTAGATGGACTGTCGGATGAGGGCTGACGGGGGCACTTCTCTGCTCGCCATTTGGCAGTCAGTGGGCCGTTCATCGTAGTCCGGCCCGTCCACTCATGTCGAGTCTTTTTGCGTCCTGTCCCCGTCACTTGGACGGTCACCATCGCCGTCCAATGCCCTAGCTGCTCGCGACACCAACCGGGTGGCACCCACGCCGCTTTTCGACCGCGAGCTGCAATGCTGCGCTGCACTGCAATGCAGGCTGTCTTTCTCTCTCATCCCATGTTGATCGTACACCCACCGACGTGTAAGTGTGTACCTTGCCTTGGCTGCGTCTGCGTGTGTCTTGGACTGGGAGGATGACACGCCCTTGACGCAGCGGTCACGGCAACCCACCAACAAGCTACACACGGCACACTTGGACACACTCTTGTTCGACCACGCCCGACTTCCCGCGGAGCACCGCGGGCTATGCGCGTGATTCCCTCGGCCAGCCTGGGCCCATTGGAAACGACAAGCGACCGTCGACGACAGCATCGTCATCATCGTCCATCGGCAACCACCAACGACAGACGCTGCAAGCCGCCGCCGCCGCCGCCGCCACCACCTCCAGCGCGCGCCAGCGCCATCGCCCGCCATCCGCCCGCTTCATCCTTCTCGCCCTGGCGGCCCGTCCCAAGCCCCAATTTCCAAAAAAGCAACGCTCATCTCACGTCCACGAGGATAGAATTGAGTTGGCACATCTGTGATTCGACCTTATTTCGATGCCTAAACAGAGGCTTGTTGTTCCATCACACCGTCACTTGGGACCCTAAACCATACTCAAATGGCGAGATGAACCCTCAACCGGCCTGGTGCTCTCGTTCGGGGCGTTGTAACCTTGGACCGAACGTCCCTACAAATTAGGACCCGTCCTATTTCCATCGCGGCTGTGTCGGACGGGGAGGGGGGTGGGAACGGCGGGGAAGCTACACCTGCAGTCTCCAATTCGCTACCTCTGGGTACTGGCCGCCAGGTACGTATCTCACAGTTGTGCTGCTCTCCGTCTCTGCTTGTTGCTGCCAGAAGCTCGCCGCAATGCGAAATACAGAGCACAGCGACTCTTTGGATGCTGAGCCGCAGGTCGTCTGCCATCAACGGTGCGTCTCTGTCCCGTAGGTTCTGCGGACGGCGTCTGCAAAAGACCCAGCGCGCATGTACATGGCTGTTGCCTCAACTGAAGCCGGGCTGTCTGCGGCGGCGATCGCTACCCGTTGTCAGAGTCCTAGAGCCCCCGAGCCCGGGTTCCAGGTTACAATCCAGGTCCAGAGACAGGCCCAGGTTCAGGTCCGTTGCAACGGGAGGCGGGTCTTCAATTGCCCGCCAGGACTAGTGTCGACGGAAGAGGCTTGGGTCGAGTCGATACGCCCCTCTTCCGTGCCTTGCCAGATATGAAGATGCAAGTCGTCATGGCCTGCTTTGGGACGCTGCATGCCTTGGTTCCCCTCTCGCTTCCTGCTCGAATGCTTCACCTCTGGCCCAGACTGCGGGTTACAGAACGACGGCTGCGCGCAGAGCCATCGCTCGAACGGCCATTTTGACGTTTTGCATTGATGCTGCGACCTGGAAACGGGACGGATCATGATGGGATGGCAGGAACGGGCCCCGTCAAATCAGCACTCAATCTGCTTGGTAGGCCTTCTTCGCCTTGTCTGCGTATGGCGCCGATCTTTGCACCCGCGGACCCATCAACTTGGTAAAGCATCTTTCGACCTCACGGCTGTTGAGTGTTCCACGGCAGGCAGCTGCATTGAACCCTGGGAACGGGGAAGACAAACAGCATCTCCCGAGCATGGAGCCTCTCCGCCTGGCGGGCTTCCACGGCTCGTGGGTTCAGCCTCAAGATGCCGTTTATCAGTCAAGGTCCTGAAAGATCCGCAGAAGAACATCAAAGCTCCGCGCCGTCTCGGTCCGGCACCGGCACGATAAGGAAGAGCCTTTCTGGTCGTGCCTCTCGTCTCTCCCCACGCGAGCCCAAAGCCTTTGCACAATTCCTCGGTATCGTCGTGGACTGCCCCTTGGCTGCCGGCAGGCGGTAAAGGAAGCTGCGCGCGTTGCGGTAACAGGCAGTTGCATTCACTTACACGTGGACGATAAATTGCTCCCGCCAGCCTCTTGGTATCATGAGCCCCACGATCCGTGGGCTCCGTCGTGCTGGAGGACCAGGGCCCCTGGGAGTGCTGCTTCCTGGAGTTGGGTTGGGATTATTCCCTTCTGAACCCCGGCCCCAGGCTCGACCGGATAAAGCAGGCCCTGCTCTCCTCCAAACTCGGCTCGACTGATCTTGACATCACCGGGAGACCCCCGGCCATAGGTCGCGCGCCCTTGGCAAGCGGCGCCTACGCAAGAGCAGCGGGGGGGGACCCCTCCCCTTCCACCCACCAACCCATGGACGGAGAGCGACTCCGAAAGCCAGGTCCCCCTCCTCTTTTTTCTTCTGTTTGGCGTGCGTGCTCTCCGCCGCGCCCACACCTTGCCAGAACCCGTCGTATCTCCATATTGACGACTTGACAAAAGATCCAAAAACGACATCGGATGAAAGAAGCAACGCACGTTGGGAGTTCATTTCGCTGAATCCAATGTTCTTTTTCATTCGTTGCCTTTCTCGCGCACCGTCCGAGGTGGTCAGTAGGTATCCATTCTGCGCCATGCACCGCGTACCCGTAAACCCGCGCGCCCCCCCCATCTCGTAATCCTTCCCAGCAATGCTTATTGTTCCCTTTGTAAGGTAAACGGGGTCTTGTTTCTTCTGCGAGGTCCTTTCTGCACGAAGCCGAGGCAGGCTCTTTTTTTTTTTTTTTTTTTTTTTTTTTTTTGCATGCCTTACCCACGACGTACCTTGAGAATTAAGAGAGGAGAACCGAGCGAAAATACGAAAATACAAGATACAGAATTTACCAATGTTTTGGAAAGCGTCCACTGTGACCTTTCACTCTCCACACACACACACACCCCTCCCCCTGCCCAAGGGTACCCTAGACCATGTTGGGACCAACTTTGGGGGCCTCTCTCCGAAACAGGTGACTCTCTCTCCCGCACCGTTCATAGGCCCGTCAAAGGCTGCAGAGTCTTTTCGAGATTAAGAGGGAAAAAAACCAGGGGTCTGGTTATGTTGTTTCTGTTGTCTGTTCCCCCCTCCCCGATGAGGGCAGCATTCATTGCGGGAGTCACATTAGAAGGCGGGCGACGGGCGGAGGGGCGGCGGCGGGAGGGAACTCCGATGACGTTCGGTTCTTAACAACATTTGCATTTGCATTTTTGATTCGTTATGTTTGTGTTTGTGTGTGTGCCATCGAGGCCCAACCAGCAGCATACAGCATGGAAGAATAAAAGAGTAGAAGAAAATTATATACCAGACGTTTCTCTCTCTCTGTGTGTGTGTGTCTCTCTCTCTCAATCAATCAACACCGTATGTCCAAAATAGGCAATATGTAAAAAAACCAAACGACAAAAAAAGGTTTGAAGGTAGGAAGAAGGTTGTGTAAACAAGAAGAGAAGAAGAACAGCGTTTTCCGTAATTTTTCGTCCTTTGAGGGGAACGAGATGTTATTTCAAGAAACGCTAAAGAAAGGGTATATCTTAAAAGATGAGGAGAATAGAAAAGAATAAAAGGGTGGTGGAAGAAGCGGCTGGGGGGGTTTTTCCCACTCCCCCAATGCCGCGCAGTTGTTGGTGGTTGGTGTTTTGTGAAGGGGGAAAAAAAAAAGCCAAGAATGCCATCCCTTTCTCCATAAAACAAAAGTCCAAAATCAAAGTAACCAACGCAGAGCAGAGCAAATCAAAAACAAAAATGACAGAAAAATAAACACCGTATCCTCCCAAGTCGGTGTGAACATGTAGACACACACGTTCTGACCGTTTCCCTTTCCCCTTCTCTCTAAGACAAAACAAAAAGTCGAGTTTTTTGATTCCCAAACCACAGCCCCTCTCTCCTCCTCTCCTTCTCTGCAAGGACCAAGTTCCTTTTGTTTTCTTCTTTCCCTAGGATATACAGATAGAATGGAAGAAATAAAAAAAAAAGCCGCCAAAAAGAGGGGGGCAGGCAGCGACGCGCAGTGCGGTGTTGGTCGTTCTCGTACGTTGTTGGTCGTCGCATGTCGGCATGGATGGATGTGCGAGGAGCGGAGGAGCAAGGGGCCCAGCCAAAGTCCGGCGGCCCCCCCTTCTCCATCCAACATCCCCCGCCAACAACCAACAGGGAAGAAAAAACAAAAGGTGTCATGCCGGTCTTTGCGTCGTTAAAAATACTGATGAATGATGGCTGCTTCCAACACAGACAAATCACACAAAACAAGGCAGGCCGTGCCCCCTCAGCCACGTCACCCCAGCAGCAGCGTCAGGTCTATGTTGCGGCGCTGCTTGCACTTGTCGTGGAGGAGGTGGCCGTTCCGCGCCGTTGTTCTCGTGAACTCGGCTCCACAGTTGGGGCAGGTCGCCTTGGCTGCTTGGCCTGATTTCTCGCGTTGGTGTCTGAGGAGGTTGCTAAAGGTCGAGAACTGGCGGCCGTTGCAGCCGTGCTCCCAACACTGGGGCTTGGGTCGGCTCTGCACCACCCTCACGTGCCCTCCCTGGTCCGCTCCGGCTCCGGGCGCCATCGAGGGCGGCACGCCGTACATCATCGGGTCCTGGCTGACTGACAGTGGAGGGCGGCTGCTAAGAGGCGGTGTGTCAGCTTTCAGGTCGTCCAAGCCCTGCTGCTGCTGCTGCCAAAAATGGTGACCTCGGCCACCTCTCGGTTCGCTCACGTACCCGTACTGTGCTGGTGGTTGGAACTGGTTGGAGTAGTCCATGCCTCCCATGCTGTAGGCCGGCGCCATCGGAGGGTACCCGCTCTGGTAGCCGTGGTCTGACAGCGGCGGGCTGTAGGAAGGGAGGTATGACGAGCTTCCCATGGTGGTCGTCGGCTCGGCGAGGAGCGAGATCGGGGCTGGCGCGGTGGTGTAGACGGGAACACCCATCGTGCTGGAGACGTCGGGCATCGAGAGCGGTGGCGAGTGGATGTAGCTGTTGCTTCCGGCTCTCCTTACCCGTTGAGAGGTCTTTGAGTCCCGGCGCGCCTGGTCCCTCTGCTTCTTCAGTTCCCGCTGCTCCGGCGTCATGACCCCCCTTGGCGGGCTGGCCGTCACTGATCTCGATCCGCTGGGTGGTGTGAGGCTGGCGTCTGAGGAGCCGAGAGAGGCGAGGTTGTGGCCGAGAAGCGTGCCGCTTGATTCGCCGCTGTGTTCGAGGCCTTTTGGTTATGCATGTTAGAGGCACGTCCAGGGATGAGGTTGTTGGAAGGAGAGGGGGAGAAGAGGGCTGATTTACCAGGCCAGGTGAATGTTGATCGGCTTCCCATGGTGAACGTGGGGTCGAATGGGATAGCAACAGTGCTGAGAAAGAGACAGTGTTAGAGAGACTGGTCAACAGGTTTCAACGTGGTTCAAAGTCCGGGAGCGCACCTCATGCTTGCTCCGTGTGGTAGTGGCGGCGATGAGGATGGGTGGTGGTGGTGGTGGTGGTGAGAGTAGGTGTCCTGGGCCGGGTCTACTCTGACTAGAGGCGTCGAGTTGGAGGCGTGTTGCTGGTGGTGGTGTACCTCGGTGTTGTCGTTCCACTCTGCATTCAAGATCTCGGGAGGCAGGAGGGGAAAAGGCGAGTATCCTTGGGAGCTAGAGTTGGTTGAGAGGAAGGTGGCCGAGCTGGGCGGGTTGGGACTGATATAGCCGGAGGAATGGAGAGCCTCGGACCTGATGGAGGGGCTGGACTCTATCGGCAAGGTTCTGGGGGAATCGACGAGCTGTATGCTTGCGAACTGAGCAGTGGTGGCTGATACGCGGCTTCCTGCTCGGGATCTGGGTGGAAGTGAGTAAGAGTTCTCGCAACCCTGCTCGGAATAACTGGAAGCCATTGATAAAGAAGAAGGACGACTAGGAAGAAACTCTGGATGGCACATACGGACAAGGTGGTGAGGGTCCAAGGTCGATGATGTTGTCAGTGTCGGTGGAGTGTGTGTGTATGTGTGTATGTCCAAGCGCCGTTTACGGATGTATGTGTTGTTGGTATGTGATGTGGCCAAGTGACGATGTATCGGCGAGGCGGAGAGTGAGAAGGACTTATAACAGACCAATGTGAATCAGGCACCGAAGTTCTGAGGTCTGGAGAAGGAAGGATTGCTTGCTTGCTGGCCGGGTGGAGGCTTTCGGTTCAACTGAGAATCGCGGATGCTATACTTGGATATCATCAGAAGGTTCAAGATCTCAGCCTCACGGGTCCAGGAGCGGGCACTGGTCTTATAAATGGGAGTGGGCAGTGAACAACATGTAGCAAGTAGCGTGTGGAGTTATGGTATTAGATCCCGACCTTGTGTCGACGTACCGTCTGGCCATGCAGCAGCAGGGCCAGCAGCAGACGGAGGAGAGATGGGCATGTTCGAAGACAAGCTACACTGGATGGAGGTAGGCCCAGACGTGGTGGCAGGGGTTCGAGGATGAGAGAGAGAGAGATGGGATTATGGTGACCGGGATGGGGGAAGAAGGGTACGGAGGTACCTAGCACCAGACCAGTGTGTGAGGAGGGGGGTGTGGTCCCAACGGTCGAAGAAGGGGAAGAGGGTAGGGGAGGGGAGGGGGGTGTGTTGTGGGAGAGAGAGAGGGGGGCGTAGGACTCCCTGGGGTGTGTGTGTGGGGGATGAAGAGACGGAGAGCGAAGAAGAGGTAGAGGTGAGCAAGGTGTGTTGCGTGTGTACTGTAGGCATGTGTGTATGTGCGGCGTAGAACGAGGAGGTGTGTGTCTTTGCGTCAAGTGTGACATGCAATACCCAGGACAAGGACTTTGGGGACAGGACTGGAGCTGCTGGTGGAGCAAAGTAAAGGTGAAGTGCAGTCAAAGGTGTCTCTCGCGCTCTCTCTCTCTCTCTCTCCCACTTGCTTCCAGGTTCCAGGCCAGAGGCAAAGGCAGAGAGGGCCCAAAAACACTACCTACCAGAGTGATGGGCAGACGGGCACAGTCCACGTCTCCAAGTCCGCCTACCTGCTTTAGCAGTTGAAGAAAAGACATGGGGCTGTGGCGGGGATGGGGAAGGGATCGATAGGCTCCAGCATTTTCTGCAAAAGCATTGGCAGCCGCGGTATGAACGCCCCGGTCGGTACCCTCAACGTCCCTGCTTGGGATGGGCTGCAGGGCTATGGCTAGCGTCCTTCACCCTCGCAGCAGCCTTCATACGCAGTACCTACTATGCAGCCTTCATACCCAAGGTAGGTAGAGCAGCAGCAGCACACCCGGCTAAGGCCAGACAGGCAAGAAGACGACTACAGGGCAGGGTATACGTCCCATACCCTACCAGCAAGGAGAGGTAACGAGAGGCAGGGAGCGGAATCCGTACCGTACCGTAGGCACCTGGCGGGGAGGGGAGAGGAGAGATGACAATGACATCGCTCAAGCCCTGGCCTGGCCTCAAGGAGACGGGCCACTGGGTCCTGAGGTCTACGGATACCATGCCATGCCATGCCTTGCCTGGGCACCTCGCGCTCGCCTTTAATTTTTTCTCAGGGTACACCAGGTACACCACTAAGCAGCCCGTAAACTACAGGGCGTGGGCGGGCCACTGGACTGGGGCGGGCTAACGTCGTAGTGTAGAACGGTACGGCAGCCCGTACCAGCTGGTCTGTGATCGGGACAAGTGGATAATTCAGTGACCTTATTCCCTATTGGGGCAGCTGTTTCGACGTCGACCGGGAACCAGGGCCGTGCTAAGAACACAGAAGCTCTGAGGACCTCGTCCAGGCAGAGGCGAGCGAGGAGGAAAAAGAGCAGATTAACCCGTGGGGGACGAATCAATACGATCGAGAGGAACAGAAAGGAAGACGAGAGTGTGAGATTGCGAGATGCCCTCGAGGTGAGATCCCGGGACAGACACTGGCTGACGGGCTGGGCTGAACCAGGAGTGTGTAAGAGGTTACCGAACAGCAGGCGTGGTTGCTTGATGCGCCAACGCCAGTGCCAGTGCCAACACCAAGCTTGCTTGTCTCTCGCTCTCCTCGCGCCCTCTCTCTCTCTCTCTCTCTCTCTCTCTCTCTCTCTCTTTTCAGCTTGTCCCAGGTACAGAGACTCGACGCACGCCGCCGCTGGACCCCAGAAGACGGACAGACTTGGGCCGGGAGCCAGTACGTCGGGACGGCGGTTTTGCGTAGCAAACCTAGCCCGGCACTGGCCAGCCAGGGCAAAGACATGATGCATGTTGGTCCGACGGGTTTAATGTGTGTGATGATGCCTCGCTCATCAATTATTAATTATGTTTTCTTTTTCTTGCTCCCCGCCTGACCCCTTGGGCACAACCACGGCAGTGTCAGCTGGCGGATAGGACCGATGCAGAACACGCGACTGAAGAAAAGAATGTCTTCTCCTGGTAATCCCGTGCAATGTAAAAACGAACATCAAGACGGCCGTTCGGGACAAACCGTGGCCGACGGGGGTTCGGATTGGGGGCGAAGGAACGCAGCAGCAGCAGCAGAAGAGCGACGACGTGCCTGGCAAGGGCACGGGGATAAGAAAGGTATGATTCTAAAGAGAGCAGAGTCGGATGGGCTAGGTAGCGCCCGTCTCCATCAGGTTACAGGACGGCGTCCGTTAGAGAAATTACTCTTCTCTTCTCCAGTGTGGTGGTGACAGCGCGCAGTCGCGCTCGTCGCCTCGCCTCGCGAATGCCAGACAACGGACAAGCGAGTGCGGGCAGCGCAAAGGAGAGGGACATGGAAGTCCTGGGAGAGAGACTGCGTGGAATAAAGGATCGGGATCCCTGCCGATGCTCGTGCTCTGGTTGGTGTCGTGGTGGAGAGAACACTGCTGAGAGAGGAAGGGACCAAAAAAAAAAAAAAAAAAAAAAAAGGGCAGTCGTTCGTCGATAATCCGAAGTGGGGACGGCGTGTGGTAGGGACAGCTTCCGGTACGTACCCGCAGCTGCAAAGCGCACTAGTCGAATCAGGCATGGCGAGGAACCAGGAAGACCCAGGTAGAGAGCACCACCACCACCACTTCATCTACGGACTGGAAGAAAGCAAGGTGAGCAAGGTGAAGAAACGATACCCTGACTACGGCATCCGTACCTTATCGTCCGTGCCTGACCGCTCCGCATCTCATCGGCCTTGCCCTCCGAACCTACTCTACCTATGCAGTATGTTCTGTACGGATACGGACTTCTTGGCTTCCAACCCGACCCGACCACGTTGGGTTGTCTGGCGGAGCATTGGTGAGTCAACCGCCGCAAGGAACTCCTTACCCGCCGTGTCTGACTGCCCGTAAGATCAGTGACTCTTGTCTGAGGCGGATGCTGCTCACGAGGTGACAGAAGGCCCATTCTGCTTATTGAAGAACCCCGCCTTGGTTCGGTTTCCAATTGTGTTCACCCACTCCGAGTCCGTACGCCGTATCCGGGGAAAGACATGATCGAATCATCAAATCATCAGCTCGGCCAGCTCAGCCAGTACCCTACCAGAATATTCCCTACATGTATCCGTACTTGCGAGCCGTGTCCATTCCTTGATTGGGAGTGCGGTGTCGATGACGGTGCGGTACGGGACGCAGCCAGGACCAACCCGGCTTTCTGCCCATCCCGAGAACGCCAAAGTCCCTACGGACGTTAACCATGTCCATCTTTGAATCCGACCGGCACCGGTGCCGCTGCGGCAAAGACAGCCAACCAACCCAACCCAGTGCGTGAGATGTCTGTCCGCGCCAGGGTAGCCGCAGCGAGTCCGCGGCATGCGCTAGGCGTTCTTGCACTGCAAATCTGCAAGTGAGATGGGTGGTGTGTTGACCAAACAGTCGCGGGTTGGGCGTTTTTCGCTTTGGTGATTCTGGCTGCCTTCCGCCTCTGTCTGCACATGCTTCCTTTTTCTTTCAAAATTAGCAGGACACGGCGTGTTTCCACAGATGAACTGCCCTCCAAAGCCTCCAACCACAACCGCCAGGCGGCGAAATTAGCAGCTGCTGGACGAACGAGCGAGTGGTGAACTGCAAGGAAGAGGCTTTCCCGCGCGGGAAGATCACATAGCGTCCGTCATCAGCAACAACCTTTCCAGACGCCACACCGTAGCCGTCCGTCCTCCTGTTCCCCTACACCTAATTCCTTATCGATTGTCGATTAGGTTGTGAGGCCCACGTCCGTGGTCGACCGGAGAGACCATGAGACAATACAGGTCGACCCAGTCCAGCGGCGTGTGTCCCGCCCCGGGCATGCGTGCCTCACCCTGCCTCGCCTCGTCTTGCCTTGGGTCCAGCCATGTCCGGCCGGGGCAAGCAGGCAAGCAAACATCAACGAGGCCCATTTTTGCTTTTCTAGGTCTTACTGAGATGCACCTGATTGAGTTGTCGATCTGAGCTGAAGGCTGGACGACGGACTGACCGTTCCGTGCGGCCATGACAGGAACGTGTTGCTGGCTGTTGTCGGGTTCAGACATTGGGTCGTCCTGACTGATGGCTGTCCCTGACACCTTCTAGAGCCCTTCAGGGTGGCCAGTAGCCCGCGTACTCGTCGTCTGTCCGCCGGCTATCAAGGCATCTCATCTTGCACATCCTCATCCGAGCACTTTCCAAGAATATCACGGGACCTGCAACGCCAAGCGCCCTGTGCTGGTCGTTGGATTATATCAGCGCTTCATGTGCAGCCGGGGTTGTGGCTGTAGGGCGTAGGTGCCGACGGCGTGCAGCAGTGCCCATGCATGCACGGCATTGCCATTTTTGAGTTTGCCAGGCCTTGAACATTCCGATCATGGCACTTGTCTTCCGTGTTGAGTCTTGAGTCGTGGTGGCTACGTGGAATAATGGTTTGCTGCGGACCGGATGGGTGTAGTTCCTGTAGTTTAATTGCTGCAAGTGCCTGCCTGCTGCCCCGGCCCCACTTCGCCCTCAGGCAGAGAGATTTGTGCCTGCACCGTCAGGACCAGGTGGCGGGCAGTGCTGCTGAAAAGTTCCGTCGTCCCTGTCCCCTGCCGTCAATGTTTCAAGCCCCTCCGACGGCAGCAGAGTCTCTTCTCTCCACTCGAGCATTGCCGCGTCTGTCATCGCACCCGTCCTCCGCTTGCACTGCCGTCACCACGGCAAGGCTTCAGCAGCATCAGCAGCTTCCGTTTGTTCCCCGTGAACCTACGCTGCGAAGCATCGTCGCCCACATGCTCCAGACTGGCCGGGCAACACCTCTCCCATGCCCGGACCGCGCTTGATCCTCCTGCACCTCGTCAACCCTGTCGCTTCAGCTCGCCAGCCTTGCTCGTCTGTCTCGTCAAGAAACGCAGACGCAGACGCAGCAGTCGCAGACGCTGCCACTCCAGCTCCCCTCAGCTGCTGCTGCTGCATCACCTGCCACTGCTTGGCTTTCTCGGTCCCGAAGACCTGTCTGCTTGGGGGCCAGATTCTCGGTCCCGCCCTTGGTGTCGTTCTTGCCGTCATCTCCCCTCTCTCGGTGTCTTCCCGATCCCCCAGACATCACATGGCGCCGCCGCCGACCACCTTGACGCCCTTAGGGCTGGGGGGGGGGGGGGGGGGGGGGGGCCAGACATCACGCCCCAAGGCTTGCCGCATCTTTGCCGCGCTAAAGCTTGAAGCTCAGCAAGATTCGCCGTCTCACGTTTGAACAACGGATAGGGCTCGTCTGGCGTCCCTGGCGTCACTAAACCAGTCTCCCGCGCGGGCGTTCAGCATTCATTCACAATGAGCCACGCTTCTCTGCACCCATTCTTCCGCTCAGCAGCAGGAGCAGTCGACAAAAGTCCCCAACACCAAGACGCCATACCTACCTACTTTGGTCTCCAATTCGAGTGTGTACCTGCGGGGCATCGAATGCTGCTTTTCTCTGCCAACGTCTGGTCGAGTGACGACACCGCAACTGGATGGCAACAACACCCTCTACAGGTCCAGGTCCGGCTTCTATTTGCGCGACCACCGGCTTTGACGGGCCCACTTCCCCCGCGTCCGTCAGCAGACAAAACTTGCATAGCGGCACATACGTCAAATCTCCCACCACGGCACGTTGTCGTCTACCCAGGCTCTGGCTATCCAGACAATAATAATAATATTGGAAGCACTCGGCCCTACCACCACCACAACTGCCACCATCATCACCACCACTCCACGGCGGTCCCACTACTGGATATTGGAGTAAACCACCATCTGGTGCCCTGCTATCGCCACACCCTTGAGCATGTTGTGCTGTCACCATCAGTGGCGTCTCAACTGTCGTGAGCCCACGCTGGCCTGCGTCGTTTCAAGTTTATCCAAAGACATTCTCGTCGCTCCAGTCCCGCCTCAAAGCCGCAGATGGGCTTTTCTGCGGTGTTCGAATCGCATCTGACCAGCGGCACCAGCGCAAGCCGTGGCCTGGCGTCCCGAAGGCGTTGCACGTTCTAAATTAGACGGAGACACTAGAGCACGTCGGAGTTAACAGCGTGTACTGCACTGCTGCCTTGAGACTGGAAATGCGACCGTCGCTTTCAGGTCGGCCCAGAATAGGGCCCCAAGACCACCTTCGGACGACGGGCGCAGACCCAAATGAGGCCCGGGCTCAGGGACAAGGACAGCACCGAGAGCTCTCACCTCGAATCCAGTCGAGCGGACGACGTCCGACTTGACACTTTGGACGGGGAGGGGGGCCAAGCCAAAAGCCCAAACGCTGGTCACCGACGATGCAGCTCATCACCCAAACCGGCCAGGAAAGACCCTGTCACCGCGGCACCAGCGATCCACAAGGCTTAGACCTTGGGGTTGGGACGGCATGCACTAACATGTCGATGTTCATATCCGTCCGATTTCTCTGATGGGCACCCACCTTGTCCGAAGTACCTTTGGCCACACACACACCCAACCCTCTCCGAACAGACCAGTCCATGCCCACCGCACCGCTTTGCTGGGAAGTTCTGCTTGAGGGTGTGGACAATCAGCGTCTATTCAAGCCAATTGCCTCCTGCCCGCCAGTCTCCTTCATGCAGCGACGGCGTTCTAGCCGCGCACTGAATTGCCCCAAGCATGCTAGGTGGTCTGTAGACCGAAACGTGCGGCCGCTGCTAACCAACCAGACGAAGCCAAGGGAGCAGAGGCGGGTGGTGATATTGACAAAGGCAGAAGCTAGAACACCCTCTGTGCCTTTGATAGCTGATGACCGAGGAGCCTGTCATGATTGCTTGCCTCGCTGGCAGCGACAGGATCGGCGAAACACACGCTCACGAGAGAAGCACGATATCCGACTTGGAACTTCGTATCACCAGGTGTCACTGACTCAAACTTGACGTGCGAGGTCTTGCTGGGATAGCCAGGTCTACTGAGAATCTATTGGAGCCCGAGAGACGCCGAGGAACGAATGCCCCCTTCCAGTAACGGCGATGGATCGCGGATGGCTTTCTTCCAGCTAAACCCTGCAGGGCCGAGCCGTTGCAACCCATCTTACACAGCTTGCTCCAGGCACCTGGACAATCTTTGGGGGACCTTCCAGAATAAGTCGAGGCATCACCAGCCGACGCCGACGACGACGACGACGACGACTTGACCAAACGGCACTTTGGCTGCGGTGTGTACACGCACAAGTGCAGGGTCCCCACGAAATGCGTTCCCTGCCAAGAACGAACCCTCTTCTGCGTCCACCAGGAAAGGGCTAATCCGACCTTTTGAGTTCTCACTTTTACGCAGGACAGCTACAAACTGCGCTCTCGTAAGGCCAACCTCCGCTGCTAGGCTGTCCTTGATTATGTGAGATGGGTCCAAAGTGGAACGCACACAAAAGGGGGGGATCTGGAGAAAACGGCGGTAATCGTGTGGCTAGATATACGAATTGCCTTACTGGGAAAGCGTGCCCACTTTGGTCGCGCTCCCAGATTTTTGTACACCCGGTTCGACAAGAGACGATCGATATGTGTAAGCCGCAAATCCACGGATCCGGTCGTCCACGGAGCCAGGCGGCTCAAAACTTGTCGGGCCCCGCTGAGCACGGCACAAGCAGGTATCAAACGCTGTTGCGATGGCTTCGGAAGGCGTTGTTGAAAGCCCATCCCGGAGACCCTGTCGGCCACCTTAATTGGGCATGTGGATTCGTGGAAGCGGATCCGGAATTCCACGCCAGCCCCTGCAACGACAGCATCATCCGGCCCACGGCCTCAAATGAGTCTCTGCACACACGAGCTAGCATGCACAAAATGAGGAGTGACTACCTGGAAGGCCTCGTTCGGCACCAAGTGGCATCGTCAGAAAACTTCTCCCGCGCCGTTGACGATCCGATGCGGGACGCGGAGAGGGCACAGCGGCACGGGTGGCCAGACATACGCCGCACAGCACCCCCTGCCTATGGAGAACTGCAACGATGGCTGCCACGTTGACGATTGCCCATCAAAATGGAGACATGCTGAACCAGGACCACCTTGGCTCAGGCCGCGGGCCAGGACGTGTAAGCTCCGAGAGTTCGGGACTCGCCCAACGACACGGTCGGACAGCATGACGGGTCCCAACTCCGACGACCAGCCGCACCGTCAACCGTAAATTTATCAATGAGGTCAAGCTTGATGACGAATACGCTAGCCTGCCCCCAGTTGCACAGACGCCAGCTTTTTGCCATCAAGATTGCACCTGCACCGCGTGTGAGGGCACACCCAGTGGGCAATTAAACGCCGTTGGGAGGTTTCTCCTACGGGCGTTGCTATGCGCCCTCTGCCACAGGCCCATCAAGTCTGACAATCCGTGTCTGGCTTGCACAGCACGGGGAGAGCACACGTTCTCAAGGACAACTGCCTGTGGGGCGATGTCTCTTCACAGACTCCCTCCGCATTACCCTCACACGAAACGCGGCACACAGCAGACGACGCTGGACACTCCGCCAACTCAGATGCCGCAGTCACAGAGACATTCTGCCGCACGAGCTTCGACGTGCAAAAAAGCTGGAGACGCTCTTGGCACTGAAATTGTTAGCGTCACCGACTTCTCTTCACATGCCGCAAGCGCATGGCCTCACATCGCGGATGGAGACGGTATGTTCAGTCTCCACAAGCCGCAAGGTCCTTTTGCACGGAAATCGCCCAAAGACGAAAACCGGCCGCTGCTCTGCCTCGCGACCACGCCCAATCACCTACACCCACAGAATGTGTTGTGATTGCCACTTTGCAAATGCGACTTCGGCCCCCAAAGTGGACAATCAAACTCGCAAACTGTATCGGATGCTCTGCGCCGATCCGGACCAAGTCCGCTACCCCAGATTCCAATCAATCTCGCCGTTCCGTACCAAAAAGTCGCCGAGCGGGCCATTCAAGTCCCCGATTCGTCGACACCTCAGCAGACTTTGGCTTCTGAGAGGCCCCCATCTTCAAGCCATCACAAACGCGGCTCCCGGTCATCGGCCTCAAAGCTCGACATTGAGATTGTGGTGAGCGTCCCCAGAGCTTCTTCGCATCAGCACACGGATGTCCTGGGCCCGGCTTGCGGGCGCTCCTCTGATCTGTCAGCAGATTAGAAATGCGACCTTTTGCGCGCGAGACGGGGCGGGCTGTTCCAGGCAACTGGTACTCTCTAGGCCCAATGGCGACAGAAGTCCCGTCAACAATGCATTCGCCAATGTGCATATTGCCTCCTGCCAACGAGCCATGAACCACGGCCTCGTAGGGCGACGAGCAGTTTAGGGCTGGGCCTGGATGATGCGTCGCGTCACACCACACCACGGCTGGCTGCATTGGCTGCTGGCGTGCACATAACTGCCTTCTTTGGTCCCCTTTCCGCTTGTACAGGAGCGCCCGCGAGGTTCCGGCACTCTTGCTGCCGATTTGCGGATACAAACATGCAAATGGGCGGCGTGGCCTGCAGCGACACGGCGACGTCATTTCGAAATGAGTCTGTTGCAATTTGCAAGCTCTCACGCGACGCCTCCTCGAGGAGGGACTTCTATTTTCCTTCTTGACGGTTTCGTCCACGCCGCTTTTGCCCGGGTTGAGACACACGCAGCGGATTCCGCACCCCCAGACGTCATGTCTCGTCTAGAAAGGCAGTTTCTTTCGGTTGCCCAGATGCGTTTCTCGCGCCGTGGCTGAACCAGACAAATCATTGTTCATGGCCTTCGTCTTCTCAGCACGACTTCTACGCGTACACCTGCGGAAGCACATTATCTCGCAGTCACACATACTATACCCATCAGACAGCAGCACACTTAGAATCCTTCCGCTGCCACCCCCAATATTCCTCCCAGCCCTACGAGGGACTGACCACCCTCCTCCCTCTCTCATGGTGTTGTGGACGCATCCCAAAATCTGACATGCATCATCGGATTCCAAAACGGTATGCTGCTGCCCACCCAGCTCTCAAACGAACCAGTTGCATTAATGTTGCCGCGAGGGGAAAGGCTTCAGCTCGCTGCAGTGCACCCGAAATGAAGAAGCCTTGTGTGCAGAGCCGTCATCTGCACCTTCGACGTGGCTAAGAATTGTTACATTTAGTTGCCCTTCATGTTGGAGATACCGCGACCGTGCCGCCCACCGACAGAGCAACAAACCTCACCATGCGTCGCAGCTCGGCCTCAGTCGCGCATGGCCAAAGTGGGCAGCAATACTGCTCATTGTCGCACACAGACTGGCTAAAATGGATCCTCCGTGCAACCTCTCGCCGTTGTTTGGCGGGGCGTGATATCAAATTTCCAAGACCGAGCCTGCCAATTGATGGTCTTGTCCACCCCGCAGAGATCGAACAGCCCACAAGAGACTGGATCGTTCTGTTCGGCTGAGAAATGCAACGGTGCGACCCCTCCCGCCGCCTTTGATGAGGTGCGTTGCGCGCATGGATGATTTGGCTCATCGGGAGGATCCAACGTCTCGCCGCCGACGCTCTGCGGGGAACGTGACCAAGAGATGCCAGGGACACACGCCCCCCTCCTGAAATAAACGGCGATCAAGCAAATCGGTGGAGGAAACCGACCGCATCAACAAGGCGCATTTAGCCCACGGCGAAGCAGAAGCCCCTTACGATATACCACACATGCGGGCGTACCAACAGACGTTTCTTGGGCGCATCTGATCCCTCCATCTTCACCTGCAGCCTCTCTCTCTCTCTAAGACAGGAACAAGAGCCTCGGCTGGGAGGTCCTCGCACAAACTTTCCTTGTCAGCCACATCAGAAGGGCCCTGAGCCAATTGTCAGCGAACGCTGATGAATCAATTTAAATGGGGAACTCGGTCTCCCTACCGACTTGCCCATGCAGTAAGACGAGAAAGAACATTCCATGAGCCGTGGCAAGGTGAGACAGTCTCGACAAAAAAGGTCCCATGGCGGGTTCAGCTTGCTTCGACGATTCGGATGACACACTTGCTGCTGGCACAGTTTTCAGTCGTGCGGTCGGACTTGGATGATTTAACCCCGCGGCTGCTGGCTGCTGGCCGACTCGGCCCAGGCCCGCCGACGAAAGTCGGAGCAGTTTGGCTCATCGAAGGTTTTCGGACCTCGAACGTGACATGAGATACGGCCGTCCGGGGAATTGGTAAGACGCACGGTTCGTAGGGCTAGACGATTCATGCGTCGTGGCTGATGACGGCCTGTTTACTGGCATGTCTCAACTAAGAAGGGGCGACGTCTGAGTGACTAGGGACGAAAATCCGATCTCGAAGCTCTACGCCCCCCCCAGTGGTTTGATACACCTGGTCGTCGTATTTCGGCCATGCAAAATGAAGCAGATGCTGGGACGAAAGACGACTCATGCAACGAGATGGACCACGACAACAGACGGGCGGGTGTATGCGAGATGGGCACGTATGGCTTGTCTCACAGCACAAGTCAGCCTCGTGTGCGTGTGTCTGTCTCCCGTCTCTCGCTCTCACCTCAGCCCAGTCCGACCCAGCCAGCTCTCCCTCCTCTGCTGTCCTTGGGCTGTCCCTGGGTTTGTGGACGTGGCTTGAGCGGGGATGCGGGTGATCCTCTCCAAAACTGTGGCTGAGGCTCCGGCGGCAACGAGGCGTGGCCGCACAGGGAGGCCGATCCCATGGGGCCACACGGACCAACCACCACACGTCGTCCGGACACTGGGGCATGACAGATTCTAGGCTACAGAATTACTTTTGTTTCTATTTTGAACAAAAAAAAAAGTACATCATTTCGATTGCAACTGTGCATGGTTCGGCCCTCTTTGGTTTCCTCTCGGGATCACGACCAGCGGCCGGCCAGGAAGGTGTCATCCGAACGGCCGTTTGAAGACTTCAAGGGGGTCGATATGGAGACTGAAAGATATTATTTACGAAGGATTCAATGGAGAACGGGGCCCGGGCAGGGTATCGCAGAACAGAAAGGCGACTGCTGTCGGTGAGAAGGATGCCAGCACTACGCTGTCATTCTCCCTTCTCCGACAAACTCCTGTCAAACGGATGTGCTCCGGACCACCGCCCCCCTCTTGATCCGGACTCGCGGCGTTTGTAAGCCGGGGCTATCTCGTGTCCTTGTAGGGCAGATATTTCCCACCTGTCTGAAATGCGTAAAGGAATCACGGGCTGGGGGCGGTGGTGTTCAACGGCCGCAGGGAAACTTGTCATGAACCATGCTTAATGTCGACGAGATTGACTACACGAGGATACCGCTGTGTTGTCTCCCATGAAGCGGCGGCGGCGGCATCTCCTGGGGAAAGATTCTTCAACAGTCTGAAGCCCTTGGAGGCCATGTTCTAGCCCTCTTCGAGATTTCAAATACCGTATCCCATGGGATTTGGCACAGTCCGCCTGTTGCAAGGAACCTGGCTGGAAGACGGCCTTGCGTGTTCTTCTCGTGCCCGTCGGCCCCGACTTGGCCTGCCTCATTATCACGTACCAGAGAGGTCCGCTTTACCCGCTTCGTTGTCCATCACGAAGTATCACCATACGTGGCTCTCTACATCCGGACCTGCTGCTACCTGCCCGGTCCTGGGTTGACCCCTCTCATCAGCGACATCATTTCCCTACTTGGCAATGGACAACCCTCACCCCTCCCTGGCCGACTGCAGCGACGATGTTCTCAACAAAGTCCTGCCAGTGAAGGGAAACGACCTCAGTATAGCTTCCAGACCCCGGTGGCCAAATCTAACCCCCGTCATAGCTCCTACCCGACTGAGAGAGAAGGGTGATGGAGGGGTATCGTCCTCCGTCACTCCCCCCATTCACGCCCCCAATGCCGTCGTCCTCAGTCTGCCTGTCCTTGCCCTGCCCTCTTCTTCCCTGCCCATGTCTGGCTGTCCTATCCCATCACGGCCCAGGCCTACCCTTCCCAGGACAAGAGGCAAGGATCGAGATCCTCCCGTCCAACTCCTTTCCCTCGCCTTGGGTTTGAATTTTCCCTTGCCTGAGTGCTTCTACCCTGCCCCCCCCCCCCTTCTCTTGCTCCTGCGGCGGCAGGAAGAAGGGCCGTCAAGCTCAGGCCATTCACGGCCTCTTCCTGGGGTTTCCGTACCTGTACCTGTGACGGGGTGGCTGTACCCTCTACCTTGGCCGCCCCTTCGCCTTGTTCTTCCTCTAGGCTTCCTCCCTTGTCCCCGGTCCTGCCCTGCCGCTTGCTCGACCTGTCGGGCCCGAAGGAGAAGTCGAAGCTGTATGCGGAAATGAGAGGCAAGCGCGGAGATGCGCGCTGCATCTTTTTTTTGGGCTGTCTCTGATGAACAACCTACCCTCCATTGCTGCGGTCTGCCGCCGCTGATGACGATGCTGCGGTCTGAATTAGTTGCTACGCGATGCTCATTTATTTTGCTTCTTGGTATGTAATCATGTCTGCCTGCTGGTCTTCCCCCTCCCACCCTTTGTACAGTATCACCCGGGTCCTCCGCGGGATATCTCGCGTCGAGGTAGGCCCGAGTGGGAGAAAGCAGCAGCAGCAGCAGCAGCCACCACCATCATCAAGGGTGTACGGTGTACTGCGGCAGGAACCTGAAGCATACATGATGTACGTTTGCTGGAGCATATGTTGGTCCCTACAACCGACGGCCGGCAAGGCAAGATGGCTTCTGTCACAAGAGGAAGGTAGAAAAAAAAAAGGTATTGAAGAAGCGTATTCGTAGAGGGAAAAGGGGGAGGAGGGGTGCGAGAGCATGCTGCTGTAGGTAGGCATGTTCCGGCCAAACCGCCTCTGGCTGTCTGTACACACACCTCTGTCTCTTTCCATCTCTCTCTCACTCTCAATCTCTTGTCATTCCGTCAGGCCACTTGGGATGATGTACTTCAACTTGAATCCTCCATGATGTTTTGCCGCCGGCGCCGGTCCAACGTCCGCTTCCCCGGCGTGAGGAAGGGGGAGTGGCAGCCAAGTTGGCAAAACAAGAAACAAAGGATCGTGACGAGCAGAAATGCAATGCCATCATGTCCCGACCAACATAGGCGCTCAGGAAAAAAGAGAATCGGTGTTGGAAGAAGAAGCCACAAACTCGCATAACACTCCCCCCATCCTCCTCCACATGCCGTTGCCGTTGCCGCCGCCGCCGCCGCCGCCACCACGCACCCACCCACCAACACCAACACCACCCGAACGGGATACACTCGCGCTCATACACATTTACCAGAGAAAAGAGCTTCTTTTGGGTTGTTCCTTCCCATCTTCCCCATCTCCTATCCTACCCTTTCCAGATGTCGAGACGAAACGGAACTAGAGCATGCAGATGCAGGTCTATCCATCGCATTAGGAAAAGGAGGCATTCTTGTTTTTTCCTTTCTCTTTAGGGTTATCGGCAAGGCAAGACAAGATCTAGGAAAATCCAAAGGAGGAAGGGAAAGAAAAAAGGACAAGAGGGTGTCCTGTAGCAGCAAGCAGCAGCAGCACCAACGGCAGCATCAGCAGCATCAGAAGCAGCAGACAATAAACTTTTTGAGCAAGATAGCGGATCTTGCTCGATGTGGGATCGTGAAACCTAACGGTTCAGCTTTGATCGAAAACGGCATGCGCTTGTGTACTCCAGATATACCTTATCGCCAGGTCTGGAATATCATGGTTCAGGGGTGAATGAACTCAATGACCGCTGCTTCCCACGTCGATAGACACTCCGGGTGCCATAGCTCCCTATCCGCGCCGGACGGCCAGAGTTGGGGCAAAAGGGACAAGCTGGAGGGGTAGCTGTCACAAGCTTCACGACGGCGACGACGACCACTACCTCATGTAGACAATGGACAGAGGGAAAAGCAAAAGGCTCGTGAAAGGTCTCTTTTCGGTGTATTCAACAACTACCAGGGGGTGGGGGGATATCAATTAGCGGAAAACGAAAAATGGAAAAAGCTGGCCCTAATTGAGAGAAGGAGTAGCAATCCAAATAGCAAGAGACATGCTTTGCGTCTGGTATTCCCGTCTGGTATTTTTTTCTTCTTCGCATATACCGCTGTCGCTGTATGCAGGCTCGACGCCGGCCCTGGACCCCTAATGCTCCTTGCTCCCCGCGCGCACGCGCGCGTGTGCGTGCTCTCACTCATCCGCCCGACCACCATCTTCTTTTCCTGTCTTGTGTTCTCACAATCTCCCGTGGCGAGCCTTGAAAATCGCCACCTTGTCGTCGTAAAATAGAATTTCGCGGAGGCGGAGGCGAGGCCGCGAGGGGCCGTGATCCGCGTCGCGCAGAGATTCGTCGTCCGAGTCCTGGGCCGCAGATGCCTCCGACTGCGTGTCGTCCGCGTCTACTGCGCTTGCTGGGGTATCATCGTCGTCGTCGTCTTCCTCTTCCGAGGTTTCTTCATCCATCTGACTGGCCGTCTCCTCGTCCGTGCCGGCATTGTCGTCTTCGTCATCCTCGTCATCGACTCCGGCGTCGTGTGCCATGACGCCGTGGTCGACCGTGACACTGGCAATCGAGCCGCCACTCTCCTCCGCCGGTTTGCTCTCCAAGATCTCAAAGCACTTTGTTGAGATGCCGACATAACACAGCTGAATCTCGGGCGTAAGGTTATGATGTCCACCATCTGCAAAGCCAATTCTCTTGGCTCAAAATTGCCGACTATGTGCTCAGCGACGTGCTGAAGATTCAGCGATCGCAAATGCGGAACGTTGGGCAAACGTTGAAGGAATGTGTGCTGTGACAAGACCATCGGTTAGCTTTGGTCTATTTTTGCAGGTCTGAGGTGGCAGAGGTTATCGTGCCACAGTAATCGAGGACGTTATGAGTATTTCAGCTCACAAGCCAGAAACCAGCAGCGAAATTTCACATGCCACAGATAACACACACGCACAAAAAAAAGCCACTTACCCAGTCTTTGTAGTGCAACGATATGGCGAGCTCCCTGAGGTTTGACATCCGTCCACTCGTCATGTACAGCAACATGTCCGTCGACAGCACCCAGTTGCGCCAACGAGAGTTGTCCGCTGGTACATTGCCGTTCTTCCGATCCGAGCTGTCCAGTAGAACCTTTTGCAGACTTGACCGATGTTTCTTGATGACCCCCTTGAAAACCTGCTCAATGGTCGCAGGCTGAGGCCCTACCCGTCGACGATCCTGCAAAAACAGCACCTCCAAACTGTTGGGCGCCAGGGTGTCCCTCAGGAAGCTGACAAGGGCACTTGAGACGGTGTCGGTATGGATGCTCTTGAGGCAGAGGTGGTATTCCATGGGCTGCTTGCTCGCGTTCGCTGCATGTGATCCGAGCCTCGATGCAGGCGCTGGTGCGAACTGCCGCCGCAGGCCCTTCCAGAGGTGCTCGCTCTGGACGCAATCCAGGATGGTGATGTTGGTCAAGACCGTCCAGTCAAACGCTTGAATGCACACCTGGATCGAGAGATTGACGCGCTCGAGTTCAAGCGTGCGCAGCTTGAGTTTGCCTTCCAGCCTCTTTCGCGGAGCCCGCGGGGATGCGTATGAATGCTCGCTACCGACAAGCGTGTTGTGCTGCTCGGATGGACGATCCTCCACGGAAGCGCCGTGGCCTTGCTCGGGGTGGGTAACCGCGTCCTCTGCAGTCTGGCCTACGAGCTGATTCTCCGAACCAACCTCAGTGGCCTCGTCTGCGGCTGCGGCGTCTTGGCCGGCGTCCACATCGGCATGCTCGTTCGCGTCCAGGGCCGGCAAGGTCTCGGTATCGTCTGCGTCCGCACTCGCGTCGTTTGACGGTTGCGTTGCCGGGGCAGATAACAAGAGCGCTTTTCCCCTCGACCTCGAGCTTGCCTTCCGGCGAATGTCATAGACCCGACCGACGAGCACGCCCAGGACGCCGCCCAGTCGCTTGTCTCCGATGGAGCTCTCGCCAGGCCATCTGGCTTCCCTGTCGATCTGATGCAGGTCGGGACCGTCCCACGGCTGGGCAAAGTCCTTGTTGACGGCCTTCTGCGAGATACCGACGCGCAGCTCCTGCAGACGGTCTTTGGATCTTTCAACCACCATGGCAATCTCATCCAGGTAGGCAAGCTCGTCAATGTCCAACACGGTCAGGCTCTTGAGCGGAGGCAAGACGCAGAAGGTGGGAAACTCGACCCGTGTCTCGGCATACGGCAGCGCAGGCCGGGGCACGGGGTGGGCGGGCCCGGTGATCAGGTAGCCGATGGCAGTGGCGTTGTTGTTGGCGGACGTCGCCGGATGCGGAGGAACCGGACTCGAAGATGTTGACGATGTCGTCCCCTCGTAGTTGTCGTGCCATCTCACCCAGACCTTTTCCAGCTTCGATTCGCCGTCTGGGCTGTGCTCCGGGATGGACGCTAGTGCCATGAAGATGTCGGACAAGACTCCGGTCGGCATGTCCCAGACAAACGCCTCCAGGTTAACCATCTTCTCGACGGCCAGCGCCACCAAGGTACCCAGCATCTTGCCGCTCTCCTTGGAGATCATGTACTCCGCGACCCAGTCGGTAGGGCCGTTGCCCAGCGAGAACTTCCTAGTGTACTTAGCGTAGTCGTTCTTCGGTCTCCGCTTGAACGGGACAGGGTT
Organism: Colletotrichum camelliae; assembly: GCA_018853505.1. Taxonomy (NCBI): domain Eukaryota; kingdom Fungi; phylum Ascomycota; class Sordariomycetes; order Glomerellales; family Glomerellaceae; genus Colletotrichum; species Colletotrichum camelliae. The sequence goes on from JAELVL010000001.1 coordinate 4,612,800, forward strand.
CGCCATGTTGTACGTGGGCTCGAGCATCTTGCGCGTACGATGGGCGAACGAGCTGCCGAGGCAGATGGTGGACAGGCCGTAGGTGAGGGCATCGACGCTCTTGCTGTCGGACGTGTTCATCTGGGTGGCATCGGGCCAGACGATGTCAAATCGAGTAGATGTGGGGGATCGCGAGGTTGTGGAGGTTCGAGTTCGTCAGGGCGAGAGACGTGAGGTCGTTCGTGTGGGTGATCTACAAGCGTACAGAGTCAGCGGGAGGGCGGCGAGGCAACAGCGGTCCATCGGGACTTGCCTCCTTAATGATCAGCCGCAAGACGTCCACCGGCAGCTCGAGCAGGGTGAGCTTCTTGCCCGACGACTTGGTGGACGTGACGGCGTCCCACTCCTTGTCCTTGCCCTTCATGAGCTTGCGCATGATGGCGGAGGGATCCTCTCCGGCATCGGCGTCGTCATCGTCAACCACAGTCGCATGGTTCGCGTAGGCGCCGTCGTGGATTGGAACGACGTGCTGGTTCGGATGCGACTGGGCGAATTGATGGGTGGTAGGGTCGGTTGTTTGCAGGGCTGGAGCCATGGTGAGGAGGGCTCAGCGCATTCTTGTCGAGGTTCAGCTAGGTCGGTGGTTCGGGAGAGATGGCCTCTCAGGTGCGACTGATGATAAAAGCGCAGGAGTGAGGTTTGTGCCGGGACGGCGAGGACTGCAAGATCGTGGTTGTCGGGAGGGCAGGGCGCGTCTGTGGTTTTGAAGCTGGCGCCGGGTCAAAGAGCGCGCGGCAGAGGCAATCCGAGGAAAGACTGCCGTCAAAGAAGGCAGGAGGGATATTCTTTGTCGACGGTTCAGTTTGTATCGAGCGACAGCAATGATGAACCCGAGCCAATCATGTCCCGACCATGGACAGGCTCAGGGATCGCGGTGATGTTGCGGCTCTTCGGTGAGGAGGAAGCGGCGGTGGTGGTGCGTTGGCTGGTCGGACGTTGTCGATGGTTCGCCGGCCAGTTCCTGTCCAGCCTTGCTCCGCGCTAAGGTGACGACGGTCTGGTCGCTTGTTCCCCCCCAGATATTACTGTGTACGTACCTCCCGAAGCCGACCGCAGTATTGACCAAAAAGAAACAAGTGTGTGCGAAGGAGGGGGGAAAACGCCTCCAAAATTCAGGTGAGGAACTTTGAATGGTGAGGCAAAGCGAGCGGCAGTCCAGCGGCCAAGCAGGTTCACCCGTCAGGTCAGGAAGGCGCTGCGTATTGCGACTGCGGTGCCTACACTGTGACGGCGGTAGGGGACCCATTCGCCGCCGCAGAGACCCACCGGTACCCCAGAATTGATTCAGCCAGTAGTGTTTGACGCCAACAGGGACACCTGACAAAGTACCGCCTTTGGTCCCGTCGGCGCCGGGGACGGTGGAGGAGCTCCAGCTTCGTTTGAGGTCCAGTGGCCACCGGCCAAGTGGGCTGGCCAAATGGCAGTTGGCGGTGCTGCTCTGCCTCACACAGACAGGCCTGCCACGCGTGTCACGATCCAGGTAGATTAAGCGCACCTACAAACCGTCCAAAAATCCCGAACCAGGTGGAGGAGCACGGGATTTGCAGTCTCTGGGTCGGGAATCTGATTTGAAGTTGAGGACACGCACAGCGCCCTGTTCAATCTGGGCCATTTCAGCTCCAAGTAAACCCAACTCACCTACGGGTACCCAGCCCAGCCATGCTCAGGCGGTTCAGCTCAGCTCAATCTCGCGCTGACTGCAGTTCTCTACGATCCGCCCTGACGTCCCAGTGTCCGGGAGTCCTCCTCGATGGATCATGAGCGGCCGTTGCGCACGCTGGGAATTAAGCTTTCTACATGATCTGCGCGCCATCGATCTTCGGTTGACATCCGGGGCCGTCACCTGTCTGAGCTCCAAGAGCTCCCTCCCTCCGTGTTTCCGCGGTCCATCTTGCAGAGGCCACGTCCAGGGAGGAGAGAGTCAGGGCGCAGGTGCCTGCAATTGAAACCGCTCATCCGGGAAGGCTATCGCCGACAAGATGCCTCGGAGGGGAGCGTCGTGGTGGTCAGTTGCGCATTCAACGGACCTGCAGCACAATGGCTGGAAGCAAGGACGACGACGACGACGACGACGGATGTTGGACCAGTAGAAGGGAGACGGGGCGCAATAAAGAAGAAGATACCGCGACAAACCAAAACCCGACGTCGCGTCGACGGTTGCCGGCTTACACGGCCAAATCTGGTCAGCAGGGCCGTCGCCTCGGATCGGCTCAACTAAGGCATTGTGTACGAGAGGTCACGACCCCACGAAAAGGGCCGCGACGGTGACGTTTTGCGGCCATGGAGGGGTCATTCCGACGCGGGTTGCCCTGCGACGCAGACTGACTGGCTTGGCCCCATCACCGCACGTATTGCCGTGATGAAGCCGCGCCGTCTGAAGTGTTTGCGGCGTGGTTGTGAATGGTGGCTGCTGGTATGCTAGGCATCCATATGACACAAGGCAGTCGCTGGTGTCGACGCCTCTATCCCGGTTCCGAACTGTCCTTCTGAAGCTCAGCATCGCGAGGCCACGGTCACCTTTTCCCAAATGCCAGTTGTAAACTTCGCTCGAGGCAACGGTGGTCTTTCCAGCGTTGCGATTCACCATTCGCCGGGCCGGAAACACCGTGTCTTCCATGGCGAGTTGTTGTTGCTGCTGCTGTCCTTCCATCGAAAGACGCGGATACTTTAAGTCGCCCTTCCCCGCCATGGCCCGCGTTATCTAAAAAGTACATACCTTCCCGTCCTCCAAGACCACACCGGACCCCTCTCCTCCACCACACCAGCTGCCGTCCACCACCACCACGCTACCAGCCGCCCTCCCCCAGCTGTTGCGCGCATACTCGTCCGGCCAAAAAAAAAAAAGCACTATTTATTATGCGCTCTTACCGCCTCGACTCTTCAGTCTGACCGCAGCCGTAAACAACATCACTTCATCACGTCGCGACGAAAGAAGCTTGCAGCAGTGTTGCATCAACCACCCAACGTTCCGACCCCGCAGTTGAGCCCCGTGCATCATCGTCATCACAGCCCAACAGAGTCGACTCCTCCAGCCCCCAAACCTCCCGCATCTATCCCCAACCCGAGCGGTCTACCCGACGACACCGCACCGACTCTTCCTGAGAAATCCCAGCCCATCGACGAACACAACCGCAGCCATGGCCGACTTCGTAGTCAACCTCTGGGAGTCAATCTTCACCCCCGGCCCGACGCCCACCCTCCTGGTCGCTACCAACGCCACCTTCGCCGCCCTCCAGGTTCTCCTCCTCGTGCTCCTTGTGAGCACGTACAGCATACACTTTGCCATCCTCTCTTTCATCTCGGGCGGCCTGTGGTACAGCATAAACTGGTTCGCCCGCGAGGTGGCTCGCAATGCCGAGCAGGAGGATATCAAGAAGGCGCTTGGGGCCGACACCGCCGCTCCCCGCCACGGACGATAGCGACACCGAGGTCGAGGGCGCGGCGTCCGGTCGTAGGAGGAGGGTCGCCAGGCCCCGCGTCGCCGGCAGCACCAGCCAGGCCGAGACGGAGGAGCAGAGGCAGGAGGCGGAGCTGAAGCGCCGGGGCGCTGCCGCTACGGAATCGGGTATCGAGAGTAACAATGCCGAGGGGACGCAGTCGAGCGTCAGCACCGAGGACGAGTGGGAGAAGGTTTCAGAGGCCGAGAACGAAAAGGACAAATGAGGGGCGAGACGGAGGACCACATTTACGACGCGCTTAAATCCCGTCTAGCGATGCGATGCGATTCTATTACGACGACAGGGAGTTACGCATCGGCGCGATGAGACATTCGAGATACCCATGGGCAGCGTCGATATGATGGGCTTGGAGAGGCACCACACAGCAAAACAGACTTGTACATATCGTTCTCGTAGCGTGCTCCACAGGGGGCAGCTCAGTACAAACTTTTGACACAAAGAACCAAGCATGCTGATGGAAAGTGTTTGCATTCAAAGACGCTCTTTTACGTCCGGCAGGTCTCAAAAAACATGTCCATCCCAAACTCCTAGATTGACCAAACCCCTTCACCCTAGGCAATTGCTACACCATGATACTGCCGTCTTCCGAAACGCCATCCCATGCCCGTGCTAGTTTTACAACGTCGAGTACCTCAGCCGGTACCAGCTCTCAAAGATGCTTCAACTTTCGCGTGGCGAAGGCGGCCACGATGGCACACATGGCACCGATGAAGAGACAGACGGCGATGGCGTTCGGGCCGTCCGTGGTGTGGTGCTCCTCCTCGGGCGCGTCCGACAGCTCGGGGCTCTTGCCTGGTTCCAGGATCGAAAAGACAATGGAGCTGATGAAGGTGCCGATGAACTGCGGCAGCGTCGTGTAGATGTTGAGGATGCCAAAGTAGATGCCGGAGAGCTCGCCGGTCGTCGAGGACGGTTGCGGGTTCTCGTCCGGCCCGTGTTCGAGGTGCAGCGGCTGGTCCTGGCCGAGCGTCGGCAGCTCAATGTTGGAGGCGTCCGACAGGCGGCGGTAGGCCGCGCCGCCGCCGCCGCCGCCTCCTCCTCCCCCGCTCAGCTTGTTGACTTCGACACCGAAACGCCGACGGCGCCCACATGGCAATCGTCCAGGAGAAGCCGCAGGCGGCAACGAGGAACGTCGCGAACCGGAAGCTAGTGGCAAAGGGCGCCAGGGACATGGCGGCGGCGAACATGAGGTGTCCAAAGATCCAGGCCGTCATGAGGTCCGGCTTCTTCTTGCTAAACTTCTCCAAAAATGGAGCAATGGCCCGAGGCGGCCGGGCCGTAAAGTTGTCGTCATCCGGCGATTTGACGATGAGAGGCAGCAGCCAGGCGCCGATGAACGTGATGGTCGAGTAGATGACCAAGGCCATGCTGCCGATGCGACCGATATCTCCCAGCGCATCCTTGGAATCCTTGCCATCGGCGGCGGCGTCGTAGCGGAAGTACGTCTCGCCGACCCACGTGGTGCTGTAGAAGAGGAATGGGAACCAGCCGATCCAGGACCAGAACTGAGCCCAGCAGATGGCCTGGATCCTGGGCGGCAGATGAAGCAGCGTCGACCAGATCTGGCGGAACACTTTGAACTTTCCGGTGGCCTGGCGCGGGTCCTGTCTCGTCGACACCAGGACCCTCTCCGTGACGGCCCAGCATGTGACTGCTGACGAGAACAGCATCATAAAGGTGGCGATCACCGTGAGGATCTGGAACTGCGAATCGCCCAGCCATGTGCCAAAGATACCAACCAGGTCTACGGCTCCGGCAATGTAGCCCAGCATGTGCCCAATGGCAGACATCCTGCTGGCTATGTAACTTGTTAGCGAGCAACCACGAATCCGCCCGGAGTCCACTTACACCAAGCAGCGCCGGTCTGCTGCTTCTCAATTGGCAGCGTGTCGACGATCAAGCTTCTTGCGCAAGACATGACTGGCAAGGGGTTAGCTTAGGGTACGCTACACGGGGGGGAGCTGATCCTACCGGCATTGATGGCAAAATCCACGACGTAGATTGCCAGCACCGCCAAGATGATGGTGAATATGCGGGCAGTCTCCTTGTCCGAAACGAATATTCCCACAATCTCCTTGGTGAAGCCCAATATCGCCAGGGCGAATGCCGTGATGATCGAACCCAGCACTATGAAAGGACGCCGTCTGCCCCATTTCGACTTGGACTCGTCCGCAATCGCCCCGACAATAGGCTGCACCACCAGACCGGACAGAGGGCCTGCAACCCAGACCAGCGATGTGTTGCTCTTCGACAGGCCGAGGTTGAGGAGGTATGGTGTGCAGTCTAACAACCAAGTTAGCCAAACGACGGCGCGCACAATTGGCGACGCGACGTACAGGTCATCTCAATTCCCCATGTAAAGCTGCGTTGCGGCAGAATTAGTCAAAGGAGCCCCTTCGGTAGCGGCCAAGTGCAACATACGTGATGCCCAGGGTGTTGAACGTGAGAAGAACCATGCGCATGGCCTCGGAGCTCCCCCTGATGGAGGGCTGCCCCGACCAGCTCGACATCTCGGCGGGGTCCTGCTCTAACACGAGAGCGTCGTCTTCGGCGTTGTCGCTGTCGTCGTCGTCGTCGTCGTCGTCGTCGTCTGAATCTTCTCGTTCGTCTACGCCGCGAGAGCCGGGTACTCTTTTGGGCTCCTCTCTGTGCACTTGTGGTGGTTTCCGCAGCTTCGAAAGGTCATCAAGCTGGATAGGGCTGCTCCTGCCGTCGTCGAAGCTGGAGGATGATCGCGAGGGCGTTCGAATGGGGGTGGATTTGCCGCCCGAATCGTCCGAGGGTGGGTGGAGAGTGGAATCGTGCGACAGCGTCGTAGAGGACGACGTCTGGTCCATTTGAAGATCCGGGGAGGATGGGGGAGAGGCCAGGTGGACCAGCGATTTTAAAGTAAATCCCGGGGGGCGTCGCGGCCGCTGCGGATGTCAGGACCGGACGGCGGCGCGCGCGTCATGCCCACAGCTCGCAGTGTCTGGCCAGGGATGTTTCTGGTCCTCTGGATGCGAGGCGCAGCGACAGGTGCAGAGCCAAGGGACCAAGGGAGGGGTGGTGAGCGAGCTGAGGAAGCTCTGGTGGGCCGGGCGATAAAAGTAATATGGGGACGGATGCGCGCTGCAGCGTATTGTACCGGGGGGGATTTGACCGGGCGTCGTGGAAGCATGCGCAAGGGAGATGTGTGATACGAGAGATTGGGGTCTGCTTAGAGTGGCCGGTGAGATGGAGCAGACGGGAGCACAAAGCCTGGCGGCTGCGGGCGGTCGGGATAATGTATGTAATGATTAGGTACTGGGAGTCGGGGATAGGGGCGGCGCATTTGATACACGGACGGACCAAGAGGAAGAAGAGAGAGCATGACGGACGGTGCGGATGGGGTCACCAGCTTCAGTTAGAAGAAGTAGAGGGGATGCGTGGCTTGATGGAGAGATACTGCGACATTCGTGAAAACCTACTGGCGCGCTGGGGCACGACGAGGATGCGAGGGAGCACAGAATGCTGCCGTGCGTGGATGACAAGAGTCCAGACGGTACGAGTAGTGTCTCGTCCAAGTGGCCTGGTGGAAGGCGTCTCCCTACCTGGCCTGTCGCCGTGCCTCGTCTCCCTGTCGTTTGGTTTGTTTCCCCGGGCGAGTTGCTGTTGGAAATAGAAGCCAGCTGGAAGCCGACGGGGCTTCTGGTGCTGAAGCTCTGACCATGGCGGACAGAGGGAGACTCCGAGTCGTCGGCATGTCCAATCAACTGGATCTTGTTCCTGGTCGCTAATATGCATCTAATTAACGCGTGAACTTGCGTCCACTCTCTCGGCGCCCCAGCATTGCAACGTGTTCTGGTTGGAATACCCCTTGCATTAAACTTTAACAGGTCGGTTGCAGAGTCGACTCTTGGTTAACGTGGCAGAGACATGAATGGCGGAACTCGAGACCCTTGATCATCGGTCTGGAGAGGAATGCTGTCTAGGGCCAGGCGTTGGGACACGTGAACTGGGACGTTGAATTGCTTGTCTTTGTCTGAGTTGAGTTGAATGGGGCTGGTCTCGTTTACTTGGAATAGCATCAGGGAGACGACAAGACTGTCCATCTCTGTGGACGATTATCGCAAAGTCAATGGCCTAAAACAAACCAACAACACCATCAACACTAGTAGAGCTGCCCCTACCGACAAACCCAATACCGTCATTGCAGATGGCTGGCATTCTCTCAATTGCTGTTCAGAGGCCCACAATTGCGGCCCTCCACCTCACGAATGTGTAGGGCAATGCCGCGCAGGGCATGCGTCACTTCACGCTTCCACCGGCGGTGCCCCTTCGGCGGCCGGCATCTGCCGCCGCAGACGTCCAGGACTGCCCCGCGTTCGACGGCGTGCCCCGCCATCCCGTCGCACCTGTGCGAGTTTTTTCGTCTTTGCGGCCAGTCGAGCTCCGACATAGGCCAAGGTGGTGAACGCTAGCGCTGCTGCACCGCTGCACACTAGGTTGCCAGCCAAACGGCGCAGCCCACACAAAATTTCCGCGTCGCCTGGCCTCAGTGCCTCCATTTTGACTCACCGCAGAACCACCCCGCCGGACACCTTCCGCGACGAACGAGAGACGACACAAAGCGAATACAAAGTCGCGCAGAACCAGCCGGGCCATCTCATCTTCACCTCGACACCTTTGACCCTGGCCAATTGACCCGGCAATCGCTCCAGCTTAACCCTCCAACCCCGCCGTCCGCTGTGCAACACGGCTGCCGTTCTCGCTGCTGCAGAAATCTTGTCGCATCATTGGATTTGCTACGACGCTGTGCTCCATCCCTGCGCGCCCGACGTTCTCGCCCAATCCACGAGCCCATAACGACATCGAGGGCAAACATACCCCCACGTCTCCACGGCATTGTAGAGCGTATACATACCTAGCCCGTCATGGATCTGGTCAACCAGTTGGTCTTACCCCTCCTCAAGCCCAAAAAAAAAAAGGCATCATGGCCCAGTTCAAGGAGAAGCTGATCGCGAAGGAAAGCCTAGAGGGTCGCCTGTTGTTCGCCGTGCCCAAGAGTGAGTCAACCGCGTCTGCCGCAAACCCTTGCATGCGCTGACAATGCCATCCGCAGAGGGCCGCCTCAACTCCGCCACCCTGGACCTGCTTGAGGGAGCCGACATCAAGTTCCGCCGCGAGAGCCGCCTCGACATTGCTCTCGTCAAGAACCTCCCCATCGCCCTCATCTTCCTGCCCGCCGCCGATATCCCGACCTTTGTTGGCGAGGGCCGCGTCGACCTTGGAATCACGGGCTGGGACCAGGTCAGGGAGCACGATGCCGGCATCATTGCCCACAACAAGTCGAGGAGAGCGTCCGTCGACGTCGATGCGGGCGACCTGAAGCCCACCGGTGGCTGCGAGATGGTCATGGAGCTCGGCTTCGGTGCCTGCAAGCTCCAGGTCCAGGTCCCCGAGAAGGGAGCCTACGCCACAACGCAAGACCTGGTCGGCAAGACCATCGGTACCAGCTTCGTCAATCTGGCCGAGGAGCACTTTGCCAAGCTTGAGCTGGGCGTCGATGCCGACGGCAACAGCAACACGTCGCCCAGGAAGCTGCGCACCAAGATCATTGAGCTCAGCGGAAGTGTCGAGGCCGCCTGCGCGCTGGGTGTTGCTGACGGCATCGTCGATCTCGTCGGTGAGTAGTGCCCCTTTTGCTGTTTGTGGAGACTGGAGGCTGACCGTATCGCAGAGTCTGGCGAGACCATGAGGGCCGCCGGCCTCAAGGCCATCGACACCGTCGTCGACTCGCAGTCCGTCCTGATCAAGTCCCGCAACCCCTCCAACGTCGAGCTCGTCGAGCTCATCGCCGCTCGCATCCGCGGTGTCATCACCGCTCAGAGGTTTGTCCTGTGCCAGTACAACATCGAGAGGTCACGCCTCGGCGAGGCCAAGCAGATCACCCCCGGCAAGCGGGCGCCGACCATCACGACGCTGGACGAGGAGGGCTGGGTTGCCGTCAGCTCCATGGTGGAGAAGAAGAAGATTGCTCTGGTGATGGACGACCTGACCCGCGTTGGCGCCCAGGACATTTTGGTGCTTGATATCCACAACACTCGATAGATCTGGAAACCATTTAGACGACGACCACGAAATACCTTTGTAATACACGTGAGGGCGAATCAGACATTAGTCTTGGAGAGCAAGGGCGGCGAGCTGTCAAAACGTGAAGCTGTAGATGGTGAAACGCACGCTGATCACCGACGCAGTTGTGGCTGTGGACGATGATGTACCGCAGTCGAGCGCCGGCCGGTTGCTTGCGCCGCTAGCGTCGCGTTCCCGGAGGCTCTGCACCTCAGCCCTGTCGACGTGCAAGGCCCAACGCACCGAGCCCCTGATCAACGGGGAAGCTTTGCGTTCACAGCCTGCGCGAATCGGCCCTCCATCGAAGCTTGACGTAGGCGTCGGGCAGCCCTGTGTCGCGTCGAGGTGCTGGTGTCGATTGGACTTCTCCTGCTGATCCCCAACCCGCAAAGCGCGCCAAGTGGGGCCAACTCCGTCACTCCCGTGTCCCGGCCGCAGTGCACGCGCCAAACAGGGCGGCGTATCGAAGGCGAACCCGACGGTAGGAGGATATGGGCTGTTACCACCAGGGAACTAACAGAAAAAAAGGTGAAGCGAAAGCGAACGAGCGACGGGCGGGAAGCGGCGGTGACCAGGTGGCCGCGCCGAAGGTCCCGCCGGACTGGCCTTCATTGACTGTGAGCCCCAAAATATTTAACTGTATTTCCATCTCCGCACGCCGCCGGTCCTGTCGTCACCGACGTCTTTTGCTCTCCCCTCCCCCGACTCTCCGGTAACACGAACTCTGGCTGCCGCAGACGAGCTATTGCGATTCATCGGAAGCAGCTCGCATTGAGAGCTTAACATCGTCGACATGCGAAGGAATCAGTCTGCGGAAAGTGTGTCGAGCACCCGGTCCAACGGTGGGATTATGTCGTCATCAGCAACAGCCACGAAAGTCACTGCCACGAGGGGCGGCAGCGATGCCGGCACCATGCAGCAGTCGACCATCTACAAGGTTGGTCCCAACTCGACGATCCATAAGAATTGGAAATGACACTTTGGCAGGGCATCATGACACCCATCATCTTCGTCTCGTTTCTTCTCTCCCTTGTGTGGGTCGACCTGAGGTACACACTAAAGAGATCCCGGGATCGCGGCCACCACCACGGCGGCTGGGTGCCCAGCTGGCTGCACAGCATCGTGTACCGTCGCTCGCCGTACACGTACATGCAGAAGGAGTCCACGACGCCAAGTCCCAGCCCCAGGTCGAGCCCCCGGGAGGAGCCGGGCGAGTTCTACTACCACAGCAAGCAGAAGAAGCTGATGCGCATGGAGATGGACGACGCGTTCGAGGTCCGAGGGCAGGTTCTAGTGGTCGTGGCGGCGGCTTCTCTGGCGACGCTCTGGGGATTCTGGGTCTTGTCGAGCTGGGTCTGGAGGAGCGTGTCACTACGGGGTCTGTCATGACTTGTCTTTGAAGCGAATGAATGAGACGGCGAAGCGTGGTTCTGTGCCCTGTTTGCTTGTCGGGATGATGACGACAATTTCAGACGAACGGTTTCTGCACGGCCCCAGGGGTTTGCCCGCGATCCCGCGAGCGTCTGACTCGTTTTCGATGCGACGGCCAGGCGGTTGACTGATGGGCCATGATGGTGCTGCTGTATAGACAAAGGGCTGCGCCCGACGCTGACGAAATATGTGTTGCGCAGTCGGCTTGGTTGGAAGGATGAGATTAAAAAAAAACCCCGAGATACCAAGTTACAAACCAAAGTTGAGACCATGAATCTAATGGAAAAGTCCCTGACTGCAAGTGCATTCATTGTGTCTAGGCGTTTCTCGACAGCTGTCGGACAATGCGCGATGCGTCCTCCCTGCACCAAGTAACAGACCCTATCAAACCACCAGGACCCTTGGATCAGCCGCGTACCTCGGAGGAGCAAAATTGACACTCCATCGTTCTACATCTCCATCTAGTCACACGTATTGCATACCTCTGCCGTCTACCGCGCCGGATCGTTACATCCGATCGCCTCAAGTGCCGTAAGAGCGGGGCAGATCGCGGGGTGAGCTTCAGCGCCGGGTCACCCAGCAAGCTGGCCAGGGGCCGCTCCTAGCACCACCACCACCCGCCCGCCCCCCCGCACGCGTCGAGCTCATCTCCTTTTTTTTTTTTTTTTTTTTTTTTTTTGGCTTTCCAAACGCAAATTCACCAACGCGCGCCTCGCACATCGGATGCTTAAACCACCTCGACTCAATGTGTCACTCTCATACAAGCGTCGGATGAAATAAATAAAAAAATGCCAGAGCCTGAGCGCAGCACGAGGCCCGGCGTCCTGCACGGGACCTCGGCGCCGTTGGACAGCGCGCTGCGAACCGAACTTTACGCCGCCATCGAGGCCATTTACGCGGCTGGTGGGTCCGACACGTCCAGCGTGCCCAAGCCCGCCGCCAACGACAACCGTCAAGATGAGCCTGATGCTGCCTACACGCGGCTGTCCGAGGTTCTCAAGTTCTGGAGCTCGAGGATCGAAGCGCGCAACCTGCTGCAACAGCGGGCCTTCTACCACCTCCACCCTCCCGCGAACATCCGGGACTTTGAGAGCTGGGTCTTGGCCCGGGACATGTGCGCCGCGGATGCCGCTCTTGTCGCCCGGCTCCGCTGCGAGTGCCCGCAGGCCGGCTTCGAGGTTCTTCCCGTGGTCCTGGAGTACACCGGGACTGCCTGCCAGTACAACGCGTGGGTTTCCAAGGAGCAGTCCAACGGTCCTGCCTCGGAACCTCAAATCGGAGAGGACGGGTTCTGGAAGACGTACCAGCACGTACGCCACACGCCGCACGTCTACCAGTTCAGGGGGTTCTCGGGGGCGAACCTTGCGGAGGAGATTGACTGCAAGGAAGGCAATGTCCTCGACGAACGGAACATTGCGTGGGAGCGCGCCCGCCGCGGGCTCTTCTTCTGGCAAGGGCCCCAGGAGCAGACGTATTTCGATGAAGAGCGCCAGGCTCGCGAGAACAACCCCAAGTGGTACCAGAAAATCGTCCCCGGGACGACTGCCGACCTCGGCAAGTATTTCGCACCTGTTGGTCCGACCCCTCCATGTGACGCGACGTATGCTCACCACCCGCAGGCCATCATGATTGTGCCCACGAGCACGCAGCTGGATCTTGTCGATTTCGCGGAAAACCCACAGCCCTGCGCCAACGTCTGGTGGCACTTACTCAAACAGTGCGAAGCCCCCGTCAAGCGACAAGAGCATTTTGAAGCCCTGGAGGCGCTGTGCGATTATGTGTTCCCAAAGGACAACGAAGCACCGGCGGAAACTCGGATCCTCGGCATGCGGGTTAGCAATCGAGAAGATTGGATCAAGGCGTTAGATCCCGGCATCATGGGCGACTTGATAGTGGTCTCCTTAGTCTTCCGGGCCCATTCTCTCTTCGAGCGTCTCGCCGCTAACACGCCGGTACACCCCACAATCAAGTACGACTTGCTGTGCCAGAATGCCGACAGGACAGGATATCCCGCAGCGAAAGCGCTTGGGGCGTATGTATTCCTTTGCCGTGAATTCGGACACATCTGACACGGATAACAGGCTGCGCCGCTTCTTTCTCAAAAACGCCCACTTCTTGCAGATTGCTGCCCCGCTGAACAAGATGCCGGTAGACTTTGAGAACGTCGAGGCCACCAACGTCGCAAAGGAGCTTGTCAGCGAGGCCATGACCTTGCTGAAGCCGCCCCTTACAGCGAACCACGGCCGCGTGATCGCGGACTTTTTGAAGTTCTTTGACAACTTTGACGACTGGCGCGAAATGTGGGTGCGTCTCCCTTGGCGAGGAACCGAGACTGACCAAATCCAGGGTCAACACGGCCGTTTGTGGATCTCGCGAGCTGCGGAAAAATGTACCCTTTATCTTGGGTCTGCTGAATAGGCTGCTCGATGTAGCGAAGCGAAACAACCTTCCCCTTGATCAGGTGAAGATGTTCTTCAATGACTACAAAATGCCCATCATCAACGGTTCTCCCGGGATGGTCAGCCAGCTTGTCAGCAACGCATTGAAAGACGAGAGCACCGAGGCGCAAACCGCAAGACAGACGTGGTGCGAAGACGAGCCGCCGGCCGAGCTTGTGGAGGGTCAGAGCCAACCGCCCCCGACAAGCTTTACCTTGATCGCCGGCCTGTTCAAGGGTCTCGACCGGCTCGACCTGACGTCTGAGCTATCTCACCTTGTCATGTATATTGTTCACCGTCAGGAAGAGATCAAGCCGATACACATGGCCCCGTTGTGGCTGCCTTGTCTCAAAAGCCTTCACGATCTCGTAGACCCGAGTCCGGCCTTCCAGAAGCTCTTCCAGGCTATTTTTGGTCTGTACCACAAGATGGTGTTCGATGATGCGTCCCTCCGGTTCGAGGACGCCCCGTCATCCATCACGCCACTGCGGCCCTGCTGCGCCGACTGCAAATACCTTGACGCCTACCTTGAACAGCCCAACTGGAAGAAGTTTCATCTGGTGAAGCCAAAGAAGGTGATTGACCATATCCAGGAGCAGCTCCGCCAGCAGAGGAAGCCCATCGAGACGACAATCTTTGGCAAAAACGAAATGTCCATCACGATGCAGCTGAACAAGGTCTCCCTGGTCAACAAGGAGCTTGGAAAGATTGAAGCGTTGCGCAGGCAGGAGGCGTCTAGAACCGTGCGACAGTTTGAACCCGCGAGGTTGCTGCCCTTCCTCGGTGACAAGGGAGACATCATGTGGAAGCTGGGTGATGCAGATTTCGCGGAGCCCATCCAGCGCACGCCGGCGAGGCCATCAATCACGTCCGCCAGCGGATCTGGGCTCTCTCGGACCAGCTCGTTGTCGTCTGCGAATACTTCCGTCGGCTCCACGGCGACCCCCAGCCGGAGCGTCCGAGAGACGGTCGTCAAGAGAGAGCCAGGGGCCAGCGCTAGAACCACGGTCGGTGGCTTGGTTACACCAAAGACTGAACCGCGCGACGAGCTCGCGCGCGTCAAGGCCGAGCATACACCCTCAAGCTCTTCGCACCACGGCCAATCCAGAAGCATTCGCGATATGTTCGCGGCGGTCAAGAAGGAGAAGACGCCGGGAAGCGCCCAGGCCAAGAGCGGGCTGTCTACGAGGGATCGTCTGAAGAGCCTGCAACCGCCCCGGCGAGAGCAGTCCACACCCAAGTTCAACGACTACTCGAAACCGCCGATGAGCCCCCTAGACGACGTGGGAGCGAGCAGCAGCTCTAAAGCGCCCGAGCCCGTGATTAAAAGGGACCCGCTCGCATCGTTTGGCGGCGGCGGCACGCGGAATAGGGAGCCGGTACGCAACGGGATCCGGAAGAGGGCCGGCCTTGCTGCGCGTGACTCCAATGCGCCGCCTTTGTTGAAGACGGTTGGCAGTTTTGCGAGCAGGCACAATGCCACCCCAGGCCCGGCAACGAGCTCGCCCCTAAACACCGCGCCCGCGGCATCCGCGTCGCGAGCGCCGGACTTCATGTCAGCGGTCCTGGACGCAGAAAAGGCGCGCAAGAAGCGGTCTTCAAAATCGACGTGGGAAGAAGTAAAGACGTCCGCCGGAAACGTGGTGGGCGCGGGGACATCCTCCGCGGCCATGGCCAAGTCGCGGTTCGACGGCCTTGCTAAGGACAAGGAGAACGCGACACGCCGTACGGATTTTGGCTCGTCAGCAGCTGGCCGGGCCTCGAACGTGTTGTCGGCGCGCTCGCCCAACATTGGCGGTTCCTCCGCCCCGACGGCGAGCAAGAGAAAGGCGGACGACGATCTCATCGATCTCTGCGGCAGCAGCAGCAGCCCGAGCGCGCGAGCAAGCGCAAGAAGAGCGCTGCTGTTTTCGACCCCTTTGACGACGACGACCCCTTTGCGGATATGTAGGTGTTGGTGTTCGAGTATGGCGCGCGGATGACATTGGCAGGCGCATTGTGTTTGAGATTACTAGAGTTGGTTTGCTGTCTGGACTAGCGGTTGGCAAGGGCGTTTGGTGGCACGCGTGTTGCATAAGGAGGTGTAGGATCGATACCCCAAGACCAGGATTGCACTTGAAGAATCAATGGATGCCATTCTTATTGCTATGATTAACCTATTTTGTGTACTCCCATGTACCAGAATCGACCATGCGCATGAGGACGCCTACATGACGTACAGAATGTCCGTGTCTAGGGCGGGTTAGCCAAAGCAGTCTCAACAACGAAGCCAGAGAGACTCACCAATGGGGTGGCTGCTGGAAAGCTGGGGCAGCTGCGTGTACTTCTCCTCAAGCACGTCACGGATGCTGTTGAGGAGCTGGACATAGCTCTGCTGGGGGTTCGCCTTGAGGGCAGAGATGAAGGCGTAGGACATGGCGCCGGTGGCCTGGTTCGCGATGTTGGCGTCGGCGCTGCTCGGGGTTAGCAATCTTGAGGCCATACAGCACTGGGGAAGCAACTCACGAAGTTTGACTGTCCTTGCTGCCGGACCACATGATGACGTCGGCAGGCGACGTGCGGGTCTCCTTGGTGCGCTCGTAGGCGTCGTCGCCGGCGATGGCGCGCTTGCCGAAGCTGAAGATGGAGCTCGCGACACCGCCGAGGTCGCCGGCCGTGTACGCCTGGAAGGCGCTGAGGAGACCCTGGCCCGCCTCCTTGGCCAGGTTGGGCTCCTTGAGGACGCCCTTGGTGGAGTAGATGTACGGCAGGTCGAGCGCGGATCCGGAGTGGCACGAGTCGAAGATGGCCGTCAGCCGCACGCCGGGCTGCAGGGGCTTGACCATGATGTGGTGCATCTCGTCGTCGACAATGTGGCCGGCCTCCTTAAAGTCGACCGGGTAGATGACCTCGTCGTAGCCGTCGTCCTCGTCGCCGTCAATGTCCTCGGTCTGGCCTCCGTGGCCCGAGTAGTGGAAGAAGAGCGAGTCGTTGGGCTGGGCGCCCTGGACGAGCCAGTGCATCGCGCGGAGGATGTTCTGCTTGGTGGGCTGGCCCATGGGCTCGCGCTGGTCGTCGGTGAGGACGACCATGTCCTCGCGCTTGTAGCCGTAGCGCTCGACGAGGAAGGCGGAGACGTTCTTGACGTCGTTGATGCAGCCGCGGAGCTCGCCGTCCTGGCCAAAGTAGTTGATGCCGATGAGCAGGGCTTTCCTCTTGCCCTGGCAGGTAGAGTACTGGAAGCCGTAGCCCTCGGGGGCGCCGTGGCCGAACTGCTGCACGCCGGTGGGAGGGGGAGGGGGCGCGCCTCTGTTGCCGTGCGCCCAGTCGTTGGAGTTGACGGTGGGCATGTCTGTGGGCGTGTTAGCTTGGTCCAGCATGGTGATCAGCGGTTCAACTTACGGGGCCTTCCTTGGTCACCATGGGAGTTCACGGGGTAGCCGTAGACATCCAAGCCTGGAGGGGGAGCGTAAGAAGGGGGGGCGTACCTGCCCATGTAGCTGCTGCCGGGGTTTGGGTTGGGAGGCTGCTCGTGATAGTTGCCGTAGCCCTGCGGGGGGCCGGGAGGGGGACGGTCGTAGCCTCCGCCGTAGCCGCCGTGGTGACCGCCGTGGTGTGAAGGGGGCGGGCCCGAGGGAGGCTGGTAGCCGCCGCCGCCGCCGCCGTAGCCTCCACCGTAGCCTCCGTCATGGCCGCCGCCGCCGTAGCCGTACTGTCCAGGGTAGCCCGACATGTCTGCTATGTCTGGTGGTGCTTGATGACAGGCTGTTGCTTTGGTTACCTACTGTGGAGGTTGCTGCTTTACAGGTCCCTGGAATGATGTGAGCGGCTGGTCCCGGAAAGGCGGGGGAGGGGTAAAACCCGCCTAGGTGAATAGAAGGTGATGCTGCTCTAGAAGCCCCGAGGTTCAAGACGGCAGACGGCTTCTGCAATGTGGTCTGGAGATGCGCAAGATCCGGGAGCGGCACCAAAGACCAAGTGTCGTTAATAACGGAGTGTTCAAGAGGTTGGATGCGGTGGGGTTGAGGTCCGGGAGGGGCCCAATTGAGGTGAGGTCACAGGCGAGAGAGCTGAGCTGAGGTGAGGGGCGCCGTCAGCTGCCTGCCAGAGGAACCGCCAGGTACCTGAGGGCGGTAGCTACAGGCGCTTGGGACTTGGGATGGTTTGGAGGGGCCACGGCTTCAGAGGCAGCCCAGGATGAGACGCCTTCGATGTTGGAGTGGTGGGGTTTGAAGGGGAGAAGGGGAAGGAGGGGCGGCAGCGGAATGCTCGGTTCCAGTTGCACCAGACGGGCCATGTTTGTGCAGTGCTTCAGCGTTTCGATACGAAGCTCCCGTCTTTTTTTTTTTTTTTTTTTTTTTTTTTTTTTTTTTTTTTTTGCACAGTGACATTTCTGCAAGAGGAGTCCATGTCCATCCCGCGTATTGTCTACAGCCTCAGAAAACCCGTCACCGTTGGTTCTGGGCCTTGCAGACAGCGCAGCAGACTCCAGCGTCTCTTGATAAATAACGCAAAGAGGAACCACCTGCGCCGGAGCCTCATGCGGTCGAGTTGGGCTGGAAAGCCTCCGCCATCCAAGCAGCTGCAGATCATCGAGAAGAGGTACTTGCTGCTCAAGTACCACAGGACATGCGAGCTTAACCTGGGTATCAAAAACACAGCGCGGGCTCCTCCAAACGCCCGCAACGCGGACCATCAGAGGCAACATCAACATGGATAGGGCCGCAGGGCCCTGTTCGTGGCCTGCCAAGCCCGAACGGTTGTCAGTTCTGTCTCCCGCAGCAGGGCTCCCGGAGGAAAAAGAAGGGACGAAAATGCCCAGCCCGCAGTGCAGGAGCGGGAGGCGGGAATCCCTCTCCATCGTGTCTGCCCGCCGTCCACCAGTCGACCAGTGGGATAGCGATAGCGAACCGTCCAGCAGACGGACAGCGTTCAGGGCTGGACGGGCGACGTGAGGTGGTCGCCTCGACTGGCGCCATGTGGGTGCGGCCGCGTACGCTTGCAGGTCCGCGGGCGGAATCTGGCTTTGCCGCCAAGACCCTCAGTCCTTCAGTCCCCCAAAAGGCGAGCACGCGCTAAGCCCAGGTAGAGGGCCGTAGGGCCGCCTGGCGTCATACCATCGCGCACATGCCGGCGGTGATCCGTCAGAAGCGGGTTGGGTTGGGCAGAGTGAGGGGAAGTCTGGAGGAACATAAGAGAGAGACAGAGGCCAGGGACCGCCGTCCGTCGAAGAGATTGCGCGGGCGATTTCTGACTCTTGCGACGGCGTTGCGGTGCTGCACCATTGCTGGCCTCCCCAGCCAGGCTTTCTGCTAGCGGGACCAATTCACAAACCAAGGCATACTTTTACACAGCTGGACAAGCATTTGGCTTGGGCTGGGCTGGAGCTCTCCCGAGTCCTGTTAGCCCAGTCGAGCTGGGGGCGCGGACATCGGCAGCACAAGGCAAACGACAAGGTCTAGCTAGTGGTGGCTTGTAAAACTAGGCACGTAGTGGTAGTGAATCCAATCAGTCAATCAGGCTGAGGCAAGCCGAGGGGTCCTCACCTCATGTTTTCCTCCCTTTCCCCTCCAATCTTGCAAACCACCCTTTCTTAGCGTTAACAACAAACACTTGACGATCCCAGCGACCGCGATACAGCTCGAACCGGACGAACGATCCCGTAATCCAACACCGCGCACACCCGAATCAATCGTCACGACGCTCTTTCCACGCCTGCAGAACTCCCCAAATAAAAAAAAAATGGTTTGCCCCTCCTTTCGCAACGCCAGCTTCAGATATAGCTGCTGCTGTGTTTCCGATAGCCGCGAGATTGACGGCCTCTAACCCATCGTCTTCATGCAGGCGCGCCACAACCTTACCGAGGAGCAAGTCAAGGACTACAAGGCAGTCTTTTCCGTATGGGTATGTCCACGAACCCCCAACCCTGCCCCGAGCCACGGCGATCGCATTGCAGAGACCCTGGTTTCTTGGGACGAACATCTGCTTAGTGCTAACGTGCCCCCGATGGACAGGACCGCGATAACACCGGTTAGTCCCAACACACACACACACACACACCCTCCACGATCCTCAATACACACGCTGACACGGCCTCGTGACCAGGCGGCATCGATGCCGAGGAGTTTCGCATCGCCATGAAGTCCCTGGGCCTCAACCCCAGCATCGAAGAGGTCAAGGAGCTCATGAGGGAAGTCGACCCCAAGGGCAAGGGCGACATCAGCCTCGACGGTAAGGCCCCCCCCAACGATGTCATGAAGGAACTGGCGATTGACAGCTCTGCCCACTCCTAGAATTCCTCGACCTGATGAGCGAGGCCCCCCGACGTCGAGCAAAGTCGCGGACCCCAACGAGAGCTCACCGCCGCCTTCAAGGTGTTCGACAAGGACAACAGCGGCTCCGTCTCGCCGTCAGAGCTGCGCCAGGTGCTGCTCTCTCTCGGCCAGCGCGCCACCGACGAGGAGATTGAGGAGATGATCAGGCACGCCGATCTGGACGGCAACGGCTCCATTGACTGTAAGCTCCATCCCCAGCGGTCGACTCGGGTCGCGCTGCAACGCTGCACGACCGCGCTTCAAGCAGGAGCAGCGAGAGCATGAGCATGCAAAATTGCCCTGCGCTGCATCTCGCTATTCCCCTCCCGCCCCCACCCAAATTTCCTAGACTAAATTTAGCACACCCTTCGGAGGATTGCGGCTGACGTGCAATTCGCGAAATGAACAGACCAGGAATTCGTCCAGCTCATGGCCCCGAAGGACACCAAGGCGTAGGCGATGCGGCGGAGAGACTATTTGGACATGTTTTCTAGTTTTGGGAGGTCTATCGACGACGGGAGGGGAGGAAAAAGAAGTCACTGCTGCCTTGATACCCTTTCTCGTAAGGTACAGTGAGGTATTCAGGTGGTTTGACGAGGCGAAACACTTGGCACATGACGCATCACAGCAAACACTCTCAGACACACATTATGCATCACAGCTATGCTCACACAATCTCCAAGACACCAGATCCTTGATGGACTCATACTTGTATTATCTGCTCTCGAGTGCTGTTGACACCCGAGAACTTACTACGGAAGGACTCGTCCACGAAATCGACAAGGGGAAGTATGCGAAACGCAATCGCCAATGTGGGCAATCGTAAGACAAAAAAAAATGAAGAGGTGCATCCGAAGGCCGTGGGTCGCCGTCCGTCACACTGGACGCACGATGCCGTGGCTTTGCGGGAGAGAATGAGTGCGGTTCGAAGAAAGATCGAATTCATCGTCTGGTCTGTCCGAGGGCTAAAGAAGCTATGCGGGTTCTTTTGGCCATCCGCCCATCTACCATCCGTCCATCGATTTCCGAACCAAAGAGTAGCAAGGCCGTGGTCGCGTTCGGGGGAATCTCTTGTTGTCGCACTCGTGCATCGGTATTATGCGCGTTGATTAGAAGCAGCAGGTCAGGCACTCCAGGCAGCACTCGCAGGTCTCTCCGCAGAGCCAGCAGCAGCAGAGAGTGGCGATGCTGTTGAGACAGTGTCAGTCACCGTTGTGCGACCGCACTTGTCATGTTTGCTTACCAGCCGTAGAGACAGCCCTTGTCATCCTTCTTCTCCTCCTGGGGAGGGGGAGCCTGGCCCTGGGGAGGGTAGTACATCTAGACACTGTGTGAGCAAGCCGGCGTTGTCTTTGACAACAGGTAAACTTACGGGCTGCTGGCCGGGAGGAGGGCCGTAGCCAGGCTGACCGGGAGGGGGAGGAGAGCCGTAGTAGGGCCTGGGGGCAGGCGCGTGTCAGTCTGCGACTTTACTCAGATGGCGGGCGGCGCGAGACTTACTGCTGACCGGGAGGAGGGTATCCAGACATGGCGACGGTTGTTTGTGGTGATTAGGTAGGTGGTGTGTGTGAAGTTGGCGATGTTGTGGTGAAGGTCGCAAGAGTGCGAGGGTATCTGTTTTAGGGAAAAATAAGGCGGTCGCGAAGGGAAAGGTGGGTAAGGTGAGGCAAACGGAAAGAACGAGCAAGAGACGGAGAGAGAGATGAAGGATGCAGGGGGAAAGGCGGACGGACAGGATGGGAGGGCAGCAAGGAAATAGGTCGGCCGGCCAGTCAGTCACAACGTGAGAAAAGTTGCTTATTAGTGTACGGATACCTTTACGGTGCGGCCGAGGTGAATGTCCCCAGCTGCCCCCGTTTCCGCGCCTTCCACGCCGAGACTTTGGCGGCAGCGCTGCGGCGAGTCGCTCTGCCGTATCCTTACACGCGGTCGGTAAATCATACCGTACGCGTTCAAAGACTGGTCTCTGTCCAAGGCTACGCCTCACACAAATCTGGGCCGTTGAGGTGGCTCAAGGGTCTTTGCGCATCCAAGGGGTCCCTCGGGGCCGCGGGTCTGCAGCAGGAACGCCGAATAGGGAACCAATGGTCATGCCAGACGACGAGGATCGCTGGCAGAGCCGAGAGGAAATGGCACGGGGGGCCGGCCGGGATACCGGGCTCTCACGGCAGACAGGACGTCTTGGGGAGAGCATAACAAGGAGCGTCTGTGTACGTTTCCTTGGCGTACTATACAGACTGTATGCAGCGTCGCATTTCACAATCATAGCCCAGTGGCGCATCTCTATTCATTGTAATGTGCTGTGCTGCGGCAAAAGATGCTGTGCGCTTGGGATAAGGTCGACATGGGCACCAAACGGCCATACCGATCCCGCCCCATGCCATGTGGTCTTTTGTGGTGTTGCTTGGCTCTTCTTCAAGACGCCGCGGTGGTGGATATGTCGGCATCCAAGAGCCCGTCTTTTTGCTCTTGGCGGAGTTACGCGTCCACTCCAAAAGCGTTAGATTATCTGCAGCTCCTCAGCTCGGCATGCTCTCTGGCAGCAAATGGGCGGTCGTCCACGAGCCTTGAGACCCGTTGCCCAGCCCGTTGGACGGCTTTGGGGGTCTCTGAGACCTGGAACGGCGCCCCTCGCTCGCTCGTGGCTTCATTGGCTCTGGATGGCGATTCGAATGCGGCTGTTCAGTCTCAGCAGACGACCAGCCACGATCGGGCGTGTGCTGTATTTATCTCTCATCGTCGCCGCAACCCAACTGCAGACGTACAACGCACCAGACATCTGACCCTTTCTTCTTCTCTCTCTCTCTCTCTCTCTCTCTCGCTGTGCCCTCACGCCAGTCATCAGTCATGGTCAGCAGGCCGAATCACCCCCACTCATTTGGCTCGGCGCTGTGAATAAAGGGACGCTGCACGCTGCATGGAAGCGCTGGTGAGCACAAATGGCCATCGACGAGCAGACGTACGGATAAGGTAGAGAGCGAGAGTCAGCCACCGCCGCGGACCGCGGGCCACGGACGGTGAGTTTTCTTCAGAGAGTCATATTTTTCCCCTTTGCGGTTAGCTCCGTAATTCGCAGTGAATTAGCACGCCTCCACAGGTAATAAGGTAGAAACTCAATTACTAGGCAGTTTGGTGGGTAAGGCGAGCACAAATCTGCAGACTAGGCCGTTCTTGGCACGCTCGCCATGTTTAAACCGGCCGGGAGGGAAGGCAGCGGACAGGGCGGAGCGCCGGTGCGGCTACGGATACAGATCCAGGGCAGCTTGCAAGGAACACAACCAGCTGAGGCACGTCTCATGTTTGTCCTTTTTTGAGAGCCGGTTTCCAGGCTCGAACCGCAGCTGACACGGCACACCCAAACCTTGACTCCTGGGCAGTGGTGTTTTGCGGGCGGGCAGCCCAAAGGAGCTCCCCGGGTCTGAATTCTGAAATCGATGCCCCTGTCCCCGTCGTTTGGACCCTGTGGACCCCTGCCGGTGCGGTGCCTGCCCTACCAGACCGGGAAGCCAGAGCTGCCAATCACTGGACGTTCCAACGTTCCTGCCTTACTTTCTGCGGTTCACCTGTCCCGGGCACTACGGCCACTAGCGCAGAGACGCCGCCTGGCTCCCCGCCCGAACATTCACCGTAGGTAGGTATCGTACCGCGATACGGAAATGGGCAGCTACCGCATGGTGCAGACTTGAAGCTCGTTGACCTCACCGGCTATCTCTGTCTGCGGAACCCAAGGCGGCCGAGTAAGCAACGCATTGGGTTGCAGCGGTGTCGTATCTGTAATCCAAGAATAAGAAACTCTAGCTCTGAATCATTCGCAAAAAACAGACTCTGGTGATGTGCATGCGCGTTTAACAGACCTCACCTACCTGAGGCAGGCACCCCAGCTTCACCACCGCCCGTGCCTCGTGCCTTCCCGCCTGGTAAGGTACCCAGACCCCGGACCATACACAAATCGTCTGTACCTCATCCCATCTCACCTCTGAGGTGTCCGTCTCCCACAGCCTGACGCACCTGTCCCGAGCCGCTTTCCTTGGGCCTTCACAAGCTGTCCGTCGTCCACTGCACACTGCACACTGCGTGACTGACTGACTGCAGACTGCCCGCCTCGCTAGCCATCGCTCCGGCGCCCGGGAGGGAACCCATCGTGCTCCTCCACACATCTGCGAGGCATCCACCTGGCCCTCCACGCCCGCCGCAGTACAAAGAGGCCAAGATTTTTGACGAATATCGCGTGGACCAACGAGCTGGCAACGCATCACAGGTAACCGCCCGCTCCCCTCTTGCCCTTGACGTGTTTCCGACAGATCTCCTCTTCTCTGCTTCACCGCCCATAAAAACTGCAGAAAACCTGAGGCTTACGCAGCGACAGTTACCCCTCGATCTTTCTCGGCCTCTGCCGCCTCATCCGTCCTTCACCACTCACAACTTCCCGCATCCCCATTACTTAACCGAACCGAAGAAAGGAACCATGTCTTTCTTCAAGAAGCTCACCAAGGAGTTCGAGGAGCTCAAGACCTCCTTCTCCGACGACAAGCCCGCCGCCCAGCAGCAGCAGCAGCAGCAGCAGCAGCAGCAGCAACCTCCCCAAGAGCAGACTGGTAAGTCGCACTCGTGTCACCCAGCCCTTCCCGCCTTCCCTGCAACAGGGACTTTACAATCTCTCCCAAGCCGTCCTATTTCTTGTCCTCCTCTCGTCCTCCTCGCTACCATTGACATCCATCACCTGCTCGTCACCTATTCATCATAAAATACCCCCATTTGATGTCAGCTAGATCCCATCGATCTGTCATCGTCGTCTCGATAAGGTTACTGACTCGTGCTTCTTTGACCAGGCTCCCGCAGCTACGGTGATCACCCGCAGCAGCAGCAGCAGCAATACGGCGCTCCTCCCTCCAACTACCCTTACCCCTCGCAGGCACAGCCTCAACCCGGTTACGGCAGCCAGCCCAGTTACGGCCAACCCACCCTCCGGCTGCCCAGTCCGCGCCCCCGATGGCCGCTCCTTCCGTCTCCCAGGGCTGGCTCTGCCAGTGGGACTCCAAGTGAGCCGCATCCCGAAGACTCCATTCCCCGGCCATTGCCGCTGACCTCCTTGCAGCTACCAGAGATGGTTCTACGTTGACCAGAGCTCCGGTCGCTCCCAGTGGGAGCACCCGTCTCCCCCCACCGGCCCGGTCGGCACCCCCAGCTACGGCGCCCCCCCTCCCGTTCCCCCCTCCGACACTAGAGCTTTCGGAGACCAGGGTCACGGTGGCTACGGCTCCCCCGCACCTCCCCAGCAGTACGGCGGCGCTCCCTACGGCGGCGCTCCCGGTTACGGCCAGCAGCCCCAGTACGGCCAGCCTCAGTACGGTCAACCCCAGTACGGCGGCGCGCTCCCGGTTACGGCCAGCCTCAGGGCCAGAACCCGTACGGCGAGACCAAGGACAAGGAGAAGAAGAGCAGCAGCAGCGGCATGCTCCTCGGTGCTGCCGGCGGTCTCGCCGTCGGTGCTGTTGGTGGCGCCCTGATCGCTAATGCCTGGGTGAGTAATCCACAGAACGCGTCTCGGGTCTCTTGAAGCTATGCTAACACCCTGCAGACGACTCCGACGATGAGCACAAGGCCGCCGCTGCACAGCAGCAGCAGCAGCAGCAGTACGGTGGCTACCAGGACTCCTCTTACAATGACGCTCCCCCTGCCGTCCTGCCTCCTACCGACAACGACGGCGACTCCATCTCCTCCAGCGATCGCGAGGACGTCCAGGAGGCCCGCGAGGAGTACGAGGAGGCTCTCGCCGCTGCCAACGACTCTGACGCCAGCAGCAGCGACCACGAGCGCCTCGAGGAGGCCAGAGAGGAGTACGAGGAGACGTACGAGGAGGTGTACGAGGACTAAACCAAAACTTTTGCTCTGGCTTTGGGTGGGTTTACGCAGTCGGAGGACGAGTGGACTGCGGTTTGCTATGACGACATGACGAGAAATGACAGCTCAGCATTGCGTGGCAGTTAAGATGGCATCAGTGAACAAGAGGCATGGGGGATACCGGGACGGTCTTTACCTTTTTTTGCTCCATAGCCCTCGGAATTTCAGATGCAAGGACGAGCTTTAGGTCCTGCTAGTTTACCAGTATCGATGGCTCCGATCGCGTGAGACAATCGGTGGGCTGCTGAGGCCGTACGTGAATGTGGTAAAGACGCTGTCTCGCATCTGCCTCGGTGACAGCGGGAAGGGGGTAGGGCGCGGTAGCCACTCACGCGGCAATTCGCGTCGTTGCGAGGACAATGACAATTAGGAGGCACACGAGAACGACGGGGCACCATCACAGGGATAGGACCTCGGCGCAGAGTAATTGGAATCGGTGTTCCAGCTCCTCGTAACCATGTCTCGGCCATCCCTTGGATCGTCGACCAGGAAGGGCTCCAGGCTGCATCTCAGACAGCGGCTGCTGCTGCTGCTGCTTGCTTGCTTGCTTGCTTGCTTGCTTGCTTGCTTGCTTCATCCAGCGCTGCGCGTCCATGTAAAGAGCAGCACGATCGTACATTACATGATGTGCGGCTTGGTTGTATTCCTCCGACGGATCGCCTTCACACAGAGACACGATGCTAACCCCTTTCGAGGCAATCATCGCATGTGCCCCATACCAAGAAAGGGAAGGGTAGAAACAGACAAGGATGTCAAAAGCAAATCCTCACGATCTTACGTCCGTTCGGTCACGGAGACTGCTTGCCGAGGCTGGCCAGTTTTTTCCGCTGGTCTGTTGGATGGAAATTGAGGTCGTCCTGGGCCAAGACAGAGAGACGATGTCGGGTTCACTTACACCTGAGTGGACGGACGATGACAGGGTGCCTGCCGGCTCGGCTCTCAGCGATCCCCCCCCCCCCTCTAGCCCACCCACACCTTCAGCGCCGATGGGCACCAGGTCCAGCCCGGTAGGTTCGGCGACTCAGGCGAAGCCTCGCCCTTCGCCTCAGGGACCCGGCGATAGTGATAGGCGGCCCTGCCTGGTTCAGCTCCCCCAGAGAGTTCGTGTGTGTGTCTGTGTGTGCGCGCGCCCCTCCGTCTCGACAAACCAACCCCCCATCCATTAGGTGGTGTTTCAGCGTGCACCACCACTATCGGGTCCCCAGCCATCCCTTGCTTCCCGCCATGGTTTGTGCCCTCTTAGGCTCCTGTTAGCACGCGGGTTCGGAGAGAGAGAAAGAGGCGGGTTGTTGGGGGTTTCCCTGCGAGCCGGTTCGTGAGCCGAATAAAGTGCAAGTTTACTAGCAAATCCGTCCGTTTGGCAAGTGTGTAGTTGCTGGTGCACTTTCGCGAGCGTGAGGTTGGTCGTGGTCAGACAGAGCCGCAATCGCACGAAAAAACAAAGAGGCTGGAAAAGCTGGGGGGGGGGGGGGGGCCGGGGCAGCGTTTACTCGCATCTTGAGGGTCCTCCCCGTCGACCATCGTCGCCCTCCCTCCTAAATCCGGCTGGCCGCCGCAAGTCCGTGCTTGAGAACCCGCCGCCCATCGTGGAATGGTTCTCCCCGATAGTGCGCATGCCCCCTCCCCCATGCTGCAAGTCAGAATGGATACCCCATCTCACATCGGGAAACCCAGCCATCCCGCATGTCGAGGTGGCTGGGGGGCTGGATATCGATGTCAACGTCCCTGGAGAACAGACGACGCGCCAGAAGCCCTGCCAGTCGCGTCTGGTGTGCGCCTCCGGACGGCTGGGCCGTCGTCCGATGACAGTCTGGCCATCGTCCAAGCGGCCGGGCGCGGCGCGCTACGGGTCGTTGACAGCTGCGACAGCGGACTGGCAAAAAGTCAATTCGTAGACACCAGAGAGGTTGCGCTGCTGCACGTACAGCCGTTTGCCTGCGCAAGCCTCGCATATGCGTGTTTGGACGGCGACGCATGTTTAAGACGGGATTCAGGCTGTAAAGTGCGTCGAATGGTAACATGCAAAGGTCACAATCAGGAAAGTGTCATGTTTGTACGGTGATGTATTTGCTCTTTCAAGCTTCTGCCCTAGTAGACGTTGGATACGTCGGCGCAAACAAAGAAACAACTCTAGAGCTGGTCGTAGCTCGAGATCAAACACGCGCGCCCGTTGCAAAAATGCCAGCCACATGCGGGGCTACCCAAAAGTCTGGTTCTCTAGTCTGCCAGATGCGATATGGTACAGTTGACCCAATAATATGCTCAGACAAATGAAATCAAGAAGCGAATGGACGGCAATGGTACTCATCGCCAGGTGCCGTGGATTTTGGTTCGTCGGCTGCTCCTGCGGCCCTTGAGGCCGACCTCGCCCTGGACCATCAGGCTCTTCCACCTCCGCGATAGGCAGTTGCGGTCCTTTCCTAGACTGCGCGCGCAGTCCTGCCACTCTGACTTGCTGAGCTTGAGCTTCTCGAGCACAAGCTCCACCAGTATCCTGTCCTCCGCGCTCCACGGCTCGCCGTCGGCCTCGACCTCGACGTTTGATCCCTCTTCTGACGTGGGCTCTTGGCCGTTGAGGAGGTGTAGTGTGTGAAAGTCGGAGCGCTCGAGGCCGAGGGGCACGACCTCTGGCGCAATCCGCGCGCGCTTGGGCGTGGAAGGGCGGACGGGAGTTGTTCTTGCTGCGACGAGATCTCGAGGTCGCTGTCGACGTCGGAGTCGGTCATGAAGGCGTCCTCGCCCATGTCGTCATCGGACGAGCGGCGGCGCTTGTTCACCCGCGGGGCGGCGCGCGCTTGGCGATGCGCTTGCGCGGGAGGTGCTCGCTGTTGATGCCATCGGCCGCGGGCTTCGCGCGGGAGCGCAGACGCAGCTTCAGGGGAGGCGGCGCGTGGGCGAGGGGAGGAGTCGGGAGCTGGTGGTGCGACGACGGCGGCGATGGCTGCTGCGTCACGGCGTGGTTCTGGTGGTGCTGAGGGGTGGAGAGGAGGGCCTGGAGGGAGCGGCAGGTGTCGAAGATGTTGCCAAAGGGGCCCTGGTGAGAAAGCGACGGAGGGCTGGCGGGAGGCGAGGCGAACATTGCGGCTTGAAGGCGGGTGAGGGGCGGCTGCGACGTGTCGCAGGAGAGGGCGGATGGCATGAGCATCTTGGCGGTGGTGCGCGCTTGGGTTGCGATTCTCTGGTTTGTGGGCGTTGGAGCCTGGAGGTCGGTGAGGGTTTGCGACAGGGCTGGTCTGCTCTGGTGCGCGACTTTGCGACGGAGGAAGGGCGAGCGAGGAATGGAATGCGCCGGGAGGTCGCGATGATATCAAGGGCGGGAGTATTGGATCGAGGGCTTGTAGAAGATGGTGAGGGTGTTGGAGGTATTTGTTTGCTAGCGGTTCGAAGGGATTCTTGGGAATGCGGACGAGCAGTAGTAGTTGTGTGTGTGTGTGTGTGTGTGTGTGTGTCGGTGTGAGAGTTTCGGGAGGGAGGCGGTGGGTGAAGAAGGGAAGGTTGGCTGGGACGGACCTAGATAGCGGCAGAGTGGCAGGTGGCAGATGGGACGGCGGAGGATTAATGGGGGGGGAGACTAATATGGTGGATGGGAAAATGGTGTGTGCGGTGGGCGGTGGGCACTGACTGGGCATCTTTGGGTGCTGGACGGTGGGCCACCTGACAGGGTCCGTCCACTGGCTGGCGCAAACTGCATCCTGCACCTCGGGTGGGTTCACAGTGCCCACAATCCTGGGAAACACCGCCGGGGCGCGACCACTTCCACTGTCTGGAGCCCTCGGTACGTATCCTTTTGCCAGGGATTTTAATGGGCGTGGGAGGAGAGGGTCCGAGCTTTGCACCGACCCTTCCGCCAGTTCTGTCTGCTTGCTCTCCTCTAGCAAAGTACATGGAATCGGTACCTGACGACGTGTGGATGATCATGGGTGCCTCCGAAACAGCCCGCAGTATCCATCTGGATTGACGATAGCAAGAGGGGGGGTATGCCCCAGGTAGACCTGACGGTGGGATGGCTGGCAGCACCGCGCGAACAGGTACGCAGCGTCGACCTCTCGCACACTGTCTCGATGGTGTCTCAATCCCCTTCTCGAGCCTGGGACGGCGGGCGCGTTTGCTTCTTCGCCCTCACCACCGTCCTGCAGTAGTCCCCTTCTCGTCGGGCCTGCTTCCTGCCCTCCATCTGCAAGGGTCGTCGCCATTGCTCGCCATTGCTAGAGACCAACACCACCCCTTCGTTCGTCTGCCCACGGCCGTGCCTTCTCGCAGCGTCTCCTTGCTTCTTCCGCCTCTCTTTCTCTGTCTCTCCTCCCGTTCATGCAAGGCGGCTCTCTTGGACGGGCCTCATCTTTCTTGTCTCTCCTTCATCTCGCGCGCCCTTATCCAATTCCACCTTTGAACTATCGCCTATAATCCCATCTCCCTCAACTCCGGCCGAAAAGAGCTGCAAGTCATGTAAGACAGACGGACATAATCTTCACCCTGTATCTCCCCAGCTTTCCTGCTCTATCGCTATCGCGGTGCAGACGGCAGACGCAGTCTATTCATCCTCTGGCCGCTCAGACTTTGGTGCCAGAGGTACGGCTCGATCCCTCCCTCCTGTCACCTCCTACACACAGACGACTCGTTGAGTCAGGTTGCCACACTCAGCAGCCATTGTTTCTGACAATACACCTTTCAGTCGGGCCCGTAAATTGCTTATTGTCCATCAGTCTCCCTCCCAGTCTCACCGTGCCAAAAGGGTCGCTTTGCAGACGTTGAAAGCGTAGGACTACAGACAAACAGGCTGCTTGGAGAGCGTCTCATTCATGCGACCAACCCTCCTCGAAAGCCAGGCCACGAAGGGAAAACGTGCTCCTCATGCGGTGCCACCACCACCACATCCATTTAGACTTCAGTGTTCCCCTTCAGAAGCCCCGTCTCCACACCCAAGAAAGGGATCTGGCCGAACGGCATCAGGCCAGCTGCTTGCCCTTGATTGCCTGCTTTATTGGTTCCTGATGAGTGACCCAGGTGGCCGGCTTAGCGAATCCTTTGACCGTCCAGAGATATTCCGATCAACCGCCGACGACATCAGGCCCCTTCTCGGGTGTATTGAAACGCTATTGCATTCCCTTTGAAGCTTGTTTCCTGTGTGCCTGGCTGTGTAATGTCACCCATGACCTCGACCCTCCCTCCCGAATGACGATGACGCATGACTCGAGGTGCTCCTGACCCTCAAGTCGGTTGACTGCTCCCGAAACGTCCGCCCAAGGTGTTCTAATCTAAGTGCTCTCATGACACACCCCGGAAGACCGTCAGGGTGGTCTGCAGAACAGCGGTGGCATCTAAGTGACAAAGCCGATATCGTATCAGGAACAATGGGTGCTCCGCAGTGCAGACAGGCCTGCTTGATGGCTTGCATCAGAAACGTGGGTATTCGATCGCTCAGCCCCGCGCCATGAGGGCAACGGGGCATGTGGAGAGGGTTTTGGCTTTGAGCACTCTTTTCGAATTTCAGAAATAGGATGTCTTTGTCTGATGGACATTGATGTCCAGAAACACCGCATCGCGGGGTTGAGGTCGACGGCGGCAGAATGCGAATCACGAAAATCACCACTACGGCGGCAAAGGCGAGGGACAAGCACATCGAGGGCAGCAGGATTTAAAGCACCACCCGCGATTGCCGCCAGGTCGCCTCGGAGACGAGAGAGAAGACGTGCGAAACCAGTCGTCGGAGGAGGTGGGCGGTCGTCAAAACCACCAAAGTTGCGATGCGGTCGTCGCGACGCGGCTCTGTCGCGCGAAGCAGGCGCGTTCTAGCGCGTTCGGTCGCGACTTTTTTAGATTGCGTGCAGCTCCCATTGCCCAATCAGGAGCGACCGTGCACGAGCATCCCGTCCCATTGGCTCGTCAAATCTCAGACCGTTTGACCCGACACAGTGCGCCGGTGCCGCTGGTGGGGCCCCTTCCCTGCTCGCTTGATACGTATCCGTACGTCTTATCCAACGTCACCTCGCGCGCGCCCAACCTGGGAAAACTCTCGACCTGAACATCCACTTCCGCACACGTCTGTGAGTCCACGTCAGGGCTTGTCGAATGCTGGCTGCCACGAAGTCGGGGAGCCACAACGGTGGGCAAGGGCATGGCATGGCATGGCGAACCCCCCCGCCCCCGGGGCTTGGTCGGTTCTCCTTCTCTCTGCGCTTCTCCCGGCTCTTCTCCCGGTTTCCTGATTAACATGATGTCGCTTCATCCACCCGAGTCGTCATAGCAACCAGGTACCACGCTCGCTTAGGTTTGATGAAGTGGCCGGGGCAGCCGTGTAAGTCGACCGACGACGTGCCATGGTCACCAGGTTGCTTCGATAGCTGTTTAAGCTTTGTCGTCCGACTTGGTATGAATGGGGCATGCTGAGGTGATTAGGCCTGCACTCGAGGTATTCCGGGGTAATTATGTCCTTCCACCGGGCTGGCCATTTTCCGGGTGGCTATTTGTGACGTTGATGAGGACGACAAGGGCATGACGAGGGACGATGAAGGACGACGGCGACAACGATGGCAGCAGCGGTAATAGCGACTCCGGCAGGGCATCGGCTGCTTCTGTGCATCGAGTGACGCGCGAGGACTATTCGATGGTCCTTGACGCGCCAACGCTTCAAGTACTTGATCAGCCTCCACGCCTTTCAAGTATGGATAATATTCCAGGAATTCTCTGTACTGCAAGTATGGCATGCTCAATTTGATGCAAGCACGTCCTGTGGCCCGTACTTTGCGCGCCACTCTCTCTCTGCTCTCGGTGTATTGCCGGCGTATTTTTGGTCTCGGCATCCGCAGCCAACGCTCACGTGGGAAGTCCGTGGCGCATTGGATTCGGGCGAACGACGGTCCCGACGCATCGGGAATGATGTCGAAGCGACCATGAGTGATGGAGAGCGCCAAGAACATCGGCTCGATGGCGTCGTCGAGGTTGACGGCCGTGCTGCGACTGCTGTCGGCCTCGGCAAAGTGTCCATACAGCATCTTGCAACGAAGCACGCGACAAGGCTCTGGAGCAGACAACGAACCGCTGGCCGTTCTTGGAAGTGTCGCTCAGCTCACTTTTGACGTGGGCGCCATCGCCATCGTCATGGTTGCGGTCCAGACCATCGTCGTTGCCATCTTCGGGGTGACCAGCAACCCTTCGACTATATAAGCGGCCTAGGCGTCGCAGCTTCGCGCCAGTTGCCGTCTCTGTTCACCCTCGGCCGTTTATTATGGTGCTCATCTGCCCAGGGCCTTTTGCGACGGGCGGTGCTCGGAGTGGAGAGACATCTGGCCCGAGGTCTCCGTTCTATATAAACAGCCTCTAGGGCATCTCAATAGCCATGGGCAATGAAACCTCCGTGCACTTTCAAGATGTCCGACGCTCCGTGCGAACCTCTGTTGCCTTCCCCGTTCATCCTCGGCTGTTTATACGGTTCTGTCATATTCCAAGCTTTGGCATCCACGCGCAATGCTCTCAGTGGAGTCCGATGGGGTGGATCGAGCTGGGCTGTCAACGATAGACCCGACCTCTCTGCTCCGTCTATATAAACAGCCACCGGGATACCTCAACGACCAGACCAAGGACAATAGTCCAGGAACTCCCGGTATCTGATACTACAAGTGGCACAATTAGCGTTATCTAATGCTCGGGACCTCCGTGCGGACTCACAGCTTTGCGCCAGTTGCCGTCTTCTCTTCATCCCCGGAAGTGTATTCAGCCCGGGAGGCTCTTGACAGCTAGTGCTCTGGGGAGGGGAATCAGCCTGACTCGCCTCCAACGACGGCTTCGACGTCTCGGTTCCGTCTATATAAACGGCCCCAGGGCATTTTAACGATCGGGCCAAGACAATAGTCCAGGAACTCCCGGTATCTGCTACTGCGAGTGGTACAATGAGGTTCATTGACTGCCCCTGAGGAGCCCAGACGAGCAGCACGATCAACCCCCGCACAGTGGGATGTTCAGGTGTCTGCGGCGTATTCTAATACATACACTCAAGATACCAGAAGGGTTAAACAGCGAGTCGTTGTCAGCCTGCACATCTGGCTTGCGGGACACAGTCAACTGACTCTTGCCGCTCGGCTTGGGACGACTACGTCCCGGACGTATTTAAGAACAGAAGAATCTGCCGCAGAGGGCAGCCCAAACCAAAATGATCCCAAGTGTAGGTGGGATCTACAATGTCATGGTTGGTTGACGCCCGGGTTGCTCAGACCAGGCCGAGTCCCGTCCTTTGGGCACCACATTCGTCTTTCCGCCGTCCTTGGCCGTTCCCTCCGGCGTATTGGCTTGTATTTGCGACGACTCGATCTTCAGGTCGGTCTTTCGTTTTCAGGAGTAACAAGGACATGTCCTGCAGAGGCTTCATCAGGATAGAGGCGGTCCACGAAGGAACAGCACTACATGCTATGCGCCGGATAGGGGCATGTCTTGGTACCGCCGTCCACAGCGCGCGAACTCGTTCCTTGGAGCATCATTCATCCGTCTTGCTCAGTCCCGGCAATGTATGGGGTTGTGTACAAGTGGCGAGGAATGCGATCTCTTGAACGCAAGTCAACCTTCGAGACGCCACCATGCGTGGGCTCGCCGCAGAGCTCCTTGTAGGCGGGAGCTCTGGTGCCTGCTCCGGTCTTCTCTTCTGGCTTGGGCTGCGGCGCCTGCGGTATTACTGCCGCTTGTCTTCTTCGCGACAGTGTTCGGCTGTCTCTATGATGAAGTACTTGTATATTTCCCGCCACAGCCAGCAATGACAAGTTCAGATCAGACCTACTGGCAAGCGTTTCCGTGTGGACTGGCCAGGACTGTTTCTGAAGAGTGCTGGCGCAAACTGGATCCCCTCAACGACAAGCATATCGATCACGGCAATCACGGCAACAGCAAATTGTGACAGAAAGCGGCGCTTCATGAATTGACGCTACATACTTAGGCTGTCCTGCCTCTGTATCGCTACACTTCCTTGTCCCGGTCTTGGGACCACTCTCCCCGCGTTCCGGTCTTGGAACTGGTTCGCCCTTAGATCGCCTCCTCGGGCGTCTTCCACGGCATTTTGACGGGATAGACGAATGCTGGCTGTGCGCCTTTTCTCATGCCACCAGGCTGTGTGCTGTTGACCCTCAAGCCTAGCTTCAAGAGGTCCTTGGCGTCTGGAAGTCCCGATGGCGCCTTTGGGCCCTTCTTCGACGTGTCCGCGGGTTGGCCGTCGCCATTGTTCGCGACTGCTACGCCGAGATCCCCAGAACCAAGCTCATCATCATTGTCTAAGGGTGCGAGACCCCCAGACTCGTCATCGACGTTGAAGTTTTCCAAGAGGAGCCTGAAACGCTCCGCGGTGTCGCCCTTCGCCTCTGGTCTTAGAGGCTTCTTCTTCTTCTTCTTCGACCCCTCCTCCCCGAAAACCGAGTCTTCGCCAGAGCCGCTGTCGCTGCTCACAACAACGGGCCTCTTAGCCTTGTCCTGCGGGGCTCTGCCGCGGAGGGCTTCCAACTCCTTCTCGAGTCGGGCGATTTTGGCGTCTTTCTCCTTCATCTGTCCGTCCCTCGCCTTCAATTTGATCCGCAGCTTATTCGTTGACTCTTTCTCGGCATTGAGCTGAGCTTGTGTCTCCGCCAGCGCGCTTGCCTCGGCCTGGACAGTCTCGTCCTGGACAGTCTCGTCCTGGCTTTCTTGCCTCAGCCGCTTCCTCCGCTTCGCTTCCTTAGCCTCGCCTCGGCGGAGGGCCAGGAGAGCTCGTCCAATGTATTCCTTCAACTTGGCATCGCCGACGGGCGGTTCATCTTTGTTCTCCTCTCCCTTGTGGGACCCCTTTCCGACGTCTTGCCGGCTGCCGA
Organism: Colletotrichum camelliae; assembly: GCA_018853505.1. NCBI lineage: Eukaryota > Fungi > Ascomycota > Sordariomycetes > Glomerellales > Glomerellaceae > Colletotrichum > Colletotrichum camelliae. The sequence continues at coordinate 4,648,274 of JAELVL010000001.1, forward strand.
GGATGTAGCGCGAATAGACCTCCGTGGAGAGATAGTAGGGCATGCCGATGTTGGCCATGCCATCCAACGCCTGCTTGATGTACTTCATATCGTAGTTGCTGACGCGGTAGGCCAGTACCGGCCCGTGTTCGTCGGTGATATCGGTGCTGATATCTTTGCGCACTACAGCCGCACTCTCGAGGCGCTGGAGGAATTCAGAGTAGGGCGGAATCGTGACCGCCCGGCTCTTGAGGCGTTCCCGGACCTCTGCGTGATGCTCTGCAATAGGCCTGTCCTGGCCCTTCTAAAGAGCTGCCTCCAACGCTTCTGTTGCAACGAGACGTATTTAAGCAGTCCATTATAGGACCATTGACTGCCAAACGCCAATGCCCAGACCGCAGCTTGCGAAGGGATGTGCTCCTCCCGGCACGCCGAGACTGGCAGAGTGCTGGGGACAATGACCACAGATGACAACAGGGGGATCACACGTCACACAACAGCTCCTTGGGAGCGGCCAGCGGAATACACTACCAATAGAGACGGACGACAGCGGAGACGGACGGTACCAGACACTATAGCAAATAACGTCAACTCTAGGTTGTGACAGGCAGACACGAGAGCAGTTCAGAGGCCACAATCACTTCTGCTCCATCCTCAGGGGCTGAACACATCACAGAATCCCACAAAGTTGAACATGGCTATATACAACGTCGCCGTCTACGTCGAATCAAATACTAATACTAAAGCCCCGGCAGTCCATGGCTGTACGGGTTCAATGTGCTCAGCGCGTCCCAGGAGCCCAGCCCAGTGTCATGCATCGTATCATTAATTACAGCATTGCGCCCAGGTATCTCCATCACCACCCATCGACAATCTTGACGTACACATGCAGGCCCTTGGCCGGGCGCGCGGTGACGCCGCCCTTGATCGTAATATTCTTCTCGTCGTACTCCTCCTTGTTCTTCAGGCTGAACTCGAAGCGGCCGATCCACGAGGCCAGGATGCACGCAAACTCCGCTTTGGCGAAGCCCTGTCCGATGCAGCTGCGCGGGCCGTGCAGGAAAGTCATGAAGGCGTAGTTGCTCGTGGCGCCACCGCTGGCGGCCGTCTTTTTGCTCTCGGCGTCAGCGCCGTCGCGGGGCATCCACCTGTCGGGGTCAAAGCGGCCGGCATCGGGGCCCCACAGCGCCGTGTCCTTGTTCGTGGCCCACGGGCAGAGCATGATGCGGGTTCCCTTGGGGACCTTGTTGCCGTCAATGACGGTGTCTACGGCAGCCTCGCGGAGGGTCATGGGGACGGGGGAGTAGTAGCGGAGGACCTCGGTGCAGACGGCGTTGAGGTAGGGCATGTGGTCGATATCGAGAGCCGTGATGTCGCCGGGGGTGCCGGGGGTGGGGAGCCGCTCGCGGATCTCGAGGCGGAGGCGGGACTGGACTTCGGGGTGCAGGCAGAGGCAGTAGATGGCCCACATCATGGCGGAAGCGGTCGTTTCGTGGCCGGCCGCGAGGAAGGTCATCATCTGGTCGACCAGGTTGTCCTCGCTGAAGCCGCCAGACTCGAGGGCGACCGACAGAATGTCAATGTCGGTGAGCTGCTTGCGCTCGAGCTTGGCCTTCTTCTCGCGGATGAGCTCGCGGCACGTGGCACGGATGGTCTGAGCAGCCTTGGCGATGTCGCCGTTGCGCCGGAAGGGGAGAGCATGAACGAGGGGTCCGGGGAGGAGGAGGCCTAGGACGGCGAGGACCTGCGCCTGGCGACTCGGCTTGAAGACGTGCTGGTAGGTCTGGTTGAGGGGGTTTGACGGATCGCGAATGGCACCAAAGTCGCGTCCCATGCCTGCCATGCCGATGATGTCGAGGGTGGTTCGCGACGCCCAGTTGCCAATCTCCAGCACGGCGGTCTTGGGGCCCAGGGCCGCCTTCTCGGGGTCCTCGGTTCCGTCGGCCGCTGTCTTGGCCGCCTCGGCCATCACGGCGTCGGTGATGGCTTCGACGCCCTCGCATGCCTTGCTCCAGAAGAGGGGGTACAGATCCTTGACGTGGCGGAAGGCGAAGGCCGGCATAAGGTTCTTACGCTGGACTTTGTGGTTGTCGCCCTCGGCCAATAGGACGCCGATACCGAGGATGCGGCCGATCGACGATCGCACGGCAGTGGGCTTGTGGAAGTCGTAGTTGTGCGTAACCAACACTTCGGCCAGGGCCTTTGGCGAGGTGATGAGCAGGCGCTCCTGGTTGAAGAGGCCGCGGTAGCGGATGATGCCTTCGTGGGGGATGGTGTTGATCCTGGTAGTGTCAGTCTAGCACGACACGCGGTAAAAGTCAACGTACCATTCAATCATGGGAACGCCAGTCGGCTGGCGCGCGATTCTAGGGTATTGACCCATTAACCAGTGGTCGTCCTTGGGCCCGGGTAACGTGCGAAGAGCGGAAAAGTACTGAGGGTATAGGAAGACGACAAAGACCCCCCAGGCCATCATCTGGAGCATCCAGGCGCTGGCGAAGGTGACAAGGAGGTGGCATCTCGAGAACACTGGCTGGCGCAATGCCAGCAATACCGCAACCACCGCCGAGCTGACGGACACTCCACGCCACGGAACCCCCATGGCGCTGTTGGTCGACTCTCGTCGGAGGCGTGGCGCCTTTGAGTTTCGAGATGATGACGACGGCAACGGAGGACGGATGGAGGTGTCGAGTTGACGCAAGATCAGCCGCAAGCCTGTCGAGAGGACGTGGGTGGGATATTCGCAGAGCTACTTTGCTCGGGCAAGGGCAGCTTTAATGTCGACCAAGGTCAACAATGAGCAGGCTGTTGAAATAGAAACAACGCAAGAGCTCGGGCTAAAGCGTCAAAGTTGGCAACGTAAGGTTGTTCAAGACAAGCTATGTTGGGTTTAAGCTCAATTGAAGGGTGGGAAGGGCGAGGTAGATCCCGCGTGGGCTGAGAGCCGGTCGATCGGTTTCATGCGTACGGGGTTGCGACATGGAACCAAAGCATCGCCAGCACATGCACACCCACGCAACGACGCACGCACCGTACTTATTTTCTGCGTGCTGGTGCTGCTTGCTGGTGCTGAGGCAGGGGACGTGGGCGTTGGCGTAGGAGAGGACGCGAGACGATGGGGATCGAGATGGGATGAGACGAGACGAGACGGGACAAGCCGGACGGAGGTGGTAACCAAAAGTTGGCAATCTGGCAACTTGGAGAAAGGATCGAATGCCTTTCTTGGCGAGATGGTCGTTTGTGATTGCGGGCAACGTGTTTGTAGTTCTCGCGGTGGTGAAGTGGTCTTGTTGGTATTGGTGAAGGGGAAGGTCCAATATAGACGAATGTTGTTGGCTCAAGTGCAGCTCAAGCGCAGACGGTGCTTCAGTCTCCTCGGCCGTTCTCTCGAGGTGCTTCTGGTCTCAGGCTGTTGACGTCCCGGCTGCCGCAGCCGGATACGTCTCTCTTTTATGTCGAAATGGTGGTGGCGGCTTTGGACGCAACCTTGGGTTCATCCACGAGGCAGACGACAGGTCAAAGAAGGCTTGTTCTTGTTCGATGGAGCGGGAACGGGATTCGAATGGAATGGATGATCAGCACATGATGGAGGACGGCACTCCATTCCCTGGGCCCTGGTCCATCGCCGCGTGGGAGCCCAGATGGAGGGGTCGACCTCGAATTGGATCCCATTCTCGTACTAGCCCGCAGCCAATTGGGTGGTTTGGGCTAACCCAGGTAGGGTAGTCGTGTCTGAGGGGTCCACCGTCTTAGACCGAGGACGGGGGTGTAGATGCCGTAGGACCGGGGCTGGGACGATTTGTTCGCCCGATCGAAGGAAAGGTGCTTCTGTTGCTTCCACCTGGGGACCTTGGGACACTTGGAGCGGGGGGCTTCCTGGACGTGTTACTGTGAAGCCACGCACCGTCCATCGGGGCAGGACACGACGGGCCAGTCGCCTCTCGAGGAGCTGCAGGGGCCACTCTCGGTCCGCCTGCTCGCAGTTGCAGTTGCAGTTGCGGTTCTTCTTTTTGGTGGAGAATGTCGGACCCAGATCCCGGAGCACATCAAGCAGCAACCTGAATGCCAGCAACAACGCATCCTCTGGTTCATGTCAGCAACAGAGCCAGCCAGAGACGCCGTCGGTGTTTAGACATGCCGACACACCACAAACCGCATGTGCATCCCCATTCATTCGCCTGTTTCGTATCGACCCGTGATTGGCCACGCCCCCGAACAAGAGCCAAGTCGCATAGGCTTCCCGTTTCAATCCGGTGGACTGTGCTTGGGCTAAACGTTTCTCGCAAGGGAAACGGCAAACGTTGGAAATTTTGAGAGAAAACACTGCACAGCCACGTTCGTTCCGTAGCCCATTCCTTTTTGCCTCCTCGTCCGCATGCTCTTCCGCTGCAGCGCAAGGTCCAGAGCCTGCCCGAGCACCCTCTGACAGCCTTCGTTTCCGCCCACCGTCCGTGAGGATGATTAGACTTGTGCGGATTACTTGGCGTTCGACAGGACGCAGCTACCTAAACATAGCAGAGTTGCTGGTTGCTGTCCCCCCTGGCACTTCTGTAGCTTCTGTAGCTGATCTACACCTCGAGGGTGATTGGCCACGCTGGGTCGGCCCAGATTCCGAGCGAGCCTCGCACTCGTTTAACGTTATGCGGGCCTAGTAGATTGAATGTCGAAAAAGAAATGAAGAGAATCGAGAGCCACGAGGCTAACGTAGGCAAGCCGTCCTTCGTCCGTGTCCGTTTGCATCTCTTCGAATCCCGTTCCAGCTCCACTAAAAGCCGATCCTCCAGTCTCTCCAGGTCTTCGGCCCCTCTCCCATGCCATTCATCGCTTCCTCGATTTGGGAACCCCTCCCCCATCTGATGTCCGCCCACCTGAATGATTTGTGAAAATACACTTTTCGGCGCATGAATACCGCACAGTAGAGCAGACGTATGCCAAATAGGTCCCAGAAAGGAACCCTTCCCATAACAGGAATTCCTCTAAAGCAGACCAGATGCAGTGCGCTTCGTGTCATTCAGCCCATCCAGAGGCCCCCTCCATCAGGAAATCCCAAAGGTCTCAACGCCTCAGTGACAGGATCCCACCGGATATCCCTCCACTGCACCCCAGATACTTAAATCACCGCAGAAGGCCAGCCATTCCTGGCCTCCAAACCCTCCGTCATCATTCTCCGCGACTCTGTGCTGGGCCCTGCTTCCTTCTCCGCTCCCACCGGGTCAATCAAATCACCGAGGGACAATCCCGTTCCGTCGGAGTCTTGAGCAACCGTTGATAAAACTCCGTTCTGCCGTTCTGCGGCTGACTTGCCCTTCTATCTCTGACCGTCAGTCAAGCGCATGCAACCAATCATCTTTCGGTCGCGACGAGACCTGTGTTTGTCTCACCCCTTGCATCCTACACTTGTCCCTAAACCTGACTTGGATTCAAACAGCAGTCAACAAAGCACGCTGGGATACCTTCATATATTCATTCGCTGACTAATACGCTGACCTACAGCATCGTTGCCTGCTGCAGGCGTGTTTCCTTTGCGCAATGTGGCTCCTGTCAGAATGCCCGCTGGCCGCCTCCATCCGGGCTCGCCGCCGTTTCCCACCGCAGGGGCCTGCCGGTGCCCTGGAGAGAAGTAGAAATATTCTGCACCGTCGACTCCCGTCTCGTATCATCGTGGTGATGCTGATCTCCAATCCCGAAACGCCAAAAAACAACGCCATGATTAACCCTACCCAAACCGATGCCAACATAACCCTGCATAATTCAAGGATAAAGATCAGAGAAGAAGATGTAGGCCACTTGCCATCCCAGATCAGGATCACTGGAAAATATTCGTCGAATCCGCTGGATGGCCTCGACAATGATGGTCCTCGCCTTGTGCCGCTCCACATGAGCACGCCATGCAATGCCGGCCCAGGTTGTGGAATTCGCTATGTAACGTTCATACTACTGCGGTCCCCATGAAGTTGGTCCACCAGCCTGAGGAGTAGCATTGTTGTCGCCGAGCATCATACGCCGGTGCGTGTCGTCGGGAGTCGACGCATTCCCGTTGTGCCAGTTCCCTGGTGCCGGAGCCGGCAGCGAGTTCCGATTCAGCGGCGGGGCGGCAACGCTGTGGATGGGCGGAGCGTATGGCGGGACTGATGCTGAGGATCCATTCTCTGTATGTGCCACAAAGCTCGGCGGGACATGGTAATGGTTAATGTTGCCCGTAGAAAATGGCACGGGCGGTGGCACTCCCGCACCCGCCCTGCTCATCGTGTTCGGTGCATGATTCCGGCTGGCCGCGAACGGGTGTGCTCGTCTTTCGTAGCCGTTCGAGGACGAACCACCAAAGGACCCCGGGCGACCGCCGCTGAAAGGTGGGGAGCCCGGGCCACGGAAGCTGCCGTGTCGAGACCGGACCCTTCGTCGGCTTTCTCCACCGTCAGTGGGCGGCGACCGACGCTCGCCGTGAATGGGGGCGGCCACATTTCTGCTCAACTCGTCGAGGCCCTGGCTGTAGTCCCTTTCCCTAGACCGGCGGAACAGGCCCGACAACATGTGGGACATGACCTTTGGCTCCGAAGGCACCTTGTCTCTGCAGTACGGGCAGCTGTCCGACTCCTCGAACCACTTTTTGATGCAATGGTCTCCAAACACGTGCTTGCACTTGGGCAGCCTTAGAGGTGCCTCCTTAAGACCTTCGGGCGTCTCGACGCCAAAGTCGTTGTAACAGATGACGCACGCTGCTGTTCGTTAGCCCTTTTCCTTCTCTCATCTCAAGTACTTGAAACTCACTTCTTTCGCTTTCGGAAAGATCCGAAATTGCCACGCTCTGCAAGGACTGAATGGCAGAGTTGGATGCAACCATCTTCGTTGTCACGGATCCACGCATTACCTGAGCAGCTCTGATTTGTATGTCATCAAAGTCACGACCCGGGTGACCATGCGGGTTGAGCACAAAGTTTTCGAGAATCTGCAGCTCCCTCTCCTGGTCGGGGTCGCGGTCTGGTGGCGGCGACGGTCTCCTCACCCCACGCCGTCCAACGGTCGGTACCCTACGGCGCTCCATCGCTGGGACGACTGGCACCGGGACGTTTGGTGAGTTCGAGGACCCGGTTGAGGACCCGCCTGGTCTAGTGTGAGCAGAACCGGGGAAGAGCGCGCTGTTTGACGCGTTTGAGAAGCTCTCACCTCCAGAAGCTGTGCGGCGCGGCCAGTACGACGACGGTGCGAAGGCGAGATTCGATTGGGGGGCTGACGAGGGTGGCGCAGACCCGAACTGAATGCTGGGGTTCGATGGCAGCGCCTGGACCGGGCCACTCGGGAAATCTGAAGGCGACGGTTCGGACGCGGAAGGGCCGTCGGTACTGGAGGTTGACGGGGCAAGTTTACAGCCACGGGAGGAAATGCACCAAAGTGGCTGTTATCACGAAGCCCAGAAGGTTGCCCAAAGCCTCTGTCAGGAGGGGCCATCGGGGGCTGATTGGCGTTGGGCGGATTTGGCTGAATGGGCGCCGGGTTGCTGTATCTCATTGGAGGAAGCGCTGGAACGGGAAACGGCGGGTGCATGGCCTGAATGCCGCCTACGTCGTGCGGAGGGCCCTGATAGCCTGCCAGACCGAAATTCGGAACGGGAGCATGGTTGTAGTAGGGCGGTTCCGGGACCGAGTTGGCTGGTCGATGGTACGGCGAAGAGGTTGCGCGTTGGCCCAGCATGGGAGACTGCCAGTGGTGCGGTGGAAGCTGTGCTTGTGATTGCCAGTGACTTGCCGACGCATGAACGGGATCGTAATGCGGCGTCGATCTGTGTGGTAGAATATTCGGGTGGGCGTGAGCGTCTGCCCTGTTGAAATAGGGACATCTTGACCGTTGTTGCGAATACGGAAGCTGGCCGTGGTTCGGGTGCTCTGCGTGGTGGTAGACGTAGTCCATGGTCTCGTCCATAGCGGTGATGCCGTACTTTCGTCGTAGAATGGCCCGGGGCGGAACCTAGAGGCGTCGGATAGCAACGGATTTCTTTCCCCAACCCAAACCAAAAACGACTGTCGGTTGAGTCTCTCCCCGTTTGCATGCACCTGCACGGCGTCGCTCGCTTGCTTTACCCGAGTCCTCTGTTCTGACCAGGGCGGGCGAGTCGTCGTACAGGTTGCCGTTGGTCGAGGCAAACGGTCGCAACAGTGGGGATGTCGGCGAATGTGGTCCGTTGGCGAGTCGTCGTGGACTGACCGAAGGAGGGGCTCGGGTTGGTCGTTGAGGCGGCCGAAAGTAAAGAAAGAGATGAGGGGTTCGACCGAGCGTCGTTGGTTTTATCGGTCGGCGGTTATCAGATACTCAGGTCCACGGCTTTCCCTTCTACCCATCGATGTGGCGGCGTAAGTGATGCTTGCAAAATGACGTGTCCCGAATAAAATGCAAGACCAAAGTCGGTGAGCCGCAGAGGCAGAGACAGAGACGGTGTCGAGGTGCAAGAGTCAGGAGGAGAGGGGGCGATGGTTAAGACACGGACGGGTCTCTAGTTCATACCCGCATTCGGCGAAGCAGCGAGGAGTGCGGGTGTGGGTGCGTCGTTCAAGAAAGGGCGAGATGCAGGCGTCTCGAATGGCCGTAACGGGTAAGATGCAGCCGGGTGTAAGTGGTGGTTTATGCTGCGGCAAGAAGGCAGATGGCGGTTTGTCGTGCTCGCAGCAAGAAAAGCAGGCGGTCTGTGTCTTGGGTTTGCTTCCTCGCTATGGTGTCGCAGGCGGCGGGAGAGTAGGGATGAAGGAGGAGCGTGAGCGTGTAAGAGGATTGTGCGTGAATGGCGAAGGGTGGGGGTGAGCAGCGAGGTCGAGGGATATAAGTAGCAGGCAGTATTGAATGGGATACGAGGGTGCGTGGTGAGCGTGGCTGCTAGGTTGCTGCTAACACTGAGGTAGCGGCAGTGGCAGGAGAGGAGGGTCCGCATGCACTTGGCTTGTCGTGAAGCCGATGTCGCCGAGCAAGGGAGGCGGGCAGTCGAGAGTCGAGGGTCGAGTGAGGAGAAGAAGGGAGGAAGGTTCAGAGAGCGGTCGGAAGGCGGCGAAGAGGATCGGTGAGACGACGACCACGAGAAAGGGACGCCGGGGGGGGGAGGCACGGCAGAGGAGGGGGAGGGGGGCAGACCGTCTTGGTTTTGTATTTCGTCGCAGGCAGAAGGGAAGGAACCTTGGGAACGAGAGGAGTAAAAAGGTAGGTGTAGGCGTAGGCGTAGGCGTAAGGTAGATGCAGGCGTAGGCGTATGTATGCGAGGGCCAGGCAAGGAGGGACGGAGTCAAAAAGCCAGACAAGACGCCGGCCTGAGAGACCAAGCCAAACCAGCCAGGAAGAGGATGTGGATGTATGTGGATGGGGGGATTGGACATGGACCATGAACGGAGGCACTGGGACCAGAAACGGGAAGAGAGGCGATGGACGGAAAGGAGCAATCCAAGAAAGTGCACCTTCAAGGCACCGCCCAAGGGCCCAAGGCAGGAAGGAAGGCACCTCAAGCATGGAAGGCAAGCAAGGCAAGGCAAGGGCACCTCGCCGCACCTGCTGCTGCTGCTGCTGCTGCTGAGAGCCAAAGCAAAGCCCAATTTGTCTCCTCTTTCCTTTAACACGCTCGCTTTATTTTATTTTTCTGCGTCTCACACCTCAGACTGGACAAGATTGGCGTCGGACCAGGAAGACGGCACATTTGCAGAGTCAGGGTGCTTGCTGTGCTCCTCCCTCTCTGCCGTACCCAACATAACCTTGACGTGGGTACGGGACAACAGGAGCGAGGTAAGGTAAGATGATGTGAGGTAGGTTAGGTGAGGCAGGTTAGTTTCTAACCGGTTGGCAGAGGACGTTCGGTACTTTCCAAGCCAATACCTAGGTATGTACGGCAACGCAACGCACCGCACCGGGAGCAACAAGAGACACTGCCAGAGCCTAGGCTGGTCCGGACTGGGGCGACTGGGCTGGCACTACCACGACTACCATCAGAGGTCCTTGCCATGCCCATGACATGCCCATGTCCATGTTCAAGTCACCAATGTCCATGTCGTCCAGGGGAAAGGAGCGGTACGGGGACTGGATTGGTCTGCAGACAGCGCAGCGAACCAGAGTGCCGCAAAGCACCTGACACAACACAGCTCACCCAGCACAGCACAGCACAGCACAGCGCATCGCAGCAGAGCACAGCACAGCACAACATGGACAGAACAGGCCAGGCCATGGTGCGGCGGCGGCACGGCACTGCGCTCAATGAGGAAGACGACAGCCAGCTGGACAGGCATGTCGGGAACAGGGGAGGAGTGCGAGAATACACCGGGGCCAGCCGCCTACACAGCGAGTGAGGGTGCACACCACAGCAGTGAGGAGGAGCAAGAGTCAGACTCAGAGTCAGAGTCCAGCCCGTCTCGCCAGGTGAAAGCGAACGGGCGAGCGCCGAGTTGAGGAAAGTTGCAGGGCCATGCGCACCGGTTCCAGCTCCCAGTCGATCCCGGGTCCCGTCCAAAGAAATGGACTTGTACGCTGCTGCCCTCACCAACAAGACGACTGGGGGGCGGTGGCAGCAGAGCAGCCATCTCAACCCAGAAATCTCGGTGTGGTCGGGTGGATGCGGTGGAGGTTCCGACAACGCTTGCAGCTGCTGCTGGTGAGGTGGCGATTGCGATGCTGATGCTGCTGCTGCTGCTCTACTAATACGGCACGACCATGTCGTCAAGTACCCTTTTCTAGGTCTGCCTTTGCACACGCCATGATCCCTACAGTATCCTACATCGCATCACGTTCCACCTGTAAGCGTGGCCCGGCCCTGGGATGTGCGTGACTCCGTCTCGGTGGAGGGGCAGGCTATGTGACAATGGCGACGACAACGACAGCGTCGAACGAGGGTTGGACGACCGGGTCCGCGAATCAACAAACAGCAGCAGATGAAAGCGGAAACGGGTGCAGACGCAGAGGCAAAGTTACCAAAATTTCCACGTCCAAGGAATAGAGCCAGCGGGCAGCGATTCTCCTCTCGTCCTCACCTTTATGACGCTCAACCGTTACTTTGGGGGTCTGGCTGGCGCGGTGAGGATTGAAAGAGTCAAAGTTGAGATAGTGGTGACCCAGATGGCCTTGCCGGACAAGGGTAGACGGCGGGTGTATTTGGGTAATCGCTGTCTGTTCGGATCCCACGGGTGTCAGTTGGCGGCAGGGCGCCTTGCCAAAGAGGCACATTGAGCGAGGTCACAAGCACCAGCATGGTGGCGGCGGTGGTATTGAAGTTGACTGCTTACCTGTCTGCAGGGCACCATTTTATCTTATCGAAACCAAGCCAGAAATGTGGATGGATGACACTGGACACACCTGGATACCGCGGCTTTGTCTGCAGCTCCGCTTCAGAGGGCAAAACGCATAGAAAAGCCGGACATGCTTCCTTCAAAAGGACATTGATGACCCTTCCACGATCGTCTCTGCCCTCGCCCGGGCTACGAGGGCGGGAGGGAACGGTGTATCAGAAAAAGCGGGCGCTGATGGCAGCCCGCGGCCATCACATCAGCATTTCGATCAGTCAGTTCGTTCCCTCTGCTCTCCGCAAGCGTCAGGTGGACCATCTATGTAAGGCGTCAGCTGCCCGCGCTCTTCCGGCTTGCTTCAGTGTCGTCGCCCGCTTTGTACCTCGCCATCCGATGGCCGCTGAGGAGACCGGGACTGGCTGAACCCACCTCTCGCGCTGCCGTCGGCTCCGCCTGGGCATTTCGGGTCGGATGTGAGGCCGTGGTTTCTTTTACCATTCATTATCCATCACGGTCACCGCTTCGGTTCAAGGACAAGGAGCTGGGATCGTACCAGAGGCGAGCGAGGACCAAGCCCAAGGTCGGCGTGTCAGTAGGTTGCAGTGCTCCATCCACGACAGCTACGATTGCAGGACATGTTATCAAACAACAGCATCCTTGGCTCATGATTAGCCACTTTCTCCGTCATTCTGCCCAGGACATTGCGCATATTCACAACCTTGCTGGCTGGTTGGGTCATGGACTGCGGACAGGGTTATCAGGGCAGCATGGCTTGGCTGGGCTGCAGTGCAAAGAAGCTCTGAGAGGCTGGCGGCCCTGTACGAAGGACTTCTCAACATCCATGTTGGTCTGTGTCCCTGCGAATAAGGTGTGCTGGCTTGGTGCCACCACAGACGCAAGCGATCCTCAACACAGAGGGACTATATAGTGGCTAGCAAAGGCCCGGTGCTCAATTCTCACAGTATTCCCACTCGATCCAGCATCGCTTCCGGTGCGGGAGCATGGAGCAAGCTCTACGCCGTCGCCTTTGCGTTTGTGTGTCAGCCGGCTGGCGCAAGCTGGGCGCGCGCAACAGGTTGAGACTAACAAAAACTAAGGCAGGCCTGTCAGGTGTTACAAGCCCAACTCGACGGGCCAGTCGCACGCACTCTCGTCGAGGCTCGCAGCACCAGTATGTTTTCGGCTTGTTATACATGATGGAGGCCTTAATGCCCAGATCTTCTCGTCGCCAGTCGCCAGTAACCAAGGCAAAAGGGACTTCAGCCACACAAGTGGCCGTGGCGTCGACTACCTGTTGTATCGCCGCGTTGAGCGTAGTGGCGTCGTCTGACCGCCTCCTTCTTCCGTCGATTTGCCGCAAACGTAACTGTCGATAGCAATAGCTAGTCAGCATGGATTGATCAAAGAGATGCTTGAATAGATGGGGTTCTGTCGACTCCCACATACCTCTTCCTCTGTTTCTTCACCAAACAACCATGACTGACGAGACTCTGTTCGTGAGGTCTTCAAGCCCTGCGGCTGCCGACGATGCTGACGAGATTGTGTGTGCCACGCCGAGCTCGTATACGATCGACGAGAGAAGCCCTCCATCGAGCCAGGCCACCCCTGCCAGCTCTCAGATATCCCTGCAGTCAACGCCGGCGCCAACGCCAACGCCGATTCGACGTACTCAGCCCTCACAGACCCCCTCGCTGGGGCTGACGAGGGTATCCTGGCCACGCGACGCCATCCGTTACTTCCTCAGTCTCTGCCAAACACAAGTTAACGAGGGCGTACTGGTCAATATGCGGCTTCCTATACTGACCGAGGCGATGGATAATATTAAGCCGGCGATGGTAGCAAAGTTCGCGAGGGCGTACGAAACCACGACTCTGATCAATAAGTTCAGATCGTTACTCATCGACTACCGCAAAGTGAAAACTCTGCTGCGATCAGGCGTTGGGTACGACAACGAGAGCGGCAAGATCTCCGTTGAGGATGAGAGTTGGGAGGCGTTCGTGAAGAGATATCCATACCTCAAGGCTGTACGCCAGAAGGGGTTTCCGTTTATGGATGAGATGGCACTCCTCTGGCCCGACGAGGTATCGAGTGGCGAGCATATTGTTGAGGCGGCACGGGCAAACGATCCCGTAGCCGAGATCTCTGATGAGGAGGCTGAAGAAGAGTTAGAACTGCGTACGTCGCGAAGTAGAAGGAGGAGGGCGTCGACGGCCTTACTCACCGACCCTGAGATCACGCCTCGAGCCGCAAAAAGAGCCTCACGCCCAGTTGAGCAACGATACCAGGTCGTCAGCGACGTCGGCAGCAGCATCGAGCGAGGCCTCTCGAACGTCGTCAAGGCAACTACGGCAGCGCCGCGAGACGTTGGCGCCGACGATATGGAGAGTGCGTTTGGCGACTTCCAAGAGTTGTTTGCGGAGAAGTTAGGCGATCGAGCGGTGGCTAGGATGGGTCGTTTTTTCGCGGCGTCGTCGAAGGAGGCGGTGATCTGGAAGAGTATTAAGTCGTTGGGCAGCAAGGAGGCTTTTTTGCGCGAGATTGGTATTATGGCTGAAGAGTAGAAGTATTGATAATTTGGCTGCGTTTGCTATATCAAAAAAAACAGCTTTTTTCTCAGAGTCCTACTCAGTATCGAAGTAAATATTCCGACGCCGCCACGCCTTCCGAGCGATACGATCTCTTAACTCCTTGCCCGGCCGTATACCGACCCTCCGATCTGCCTGCCGCCTCGCCCTCTCCATCAACGCCTCCTGCCAGTCAGTTAACTCTACTTTTTGCTCCTCCAACTGCACGAAGTTATACAGCGCAGTTGCCGCATACACGATTTTTATCTGCTTAGCGAAGCTGTACTCAGGCGGCGCCGCGCGCAAGATCTTCCACGCCCGCTTCGTCCAGCCGAAGGTATTCTCGACGATCGCTCGCCGACCCGCGTGGTATCGATTATACAAGTCCTTCTCGTTCGCTGCGTCGCCTAGCCCTCGCGTCTCGTTGATGTGATACCTCTCGCCAGGGTAGGGCGTCAATATACCTCTCTCGCAGGCAAACCCAGCATCTCCAAGGTAAAACCTACCCCGCGGCACCTCAAAGTTCCTACTAACCGCCTGCCGCATCAGAGACGCGTCGTTGAGCGATCCTTCCGCACCTGCCAAGACGTACGTATACGTGCCGTCGAACCGAACGGCAGCGAGTACGTTCTGAGAGATCTCTCCCTTGCGGCTGAAAAACCTCTTCTGCTGAGCCAGAGGTATGTGGGCCTTAATGAGAGTACCGTCGATTGCACCAATACAACCCGTTAATGGGAGGTACTTCTTTTGGAGTTCAATGTCTGACGAGAGGTAGGTCTGGTCAGGTTGCCGAACGACCTCCTGGTGAAGAACAACCATGGCCGTGAGAAGCTGACCTATCGATCGAGATACCGAGCTCTGGGTAACGAAGAAGAAGTGGGCAGCTTGACGCTGTGTTGCCCCGTGGGCCATTACGAACAGAAAGATCATCAACTTCTGCTCAACTATCTAGTATCGAGTATCTCAGAAGTAGTCGCCAGCCCGCAGCCACATCACCAGACGTCCGAAGTGGTACTTGTCGAGGCGGAAGATGTTCTTGAAGCGGGTTTCGCTGCCCTGGAGTACCGATCGGGCATACTCGGCGGCAGCAACAGGGCCACCCTCGTGGATGGAGTCAGACCCTGGTCCCTGTCGGTTTTGGTTCAGGAGGTCGTCGATACAAACGACCGCAGCAAAAGCAGCGGTGGCAGTGGCGGAAGCAACGAGTACCCGTTGACGATTGTTCATCTTGGTGTGTTTGACAGCAAAAGATTCAAAGTTATTCGGCAACTGGCGCTGGCAATAAAAAGCCCGTTTCTCTGTGGCCAGGATCGATGGCAGAAAACTCACATATCGCCAACGCCATCCCTCTTGCGGCCTGTCTCAGCCAGGGTCTCACTTTGGGACTTTGCATAACTCTGGCGATGAATTGGGCATGTTGATTACCTGATTTTCCCTGCCAAATCAGGTAAAGTGTCATTAAAAAAGCATTTTTGGTTTTTTTATGCTCTGCTGACGTGAGCTGGTTACTGGCAATTAGCGACTGGCGACGAGAAGATCTGGGCATAACACCACCCGGCTTGTCGAGCTTGGAGCACAGCTTTCCTCGCCTTCCGTTACCAGAAGGTGCCTTAGTCACCATGCCCGTCTCATTCGACGACTGGCAAGCGGGACCCTGGACTGATGCACACCCCGGGCCTGGAACCCCTCTTTGGTTTTGTTACCCAGTTTTTTAGTGTTCTAGAAAGAGATTTTTTTTTTTTTTTTTACTAATAAGCTTCAAGGCGTGACAGATATCCTGCCATTTGGCCTCATCTCTCTGGCCAAGGTCGCTCTACCCCACCAAAACATTTATCTGGATGGGTTAAGGACGGGAACCTTTCACAACACCACGCTGGACCGGAGGGGAGACGGCCACGGCCAGAGAGGGCTATGCTGCTTAAAATAAGCCGTCATGTCGCCAACCTCTCCTCTGCTTGTTTGCGCTCGTTCCAGCTCATGCACGCCTGAGGCTGTCTGTTTACTGCGGTGTCGATGGACCCGAGTATTTCTTCGGACCATCTCTCTTCCTGGTCGTTGCGAACGGATACGCTGCTCTAGTTGCAATAGCTCCGCAGCTTGACCCCTCCGCCGAACACCCGCCTTGAGCATGACCCCCAGGGGCCCAGGGGAGGCCTGGTAAACCCCACGATGCTACGGGCACCCTGCTTCTTCTCGCCGACCACCGCACTGCGTGAAGGAAGCCCTGGCCTGCACCAGACGAGAAGAAAAAATTCTTCCGGCACACGAGATGTTCCCTCGCAAGGGTGGCGGCAAGCTCGTCTATGCTGTCTCGGTGGCTGCAGGAACTTTGGCCCGCTGCGGAAAGCGCCCGCGGCTTGCGAAGAAACGAATGAATCGTATTTTACGTTCAAGGGAAGATGACGACGCACGGGGAATCAGGCGACGCAATGGGGAGGAATAATGGCTGAGAAACAATGTGTGCCAGAAACCAATCAACACCAACATCTCGGCGGCGGCGGCGTTGCAGCCTTCGTTTGCGCACAGAGCAGAAGACTGCCCGCCGGCCCAGAATTATCCCAGGCTCCAATACGCAACATGTGGCACGTCTATTTCGCGACCGACCGACCGCCGACTTGCCGGCCGGGAGCCACGATAACGATAAGAGGGGAAGGCTCGGTTTTCCAATAATTACCCCTCCGTGACACCTTGTGCGTGTTATCTTCCGCTTAACGGGACTAACATTCCTGTCCCTGCCATTTTCCTCGGTCTTTTTGGGCTCATGCGACCTCGCGCTCCGTCATTCGGGCGGTCACAGGCTGGCCCGATACCTGGCGGCAGCGGCATATCTTGGTGGACACTGAGCGGATGAATGGGCGGGGCTATGGTGGTGGCCTTGAATTGGAGTTGGATGGAGCGTTTGCGCCGAGCAAATGAACCCTTGACACCCGACCCAACCACACTTTTACCACCAACCACTGCCGTCATGACAGAGACACATCGACCACCTCCGGCTACCATGTCTGCTCCCACTGGCGCCGGCCGTACACCTCGACGCAGGCCTTGATCGCCACACGGGCCCATGCTTGGTTATGCTCCATCGCACCCTACAGAAAGGCAGCCTCGACGTGAGATTCCCGATGCGCGGGCTGTCTCGTCAGCTTCCGCATATATTCGACTCTCCGACGCCTGCAGCGCACTTTTGTCAATTTTCTGTCTTGGCCGTGTTCCATCCGGCTACATACGTCATCGTGAGTTCCCATTCTTCCTCACAGGGGCAGACACGACAGAAGAACAAGGACCCCGCGGCTTCACATTGGGGTGTCCCAGGCATGCCCCTGCTCGAACCCGCACAGAATGAAGGCGAGCAAGACGTATCGATTGGCGGGCGCCCTTTTTGGTCAACAACCCCGTCTCTGATTCGCTTCAGTACCAGCAAGATCCCCGCGACGATCATCGAACCCTGGTTCGCGCTAAGACAGAAACACCCCGGCCTGTGGCCCATTTCATGTCACTCCTTGCCTCTCGTTTCCCCCCTCCAAAGTCGCTTTGCACCACGTCGAATAACCCAACAAATACTCGCCATTGAATGGCCACTGTCCGCAAGCCACCATGTTTAATGCTTCAGACGTTCGTCTCATATTGCCATTTCTCCCTGCAAGGTTCTAGGGTCAGGTGAGCCACGAAGCGCCGCGATATCACGCTCGACAGCCTGGATACGGGACACGTTCAGTGCGCCGACCCATGTCTGCCTGAATGGCATAGTAGGTGACAGCCGTCCAAGTGAAGCGCGCACACACCCACCACCACAAACACACGTTTGCTTCGGCATCCATCTACCGCTGTTCCAACGACAATAGCAACAGGCCAGGGCTTCCGTTTCTACTCAAATTGGAACCCCAACCCCGCGGGCGTAAGCAGTCTCTCGGACACGCAGCCTATCGAGGCAGCGCAGGCTAGCATGGAAGTCTGACACCTCCCGGCCACTGAATGCCAGTTGCCAACCTCTCCGTTCCCTATCAAACGGGCCATTCGACAGGTCGACTCTTTTCCATACCCATGCCTGCCCTGCCCAATGCAAGCTACGAGGGTCTTGGTCAGCACCAAATGTTCTTCCCCAAAGTGGCACAGGTCGGTGTGGAATCAATCAGCGAAGTCGCTTATATCTGAGTCCACACAAACTGGACGTAGGAGGTCAAATCTCAGCATTTCAGATATTTGACACTGTCTGCTTTATTGGTCTCAAATCACCTTGCAACAAGACACAAGCGGTCGAGACTTGTCTGAGCCACATGGCGGTTGTCGAAACGAAAAACCGCCGGCCACGCCCCTCCGGATCACAGCCGGGCTGCGGAAGTTACACCACGTTGAGCAGCAAACACGGCTGCCGTCTACTGCGGAAAACCGCACCATGGGGGAAGCGCATTCGCCGACCGACAAACAGAAATTGAATCCTGTTCGGGACAAATCTGCTTCTTGAGACCACTGCCCCTCCATGTTTCTCGCAAGCGCCTAAAAGCAGCACAACTAAAGACCGAATTGTTGGCTCAGGGATTTCCCCAGGCACGCACACGTGTGGTCGATGACAGTATCCGACCCGCGCGCCTGCAGCGAATTGGCACCAACAAATGCCACGGGCTCGTTGGCGGTGACATCCTGCCGAAGCATGGTTTGCTCGCCAAGAGCGCGAAAGACAAGTCGAGCATACAGCGCGAACATGGCTCGAGACTCAATCGCCGGGTGGGGGCTAAACTTCCCCATTGCACATTCCTGCCTCCGATGCAGGCCCCGACGGCTGACTCGCCGCCATGCCCGAAAGCCTCTTGGCAGACGGGACGGACGACCAGCAACAGGATGGACTGTCCGGAGGGTGAGGTGACGCTGAATTGTCGGTCTCGGGTTGGACGGGGCCCCGCTTCTCTTTTTCTCAGCTCAGTGCATCTTGGTCTCACGCAACGTCAGGGTCCTCCTGCTCGTGCTGCAAGCACTTAAACCCCGCCCCTCCCGGATGCTGCTGTGCGCCTTACGTGACGACGGTGAGAATAACGAAGGACTCGATTGCCGCGAGTTCTGAAGGTGCCGTTGCTGTGTGATGAGTTACATCGCCCAGGTCCTAGCAACTCGAGAGCTCCGTTGCTAATATTCCATTCTCAGCGGTACGGCATCTCGACCGCTCGACGCGAGTCTGCGGCAGAGTAGTTGCTGTCCAGGCGGATTATCCTCGACAATGGCAATCGAGAGTGTACCTGATTCACGTTCGCCCCTCTTCGATCTGCCAATACGTCTCGTAGCGTGCCGTGAGGAGTTGTATCGCAATTGATACGGACTGTGCATGTTGCAAAAGCGAGTGCATTGCCTCTGCCTTCTCGACGTTCCTCATCGGGGCCAAAGAACGCTTTCCAACCGCGTATGGCCACGGCACGGCTTTCTTTGGCTGTTCCTCGGCCGAAGCCGCCATGGGACATGGTGACCTGCATCGTGGGCTCTCGTTAGCACTCATCTTGGTCGTGTTTGTGCTGTGTATGCTGCCCGAGTTCTCTTCTGAAGGACACTTGGAAAGTCAGCACTTAGACGAGGAGTACTGGCCCTGCAACATTTCCAAGATGTGCTCAGGACACTCCTGCAGAAAGCGTTCTCTAGCACGGTAGTTTCGTCCTCGGATATTTGAGGGGAGTTTGACCAGCTCTAATGCGTTATTCATCACTTGGAAATCTTTCGTCCCAAACTACTATCGTTTATACATCTCAATCATCTTTGAACTCCATGTGTTGAAACTGTCATCCCAACATCGTGTCCGCATATTCACTTTGGCAGAACACCCCAGGAGACAAGAGGGGCTGCCAAAGGTGACTGTGAATCACAAAGTCCCAAGTACACTGAATCAAAGCCCGGTGCCTTTCATCTACAAAAGACCCAGTTCTCTCGCGTGAAGCTGTCGACATGGTCGAGTGAGCCCACAAACCCCTACGCCCTTTACTCGCGAGTCTTGATAGCAGCACGCCAACTACACGCATATCCATCTAAACACTCCTTCTCCGCTCCAGATCCTTCCCAGGCCAGGGCCTTCTTCTCACGTTTCGTTTCTCTCCCACTTTCTTTCGTTTTGTTTACACCCTCACCTCGAAAATTCCGGTGTTCACGTTGCCCTTCGCCACACAACAGCACAACCGCAATAGGAGATCATCCATTAGATGGTCTCTTACAACGAGGCCTTGCTTGCTACCCCAGCTTCGCGTGTCGTCAACCCCTACATTCAGGGCCGACATCATGGACACGGGAGTTCCCTACTGCCGCGAGCGCGGATTTTCCGCCCCCCTCCGAGCAACTCTGCCGCTGCTGAGAACGATCACCAGCGCGCCGATATGGCTCCTCGGCTCCCGCCTCTGCGTGAGCTGCTTCCGGAGATTTACGAGGGCAACAAGACCGCTAGGCCGAGGTTGCGGACATGGGCCCTTTCGACACCGCTGGCCGCGAGCAGCGTCAAGTGAGTAATGTCCACCAACACCTTGTCTGCGTTTATCAGCGTCAGAGTCACTGACCGTCCTCACTGCCAAAGTCTTCTCCTTACCGTATGAACGGCTCGACTCTGGGCGCCGCCGCCACCGAGACTCCCTTCGCCCCTCGTCCCAACGCCGTCGGTCACGTTCATGACGCCCCTCCTGCTCCAGTCCACCCCGAGCATGAGCGAGAGCCGCGCAACTTTTATGATGAGTGCCAGGTGTGCCTCTCGATGATCAGTGTCATCATTCCTCCCAAGTGTGCGAGCTGACTCTGTCTTGCAGATATCTCGGTTCCCGTTCGACAAGCCTTCCAACACTTTTGGAGACCGTGGCACTTCTCATGTCCGTGGCAAGGACACGCAGAGCTACCCATCGCAGGACATTCGAAGCTACTTTTCACCTCGCAGCAAGCAGGACTATGTTCCCATCCAGAACTCGCAGAGCTATCATCACCTGCATGACGACCACAGCTACTACCCCCATGAGCAGCACTATGGCTACCATCATGGCTACATGCAAGGTAGTGTCTCTCGTCAGGCCCAGTATGACAATGGCCATCCGCAGGACCATGCTCCGGTCGATCACCATGCTTGTGACCATCATGAGGTATGACTCTCTAGTGTCGCCTCACCGTCGTCCCGTCACTAATTGAACATGGCAGTCTTCCGTGTCCCACAACACCCATGGCTGGACTCCGATCAACGCCCGCGATAGCCGTCCCGTTCTGACGCCTGACCGTACCCCTTTCGCTGATCGCTACCACCAGGAAAGCCCCACTCCGGCTGCGCGTGGTCGCAAGGTCCCCAACGACAAGCGCTCTGCTCAAGGCAACACTGAACGCTACGTTCAGCCGGCGCCGAAGCTCAAGTTGAAGGGCGCTCGCAGCAAGAAGTCTACTCCTCAAGGCACCACCAAGTACCGGGAGATCCAGCCCAAGCTGGACTTCAAGCCAAAGGCCGTCGTCGTCTCCAGTAACAAGTCCCAGACTCCTCGATTGGATGCTCTTGCAAACTCCGCCGCTGCTCCTGCCAAGCCTGCTGGAAAGCGTGCCGCTACAGCTGCTGGTGCGCCCCTTCATGAGACCTGGACGCCGGCTCCGACGAACACTACCAAGTGTGACGTTTGCAACTCGCGTGCCATCGGCCCAACGGTCCACCAACGCTGCACGGAATGTCCGTACGTCATCTGCCGCAACTGCGTCTACGACGGAAAGATGACCAAGCTCCGCAACCACAAGCCCATCCACGTCGACGAGTTCAACTGGGGAAAGATGCGTCCCATCCAGCGCATGGACAAGGTTCGGGCTGCCCAGCAAGCCAGAGCTCGCCTGGACGGTGGCGAGTCCGATAATGCTGACTGTTCAGTTGGCTCCAAGAAGCAGTCGGTAAGCTGATCCGCGCTGCATTCCTTCAAATCACTGCTGACCCATCTCCTTCACCTCAGACCAAGAGCGCTGCTCCCTTTACCCCTACCAAGAAGGCTTCGCAGACGTATGTCACCATCTCCGATGATGACTACGACGACAATGACTTGCACGCTCCTGAGGACGACTACAAACCTCCCACTTCGTCTGAGCGCAAGAGTAAGAAGGCCACCAAGGCTGCTGATCAAGGCTTCTCTGCCCTGGATCAGTACGCCGGACATGTTGGCTTGGCCAACTCCCGCCCCGTCCGCACTTCGTCCATCAACACCTACGAGAGAATGCGCCACCAGGCCACGGCGCGCCAGCAAATTGCTCAGCCAGACTTTGGTGCGTTCCACGCCCACGGCACCGATGCTCGCAAGCGTTACCACGACGACTCCGACGATGAGGACTTTGAGCCCGACGACGTGGTCTACAACCCGCGTGGCAAGCGCCGCTTCATGTAACTTGTGCAATTAACTTCTCAAGCTGCAAGTTTGCAAGCGTGTGGCTATTGCTCCCGCTAGAACAAGATGCTCCACCTTCTGAGTATCGTTGCTGGGTTCTGGCTGGCTCAGCGGGCTGCTCTTGCAACGCGGCATCGTCACCAAAGAAAGGGGGAAGCCCCCTTTTCAGAGTCACGTTGAAGTGACTTGTCGAGATTCGCACCGAGTCGACTCCAGCGGTCGAACAGTGACTCCATGCTACCAGGAAGGGCAATCAGCAGAGGAATGACGCATCTATTCTCGACATCATGAGAGCCAAGGTATGCCTTCTGCTTTTCAAGCTATCCCGCGGTCGAATGCAACTCTGACGTGTCTTAGCATTTCCAATGTGGCTTCTGCCACGAATAGCTTGCTGTCATGATTGACAAAGGCAGCGCGGCTCAAATTCTCTTGACGATTGCCGACTCTCATTGCTACAGTTTGCGTATTTTTTTCCCTAA
Organism: Colletotrichum camelliae; assembly: GCA_018853505.1. Taxonomy (NCBI): domain Eukaryota; kingdom Fungi; phylum Ascomycota; class Sordariomycetes; order Glomerellales; family Glomerellaceae; genus Colletotrichum; species Colletotrichum camelliae. The sequence goes on from JAELVL010000001.1 coordinate 4,670,884, forward strand.
CTCACACTCCTTTTATTATTTTTTCCTTTGTGCGAGCTCAGAGACAATCACAATCATTGCTACCAAGATGTATCTGCCCTATGACGACGAATGGCAGAGTGGTTTCGGAGGAGGATTGGTTTGGTTTTGCTTTTACCAGAGGTTATACCCCCTTTTTCGTCTCCCGGAGGAACGTCTCGGCGTTGGAAACTCGAGAGGGATGGAAGGTTGGGTCGGTTACTTGGCTTAAGATACCCCTTTCTTTCTTGTACCATAGGCTAGATCTCGAATATCGACACAATCATCGATGCTTTTAGCGGGCGACGTGATGCTGTACATTGCCTTTCTTTGCCTTCTAGTGGCTTTATGGTCATTTTATTTTGTTCTAGAAGCGACTCGAAGGTGACGTAACTGTAACATGATTCAATGGATTTGTGGTTCTGATGGTCAAAGACAGTCGCCCTGGTTAGTCAAAATCGAAGTGTGTCACTGTTGAGGCGAAGGTTCCGGAGGACTCATGGTCAATCATGAGCAAACCAGCACCAGATGGCAGACTGGAGCCCCCGTTCTGCTGCTCATCTCAATCTGAGCGAAGGCCTTTGGCAGATACCCTGGCAAAAATCGGGGACAGTGGCTTTGCCCAGTCAGCTCAAGGAAGGAGCCACTCAGATCTTTGGAGGGAGTCAACCAAACCTCCCACTCCACCCATCCAACTCACAACCCATCGACTCACAAATCAAAACTGGGCTATACATTGCACCATTCAAGTACCACAGACTGCCAGCGAATTCCGGCCCTGCTTCTGCTCCAACTGCATTCTGTACACCAATCCGAACGCAAGTCTTGGCGAGCCATGTGTCGATCAACACGGAGGACAGCAAGCACGACCAGTGGATGCCGAGAGAAGTTCCACATGTCGGGGCTGAAGAAGGAAGATCTCATTGCGGGCCTTCGAGAGATATTTCCCGACCAACCCCCTTCGAGCTTCGACGTCCAATTTGTAAGTACCACGCAACCGTTTTATGGAGTGGTCGACTAACAACTTGACCCAGTTTCCGGGAGACAGCTCGTAGCACGTCCGTGTACCCCGCCCATTGACACGACCACAGAGGAAGGATATTATGTTACGATACAGCACCAATCAAGTCAGTCATGGCGAATGTGACGTGGCCGGGGAGAAGACGGAACCAGCAGAGTCGACTAACGTCCAACAGAATGGAGCAAGGACGGACGAACAGATAAGAAAAGAGTACTTGGGAGGTCTATCAAAATAACAGTACATGACTTCGTCGCAACATGATCATGAAGGTGGCTTGCGCCAATGCTCTAGTAACCGAACCCGCTCTCCCACCAATGCTCACCAGTATGCCAGCGTCCGATCGCTTCCATGTCGGGCTTCCACCACGACGTCTCCCCCCGACCGAAGCCCAACGCCCGAACGACAGACACGGGCACAGGCTCGACCAGCCACAGCCCGGTCTCCGCAAAGTCGTCCGCCAGGGGCTTGACGGTGACCTGCAGCCACACGAGCACGAACATCAAGTTTCCGAAGCGCCTCACGATGCGGGGCATCTTTGCGATCTGCGACTTGAAGGTCGTGCAGAAGGCTTTCTGCAGCAGGACGCCGACGCCAGACGCCCAGAAGAAGGAGCAGGGCTTCAGCCAGTTCGTCTCGGGGATCGCCGTCACGCTGCCGGCACCGTGGAGGAGGCCAGAGAGCCAGAAGGCGATGGACATGATGATGAGCTTCGTCGTCGTCGTGCCCTGCTTCAGATACCCGTGCTGCACGAGCCAGTTCCCGGGGGCGGAGAAGGAGTGTCGGAACGTCTGGTGCCACCAAGCGCCCCAGAACCCGGCCAGGCCCCTGTCAAAGACCTGGGAGAAGGAGCCAAAGACGGAGGAGTACTGCCACAGCTCGCCGCGCATGGGAAAGAACTTGCTGAAGACGTAGTACTGGAATAGATCGTGAACAGAGAAAACCATGACAATCGAGGCGTACAACGTGCAGATGATGCCGGAGTGGCGGTAGACGCACAAGAGCCAGTGAGGGGTGGATGCCAGGTGAGGAGGCAGCGGGAACGGCGTGCTGCCGAAGATGAAGTAGGGGTCCTCGGTGCTCTTGACCTTGAAGCTGTCGAGGATGATGTACGCGAGACAGACGGGAATGAGCTTCCGCCGCAAAAAGTCGCGCTCGTCCTTGTACGTCTGGCAGCCGACAAAGGTCTCCAGCGGGATCGTCTCCATCTTGACGAGCTCCTCGGTGTGCGGGTGCTCAGGCGGGGCAGGGCTAGGTACAGACGAGACAGCCCACGACCACCCTGTTCATGTCAGTATTTTGTACGGCACTTGTTCTAGAAGCTTCACACTTACCGACGCCTCGGAAGTTGGTGTACAGGTCCACGACCCAGCCCAGGCGCTCGACAAAGGTGCCGTTCTCCGGGTACGACTGCCAGTAGTATTCGTACTTGTCGACGTTGACGTCCGGTGCCGTGGCCTTGTTGTTCCGTCGTCTCTTGCTGCCGGCGCGTTTGCGCAGCGTGCCCTGGGAGTTTGACCGCGCAACGGGCGAGTTGGACCGGCTCGACTTCCGCGAGGGCTTGGGCGACGACGTGGCCGTCTTGGTCACCTTCCTCCTCGCCACCCTCTCAAAGTCAAACTGCGGGGCGGTGAAGACGAGGTTGGTGACGCTGGACAAGATGCCCCAAAACGCAGACAGGCCGCTCGAGTAGCCCATGGACATGTTGGTGCTGGAGGTCTCGCGCATGATTTTGATGTTGAAGGCGATGATGAAGGCCAGCACGAGCCATCTCGCGGCGTAGACCCACGGTCGCTTCCTATGCGGGATGGTCATGTAAAGGATGGGCAGGATGAAGGTGCCAAAGATGCCGTAGGGCAGCACAAAGGGCTTGGAGACACCGGCCGCGACGCGGGCCTTGAAGACGGCGCGGTAGCTGTCGCGCACGACCGCGGCGAGGAGCGGCGTGCTGGCGTTGACGAGGTCCGCGGCCGGCTTGGAGAAGTTGGCGAGGATGGGCGCGGTCATGTTGGGCGCGCCCAGTGTTGCTGTGATGGCAGCCGCCATGTTGGACGAGGTATGTCTCTGATCAACCGTGATAGGTTACGTTCAATGTCCAGGGAAGGCAGTGACTTGCTAGGCTGGCCTGGAGATCGTAAGACAGACACAATGTTCAGAAGATGGGCCAGTAGTATAAATAAAACATTGTCAGCCGCCTCTGCGTGGCTTGTCTGACTCGGATATAGCACGCAGCTGTACGAGGACACCGCCGGTTCGCCCCGAGTACGGGAAGGCAAAGAAGCGGCGACTAGGGCCGCAAACCAGGGATTCTCCAGCTAACGGACTTTTTATTTGCGACCAAGGCTCCCGAGCCGTCGTGAAAATGTTGTGCTGCGTTTTCCCGAACGTCTTACAGCATCCCGCAAGCAACGCACCATCCACCGCCCCGCAGTCTTCCCGTCGTGCTTGGACGACCCCGGCTGGAAGGCAAGGAGGCGGGACGAAAGACGACGAGAAACCGAACCCGGTTACGATTGGAGAACAGCACGGGGGACGTGGAAAGCCCGATCCGAAGGCGAGAGGGAAGGGAATGGGGGGATTTAAGGCCTCGGAAGTGGACAAAAGCGTCGGGCTCAGGTTATGCGACATGGGGCGTGTGCGAGAGTAAGAGTGCGGCGATTTGTGGTGGGTGGTGGTAATAGCGCTCCTCCAGACAAACAAACAGAGAGAGAGGATGGAAAGCAAGGACGAGAAAAAAACGAGTTGGTGTGTAAAGGTGTGTCAAACCTCCCGAGGCGATTCTCAAGTCGAAGATCCGTTTCGCCGCTTTGGAAACAAAACGCTTCCCTCAAATAGGTAGCAGGATATCATGGGGGATGGGATGACATTGCAATGCGAGCAGGGGTGAGGGGGGCGGCGAGGAAGCAAGCACGAGAGATATGCCAAAGATAAGCAAGGAAGCCAGAGATGCAGGTGTGATGTGAAATAAAGGCAGAAAAAAAAGACGAGACGAAAGAAAAGAGAAGCATGTTTGAGTCGAGTCGCCGCATCAACTTTCGTCTGACGTCAAGCAACAAGTCTCCGGTCGATCCAAGTCCCGGCGCGCGGCATGCTACTCGCCCCACGTCAGCCAGGCGGGCCGCCACCCACCCACGGTCCTGCCTCGGGTGACGGGTTGGCCCCTGGAGGCGAGCAGCGGTGGGCGAGGTGGCTCCCTGCCGGGCCCGAAGACGACGAATCATGGCGGGGCGCTGCGGCGGACTCGCTCACCCACCCACGGTGCGTTGTAGTGGGCTGATTCGCTGGCCGCCGGGGACCCTCAGCGGCACCGGCGGGCGTCTTGGGTTCCATGGCTTCAGTGTCTCTCACCTCAGCTCAGCAACAGCAGCAGCAGCAGCAGCAGCAGCAGCAAAGCGTACACGAGTACGGACGTCGGCTCGGGGCGGGGGGCACTGCCACGACTTGCCTCTTTTGCCATCGGGACGAGTCGCAGGGACGCTTCACGTGGGAAACCGCGGATGCTTGGATGCATTTTCCCACCAAATCCCATCACGGCCTCCTCCCAATCACCACCTCATCATGCGAGGTCGAAAGCGGCAATCTGATGGAGAAGAGAAGCACCGACACGACAAGCTGCTTTCCAACACAGCAAACGCAAAAAAAGCAAACAAGCGAGAAGCGAGAAGCGAAAACAAGGTGAGGCTCATCGGAGCTGACGGTGTCAAACATGTACGCCTTAACTTTGGAAGGATATCGCAAATCAAGGGGGCCAATCGATCTGCCAATTGGGCTGTCAATCTGCCCACCCCGGCACTCGATTCCCTCCCCCCTAATGCAATCACGATCTAGATTGCTACCCAACCATCACACCTTAATTCGACCATGCTAATGACATGATGCAGAACGAAACCCTCCCCGCGATTTCACCCAGTCTCTCTGCCCACCACCATCAAACGTTCGGACTACGGCGCTTCCTTTTTTTTTTTTTTTTTTTTTTTGGTTCAACGGGGTAAACCAGTCCCCGCCGCCGCCGCCGTCGACGTCGCCTCTCCTGTCCTCCTCGTCTGCCACCGCCACAGGGTCCCCAAGCCCCCTTGAGCCACCGTCCCATCGACGTCAGCGTTTGGGAGGCCCCGGCTTGGACGGGACCGCCCACACCCACTACCGGAGCTTCTGGACACTGTGATGCCGTCTTGCCCACCGCCGGCGCCGTGTGGATCGAGCGTGCAACCGGGCTTGGCTCGGATGGCGTGGTCGTCCGCCCCTCGGCCGTGTGAACCACGCCACCAAGTTTCCAAGGCGTCGAAATGTGTCCACCAGCCGCGGGAGCCGCAAGCTGGTCTTCTTGTTCGCACCCCCCCGCCTCCCACCCATCGGCTTGACGATGGCGAGGGTGACTACCGTCATGACCAGGCTCGCGACGGCCCACGTCCCGAACGCCGCGACCGAGAAGCTGTACACCGGGACGGGCGCGTCGGGAGGACCCTCCCCGGCGGCAGAAGCGCTTTCGTTTTCGTTCGGAAGGTCCTGAAACTTTACAATGTCTGTACTCAGGACGGTCTAACTCGCGCAAACGAGTTGTGCTCATCCGATCAGTCCATGCCGTCGTCTCGACTGTCCATCCCAACACCTTGTATTCTTTCGGGGTCTTGTTACTCACCGATACGACAGTCACTGGCAGCAGGATCAATGCTATGAAAGAGAGCTGCTTCATTGCGGCCGAGTCATCTGCGGTCAGCTCGGCGATCGACTTCATCTGCTGGTTCGCATGGTGCGTCTGCATCCGTTGAATCTTTGGCAATGCGTTACTCGGCGGACCCCGGCCGGGGGGGAGGCACATGGTTTACGACTCACGTATTCCTCTCGGTTCTCGGCCAGCTTGTCCAGAGCCTGTGCCCGCTGCATCAAGTCCTCCATCTCCTTGATCGCCGACGATAACTCGCCTTTGAAGTTGTCCAAGTGCGCCTGCATCTCGCCTGCGTGGCGAAGATCCAGCCTGTCCAGCTCGTCGCTTACCTTGTCAACGAGGGTTTCTCGGAGGCATCGGAGGACGCGGAGGTTGTTGTCAACCCGCATGGCGCTGCGGTGACGCTGCTCCATCAGGAACGCCATCCGGCGGAGATCTACTTCGTGGATGGCATCCGTCTGCGCGTCGTCCTCTTCGTCAAAGGGATGCAGATACGGCTTTGTCTGCAGATCAAATCCTCAGCAGTTCGCGTCGTCAAAACCAACACGCCCAAACCTACCAGTTTCGACAGATGCAGCTCCAGATCCTGGAAATGCGGCGAGAGCTCTTCCACAGCCCACTCAGCAACAGCAAGGAGGCAGTCCAGACTGACCCGGAACCGATCGGCCACCCCTAGAGCGCCCATCCCCTCCAGTGTCCCCGCGAATCTCTCCTTCACCGTATCCACAGAAGATTCTGCGTGCCCTTCCCTTTCTCCCGGTGGTAGCTCCGCGGGCTCGCGAGCAACCAGACCGCCGTGCCCTCGACGACGTCAAAGTGGACGTACACCGCCGCCGCGTGGGGCTGCCAATGCGGCGTCTTGCTCGCGTCTTCGCCCTTGGGCCACGCGTGGAGGGGATACCGCCGCATGCTGAACATTGTGAAGCAGAGCTGGATGTGCGAGCCGCTCCGGCCGAGACTCGCCACGGCAGTGCCTTGTCTAGACGCCAGGCTTCCCGTGCCGGAACCCGGCGAACCGCATGCTGCTCGCAAAACTCCACGACTCGCCGCCGCTCGTGAGGAAGTTGAGCAGGCAGGTTGGGACCTGGTGGTACGTCAGGAGCTCCAGCAGGACCTTTTCGCTGAGATTGAGCAGCAGCGACGCCGGACTCAAGCGTTCCAGTAGCCTAGTGCTCTGGTTAGCTCGCAGTTTTCTGAAGCCGGGTAGCGGCGTACACTATTCTCAGAGCCGGGTCCCTCACGAGCGTCGCCGACTTCATCGTAATCTCGGACGGGCTGGGCCACGCCAGCTTCCTGCGCAGCCCAATGACGTTCCGAATGATGTGCAGATTCACCCGCCTCGGCCCCTCCTCTTTGCTCCGTGACTCGGCGCCGTCGAAGTCTATGATGATCAACGGCGTGTCGATCCTCGACGGAGGCCCGTCAAAGATTGCATCTCTGTTTGCCGCATAGTGCTCGAGGCACGACCGAAGCGCCGGGCGCCGCTCGTCCTGGTGTATCAAGGAGTCAGGATACGTCTCCGCCACGGCGATCTTCTCGAGGAATAGGCGTTCGCATTCGTCCATCGCGATAGATTGGAATGCATATATTCACTGCGGAATGAGATGAATGGAGATGCCAGCGTCTGATTCTCGGTGCACTCCAGAGAACCAAAAATATACCATCACCGCCGGCGGCCTCGAGGCGTGCGGCCAATACGTGACACATGTGGCAGGTAATCACCCGGACGCCTACAGCCTCGAAAACGCCTGGCACACGCAAACTGGATCGCACAGGGTGACACGGGGATAGACCGCCAATAAGACATCATGACACGCTGGCTGCGGCAACGTGAGGAGCCGTGAATCGCATCAGAAGTCTCCGCGAGATTATATTTTGCACCTGTACTACTTGATGTACTTCTTTACCCGTGCAGTCTTTGCTGTGTCGAGTCTGACCAACTCGGCATCAATCCACCCAAAGACCGGCGCAAAGTTCGCCTGCCTTTTCGACAAGGTCTTTCTCACGGCATCAAGTGCCAGCCTGGTCAAAAATCAGCCTGCTGTGACTGCGAATGCGTGAAAGTGTACAGACCAGGTAACGTGCGTCTTCTCCAAGGCGCAGCTGTAATCGGGGTGCTTGTCCTTCCTCGCCTTGCCCGTAAGGAGCACAAATGCCACATCGATGATTCTGTTGATGGTCTCTAAAAGTACGTGAGCCAAAGGACACGCAAAGTAGTAACAGCAGGCACATACGCGTGAGCATGCGGCTTCTGGGTCGCTTAGCAGCAGGCAGACAGCGCCAGTAAGCCAGCATCTTTTCTGCCGTCTCCGTGAAGGCTTTGTGGAGGTTAGAGAAGACCGTCTCGAGCGTGTTGTGTCGGGTGTCGTAGAACATCAAATGGGACTGGATCTTGAAAGCGTCTGCAAGCGTCAGTAAAGGCAACAAGATTCGGGTCGGATGACCTACTAAGGACCCTTCTCTGGAAGTTTTGCCCCGGCTTGACTCCGTAGTCGACCGTCAGGGCGTTCGAGATTGCAACCCCCCTCGTCGCGTCGTGGTCCCTGACGATGTCAAGCGTTTTGCAATCGATACTCAAGCCACAGTAGGGGAACGGGCTCGATTCTGATGCCCTGGAAACCTTTACGCCGTCAAGCTCCAGGTCGAAGTTGACCAGAGTCTTGTTGGGGTTGACTGCCACGCCGTACTCGGGAACACCACCATGCATGGCCTGGACGAACTTGCGAGCTTTCCTCTGGCTCGTCGAAACGAGGAGGAAATCATCAATGAGCCTCAGAAGCAGGCAATCCTTGCCGTGAAGGAAAGAAAGACGCCCTGCTTCGAGGTCGGCGTAAAAGTAGTTGCAGAGAGCCGATGATAAGACAGAACCCTGCGGGATACCCTTCTTCTGCCTGTAGTACTTCTTGCCGACCTTGACGAGGTTGTGCTGGATGTGCGACTCCAGCAAGTCCATGAGATACTTTGTCGCATGCTCTTTCCGCGAAATGTTGCCCACGAACACTGCATTCTTTCTCTTTGGGCCGAGGCGCTCTTGGACGACCTGCGCAAAGCCGGCTGGATCATCTCGGGTGCTGGCGAGCGAGTGCCATCGCCTTGTAAGCTTCGAAGCAGGGCGCCTTTGGAGCCGAGGGTCCACCAAGCCGGCCTTGACTTCGAGGTGCTTCTTGATCACATACTGCGCTTGGCTTGGGACGCCTCCCATGAGCCTAACGACGGCATCCTGAGGGATGGTATCGAAGGCGGATTGCACGTCTACTTTTGCAAAGTAAAATTTCGGTTTGTCTTCGCCAAAGCTTGCACTGAACGAACGGAGCCGTGTGTAAATGTCGCCCACCGAGAACATGGACGAACCGAGCTTGGATGGGTTGCGCTCCTGCCAATCGTTAGCACTGTCGACGTGGAACACGGAGGCACCCTACACTTTCTAGCCTGAGCATGGAATGGACGGGACCGAGGATGGAATTGATGCTCGGCCCAAGTGCGTTTCTCCCTTGGACAACTGCCCGCCTCCGCAGATTTGTGATGGGTCTCATTGTTTTGCCCTTTGGGAGTAGTCTGATGCGGCTGAACCCTAGTCTCCTCGACGCAAGGATGCGGTTTGCATCGCCTAGGCTCACCTCCTCCAACACGTTCGCTCTCAGCGTCGCCATGGCTGGTTCGGCCACATAACGCCAGACGTCATGGCGAAAGAAGAACAGCCGATAGCGGTGAGAGCTCGACTCCGTGATGTAGAAGTTACTGCGCAATAGGGGCATCAAGATGGAATCAAACACGTAGTAGAGAAACTCGTTTAGGATCTCGAGCCGCTTCTTCATATCCGACTGGCTCGTCTTCAAGCCTTTCAATTTGGGCGGCGCTAGCCAATCCATGGCTGTGACCTGGCATGCTGTCAACCAAGAGTTCCGACAACGATGCACACCTGCCTACCTTTAACCCGTCAGTCACCTCCTCGAGGGACATGCTTTCGAATCTTCTCAGTCTGACAAAGTGATCAACTCTCTTGAAGATCAAAGCGCGATTGTGTGCTTGATCAGAACCGCTGCCCCAGAAATCGTTTGGTACGAGTCTGGCCAGCACGGCGCGGCAAAAGGCGGACACGTGGGGCACCGGCGTCGCCAGATCAGTGACGGCATCGAACCTGATTGCTGGTATCGAAGGGGCCTGCTGCCGAGGTTTGTGGCGATGCTTTGTCGTGACGGCGCTTCGACTGGCGGGTGCTGTCGCCTGTGTTGGTGAGCGAGAGCTGCGTACCTGATGGTTTCAGAGACGGCTTGGCCGGCTTCTTGTGCGCAGGCTTCCGAGTCTTGCCATCGATTGCAGATGGGCAGTGGTGACGCAGCAGTTCGGCGTACGCGCAGCGGCCATGAAGCAATTGTAGGTGCTCGACCAAGCGCTTGACGTCTCCTCGTAGCCTTTTCGGCGTCCGAATCTTCTGATCCTTGAACAGCGAGTTGATCTCCTCTTCGCGGAGGGTATAGTCAGGGAGCTTCTGGGCGGTCTTGAGATGGTCGACCTTGGAGGTAAAGACGTTGTGCAATCCAAATTGACGAGGAAAGATGTACATCATCACCTTGACCGTGTTCTGCTCATTGATTTGATCCAGCCGCATCTTTTGATCCGGGTCGGCGTGGGCGGAATCAGCCACCCTTGGGCAACGGCTGATAACATCTAGGACAGTGTCAGCCACAGTTTGATGACGGCAAAAGAGAACACCTCACGTATATGCCTGAATCCGTAGTGAACGGTGCCGCGGCCGGTGAGAGCAGCCCGGGCATACAACATGCGGTTCCTCATGAATGGCAGCTCTGACGGCAGCCTCTCGAATTCAAGATTCGAGTCCTTTGCAGGCGTCTGTGCCGCGGTCGGTTCCCATTTTGCCGTGTCTGCACTGAACATCGGCGTGCCGCTGAGCTGGTACATGTTCCCTACACCCGCTTGCGCCGGGAGGAAAATGGCCGTGTCAATGAGAAGGTCGATCATGATTTGTTCGCCTGATTTCCCCAACAGCATGAGAAGCTGCGGCCACGGAGAAGCTTTGAGGGTCTGGACGAAATGGTTGGGATGAACCGGGTACAGACCGGACGGCGAGTCGCCGCCATTCCTGGGCTCTCGCGGGTTGCCCGCGTTTTGCGCGTATTTCCGGAAGCCATCGCAGAGAAGATGCCTGGGCCATCCACTTGACTGATTGCTAGAGAAGATTTGCCAAACGACAAAATTGACAATCTGCGGACGTTATTAGGATGGGATAGCAAAGTAGTCCAAGAGCAGCACCGACCTCCGACTGCGAGCAAGTCGCGCCAGCCAGCCCCCGGACAGTGATATCGTAGAGTCATCGCATTTTGAATCATTGCCCTTTTGAGAGAAAGACCGCCAGTCTTTCCAACGAGACTCAGCCCTTGCCTTGGTCTGACGGTGCATGCATACCAGCGTCGAGTCCAGTAGTCTTGACAGGTCTGCTTCTGCCGGAAGGGCTTCTTTGGCCAGGGATGCGCGTGATAGTCCAATGCAGGCAATCTTCTTGCGGCGAAGCCTGGATGAGCTCGGGAGCCTAGACAGCAGATATTCGCGGAGATTCTGGACATCGTCGTAGTACTGCAGAAGGATCGGCTGCCTGACGGCATTTTGGGCTCCGTCAACCTTGAGCCTTTTGGAGGCGGAGCGGCCCTCGACTGGTTGCTGCTGCTGCTGCTGCGGCTCCGCCTTTCTCTTGGGCGCCATCGTAGTGGCTGGATCTCATCCAGAGGTCACCATCGGGTTGTAAGTGCGGTTGACCCCCAGTCGTGTCCCATTGGACGCGAGATCGAGGTGACACTCCGATTTCCCAGCGCGTCGGGCGCGCAATCAGGATTCAAGATTCAAAAGTAGGCGCTAGAGAATGTCATTACAGGTGTACATGCGGCCATGTGTCTGTGGAATTGTAGTAACAGGCCAGGGGGGAGCACACACGAAGTCGACGTTGAGGTTGACAAGCGCGACGCGTCTTTGTCTAAGACGGTAGACACAGAGACGCTACGGAGACAAAGCAGTGCCGTAACGGTAGCTACGTACCGCGCGCTACTCCAGGGCAAATAGCAGACAGACAGACGCCGGCGCGGTGGTCTAGGCTGAGGTCGGTCGGGTGGGACGACGGCGCACGTCCAGTGATCTGCCGAACACGGACGCCGTCTCAAAACGGTGGCTCTGTGGCTTCAGCAGACGCTCACTGGGCAGCATCGGCGCTCAAGCCACCAGGAGCGCAAGGGTGAGAGGGCGCTAAGGCACCCCCGGTTGGTGAGACGAAAATACGGTCGTGGGGGTCCACCACAGCAGTGCTCCCGTTGCCTGCAGCAGTCGAAATTCATCAGGGCCACCGAATCCAGTCCCATCTCAAGGCGACCCTTTCTTCCGTTGCACTCAACAGGAACCTGCGATGCGATGCGCTGCGCTGCACTACCTTTGCACTACGTCGATAAAAATATGCACCGTCACTTGCCTCCCGCACGAAGGCTGGGCCGGGAAAAGCTAGATGCAAGGGCGACGCAAAGCGGAAAGCGGGCGGCGGCTGGCCACGAAGACTCTCAGCCATGCGGTGCGACGTCGTACTGCGGGAGGAGGAGGAAACACCTGAGGAAAAGCACACATTGTCGACGAGGGACACGGCATCAGTCAACGTTGGCCCGTACAGACAATAGATACGAGGGCTTGAGCCTCCGCGGTAAGCAAGACGAATTGGGGTTGTGGGTTTCAACCCGGGTGTGAATGAGACGCCCTCAGCCACTTGCGCCTAGTAAGGGGGCTTGCGACTCAAGGGCCGAAAGGGAGAAAAGAGCCAAGGGAAAATGGACCGAGACTTTGGACATCTCCAAGGCCCGTCAATCAAGCCCTTGGCTGCTGACATGACCTGAAGGCGTGCAACTCGCGCGTCAAATCCACATGCGAAATGATTAGATGGATGTTAACGTCGCCAAGGTGGAGGTTAAGAGGCTGAAAAGCTCGTGAACAACCTCACGACGACCGACGATGACGGCTGCACTGCCGCTGCCGCTCAGATACAGCCCGCGCGCCAAGCCCACCGGCCCTGACTAAGGCAAGGAATGTCGAGTCCTCGGTCTTTACTGACGTGAGCTGGTAGAGGCGGGGGGACCAGAGGCCGGTACAGTGCTACCACATGTCCGTTGATTTGCCTCGCATCATATTGCAGGTCTTAAGATACCGATAGGCACAGACGCCTGACGAGTTGCGGTTGGGGAACTTCCCTGCTCGTAAGTGGTCTTTCGCCGCGTCGTCCATGGCACGAGCTGGGCTCTTGCTCCTGTGGCCGTCAATGTCTGCACCTGCAACCAGCAGCAGTCGCCCTCTATCGCGACAATGGCTCCTACGGCACCGAGGCTACCTGTTGAATTGATTCGAAGGCCGAGGCGGCAGATTGTCCTACGGGGTTTGGGTGTCGACCGATGGACGATACTGGACGGGCGAATGAGACGAAGCAACGCCGCAAAAGCAACAGATAGCGGAGCTTCGCACACGAACCTAGAAAATAGTTGGGACGTCGGAGGGCAGGTAACTCTCGGATGTTTCAACCCGGAACCTGCTGGATGCGACCCTGCCGTGATATTTGCACACGCACGCCGTCGTGAAGTGATTTCCCTGGTATGTGCCTCGCTGGAGACTGACGTGAGGGCACGACCCGTTCAATCTATTTCGTCGCCTCGAGGCGACGTAAGGCACGTTACCTTGCCGCTGTCTCATGGGTCGGTGCGGTGCGGTGCTGGCGGAGATGGAGGCATTTGGCATGGATCCTCCCCCCTTGGAATGGGTGACATGTTGCCGTCATTTGGGAGGTTCGTTCGCAGCGCAATGACCAATCCGACGGCTGCTGCACACCCGGGCCCCCCATCGTTCTTCGCTTCCATCGGTGGGCGCCCAAAGGTTTGGCCGATTGGATGTGACGTCTGGTGGCCGTGCCTCCTTGGCACTCCAAGCTTACCTCGAGTCTTAAATGCCAGTACAGCAGAGAGTGCCGTTTTGACTTTGCGGGTAGGGAGGCTTAGGCACGGGGAACTCAATGCACTCCAGTCCCTCTAATATCTCATGTCTTGCATTCGGGCGTGTCTGCCCGCTCACGAGACCTTTTGAGACGGGACGAAGCGAGGGCCAAGGGACCAACATCGGATCTCTGTCTGAGAAGAAAAACAAAAGAAACCAAAGTCTCTGATCGCCGTGGTCCCCAGGAATTTTTCTTCATGGAAGAACGAATACAAACCGGCGTAAGAACAGAAGAAAACAGCCATTGCGACAACAACACACAAAACGGCCGAGATACCTGCAAACAAAGCATTGGCCTGGTGCTGGTAGTGGTGGAGCTGGCTGTTTGTTTCTCTGGGGCAATTTTTGCAACCATATCCCGGACATGTTTTCCAAGGTCCAAACAATCCGGTGGAGAGGCGAAGCAAGGAATGGCATCGCAACTGTAGATTGAGGCTTGGTTTCTCCAGCCCGTAGGATGAATCGGAGTCGACGGCAGGGCCCAGTTGGATCCGTCGGTTCCAGCACATGGAAGGAATGGGAAAGGACGGTTGCTTGGGTAAGGTGAGCCATCCACGTTGTCGTCGAGTTCTTTGTTTGTCCAGGTCCGGACGGGGGGAGGCCGTTTCCATCTCCCAGCAGCATGGCAAAGGTCGGCCGTTGGTAAAGTCAATTTCATTCACTCGGACTGTTTTCTTTCTTTTTGTCCTCGTCGCTGGTCAGTTTTAGAGACAGAAATTATTTTCCGCCCGAGGGAAAGCAGGCGGGATGGAGGCATGCCTGCTGCTTCGGTTCCAGGTCCAGTTGAATGCATGGAGCGCACGACCGGTGTCGTCCGGCTTTCGCTCCCTCTTTCCCGAGTCTCCGGACGTGCCTGCCGTACTGTCTCTAGCACCTGCACCTGCCGTCATTCCCCTCCCCGTAGCCCCCCCCCCCCCCCCCCCCCCCCCTCCCCCTTCCCACTCGTCCCTCCCTCTCCCCTGGCTGCCTGCCAAGGAGTCTAACCAATTTGTGCTCCGTACCTTGCACACGACGTCCAATCCTGCTTGCCTCCTGCGGTCCTGGCTGCCAACCCAGACCGAATTGACCCCATCTAGACCGATTGGACAGCGTCCAGAGCCCTCGTCCTTTCTTACGCAGTCCCACTTCCCGTCTCAGCTCGCCATTCAAGGCTCCACGTCCTCTTCACCTGTGAACCTATCCACCGTGACTTTCTTAGCTGCTGCGTAGGCACCTCCTTCCTTCCCTCAAGTAAGGTAACTGGCTGGGGTAGTTCTCACCCTACCGTACCTGAGGTGCCGTATCTAGCCAAGGTACTCGGGCTACGCACCTCGTTCTTTCTTGTCGAGATCACCCTCCTTCCTCCTGTCAATCAATTAGTAGGTCGTTGCTTGCTTTTTGAACACGGCAAGCACTGGACACGAAGCAGGTGCGGCAAGTAGGCAAGTAGGCAGCTACGCACTTGGCCCAATTCACCTGGATCCAATTCAAGGCGAGGAAGGCGCTGCGCCAAAAATTAATTCTCCTCCTCCTGCCCACTCCTGTACCTCATTCTGCACATTGCGCCTGCTTTCCCCCCCAAACTCCAGTAGTCTACTGCGTAAAGGCCGGCCGCCTCCTCTCTCACCCTTCCATAGTTGCTACGCCTACACCCGCTAAAGCAGGATACGCCTCCCGTCCTCTCCCCCCCCCCATCTGTCTCCTCACTTTTACACCTCCGTCTATCCTTCCCGCTTCGCTCTCGCCTTTGTGTGTTTGAGTGAGTGGCTCTCTCTACCTGTGAAAGAGTAGTGCGTGCGCGTCTGCGCCTGCGCCTGTCTCTCTCCCTACCTTCGCCTTCAACACCACCAAATCCCACCTCTTGCCATCCCATCTCGCTGCGTCCGATTCGATCACAACCAACTGGAAAGACCCCGAAAAACAAAAGAGAGAGAGAGAGGTAACAAACTTACTTTTCGCAAGCCTTCCGAATCTCGTCTCGACTCTTGCAAAAAGAACAAAAAAAAATCCAAATCTCCATAATAACCCCCACAGAGCAAAAGTCGCACCACGGGTACTCCTGCGGTGGCCACCCATCCATGCATTAAGATTTGCTGTCGATAGGCCCCGGACACTGCCAACGCTCGCCAACCAGGGACTGCCCGTCGCCTCTCCAAACTGTCGCTGCCCACTCAGCTTGCAGGCCAACACATCAATGCTTCCCAACCCAAACATCCCACACAGCCTGCATGGGTCTATGGGAATCCTGACGAGCCAGTCCACCCAACACGCCTGACGGATGTTCAGGCCACAATGGAAGCTGGCAGTCCAGAAGAGGAGGACCGCCTGGCCGCCGTCCTGCAACAACAGCACCGACAGCAACAAACTACCCACTGCACTCATCACCAACTTCATCGACAACCAAACTTCGAGCCGAGTTACGAGTACCACGAGCCCGATCTCGACCACGACGCCGACGACTACGACCCTTACCGCCACCCGTCCGAACATTCTTCAGATACCCGCCATCACCACTACCTCCCTACGAGCCCTGTAGCGAACGGTTTCCATCCTCATCAGACATTGGATGCCTCTGCCGCCGACACGGCTGAGGCCTTCGCTGCGGATGGTCATGCTCACGGCCTCGTAAACCCGGATGATTTCTACCGAAGCTATCGAGGTGTGCCGTCCTCAAACCATCATCAACGAACCCTTTCATCAGACAACGACTACATGGCGACCTCAGTCTCCCGAGCTCGAGATAACCCGTCCGTGCGGTCAAACGGCAATGGCACTAACCCCAAGAACCCGCCTGCGCCTGCAGCCCGAGCTGCACTGCGTCCCTCTCAGCGATCTGCCTCTGCCCCAATCGAACCCCCCGTCGGTGCCCCGAGGTCGAACACGAACCGGAAACCTAGCGTCAAGGACTTGACAAGGAGATTCGACCAGCAGCCTTCGTCGTCGCCGTCGTCCGCCAGTCCCCGGATTCCTGTTCGAGGTGTCCCGTTACGGCCCAGTAGATCTGCGAGTGCGACGAGTGACAAGTCGACGCCCGGTGCGAATGGGTCAACATCATACTCCACCTTGAGGACTTCGACGAACCGCGAGCTGACGACAGACTCCAGTCGAGGCACCGCTGCCCGGGGTACACAGAGGACAAAATTCGTCGCCGAGGACCAGCTGTCAAACAACTCCCAATCCTTTGCCAGCCGTATTGCCAAACCACGAAACCCGCCGTCGGCCACCGGCACCCCAAACGCATCGAAATCCATGACGAACCTCCAGCACAAGTCGCCGACTCTGTCGCCCCCTTCCTCCCCGCGAGCTCCCGGCCTTTTGTTTGGCGAGATCCTCCCTGACCAGCGCGACACTCCAACCGCAGGATTCGGCATTGAGGGCTCCGGCGCGCGCCCGCGTCGAACATCAGAGTCCAGCATCCACGTCGCTCGGCTACACCAACGCACAAAATCAGATCCCGACCTCGAGCCGGCCTCCCCTACTGACTGGTACCGCCCCGCGGCCACGCAACCAAACGGCGCGACAGGGCGCTCCGCTCATAACACGAGGAGCCATGTTCGGGCGCACAGTGACGTTGCCGCGTCAAAAACCGGATCGCCAATGGTGCGAAAGGCGCTGCCGTCGCGTCCGACGCCAGAAGGCGTGCATCCCGAGAGGGCTGCGTCACCGTCATCGCGCCTCCCTATCTCGGTCCGGAAGCTGAGCACACCGAGCGATTCGACGAGCGCGCCTTCCACGAGAAAGCTCCAGGGCCAACTCCCCGTCCACGTTCAAGCGCCCTCCTCCGTCATCAAGCAAGACACCGCGGACGACGGCGCCCGTTAACCGTGCCAAGACACCAACAACCCGGGCAAAGACACCGACGCAAGCGACGCCTGGTGGACGCAAGCCCGCCCCCAGAGGTCTCATAACCCCCAACAACAACACGCGTCTAACGGCGTTTGTGGCAGCGCCGCAGCCAAAGCTATCCCCCCCTCTGCGCAGTTCCCGCCCTCGGCAGTCGGTATCGACGGCAACGACCGCGAGTTCGCGTTTGAAGGCCGTCGAGAGGGCCAAATCCCCGCACAAGAATGCGCCTAGGCAGTCGTCAAAGGCGGAGGAGTCGACGTCCCGGCGGCGGAGGATATCCGTTGGGCCCATCGATTTCGAGCAGCGACGGGAGCATATCCGACTCGCATATACTAAGTCTATTCGCGACAGCCAGGCTCGGGATGCGAAACAAGCTGCGAAGCGAAAGAAGGAGCAAGAAGCAGCAGCCGCCAAGGCGAAGGACGAAATACCCCCGGTGCCCACCATTGGCCAAGAATTGCCACAGCTGGATGACGCGAATGCGACCGAGAAGATACCCGACCCGCCCGAGGACGCACTCGCAGACGCACCCGAGACTCAGCCTGCTGTGGCTCCCGAGGAAGCTGTCGACAATTCGGAACCGCCGGCCTACGCCGTCTGAGCAGCAGCAGCAGCCGCCCCAGTCGCTATCAATCTCGAAAGCAGTGCCACCCATCGTCTCCATCGCGGCTCCTCCATCGCTGGCCATCGACTCCCCCACGCTGGGTATCCCGGGCAGCTTCCCCGCCCTGAGCCCTCCCGTAGACGATGTGCTGCTGTCGGCAGTCTCGGCGGCTACGGAGACGACGGAATTCGACATTGAGCCCCAGACTCTTCCGCCCATTCAGCTGGAGACACCTGCACCAACCGGTCTCGGCCTGACGATTGCTCAAGCTGATGGCAACCACGAGCAAGCGCAGATTGAGGAACTGCGCCGTGCGCCAACGCCGGAGAGGGCCGAGTATCACTACCCGTTCGAGGACGAGCCAGCAGCCGACGACAAAGTCTCGATCAAAATCTCGCTGGACCAGACATCCCCGCAGCCATCGCCCGAGCCGACTCCGACGAGGAGCGAGTTCGACGACCCCTCTATCCCCGGCGCATTTACCAACTCCCGCCCCATCTCTGAAGACTTTCAGCCGGTGCCTTTCTCGAGCCCTCCGTACGAGACGACGGTCAAGATCCTGCGCCGGGAATCCGAGTATGACTCTCCGCGCCAAGAGACGGTCCCGTTCCCCAGAATGGAGTCCTACGACGACGTTGACAGCGGCAGCCAGGTCGACGACATGGACGAGTCCGTCTGCGATGTGTCCTACTTTCCAGACCAGGCCGAGAAGAAGCTTGCAGAGGCATCCAGCGATACGCTTGAGAGGCCAGAGGACTTTTATCATGATCATCACAAGGATAACGATTCTTCCCAGAGGGCATCGACGTGTGAGTCTTCAGACGCGCAGGAGGACCTCCACAAGACGAGTCTTGAGAGCCAGCAAACGCCGGACACGTCTCACAGTTTGATGGTCCCGTCGATACACCCCTCTGCGAACAGAGTCAGCCAGCAATCCGCGTGGACCGACTTCTCTGTCGATAGCAACGACCCGCCGCATCACCGGATTTCGGCTTTCAACGACGTGCTGCCCATGCCCAAGCCGCCGTACGCTACTGACTCGCTCTATGCCTCCAGCAGGGACTCATCCGCTCGTCAAAGCCAGCACTACAGCCCCGATCTCCCGTCCACGGAATTCGCCATCGTGCAGCCCTTGGAGCCTGCGACCACACAAGCGGAAGCGCAGCCTGTGGAGTCCGGTGAGGCCCAGCCGGCGGGACGAGCCACGATCCATCAACTGCCCGAGCTGGATACCGGGGAAGGATTCTCAGTCCCATATCCCGACGCCAGCTACCCCTGGCCTCCAAAGGAACGCAAAGAACGCAAGTCTGTACCGCGCCCTGAGCATGAGCCGCCGCCAGTGCCCGCTTCCAAGGCTGGATACGATGCGCGACGGACGGCAGTCAGCAGCTTCTACGCCGACACTCTTCCCGGCAGCACCCTGGTCGGCTCTCGTCGCCAGAGTGAGGATGGACCACGGCCCGTTTCCACGCCGCATTCCATCGACCATATGTCCATCGAGACCAGAGACCAATCTCTTGGCGGTCAAACCCCGATAGAGCCGACATCGACACCACTGAAGGATGGCCCCACCGGAAAGGAAAGACACCGGCTTGTGCAGCGGCGAAACGTCATCAAGGAGCTCATCGACACGGAAGCGGTCTTCGTAAGGGACATGAACATCGTGGAGGAGATCTACAAGGGCACTGCAGAGGCCTGCCCGAGACTCGACGACAAGACGATCAAGCTCATTTTCCGAAACACTGACGAGATCATCAGCTTCCACACAAACTTCCTGACCCAGCTTAAGGAGGCTGTGGTGTCAGTGTATGTTCCTCATGCGCGTCGGTCGCCGCTACCGAGAGAGGACGCGGCGGCTTCTGCTGAGGGGGCATCGTCCAACGGCTCCGCTGCTCCTGAACTCAGCGACGACAGGGACAGAGCCACGGCGATCGGTCCCGTCTTCAAGAAGCACATCGAGGAGATGAGGGTGGCACATGAAGGGTTCCTGAGGAACAGCGACCACGCCGCAAAGCGGCTGATCCAGATTCAGCAAGATCCGACGGTCAAGGTCTGGCTGAACGAGTGCAATGAAGTGGCTAAGGACCTCACGGCAGCTTGGGATCTGGACTCTCTTCTCATCAAGCCCATGCAGCGTATCACGAAATACCCGACCCTGATCATGACGCTCCTGCAACACACTCCCAGGACCACCCTGACCGAGCGGAGCTCCTGTCGGCAAAGGAAGTGTTGGAACTGGCCATCATTGAGATCAACAAGACCAAGAAGAACTTTGAGCTTGTGGGACAAATCGTCGGCCGCAAGAGGAAGGAGTCTGATGTCAAGGCCGGCTTTGCTCGAGCCTTTGGCAAGAGGGTGGACAAGCTGCAAGCTGCCAGCTCCAGGATACCCGAAGATGCCGTCTACGCCAAGCTGCACGAGAAGTTTGGAGACGACTACCTCCGACTGCAGGTTGTGCTCAGAGATGTGGAGTTCTACACCCGACAGGTCAGCGCCTACGTCCACGAGTTTTTGCAATATCTGTCGTCTATGGAGCTCGTCATGCGACTGCAGCCCGGAAGCTACCCGGAGCTGGAGAGCAAATGGGTTCAGTTTAACGTGTCCATGAGGGACATTGAAAAGGTTGCCCTTGAAGAACACGTGAGTACAATATCCGAGACCTTGCCCCATCCCGCACTCTAACGATTGGCCAGCTTCAACAAGTGAGAAAGCATGTCATCGAGCCTTTCGAGCATGTGATCAAAGCATACGGCAACCCATCCCTCGCGATGAAGAAGCGCTCGAAGCGC
Organism: Colletotrichum camelliae; assembly: GCA_018853505.1. Lineage (NCBI taxonomy): Eukaryota > Fungi > Ascomycota > Sordariomycetes > Glomerellales > Glomerellaceae > Colletotrichum > Colletotrichum camelliae. Next base: position 4,691,808 of record JAELVL010000001.1, read on the forward strand.
CGCCTCGATTTCGAGCGGTCCGAGCAGCTCAAGAAGGGCGGCAAGACGGTCGATGCCAGGCTTAAGGAGCTGGTAGAGCAGTACGACGCCCTGAACGAGACCTTGAAGAAGGAGCTGCCGCAGCTGTCAGCCTTGACCGAGAAGATTGGCAACATCTGTCTGGGCAACTTTGTCAACATTCAAGCCAACTGGTACTCGATCTGGGTGGAGAAGGTCAAGAAGGTCACGGGAGAGACGGGCCCGCCGCCCGAGGTTGCAGACATTGTTGCGCAGTTCCAGCGCGACTACAAGTACGCCCAGGAGATGTTCACTAACGTTGGCATCCTCAACCCTGCATACAAGGGCAGAACGTCGCAGTCGACCACGGCGAGCACCGACGACGTCACCGCCACATCGAAGCTCCGACCACGGCCCGCCGAGCTGTCCCCCCGACCCAGAGGCCTGTCAGTGAATGGCGACCATGCCCCGATGCTGCCCACTCCAGACTTTGCAAAGCGCCACAGCGGGCAGTTCACCCTGTCGCCATCAACCACTCCGCTCAGCCCGCACCAGTTCTACTACCGAGACTACTACACAGGTGCCAATGGCCAGCGACCGTCGGTGGCACCATCTCCAGTCACAGGAGACCAGTCTCCGGTGCCTCGCGCCAACAACCCTCCCTCGGTGACCCGGCCCGGAACAGGCAAGAGCTTCGATTCCAACGGCCTCCCTCGACAGAGCTCTGAGTCTACAGTGCACACAAGGAGAGATTCAAATCCCGCTCATCAAACACCCCAGCACGCAGGCGGCGAGTCGCGCCGGTTCTCTGGCCTGTTCCACTCAGCTCTTCCCATGCCAGACGGCACCGAGGAAAGCCAGAGATCTTCCAGAGCATCATCCCGAGAGCGGGCGCCAGTAGGCAACGGCTACAATGTGCTTTGGCTAGCAGCGTCATTGTTCGAGTTCAACATTGAAACCACAAAGCATGAGGCTGGGTACCCCTATCTCACGTACCAAGCTGGCGAGGTAAGCAGTCGGACTTTGTCTTTTGAGATCCACAGAGGGCTAACAGTGATTCACACAGATCTTTGATGTCATTGCCGAAAAGGGCGAGCTGTGGCTTGCCAAGAACCAAGACGATCCTGATGACCAAGTTGGTTGGATTTGGTCCAAGCACTTTGCGAAACTGGCTGATTCCTAGAGCCCTTTGCATACGCACAGCCGGCGTTTTCAAAAGTCCTTTGTGATTGATTTCCTTTACCCATAGGCAGGCCAAGGTCTGCGTGCAGTCGGGCACATGCGCGCTGACGGATGCTTGCGCGCTCGAAATGAGCTGGGAGACCGTTTTTGTCTCCCGTGGCATGTATTACATGATGAAAAAAAGAAGAAGAGAGATCTCGGGTCGACGAATGATTCAGGGAAAGAGGTATGGGATTGATCCTATAAAGGTCAGGGGAGGGGGAAGCCCCCTCCAACATGTACAGTTTATCAGCCTTTTTTTTTTCTCCCGCTTTTTTTCCTTCTCCCTTCTTCCCTTTTTGTTGCTCGAGATGGAAACGAGATGGCGTTTGATAAAGGCGACATAATGAGGTCTTGACGGATGGAATGCGACCATGTCAGCTGATATACGTCACTGGCGGCTTCTCACGAAGAAGAAAGGATCAGCAATGAAAACTTTGGGAGCGTTGAGCGTTGTTGGTTGAGCCCGGGCTGGGCGTGTCGGCGTTGGAGCCATGCAGTAGGGACTGCAGGCATCACTTTTGTAGTTTTTCAATATCCAATGGATGTGTCGGAATTAGATCTTGCCGTCTCTCTCGCGTGTTTGTTGAATGTCTCTAGTTGATACAGGATGATGTGCTTGGAACGCTGCCCACGACAGCCTCTCACGATCCATCCGGCGGGGCATTGGCGGTGATCTGCACGACTGCGGTTTCCCGCGCGGCAATGACTTACCGACTCCATGCTTGCGGTTCCGGGACGGGGCGGAAGAGGGCGCATCAAGGTAAGACTCCCGGTCCCATAGCCGCGGAACACATTCAAGCCACCCGAGATCGGCAGCGGATACCAACCGCCGAAACTAGAGATATCTCGTCGAGCCTTGGAAGAACCCATTCTTTTGCGCGTACATCACCGTTCTATCGGCAGTTTTGGATGCTGCATGGTCCCTCTTGACATGTAAGGCGCCCGTTGAAGGTAGCCGGCCTACAACCTCTGGGTATCTGGTTCATCCAATCTTGTCTTCCTCACCGCCGCGTGCGCGCGCAAGCGTCGCCCGCAAGGGCGGTGAAGAAGGATCGCCAAACTTTGGGAGTCCAGCGCCGCGAAAAGGAGCAGACGACTCCTGGATCGGGAAAAGTGCGTGACAGCGCAGGCAGAGATTACCTACCTGGACCCCCCTCGGCATGTTTGGGGGCCAAAATACTCCACACGCCCAACGGGAACTAAGGCAAGGGAAGTCTTCCTTCACAGAAGTACTTTCGGGTTACTTGTTCGCAAGGGAAGGGCTGCTGCTTGGCCGCCCGCGCCGTCATCGTGTATGCACCCGAGTGGGGACTGCTCTTCCGGCCGAGTGAGGGGGGAGGGGGTCACTCCGGGCCCAGGTCCGAAGACTCAAGTCACCCTTCCTGTCCTTTTCGTTGGCCGGAAGCCGAAGCGGATGCAAAGCCGGAACGGGAGCAGCAGAGCCTTGTCTTCAGGTCGTCAACGAGAGTACATATACATCGGGGCAAGGAGTGCTGCAGGCGAGACGAAGAACTCATGGCAGACAGAGCCAGCATGAAGTCCCTTGGCGAGAGGCATAACGGGAGATCGTAGCATTAGGCCGCATACACGTGTATCGATTCATTTGGTGGTCACAACTAAAAGGCTAGGTACGGCTTCGACGCAGCAATGACTCAAAAGCTCAAAAGAAAAAGCGCTCTAAATGGATAGGCATTTTTTACGAAATTCCCCAACGGGAAGAGTACTAATCAAATTCTCGGGCAGTTTATTTTATACAAATAATACCCGCATGTTGGTAGCCTCAGTTTCCCGGGGCCTGCGTCGTTACCAGAGCTGCGCTTCGTGCCCATTCAACGCAACATTACTTCATCCCACGGGCGTAATCCCACACAGCGCGGAGGGATGGCCTGGCTCATGCGATAGGATAGTCATCCTCCTAGAACTCCTCGTCCTCTTCGTTGTTCTTCTTGCCGTCCGAAGGGCCATCCTTCCTGATGGGAATCTTGATGCCTTGATGAGCAAAACACTTGCTCAGAGGGGTGCTTTCGCACACGCCGGGGAACTTCTTGGCAGAGTACACCTGGAACACGTCGCTCCAGCATTGAGCAAGGACGTTGCTCTTGCCCATGTTGACGAAGGAGCCAGCTGCAGAAGGCTGTCCGGCACGCTTTGCCACACTCACAAACGAGAACCTCAAGCTTCGAACGGTTAGCAGACCGCAGGAGATTTTCTGCGAGCGTACTTACCGGAAAAGACCCTCCGTCCTGACACTGAGATCCTGCATAACGAACCAGATACCGACGTTGTCTTCCGTGTCGCTGAGGCGGAATGCGCTGGACGCCAAGCTCCCAATGAGATTTCTAGTAAACATACCCTGGGGCTGGTTTGTCGCCATCGACATGGACTGGCGGTGGCCGTAAGTCATGTCAGCCTGCGATGGTACGGTGCTGGCGGCATGGTTCGGGAAATATTGAGTGGGGGGCGCAAACGAGGCGTTGGTCGACGTGTATGCAGTCGAAGGAGCTATTGTCGTGTGTCAGCGCGTGAACTGATGCAACCGGCCGCGAGAAACCTACGCTGGTATCCTTGATATCCTGGAATCGGCGGCGGCTGCTGCTGTTGGCCATACGCAGGACCGGCCGCGTAGCCGGGAATTAGGTCTGCATACGGAGGCATGCCCGGGGGATCTTGCCTGAGCGTGTGGAAGGGCGTCGGGGTTGTGGTAGAAATAGAGGCCGTTGTGCTCGAGTGCCTGACGAGATTCACCTCGTGCTGTGCCTTCTCGTCCCACAGGTCGACATTGATGATGAAATGCGCATGCTCGACGTCGCTATCAGATTGTCAGCGCAATGCCCAACTTGGGGGAGGCGGGGCCGACTAACTTTACGCTGTACTCGCGACCGGTTTCGGGGTTGAAGACCTTTACTCTGATACACGGCGGAGGGGTTATGGGGCGGCGGTCCTGTCGAGACGAAGCATCAGCATGAGCGTCGAAGACGGCAAATATTCGACAGGGGCTTGCTAACCTTGTCACCGAACCCGCACATGCGCGCTCTCTGGGGTTGCTGGACTACCACGAGCCTGTACTTTGTAAGCAGAGGACCTCAATGATTTGCTCGGACGCTTGACGAACTCGTATTGCCTGCCCAGGTCGTCTGTCCTGGAGAAAGAGGGGGGCTGGCCCTGGCTGGCTGAAGTTGAGGCGGCGGGGCCAGTGGTGACGGCGGGAGGGTGTTGGGGAGGGACACCGTTGGGAGGCATATTAGATGGTACTGGCGCGGGAGGCGGGAAGGACATGGGAGCTGCGGAATCTGACTCGAGGGATGGGCATGATGCGGGTGCTGCTGAGGATGCTGTGGGTGATGTTGCTGGTGAGGAGGAGGAAGCTGTTGCTGAGCATAGGGGTTCGGGGGCATATGCTTGTTGGTGGTAGCCACCAGAGGCGGATGTTGCTGGTCGTAGTTCATGGTTTCGGCGGTTCTTCGCGAAGCTCGATCGTGGGTTCTCGTCGCGGAGCGTAGGTGGGGGGGGGGCGAGAGCGGCGGCAGAAGAAAGTTATCGCAGGCCACGGCTACGTTAGACGCCAGGTTAGCAAAGAGCGGAACAATTGTGGGATGCCGACGCTGGCACGGAGAAGATTGTGCAGCTGCAGCAGCAAGAGGGGGATTGCACGGTACCTTGCGGGATGGACTGCCAGACTCGAGCGAAGCGTGGTTCCGTGTCTCGAGAAAGTATGGTGGTCGAGGAAGGAAACGGGACAGGGCAGCCGGGTTCGTTATAAAGGACGGGATGTTTTAGGTTCCCAAGGTGCTCGAGCTTTGGAGGTGCAGGTACATAGAGACCGCAGGTGCAGTACCGCAGGACGCTTTCTTTGGTACCGCAGGACAAGGTTGCACATGCGTAAGGGTACGAACATGGACGGACAAGGGAGCTCGACAAAACCAAGCAGCTACCGACGCAAGTCACTGGGCAATTGGAGATGGGAAATGGGGGAGAGAGGGGGGCGGAGGAGGGGTGCAAATGGTGGTCTGTGTGCAACTTCCAGGTTGTCGGCGGACGTGGGGTGGGTCTGCGAGAGGCTACCTACCTAAGGTAAGGGAGGTACCTGCCGGATACACTGACTGGCTCTCGGTAGGTACATACACAGCATCCACTGATATGGTGCCCAGCGCGTACCTTGAGCAACCTGGTAGTCTCGAGGGAAGAACAACAGAGAGCAGAGGAGGTGCAGCAAGCAATACCCAAGGTAGAGAGAGGCAAAGACGTTCCTGACACTGACACCAACACTAGCACGGCACAACATCACGACACGGCACCGCACCGCGTTGCAATACCGCAGCACGCTCGGGTGGTGGCGGCAACGCGGAAAGACAGGTCGAGTTTGTCTTGCACGGTTGGGCGAGCGGGATGGCAGGCGGCAGACCAGGACTCGCAGGGTCCCAGGTGCCCCAAGACCAAGGGAGGGGCCCCCATCCATGGATTGGATCGCTGCCAGCTGATTGATGCTGTACCTCTGCGTGGTTGTCACATTCACAGCACAGTACACTACACCTACAGTCCGCTGGTTGTCGGGTCGGTGCCTTTGGTTTGGGACTCTTGGTTGAGCGACCGCCATGTGTCTGTCGTGTGCTGTCGTGCCTGTGCTCGTGCTGTACATGATGCCCACGGGTTCCGTAGTTGGGCAAAGAGCAAAAGAGCCAACGTCGCCTTCCTCCGCCCTCGTACATGAGACAAACCTCCATTCTTCTTTTTTGGCAAACGCTCGTTGATGCAGATATACCGACGGTTTGTGCGGCAGTCCACTTTCGGTGGACGACTGGTATCGAAAGTATTGCCACGACCATCAGCGCGGGGTTTGGCCTGTGCCTGTTCGTACATACAGATCGCTGGGCATTGGGTCTCGCTCTCACTGGCGCCGGCTCCTTCCATTCCTCTTTGCTTTTTTCCCTGAATGGACGCTGCAGTATGGTGTGCCAAGGTTGCGGTCGCGGTGGATACGAGCGATGCGATGCGCGGTGCTAGAGTGCGGAACGGGTGATGGGCCATGGCCCGCCATCCTCTGCCTTCTTAAACATCCGCCGACCTCTGGCTCTAGCCAGTATCCGTAGACGGTACGAATGGAGGAGACGAGCGAGCCTCTTGCCCCCTTCTTCCTGGTGGATAACGTACCCATGGACAAGGTCACCTTGCCAGGCCACCTCGTCAACTCGTCCACACGCAGTGCAGAGACACGATGCCATGCCCGAAGACGCCTGCTTCATTCAACGGGGACCTCGGATACTGACAATGCGGACCGAGCCAGCCCTTTCCTCCTGGGGCTCTTTGTTTTTCCTATTGTTCTCTCCTCTCGACCTGACGAGCCTGTGCTGTGTGTCTGAGTACATGGCCCCGCTGGCACTTTGCAGCATTGCCGGTACCTTACAAGCGCAGAACATGGAAACAGCAGCTAGCGACGGGGCAGGCAAAAGGTCGACAAGGATCAGGTAGGGTATGCCAGAGCCAGCCAGCGCAGCTCAGAGACACCCTAAGGTGAGGTACTCTGGACTTCATTATTACCTTTCAAAGATCATCCATCACCTCGCGGCGGGGATTCACTGCGTACCCGATTGCAGCTCTTGGCGACCAGCTTGATGCCCGAACATCGCCAGTCTCTAGCAGCAGCAGCAGCAGCGAATCCTTTGAATGCAGGACGTTCTGTGCAGCTCACCTCGTCCGTCATCCTCCTCACGTCCTCCCGCACAGAAAACCCGTCGACCCGTGTGTTACCACACACATGCCACACTTCCGTCCCGTCTGGCACCCCGCCTGTCGCATCCGCCCACAATGTCTGGGACCCGACCTCGTTCAAAAGCATGGCAGCTTGGAGTTCATCTGCCGTCCTCCAACCGTCTCGTGTCGTTCGTTCGTCTCTGGCCAGCTTTGCTTTCCATGACACGAACGCGCCAGGCCGGGCATCAAGAGTCGGCGACTCATGCCGAAACCAGACATGTCGAGCGGCCCCCCTCCCCTACTCCCCTCCTTCGTCATCCCGCCCAACAGCCACCCCAACCCGACACAATGGTCCACGAACCATTTCCGCGCCCATGTATCGGTCCCGACCTTAGCAGCAGGCCTACTTTATGCCAAACCATTCCCTCGGTGCCCATTGACACAACCCGACTCCCCGACGCCTGCTCGCCGCATCGCTTCAGCCGCACCTCCTCCTGTCTTGCAGAAGAGGGGGGGAGAGGGGGGCGCGCCACCCAGACATGCCCGTTGACCACTGGGAGCTCCTCCGTGCCACATCCCACCCTTGACAACTGACAGCGCCTACCTGGCCCAACGTGCTTGGCCATGGTCGTCTTCTCGCTAGCCCGTGAGAGCAAACTTCCACATTGGGTCGGTTCTGGGTGCTTTGGTGCAAATGAAAAGCGCATCTCCCATTCGCACACCAACCATCCGCACCCGGCCGGAACCTCACCTGCAGTATCCCCGCCTGCTGTGTTACCCATCGTATGCCCTCTGCCTCTCCTCCATTGGCCGAACCGTCCAACGTCCTTTTGCTCGCTCCGTGCCGGTCAAAAGCGGTAGCCGGATGCCATGGCATCTGCTCATCTTCCCCTGCTGTCAGAGCCCTTGAGCCATGTCCCTGGAGCGAGCCTCCCGAATTGCGGTGTAGGAGCTGTGGTCTACGCGCGCAAGACTTGCGATGCCTTGTGCCTTTTGCCGTTTCCTGTTGAATGATACACTAGAGCCTCGGAATACCACCTGTGCTGCCAGGCTCGGTCTCTGGCTGTGTTGGCCAAGCCGGATGTCCGCCTTACCTCCAGCCCACGGCAGCCAGCTTGACAGCTTGCTGGCACCGGCCACCCTTGTCCTTTGACAAATAAAAGTGAGGACACTGCGCGAGATGATCAGACCAACTTCTCCATCTGGGCTTCCGGACGTCTATCCTAGAAAGCCCTGGAGTCACAATAACTTGTGATATCACACCCTAACTGCTCGTCTTTGCTTTGCATCTTTCACCTACTGCAGCCACACAAGAGTTGCGACGTGGTAATGCCCCGTCCGCCCCAGTCAGCAATTCGTACGAGTGATCGTGGCATACAAAAGATCTCCTGGCCACAGTCTGTCCGTTTCTCGGCACCTGAGCCAAAGCCGGTAGATGATGCAGGCACACGTCGTAGACGCGAGGTGGATAATCAGGGGACCTTGTCCTAACGACAGACAAGGTCTAGGGCACCCGGAGGTGATCCGGTTGCCGCGCTAGCACGGGCGTGGGCCTTCCTCCATGATGTGCGCTCGCCTGGTTGTTCGTCTGAAGTGCGAGGCTCATCTCGGATAGAGATGGCAAGACAATGCCGTACAATGTGTCTACCGGCTCGAAGTCTCCGGGGGCACCAGAGTCTGCGCCTGGTGTCTTCATCTGAGCCTCCAGGGCAATCATTCGAACCAAACGGCATGGTCGCATCCAAAGTCAAGATCTAGTAGTGACGCCAAACGGCTCAACCGAACAGGACCCTATGCGTAGCCAATGCTAAGATTCACAGTCACAACCTTGGGTTACAAGGGATGAAATAGCCATCATAGGGTCTAGTGTGAGCTGCTTTAGTGTATAAAGCTTGATCCTGCCGTCTAGCATCCCTGCCCGCCTCTCTTCAACGGTGGGCGGTCCTCAAGACCAGATTGGTTTGGATGGCTCGAACGCCAATGGGTGACCAACAGTCATCGGCGTCACCTCGGCTCCGGGCCATCGCATCTCAAGCATTTGATTAACCTTGGGGCTAGGAAGAGTCTTGAATGCGCGTCATCCACAGGAATTCGCCATCGAGGTTTATTCCCATAGGCAGATCGCCGTTGGCCGAGCTGTCGGGCAGAAAAAAAGAAAGAAAAAAAAGAAAAAAAAGGCCTCTAGCACGCGAGGCGGCAATGCCCGCGCACATGGCAACCTTTTTTTTTTCTCCGGTGCAACAGGCCAACCAGATTTTCAGGATTGCCACCGCCGGCTCTTCAATGGTCCAAATTCGAGATGGGCCAATCATCGAGGGAGACCTTGCCCTTCCGGGCCAAATCTTGCATTCGAGGTTGTCTGGATGTCAGGATGACACCCCTTGCCATGTCAGACACCGTGTCCTTGAACCAACAAGCATCAGAGGGCAGAGGTTAAGAAAAGAGCTGTGGTCCTCTGCTCGAGGCTTGTGTTGGCACGGGGTTGAAGATGACCGGCTGATGTGCAAAGGCCGAGATATGACTGGCTTGAGCATCCTGCAAGGTCTCGATGTTTCGACGAAATCCGGGGTGCATTCTTACCAGTCACAAGCCTGTGCCAGTTTCAGCCTGGCGGAGCAATTTGCAGAGTCACGGCGGCATGGCATCGTCGGGTTTTTCTTTGCTCGGGCAACTCGAATTGAGTTTGCCGTCTATCGGCTGTAGGGCGGCGCCGAGGGCCGGCAGACAAACCTCCCGCGGTGGCCAGAGGCAAAGGAGACGAAGCACAAGTCTCCCGGCGTGGATCCAATGGCGGTTTTTTCACCCTCGTGCCCATGCCAAGCAAGTAGTCGTCGCGTTGCGGTCAATGGGCGCATACCGCTTGCACGCCTTGATTTCCTTCGAGTCGTGCACAGCTCAGCCAGTCATACAAGGGCCTTGCCAGCCTTGTTTTCTGCAATCCCGCTTTGCAATCTGGTTGAAGCCCTCAACGTCAACCTCGCGAACCCGAGGACGAAGACAGAGAGAGACGTCCGTCGTTGGAGACGGCCACACCCACCCCACGGGTTTGCCATGGCCCAGAGCCGGCGGTTCGCAGATTGCGATCAAGTGACACGCGCAGCTTGAATGACACCACCAGCGACTTTGCCTATCCCAGACAAGGCGGAGCTTTGGGGTCCAGAGGGCCAGGGACCCAAAGACCCAAAAGACCCCTCGGGAGGGCGAATGCTGGGGCCCGGACTGGGAAGAGGGTGCTGTCGTGCCTGTCGGTTCAGCGGGTGCGTGGTGTTTTTGGCTGGATGTCGTTGTTTTCATTACGTTTTGGTTTGTTAATGACTGGCTCCCCGGCCCCCGCGGTTTCTTCAAACGTCCACACTCCCTGCCGGCAGCCAAAGTCGCAACGCGGCCGACGCCTCTGGCCTCTCAAACCACTGCAAAAGCCTCCCTCCCGGCAACGGGCTCTCTATCCTTTCCCCTCTTTCCCTCCTCGACCATGTGCCATTGTGTGTTCTGTAGGTATCCACTGGGGAAAATACAAATTGGGCTGAAGGAGAGAAAAAAACCGAGCCCACATGTTGTCCAGGCTAAACATCACCGCGACCGTGCCCCTGGTGTGGGGAAGCCACTTAAGCCAAGGCCCCAAAAACCAAGAGGGAAAGGGAAAAAATATTTCGGTGACCCTGTGATCACTTGTTGGCGCAACCTACGTCAGGCTGGAGGAGCAGGCCAAGGATGTGCTTACGCCGTACATGGGAAAGGTCGCGCAACATCTGCTTGCGGCCATGACCGAGATGCCAATGCCAATGCCAATGCCATCCTTGCCTCCTCCTCGCACCACCAAACGAAGCTTAAACAAAGACCGAGTAAAATTGCCTGCTGCTGTGCCTCCACGTTGGGTTCCTATTTAAGTCCTTTGTCTCCCGTCCGTCGTCGCCGGCGCTGCCTTACCTACCCGTATTGCATTGTCACCAGAATTTGATCCAGGAGCTCCAGTATTTCTGCGTCGTCGTTTTACCATCAACTCTTGAACCACACCGCATCGATCGCCATCTTGTCCCTAGGTAGAAACGGCTCCCCGCGCTGTTGTCATCCCTCGCCCCCCCCCCCCCCCCCCCCGTCTTACTCCGACCCACGCCCGGCTCACCGACGACTCATAACCCCCCAAGCAAAAGACTTGCGCGACGCAAAAGCGACTCGATAGACAACCAAGCCCAAAGACACACATTTCCTCGCGCATAGTCATCATGCTTGCCTCCCACGGCCGCGGCGGTGCCGGCAACATGGCCGACAGCACCAAGTCGCCCAAGGTCACCCCCAAGGACCTCGAGACCCCGACCCTCAAGACGTCCGTCGTCACCACCGGCCGCGGCGGCTCCGGCAACATGGCCAAGAACGCCGACCCCTACGAGACCCGTCTGCGCCAGGACGTCGAGGGGTGAGTCACTTTTGCTTGACCCTCACCCGCAAGAAGCACCCTTGTGACTAACATGCCCCTCTCACAGCGTCCCTCGCCGAGAGAGCAACGGCGCAACCCACTACGGCCGTGGAGGCGCCGCCAACGTCTTCAAGACCGGCTCCGAGGAGGAGGCCGCCGCGAAGAAGGCCAAGGCCGAGGGCACGGCCGCCGTCGACGACGACGAGCCTTCGCTGCGCAAGACGCCCTCACCCACCGGCGGTCGCCGCAGCCCCGAGGACGGCAACGGCCTCGCCGCCAAGGGCAAGCAGTGGCTCAACAACTTGACCAAGAAGGCATAAGCAAGCGCGTTTTCTCTCCTTCTTTTCATGCGCGGCTTTGCAAGCGGTTAAGACAATGACCAGTACGACTTATTCACCCCCTCGGGGGACGGGTCATGCATATTGGCGACGGAGTTTTGGGGCTGGGAACAGGGAAGAACATCAAAGTTGGTCTCCCTGGGGCGTTTGGAACGGGCAACGAAAACGTTGAAACGACACAAAAAAAAGTTTACGATACCATATCCAGCTATTTGACGAAACCAAGGGACGGAAAGGAAAAGCAAAATATTCATGTCATCACTTCTCTCATTTTAAAAGCATCACACATGCTGTCCACGTATTGCCCTGCAGCACGTGGCTTGCAATAAATACTATTGAGATGCGATTTTTGGTCTATACCTGTCCCGTCTCTAGTAAGACCAGCAGAGATGTGCCCCTCCCAGACGAAAACCTTTTATGCGCCCGTGACATCTCATTCGAATAATGATTCAAGTTTGTTTCCGTAGTCGAACATGCTTTTAATTCTTCGTCAGGCGGTGGATCTCAGACAAGTAGAATCTGAGGTCCTCGGGGTTGACACCCGGAGTGATGCCTGCCAAGTATTAGCCACGCCGGTTCCTCTATTGATAAACAATGCGAATCCGCGTGTATCGACTCACCGTGTCCGAGGTTGGCGATCCATCCCTTCTTCTGGCCCCAGAAGCCATTGACCATTTCCTCGACCGCCTTGGTGATGTTCTCGTGGGTGCCGTAGAGGACGCCGGGGTCGGCGTTGCCCTGAAACGTGATGCGCCTGTCGCCGCGGATCTTGACGGCGTCGGCAGGGCTCTGCATCCAGTCGAGACCGACAACGTCGTAGCCGATGTCGCAGACCGTGTTGAGGGCATGCCAGCAACCCTTGGGGAAGACGGTCATGGGCACGCGCTCGAGGTTCATCTCCTGCAGCTTCTTGGGGAGATTCGCAGAGATGTAGGAGAGGTAAGGCTTGCTGAACTCCTCAAAGGCAGCCGGGCCGAGCTCGCCAGCCCACGAGTCGAAAACCATGATGCTCTGTGGGACAGTTGTCAGTCGCAGGGGAGACGTCGCAGTGTGGAAGGAAGACATGCCTGGGCGCCGGCCTTGACCTGGAGGGCGAGGTACTCAACGCAGACCTCGGCAATCTTCTGCAGCAGCTTCTTGGACTCCTCGGGGTATCTGTAGATCCACGTCTTGCTGTGGATGAAGAGCTTGGTGCCGCCACCCTCGACCATGTAGCAGAACAGCGTCCACGGAGCGCCGCAGAAGCCAATCAGGGGCACGCGACCGGCGAGCTTCTTGCGGGTGAGGGTGATGGCCTTGTAAACGTAGTCGAGCTCGGAAGCGACGTCGACGTTCTTGGCCATGACTTGCTCGTACTGGCCGTCCGTAGGGCTCTGCAGAGGGTCGGGGAAGTGCGGTCCCTTCTTGTCAACCATCTCGACGGTCATGCCGAGGGCCTGGGGACGACGAGGATATCGCTGAAGATGATGGCAGCGTCGAGGAGACCGGCGAAGCGCTCGATGGGCTGCAGCGTCAATGTGCTGGCAATCTCGGGATCGCGGCAGCAGGCGAAGAAGTCGCGGTTGCCCTTGGCCTCGTGGTACTCGGGGAGATAACGGCCGGCTGTATGGCGTCAGCTGCTGTCTTTTCTTCGTTGTCGCCCGTGCTGGCTGGATATGTCCTTACCTTGCCGCATGATCCAGCATGGCGGGCGCTCGACCGTCTCGCCTGCGTCGTCATGTTAGCCTGCGTCTCAATTGCACCGATTGGGTAGTTTGCTTACCGCGGGCTGCCCGCAGAAGCAGGTCGTTCTTCAATGGCTCAAATGTCAACTCCATCTTGTCTCGTCGGCCGGCGTCTGTGATGTCTGGATGTGCCGGTGTAGATCCTCTGGATGCAAGATGCCCCGCGCAATCCGCGACCGCTGAAAACCCCGCCAAAGCTTCCCCCTGTCCAGTCGTCAGGGCCCGGGCGTCGCCGAGGTAGCCGGAGCGGGCTCAGCCACACCCAGAGGTCAAGTCGTGGCTGCAACAAATAGTGGGTCGGCGAATACAAGCACTTCCAAACTTGCTGACCTCCCTGCGAATTCGCTCCCCTCCACGATACAGCGATTCATCGCGCCAAAGCGACCCAATTGACCGCCAAACCCGCGTCGGAACCGACGCTGCTGAACTTGCTCGCCAGGATTGGATTAGGTGCATGACGAGCCACCAATCCATTAAGCTTCGGATGCGAACCCGGCGTCACCCCGATGTCCCCCCGACCGACCGCGCGCTGCACCCGAGCCGTCCAGCAGCAGCTTCGAGCACCGTTAGAGGCCATATGGATCACGGATGGGCTGCTCGCGAGCGCCTTTGAGCGATACTGCCATGTATCGCACCTCGCGCGGCGGAACCTGAGCTCTACGCCTGGCCCGCTGGAGAGCAGGAAGCGGCTTGGGAAGCGGAGGATGACGGCCATGCACCTCGATCACCAGTCGACTTTGCCGCCCTGGGCTATCGAATTCCCCGTCGATCTCAGCAAGTGGAAATGGCAGCCGCCGACTCCTCGTCAGTCGAGGCGGGACGACGACCCACTCGTTGAAAATGACCGGCCGACGCCAACCAAGTCGACTACACCGTGGTCGGTGATACAGAAGATGATGGGGACCCTTGCCGCCGAAGAAAATGCCCAAGAAGACGACGGAAGGGCAGCTGTATCGGCAGACCCCCTTTTGGAAAGGCTCTCGCAAGCTCGAGCCGCCGTTGCTGCCTCTAGAACGCAAGTGATGACACCGGAATTTCGGGGCCTCATGAAGCACCTCAAGCAGGACATCAAGTCGGGCGCACTGGATTCCGATGCGGTGGTGATGGCTGTCTCGACATTCCCACAGACCCTCGCCAACGCAGGAGCCCTGCAGGACGCTGTGAGCACTGCCATTGGACATTTCCTCTCGGCCGTGGTCAGCGGCATCAAGTCGTCCAGTCGCCTCACCGCAGCGAATTTCAAAGGCACTTTCTGGAACCAAATCCTAATACAGGCATCTCAGCTGGACGGACACGAGACAAGGCTATCGCTGTTTCAAACCATACTTGATGCGATTCCTCTCTCCCACATCGATGATGTCCACGAGGGCGTTGTTGCGGCAGTGCAAAGCTTAGTCGTGGTCCTAGAACCGTGGCGCACGCGGGCCGCGGACATTGGCGTCGCGCTCCGCAGACTGTCTCCCGAAGACCACAACGCACTACTCAGCAAGTTGGAAACTGCCATTCACGAAAGTTTGGTAGAGACTCAGGACCAGAAGGATCATCTTCTTTGGTTGCAGATCTTGGCGCACATGCCGCTGGTACGCCAGGACTATCTGCTGGACGCTTGCGTCAGATCGGCCTACTTTTGATCGGGGTTTGCTTGGGTCCGTCGGCCGAGATCTCTGCGAGCTTCTCTTTTGCCAATGGACGAGCCGCGGGTACCTGCAGCAACATGACCCGCAGGTTGCTGAATGGCAACTCCTCTGCAACGGCCGAGCGAAGCTCAGTCTTGCCGCACTAGTCGTCAAAATCGGCGACGGAGGCCCCGCCAACAAGAGCGCGGGGATCCTGGTGAGCCTGCTGAAATTCTTGCGTCGCTTCGGGCGTCAGGAGGAGCTGCTTCACTCCATGCGAGGTTTCTGCCGAGCCCACACAAGAATCCTCCCTGTTCATCCGTTCAAGCTGCTGGCCAAGGCGAGCAACGATCACCGTTTCGCTGTTGCCACACTCTCGGTCTTGGAGAAGAACGCGGATCTCCAGGATCACAAAGAGCGGCCCTGGTGGCAGTGGGAGCCCCAATCCAAAAGGGACGAGCAGATCTGCAACCGATGGGATTGGACGGCCTGGACGGGCTACGTGGAGGACATGATCAAGGATGAATCCATTAACCCCGCCATCGTCTGGAAGGTGGTACGCAGTGGGGCCTGGGCAGATGCACGGGACAAGGACGGCGAGCGCTTCGTCGATACCATGTACAACATACGGCACAATTTCCGCGAAGCGCAGTCGCGGTACTACAAGCGGTACCCCAAGGGGTTCAACAAGCGCGAAGCGCTGTTGTCCGCACAACATTTAACAGAGGCAAAGGTAAAGAGGCTGAGGAAGAAGAGGGCCCGGTTGATTCAGGATATGGCAGTCTGGTTTTCACAGGCAGGACATCTCAGTGACAGCAACATACTGCGTAACGTGGAGCGGTGCGTTGCGTGGCTCAGGGCACATGACGTCGGGCTGGAGCGCCGGGTGGTCTTGGCGGTGGTGACGGTGGGCTTGCGGGAGCTCAAGAGGCTCGAGCCTGGGAGGACGGGTCGGATATCCTGGATGTTGGACATTATCGAAGAACACGGAGGGAAGGAGGAAAGGCGGCTCGTTGCTCAAAGGCTGCAACGGTGGAGGGAGGCCAACATTGCCTCGGGCGAGCGTGCGAAGGAAGCGGAATCAGGGTAGCAGGGTCTCGTCGGAGGATGGAACACACTGTGAAGTCATGTGTGTTCCCCCCAATCAGGCGTCCATGAAGGGAATGTGAGACGTTGAGACATGGGGCCTGGGGCATCGAGTCTAGCGCTGCGAGTCCACGACAGCGGTGCCTGAAGGGAGGCCCTCCAAACTGAGACACAAAGAGAGAGTGTGTGTGCAGGGTTGCAAAGAAGAGGCATACTAGCGCAATGTACGGAATTCTGCAATGAACAATGTTTCGTGTCGGGAGAACATTCGTTCGCCACGAGGCATCATGGGCCGCTCGAGCGGCAGAGCGGTTGATGGTGGATTATGCGAAACATGGCAACGAAGATTCCGGCATTGGGGTCTATTCAGTCATTGAAGCGGAGGACCAGCATCGGCCGGGCCCGAGGAGAAGGTGCAATGAATGTCTCTGCCGCATGCGTACGGCGAGAGTGTCGTGACCCCCCCACCCCATTGGAACCGCCATCGGATAGCACCCACAAGACCCTTTGTCTGTTGTATTCTGACTCTGATGTCTCTGGTCGGCCTCATGAGACAGGCCCAACTTTTTCCATCACCAAGGGAACCTTGTTTGGGCGGTGCAGGCCGATCGTCTCCCACGTGTTTGCGCGGGCGGGCGGGTAAAGGGCAAAACGAGACAAGCAACAAAAGACGAGAGCAAGGGTTTGCCGCGCCGGCCAGACTGCGGAGGGTTAACCACGGTCATTTGCGGCCCAAAATGCCAGGGCAAGGGCCAAACGGTGCGGATAGTGGTTGGGTAGGTAGATGGTGGCGGTGAGGCAGCAGAAAGGGGGCGAATTGAGTGCGTGTGTGTGTGTGTGTGCAATCTGCTTGTATGTCTACCCAGCCTAGGCATGTAATATTGTGTGTTTGCTTGAAGCTGCGGCGACCAGGGGTTCACGACGAGGTTGCAAGGCAAGGCCCCAGGCACAGAAACAGAAACAAGCAGAAATGAAAGAAGACGGCAAGTCGGAAGACTCGGGTGTGGCTCCAAGAAGTAAGTGCTGCTGCTGCTGCATTGGGAGGGACGTCGAGGCTTAGCGTCCTCCTTCTTGAGGCTCTCAGTTCGCCGTGGAGGGTATCTGTGGGTTTTGATAGGAGATGCTTCTAGACCGGGGGGGTTGGAATGACTAGAAGGCAGATGGAAGCGGCATCGAGGGATCTGGTCCGTCTATCCAGCCCCCCTGGTACCGAGCATCTGTTGGTTTGCTGGGTTGGTGGTCCTTCATCTTGGTAAGAAATATAACCTATGCACCCACGTCTGAGGGAGAGAGTCATTGGCCAGAGCATGGAAGTAATTGCAAGAAAGACGAACGTGCCGCGTCCTATGCCCGGTGTAGGTTTGTTGGAAGTGAAGGAGTGCGAGATCCGCGCAGTGGGGGAGGTAAGCAGGGGTGGGTGGTGCAGCGAGCAGTTGGCGTATTCGGCCGAGGCATTCGGCGAGTCCAAGTACACTCCATACATAGGTAGCCTGCTTGCCCGCTTGCCCACTAGGGCCACGAGCCAAGAGTCGGAGGGTCTCTCTCAAGGCGTAATTCCCCTCTTGTTCTAATTATTACGTGCAGCGAGGATGGGGAAGATGAGCAAAGAAAAAGAAAAAACGGAGTGGGATTGGCGCCAGTCGACGTTGCTTCGCGGGATGGATGACATCGAACTCGACTGACAATCGCTGTAAAGATAACCCTAGCTGGCGTTAGCTCACACGGCCTTATTAGATGGAGGTTGGGCCTATATCGCCGTGGACAATGGGATTGGGCATTTCCCCATCCATGCAGCATGCACCACAAGTGCCCTGCGGAATGTTCCATCCAGATTTTGTAGAGACAGGCAGCAGCAGCAGCAGCAGCAGCAGCAGCAGGACGAGACAGATCAACCCATCAACCCTGCTTATGCCTGTGTCTTGCAGTCTATCTGTCCGTCCATGTGTCCGTCTGCTTGCCCACTGTCTGTGTGTCGAGAGCTTGTACACACATGAGAGACACACACACACAGACGGAGAGGGAGAGAAAGAGCTAGAGAAGGAGAGAGAGAACCGAACAAGGAACAGAGACAGTGTGCCAGAGACACAGAGGCAGACCGAGACGGGCCGGTCACGACGAGACAAGACAACGATGAGCACGGCACGACTGTCGAGGATCAGGGACTCGCGACGGACGGGGCAAACGCCGGCGCCAGACCAGGGCTCGGCAGCTAGGAAACTACCTGACGGATAGGGCGCGGCACTGTCGAGGCCGGGGCAGATAAGCTCTCGACCGATGCATCGATGCTTCGACAGCGCGCAGGCACAGCTTCTTGCCCTTGACCTGTTGCCTCCAAGGTCCCTAAGGCGCAGGAACTAGGCGATTATCTCCGTTGACCTAACGTAAGGCTCCGTCGCCTCGAGCACGCCTCGGATGGGAAAGAATAGAGGCCAGGCGAGAAGCAGATTAGCGAAGTCGGCGCTGGCGCTGAGGTGTGTGCCTGTTGCGTGATGTTGCGATGAACCATTCCCTTCGTGGAGGTGTGTCTTGGGCAGAGAGAAAGACGCCAGGGGGGGCCGAGCCCCCGCATCCGGAAGTACTGGCTACCTACCTACCTTACACTGCCCTCCACCCTCCTCTATCCACTGTGCGTGCGTGCTCTCACCTCCAGCGTCACTCGTTGCTCACCTCGGGGTCGCGCCTCCAGACCCCACGAGGGACCCCTCGTCGCCCGCTGCCGCCAGCCTCCAGTCCAGGTAAGGAAGGCATCGCATACGCACACCCCTTGCACACCGTGCCTGCCTGTCTACCTTCGTCCCGTCTTGTTGTTGCTGCTGCTCCTCGTCCTCCTCTTCGTCCGTTGTTGGACACGGCGTAGCGCGGCGCACAAATCCAAATCCAGTTGCAAATCCACGACACCCCGTCCTTTTTTTTTTTGTTGCCTTTTGTGCCGGAAGGCGGAAGCTGCTGCTACTGCTTCCTCTTCTCCTTCTCCTTCTTCTGTACGCTTACGTGGATACATAGTCCTGTGTACACCCGCACTCCAACGCTCTCGAATCCTTCCACGTCCTCTTGTTCCACTCCTCTTCTCTCTCTCGACCACCGCCAACACGTCCCACCACCTGCCAACAGCACGCCAGCCCAAAGTCTTACACAACACCACCACCACTACGACTCCTCGACACACCACAACCACAATCAAGCAGCCAGACCGGGGCACAGTCTAAATAAAAACCACCTCCTGCATATTCCGCCCGCTCATCCCACACGCACCACACACATACATCTCCGGCGACCACCCTACTCCGAGCAGCCCTGCACGTACAACAGCCCACGTCCTTTTTTACGTCCGTAACTCCCCCCGGACGACCCAGCCGATCCTCAACCGTTCCCAGTCTCTACCCTCTTTCTATCGCCATCTCGACCACGCCCAACGAATGACCGCGCTGTTTGTCTGTCGTCCAACCTTAACAGGAACTCATATCACCCTCCCTCGCACGCTCCGCCGTTGACAGAAAGACGACAAGTGACAGAGAAAGACCGTCCACCAACCATCAAATGGACCAAGGCCATTATTCCGCTGCACGTCATGCGCCCGGTGCTTCCATCTACTCGACCCAGGCACCGGGCCACCCTCACGCCTATCAACAGCTTCCGCATTCCCACCCACATCAGCACACTCACTCGCCCGTCAACCCTCACTCGCCGCCCCATGGCCAGCCACAGTATTACCCCATGAATCCTGTGAGCCCCTCCGCACCCGGCCCCTCCATGGCAAGCCCGCGCGTACTTCCCAACTCAGATCTCATGCCCGGCCCTCCCCAGTCGCCCGGATCAGCAACATCCTCTGTGCCAGGTAAGACGGGTATGCCCGCCGGTGCTACCTCTCCCGGCGCCTCGGTCGCTGGGTCCGCCGTCAGCTCCAAGCCCATCCGCAGGCGCATGCGCATGATCACGTCCTGTCTCGAGTGCCGTCGCCGGAAGCTCAAGTGCAACAAGTCGCAACCATGCGTCAACTGCATGAAGTTCTCGCGTGACTGTGTCTACCTCAGCCCCAAGCTCGACGAGGCCAGCCAGCTTCGTCTGACAGAGATCAAGGAAAAGGTCGGCTCCTTGGAGCGCCAGTTGGAGCGCGACGTCGCAAAAACGACCTCCCGGGCTGCCCAGCAGCAAAGCATCCTAGCCGACGACGTCGAAGACGAGTTCGCCGAGGAGCGCGATCTCGAGCCCACGGACATGACGGCGCTCGATGTCACCTACGATGAAGATGCGGACGGCACGGACGATCTCATCGATCTCGGTGTTCAAGTTGGCCGCATGCGCATCACGGAGCGAATCGGCGGCCTTTCCAGACCTAGGATAGCCGAAGAGGTGCGTATTTGGGCAGTTGCGCCGAGAACCCACCCCCTCGTCTCCCAGTGCTGGGCAACATTCTAACCGTAATTTGTAGATCTCTGCCGGGATTTCTGGTGGGCCTCCCGGTTCAGGAGGACCTCCCGGCCCTCCTCCCATGGGGGCGATGGGAGGAGGCATGGGAGGCATGGGAGGAATGATGGGCGCAATGGGAGGAATGGGCGGGGCCGGACGTGGCGGGCCGCCCCGTGGTGGACCGCCCCTGGGTATCCCGGTTTCCCCGGCCCACCGCCGGGCATGGATGCCATGTCCACCGTCAGCGGAGGTTCCAACGGCTCACTCCCCGACTTCTTGAGGCCGGGCGAGTCCTACATTCCTCCCTCGAGCGGCTTTTTCTTTGGCCAGTCGGCCGAGGTGCAGTCTTTGGAGTCCCTGTTGCCCACCAGGGAAGCTGCGGACCGTCTTCTTCAGCAATACTTCCACGCCGTGCACCCCGTTGCGAGATGCGTCCATCGCCCAACGTTTGAGAATGACTATCAGAGCTTCTGGGAGGAGATTTACAGCAACTACGAGCCGCGGCCGTCCACGCAGGCCATCATGTTCGCGGCGTGGTTCAGCGCCGCGGTAAGTATGGATGAGCAGGTGGTCTACCGCCTGTTCGGGGTCACCAAGGCGTCCTTGATCGACAGGCTCAAGGCCGCGACGGAGACTGCGCTGGGGAAAGCCAACTTTTTGAGGACGACGAGAGTCGAGACCATGCAGGCTTTCGTCATGTACATGGTGCGTATCCAGTCCCGATTACTCTTGCGCTTACAACTGCTGACTTGGCATGCAGCTTCCGCTTTGCAGAGCCGAGGTGTCCCGAGCTCACTCCGTGCTCGTGGGCGCCGCGGTGAGGATGGCAGAGTGTATGGGCCTGCACAGGGATGGAGAGACCTACGGGTTGAACCCCCTCGACACTCATGTCAGAAGGCTCATCTGGCACCAGCTGTGCTTCCTAGACATTCGCACGTGTGAGGCACAGGGCCCGCGGCCCCCATCCGGCGAGAAGACTACGACACCAAGCTTCCGCTCAACTGCGAGGAGGACGAGCTCTACGCCACAGGTCCGCCTCCGGAGTCGGCAGACCGGTGGACCTCCACTTTGTTTTCCCTCATCCGGTTTGAGAGCAACGAGATGATGCGCATCATCTGGCTGGACCGTCGCAGGCTCGAGAGTCGGCGGACGACTCTGACTGCCGTTCTCACAAAGATTGAAAACTTTCGCAAGCGCATGCTGGACAAGTACGAGAAATACCTGGACGGTGACGTGCCTGTGCAGCGGTACGCAAAGCTCGTGATGAACCTGCTCCTCTACCGTCTCTATGCCATGGTCCTGCACCCTTATCACGCCAACGCCAACAGTCCCATGCCGCATCGCCTCAACAACATCCTCATCATGTCGGGTATCATGATCATCGAAATATCCATACAGCTCGAGACTGCACCCCCATACCAGGATTGGGCCTGGTACTTGGGTGCCTACCAGCAGTTCCAGATCGCTCTGCTCTTGGCCACTGAGGTATACTACAGGCCCCAAAGCCGAGAAGCCCCTCGCATCTGGAACTGTCTGGACTACGTTTTCCAGACGGACCGTACTCTGCCGCCCGAGATCAAGGGTCTGCAGATCCTGGGCGAGATCATGAGCAAGACCTCCATCTACCAGGGCATGCGCAAGATGCGCGCGCCCACAGGAACATCGCGCGCCGCCCCGAACAAGAATGCCGTGGGCGTTAAGAGTCCTACGATGCAACCCTCCCCTCAACAGTACCAGCAGAACGTGCCAATGGGTCTCAAGTCAGAATCCGGCATGGCAGCCGGCTTGCAACCGCCTACTCCTGTCAGCGGCGTCGGTTCTCCGGGCATGGGGTCTCCGGGCGGCCCAGGAGGTCCTCCCGGAGGCCAAATGGGCGGTCCTCCGCCCAACATTGTCTTTGCGGGCGTCTCCAACGGCGAGGCGCTGTGGAGTGTGCAGCCGGTCACTGCGGACAGCCCGGAAAGCAGCTGCGACGGGGCAAGCGTTGCCGGACACAGGACGACGCAGGCTCCTATGAACATGGTGAACTCGCTTGAAGGCGTGGACTGGGTATGTCTTTTTCTTCCGTCTTCGCTCCATGTCACGAAGGCTAACTCATGATGCAGGACATTATCAACAACCTATTCCCGCATGACCCGAGCACTGGCGAGCTGAACATTTCCGGTTTCCACGATCCGAGCCTGGGCTTGAACGGGTTCCACTGGGGCCATCGACAGGCACTTGATCTTCATTGACAACATTTACGTTGAGCAGCGACAGCAAAGGTGTCAGACATCCATCTCTGACATGTTGATTTACCCACATATATAAGTACACATTTAGCACATACGTAATGCGCGGGGTCTGCATGTATTTTACGAGACACAAAAGACAACGGCGGTTGGAATGTGTTTGCGTGATGTGGTTGACGCTCGGCAACCCATGGAGTATGACCGAGGGCGCGAGTTGCCTAATAGAGGAAAAAGAATACCGCACAGGTTTGTAGTGGTCGAGTGTACGACAAGAGAGGGTTGCTGGTAGACTCGTAGGGTATCTAATGAAGAAGAACAAGGTCAAATATACGTCTCCAGGTGTCTAAAACGTGATCGAATCCCATCGCCGGCAAAACGACAGGGGCTTGCGGCATTCGTTCAATGAGGCTCATCATTATTCGTTACGGTCTAGAAAGGCCCAATTACAAAGTAGAAATTACCGCGAAGGAATCCAGAAACCGCCAGGTTTGTGATGCGCAGTTTCAAAGTGCAAAGAAAAGAAGCAAGTGACATCGCGCAATAGAAAAAATCGTCATGAACAAAACAAAATAAAAGCCCAAGAGGTATCGTTGTGCATCCACCTTTTGCCCCCAACCCCCTTCTCCAAATCATCCCATGAAGCCTCAAGTGTCGTAAGCTTCGTTTTCTTTTTGATAATGAACCAGCCCATTTCCTTCTATCCTTGGGCCTTTCGACCATTTCCCATAATTACACACACACACACACTCTCTCTCTCCTATGTTTAATTGGATCGCACATTGGACGCTTGCTCAGGCAGGAAGGTGCCCATGCTGAGTTCACTGTGTGTCGCTGCCGCGTTGCCGCCGATCACCGACCCGCCAACCTCGCTGCCGGGCGTGAACAGGCGAACAGACTTGCCCTTGGGCCGAGCCACCAGCACCTGGGCGGGACACACAACGATCTCGTCGTCGTTGTTGCCAGCGTCGTCTCCCTTCTTGACGACAAGGGGGAACAGGACGATGCGGACGACGGCGTGTTGGCCCTCGAGGGAGTCGTTGGTGAGGGACTTGTCGCCGCTGCGCTCATTCATGAGGGCGGCGTTGAACGTGACAGTCTCGGCGAGCTCGCCGTCGGCGTCGTATTCGGGTTGCAGCGGCGGGAGCATCATGTACTCGGCTCGCTGGGTGCGCATCTCGATGGAGAGGTCGACGGCCTCTCTCATCACGCGGCGCAGCTGTGATTGAATCTGGTCCTCCAGGTTCGATGGGGGAGGGAGGACCTTGGACAGCGTCTGGAAGATGGCCTGGACCACGGCCTCGGTGTCGAGGTCGCGCTGGTGCTTGAAGCTCGGGCGCTTGGAGAGCAGCGTCAGCGTGACGGCGCGCCACTGTCGAACGGCCTGGGGAGGGCCGACCTCGGTGAGGAGCTTCTCCAACGACTTGAGCTTCTGTCGTTGTTCGCGGTCCATGCCAAAGAGGTAGCGGGTGAACACAAACTCCCAAATCATGTTCATCGTCATGGACATGAATACGTCTCTGCGTCGCACGCGGTCGGCGAGATAGGCATCCACATCAGTGCCATCGAGGATGGCATTGTCGAGTCGGTCAATGACCTTCTCATCATTGATTTCATTCGTCAACCGACAAGCGCGCATGTCGGAAAACTTGGAAAACCGAAGGACCCATTGTTGAACATGGGAGCACAATTGCTGGCATCGGTGGTCGAAATGGTCGACGTCCTTGACGTTCAAAAAGTCGGCGTCGGCGCCCTTGGCGGCCAGAATCTGGCGCTGCATCTGGCGGATGGTGTCCTTGGCAGCGTCGAGCTCGGAGCGCAGCTTGCTGATTTCGGCATCCTTTTGCGACAGCGACTTGGAAGCGGCCGCGTTCGCTGCGAGCCTCCTCCAACTGTCGCGACGTGTCGGCATGCTGCGTCTCCAATGAACGGTAGCGTTCGTTGTGTTGGGCAGCAAGCTGGGCATTGGCGCTGTTGAGGCCCTCGTTGACCTCCGTCAAGCGAGCGACCTCTTTTTGTAGGAACTCGAGCGACTGCTTGAGGACGTCGATCTCGGCATCGCGTTCGGCTAGGATGCCTGAAGCGCGATTGCTGCTGCTGGTGTCCGCGGCGGTTCGGGCGTCGGCGAGCATGCGATTCTCGGCCAGGAGCTGCTCGACACGAGACTCGAGCTCGAGGACTTGCATGCTCTGACGGCGACGCATGCTGTGTGGTCTAGTGGGCGAGCGGGGGGAGCCGATGCGGCCCTCGCCAAAGCCATCCTACAGAGGCTGGGTCAGTGGAAAGTCGGTGAAGATTGAGCAAGGCTGTGTGCCAAAACTCAATTGGAGCCAGACGGTCGGGCAGGCAAGGCACGAGGATAAAACAAAAACAGGGATGGCTTGTGCGGGAAATGTTGAATGTCAAAAGATGGGATGAACTTACAAAGACGTCGGCCATGTCCTTGGTCCGGACACGACCCTCGTTGGCGACGGGGGTGTTTGACGAGCTGGTCGGGTCCTGGGTGAGGTCTTGCTGACTTCGTTGGCTGAGAGATCGCAAGTCTCCGCTCATGCGCCTGTCTGTCCGGCGGCGGAGAGGAGGGGTGGCAGTGGCTGGTCGAGAAATGATGCCTGGGCTTTCAGGCCGGAACTTGAGTGGCTCCGGTGTTTGTGAGCCCATGGCCCGCCTGTGCCGCGAGAGGCTGCTATTGGACATGGATCTGCGCGCTACAGGGGGCTCGACCGGCGCTGGCGACTGCAGCCGTGCAACACGCTCCGAGACGCTGCGATTGCCGGGCGGAGGTGTGCTGCGCGGTGACGACGTGCTGCTGATCGCTGCCCCGGCCAGCGCCGCAGAGGCCAGGTCTTGGTACTTGGATCTCTTCCTCTCCAGCTCTGGGCTGATGCGCCGCATCTTGTGCGGCTCTGGCGTCGGAGTGCTGAGTTGCCGGCCGCCAGGGTCGCGCAGAACAGCGTCCTGGACATCGGATAGTCGCGAGTCTCGTCCTCGGCGAAAGGCGATCGTCGGATCAGGTCCCTGGGCGATGGTGATTTTGCCCTCTCTGCTTCACGAGATCTTCTTCTTTCACGGTGACTGGACAGCTCGGGCGTGCGCTGAGCTTCGCGCCCTTGCGAACTTGTCTCTTGCCAGTCGCGCATAACACCGCTGTCCCGCTCCAGTTGGCTGTCGAAACCACTCTTGCGGAGAGGGTGAGGCGAGCCTGAGCTTAGCCCGCTGTCGGGTGGGGCTCTGGTGTGCGCAGTGCCCTCCGAGATGATGTCTTGGGGAGAGATCTGGGCTGGGCGTCACCTTCTTCGTGGGCCTCCTCCTGAACTGGCGGCAGGATGCTTGGGACCGGGCTTCGGAAGCCCCCTGTTTCGTAGAATGGCTCGGGGCTTCGGGATGAGAGAATGCTAGAAAGATCGCGGCGGGTCTCGGCCTCGTAGCCACGGTCGACTACCTCGTCCAGATCACTGGTAATGGTGCTTGGCTCTGGGTCCAGCGATTGGCGAGTGTTCCTTTCTTCAGTAGCCGATGGAATCTGTTCAGGCTTTTCCTCTCGCCCGAGTACAGGGCTTTCGATATTGTCATCCTGAGCCTTTTCCTTCAGAGGCGCCGTCAGACTAGGCATGCCTTTTGAAGCTTCCCCCTTCTCCTCCGGTAACGGCGATTCGCCCGGTTCGACTGGGTCCTGTCGAACGGGCGGCCCATCTCTTTGCTTCGAGTCAGGGGCGAAAACATCATCCTCCTCCATTGTCGTGTCTTGTCCTTTGTGATGGTCCTCACCCTTCGTAATGTCCGGTTCGGCTGGTGTCTCTTGAGCAGACGCACTTTGCGGCTCTCCGCCACCCCAGAACTTCTCAACTTCGGCGTTTGCAACCTCACTAACGTGCTTCTTGTCGGCGCCTTCCCATAGTGATGGGTCGTCAAACAAGTCGTCCTCCTGCGAGCTGCGTTTGTCGGCGTATTTTGACTTCTTACCCTTCTTCTTGGCGCTGCCAGACTTGGTGGCGAGGGTTGCTGCTGCCGCCGCAATCGCCGCCGCGCCAGCCGCGACACCAAGCTTTGACGAACCGGTATCTTGGTGTTGCTTTTCAGGGGTCGCGAGCCCGGTGGTCTCAACAGAGTCATGGTCAGTCTTGCGCTCGAGGTGTGAAGCGGCAATATCGAGAGCAGATGGGGTCTCTGAAGGGTGATGTTCAGGAACCTGCTTGTCTACATTTGGTTCCGAGTGGCCTTGGTGTTCAGAGGCTAGAGGCTCCGGCGCGGTTGTCGGAAGCAACGATTCATCTGCAATCGTGCCAGCTTGCTCGGCAGCGTTGTGTTCCTGGCTGTCGTGACCCTCGAGATCCACAGCTGCGACGTCTCGGGAGCTAAAGATTGGTTCCGGCAACAGGGTGTTGGACTGCTCCCTGGTTTTCAGTTTCTTCCGCTTATCGGGCTCTTCATAGGGCACTTCGTGGACGACCCTGTCTCTTGCGCCGGCGTCAAGTCAACATCCGCGGACCTGGATGATTTGGGAGAAGGCGTTGTGGCATCGACTGGCCGAGGGGTATCCGCTGGGGTCAGCAGAGTACTTGCCGTCTCAGGAGGAGGAGGCGCGGACGCACTCCTGTTGTCCTCGAGGGGTTCCTTGTCGAAGTATCCCCCGGTGCCTGCACCCTCGGGTGCAAGACTCTGGTCAGGGTTTGGTGCAGGTGCCGGGTCAATGTTTTGTGGAGATTCCACATCAACCGGAAGGGATTGTTTCTTGCCCTTCTTTCCCTTCTTCGACTTCTTGGTCACTGGAACGTCCCATGCGCCGAGATCGACCACGTCCAGAGATGAACGTGTGGCTTCTGGGATGCCAATACTTCTCGACGGCGAGGCGGGACGAGATGTGGGACGCGAACTATCGGCGTCGACGCTGACATCTTGTCGGTGGCTTGCCCTTGAGTGGGCTCGCTCTTCCGCAGCGGGGCTTTGAGGGTTGCTGTTGTCATGTCTGCTCTCCCGGTCGTTGTCTTCCTGCGCAACACTCTCGAGCGGTCGCTCGGACAGAGTTGAGCGCTCCGCAAAACCAGGAGATCGAGACCGTATTGAAAGCATTGAAGGCTCCGCATAATTGGGAGATCGAGATCGTCCAGAGAGAATGGAATGCTCCGTATAATTAGGGGATCGAGATCGTCGAGACCGTCGAGAAAGAAGAGAGTGCTCCGTGTAATCAGGAGACCGAGACCTTCTTGAAAGGAGCGAATGCTCCGTGTAGTTGGGAGATCGAGATCGTCTTGAGAGAAGTGAGCGCTCTGTGTAGTTGCGAGACCGAGACCGTCCAGAAAGAAGCGATCGCTCCCCATAGTTGGGAGATCGAGACCGCCTAGTGAGAAATGAGCCCTCCGTATAGTTGGGAGATCGAGACCGCCTAGTAAGGAATGAGCCCTCCGTATAATTAGGAGATCGAGACCTTCTTGAACGAGGTGAGGCCTCCGTTTCACCAGGAGATCGTGACCGTCTTGAACGAGGTGAGCCTTCCGTGTAGCCAGGAGACCGGGACCGTCTTGAACGAGGTGAGCCCTCCGTATAATTAGGAGATCGAGACTGTCCAGAAAGAATTGATTGCTCTGCATAATTAGGGGTTCGGGACCGCCCAGAAAGAAGCGAGTGCTCTGCAAGATCAGGAGATCGAGACCGTTGTGAGAGAATGGATTGTTCCGCATAAGGAGGTGTCAGAGCCCGCGCCGGTGAAAGGGGGTTGGAGAGGGCATCCGGGTTCGGCGATTGTAGGGGGAACATTGATAGAATCGGCAGCGGTGGGGGGCCCGCTCTCTGGCTTGGCAGAAAACGGCCCTCGTCCTCCTGGCTTGGGGCATCCTCGATTGGCTGCAGCGGCTCTACTGAAGCTTCGGCTTCGGCTTCTTCAACTGCGTGATTCTGCCGCTTCTTCTTCTTCTTGTCTTTTTTGCTCTTCTTTGCCGGAGCACTCGACCATTCGTTTGTCCAAGCTGCCAGGGGGTCGAAAGATCCAGTGTCAGCCGCGATATCTTGCTGGTTCTCTTCTGTCGCCGCCGTCTCTTGCTTTTCCGGGGTCTTGTCTGTGGGAGACTGGGAACGTTCCATCTCGCGAACCAAGCCGATGTTGACATCGACGTCAAGGGGTTCGGAGAGGTTTCTTTCTTCTGGGACAACGTCGGCTGCGGCCATGTCGGGGATCTTGGCCTCCTCAGTAGTGGAGACGGCCGGTTCTTCTTCCTTGATCTCTTCCACTGCCGGTTCCGCAGGGGTGGCAGCCTCAGAGGCCATCAAGTCGTTTTGCACCTGGGACTTTTTCTTCTTCTTGTCCTTCTTTGACTTCTTGGCAGGCAACGTCTCGGGCCATTCATTTTCTGGAAGAGCGATTGCGGCTTCCTTGGTCTGTGTGGCATCCTCCAAACTGGTATACGGCAGGTCGTTGACGCTTTCAAGCTTTGGCTCTGGTGTTGGTGTCGATTGGTCTACAGTAATCGGGGCAACAGGAACAGTGTCTTCCACCGGCTGGGCTGGCTCTGGCAGATTTTCCGTTGCGTTGACGGGGGCATCCGACGTTGACGCTGGCGGTGCCTGCTCGACAATTGTGGCTGGGTATACATCGATGTCCATTTCGTCCTGAAACTCGGCCTTCTCCACGACTGGCTCGATGGGAGCTGGAATAGAGGCCTCGGAAGAGATGTTGGTAGGCGCTTCAGCCACTGGCGAATTTGCTACTACTCGGAGATCGTCGGATGTGCCGTCGGCAACAGGCAGCGATCTCGAGGTTTCTTGTTCAGCAGCTGCATCGTCCAGGGCCGAGCCCTTTTTCTTCTTTTTCTTGTCCTTCTTTGACTTCTTCGGCGTCAAGGGAAACTCTTCTTCAGGCTGGGGAGCCGTGGGCTCCTGGGTGTGGAAGACATTGGTGTCAGCCGATGGCGAAGGCATCGTATCCATGGGATCCGCGACTGGTACTGTCGCGGGACCTCCCAGGCTTGTCGCGTCGGAAGCATGATCAGCGGGGGTCTCCTCAGGCGGCTGCGTGGACTTGGGTGGAGTAGCAGTAATGTCAGTCTGTGTCGCCACTTGGACGCTGGGAAGAGGTTCCTGAGGGGCCTCGAGAACCTCCAATGTCGGCGCGGCATTGTCAGAAAGAGCATTTGACTCATCCTGCAACTTGGCCTTCTTCTTTTTCTTCTTGTCCTTCTTGGAAAGCTTGGGCGAAGAGGGCTCATCATCCAGCGGGAGAGAGGGTTGGCCTCCGGAGTGTTGACTGTGTCGGCCTCGTCACTGCGCGCTTTGTCTGCCTCGGGGGGCAACGTCTTCCTTGAGCCTGTCGGCGTCAGGAAGTGGAACATCTTGGGCCTCGGCGGCACGCTCTTGGGTAATGTCGAGGTCGGCTGGCGTGTCCGTTGGTGGCTCCTGAGAGGTGTCTTCCGCCGAGAGGACGGTTTCTGAAGCAAAGTCAAGCGAGCGCTCCGCGACAGGAATGACGGCAGGCTCGGCAACAGGCTCGTTTAAAGGTTGCGGTTCGGTTATTTCAGGAGCCTGTCCCTCCTTCTTCTTAGCCTTCTTCGCCTTCTTGTCTGGCAATGGGAATTCGTCCTCGGCAACCACTGGCTGGCTAGTCTCGACGATTGTGGGTTCCTGAGCCGGCGTCTTCTGCTCCGCCTCCCAAGTTGGTCTCTCTTCGACGGGCTCAACAACAGCACCCGCAGGCTCGGGCTCGGTGGCCGCTATTCCCTCCCGTAGAGACTGCTCAACTTGAGGCTCAGCCTCGAGTGCTGACTCCACCTGGGCCTCCTTATCCTTTTTCGACTTCTTCTCCGGGATGTGGAACTCATCTTCTGCGTTGACGATGACCGACTGCGGCGCCTCTGCGGTCTGCGTGGGGTCAAGATCAGTGTCCGCTTGGGTGGTCTCGGCGACGGGGGGGACGTCTGCCTTTGACAGCTCTTCTGTTGCGGCATCATCCACATCCATGGGATCCTCGTGCTGTGATGGCTCGGCAATCGCAGCTGGGATGGCCTGATCAATAGTGGTGTCAGGAATAGAGCTCTCTTGTCTGAATGGTTCGTCATCAGGCGTGGTGTCCATGGGTTGCCCGCGAGATACCTCCTCTTGCAAGGCCTGGGGTTCGTCGGTCGTAGTTGTCGCGTTTGAGACAAGATATCTGTTGGCTGCGGAGTGCTCTGAGTCTCTGGCACCGACATCTGTTCGGGATTTCCAACAAGGGCGGCTTCGGGGCAGGGGTTTTCTCCAATTCCGCAGGCAGGGGTTGCTCTTCGAGAATGTCAGCGGAAACACCCTTTTTCTTTTTCTTTTTGTCCTTTTTCGACTTCTTTGGGGAGACGGGTTCCTCCTCCAACGGACGGACTCCTTCCGCGGGCATAGGCGTGCTGGAGGATGGCGCATTAGGTTCGAGCACCTGAGCTGGTTCAGAAGAATCGACTTGCTCAGAGGCAGGCTCGTCGATGGGGAACTTCGGCTGGGGTGGCTTGTGGCTCTGGTGCTGGAGTCTGTGGCGGCGGGCTTGTTTGTTCGACGATTGGTTCGACGACTGGCTCTGTCGCCGGCGTTACATTCGGCTCATCTGGGGCCTCGAGGCCCTTCTTCTTCTTCTTTTTGTCCTTCTTCGACTTCTTGGTCACGACGGGGAACTCATCTTCTGCCGGGACGGTATTGTCGGCAATGCTATCTGATGGCATTGTTTGTATTCCCCAAGGGACATCAGCAACGGGCGATGGCGGTTGAGACGGACGCTGGGTTTGGTGCGTCCTCTGGAGGGTCGAGAATTAGGGCGTCTTCCTGGGTCGAGGTCTTTGATGAGTCCTCGGGCAAGGTATCGTCAAGGGGTTGGGGATCCCTGGAGGGTTGGAGATGTTCTGCGTCGCCGGGCAAGGTGTCGACAGGTGGGGCAGGCGCGGGAGTGGATGTGCTTTCCCCATGTTCAGGCTGGTGGCCCTGCTGTGTTGGGTCTTGGAGACTGCTTTGGGCTTCTTCACCACCAGAGGTCTGCTGCTGCTTCTTCTTGTTCTTTTTGCTCTTCTTTGTTGGCACTTCGAAACCAGTATCATCAGCTTCTTGAGGTGCCTGCGGTTGCTCATTCCCAGCGGTCTCATCCTGTGCTGGTGGAGACGGTGGCGCTTGCTCAGCAACAATTTCTTCGGACTTTGACGAAGACTCTTCGGGCTGCGCTACGACCGCGTCAGCTTCGGCTGCTGCTTGGGCTGCGGCACGCTTCTTTTCTTGTCCTTCTTGCTTTTCTTGCTGTTAGGTTGGATCGCCCATCCATCATCACCAGCCCACAGCGCAATGTCCTCTGCGCCGGGAGCGGTGGCAGCGGCCGGGATGGAAGCCGGCTCCGGCTGCTCCGATGAGTCAATGGGTGCCGAGCCACCGGGTTCAGCAGCTGAGGGGCCGTCATCCACATCCCGTGTCTGGGCTTCAACATCGTCCGGCTCTCCGGCGGCGGCCTTCGCCTTCTTGGCCTTCTTCTTGTCCTTTTTGGACATGTTGCTTGGGGTTGCGGGCTCGGACCAGACGTCAGCTCCCTCGTCGGGCCGTGTCTCAGTCTCGTCGGGGCTCTGGGTGGTGCTCCCAGCATTCACAATCCCTGTGGGTTCAGGGCCTGGAACGGTCTCCGACGATGACTCTACTTGCGGCTCCGAGGCGATGAATTCACCAAGTGATTCCGGGGCGGCAGTGTGACCCGGAAGTGCAGCATCGGTGGCGCGGGGGATGGGGTGCTGCTCTTCCTCGGCCGTGTGTTCTCTGAAATCCCCAATGTCTGGAGAGTCGTTGAGATTGAAGTCTTCCGGGCGAGACTCGGCTGATGCGGCGGCGGCGGCGGCGGGTTCGATAATCCCCGCGTCAGAATTTTTGGCAGTCTCCAACAAACTGGGACTGCTGGGAGTGTGACGGGGACGGGGACGGGGACTGGGTACCTCGTCCAAAGGCGAGGTGCTGCTGGAGGAGGAGGGCAAAGGTTGGGGGATCTTCGGGCTAGAGTCTTGGTTCGCCAAGGGTTGAACCGGGGTGTTTTGTGGGCCACCAGCCTCCAGGGCCGAGTCGGTGAGGGCCGGTCCCACGGGTTCAGCATCCGTTATCCGCCCGTTTTGCGTGTCGACCAGTGATTTGTCGTGCCCTGGTCCACTAGCCGACTCCACAATGGCATGCAGGCCGGGGTCGCTGGTGCCAACCTCTCCCGTTTGGGCGTCTGCTGTCGCAGGTGGTTTGTCAATGGCACCAGAGCGGCCCGCATGTTCAGCATGTTCGGCGTCCGATGTTGCATCAGCCTCGCTGCTTGCCACCACCTGCTCCGCTTGCACCTCACGCTCCAGTGGCTCACCGCCCCTTCCGGTTGGCCACACTGCTGCTGGACGAGCCAGTTGCGCGCAGCATTCTGTGGGCGGAGGGGAAGTAGACCTGCTGGGCGATGGGAATGGAACCATCGTTCCTCGTGGTTCCCCGCCTTGTTGCGTGCAGCCCAGAGGATGACGGGAAGTAGTAGATGGGGGCAGCAATGTCGTGCGCGTGTTCGTGCTCGTGCTGTTGTTGGGGCAGCGCCTGGGTCGTCTCGCTTGCAGGATGCCTTTGAGCTTGGCTTTCTGGGTCGAGATCCTTCTGCGCCACATCTTCGCTTGTCTCGTCCACAGCCATCTTGTCCGAACCCTGCATCTCCTCGCCAATTGCACGAGGCAAGCTCTCTGCCTCCGATCGATCCTCACGTTCGCTTGGCTCCGTTGTTTGTAGCTCTCCGGTGGCTGGGAGCGGGGCCGTCGCCGCCTCAGGTTGCCATTCCGAGCCGTCGCCGGCTTCCTGAAGAGGAAGATCGGATTTCTTCGCCACGGTCACGGGTTTTCGCTCTTGCTCGCCCGTATTTGCAGCAGGTTCGGCCTCGGTCGAGCTTTCTGCTGGCGGGAAACGAGCGTCGTCACTGACAGGCTCTCTCGGCGGAGAGGAAACATAAGCGGACTTGTCCATTGTATTCGCTACATCTGCCGTGCTTTCCGGGATACTTGTGGACGGGCTGTTCTCAGGCTCCGGGTCCAAGGTTGACGGCTTCTTGCCTTTCTTCTTTTTCTTTCCCTTTTTGGTAACAGCTGGCCCTGCGTCCGCCTCCTCTGAAATCTTGACGTCCGTAGCGAATTCTCCGCTTGCGGGGAGCTCAGGCGGCGGTGCTTCCGTGTCTCCCGTCTTGTCTTGTGTGATGCTCGTGTCCTTTTCCGTGACCGTCTCGTCCTTTGCCTCCTTCTGGTCGTTCGGGTCTCCGGGAGTGTCCTCAATGGCTGCTTGAAGGGCTGCTGCCGCGGCCGCTGCCGCTGCCGCTGCCTTCTTTTTCTTTTTCTTGCTCTTCTTGGACTCAACTGGCGAGTCGGGTTCGGCTGGGGTCTCAACATCGCGGGGTTGCTCCTGCTCTATGAACGGCGCTTGCGGCTTGGTATCGACCGCGTCCATTTGGCTGTCGAGAAGGGTGGCTCTTGCGAAAGACTTCCGGGAGCGTCATTCTCGGGCTCGACGGTGGTGGGGCGTTGCGGCGGCGTGGCAAAAGCCTCGTCGTTGCTTCCAGCGTTTGTAGGCTCTTGAGACTCGCGAGTGATTGTCTCCGGGTCGTCTAGCTCCTTTGTCGCCGTCTTTTCGGCCATGGGGGCTTGCGAGGGAGTGGCTGCAGGCTCCATCGACTCATCTTGAGGGATTATAGTCGTTTTCTCCTCGGGGACGCCAACCATAGTCGGAGTCTCAACAGCAGCCGGAGTCTCAATGATTTGAGTCTCAACGGCAGCTGGAGTCTCGACAACGACGGTGGTCTCCTCGGTGGGAATTTCGGCATCAGCAGGAGTCTCAACAGGGGCGTTCTCGACGATAGCCGGAGTCTCAACAGTAATCTCGCCTGTAGGAGTCTCAGCAATAGGAGTCTCAACTACGGGGTTCTCGATTACGGGAGTCTCAACGACTGCAGTCTCGTCAAATAGAGTGTTGGCAGCAGAGGGTTCAACATCAGAGCCCTCAGCAGGAGCTGGAGTAATCTGGGGAGCCGTGCCTTCTTCGTCGGGAGGTGCAAAGGGAAAGGTCTCGACAGCTGGAGTCTGAACAATAGTCTCACCAGTAGGAGTCTCAACGATTGGAGTCTCGACTACAGTGCTATCAACTACAGGAGCCTCTAAGTC
This sequence comes from Colletotrichum camelliae, assembly GCA_018853505.1. Taxonomy (NCBI): domain Eukaryota; kingdom Fungi; phylum Ascomycota; class Sordariomycetes; order Glomerellales; family Glomerellaceae; genus Colletotrichum; species Colletotrichum camelliae. The sequence continues at coordinate 4,726,664 of JAELVL010000001.1, forward strand.
ACGAGTCTCGACAGCTGGAGTCTCAACGATAGTCTCGCCGGTAGGAGTCTCAACAATCGGAGTCTCAACTACACAGTTATCAACTAAAGGAGTCTCGACAGCTGGAGTCCCTGTTAACGGAGTCTCGGCAGCTTGAGAAACGACGGGAGGAGTCTCCGTCGTAGGGGTCTGAACAGGGGTGTTTTCCATAGACAGGACGTCGTCTAACTGGGACAGAGAGGGTCCCTTGCTCTTCTTCTTCTTTTTCTTCTTCTTCTTGTCCGACTGCTCAGGCTCAGCAGAGTCGGCTGATGGCATTTGCGTGCTCGCTGGTTCAGGCTCGGGAAGCTCAGCTGTGCTTTGGGTCGTAGAAGGGATATTGCCAAAAGGTTCAGAAGCAGAGGGGGAATCCTCTGTGGGACCAGATTCCGCCACGGGAACTTGAGCAGTCTCTGTCTCGTTGGTTGTGGGCTGCGATCCCTTGGGGAAACTGTCCTCGAGTGTGCCGGAATAGACATTTTCTGAAGTAGCCTCCATCGGGCTGGCCACCGCTGGCATTGCCTCCATATCCAACTGTGGGGCAGGCAATTCAGGGTTCTTAACGGGCTCCGCGTAGACGTCCTCAATGCGGGTTTCTTGTTCAAAGACGGGTTTGGCATCAATAGGTTCATTCTCGGCCGCCAAAGGTAGGTTCTGGTCCTTGGGAGTAGGAGTGGGCGACGTCTCTGCCGGCTCTGCGGTCTCACGGACGGCACTGGTTGGTTCCTGCGCAGGCTGGAAATCGTCGGCAGGCAGAATCGGCAGCACTGGCAAGTTGTCATGCGCGTTGCCGAGTTTTGTCTCGTCTTCACCGGGGGCGTTTTGTGTCCGACTCGAATCTTTGCCCAAGTTGGCCGGCTTCTCGTCCAAGCCAGGCATCGGAACTTGCGGCCCCAAGGAAGGCTGGGCATCAGCGGGTCCGTCTTGCGATGTGGAAGCGTCCTCGTTCTGACCGGACGAAGTGTCCTCGACAGTGGCAGGCTTCTCTTCCACTTCGACGGCAGCCTTCGACTCCGATGTATGCTCGTCGATGCTGGCTGCCTTTTCCACGCCCTCTTCAATGGGAGCCGACGAGTCTGCCGCGTCATTTCCTCGTGCCAATTGGTTGTCATATTGTTCCACGATAGGAGTCTGCATAGGAGTCTGCTGAAGTTGAGACTCCGCATCGAACACCGGGGCAATTGGTGCTTCGGACTCGAATGCGGGAGAGCTCTCATCCAGGTTGGCTGACACCTCCCGCTCCGGGAATGGAGTCACTGGCTCGGAGGTAACGGGAGTCGCTTCACCGGCCTCATTTTTAGGCATGGCTTCACCGTCCAGATCGAGCGCCTTCTTCGCCTTCTTCTTCTTTTTTTTACTCTTCTTTGTCTCGGGAGACGAAGGCTCAGTGACTGAAGGCGCAGCAGGCTGCTCGGCCTCATTGATGTCCCTGCTCTCCTCGGACGTGCGCGCTGAGGACGGAACGTTGGTGCCGGGCAAGAGAGCCGGTTCGTCGATCTGTGGTGCAGAAGCGGGAACGGCGATGTCGGTTTCAGGAAGGGATGTCGCGGCTTGTGGCTCAGGAAGCTGCGATGCTTGACCAGTCTCAATGGCTGGGACATGAGCATCAGCGTCAGCCACAGGAGCTCCAACTTCAACCATTGAGTCTTGTGCCTCAGTCTCAGACACGGGAAGAGCAATTGTGTCGTCGGCAAGGGAGGGCGTGAAGTTGTCCTGGGGTAATTGGTCTGGCACTGGTTCCGTGGCAGAGTCGTTCTGGCCGCGTCCCTCGTCGGGTTCCGCAGAACGTTCAAGCTCCAACGCTCGAGCCTGTGCCTTTTTGAGCTTCTTCTTGTCTTTCTTGGACAGCTTCTTTTCGGCCGGAATGTCTGCTGTAGAAGGCTCAAAAGGGGCAGTCTCCGAGGCCCCAACATCAATGGGCGCCGCGCTCTCAAGAGTGGGCACGTCAGGTTGGGTTTCCCCAAGAGTGTCCTCACGGCGCACATTGTCGTTGGCGCCTGATGGTAGGCTCTCGATTCCACGAGCGACATCATCTGAAGGCGTCTTACGCTGGATGGACTCAACTGGTGGGGGCAAACGATCCATTGGGGCGATTGAAACAGGGGTATCGTCGTTGGACATGACACTGCTGCCGGCAGGCGGATCAAGGTTGGTGTGAGTCGATGACGGGAGGTTGTCCTCGTACGGCTTAGCTGAGGGGGTTCTGGGCATAGGAGCCTCATCTGGAGGGGCCACAGCCGACGGGGCCTCAGTTGGAAGCGTCTCTTCACGTGCGGGAACCTCAGCAGCGCGAGTTTCCGAAGAGGAAGCGGCTTCGCTCGGGATGGCCTCTGTCGAGTGAGCTTCAACTGGGGTCTCGGTGTCGGCTTCACCAGAAGGGAATGCAGGCTCCTCCGCGGGTATCTCGCGGGGAGCATCGATTGACTGCCGCCGGTCCTTGTCGGCCGGGCTGGCAGGAACAATGTCATTCAACGGCAAGACGGCATTCTCAACTGCTGGCTCGGAAGGAGAAGCGACCTCCGTCTGGGCGGCGGTATCGTCCATGGACAGTGCCTTGCTCTTTCTCTTCTTCTTTTTGGCCTTTTTGGACAGCTTAGTTCCAGCAAGTGGCCCTGCCGGTTCGAACATTCCAAAGTTCTCCAGACTCTGAGTGTCGAGGTCAGACTGCTTTGGGCCTTCAGCTTGGTCGTCATGGCTAAGAATAGTCGTAGCAAGCCCGGCTGCCGCACCGCCTGCAATGGCGCCGAGGGCGACGTCACGCGTACCAGAGAGACTCTCCTCTTCAACCTTGGCCATCGCTTCCGGTTTGTCCAAAGGCCTGGTGGGCGTTGGGCTAGGCGGTGTGTCTGGAAGGTCACGCTCCATTAGATTCTTGACGATAGACGGGGGCGTCATGTGCAGGAGATACGAACTTCTGTCCTTCGACGTGACTTCAGCTGGCTCTGGCTCTGGTTGTGTCCCGACCGCCGGTAACGTCTCGGGGCTAGTCGGCAGAGCAGGCAAATCTTCTAGTTGATGATCAAATGCATACAGCTGGTGAGCTACCTCCGGGAGATGAGGAAGAGCGGGTGATTCGGGTGCAAGTGCAAGACCTTTTGGGTGTTCATCAGGTTCTGCCACAGGACTAGAAGGCAGAGCAGGAAGTTCTTCCATGGGCTGCTCTGGAAAGTAGGAGGCGGTTTGTGAAACTGAGGGAAGGGCGGGCGATTCTGGCGCGAAGACGGTCTTGGGGGCATTTGTCTCTTCACGGTCCATTACAAGAGGCTCTAATGCAGGACTGTTGGGGAGAGCAGGTAAGTCGTCCAAAGACTGCTCTGGGAAGTGGAAATCCATCTCTTGGACTGGAGGGAGAGCGGGCGATTCAGGTGCGAAAACGACCTTGGAAGGGGCTGGCTCCTCGCGCTCCATCACAAGGGGCTCCGCTGCAGGACTTCCGGGGAGGGAAGGCAAATCCTCTAGCTGTTGCTCTTGAAAGTAGAAATCCGTGGCTGGGATGGAGGGGAGAGCAGGCGATTCAGGTGCGTAGACGACCCTCGAGGGGGCAATCCCCTCATTGTCCGTAACAAGAGGCTCTGATGAAGGACTCCCAGGCAGGGCAGGCAACTCTTGTAACGGCTGCTCACGGAAGTAGAAGCCCGCGCCTGAAACCGCGGGAAGAGCGGGCGATTCGGGTGCAAAGATAAACTTCTTCGGTAAGTCCTCGGTCTCTGTCACAGGGCTACCGGGAAGGGAAGGCAACTCATCCACATTGTACGCCGGTGTGTCGGAATGCCTCAATGTCTCTGGGATCGTGGGGAGAGAAGGGGACTCTGGCGCATAGCTGGTGGTTGCGGGAAAATCCTGCTGCTCTAAAACAGGGCTGAGAGGAAGGGCGGGTAGCTCTGCCTCAAGCTGCTCTGGCAATTGGAAACCTGTGCCAGGATACGTGGGAAGGGATGGAGACTCCGGCGCGTAGCTGATGATAGGGGCAGGTGCATGGTGCTCTAGCACAGGGCTGGCAGGAAGAGCAGGCAACTGATCCACAGAGTCGACCGGGAAGATGACTTCTCTGAACGTGTCTGGAACCGCGGGGAGAGCTGGAGACTCGGGTGCAAACTTAACGCCAACATCGTAGTCCCTGTGTTCCAAGGCGGGACTGGCAGGAAGGCTGGGCAGCTCTGCGAGATCGTAACCGGGAATGTCCAGCTGTGCAGCATCTACAGCCGGGGGAAGTGCGGGCGACTCGGGTGCGAAGCTGACGCTCTTAGGGATTGGCTGATGCTCTGCTACAGGGCTGCTGGGCAGGGCAGGCAACTCATCCAGGTAATGTGCCGGGAGGCTCAAACCTTCGGCGGTGTCTGGGATGACAGGAAGAGCAGGAGACTCGGGAGCGAAGCGGACACTCTTGGGCGAATCCCGAGGTTCTACCACGGGGCTGGCAGGGAGAACAGGCAAAGCGTCGAAGTAATCGTCTGGGAGATCGACTCGATGGGCCTCTGTGACAGGCGGAAGAGCTGGAGATTCAGGGAGGAATTTGGGGACAGAATGCGGCGATTTGTATCCATCCTCAGCTAATAGACTTGTGGAAGGAGCAGGGAAGTCTTCCGCGTCGTGGAACTGCATGACAGGAGAAAGTGCCTGCTCTGTCACAGGACTTGCGGGAAGAGATGGCAGATCCATCGGCTCGTACCCGAAAGATTCCAGTTGTCTGGCTGCATCAGGCATGCCGGGAAGTGCGGGCGATTCGGGGAGGAAAACAGGCCCTCTTGGCTTCTCTGCCGACCCAGGCCGAGACTCGGGATTGTCAAGTAGAGCAGGTAGATCTGCGACAGCACGCTCCAAGGACGTCTCCGCAGGCACTGCAGCTTCATGCTCGGTTACCGTACTTGCTGGACTGGCAGGCAGAACGGGTAGCGCAGCCAGTTCACGCCCCGACAGCTCCAGTTGTCTGCTTAGGTCTGGAACCTCGGGTAGAGGGGGCGATTCGGGACCGTACATGGCGCCAGTATGGTGCAGTGCTTGCTCCGCCTTTGGCGTTGTCTCCTGCGAGCTGAAGTGGCTTCGTGTAGCAGGGAAGCGGAACACATCCGTGTTGACACGGAGCTCATCAGGCTCGAACGGTGACGCCTGAAGCTGGCGGAAGTATTCCACGTCGTTCTCGCGGAGGGCGAATTGTGGCGCAGGAGACTCGCGGGACGAAGGCTCGCTGGGTGGCAGCTCTGGAAAGTCTACGTGTGGCTCCGTAGACTGAGCGGCGTGCTCCTGGCGAGCCTGCTCGAGCAGGTAGAGCGGTTTGATCTCCTTGCTGCTCTCCCACGAGAATGGTCTGATGGAAGGACGCCGAGACAGGGCGTTCTCCGGGGCCGTTGGAGCCGTCGGAGAAGTCATGGGAGAGATTACATGTCCCAGGTTACCTGGAGATGATGGGCTGGATCTCTGTCCAAGCCGCAGCTTGAAGGGTACCGCAGTTTGGCTCGGGCTCTTGTGCGGGGTGTCCAAGTTGCTGCGGCGCCGAACATGTGTCTTCATCTCGTGCTGTCGTCTGCGCTCCTCTGGGGGCGTTTCTGGCCGGCTGTCAGGCAGGGCAGGAAGGTCGACGAGCTCTTCCGTTGGAGAACCAGGAGTGCTCGGCGGCATAGGACTAGGCGGGAGGGGAAGGAGGTCGCCATACTGCGGGTCGATGGCTGGCCTGATTGTCCGCTGTGTGATTTCGGGGTCGAGAATGTCTACGTCTGAGGAGGTACTGGTGGTCCTTTCCAAAGAACGAGAAGGGTCAGACTCTTCCGGTTGAGGTTCGGTGGCGTTGGAGCGGGACATCATGGAGCCCAAAGCTGCCACGGCGCTCGCCAAGCCGGCACCCGCGCCAAGGGTGCCGGCATTATCTAAAAAAGACTTCTCCTCCTTTCCAGATGTGTCCTTGTTTCCGCTTCCTGGTCTAAACAGGCTGAAGAACCCGCTGCTGCCGCGCTTCTCTTCCTTGGTGTTCTTTTTGTCATCGTCCTTGACGCTCTTCTTGTCTTCGCGGCTACGTCTCTTGCGGCTGGACCCGTCCGACGCGACAGACTTGACGTCGTCATCTTCGTAACGGCTGCCGTTGGAGCGGCGGTCAGACTTGCTGCGCCGCGGTGTGGAATCGGAAACGACAGAGCCTGTATCTTGGTCGTCGATCCGAGACCGATCTCGCCGCGATTTGGCAGGACGATCGTCCCAGTCGTCGACAGTTTTGGTGGTGGGCGAGCTTTTTCCGCCGGCAGAGACATCGTCGATCTGCTTCTCGACGTCAGTCCATTCGTCGGAGCTCTGCTTGGACTTTTGGATTTTTTCTTCTTCTTGACTGGCGAGTCCAACGGCTCGTCGTCCTTCTCGCGAGGCTCTGTCGGAGCAGTGTCGTTGTGCTCTGGCAGCTCCTCGCGATAGCTGCGTGGCTCCTCGACGATGATCTCCTGCGGCTCTTTCCCATCCTCCTGGACCACAACGATGTCTGATCTGGAAGACCGTTTCTTCTTCTTTTCTTTCTTGCTCAACTTCGTCGGGGCAGCAGCGTCGTCATCCAGATTGGGCGTCTCAGATGACGCCGGCTCTTGGGAAGACGGCTCGTCGCGGGAGCGTACGAAAGAGCTTGGCACCTCAGAAGGCTGAGAGTAGAGAGAAGACGATTCGTCAAAGGATCGTGTGGCTTGGACGGAAGGCAGCTCGTCAAAAGAGGTGCCAGCGTAGGGAGAATCTTCCAGGGAACGGGTGGTCGGGGAAGATGTTCGCTCGTCAGACTGGCGCTGAGAAGTTGGTTCGTCAACAGAACGGCGGGAATGATAAGTCGGCTCGTCAACAGAACGACGGGAATGGTAAGTCGGCTCGTCAGCGGAACGACGGGAATCGTAAATTGGCTCTTCAGCGGGACGATCCCGGTGGGAAAACGACGGCGAACTCCAAAGGGGGTCGTCAAGGGGGTCACGAACTTTAGGACCGACCGAAACGACGGTTGAAACAACTGTTGAGGGGCTTTGAGACCTGTCGTCGTTCCAATCGTGCTCGGGCGCCGTTTGGGAGAAAGGGTCCAGCGGTGTTGCCGCCTTTGACGTCTCCTCCGGCGCGCTCTCGACGCTTTGTCTCTTAGCGGCCTTCTGCTTGCGCTTCTCCTTCTTGCTGAGCTTCCTGCCAGGCTCAGACTCGTCGCCAGCAGGCTCTTCGTGCAAGATTTCGGCCTCCTTGGATTTGCCCTTGTCGCGATACTTTCTAGGGAGGGTGTCGAAAGCAGCATGACCGTTGTTCAGATCCTTCTCTACAGGAGTGTCTTGAACCTCGCCAATGACATGGCCTGGCTCGCGGGTGGCTGTGGGCTGCCTAACATTCTCAGGACCGTAGATTCCCAAGTCCGTCACCGTCTCTGCGAAAGGCTGCTGGTAGATTGGCTCATTCTGGCCCGGCGGACTATCACGCCGCATATAGGTCGGGTTGTCAATGACAATGTTGGGGTCAAATCCAGTGTCTTGCAAGCCAGCAGCGAGGACGGATGCGAACTCCAAATCATCCGCAAACGCCCCGGGCATCTGAGAGGTTTGTGGGCTGGACGGCTTCGGGCCTGGCGCAGGAGGCAAGTCATCCTCAAACGAGGTGATGACCTTGGGATGCATGGGGGCAACGATGGGCTCCGAAGAAGGCTCGACGGCTCGGGACTTGGGAGACTGCGGAGGGCTGTGTCTCTCCCCCTCCTCCTTCGTCTTGCTCTCTTCGAAAGGATCACGAACCTCGGAGGTAGCTGCCGCTGCAGCACCCGCTCCGCCGATGGCTGCGGCGATTACGCCCCATGGGGAGCTCTTGCCAAAGCGCTTCTTCGACTTCTTGGGGGACGTGGATGACGGCACGCTCTTTGGGGGCTCCGGGCTCTCCGTCTCAAAACTCTTCGTCTCGTTCTCGCCCCAGGTTACCGACTTGGCGGTGGGCGTCGTCGGCCTCTCGACAACCTTTTGTTTTGGTTCCGGAACGACTTCAGCGGCGGTATCCGCGGGAGTTGCAGTCACCTCTACTGGTCTAGGCTTTGGCACTTCACGTGTGCTCTTCTTCGGCTTTGCCTCTTGTCTCGCTTCACGGTTCGCCTCCTTCTGCTGCTCAGGAGCGGGTGTGGCGCGAGGGGTGATATTAGGTGTAGGAAGGACGAGGTTCAACAGGGGCCGCTCGCGCTCACAGGAGGGGTCGCGAGACCGGAAAATATGCGTGGAGCCAGGACCAAGCTGGCCCTCCGGTAGACGGAAACGGGCGAGCTCGTCTGGGATTATGACGTGGTCGATACGAACATCGGCGTTTGGCGCGTCGTAGGGGCTCTTGTCGTGATGATGGTCCATCTCCGGGGGCGTCACAATGGTGACAACTTCAGGTCGCTTATCGTCATCGTACTTGCCTACAACAGACCCGTCGTGAGGCGAGGAGCTGCGAGAGCGAATCTCGTCTTCGGCAATTTTGCGAGCAAGGACGGTCTCCCGGTAATGCCTGTCGGCCTCTTCCTGGACGGCATCTCTGGCAGCCTGGGAGCTGGTGCGCGAGCCATCCTCGGTGACATGTTCACTACGATGTTTTCGCGATCTTTGTTCTTCTACGGCGATTGCAGAAGCAAGAGCTGCCGCGGCTACGGGCGCAGTGGCATGCTTGACCTGGTCGTAAATTGCCTTGGCGGCGTGCTTCTCCTCTTCGAATGAGTCTCTGCGACGGCGGGGTTCTGGCGTTCTCGAGCGGTCTCTGAAGCCTTGCTGATACTGCTCCAACCTTTGCTCGAGCTCAAAAGAATCCTTGCGGCTCATTCGTGAATCCGAGTAATCGGGCTTCCTCGGGGGGGAATCGTCGAAATTAGGCTCGCGATCAACAGTTACGACCTGGGGAGTCAGCGGCCTCTTGGGCGTGGCGTTCTTGGGCGTGGCGTTCTTGGGCGTGGCGTTCTTGGGCGTTGCGTATTTCGGTGTTTGGAAAGCGTCGTCAGCAACCTGGAACTGGAAAGGGTCAATAGGGGCTTGTGTAAAGGGGGCCTCGGGTTGCTCCACCCCATGATGATCTCGGGGCAAGTCAGTCTGCTTCTCTACCCGCTTCGCATCCCGGCGTTCTTCGACGACCTCCGGCTTACGGTCTTCTTTACGTGGCTCCTTGGGTTTCTCTCGGCGCTGTCGATCTTCCTCCGGGTCATACTCTACTCGGATTTCGTCACCTTTTGGCAGCCGGTACACCTCTGGACGGGCATCTGAGCGTGCTTCCTGCTTCTTAGTCGGCTCGGGAGGGACATCGCCGCGGGCGGCACCACGGTTCTTGTCTCGTTGGTCGATGATCTCAACGGGGCTGTGCCTATACGACCGGCGTTCGCTGCGGTCGCGGCGTTCACGGTCGTCCATGTCGACTTTGACAGGCTGATCTACGCGCTCATCTGGTCGACGGCTGTCCCGAGACTCACGGGCGTCGTCTCGCCTCTCCCAGGCCTCGTTCCGGCGCTCGTCGTGACGTTGCACATGATCGGCAGTGTCCCTACGGTTAGCCATGGCCACGCCAATGGCCGCGGCCGCGGCCCCAGCGCCGGCGATGGCTGTCTCGACGGGGATCCTACCAGGGCTCCTGCCCGTGGGCGTCTGGCGCTTGAAGCTGCGGGGCTCTACGTATCTCTCCGCATCATACACCTTGGATGAGACGGGGACAATGGGCTTAGGTTGCTGCAGGGGAACAGGGGCGGGCCGGGACTGTTGTGGGAGGTCTTGCCTAGACGCGGTCACAGAAGCGCGGTCAAAGTCAAACTTGTCCGGGTCCGAAGTTGGCACGGGATACACATGCTGCATCGGCTGCTGCACTGGCTTCTTCTCGGTCTTGGGTGACTGGACTTGCGCGACGGTTTCCTCATGATGACGGCGGAACGAGCCTGCAGATCGAGGGTCGTCCTGTTCGCCAAAGCCGCAGGGGCTCTTGACGGCGCCGCGGAGAGAGTTGTAAGGGCCGAAGAGACGCGGGTCAACGACGGTGTTCTTCCGTCCGGGTGGCTGGATCTGTTCAGGAGGCTCCGCCGAGATTCTGGCAGACTTGGACGGCTTGTCAAACCCGTAAGCCAAGCCGCCGCCATCTGAGCTGTCGGAACTGTCCGTAGACGATTCATCCTCGGATGCGGATTCCCAGTCATCGTCGGAGGAAGACTCCTGCAGCTTTGAAGAAGGTCCTGCTTGACTCTTGCCGCCAGCTTTATTATTGCGGAAGTGACCAAAGGCAGCGGCTGCGCCGGCTATGCCGGCCGCACCAGCCAGCTGGGACGCACGGGACTTGCCGGCGGCGCGCTTGTCGGATTCGTTCTGCCTTCTGGCTATGTCCTGCAACTGGCGGCCAATCTCAAGGATTTCTTCATCGTCGGTCTTGGGCCGCGGCTCAGGCGGCGGTGGTTGCTGACGGACCTCGGTGGGCGCTGGCTCACGTCGCATCAACATGGCGGGACTGGCATAAGCAGAAGCCGCGGGGGTTGGACCCTGGCTCTTGTCGCGTTCAACGTAGCCGCGGCCGTAGGCCAGGTCGGAGTTAACCGAGGACGAAGACGAGTTCGTAGCAAAGAAGATGCGAGCCTTTTGCTTCTTCCTCCGCCGTCGCTCACGCTGCTCCGAAGGGGCCCTCCAAAAAGTGCTAAAGACACCGCCGAACCTTGGAGCCTTGGCCGAAACGTTGAGGAGGGAGGAGGAAGTAGACGACGAGGCGGAAGAACTCGAGCCGCCGCGCGGGCGCGTTTTCGCAGGCTCGTTGTGTGCCGATGCCGATGCTTGGGAGCCGGCATATCGATCGCGTTCGGCATATTGTTGGGGTTCAGCATATATCTCAGTCTGGGCGTATCGCTCGGGTTCTGGGTATCTCTGAGGGTTCCCATACGATTGTTGCTGTTGGTATTGTTGATGCTGTTGGTGTTGTTGTTCGTATCGCTCAGGTCTCGGAGCGTAGCTTTCATGGTCGGGGTATCTTTGAGGTTCGGCGTGGGATTGGGAGTATTGCGACGGGGAGTATGTCTGGGGTTGGTATTGGTGTTGTTGTAGCTGTTGCTGCTGCTGATACTGCTGCTGCTGCTGCGAATAAGGGTATTGCTGTGGTTGAGCAGACGGGCCTGGCATGCCGGATAGGGTGGAGGGGGCGGCGGCGGCGGCGGCAGCAAAGCTGTTCGCGAGAATCACGCCGGTCCTTTCTTCGCCGCCTGGAACTCTCCGGGCTCCGGCGACGTGGATCACCACGCATCATGGTTGAAGCGGCGCTTGGGACCCCGTAGTGCGCATTTGTCGTGGATTGGTGTGCGCGCGATTGAATGACGGGATGATTAATTGTACGGTTGCGGGATGTATGCGCGGGGTCCTTCAGGTCGGCGCAACGATGTTCGAGGGGCTGTTGCAAGGCTGATTGCGATAACCTGGCGATGTTATTGTTTTGTTTTTCACAGTAAGCAGCGGCCGGGACAAGCCGTGAAGCTCATCCTGGGGGTTCAGAAGATTGGCAAAAAAAGGCCGGGTGGGGGAGGAGGGTGGCTGGGGACCTGTTCTGGGACGATAGGTGGGTGGATGGGTGGATGGTTTGGAGGATGGGTTTGGATGGTGGAAGTCAAGGAAGGGGTAGGGGTCGCCCGGGGGGGTGCACTAACCCAGACTTGTCGGGCCAACCTCGCTGCTCGTAATCGGCCAGGTTCAGGGTCCAGGGTGGGAGGAGTGGAGGAGTCTGCTTGGACAGGCTTGGGGCAAGTTGGAGCCTTTTGGGGGAGGGATGGAGGGGGGAGACCTGGACCTGAGCCCAGTCCACTGTAAAAGTTCCAACTTCCAGCAGCACCTCACTTGCTCACCTCAGTCTGCGACGGGACAAGGCGAGGCGACATGTTCGCTGCGTAAAATTGGCAGCCGGGGACCAGGAGAAGCGAGGAAACAGCCAGGATTGGTTGAAACATGACCCCCCCATCAGAGCCAAGCTGCCGACATCCCTGTCTCTGGGCCTCCGAGCTCAAGCTACGGATGCTGCTCACTTGCTTGCTGTATTACTTCGTGCTTCGTACTACGTACGGACATTGCGCCGTGCTGTTCGACTCGCGACTCCTGCGTACGACAGGCGCTGGCCATCATCACATTACAAGTGGTGGCTCGAACCATCTCGACCAGAAACCCTTCCTCGACCACCACCACCATCACCACCACCAGCAGAGACGAATCACGAATCCTCGTCACCGAGCAGGCAACCCCCCGAGTCTCAGACCTCGGATGACAGCACACCTCCCACACTGCCGTCCGCCACACTCGCACACCCACCACTCGCTGCAGAGAGAGAGACAGACACACACGGCTAGCTGTCTGTGACTCTCAACTCTCTTCCCGTCCCGCGGGCGTGTCTCTCAACCTGATCGGTCAGAAACAGACCAACTCGCTGAGCCGGTGCCACCGAGTGCCACTCCCGCCCTCCCCTCCAATCCATGTGGGGATCAGCTCTCGACTCGCCCCCTCCATGTCGCCATGTGCAGCTCTCTCATTCAAGTCCACCACCACCACCACCACCACCACCACCACAGCTGCGACTTCATTCCTTGCCAACGCATCTTTACCGCCTCTTCCCGATGCTCTTTTCTTCTCCCACGACGCTGCCTGGTGCCGGAGACCGCCCTACCCGTTTCACTCGTCACCCAAAGAGCCGCTGTACACTGTCTAGCCCATCCCACCCTGTCCCATTGCAATCGCTCAACATCATAGCGTCGCCAGGGATCTTCATCGTGCTGCTGCCGCCTACTGCATCTTGCCCTTCCCGGTCACCTGCGGCAACACGTGTTACCACTCTTGCTACCACCTCCTGCGCCCTGGGAGATTACACTCGCCAGCCCAAGGCCACGGCCATGATTCGCAGCTCCTTCGTGCCTGCTGTGCCCTGTGATTGGCCCTTTGTGTTTGCCACGGCTGCCGCAACATTGGCACGTCGGCTATCACGCCGCCGCGTCTGAAATTATCGAAACGGGTACCGATTGTTGCAACGATTTCAAACGCTGCAGGCGCTTGCCCAGTAGCGCTTGTCTTTGATCCATCCTGAGGCACAAGTCTACTGCCGGTACTGGCATCCATCACCTCGTCCTCCAACTCTTGAGGCCAAGCACCCCCAATGGGAAGACAGCAAAGTAAGAATGCATTGTGATTTCAGACATGCCGTGCCAGCTGGTCGACTGGTCGGCCGGCCGTCTTGGTTCGCCGGGATCCACTCGGTCCTTCCGGTGTAATGTGGGTCATCGGCCGGATACGTCCGGCCCGGAGTCGGACATCCTGCTCAACAACAGCAGATTCACCTGCCAAGTCACCGCCGGGCCCAATATCAAGAAGCATGCCTGATACGCGATACGCGTCCAAGGCATTGGCTACAGGCACCATCAGACGCGCGTTGTCTCCGTAGAATTTCACTGCCTGTTGAACCCACCAAAAATAGCTTGGTTATGAAAGCCGGGGCAAAAGAGTGCGTCAAAGTCCATGTTGGCCACCAGGCACGCAAGGCAGAATTATATGACGTTCCAGAGAGCTATTGTCTTGATCTACTTGTACCGCGATCGCTCGCCGGCTTCTTGTATTCCATTTTATCAACTTTCAACATCCAGTGGCCTTAGATTTCCTGCAATAGACTAGACACTTTGACTTCTATTAAGCCTCCCGGAGGCTACTGATTAGACTGGGTCTAGCACAAGTCGTCTACTCGGTTTGATTTGGTATCGATAGGATCGTAGGTAAAAGTGCAAGCTATCAATCTAAACGTCCTCGTCTTATCAACGACAGCCTCCTGTGATTTGAACGGTATAAAAACACCGTTATTTTTTCTGGAAACTGCTCTGGGTCTCGTACCGACATCCTAAATCTGAGTGAGTGATATCGGTATAGTGTTCGAGGTGAGCGTCATTTTCAAGTGCCCGATTTAAACGCAGCAGCAAGCAAGAGGCCGGTGCTATTTTTCCTCCATAAGATTCAGAAGGCTGGTCCATTATTGAGAGATACAAATTAAACATACGCACAACTCAGCCGCACAGGATCAATGCCTTTCAGAAACCCAGCAAGGCTGTGACATTTGAAAATGGGAAGTATGTTTGAAAGTGAAGCCTCCAAACTGTAGACAGCTTTTCCGTGTCATTCCCAACCTTTGACTCTCCGATGCAATATCCTGTCGTCGCGAGCAGACTTCTCCGACACCAGAGCGTGTTATTGATCACAGTTCTAAAGCTGCGCTCTTGTCAACATAATAATACAGATTAAGTCAGAAATATGTTAGTAATGCCCGTTGATTGATGCGGGTTGCAACCTGCACGCATGGCACCTGGGCATAAACTGTTGCGTACACCTCCCCAGATGGCTCGATAGGAGATGTAGCACGATGTTGAGTCCAAACTGACAACGGCTATGAGAACATGAACATATCCACCGTCTCGTCTGCTTGAATGGGTCTGCCCTAACACTTAGGCAACGGTTGAGCTGACCCTGACGGGGACTACCCACTCCTGTGCTAAAGCAGGCGGGTTTCAATCCATGAAGCTATGAGATCCATCAGAATTCGTCAAAGAGTGTTAGGCTGCTGTTCTCTACAGTTTCAATCACCTATATGGCCAAAACGACAGAGAAGCTCATACGTGGACTGCTAGACATCGAGACAGTTACCAGCATGCAAGCTTTCCACAAACATTATAAACAGAGAGTCCATTCGCTATGCATTATGCAGCACACATCAATTGTGGCAGGTCGCATTCGGGCTGCATGTCCCGCCTTCGACTAATGTCGACTATCGGCAGGAGAGGGGCTTCCCGGAACGGTGCATGCGCGTGGCAAGAGAGAGAGGGGCCCCGAGGAAACACTAGATGTGGGCTTTGCAGGACGAGAGCGGGATGAGTGGCGGGGAGGGTTGAATATCTGGGAGTTTTCCAACACAAAATCCGAACGCAAGATTGACCGGTGTTCTCCAATTTTCTAATGTTGGATCAACCGAAACTGTCTCGGTTGCGTACTATGCTGAGCGTTGGAAGCGAGGCCAATCGCCGTTTGTCACTTCAAACTACCTTGGCACCGGCATGCCTTCCCCTCAATTCATCGTCATGAGACGCATGCCTACACCAAAGTGTCTTGCGTACAACGTCAACAGGTGTCTTGTTCGTGGACAGACTCGACTGATTTGGAAGCACGTCGAGGAGTTGCCGAGGCATCGGAACCAAGCCGTCTTGACAGCCCAATAGGAATCCCTCCGCCTTCACTCATACGTCCATCCACGGTGGGGGGGGGCATTCGCATTGCGCGTGCAAGTTTGTTCTCGTCTTGGATAACCTTTTCCTCGTGTGACTGGTATCGAGACCTGAGATATATGTCTGAGGAACAGGCCCTCGGGAGCACGAAATGCTACCCCGCTCCCCGACTCGCATCTCCTCTGACTCCATCACCGTACCAACAGCGCCTTGCTTGCCAAAATCGTAGTCTCTGGACAATTTGAAGCATCATGAGTTTAAACACGGAAAAGGTCAGCTACAGTCTCTTCTCTTGCATCGGGTCCGGCTTCGCGGCCATCGCCCTCGGGGGACAGCTCAAACGGTGGTATGGAATCGACGACATTCAGTTCTTTGAGCGTCACAGCTCGCTCGGCGGGACCTGGTTCATAAACAAGTATCCAGGTATGAAGAAACTCTCACGACGGCGTGTTTCGTCTGACCAACTCCCATAGGCTGCGCCTGTGACGTTCCCAGCGCGCTGTACAGCATCTCCTTCGCGCCGAACCCCGACTGGACCAAGGTCATGCCCTCTCACTCTGAGCTCTGGGAATACCTCGACAAGGTGGCGCGCGACTACGACCTCGTGAGGAAGATGGCCTTTGACTCGCTCGTCGAGCGCTGCGAGTGGATCGAGGACCGAGCTCGCTGGCGACTGACCATCCGCCATCTGAAGTCGGAGGCCACCTACTACCACGAGTCGCAGTTCCTGTTCGCCGCCACCGGCTGCCTCGTCACCCCCGCGAGATCGACGTGCCGGGCGCGGAGACGTTCAAGGGCGAGGTCGTGCACACGGGCAAGTGGCGCCCGATCGACCTCGACGGCAAGAAGGTCGTCATGTTCGGCAACGGGTGCACGGCTTCCCAGGTCGTGCCGGCCATTGTCCAAAAGACGAAGAGCTTGACCCAGGTCGTGCGGACAAAGCACTGGATCATGCCATCCCTCGACGCCGACGTTCCGCCGTGGGTGCGTCTGGTTCTTAAATGGGTGCCCGCCGTGGCGTGGCTCCAGCGGTTCATGATATTCTGCGTTGCGGAAAACTCATTTCGAGGGTTTCGAATGACGGACGGGGAAAGCAGTTCAGGGCCAGCCAGAGGAAGGTGTCGGAGGACTACATGAGGGCCGCGGCGCCCGCAAAGTACCACGACATGTTGATACCCGACTTCGAGGTCAACTGCAAGAGGCGAATCTTTGACCCGGGCTACCTCCAGAGCATACATGCCGACAACTTCGACCTGACGGACGACAAGGTGGTCGAGATAACGCCCGACGGTGTCAGGACAGCCAACGGCTTCATCGAGGCCGACGTGCTGATCTTTGCAACTGGCTATCACACCAACCAGTTCGCAGCGGGCATCGACGTCCGTGGCCGCGGCGGCGAGACTCTCGAGTCGCGCTGGGAAGCTCTCGGGGGAGAGGGGGCGTACAACACCACAGCCATGAGCGGGTTCCCAAACTTCTTCTTCCTCCTCGGTGAGTCCCCTTCGAGACGATGAGCTCCAGCAAACTGACCATAACGTCCATCACAGGCCCAAACTCCGTCACGGGGCACACATCCACAGTCATGGCTCTGGAAAACTGCATCAACTACGCCTTGCGTGTGATCAAGCCTGTCCTGAAAGGACGGTCGACCGCCGCGATGATCAAGAGCGATGCCGAACAGCGCTACGTCGACGACATCCAAGACGCCCTGCAGAAGACGGTCTGGAACACGGGATGCGGCGCTTGGTACACCAAAGCCTCCAGAGACGGCACCAAGAGATGGAACGCAATGGGCTACCGTATTCCCAGCCGCATTTCTGGTATCGCTGTCTCTTCCCCGTTTGGTCGGACTGGCAATACAGTGTAAGTGGAGTTCCCAGACGCGTCGATGCGTGGCTATTTTGGAGCATGCAAACTGACTACCTACTCCAGGGACGAGCCGCTTATGCCTCGCAAATTCGTAACCAAGGTTCTGGCCTTTGGATCACGGCGGTACTGGTTGTCATCGTAACCTTCGCCGTCTTGGGCGTTCTCGGGAGAGACTGGCTGGGTGGGATCATGTCGGACTTGTCGGCGGCAACTCGAGGCTCTGCTGCGTTTGTGCCTAATTATCTGTGAAGACAGCCAAGGTGTCTTGAATGTTTGTCACACACGCATTCACCTAAGCCGTCGTTGGAACCGTATTGACTGACAGCTCCGTGATGAAAATATGGGTCGTATCTATGAAATAACGTTCTCCAAGCAAGCTGGGCGAGTGATTATGCGACGCCACACTGCTCGTCGATGTAGAGGCGTTGAATAACGTTCCCATGGTTTCCAGCTTTGTCGAAGTGCAGACCGGTCGACGTCGCTTGCAACTCCTCTCGCGTGATGCTTCTACGACTGGGAAGCTCCAATCTGGATTCCGGACGCTTACCGTTAGATGGACTCAGAGAAGACTGCCGTCTCCAACCACTCACATTATCTGGCAAATCCCAGATGCTTCGGCGAGGCATCACACGACCAACAAGAGCTGTCGAAAGCAGGGCGCGTTTCTTTGGCGCCGAGCTGAGCAGCTCAATGGGAAGGCACCGGCTCTCTCCCCTACTGTCCACCAGAAGAAGACCTGGCATGGTTTCTCACGTCGTCGGGCATTGAGAGTTGATGCTTCCAGCGCCACTGCGTGGCGTCTGTAATTGACGGCAACATCTCGAGAGGGCAAGGGAAAACACACGTTGGTCCGCGACAATCAAGAATGCTTAATCACATTAGTCTGCCAGTCTAAAGCGAAAGCATGAAACCAGTCGGACGACATTGGAGCCTTTCAGCCAGCCTCGCCGTGTCGGATGCAGTAGAATCGGGAATAGCCCCCGTGGGCTGACAGGTCTCTGATTTGCCAGTCAATTTTTGTTCTTAGCAGATATAACACCTGCCGTCATTAGGCATAAGGATGCAAAGGGTGAAAGATGACGAGCAGCACCCGAGATTGGCAGGGGTGGAATTCTGGAGGCGCCGCTGAGGCGTCCGGAGTGTCTCAACCGCACGCGAAGAGAATTGGCCGACGAGGAGGCTCGAAGCAGCAACAATTGAAAGGGCGGTCTTCATGTTGACAACAACGAAGAGAAGGATAGGGCCAGCGATGGAAGACGAGTGACGTTATGCGTCTTCAGGAGAAGATGGATTGGCCACTGCGGGATCATCGCCGATACGGACGTGTCGGTTGGCTCATCAAGCGCGCATCATTCTCGGGTTCCTCAGTTCGCCGCTCAGAGTTCGCCTGCCTGCCCGCCCACTCAAGAGGATGATTAATGACGATGAGCGGCCGAGAGCTGGAGGGGGGTTCAGGTGAGCCCAGACTTGTGCTGGTGGGAGGGATGGGATCGGCGGCGCAAGTGGACGTGGCCAATGGGAGGCGCAAGGCAAGGGGACAGGTCGAGCTGTGATTAGGTCGTGGCTCAGCTGACGCAGCGTCTTTGGGGGCCAGCAAGCGTCGAGGTTGTGATTCTTTCATCTTCTCCCTCCAAAGCTTCCAGTTTCCAGTTTCCAAGGCTGAAGGTGAGGTGTTTGGGCTTTGGAAAGCGGAAGATGACGAATGAGAGGCGGCAGGGCGGGATGCCGCTCAGTACGACAGCGGTCGCAAGGCATTCCATCATTGTGGTTGGCTGACGATGCTGTGCCGAGCTGGGAGCGCAAACCAACCGGGGACGATAGTCCTGATTTTAATGGGCGAATGCTGCGTATAGCATGACCTCATGGCCAACCGATCGAGAGATCGGGCAGCGGAAGACGGACGGAGGGCTGTCGCCTTGGTTCACAAAAATGCCCGGCACCGCGGACGCAATAGCTGTCGAGACATTGGGAGAAGAGGGAAGCGAAAGGGTCAGCCACATGGACGTAAGGTACTAGACGGTAGCATCGCATCGCATCGCCTGGGAGAAGTGCCGCAAGAACAGTTCCCAGTTCAGGCGACTCGCCAGCCTCAGGGGTGACGAAAAGGGCACTAGCTCCTCAAACTAGAGAAATTGACGACCGAATGAGGACGGAACTGGCTCCGAGTGATGCGTCGCGGGTTGAAGAGCTGACAAAAGCTGAGGTACGCAGTACCTGGGCATTTGGGGTGCCATCGATTGGCCGGCTACCCTGTCCCTCGGGCCGTCTCTTGTTCTCGGTACCTTGTCTTTTGCTGTGTCCGTCCCCCGGGGTGCAGGGCGATTTGTTTGGAGCATGGGCTTGGTTGCTTAGTTGCTTAGGTTGACACCACGCGCAAGGCAACAGGCGGAGGTTTGCAACGCATGCCGCGGGAATCTTGACGTCCGGCGTGGATCGACAGGCCCAGCCATGTGTGACATGGTGAGGATTGGCTCAAGTGCTGGCTTCACGTGTGGGCGCGCGTTTACCGCAGGTGATGCTGAGGTGTTAATTGAGTTGTGGGTAGGCGAAGCTTGGGCTCGCGGTTCGCTCCATGTGTCGTGGGATAGCCGACTCGAAGAGACGAAAGAGATGCGGTGATGACTTGACGGTAGGCAGACGAACGAGGGGCGTAGCTTCAATCTGATCTGAGCTGGACTTTGGTGGCCCTGGCCGCTAAGACAGAGCAGGGCGAGGCGAGGCGACGCAGTGGGAAGGAAGTGAGGCACAGCAAACAAGGCTCGGGAGCACGCAGAGGGCGGCGTTCGAGGCTGATTTACCACCCAAGGTGCTTTGGGTCCGCTGTTCCTGTTGACTGCCCGGGCATACTTTGTGTGTTGTTGCGGCTGTGGCTGGGTGTTGTTTAGTGCGTCTTGGTTGCCAGAGACTCTCCGTCCGGGTCGCATGATAGAAGCAAGCAAAAGCAACGAGTTGCTTCTCAACTGTTGATAGTTGTCCGTACTCTGTAGCTAGTGAGGCATTCGTAGCTAGGCATTCGAGGTGGGCGAATGGGGTCGAGCCGTGGGTGGTGATGATCAACGCAGCGTCCTTGGGGTGCAATTTGACGTGGGAAAAAAGACCTCGCATGCTGGGGATGGCATTTGCACCGAGGATGTTGCGCAAGGTGCCTGGCGGGACTCCTCACCTTCCAACCATGTGCACCATGGATGCAAAGCCACGTCGGTTTACGAGGTGTGAGGATGGAGCCTTGGCGCGCGACAGCCACCACCTCAGCGTTCAGGAAGGGAAGGGCAGGTCGGGTCGGGTGGCAGGTTCACTTTCAGGCCGGAGCGGGTGGGACGGGGTGAGGTGGAGACGGAAACAGTGTCCCAAGAAAGCACCAGCACCAGCACAGGTCTGCGAGAGGCTGGGGCTCTGGCTCTGCACAGCCACCGCGGGGGCCATCAAGCCCTGTTTAGCCCCCCCTCCTCGGGCCCCCCTCAGGCTCCGTTTCCTCAGGGAAGCAGCACTTGAATTTCCAGACCAAGAAACCCGTGTCATATTCCAGTTTTTTTTTTCCTTTTTTCTTTTCTTGTTGTCCCTGTCCCTTTCTGTTGTTTGTTGTCGTCCCTCTGTTCCTTCATGTCCTTCCCTCTCAAGGTGCTGCCCGAGGGTCGAGGCGAAACGGATTCCACAGCTGTGGCGTTGCAGGCTGGAACTGGCGAGAGAACCTAAAAGTGCATCTACCAAGGCGTGGCGCAACCTCGAGAATGGAATGCGGCGGACCAAGTGTGTAAGCCCGTACTCCGTGCTCCGTATTCCGCAACCCATCCATCCGTCTGGCCGACTTGCGCCCGCGTTACCTACCTGCGTACCTACCTTACGCAGTAGGCACCTAGACCTAGCAGTTGGAGGAAGCCTACCAAAAGAAAGGCATCTTACCAAGTACGTTAGCCTTTCCGGCGCTGTCAGGTACGGCAGGGCATGGCAAGGTAGGTACCCAGCGTCGCCCGTCGCGTGTGGAGGGAGGTACCTGGCTGCTGGGCCTGGTGCTGGGCAGCCTAGGTTCCCGGCGGCGGGAATACTGGGCCGAATGGCGGGTTGTGTTCACACTCTCAGCAGCTCCCACCCCCGTTCAATCGCCAGCTGCTGCGGCCCTCTGCAGTTCATCCACATCCGCACCTCACTTGCTCCACCCGTCCGTCATCGTCCACCACCCACCGGGCTACCTACCTTCACATACCCGCACCTGCTTGGTGTACCTTGCCTGTAGGTACCTGGCTTACCTAAGGTACGGAGCCACACTGTGCTCTTGTCCCTGGTACATTCTCACCCTCCGCCGTCAAAGCCGGGCTGTCTTACGCAGCCCACCTACGTATGTATCTCCTCCATGGAACCTCTGCGAAAAGTGACCCGACCTCCACTGCTGTGGCCGATGGCCTGTGGCTGTTCGCGGGCACGCATCAAAGGTCAGCTCCTGGCCTGGTCGAGGTCCATGTACCTGCCACACCTGCCTCCCTCCTACAGGTACCTACCTACCTCACCTACCTCACCAAGGGTACCTGGGAACACCACACACACACACGCACACTCTCACTTTCGGCCCTCTGCCTCACTTCTGCTCCCCGTCCAGTCTCTCGCTCGCTCTCTTTTGTTGCTGCTGCTACTGCTGCTGCTGATGCTTGCTGCTACTGCTGCTGCTGCTGCTGCACCCGCCGCGCCGCCGCCGCCGACGCCCTCCACCCCATTCCCTTTTCCTCCAGCTCCTGCCACACCTCGAATTCAGTCTCTTCTTTTTCCCTCCCTTCCTCAACATCACATTCGCCTCCTCAGCCTTTTTGTCGTCACTGCACCCACGGGAATACACGCGCATCCGGGTTTTTCCCAAAACTTATTCCATCCACGACCTTGCTGCACCAGCCTCACGACTTCAATCCCACTGCTGCTCCCGCCACATTCCACCGTGACTCGTCCGCCCGTCCCGTCATATTCGGGGTCCTGAACCCGTCTAGAAACAAAAGACAACCGCCACACGTGGCTGAACAACCCGAAGCTCCCATGAATCCTCGTTGACCATCAACATCAACCACCACCACCTCGCGATCCTCCTCCCGAAACACCTTTTCAACACTCAATTAGCCTGTTTGATGATTGAGCCCGCCCATGGCCTCGGATAACGGTCCCATCGCGACCGAAGCCCCTCTTCTGGCAGCGTCCGCTCCTGTCGCATCGGACGCATTCGCGCTCGGAGGAGATCCCGCTCGCTCAAAGTCTCTCAAGAGAGCTCGCGAGACCACCCCGACCTCCCCCACGTCTGCTGCCGTCGACCCCGTCGCCGATCCCGCCGCTGCCGCTCCTGTCATCGCACCCTTCGACTTTCCCTCTCCACCAAATCCGCCCGCTTTGCCCTGGCTTCCTCACGCCGCTCCCCGACGCCCTTGACGGCTGCCGCCGCCCTCGAAGCTCTTGACGAGGAGCGAAGACGTGAACAGCGCCTGAACCCTCCCGGCTCCAGCGACAACCCGGGCCACTCGGTCCTCTCCGTTCTCGCCGGCAGCGTCGCCGCCATGAGTCGTCCGGACGACGCGCCCCAGGCGCCCACAGCTTCCATGGAGGCCTCTACCAAGGAACCCCAACCCGTCTCGATACCGCAACCCAACAATGCGCCCGCCGAGAACGCGGAGATCAGCCCGCAGAGCGCAACGAGTGTCGCGAGCATAGCTGGCGCTCTGGTGACGGCCAGCCCGGGTCCCATGGATGTCGACCACAAGACCAACGAGCAGCCCCAGCAGCAGCAGCAGCAGCAGCCTCAGCTCCAGACTGCCCCCCAACCGCCGCACCCGGCGTCTGCCCAAGAAGACAAGACAACCTCCGGATCACTATCTTACCCCGGGTCGCTTCAAGCCGCCGCCATGATGCCCGCACCGCCGGCGCGCGGTATGAGCTTCCCCATGCCGTCGCCCGGTCACGAATCCCTACCCAGTCTTCCGGCAAGAAGCACAAGTGCCCTTTCTGCGACACCGAATTCACGCGCCACCATAACCTGAAGAGCCATCTGCTCACCCACAGTCAGGAAAAGCCGTACATTTGCCAAGAGTGCTCGATGCGCTTCCGACGTCTTCACGACTTGAAGCGCCACAGCAAGCTTCACACCGGCGAAAAGCCCCACGTGTGTCCCAAGTGCGATCGCAAGTTTGCCCGCGGCGATGCGCTGGCCAGGCACAGCAAAGGCGCCGGCGGGTGCGCCGGCCGCCGCTCAAGTATGGGCAGCTTCGCCGAGACGGACGACATGGACGGGCCGAGCATGGCCGATGGTGACGACTCAATGGCCGGCGTGGTGTACGGAAACGAGGACGACATGACGGAAGAAGAAAGACGCCTGAGCTTGCCGAGCATCAAGGCTCAGCACGTAGCAGGACAGGGCAACATGGAAGGATATGCCCCTCACTCCCGGACGTATCCCCCAGCAGGCCCACGGCCCGGAACGACCGGCGGACTGTATCCGCCGAACGTCGACCGCGGCGCATCAAGTACCAACACATCCCCAAGCATGCCGAACAGCATTGCCGGAGGCCACACGCCGAACACGAGCGTGTCTTCCATGCCCGTAAGTGGTGGTTCCATCTACTCGCAAAGTGGCATGACAGAGAGTCCAAAGCCTTTGAGCCCTGGAACTGCACATGACACGGCCAACATTGCGAGGCACCGATCTCCAAGTCTCACACAGCAATTCCAGCAGCAACAATTCGGCCGCAGGCCTTCGGAGAGGAACACCTCCCCAGGTTCGTACTCGTCAACGCCCACCCTGCTGACCTTGGATCTGTTTACTGACTGGCTTCCAAAGTATTCGCTGCCCCGGCTGGGGCCCACACCCGCGGCGCTGGAAGCGGGACCGAAAACGGCAACAACATGTTCGCCACGGATCCCGGCCTCTGGGCGTATGTGCAGAACTTGGAGGAGAAAGTTAAACAATTGTCGGATAAGATCACGGCATTCGAAAAGGCGGATACCGCCAAGCAGGCACAGATCGGGCTACTCACGAGCGAGGTCACTGGCTTGAAGAAGCAGCTGGAGGCTCGTGAGGCCGAAGCGACGGAGGTCAAGGCGTAATCCAGACATGAGCAGCAGTGCGCTGCCACACGCCATTCACTACAACCTATCACCGATGTAACAACGACGACATGTTATGGC
The DNA here is from genome assembly GCA_018853505.1 of Colletotrichum camelliae. NCBI lineage: Eukaryota > Fungi > Ascomycota > Sordariomycetes > Glomerellales > Glomerellaceae > Colletotrichum > Colletotrichum camelliae. The sequence goes on from JAELVL010000001.1 coordinate 4,750,893, forward strand.
GGGAGGGGACCAGAGGAAGCCTCACCTGGCGGCTGGAGGATAAATTGGCGTTTTTCACTCATTGTCGGCGTCTCGATTTGTCATCTCTCTTTCTTTACTCCCATTACTTCTGCCTCTCTGACCCATATTCTTTGCGGGACAATCTGTCCGGGGTGGAGGCGTTTTACTTTCCTGGGGCACTGGCAGAAGTGCAACGGCGGACCTCGACACGAAAAGTTTTTGGTTTCCCCTCAGCCGCATCTCGCCGTCAAGCATATAGGATAATATGCCTGGCGCTCACCGCGGTTATTCCAATTCCGGTTCTGGTCGTTTCTCTGGAGGCAAATCGACGGTAGGGGTTTCTCCTCATGTATTATAGCGTTCGCTGCAGAGTTTAGGCCACATGGTCAGTCCTCCCCAAAAAGGAGGCAAATAGTGCAATTAACATGCCGGGTAGATAAATACTTTGAAGCAGTCTGCTGTGCCCGCGCTCGTGCACGTCTTGGTGTGTTTGTATAGGCCGCCTCAACGACATGGCTGAGGCCCCGTCAGGCTTGGGCGGTGACTCGAGGGGTCTCTTGCAATGACAATAATCTTGACGGGGTCACAACTGTTGACCTTTCAGCAGCACCTCCTGTCGCCACGTGCGGTTGAAGGCGTTTTCCACTTGTCTCTTCTGTGGTGATGATACCCTTTCTGGTTGATGGCTGCCTTCATGCGGGTTCTCCGTGTTCATCATGAACATTTTGAAAGATCCAACTCTAGACGCCGAGATATTCAGACCCTAGCTCGTCGACTTTGCATCTCTCCTTCAAACCCGCGTGAAGGCGTTTAGCACTACACCGCGACAAGAACAGCCGGTTCGAGTCTTATCGTGCGTCTGCCAAGCAGGATGCGTTGGTAGAAGAAACATCTAAGGCACACTGAGGCCGGCACACATACACAGGGCCCTCACGAACCGTCAAATTCATGGTCAACAGAGGTTGTTGCCCCCGGCCTCTACCATGAAGCAGCTTGTGGCTTGACGTCATGTCAAGCCGTGTGAGTTGTGCCACTAGATGAACAACCTTGGATCTGTATGGGGCTTCCATGAAGTATACGTCGAGTTCTTGTGCCTGACAGCAGAGGGCTCTCAGACTTTGCCGTGGTACCGAGGAGAGTTTACATTAGGCTGCACAATTGTAAAACTATCAACTCTCAGTCGGATAAGGAGTGGCTCCAAGATCACCATAGAGCTAATTACACATGGTGCGTTAAGGCCGCCACGCAGAGACGTATATTCGGAACCATGCAACCGGGACACGATCTCAGATGTGCACAAGTGCGTCGAGAATGATATCCAACACTTGAACGCCACCAGGTGATTGAACTTTCAAAGGCAACCGAGAGAGGGGTCGTCCACAGAAAGACCACGATACTCGGCTCTCAGACACGAGAAACTGCAGTCCCGAACCACCCTCCAGGCGCCGTGGAACTCCATAGTTCACGGTGCAAAGAACACCCGTTCTAGCCCGTGATCTAGTACTGCGCTTCCAGACCGATATTACTTAGCGACTGTGGTGAGTGCTAGGCCTCGTCAGCTATCGACTTGGCAGGGTCTTTCAACAGGCAAACGCCATGGAGAATCTGCCAGAGGCGCGGGCGTTGGTTCTCAAAAGGCACACGCGTGCAATGGTGCCGCCCCCTCGGGCCCGAGGAGCCATGCGGAGGAATCGTGAAATTCATCGTGGCAAATGAGACAGAACGTGTGGCTCAACCACACACCAGCGACGCCTCGAGTAGAACAATCTTTCACAACGGCAGACCGGGGCCCTCCGCCACCCGGTGTGGTCTAGCGTTCACCGGCTTGCCGTGAATGCCCCAATTTACCAACAACGACGCCTCATTGAACGTTGGACTGTCGCGGCTTGAACAAGAGCAGCGGCAGCCACATCCCAGGTAAATCAACACAACATCAGGTGCTATTTCTTGCAGAACGGGGAAATGAATTGGAATGCCGCCCTGCAAACTCTAGATGTTGGGACAATGGTAAACAATAGAGGTTCTCCACTCGGCATCATCGTCAATCGTAGATCATAAGCTCAAGCGACAACATTGTGTAGCTTGACGAAACGTCGCAAGTCGCATCATGTTATGTGACTGACAACTTGAGTCATCAGGCCATGCGCGCGGCAAGATTAAAAGAAAGAAAGGAAGGAAGAAAAACACGGAAAACTAAATCAAGGCGACTGCGCAAGAAATCATTGGCAGCGACAATGGAACGCAGCTTGGCCAGATGCGGGTAGCTAAACCATGTCTCGATGACGGCCATCCGTCACGGAAGAGGGGAAGAGACGCCGCCCATGATTCAAGTGCCGCAATAGTCATTCTTGGTACCTGAGCATCACACCCTGATTCTGCACAATGTCTCGAAGCAAAACAACGGTGGTCCCGTCCCGCGAGGCTCAGAAGGCCAGACACAGCAAGGGGGGGTCGGACGGCTGGGCGGAGCGCGGCCAAACAGTCGAGACCTGACGAGCAGTGCCATGGAATGCGACCGCGGTCTGCGAGTTCGCCCTCGCGGACGAGAGCTTCGTGGCGTCGCGGGCAGGCGGTGTTGTTTTCAAGTTCGCGATGGCATGGATCGGAGACCCTCGAGGAATGGGTCTGTCTTGGAGGCGTGCGCCATTGGTAAAGCCAAGAGAGAACGAGGCCTTGTCCATTGCCTCCCGACATCCCACCACTACGGGCCGACTGAGCAGCTTGTCTTTCCAAGCGGCGCGTCGTCGGCCAACAGTGGACGCATCTGAGCATCTTGACGTAAAGTGGGAGAATTGAGGGCATCGTCGTTGACTCCGACATGTTACGCAAGCCCGCCAGATGCGGCAGTGTAAAGCCGATGAGGGGGAGGGTCTTGGTCGGGCAAGGGCAAGGGCTCAAAGCATGACTCTCTGCCACGGGCCTTTAGAAGGCCTTTCAAAGGGCTTCCCTGTCGCGAACGACGCAGCTTGCAGGCCAGGACCCAGAAGGCTGTCGATGTTTCAACGTTTCAGGTGGAAAGATACTGCTTAGTGGTTGCACAGCCTTTTTGCTTTTTACCTTAGCGCAGATCGATCGTATCCTCCGAAATTGGGGTGGATTTGCGGACGTCATGGTTGAAATGAGATTTAAGAAATGGCACGGTCGAAGACGCACAGCCCAAGGAATATATGCGGATGGGTAGGGGTCTCCTGCGCGGATTCAGGTACGCAGATATGTCCTAAATGAGATTGGCCAGCACGCGGTTTTTTTTTTCTCTTTTGCCCTCCTTTCCCGCCCTCCGTCCTGCTCTCTCTCTCTCATTCTCGTCAATGTCTCGGTCCATGGATGCGTATTGTGGTCGTGATCAAAGCTTGATTGGATACCCGCGTTTTATTGTTCGATGCCTTGGCGCCAGCAAACTTGCTTCGGCAAAGAGAAGACGACAACGACTCGACGGCAGGTAAAATCAGAACCCATGGAAGAAGACGCTGGAGACATGAGCAAATGGGGTCTGGCAGACAAAAGAGACGACTCTCAGACAACGGGCGACTACCGAAGCCCTCGGCTTGGTCAGCTAATGAGTTGATTTCCCTTGGGAGATCGCTCGGCCCGTCTGTAGCTGTTAAGGCAAGGTATTTCTGGTGGCTTTCATTGTTATTGCCCAGGTGTTTGTGGCTTCTGCTTCTTCAGCGTTCTGGAGAAACATGCTGGGCACCCGCTGGCGAAATGAGTGACAGGCGCGGCCGATAAGCCGAAATCTCTCCTGTTCCCCACCCCTTTATTTTTGTGGACGACCAGGGACTTCTGGGAATTGAATATTGGATATCGGGACATTGGGTAGACGCCGGCGCAACTGATGAGATTGTGTCATTGATTGGTTATTTCGTGGGGTATGTGAGGAATCGTGATTTGGGCGAGACTCTTCTGTGTAGACTCCGACCTGAGTTCAAATGAGCGAGCGAGACCGCCGCAGTCGGCCCAGGCCAGCAAGATCTGCAGGCTCGTAGTATCGTGTTTGTGCATTTTCTGGACGCGCTGCAGGGCTTTTGCGTGTGCGAAACGTATTCGTTAGCCGGCAGCGCAAAAGAGTGCAGAATAGCAACACCGGTCAGCCAGTGCCTTTTGCACGATGCGGACATGTGCATGGATATGGACGTGCATTGCGCGAGGGCAAGGCATCGCCAATCTGATTGATCTCGAACAAATCCATGGCCTGTGGCGCTCGTCAACAGACCGAGAAAGTGTCTCCTGACGGTGAACGAATAGGGGTGGACAGGGCCCAGGACAACAGGAGTCGTTACTGCGCCGATGGTCAATGGTCAACGGCTACGTCGCTTAGAGCCAAGCCTCGTATGAGCACTTGGCGGCTAGCGCACGGTAGCTGCAGCAGAGCGTGGAGGGAAGCCGGGCTCGAACAATGGAAGATAAAAAAAGACCCATCAAAAAAGGAACCATGGTCGAGTGGACTGGCTCAACAAGGCATAGGTTCCTGGGGAACAACAATGGTATTCCCTCCAGATGGAGATTGGGAGGTGACGACGACCACGGCTGCCGCGACGACGACAGCGATGCGCGACGACGACATGAAAGCGCGAGGGTGACAGGTGTGCTAAAAGACTCGATTGGTGATGGCGGCTGGGAAAGATTGATTGCTGAGGAGCATCGAGATTTGACTAAAGCCAATTGCTGGTCAGCGACGGGCAAGGATGGATTTACCTCCCCCAGGGATCTCTAATTAGGCCAAGCGAATCTGATTCGACCGGTGGTGGTCGCGGACCGTGGAGAAGACCAACGAGGAAAACAGAGCCGTCCTGATGGACAGGGCGACGGGCTGGCTGTGTTGCCGCGTCGCATCCAGCAGGGTTGAGATGGATCCAGTCGCTGTCGCATGCACTGTCAGTGGTGATCTTCATTCGGCCGACCGGGCCTATCAAGCTGGGCAGACTGTTTTTGACCAGTTGACCGCCGCAACCCGGCTTTTGCTGCTCGAACTGACGAGCAACGATAGGGGTTGTTTGGGTGTGGTTATGCAGCCGCCGCTGTCGAAGTTCTGGTGAAGATCGTTTTAACCCTTTGATGTAAGGGAGCAGGCGAACCAGACTTTGAGTCTGTCTGTGTCTGCAACAGAAAGGGGAAGAAAAAAAAAAAGAAGGGAGAGCGGCGAGGTCGCAACGAGAACCGGACAGCGTGGACGGTGGCATCCGTAGGTAGTATCCGATGGCGGGCTGTTGATGGTTTGGTTTGGTTTCGTTTCCCATTTTCTTCTTGTTCTTTTCCAGTTTCTTCTTCCCCCGTGCGTGTGCTAGAAATAGGTAGGTAAGGTAGCTAGCTGCTGTCAGTTGGGATGAACCGCACAACACAACAGCATGCACCTCAATGCGTGAGTGACCTTTGCCACGAGGTCCGGGTCGTGTTCGTGCCTTGGCTGGCTGGCTGGACCTGGGAAAATCAGCAGGATCGGACGGCAGAAACAGGTGGTGTTACACATGGCTATGAGTAGCACAGTTGTCCGCGACGGGGAGTCTCCCTGAGCAGCCGGGGCGGGAGCTGGGAGGGACGTCGCGGGCAGATCCTGCTGTGCGCATCAACTCAATTATTCCCGTCCAGCATTCGTCTTCTTGACATCCTCGTACGACGGCTCCAACTTCAATTCGCGCCTTCCCTTCTGGTCTCTTCTGCCCTGTGCCCTGTGCCTGCCAGTCCGGTGCTGCCAGGATCCCCCAATGTTCATTCACGTGCACGGAGCATGTCAAGGCAAGGTAAATAAATGGAGGCAGGAACCATTCATTTAATTACCCAGGGCCGCTAGTCTTGTTCGGGAACGTCCCTTTCTTGCCCTTCCGGGGAGGCGCGCCAACGGCGTCGACTCCCCCCCCAAGCCCCCAACTCCCAACGTGCAGTCCTCCCTCGCGCCTCTGGGCCGTGTGCCTGGGTCCTCGCAGGCAGTTGGCAAGCCCTGTCCGTACCTGCAGCGGATCGTCTTCTTCTGATAATAGCGCCTGGGGGTCCGGGTGGCTTGTACCTCATGTACCTGGTCTCGTAATTTCCCAGGGGATCCATGACATGGCCCTCTTTACCCTGTTTTCCTCCACTTCATCCTCTCCTTCTCCCTCTTCTCAGCTCTCCGGTCTTCGAGGTCTGACTTCTCGTTCACCGCGTTGATTCCTCCAACTAGAGAGTTCGCTCTCACTTACACTCTTTTGAATCTATCAAATTCACCTACATTCGTTACCTTCAACCACCTACACGAGTTCCGCCTCGACTCCCGCACACCGACAACTCCCGCGAATAGAACGAAACATTCGCTCCGACTCTAATTGATCCCTCGCGAGGAATAATAAAGGGTAAGAACGCAGAGAGAGAGATAGACAGACATAGACACCCCGGGGATGAGCAGCAGATGATTCTTGGCCACGGCGCCGCACAACGGAAGAGATACGCAGCACCACAGCCACCACCACAACAGCAGCAGCAACAACTACTACAGCGAAGATGGTCAACAGTACCAGCAACCTGGGGAATAAGACCGCGAACACGATTTTGTTGGGAGTTGATCGCACGAAGACCTCTGGATATCTTTGCTGTGCTGTTCACGATGCGCTGCTTCATTCCGCCGATTCTCCCTGAATCGCCGACTTACAACAAGATAATTTAAGTGGACAACGCGCTAACACATGGCGCTTCCAGAACATCTTCAATAGACAAAATGAGGTCCATCGTCAGCCTCACCATCGCGGCCTCCCTGGCCACTGGTGTCGTCGCGCAGCCCCACAACCACCGACACCGCCATGTCAAGAAGGACACCGCTTCGCCCGTCGAGAAGCGCAACCCCGATGTCGTCGTGGTGTACGAATCCGGCCCGGTCGTGACCGCCTACGAACTCGGAGGACAGGTCATCAGCGAAGACGAGGCCAAGAAGGGCATCAACGACGGCCTGTTCGTTGTCGTCGGAGAAACCGTCCCGTCCTCGACCCCTCTGCCGCCCGCCTCTACCTCCAAGGCTCCCAAGCCGTCCAGCTCCCAGGATGCTCAGTTCTTCGAGGCCAAGGTCGCCAAGACTACTTCCACTTCTACCACCCCTACTCCCACCCCGACCCCGACGCCGACGCCCTCTTCCTCGAGCCAGGCGCCTCCTGCTTCCACTCCGACCGCCAGCAAGGGCGGCAGCTCCTCTGGCGGCTCTGGCTTGAACGCCGAGTTCCCCAGCGGCGAGCTTGACTGCTCCACGTTCCCCTCCGACTACGGTGCCGTCCCCGTCGACTACCTCGGTACCAACGGCTGGACCAGCATCCAGAGAACCCCCAACTACAGCATCGGTGACCTTGCCATCTCCTTCATCGAGACGGCGGTCTCCGGCGACGGCGGATGCACTAAGAACGCGTTCTGCTCGTACTCCTGCCCCGTTGGCTACCAGAAGACCCAGTGGCCCTCCGCCCAGGGTTCGACCAAGCAGTCCGTTGGTGGACTTTACTGCAACTCTAAGGGCAAGCTCGAGCTCACCCGCACCTCCAAGAAGACCCTTTGCGAGAAGGGCGCCGGCGGTGTCTACGTCCAGAACGACCTTAAGAAGTCTTCCTGCGTTTGCCGCACCGACTACCCTGGTAACGAGGCCATGGTCATCGCCACCGTGCCTGAGCCTGGCCAGAAGCTGGAGCTGACCAACCCCTACTCTCCCGACTACTACGTCTGGAACAACAGCCCCACCACCGCCCAGTACTACGTCAACAACCAGGGCGTCGCCATCGAGAATGCCTGCGTCTGGAACAGTGCTACCGACCCCCTCGCTGCCGGTAACTGGGCTCCTGTCAACATTGGTGTTGGCAAGAGCGCCGACGGCAACACCTACCTCTCCATCTTCGACAATACCCCGACCTCGACCGCCAAGCTCGACTTCAACATTGAAATCACTGGCGACGTTAACAGCAAGTGTGCGCTCGTCGACGGCTCCTACACTGGTGGTGGCACTGGCTGTATTGTAAGTTAAACCACGCTCGCAAAAATCCGATTTCACGTGTGCTGACAGCATTGTTTTTAGACGGCCATGTCCGGCGACGGCACTGCCATCATCCGCTTCTACTGAGCGAGCCACGACCAGGGATTTCCTGGCGAGGTTTTTGGGCATTTTGATTCTCGTGAATACCTCAAAGAATATCGACGGATCGCCATGACACGACCGCGACCAGCGGATTGATTGAAGACGTGATTTCCGCACACGATCTGTGATGGCCTTTTTTAATTGATTGTGCATAATATTCATGTTGTGGGGAAGGGTTTGGAGAGGAAAAGTTGGAGTGATTGGAGGCGAGGTCAACAGCCTTGCGGCCTTCACCGGCCAAACGGCGCAATTGGAACTACCCCCCGGAAAACCTTTGAGCGAGACGGACGGTCATCTCTTTTTCTACCAGCAAGCGGACCCATGCCAACGAATTACGTTCCTGCGACGACGACTGCTTCAAGAACGAGGCACACCTTTTTGCGCGGAGGAGGAAACGGAGGAAGCCAGGCCGACCTTACTGGAAAGCAAGAATAAATGGAGAATATGATGATGGATACTCGACTCGGGTAGTTTGCATAAGAATGGACGGGAAGATTGGGGAAGGACAGAACGGTAGCCCTCGCCGGCGCATTACCATCTTGACGCATCGTTTCCTTTGTCGCTGTTTGCCCTGCCATGCTTATATCCTTTTGCGCGAGCGGTCTCATAAGGATGAGCACAGCCCGCGGGCGTTGGGGGGACCCTGATAGCCGCTTCGTGTATTGCCGACGCAACGTTAGTTTTTAATTCATTACTCACGATCGACCTAGCTTTTTTGCGCTCCTTGCACCGAAGCAGCGAGTGATGCGCCGCTTCGGGCCGACATGTGGTTGAGAGTAGAGGTTGAAATCTCGGAGCTGCAGGTCGGACGTCGCCGGTCAGCCGCCGCCGCAACTCGCCGACGCCGGCCGGCCCACATCAGAACCCGGCCATCGCCAGGCCTAGAGCGGTAAGGCAAGTAAGCCCACCCCCTTCCCCCCGGATCCGGGCAAAAGTCGCAACCAGGCGTCCATTTGAGAAGATGGAGGGGTTCAGAGTTTTCAGCCGTCGTTTTGGGGCAACGCTCAAGTACCGTACCAAGGCCCAGAGATAATGGTCACGGGTAAGACTGCTGCTCGTTGGCGGCGCCGAACGACTTGAATGCTTGATGGCATTATGTAAAACGTTTTTTTCCCAGCCTTCGGCATGGTTTGACGGATCAGATTGAGCCGCTTTGGGTAAAAGCGGCATCTTGGAATGCGGGAGCCAATGGGTTGAGGAGTATCGGTAGCCACTGATGCCGCTGGCTGTGCGCCTGGTGGAGAATCCGCCCCGGAAGGCATGGGTGTCGACTTCCACACTGCAAGCCCACTAGGTATCCTGCCGCCGTTGGTTTGCCCCGGTCACCTGCTTGCACGTTTAGCAGGGAACGAGGCCAGTAACCAAGGAACGATATGAAAATTTCTTCTTCTTTCTCTCTTGTCCCAGCCGGACTAGCAAGCCGTCGGCGAGCGGCGCCTATGTTTGCAGCTGGGCACGAGTTGGGCATCTAATTCATCTGTTCTCCAGCAAGACAAACAATCTCCAAATCTCCAAATCGTCAAGCCACAGCCGAGCCGGCCGGGCCCATGCGGATCGTCATGTGTTCGAGACCACATGACGAAGTGATTCCTCTTCCACTCATCCATGCGCGCGTTCGTCATCCCAGGCGATTGTTTGGACGGGACAATCCCCCTCGACGCCGACCGCGCGAGGGGAGCAGCGCTGGGCAGGCCAAGCGCTGCGTCTGATCAAGTCCAGGCTAAACAGAGCGGGAGCAAGGGCCATGCAAGAGGTGCAAGTGAGGGGAAAGCAACACCAGAAACGCGAGCAGCAATGCGTCTGGATTCGCTGATGACGCCTTGGGTGGTTCAGCTTACACCTTGCCATTGGCAAATTCATACCTCTGCTGCCATTGTCCACCTCAATCTTCTTCCACCTTTTCATCCCCTCGGCCCCGGTAGAATTTCTCCAAGCTTGCATTGCATTGCATCGCATTGCAGTAGCTCTCGCAAGGAAGAAGAAGTTCATATTTTTGACCATCGGCCCCCACCCTTCCGGAGCTTCTCTTCGTTGCCACCTGACTGCTCTCGTCTTCCGAGAAACCTTTTTTTCTCACGCGTAACGTCGATTTTTCTTTCCCCTGGCCGACCGGCAGCCTGCTTATTTCTTCATTAGCTATCCCCCCTTCCTCGCCTGGTCCCACGATCGTATTCCACCTTGTACCACCTAGACAGCGGAATCCCTGTTTCTCCCCGCATCTTTAGCCCGATTGTCGATTCAAGTTCGCGAGACAGCTCAGCCACGATAGAACCCAACCCTAGCTGCCGGCAGTGACACGGCGGCCCTTTTGACAGCCTTCCGGCTTCTGGTTGCATTCCAGATATAGGCGCCGTTGTCGAAGAGCGCCTCACACAGACAATCGAGGTTCGCTGGAAATTCTCTACCGTCTTGAAAGCCTTTGCTTCCCGGGCACGGCAATCGTCGCCATGTCGCTGAATCGCGTTGCCTCCGTCGAAACATTCCAATTCCTTCCTCCAGGCCAGAGGTCGAGGCGAGGTAGCGATGCCTCCAGCGTACGGGCTGGCAGGCTGAGCTTCAACCCTCTGCCCGACGAGTGGGATCCTGCCGCAGCCAAGCCCGACACCGTTCACGCTGTTGGAGCCTTTGAGGTCCCACAATGGAAGAGAATCCGTGAGTTCTACGCCTTGCTCGCTTACATGCGCGTCCAGCCGACGACATGTAACACTTGTCTCTTGGAGCAAGCAGCCGCTGACCACCCGCACAGTCCAAGTTGCCGTTTCTGTTGTCTACTGTCTCTTTGCCGCCGGTGTCGCCTTTGGCTTCGCGGCGTTGAAGCCGGTCCTCAAGCGTGAAGGTGCTTACAGCGACATCTGCTCCGCCGATGATCCCGGCTCGTCCCCAGACGACACCTGCGTAGAGATCCATCTTAACCTGATGTTCACGGTGGCAGCTGTCGGTACCAACGTTGCTGCCCTGCCAGTCGGCGCCATCCTCGACCATTTCGGCCCCCGAGTGTGCGGGATCATTGGGAGCATGTTTCTGATTTTGGGCTCTCTTCTGATGGCAAACGCCAAGCGGCTGCCATTTGATGCTTTCCTGATCGGATACCTTTCGCTTGCGCTGGGAGGTCCATTTACGTACATTTCATCCTTCCAGCTATCCAATGCTTTCCCCAGGCACTCGGGCCTCATCCTCGCCCTTTTGACAGGCGCCTTTGACGCTTCAAGCGCTCTGTTCCTAGTGTATCGCTTGATCTTCCAAGCAACCGACGGCACTTTCGGCCATGACAAGTTCTTCTTGGTCTACCTGATTGTGCCGGTGATGATAATCGTTTTCCAGCTCACGCTTATGCCGAAGCAGTCCTACAAAACGGTTGGAGAATTGGTCGAACAACAAGAGGAGGCTGCGGCGGCCAGCGATGGCGACCCGAGCCCGTATGACGACCAGGTCGACGAGAACACAGCCCTTCTCCGCGAAGAGCGTCGGCAGCACCGCGACTCCGTCGTGGCTGATATTGAGCAACTGATCGGCGCCCAGAAGGCGGGCAAGCAGCCGCGCCACGAGGCGAAGAAGAACGAGATTTCGGGAGTCTGGGGCGTGATGCACAACCGCACGGCTCTGAGGCAGATTGCGTCTCCCTGGTTCATCCTCATCTGCCTGTTTACCGTCATCCAGATGCTCCGTATCAACTACTTTGTGGCCACCATCAGGTCACAGTACGAGGTCATTTTCGGAGACCACGACAAGGCCGTCCGAATCAACAACTTTTTCGATGTTGCTCTACCTGTCGGAGGCATCTTGTCTATCCCGTTTATCGGGGTGCTCCTTGACCACACGAGCACCGTCACAGTGCTCTCTGCCCTCGTGACCATTGCCACAACCATTGGCGTTTTGGGCGTCATCAACAACGTCTGGGCGGCGTACATTCAGATCTGTCTCTTTGTGCTCTACCGACCGTTCTACTACACTGCGGTGTCAGACTACACCGCCAAGGTCTTTGGCTTCGAGACGTTTGGCACGGTGTACGGCACCATCATCTGCCTTTCCGGCCTGTTCAACTTCTTCCAGTCAGGTCTGGACGTCCTATTCCACGAAACGTTCGGGGGCGATCCCGTTCCTGTCAACGTCATTCTGCTCTCGGCCGGCTTCGCCGTTGGTATCATGATGGTTGGATACGTTGCTCTTAGGGCGAGGGGATTGAAGCGGAAAATGCTGGAACAGGAAGCCGAATCGGCGGTTGGCTACAACTGATGATGGGGCTCACGACGTATGTATTGTTGAAATATCGTTTGCTTTATTCGCGCTTTTGTATCATCGCATGGCCTGCAGGTGTCGAGGAAATTTGTCAACGTATAAAAGTTGTCTACTATGTTCTTTCACGGGCGAAAAAGTAGGTACAGGAATTGTTTCATGATTTAGTAATCCTCACTCGTCAAGCTTTGTTCTGCCACAGTCATTGGTGCTTTTTTATCCTATCCATCAAAAGTAGGTGTCTCGAAACGGCCACCCGTCGTGCCCAAGCCGCAAAACTGTCCCCAGCCGTCAACCTGTTCACTCGCGTGCTTGATGACCTCGCTGAACCCTTCGTTGCCGTTCTTGTTGACGCAGAAGTAATTGTAGTCGACCTGGCTGATGGAGACACCGTTCCTGACGCTAAGGGGGTACTCGATCTGGAACACGGGATGGCCGGCGGCGACGACGGGCTGGAACTCGGAGCAGAAAGGCTCGACATCGTCAGAGGTGCGGGTGCCCAGGCACGTCTCGAGGACGGCAAAGTCAACGGTGGAAACCAGGTCCGGGGCGATTTCGGGCGCGTTCTTTTGGCCAATCATGAGGGCGCGGCCTTCCTGTGTGGTGAGGGAGTGGGCGTGGGATGCCAGAGCCTTGAGGTACGAGGTGTAGTCGGAAGCCTTGAGGTTGAAGCCTGTGGGGTCCTCGCCGTCCTTTTTTGTCTCTAGTCAGATAAAGTGCTCTCTCTCTCTTTCTCTTACTGTCCGGGTGACATTTCCGTCGCTTACCTGAGCCCAAGCATCAATGTTGTCGGGATCAACACCGTCGCAACCGAGGCTTGCGGCCAAGTCGAGACGCGCCTTCATCACGTCGACGACCTGGCTGTTCCTGATGTCGAGGTATCGCTCATCCTCGTAACCCTCGAGGGGCTTCTGGATAGCTTCCTCTGGAAACGCGGCGATATCGGTGTCCCAGTCCTGGACTGCACCGCCGTTGAAATAGCAGATAACAATCTTCCCGGCAGCCTGCGATCATGGATCAGCCAATATGTTCTCTCTGGGGTGAACGGGAAGGGGTAAGAAGAATTCACCTTCAGAGTGGGAATCATGCCCCTGTAGGTATCGGCATGCTGCAGGTCAATGTCCCATACATCGGCGTTGGCGGGCACGATGTCGGCGGTGCTGTCGTGCTTGATAGGCTCGTGGAGGACGATCTGAAACGACACGCCGGGCTTCCACTTGCTCCAGTCAACTGCGCGGCGACCGAGACCGGCTGACTGCGTGGCGAGGCCGACGATACCGGCCGGCGCCAGAGCCAGGAGGGAGAGTCTGGAGAGAACCATCTTGTCGTGGAGGGAAGAAGGCTGATGATTTGGCGTACTGGCCCAGGTTGGAGGTTGGAATGTGCCGTCAGTTAATATATGCAGTTGAAATGGATGGGTCAAATCAGGCAGAAGAGTAGTATGATGCCCCCCTGAGACAATAAACGAGTTGACGATTCTGGTCAGACCGCGCCACAGAATCCTTCGCCGTTAAAGTCTTGGGTCTTTGGCCGGGCGGGATGCTCAAATGTCTCTCAATGGCAGCGCTCAAAGGCAAAGCAACAGGCCCTCAATGTGCCATCTGATAAATGCCATGAGGGCGGGCATGCCGTGCGGCTCGAAATTGCGGCGATGTCACTCAAAGTAGGGACTAAGCCGCATGTAGGCCATCGTATCCGGGGGGGGGGTAAGAAATCGTACTACGACCAGGATGCTTTCCGAGCGAAATGTCTCTTGCCCAGCTCAATATTGGTTTCCTGTTTGCATGACGGAGCTGGGGTTAAGCTTAAGTGCTCATTGAAAGGTGCGGTGTGATTGGGCAATTCGTGCGTCTCCGCGTTCAACTTTGGCTGGAGATGGGGTGGCAGCTGGACTGGTTTTCCCGATCGTGTTCGGCGGTGGATTCGTCGCTCTAGGCAGCCAAATAAGATCGAATAAGACGCCGGCTTTTGGCACGTTACACCGCAAAAGTGCTCCCACCCCTTGCATTGGCCGGAGAGCGTCGCTTGACCTTTGCCGTGTAAAATGCAACGTAATAAATCGGATTTCCAAGCACAAGTATTGCTCAACACCACGCCTTATGGAGTCGAGATGGAATCGCTCTTCGCAGACATTGTACAGAGAGATGGAGTTTTCCAGTCTCGCACATCCCCACAAATGGATGTGAATGGGCTAAGGAGGTGGAGCTAAAGAGATGGTGGACAGAATGGTATATTTCGTTGCAAAAGACAACTCTTTACGGTATCATAAAACGCCCCCAACGCTGTTATGGGCTACACGAAGTTCCAAGGACCCCAAACATAGCACTGACCTGTGTGGCTTTTCAATACTCCATGGCTGAGCCGACGGCCTCTTCGCGTGCTTTTCTGATGCTGTCGTTCTCGGCCTCCCTTTCCTCTTTGAGCTTTTCCTCAACGTCTTCCCTAAGACCGCCCAGATCGGGCGGGATGGCCTGATATTGCACGCTCGGAGCTGCCTGGACAAACCTCAGCTGCTCCGTCACATGCTGCACGAGGTCGTTCAGTCGCTTTTGCGGATTGCGGTTCGCACGCGGCTCGCCCAAGATTTGCTCGAGGGTCGGGAAAAGCTCCTCGTATCTGAACTGCTCTCTCCAAGGAGCGTACGCCGGAATGATGGGATCGATCTTGTCCTGACAGTTGATGGCGATACTCGTCTCAAAGGCCCACGCGCGAGCCACGTTTCGAGGCGTGTATCCACCACCTCCAAAGAGGATCATGGGCACGTTGAACTTCTTGCAGAACTCGACGCAGGCGCCGTGTCCTTGCACCTGCAGGTTGAAGCGACCCAGACGATCACCAGCGAGAGAGTCGGCACCGCATTGCAGAGCGATAGCGCTTGGACGGAACTTTTCCATGCATTGGCCGATAACATTCTCAAAGAGCCACTTGTACTGCTCATCTGTGATTCCGTCGTTCAGGGGGACATTGATGGCATGGTGGGCACCTGGGTTGTGCTCATTCTTCGGGCCGTTGTCATCCAGACCGCCGGTGCCGGGGAAAAAGTTGAGAGGATCGTATTTGTGAAACGAGACCGTCATGACACGGTCGGTGGAGTAGAAAGCCTCCTCGACGCCGTCTCCGTGGTGAACGTCGATATCAATGTAGAGAACGCGGGGGTAGCAGCGCAGCAGCTGCAGGATGGCGAGGACGATGTCATTGATGTAACAGAAGCCAGAGGCTTCGGCCTTCTTTGCATGGTGAAGACCGCCTCCCCAGGACACAGCAATGTCAGACTGCTGGGAGCAGATCTTTCGTGCGGCATCGAGGGAGCCGCCTGCTGACATGGAGCAGTAGTCGTACAGACCCTCGAAGAGGGGACAGTCGGAGCCACCGAGGTTGAACTTGAGATCGGGGTTCGCGTTGTCAACATCCCGCGGGACAGGCTCAGGAAGGACGGTGCCCAGAAAGTCCAGGTAGTCGTCGGAGTGAAAATCGTTAAGCTCTTCGTAAGTGGCGGTGCGGGCAATGTAGTTGTCCATGGCGAAGGACATGCCATAGGAGGAGATGAGACTTTTTGATAGGGTGAGGCGCCAGGGCTTCATGGGATGGGTCTGACCAAAGTGGTGCTTCTCCATCTCGGGGTTGCAGTGGAAGGAGACGGTGTATCCTTTGGGGCGGGTGATGCCAGATTCGAGAGCGGTGCGCTTGCATTTGTTATGAAACTTGGCTTCATCGAGCTCGCTGGCCTTGCCCAGAGGTGTGAACTCCTCGACAATGTCGTCTTTGTCGGCCCGATGGGGAAGATAATTAGGCTTCGGTACACGAAATCTGTAGGCGTTTGCGTCCATGATGAAGGCGAAGGTGACGGCTATACCGCCGAGGCTCCCGAGATTGGGCCCTGGTGCTGGCTATGATGTTTTGCAACGTTCAAGAATGGCTGACACTGTTGTGTAGGCTACGCAGATGACAAATTGACAATGGGACAAGGTTGCGCCGATGAGGATCCGGATGATGTCTTGTCTAAGACCTTGGTAGTTCTCGGAGAAAATGCGCGTGTTGAAAAAGCTATGCTCTTGTTCCGTGGTGTCGTCGTTGTTGTTGTTGTTGGTTGCGATGCGAGTGGGAGGTTTCGCCGAATGAGTGCAGGTTCGATTGGATGAGATGTGACAGGCGTCGGGGAAGAAGCCGCGACTGGCCACTAAGGCAGGCAGCCCAAGCCCAGGGCACCAAGGTCGTCGAGTCGTAGTGGCTGGTGTGGTGTGCAGGTGCCACCAAAGTGTGTGGTTGGAGAGACTCTGCCCAGAGGCCACACTAGCTGGTTTTTGGCACTAGCCTCAATGTGGCTCAATCTCGAGGTTTCTAGTTCCTTCCGGATGCCAGGTCAGATCCCAAGGTACGGAAGATGCACCTTTGGGGTCTGTCCAAAGCTTGACTCTCATGGTTTTGGCATGCCACATGACAATAGCTAGGCAAACGAGTGCGCAACCTGTTGTGTGTACTCGCACATGGAAAACGACTCACCAAGGCCATGCATAGTAGGCTCCTGTCCATTTAATGAGGTACGTGCCTTCAGTGTTCGAAGGCACCACCGCGGACCCGCTAAAAAATGCAACGCCCAATGGAACATGCCCACAGGCTCCGTGCCAGAGCGCAAAGGTGGCCTGGCAGTCGGAGGCTAAAACTCCCGTCTCCGCCAGTCTCGTCCCGTCTCAGCTTACCTTACTGGCTGGATGCCCTGGACTGGATGGGAGGAGGAACGAATTCGCAAACTTGCCCGCCGCCGAACCCAACCTAACACTACGCGACAAGCACCAGCCGATTTCCCTCACAGAAACCCAGAGCTGCCACCGCACCACACACCCGCAACTGGAACCACAAACGTGATTCCAGCCTCTTCCAACCCCACCTTCGCGCGTCGAAAAAAATTCACGTCGCTTTCCCGGCAGGGACGTATTATTTAATAAAAACATTCCGGGATCACAGGCAGGGCCCGACCGTCGCCCGCGACTCGCCTCGCTCCGCCTTGCCTTGCCTTGCCTCGCGTGTGATCTGGATTTGGTCTGGAGCCTCCGTCGACTGCCCGTCGGTCCAACCTCAACCAGGTGAGCCAAGTCAGTCATTAAGCACTCCGTTGTCGACGCTCCTGGCAGCGCGATTCTTGCTATCCTCCCTCCCTTCACACTGTCTCCAACTGCGGTATACTGAGACCACACACATCGTGATCGCGGCCCGTAGTCTGTGGTTCGTCGACCGTGGCCCTGAACCTCCGTCGGTCAGCCCACACGACGGTCCCCGATCTGCTGCCGCGCCATCACCGTCATACTGCGTGCCACTATTCCCACTTGCCTGCCTTTGCGGTTGGGCCTTTGCTCTACTTCTACTTCGCACCTGCCCTGCCCATCTACCTCATCTCCTTTCTCCCTGCTTCTAATGGCCTTGGGTCACGACGGTCTCACCACTCTTTACCTTCCTTCAGTCGTTGCCTTCCACCTTGCCTGCTTCCGGCCGTCATAATACTCGCCGCTGCCTCGCTTGGCGAGCATCTCCACTGCGCGATCATCCCACCCGCCGCCGCCCTTGTCTGCGTCCTTGCCTAAGCACATCGTCGCCGCCTCCGCCGTTTTGTTGCCTCGCTCTGTTGCCTACGTCAGCTTCTGCATACATAGAGCGCATCGTTGACTCAAGATGCCTAGAGACGACCTGTCCATTGACTTCGTCAAGAGGATGCCGGCAGCCGAGGCTCTTGACCCGGCCATCATCCTCGACGACTGGATCAACCGCGTCCAGAATCTCCCCGAGGAGATCCGGTTCTTACAAGATGAAATCGCCGACAAGGACCGTCAGTACGGCGACTGCGTCAAGTTGATCGAGGACCGCGACGGGAAGATACAGAAATGGATCAAGGCGAACGGGAGCCACGAAACGAACCCTCGCGAGGACGGCATGAGGACACAGATGCGCGAGAACTATATGCGCGCCGACCAGCTGGCCACCGAGAAGATCGCCCTGACCCAAAAGTTGCAGTCATAATGGACAAGCATCTGCGGAACCTGGACCAGCACATCAAGATGCTCTACGACCGAAGCGAGCCTGGATTCACCGACCCCGACGAGTGTCCATCGCTGCTACGCCCCAGCGCGGCAAACCAGCTCCGTCCGCCCGGGCCGTCAACCCAGCGAGCCACTTGGCCGGCGCCATCACCGCGACCCCTTTGAACCCGATCGTCAACTCGTCGAGCCCCGCTACCGTGCGCGTCGGTAACCCGCAGGTTCGCAACACACTGTCGCAGCAGCACGCGTCCTCGGCACCCGCGACACCGGCTGCCGCCAGCATGATAATGAACCGCCAGGCAAGAGAAAGCTCGGCAGGACCAGGAAGCGGCGCGCCTAAGAGGGGCCCGCGGTCCAACTCCGGACTGGGCAGCTTGCCGGTGACCTCGAGCGGGCTGGCGAGGCATTCCTCTCTCGGCCCGGGCACCCCGAAAGGAGCCACGAACCCGGGCCCCGGTGGTGCTGTGCGGGCTGGTAGCGCCGGGCCGCGGTCGTCATCGACAAAGGCTGCCAGCGTGTCTGGCATCAGGAAAGGAACACCTGGCGCTGCCAACCGCAAAAAGGGCAGCATTGCCAATGGCAACAAGTCTTTGTCCCGCGTGAAGAAGGCAGGGAGCCGCAACTCCGGCGTCGACAGCAGACAGCGAGTTGTCGGATGCCGAGAGTGGTAGTGGCGACGACGGCGACCGTAGCAGGGCAGACCGGGCAAGCGGTACACCAGCGCGTGACGGCAAAGACGGGGACGGGGACGACAGCATGCTTGACGCCGAAGATGACGAGGCCGGCGACGACAAAAAGTACTGCACGTGTCAAAACGTCAGCTTTGGCGACATGGTGGCGTGCGACAATGAGGATTGCCCTTATGAGTGGTTTCACTGGTCATGCGTCGGCCTTAAGAGCGAGCCTAATGGGACATGGTTCTGCCCCGTGTGCTCGGAGAATATGGAGAAGGAAAGGCTGCAGAAGAAGAAATGAGACTGGCTGCGCCGGGCAAGGCTGCATGCAGCTCGAGTGTGATTATACCCTTGGAGGCCGAACCGAGAGGGCGTCGGCCGGTGGTGGATGGCTATTCGGCGTCATAGTGCGGATACGTGCAATTTTGTTTCTTGACGAGCGAGCCACGAAGCAGTCTAGCGAAACAGCGAGACATATACGATAAGAAAAAAGAAAAGACAAATACCCCGTTCAATTTCATCTTGATCAACAAGTATAACCGCAGTGATGTTGGCTTGTAGAGTGCTGATTCGTCATCGAAAGTGGCATGCTCTTGGAAACCCTTCTCAAGCGCCGAAGCCCCTGGAACTTCAGCCCAACCACAAGGACGGTCCCTTGGCCGGGTGTACACAAGCTCAAAACAGGACGGCCGGGCTGCCCCCACGTGGGACGCATGAGGGAGCCTCATTTGACGGTGGTCTGTTCTCAACCATACTGCCATACATAGGTCACGCTTAGAGATGCGAATTTGGGGGTTCAGGTGCAGCATAAACTATTTTCGTTGCTTTTCCAGGGGGGGGCGTTCGATGACATTTCGCCAATTGTGTTTCGTTTCCTTTGACCACCCCTGCACCGGGAAAAGTGAGGTCGACTGAAGCAGATTGCCAGGTGCCCGCCCCATGGTTCTGCAGGTGGACAGACAAGTCGAGGCCCGTCGGGAAGACCAGGAGAGACGGCCATTATTGACAATGGCGTCGAGAGAGCAAATTGCACTATGGAACACTTCTGGACGGGCGGCGGCAGGGGTCCAGCGTGGTGGTTGGAGATAGTGTTGGCGTTGGACGGACGGCGGTGGGCTTGGCTCCCGGGGCTGAAGTGGGGGCAAAAACCAAGATCGGAGGTGATTCAAGCCCGGTGCTACCTTGTTCCCTTGGCCCTTCGAGCCGAGCCAGATGTGACGATCGTGTTCGAAGCTGGAGTTGCAGAGCTTGTATTTCTTTGCCTTGGACTGGCTCCTAAGGCCCCAAAGTTCCCCCACCACGAAGCAATAGGTAATCAAACTCCCGACCAGACGGGACGAGACGGGTTGGATTTCACCGGGGACCCGTCGACTCTCCTGGCTGGGAACCGACCAAAACGAGACCAAGTGGGAATTGGCCCGCCCGGGGCGCAGATGCCGGTACTCAGGGGACGGCTGTCCACAGCGGTAACTTACAAGAAACCTGTTACCTGTCACGTTGTCCCGTATATCGGGGATCGCGAAGCGCGAACATTCGGGAAACACTCCGAAGAGGCCCGGTGGGATCTGGGCAGGCCATTGCCATTGGAAGACCAACCGTTGCCGCCGATCTTGATGGTGGTGGTTGCAGCCATCTCATAGTGTTGAGCAGACGGCAAAATTGCACACGAAGTTTCAGCCGCTGGGTGAGCCTTTTTTGACGCGATCAATTTAGCGATGTCGGAAAGTTCAGGGTGGTGGCGAGATTTTATGGGCGATGGACGTGTCGTCGTTGGCGAGTCCGGTGTACGGGCGGGCGGTCAACGCAGCCGACCTTCTTTGAGGTGCGACGAAGGCGTACCGAAAGCATAGCTGTCCGGACGGTTTGCTGCTTGCAGATGTGAAATGGCGGTGCACTCCGGGCGGGTGGGACTGGAAGGCCGAGGGGCATGGGCAAAGGCGCGGTGAAGTCAAGAAGAGTCGTAAGTGCTCAGAGGTAAAGTAGGTGAGAGAATGGGTAGCGGGCAAGGTATTCATTCTGTGGCGAGTGTTCTGTTCGACAGCTCATCTCACAGGCGGCGGGGATGTTGGGTGGTGGGGGTTGTGGTAATTCAGGATCCCAATCATGATTAGCGTAGCGGAGAGTCAATGTAGCGAGAATACTGCTAGGCTCCGCAGAAGATGGAGATTGGTACCTTTTTTTAGTGCACGCATGGCTGTTCTGTGGTGCCTTAGAGAGCGGTTGTCTGTCTGAAGGTCTTGGACGGCTCCCGCAGCCGCGATGCGTCCGGGGGGGAGAAGAGAGCTGTCCCTGCATGATGTTGTTGTTGGTTGCTGGAGAGAGGTTCGAGGAAGCTTCGTGTAGCGGCCGAGACACAGAAATGTGCTCAGACTTTTTTGCATGGCATGGCATGGCATCCGAATGTCTCGCCCCGAGTGAGAGCTGGCCTTGCCGCATTGAGCAGGGGAGATCGTTCTGCGGTCCAAGTTGAGTCGAGTTGAGTTGACATGACACTTTTGACGTGCGGCAGATATCCGCATCCTTCAGGATCTGCGTCTTGTGGCCAAGCACCGGGCTCAGGGCCAGGTGGTGGTCGGTGGTTGATATTCAATGTTCGTACACATGCATAGATAAACATCAGCTTCCGGGTCGAATCTCGGGACTTTTCTTGCTTTCGCCGCCGTCATCATCGTTATCATATTTTTTTTTCTCCCTCTTCCCGCGTAAGCAGCTTGCTGTACGGCCGCCGCCGCCGCCGCCTTCCCTCCATTGGGCGTCGCTAGTCTGGAACGCCACAGGGGTCGTCAAGAAGGCGGTGGCCAGCCCAGGCCAGCTCAACGGAGGAGGGTTGCAACAAGATGGACTGGAATGGGCTCAAGGGCATGCGTCAGGTACTTTTTTTTTTTTTTTTTTTTTTTCCCCTCCCTCTTTAGCTCCAGGTAGGCGTGGGAGCAGTCGAGTTGGACGGTCGTCGGTAGGTATTCTCGCATGAAATGGAGACGATGAATACGAAGAGGTGGACATTTGGTGCAAAACCATAATGCAACATGATTTCTCTCGTCGAGTTCTGCCCCGGTGTTGATGGAGGTGGCCAGCCCAGACACCGCGACCAGGCCAGCCCAGGCCAGCTGTTCAGGTGCAGGTGGTGGAGGTGGGTGTTGGGTGCCTCCAGTGTCCTGCATGGAACACAGCGGCCCCTCCCCCCCAATTCTTGTCCGGCTCCTCTTGGGCTCCTGGCTCCGTGGGCTCCCCTCCCCTCCAGGTCCCCTCCCCGAAGCTGCGGTGGGTGGGTGAATGGATGAGAATGTGCACACTCCTGGCTCCCGGGGGGAACGAGATAAAATGAAAATTGGCAAATGCGAACTGGGTTCCCACAGTGATATCACCGCTACATAAAGGGAAATCCCCGTCCACCTTGTCCATCTCTGGCCCTTGGGATCTCTTCTTTTCCTCTCTCTGCATCCAATTCAACCATCCACACTCGCTCTTTGTTTGTTGTCGTTGCCGTTGCTGTCGTTGCTACTGTAAGTTGGGTCCGTCTTCGTCTGCTGCTGCTGCCGCTGCCGCTGCCGCTGCCGCTGCTGCTGCTACATGTACAACCGCCGGCACTGTTGTCACCGCTGATCTACCCGTCTCCTACTCCAACCGTAAGCTACGGTTGGTTGCTCTCGCGTTCGTCCCATGGCGAGAAGCACCTCACTTCGCCCCCTTCCTCCGCCATATCACCCTCCCCCGCCTTCCCCAAGCTTTACTGTATCTGCTCGATTGTGCCTCTCCCGAAATTCTTGCTCGTCACATGGAGAAGCTCAAGAATTACGTCAGGCTATAGAGATACCTTTGAGCTCCTAGTCCCAGCACTTTTCCTCCCCATCCATTCCACGGCCAATTCCCTGTCACCGTACGCTCTACCCCGCCGTCCGCGATTTCCCATCCCGTTTCCACCCCCCTCCTTCCACCTTATTCTGCCTCCTACAACCTCCCGAGAGCCCCCCAGAATCTTCTCTTGGAGCTCTTTCACAGCCCGGTCGCGTTTACTGACACTCATTCTCCCCAGTCCAACCTCATTCACCGCGAAACACTCAAACACTCGCCCGCAATGGCTCAAGCGATTAAGAGCGCTCTGCCTACTCACCTGAAGTCTCCTCTTGGAGGCCAGGGCAAGGCCGACGACGCCGAGTTCACCTCCCGCCACCACGGCAAGACGAGGTCTCACATGGTATATTCTGCTTTCTGCTTCTCCCACTCTTCTCACGCGGCTCCGGGTGGTGCCAATTGAAGTGTAAAGACGGGGCTCTGCTTCTCCCACGAGGACGCTACGACACGGGTTGTGCAATGCGAGCACGAGCAGCTACTGGCTGCTTTGTGTCACTCTGCTCGCGCTATTGCCAATCACTTCTGTGCCTTGGTCTGCCTGTCTCTAGTACGAGCAGTGAATCTCGAGAAGGCCTTTCAAGCCAGTGGCATAGCGAAACAGGCAGCAGTTTGCGGCTTTGCCGTCTTACGGATTCTAGCAACCTGAAGGGCCAAGCAAAACGCGTCCAGGTTGGCTGGGAACTCGCTCTGGACATACCCAGGCTTCATGGCGTCTCAGGGGAAAACAACAAGCTGGCCGTAATCGCACACTGGCCCCGCCGCAGATCACTTGACGACAGCTTCATGGTGCCCCACCCAACAGGGGCCGCAATTACATCCAAAACCTATTTGCAAATGGAAGACTGACAATATCCCTCCAAGGCTTTCGAGAACACTTCCACCAGCGTTGCCGCTGCCCAGATGCGCAATGCTCTCACCACCCTCTCCGAGACGGTCACCGACCCCGAGCAGAAGAAGGTCAGTTGTAATAATCCAAGCGCGTGTACAAGAACGCCCAATGCTGACCCCTGCTACAGCTTTTCGAGACCGAGATGGACAACTTCTTCGCCCTTTTCCGTCGCTACTTGAACGACAAGGCCAAGGGCAACGCCGTGTAGGTCTACAACGGAAAAGAAGGATAAACAACGAGCTCAGGCTAACGGACGATTAACAGTGACTGGGACCGCATTGCTCCCCCCGCTCAGGGCCAGGTTGTTGACTACGAGGACCTCGCCAACTCCGAGTCCGTCCAGTTCCTCAACAAGCTTGCCGTCCTCAAGCTCAACGGTGGTCTCGGTACTTCCATGGGTTGCGTCGGCCCCAAGTCCGTCATTGAGGTGCGTGACGGCATGTCCTTCCTGGACCTGTCCGTCCGCCAGATCGAGTACCTCAACCGCACCTACGGCGTCAACGTCCCCTTCATCCTCATGAACTCGTTCAACACCAACGACGACACTGCTGCCATCATCAAGAAGTACGAGGGCCACAACGTCGACATCCTCACCTTCAACCAATCAAGATACCCCAGAATCCTCAAGGACTCGCTCCTCCCCGTCCCCAAGACGTACGACTCCGCCATCAGCGACTGGTACCCCCCCGGTCACGGTGACGTTTTCGAGTCTCTGTACAACTCTGGCATCCTCGACAAGCTCATCGAGCGTGGCATCGAGATTGTCTTCCTTTCCAACGTCGACAACTTGGGCGCCGTCGTCGATCTCCGCGTCCTCCAGCACATGGTCGAGACCGAGGCCGAGTACATCATGGAGTTGACCAACAAGACCAAGGCCGACGTCAAGGGCGGTACCATCATCGACTACGAGGGCTCTGTCCGTCTCCTCGAGATCGCCCAGGTCCCCAAGGAGCACGTCAACGAGTTCAAGTCCATCAAGAAGTTCAAGTACTTCAACACTAACAACATCTGGCTCAACCTGAAGGCCATCAAGCGCGTCGTCGAGAACGACGAGCTTGAGATGGAGATCATTCCCAACGGAAAGACCATCCCCGGTGACAAGAAGGGCGAGTCCGACATCTCCATTATCCAGCTGGAGACCGCCGTCGGTGCTGCCATCCGTCACTTTAAGAACGCCCACGGTGTCAACGTTCCCCGTCGTCGCTTCTTGCCCGTCAAGACCTCCTCCGACCTGATGCTCGTCAAGTCTGATCTCTACACCGTCAAGCACGGCCAGCTCCAGATGAGCTCCAGCCGCTTCGGCGACGCCCCTCTCATCAAGCTGGGCAGCGACTTCAAGAAGGTCTCTGACTTCGCCAAGCACATCCCGTCCATCCCCAAGATCATTGAGCTGGACCACCTCACCATCACCGGTGCCGTCAACCTCGGCCGCGGCGTGACGCTCAAGGGCACTGTCATCATTGTCGCGACAGAGGGCAGCACCATTGACATCCCCCCTGGATCCATCCTCGAGAACGTGGTTGTCCAGGGTAGCTTGCGTCTGCTTGAGCACTAAATGGCTCTGGCGGGTTTGTGTATTTTGAGCATTTCACAGCAGACGTCACGATGCGCGGTAAGCATCTTGGATGACATTCTGAAAACGCGATGGGATAATAGAAATAAAAACGTTCCCCAAAAAGGCGGCACACCTGCATGCCCGTGGCAGTAGCAGTATGAATTTGATAGCATTTTAATAGGCAGCACTGCGTGTTCATGCTCTTGACGGAATTTCTTTTCGGGCCATGTAGGCTGTATGTGATGTCGATGCGTGAGGTGTGATGCGAATACGACTGATGATGTCCAGGAAGGTTAGCGACTGCTGCCAGCCGACGAGCACCAGCCGGATTGCGACCGACCGTCTCCGGGTGGAGGCTGGCCTTTCACCTACCTGGCTTGCAGTCCATATCAATCGGCGCCGACTAGCGGTGAGGGATGGGAAAAGGAACGAGGACGCGCGCGACTGCATGACGGGTCCCTGTCCCGGACCTGCGAAGGCGGGTAATATTGCATGACTTGGGGGGGTCTGCCGGTTTCCGCGCCGCAACATTTACAATCTCATGCATCGTTGTGTTGAGAAGAGGCCCTGTTCTAACTTGTAAGTTTTCGTACGGATTCGCCGACGGGGGAAGGGGGGGAGACTGGGCGATATATTAAGCCTTCAACAAAGACCTGATCAGGTCCCACCGACTAATGCTGAGTGTGAGACCTTCATTCGCCATCTCTTCCATTCTTTGACAACCGTGGATCACCCTGCAACAAGGAGGACGCCGGCCAATTGGTCCCCCTCTTCTTAACTCGGGATCTATTTTATGCTCGAGAATACACCAAATCCCTCTCTACCTTGTCAACTCCACCTCGTCTGCACACTAGCCCCGACCCAATCGATACTCTCTCTCCGCAACACCCGCGAACCAGTAGCGGACGAGAAAGGGGTAGCCTCTACAAGTCACCGGCCCTGCCGTATTGGCAGGTCAATGTGCCGTCGGAGCACCGGACCGAAGAGTGCCCGGAGGGCCTCCGCAACCTCTCCGCCAAGGACGTAGGGATCCTCAGCACGCCGGACGCCGAGTACGTCCCGCAGTCGTGGGAGACCGTGCGGCGCTTCGTCGCCACGAACCGGCTGGACCTGTTCCAGCGCGTACCCTCGGAGCTGCGGCGGTATCGCCTCTTCATCCACCAGCTGACCCAAGAACACGGCAGCGTCATGAACTTTGTGCTGAGGCGCCGGTTGGGTTGGGAAGAGCCGTTGGTGTCCAAGGGAAGGCCGTTTGAGCTCGACGAGGATCTGAAAATTCTAGTGAATGATTGGCCGTACGGCATCGACGAACGGATTGTGCATCTCGTTGTCTGGACCAAGTTCGAGCTGGAAGAGGATCTGGCGACGGGTGATTTGACGGAGGCGGCGAGGGATGAGATTGAGGCCTACGTTGACAAGACCTTCCGGTCGAGGACAAAGCCTGATTCGGTGAGTGCTTTGTACGTGGCTTGGGCGAGTCTCGAATGGCTAATCACTTTGCCAGGTCATCTGGTTCAAGAACTGGAGGAGTCTCAAGTCAGTCCATGCTGTCGAGCATTTCCACGTCATGCTCTTCGACCCGGATGCCGAATTCATCAAGGACATCACCAATGGAGATGTTCCGCAGTGCGAAAAGTTTCGGGCATGGTGAGGAGACGGCATTAGAGCAAGGTTCACGATTCGCAACGATGGCGAGCAAACACGGTATCGCCTTCATTTTCAGCATTATTACGCCCAGAGAGCACAAAACGAGGGAGCATAGACCTTGATGGGAAGAGTTTGGTTTACTATGCGCGGGCACTGACGGGCTCTCTGTACTCGACGCGCGAGGCCTCGGCCATTGTAATGGCCGTCGGCTTTTCCATCGCCACTTTGATAACCCAGCCCGGAGCTTGCGAGGCAGAAGACGCGGCGACGTCCTTGATATCCCTGCGGATGCTCTGTGTGATGGCGGGGCCAAGGGCCTCGAGAGTCTCAAAGGACGAGTCTGATAGCGTCTTTGCCCAGGAAAATGTTAGGTTATCACTCAGTAGACGGGGGACAGGAGAATGTTTAGAGCCAACCAGGAACTAGAAATACAAGAGAGAAGGGATAGACTGACCTTTACAACAATAGACTCAATGCCGGCGTACACGTCTTCGGACACGTCAAACTGCTCAATTTCCACGTCCGCCGCAAGAATCTGCCTTGCGAGTCTCTCATTGTCGTTTACGCCAATCAAAGTGGGCACCCGCAGGTCGTGAAGGCAAAGACGAGAGCTGCGTGTAGCGACCGGTGACGGGCCCCCTTGAGGACTGAAGACGGCGGACGCTGACAGACTGACAGCGCTCCCGAGGAGAGACGCCTTGGGCAGCGTAACGTTCAGGTTCATGAACCGAACCAGCGAGAGCCTATCCCGCAAGAAACCAACGCTTCCCTCCTCGGCAGGGACATACTGTCCATCGAGAGAGAGGCCGGTCAGATCGGCCCAGATCCGACCAACTGCATCCCGGAGGCGAATATGTGAGGGCTTGCCGGCCGATTGTGCCTTCTTGTTGATGCCCCCAAGACTGGAGAGGATGGCCTTGGCGAGCAAGCCATAATGCACGGTATCGTCGCTGACACGGTCCGAGGAGGACGCGGCATCAAAGGGGCTCGCCATTGACAGTTCCGCTGACACCCGGACCGGCTGCAACTTGTTCTCGCGGCCCCAGGCGTCGGTCCCGGCCTGGATGGTGCCCTGTAGGTCGCGGACGCGGATCACGGCGAAGGGCTCGCCGGCCTCGGCGCGGACTTGCCACGAGGAAGCTAGGCGAGGGGCTGCCATGGTGGGGATGAAACAGTTGGACTGTCCTATAGTGAACCTGACAGCAGCGACTCCGCGCTTTCGACCAGGTTGACAAGTATCGTGATGATTGAGGAATGGCTGTGAGAGGGAGTCATTCGGTGCATGCCGAGAGATTTGTGTCTTGCGCACTGGGTACAAGCCCCTCTGACGCACGCAAAGCCTGTATGGGGCCCACCGCCTACCTTAGTTTTGGTCGAACGTAGTCGGCCAGCCTGAGAAACAATATCATCAACTATAGCGTTCTCTACTCGAAATTGGATAGTGAGCAACTACGATCAAATTCGATTGTACACTACAGTGCAGACATCGAGACCTTTGGACGCACGGTTGGGAATCCAATAATTACACGAATTCATTATTTTGGTTATTGGCTGTCTCTAAACAGCTAGGTGGCATGACCTTGATAATACCCATGCCGCTCAAAGTATGGCGTCTGCAATCCTAGATGCCCAGGAACTTGCGCAGATCCTCCGTGTCACGGGCGGTCCATGTAATCTTGGCCTTGATGGAATCGGTAGACTGCGATAGCGCTCGAACGTAACCCTTCTTGTCCTTCGCGGCAAAGAATCTGTCGACCTGGTCCAGCTGCTCTTGCTTCGTGAGGCCACTGGTGCAGTAGCTAACGATGCTGCCAATCATGGAAGACTGGGCAGGGAACTTGGTGTAGATCTCGTCCCACCTCGTCTGCATCCAGTCGAACAGGGCCTCGATGCCACTCTTGCTAGACCGCAGGCTGCCGATGGGAATGTAAACATCCTGGTCGCGGATCTTGCCGCTTAGCAGCATGTCCAAAGTACGTTGTCTAAGCCTAGGGTCACGAGCCTGTCCCAACGTGCGCAGAGCGCTGTTTCGTTCGTCGCTCGTCTCAGCGGTCTCGTAGTACTTCAGCACGGCGTCGTACTACGGTAGTCTGGTCAGTTGATGAATCGCAGAAAAGGAGAAAGAAACTC
This sequence comes from Colletotrichum camelliae, assembly GCA_018853505.1. Taxonomy (NCBI): domain Eukaryota; kingdom Fungi; phylum Ascomycota; class Sordariomycetes; order Glomerellales; family Glomerellaceae; genus Colletotrichum; species Colletotrichum camelliae. Next base: position 4,779,976 of record JAELVL010000001.1, read on the forward strand.
ACCTCCTTCTCGCCACCGTACTTCAGCACGATAGAGAATGCGGAGCTTCTAATGTTGGGGTGAATGGCGGTCTTGTTTCCAGCCGCAAACTTCTCAAACATCTCCCGCGCCGCAGCAAGAACCTTTTCGTCGCCAGCCATACCGGCGGCACCAAACATGAGGGCCTTGTACTGCTGCTCGACGTGGCCGTCAGCGCTGGAAAAGTTCCAGCCCAGCTTGTGAGCCATGCCGCTGACAATGTTGCGCTGGAACTCGGTCAACTTGTCGACAACCTCCTCATCCTCGATCCACGCCATCTTGATGGACCCAAGGCGAGTGAGGATCTGATCCCAGACAAGGTACTCTGCCTCGCCGGCGTTGCTCAGAGCCTTGAACAGACCCAGGCAAGAGGACGTCTTCTGGTAACCCGAAGTAGCCAGCGCACTGGTGTCAGCCACGATGCCGACTCTGTCCTGGACAGAGAGAAGCTCAGCAGCGTTGCCAAGCTTCTCAAGCCTGTCAACACCGTACTTTGTGCGGTAGAATCCGGTGGAGTCGGCATTGATCTTGAAGAAGTCGGCGTCCGCGACCTCAAACTTGGCGTCGCGAGTCGTGAGCATCAAGTCCTTGTCAACACCGCCCTTGGTGCGGACATTGAGAGAAATGGGATAGAGGACCTTGTCCTCCTCGGGCTTGACATCTCCGGTGGTTAGGAAACGGTGCTGCTCCACGCTGATCGAGTTACCCGTCTCGGTGACTGATACGACGGGGTAACCGACATTCTGGGTCCAAATGTTCATGATAGAACCGATATCCTTGCCGCTGGCTTCACTGAGAGCTTGCCACAGGTCGTTTGTCGTAGCATTTCCCCACGCGTGTCGCTTGAGATAGTTCCGGACGCCCTCCATGAAGATATCCTCGCCCAGGTAGGCTGAAATCATGTGAACGACGCAGGAGCCCTTGGCGTAGCTGATGCTGTCAAAGATTTCATTGATCTCCTCGGCCTTGTGGACGGGAACTTCGATGGGGTGGCTGCTCCTGAGGCCATCGAGGCCAAGAGCCGCCTGAAGATCCTCCCTGACGAAAGACTCCTTGAGCTTCCACTCAGGGAAGAACGCGTTCAGAGAGTATCGGGATGCAAACTCGGCGAATCCCTCGTTCAGCCACAAAGCGTGCCACCAATCGGGAGACACAATATTTCCGAACCACTGGTGAGCAATCTCATGGGTGATGACGGTTGAGACACGCTCTTTGGCTGCGGCACCGCTCGTCTTGTCATCGAACAGGACCTCGACGGTACGGTAGGTAACGAGACCCCAGTTCTCCATGGCTCCGGCGGCAAAGTCGGGAATGGCAACTTGGTCGAGTTTTGGCAAGGGGTAGGGGAGGCCAAACGCCTTCTCGTAAAACTCCAATGCCTTGACACCAATCTCCAGCGCGTAGCGTCCTCGCTCAATATCCTCGGAGGGAGGCGCATAGACGCGGAGAGGCACCCGGAAGTCGTTGTTCTCAATGTAGTTGAGCTCTCCGACGATGAAGGCTACGAGATAGGTCGACATGACGGGAGACTTGTTGAACCGAACGGCCTTCTTTCCCGCGGGCAGCTCCTTCTCTTCGGCAACGTCCATGTTGGACAGACACGTCAGGTTCTTGTCGGCAACAAGGGTGACAGTAAACTCTGCCTTGAGCGCAGGCTCGTCAAAGCAGGGGAAGGCTCGACGAGCATCGGTAGGCTCCATCTGACTGGTAGCTAGAATGCCCTTGGAGCCGTCAGGCTTAGGGTAGTATGAGCGGTAGAAGCCAGCCATCTTGTCGTTCAGTTCACCAACGAACTTGATTTCGAGAGTACCCTTGGCGCCCTTTGTGAGACGGTCCTTGAACTCAAAGGAGTGCGTCTGCTTTGGCTCATCGTAGGTGATGACCGGGTCGCTGAGGCTCTTTTGCTGGCCCTCGGCCGACAGGGACAAGGCGGCATGCTTGACCTCAATGTCGAGAGTATTCAAGGAAACGGTGTTTGAGTCTTCGGCAACGTCAAAGTCGATCTTGACGAGACCGTCGAATTTGAGCGTCTCGAAGTTGGGCTCGAGGGTCAGATCATAGTGACGCGGGACGACGTTGGTGGGCAGCTGCTCTCTGGGGTAGTTCAGCGTGCCTGCGCCGGCAGCTTCTCCGTGCCTGCACATATTTCGTTTGAACGAGCAGTGTCGTGTGGCGGCGAGGCGCTGGGGGTTTTGGAGTCGGACGTTTCGTCTGGTAGGGGTAGCTCGGGAGGTGGAGGTTTGTTGCGTTGAGAATGCACTATATGTTCTCAACTGGTAAGGTCTGTATCGCTCGTTGTTAGCCAATGAATACCTGCTGCAGTATATGCCGCCGGTGAGCAATCCAGCTGCGAAACCCACATGCGCGCAAGCGGCCGTCTGGTCGATGTGATGCGTGATGTCAAATCGACCGTACGTTTTGTTACGAAACGGAAAGCCATGAAGGAGGGGGCGGGGGCCAGAGCAACAAAAGAACGAAAGCGGTCAGTTCGGGCACCCAGCTACCTGAGGTAAGGTAAGCTATGCACGTCTAAGGAAGGTGCATGTAACGCGGGGTCCAATTTCAGAGAGGGGGAGGGGGATAGAAAGCTTCCAGAGGCTCCAGTCTCAGCCATGGGATGCGCCGATACAGGCCGCGCTGCTCGCCCGGGCGCGCAAATCCAAGACTCCCCCACCTTCTGCCTCAGGTCACCGCACCGACCCGTGTTGCTGTCTGCTCCGCCCGAGCTCCACGCCAAGCCGCGTCCACCCGATTCGGCCCACAGCCGTTCCGAGCATCCTCCCGGAATCTGCCCTCGTCCTCCCGTGACGTTTTCCAAGTCCGAACCCACGGCGCCGTTCGGAACCTCGCCCCGGTGAAGTCCAGGAAATGCCCATGTGCCGCGTGCAGTGTGGGAAAACATCCACGCGGATAAACGTTTACCAGACAATCAAAAACTTGAAGAATTGGCATCCAGCGAGTAACTCCGCTGCCCCCATTCACAATTGGGGGCTCTTGAATTTACCATTAACTTTGCCTCTCTCCCAGTAAGCATGCCGAGACGAGCGCACCAGGCATTCTACGACCAATGCTGGCGGTGACTTCTGCGTGTTGAGCTAGCGGCGCTAGGCGTGTGCGTGCTAACATTGGACGGCTGCCCGAGGCAACGATACTTTGCATACCTATTAATGCCTGAAAGTATCATCCAAGCAGTGTCTATGTTGTGTTGGGCTGTGCCTGTACGGCCCTGTCCGTGACCATCACGCGCCGGCAAAGAGTGTTGCAACATGGCTGGAATCGGGGTTGCAGATGGGTTGGGCAGGCTGTGAATCCGGAGGATCTCGGCCACACCATTTAATCAGACAATGGCATTTCTGGGAGATGGACGAATTTCTGCCGGTGATTCGGTCCAAAGACGGGAAATCTAGGCTGGGTAGCCACCATCCCGGTTCGGCTGGGAGCGTGTTCTCCAGATATCGTGCACCCACAGGACGACCAGTACGTACGAATGCACCATTGACGGACTCTAAAGAACAGTGCCAGCATCGAAAATACTGGAACTGTAGAGGCTGGGGCTACTCGTAGGTGTAAACGCAGTCATTGTGTGTGTTTTTGTCTGTCAGTTTCGGCTCGGTCGAAAGGACGGCCGAGTCGCGGGTAAAGGAAGCCATGTTGGTGGTGTTAGTCCAAGAGGAAACACGACTGACGTCCACTCCCCACGCCAAGGACCACTTCCCCGGGACAGAAAACAGACGTCATTCCCACTTGGGCTTCAAAGAAAGAGGTATAAAGTACCATTTCCCATAGTATGACTTGCCTACAGATGTCTTACCCCGGCATTACTGGACGGGGTGACGGGGTCGGGATCCATGATCGGGAAGAACCGCATTAGCACCTGGCTATTCCGAGCAACATCCTCGGGATAATCCATGGCGGCCGGCGCGTCCCAGACGTTTTGTGGAGTAAAACGACCATTCACTGATGGGAATTGCCAATGAGCATCTCGTCGTTGGACCGGGGTCCGGGGAAAAGACGTCTTGAAGATCGGGAATCGGGACCTGGAGATTGTCGAAGACGCGCTTTTACGCATCAGGCCCAGATTGAGCCCACTGGACACCCGACAATGGACGGTTGCAAAGCCGTTGTGCAGACGACGTTGGTGTGGGCAGCCAATCAGGCGATGGTTCTGACACAAAAGCGTCAATCGACCAGACACCCAATGGCGAAAGCTTTCAGTCATTGTTCGGGACCGAGGTGTTTTGACATGGAGACACACGGGTGAAGCGAGATTTTGAAGCTGGATCTGTGGCTGGGGACGAAAATAGATTAGGATCCAATGGCGAGAGACGACAGCAGAAACGTGTCTGGTCGCATTGGCAGGGTAGCAATTTCTGATGCGCGGTTTGTTGAGGAGCGGCCCTCACCAAAGAAGCCGTGGCAGTCGTCGTGTTTGCTGAGTGGTGTGCTAAGAATGGTACCGTGAAACGAAGCTGTTTTGTGGTCCTTCTTGGCCTGTTTGGAGCTTGAGACCCATGTATCGCTTTAACAGGGCATCTGCCCCGCCTTCTCTAGGGTCCGGCTGCCAACGAGCAATTGGAAGATGTCGAGATACCCACCAAAAAGAAGGTGCGAGCAACAACGCAGCCCCGGGCTGAGGAGCTGGTGTACCTCAGTTAGGTAAGGCATGATACGTTCTTGCATGTACCTACCTACCTGCCGGATGGACTGACTGCACCCTGAACGGGGCTGGGCTGGACAGGGAACACCTACTACTGCGGACACTCTGGGCTCTGGGCTCTGGGCTCTGGGCTCACCTCACCTCAGGTACCTCAGGTAGGCAAGGTGGGGTGGGAAGGGAAAGACCCCTCCAAAACACTGAACACACCTCTACCACCTTCGTCCCGCCTTCCCCTCGACTGCTTTGGCACAACCATCCTCCTCTCCCATCACTGCAGCCTCATTTTTTGCACACCAACTCAATTGCTGAGGTACAGTTCACGGCTCTTCATCCTAAAATCACCCAAGTAAGTCATGTTCCATCCACGTCCAAGCCCCCTCTATCATACCTGCTGCCCCGCCATGTCAAAGCTGTATGCCGTTGGCCTTGAAGCTTGCGAGAAAATCACCCCACCATGCCATCCCACCCTGAGGCAATTGTTTTGTCCGGTCAAGGAGCACTCGCAAGCTTAGCAATTTCCCCGAATCGGTCCTATCATTGCCATTTGTTGACTCACCCACTTGTGTTTTTCCTGCTCCCTGCAATATAAAGCCTTCTCCTCCCCCCAAACTGTCGACTAACATCTCTCCTCTCCTTCCGCTAGGAATCATCCACTACACATACATCACCATGGCCATCACCAAGATCCACGCTCGCTACGTCTACGACTCTCGTGGCAACCCCACCGTCGAGGTTGACGTCGTCACCGAGACCGGCCTTCACCGTGCCATCGTCCCCTCCGGTGCTTCCACTGGTACGTCGTCGTCCCCGCCGGTTTCCCTCCCCCGGTTTATCATACCTCAAGACGAGATGGAAGTGATCACAGGCTGATGGCATCCATTCCACAGGCCAGCACGAGGCTTGCGAGCTCCGTGATGGTGACAAGACCAAGTGGGGTGGCAAGGGTGTTACCAAGGCTGTCGACAATGTCAACAGCATCATTGCCCCCGCTCTGATCAAGGAGAACCTTGATGTCAAGGACCAGACCAAGGTCGACAAGTTCCTCATCGACCTCGACGGAACCCCCAACAAGACCAAGCTCGGCGCCAACGCCATCCTCGGTGTCTCTCTGGCTGTTGCCAAGGCTGGTGCCGCCGAGAAGGTTGGTCTCGCCACAACATTGTGTGCTTTGCCTCGTCTGACTGTCTCTAGGGTGTCCCTCTGTACGCCCACGTCTCCGACCTGGCCGGAACCAAGAAGCCTTTTGTCCTGCCCGTTCCCTTCATGAACGTCCTCAACGGAGGCTCCCACGCTGGTGGCCGACTCGCCTTCCAGGAGTTCATGATCGTCCCCTCGTAAGTTCGACCCGGGGCTCTGGACGAGCCATGATATGACCCCCGGCTGACATGTATGGCCCAGCGACGCTCCCTCCTTCTCCGAGGCCATGCGCCAGGGTGCCGAGGTTTACCAGCAGCTCAAGAGCCTGGCCAAGAAGAAGTACGGCCAGTCCGCCGGCAACGTCGGTGACGAGGGCGGTGTTGCCCCCGATATCCAGACTGCCCAGGAGGCCCTCGACCTCATCACCGATGCCATTGAGAAGGCTGGCTACACTGGCAAGATGAACATTGCCATGGACGTCGCCTCCTCTGAGTTCTACAAGGAGGACGCCAAGAAGTACGACCTCGACTTCAAGAACCCCGAGAGCGACCCCACCAAGTGGATCACCTACGAGGAGCTTGCGGCTCTGTACTCCGACCTCTGCAAGAAGTACCCCATCGTCAGCATTGAGGACCCCTTCGCCGAGGACGACTGGGAGGCCTGGAGCTACTTCTACAAGACCCAGGACATCCAGATTGTTGGTGACGACTTGACCGTCACCAACCCCCTCCGCATCAAGAAGGCCATCGAGCTCAAGTCCGCCAACGCTCTCCTGCTCAAGGTCAACCAGATCGGAACCCTGACCGAGTCCATCCAGGCCGCCAAGGACTCCTACGCCGACGGCTGGGGTGTCATGGTTTCTCACCGTTCCGGTGAGACTGAGGACGTCACCATCTCGGACATCGTCGTCGGTATCCGCGCTGGCCAGATCAAGACCGGTGCGCCTGCCCGTTCCGAGCGTCTTGCCAAGCTCAACCAGATCCTCCGCATCGAGGAGGAGCTCGGCAGCAACGCCGTCTACGCCGGTACCAACTTCCGCAAGGCTGTCCAGCTGTAAGCTGGGTCAGTTCCTCATGACATGAATACCAAAACCGAAACCTAATTCCTTCATTCAATATGCACGGGGGGATGGGATAAAAATTGATGAGACATGCCTGGCGTAGAAAGAAAGACGCAAGGGATGGATGGGAGCACCGATGATGAAACTCGTAGCTTACCGTACCTACCTAACTTGAATGAAAAAAGTACAATTTTCCCAACTCGGCAATGGAAAAGGGCCAACATGCAAGAAAACGACGCCTCTGCCTCTGGCCAGGGATGTCCATGGAGAGCGGCAAGTTGGCAACACGTGAAGTAGAGCAACCCCGCCAGTCGCTCACCGCAAGATAGGCGCAGTATGCGGCGCTTCAGCATCGGCCTTTTAATTAGGTCTGGGCTTCAAGGCACGTAGCCTTAGGTAATACTGCACTCTAATCTCGATCGTCCCTTTCCAGCTAGCATGTTCTGCAGTGGAGCACGACAGAGGATGAGATGGAGCACAGGGCAGCCGCCAACTCAGCTTGTGGACCAGCAAGTCGAGCTTCAGGCTGTGTGGTGCAAGGTGAGCCATGTCGCAGCGAGAAAGTTGTGGCAGACACAAGACTGTGGCCTTGAATTGCCAGGATGAAAAGTTGGCAGTGGTATTCGTACCGCAGGTGTCAGTCAGCCAATGCCGGTTACTTTGGGTAAGGTACGTAGTCGAGGAGGGGAGAAATCCATGGACACGTACCGCAGTAAAGAAAGTCCTTGGCAAGAGCACAAGACCGCCCTGCTGGGCCGCAACAGGTGCACGCCTGGGATGGAATGGAAAGGAGACAGTCCGGACTTGACAGGGGTTCGCGTGGCGTGGCATTGCTCTGAGCGTTTGTCGTCATTCATGAAACTCCAGACCAGACGATGAGAAGGAGAGAGACAAAATGTTCCAAGCGTTTTTATTCTTAGGTTCCCTGCGAAGATCAGTCAACCTACACGTCTTCAATTGACTTCGGGCCGTCAAACACATTACATCTTTACTCCTCATTCCCTCGCACAAAGATCTGAGGCTCATCGTTTCCCTTCCCTTGGCGAATGCAAAGCACAGAGTCTTCCCTACATTGGTAGTTACCTCACGTCGCCTTACCCAACATATCGCATACCCCCAGACCACCTCGTCGGGCTGCGAGCGTGCGCTTGCTTTCAAACATAACCGCAGGCGTGCTATCTTTTAGCGTCCCGCCGGAGTCGTGGAGACGAGACGCCCCCTGTCCTGCCGAAGCGTACCCACGTCTATCGTGCCATCTTCTATCTATATCAACATTGTTCTCCGCCGACCAGCAACGTCGACCGTATCGTCCCCTTGCTGCAGAGACCAGACTGTCGGACAGAAGTACTTGCGTTGCTGAATGCCCTGCCAGACATAAACCTCTTCTACCCTGCCATTTCGGGTCCCGAGCCACACCATTCGGACTGCGGCCGACCCGCGTGGGGGTTTCTCCTGCTTGCCACTCAGTGTCTGCCACCTCTTGGGTCCGGTCCGGTCCGGTGTCTCTGGCCTAGCGACTGGCCGACTTGGTTTTCTCGCCGTCCTCGCCGGCCTCACCTGTCAAACATCCTTTGCTTCAACCATTACGTACACGTGTCTTTGCTGCACCGCACCCCTGGCTAGACGCGTTACATCCCGTTTCCCGAGCATTCTCACCTTGCCTACCCTACCATCGCCGCCGGGTTCACATATCAGCGACAAACTACCATGTCCGACCGTGGTCGCCGGACGCGTCTTCAGCTTCCGGAACAACGGCCGCTTCTGCAACGGAACCGCCCCAGTCATGCCTCTCAGTTTCAAGTACCGCTCTATGGCTGCATGACCAACCCTCACAGTCATCTGCCTGTGTACACGAATATCCACCGCATCAGAAGAGACATCACCTCCATTGTTGAGGACTACCTCAGCTTGGAGCAACTCCGCGACGTGAGAATCAACATTGCCGTGGTCCGCCCGCTGGTTGACAAACTCTATGAGCTTGATGACATATCCATAGGTGAGTCCAGCTCGATGTCTCCGCGTGCTATCTTTAAATGTCACTCAGGGGATGAAAGGCACGCCTTGGCTGTCGTTATTCTCCCTCCTTGACTTGGCTAACATGTTTCGACATTAGTCTACTGCTTGCTTGTCAACCGCGCTCAGTTCCTCCATGAGCAGTCACACCTCAACAGCCGTCAAAATGTCAACTATAGTCGTGCAACGCTGTGTGAGGTCGTGGCAACACGTATCCTGAGACGCTTTAGCGAGGACAATGACGGCCCAGAGGGTCTCGTCTTGCTATCGCACATTTTGGTCGCCGGATTCGAACCCTTTCAGAATGCTCCGGCTGGCATTCGCGAGGCCGCCTCGACTGAAACTTACCGGTCTTACAATCGCATGCTGCCATCGCTGGAAATCGCAATCTTGACTGAAAGTAAACACTTCCTCAGCGCGACCCCTTGTCAGAAAGTGTGAGTGCTCCTTTGCTCGTCGGGCCTTGAGAGAGAGTCTAATTCGTCCCCCAAGCGTCGATGCCATCTACGAAGGCCGGATCGTCTACACTCCCTCCAGCTTCATGGACATTATTCCAGATCATTACAAGCTGAAGCCTATCTCGCTGTACAATCCACGAGAGGGGCCTCTGCTTGACCAATATCGGCTCTTGGTGCCTCGGACCAGGAATATTCTCGAGGTCTTTCAGTTTATGGTCCTGCTCGCCCTCTACCTTTCTGTAATGGCTGAGCGCAATCCCGAACATTTCACTCTTCTGGAGGGATGTTTCGCCGTCTTTGCATTTGGATGGTCTCTTGACCAGTTCGCGACTATTTTGGAACACGGGTGGTACGTGGAAGACCCATGGGAACACAATGTTGTTGCTGACTTTCAGACAGGCATGTTTACACTCAAAACTTGTGGTCCTTCCTCGACGTGGGCTTCATCGGCCTGTACGCCATATATGCTGTTCTTCGCATTCACGGCGGTCGTACTGGCGAGCTGGTGCCGAAGCAGCAGGCGCTGGACGTGCTAGCCATGGGTGCCCCCGTCCTAGTGCCGCGGCTTGCTTTTAACCTGCTTTCAGACAATCTTGTCTTCCTTTCTCTACGCTCCATGATGTCGGACTTTGTTCTCTTGACATTCCTCTCAGCTTGGTGTTTTGGAGGGTTCCTTTTGTCACTTCTATGGCTCGGCGAGGGCCCGCCTGGAGAAGGCGAGCATGCTCCTGTGTAAGCCAGCCCTATCAGTACCGTCTCAACGTACATACTGACACATCCGGAGTAGTCTGATTGGCAAGTGGATGTTGTGGATCTGGTTCGGGCTCGACGGTACCGGTATATCGCGATCGGTAAGTTTACTGACAAGCTCTGGACGACATCAATTGACTCATGACAAAGGCCGACTTTCACCCCCTGTTGGGTCCAGTCTTGATGGTTGCCTTTGCGTTTTTGGGAAACACCCTCTTCCTCACGATTCTCGTGTCGATGCTTTCCAACACCTTTAGCACAATCGTCAAGAACGCAACAGCAGAAATACAGTTTCGGAAAGCCGTGTTAACATTGGAGGGAGTGAAGGGCGATGCCATTTTCGCCTACCAACCTCCTTTCAACATCTTGGCCGTATTTCTTCTGCTTCCGCTCAAATTCGTTCTCGGCCCGCGATGGTTTCATAAGATACATGTAGCGAGCGTCAGGCTGGTCAACCTCCCGCTGCTACTTATCATCGCTGTGGCAGAACGCCGAATCTTGTGGCCTCCACCGCAGCCAGAGAAGACCAAGGGCGGCGGGCCTTGACCTTGTACCCCAGGGTCAAGCAATGGTTCTGGGAGAAGTGGCGCATAACGGCCCATCGCGACATAAGAGCCGTGTTTGACCTGCCGCCCCCTGACTCCGTGGAAGAGGAAATCGCTGTGGACGACGACTTTACGCACCACATGATCCGACGCCAATTCACAAGGACGATTACGAATGACACGATGCGCAAGAAGTCGCCTCTTAGGAGAGACTCGATGTTCCCAGGGGTCTCGTCGAAGCTGCGAGGATCCTTCACGGGCAGCGAAGACATGCACGACGTTAACGGCAGGTTGGAGGCGCTGGAGCAGACGACAACCAGAATCGAGAGTCTGTTGACACGCATGGTGGGATCAGACGACTACTCAGAGAAGAATTTTGGCACCGGGGAGAGCAGCACTCTTCGTGATATGGATGCCTCCTTGACCCAGTCACCTCAGTAGGTTGGGCTCCGGAAGCAGCCAGCTGTTGGTGTCTGGCACCGGCCGACCTTCCGCGGGAGCGATGGTACTGTCAAAATGAGTAGGAAATAACCACAAGTTGCTGAAACATTTATGATACCATGTGCACGCCTGCGTATACCTCGTGCTTCCAAGTCGGTGGTAATAAGAGCCACTTGGTTGCGGCGATTCGTCCTGAGAGCTTGAAGGAAGATTCAAGACTATTCACTACTAGTAGGTGGCTGGACCTTCCTCACCTCGCTCATATAATCCGCCGACTGGGACTTTTTATCCAACCCAAGCGCAACTTTGAAAACCCCACTTGCCCAGGGTGATGGGCCACGTTTCTGGACACCGGACCTGCAAAAGAAGAATGTGCGAAGTTTTCATCTACAAGCACGTCGAGTGCAAGTGCACCTGGGGTGAGATTGCAATCTCCTGCGGACCCGGAATGGGCTACACAACGTGCGGTCAGTTCGGAAGTGGCATCGCCAAAAAGCCTCTGAGAATGCAGCTCGCCAACCTGCGGCCGTGCCCCAAACATGACCTCCTCGGACTCTACGACCGCAACCAGATTCGAATGATCAAGAAGATTACCAACGGCATCAAATTCGGCACGGGTCCCAACAAACAGGACGCGGGCATCGAATGCGCCTGCGCCATCATGTGAGGAGGCCGAAATTGAGGATTGAGGGCAGGGACAGAGAGCATGGAGGTAAGGAGAAAGAGTGAGGATGGGCTCCGCGGCTGAATTTTGCGAGCTGACGGGTAATTGAGCAGAGCCAAGGCACGATGACGACGTCTTGATAGATGCAGAGGTTCACTTTATCCGGGTTTGCAACGGGGAAGGGACGCAGTACTATGCAGTAGGCGGCGTTGATACTAGGTACTGGGGTCAGTTGGGGTTCTTGGAGACCCATTCTATCGGAGGAGCTAGACCGAGTTATGGGGGTCGAGGAGCGCCAAACAAGCGGCATGGTCCTGTCTAGATTCTCAGCTTTGCACATCCCGAGTCATGGAATTAGCATTTCTACTTGAGTAAAATTGCAGGCTAAACCGGTGATCTACATGCCCAAGGACTTGGACAGCAGACCGCTGCGAGCAATAAACAAAGACGCTCCATGGGAAGTCATGTCCGCAGTACCCGAGGTACTGATATCCGCTGCATGGTGGACCGCAGCTGTGGTTCACCGCCCGAACTCTTCTCCCCCACACGATGTAGCTTTTCTTCCCCGATTCACCCCGCGCTTCCTTTTTGCATCGTGCGGGGGAGACCGAAAAGAACCTGAACCCATGAACTCAATGATTACCCCCCTTTTTTACTCTGCTCCAGACGCTTGCTCGCCATCGTTTTACCCTGATGGCTGCAAAGGTTACATGCCCCCTTCTCCATATTGATAGACCCGGCAACTGATTCAACATAGCATCAGGCTCAGGTTATTAATCAAGAGCTGCTCGGGCCATGTTCAACCCAACTCTGGGCCGTTTTCCTCCCCCAAGCCTCTCCCTCTCCGCCAGCGTCGATTTCTCCACATGTCGCGGTTTAAACTCCAAATGAAGGGTCACACTCTTGACGGGTCCATCTGGACTTATTTCGACTGATGTCCGTACCTGTCCCCAGCACTCTCCACTCCAAGCCCATGGATGAATACCGAGGGCCTTTTTAGCCTGAATGCGATAGTGGCATTACCGCTGTCTGCCCCGGTCGGGAATGCCCCGACACTGGGTTCCGGGAGTCGTTTGCTGTGAGTTCGCAGATCTGGATGGCTACCCATGACGCGTTTGGAGCTGGCTTTATAACACCATGCCACCCCGAGTTGCCGTGGGACGTTGGTAGACCAAGTGCTTCTCCAACTGGCTTTCTTCTCCGGCGGCACCAATCATGCGGACGTCTCTTCTCCTCGCGTCCATCGTCGGCCTCGTTGTCGCCGAGGACGGCCTCGACGGTTGGCTGCGCTACGCCAGACTCCCCGAGTCGGCAGGCGCAGCAAACGCTCTTCTTCCTTCTGCCATAGTTGGACTCAACGCCACGGAAAACGGTCCGATTTCTTCGGCCCTTTCCGAGTTGCAAAAGGGTTACCAAGGCATTCTCGGCAAGGAGGTTATAGTTGGCAGCGATGCTTGCAATGGTTCTTCTATCGTCGTGGCCACCCTCGACACCTACGTTGCGGCCTGCGGTGCCGACAGTGTCACAGCGGACCTCGTCGAAGATGGCTTCTGGCTGAGCGTAAAGGGCGATTCTGTCAAGATTCTAGGTCAGAATGAGAGGGGCGCTTTGTACGGTGCCTTTGAGTACTTGAGCCTGCTTGCTCAAGGCAACTTCAGCGAGGTTGCGTACGCGACCAACCCGTCTGCAAAGATTCGCTGGGCCAACCAGTGGGATAACATGGATGGCACCGGAACTCACGGTAGCATCGAACGGTGTAAGTCCCTTTGCCTCATGAATTACCGTCTGTCTGCGCCCGGATGCTAACTTTCGCAGTACGGAGGAGTCTCCATCTTCTTCGAAAACCTCAAGGTTGTTACCGACATGACCCGCGTCTCTCAATACGGCCGCCTCCTAGCCTCAGCTAAAATCAACGGCATCATCGTAAACAATGTCAACGCCAACCCCATCCTACTGTCTTCGGAGAACATGGACGGCTTGAAGAGAATTGCCGACGCCTTCAGACCCTGGGGTGTCCAAATTGGCATCTCGATGAACTTTGCTTCTCCGCAAACGTTTGGTAACCTCACGACGTTCGATCCCCTCGACGAGACTGTCATTGCGTGGTGGGGCAACATCACCGAGCAGCTCTACTCGCGCATCCCAGACATGTGCGGATACCTCGTCAAGGCCAATTCCGAGGGCCAGCCCCCCATAACATACAACAGAACCCTCGCGGACGGGGCCAACCTCTTTGCCAGGGAGCTGAAGAACCATGGCTTCAAGCAGGGCATCGTCATGTTCCGCGCCTTTGTCTACGATCAACTGAACTGGACAGATTGGCACGCGGACCGAGCGAACGCAGCTGTGGAATTCTTCAAGGAGCTAGACGGCAAGTTCGACGACAATGTCGTTGTACAGATCAAGTATGGCCCCATCGACTTCCAAGTTCGTGAGCCTGTGTCGCCTCTCTTTGCCAACCTGGAGCACACCAACATGGCCATCGAGCTGCAGATATCGCAGGAATACCTCGGTCAGCAGGATCATCTCGTCTACCTTCCCCCTCTGTGGAAGACCATTCTGGACTTTGACCTGCGCATTGGAGGGCAGCCCTCGGTAATGCACGACATTCTCTCGGGTAAGCGCTTCAACAAGACTCTCACCGGATATGCTGGTGTCGTCAATGTAGGCGCCAACTCCACTTGGCTGGGTAGTCACCTCGCCATGTCAAACCTCTATGCTTACGGCCGACTCGCGTGGAACCCGACTGATGATGTCACTACCATTGTTGAAGACTGGACCCGTCTGACCTTCGGTCTGGATCCCACCGTCATCGATACCATCACCAAGATGTCGATGGAGAGTTGGCATGCGTACGAGAGCTACAGCGGCAACCTGGGAATCCAGACGCTGACAGATATCCTGTACGCTCATTATGGGCCGTCGCCTAGGTGAGTCTTTCCTGGTGCCAGACTCCTCATGCCTTACCAATGCTATATTTGCTAACTCCGTCCAAAGATCTCAGGACAACAACGGCTGGGGTCAGTGGACCAGAGCGGACGGATTCAGCGTCGGCATGGATCGAACAGTCAAGAACGGCACTGGCAACGCTGGGCAGTACCCGACAGAGGTGGCGGAGATGTATGAGAACATTGACACCACACCAGACGACCTCCTCCTCTGGTTCCACCACGTCCCCTACACTCACGTGCTCAAGAGCGGAAAGACCGTCATCCAGCACTTTTATGACGCACATTACGACGGCGCAGCCACTGCCCAAACGTTCGTGCCCATGTGGGAGTCTCTCAAGGACCAGATTGATGCCGAGCGCTACGAGCATGTCCTGTTCAAGCTCAAGTATCAAGCAGGGCATTCTATTGTGTGGCGTGATGCTATCAACAACTTCTACTGGAATAAGTCTAGCATTGCCGATGAGGCGGGCCGTGTGGGCAACTACAAGTACCGCATCGAGGCCGAGAGCATGACTTTGGATGGATACAAGGTCGTGGATGTTGATCCCTTTGAGACGGCGTCTGGCTACAAGGCCATTGTCACCAGCTCCAACACAACTGCCGGGACTGCCACCGCCGTGGTCGACTTTGAGTCTGGAACTTACACTGTTGCTGTCAATTACTTTGACGTCATTAGGGGAAAATGCTCGTATATTGCGTACATCAACGACTTGGTCGTTGGTCAGTGGAGGGGTGACGGGGAGGAGAAGCTGGGTCACTGGCCATCGGAATACCTGGACGGCCATTCGGCCATCCGTATCAACTTCCCGGGGGTCAAAATCGAGAAAGGAGACACTCTCAAGATTGTCGGAACTCCTGACGGGCCAGAGGTCGCCCCTCTGGACTACGTGAGCTTCTTGCCCGACGGTATCATCGATTAGAAGCGGCTTTCTCATATCCAAGGCGGCAATCCTCTTCCGCGGAAATTCTTTGTAGATATTATGAAACAGTGCCTAAATGAAAAGAAACTTCAAAATTAATTATGGTGCTTCGTAACGAAGTGATCTCAGTTAGCGATTTTCATCTTGGGGCATCAAACCATACACATTCAAAACCCCACATTTTGGCAGACTTGAGATTTGACACAAACTAGGCTTTTTCCCAACCCGCCACACCACTCAACGTGTTTTGGCTCCCGAGGTCAACGCCGACTCAATGAACCTACCACTAAAGCGACAACAGACTTAAAGCGAATAGTGAGACAAGTTTCCAAAAAGAGTTGTCCTGTCGAAAGCCACACCTCAAGGTTTCATACCGAATTTCTCGCTAGACACACGTACTAACACACATCGTAGACGATCGAACATGCTCCCGACACCAGACACATCCCATGTGCCTTTTGAGCGTGTCTATGAGCCGGCAGAGGACTCCTATCTCCTCCTCGACACCATCTCTGCGCCCTCGGAAACAGCCTTTCTCACTTCTCGCTTTGGCGGGAACAGCACTGCCGCGCCCCTCGTGGTCGAAGTCGGCACCGGTTCGGGCGTGGTCATAGGCTTCATCGCCGCCCAGGCCGAGAGACTTTTCGGCACCCGCAACGTCCTGACATCGGGCGTGGACCTGAACAGCTTCGCATGTCGCGCTACAAACGGCACCGTCGAGCGCGCGCGCAAGGAGAACGAGGAGACGAGCTGCCACGCTTGGCTCGGTGCCATGATGGGCGATTTGGCATCCCCCTGCGCGACGGCATCGTCGACGTCCTCGTCTTCAACCCGCCGTATGTGCCTTCCTCGGAGCTGCCCGACCAGTCGTCGGACGCGTTGAGTGTTGGCGAGAGGAAAACAACTTTTGATGAGGACTCGTATTTCCTCTCGTTATCATACGCGGGCGGCAAGGACGGCATGGAGACGACGGATAGACTGCTCGAGGCCTTGCCTGCGGTGCTTTCTGCGAGAGGCTGCGCTTACATTCTCTTATGTGCGCAGAACAAGCCGCAACAGGTCAAGGACCGCATCGAGGGATTGGGAAACGGTTGGAAGGCTGTCACGGTCGGCGAGAGCGGGAAGCAAGCCGGATGGGAAAAATTGCAGATCATTAGGGTATGGAGAGCTGATGAGTAGACACCGTGAAACAGAACCATGGTCAACTTCTTTTGCATGGTTCTCTCGACTTGAGCAAAGCTTAGTCCATTCCACCACGCACTCAAGAAAGTGTTCAAGCGCCACCACTACCACCGCCGATGTCAAAAGCTCATGGTGGAATTGAAGTCTTGATTTCCCTATCTTCCCCAACGCCTGAAGAGCACCCGGTTCAACTTGATGCATATGATACTTTTTCGTGCTCTGGGCCGAACTGCACAGTAAGTCGCGGGTTTCGTCTCCGGGGGGCCCGCGACGGTCTTTCCCCCCCTTTCCAGGTCGGGTCCCAAGCAACTGCAGTCATCTCCCCTGGCGATAGCACGTGAAACATCCATTCTCAGCCGCGCCCGTCGTAACTGGCTGTGCATGTGCTCGTCTGCAGATCCTGGGAGCACCCTCTGCCTCGTACAGACCTCAGCCCATCTAACCACGACCACGACCGCGTCCCCTGCCACGGCCACGTCCCCTTGGGCCACCTCTGCCTCCACGGCCGCCGGTGCCGCGCTCGGCCTCCTTGCGAGCCTTGTTCTTGGGTTTCGGCGCGTCGTCGATGAGAAGCGTGTCTAGCGGGAGCGAGTCGGGCAGGATGAAGTATCGGATGGTAGAGCCACGGATGTTCATGGTGTCGAGCGAAACGGCGTCCTGGCCCTTGGGCGTCATCTTGACTGTACGAAGCGCCGTGTTCATCTGGGGCGAGACAGACGTGATGGTGCCGTGGACGATGGTGCCTACATACGGTCGCGTCAGCAGTCGTCCTCATCCAGGAGTCCTACCGCGAAGTACCATCTTCCTGGAAGGGCAGGAAACGAAACACACTAACCATTCTTGAGTTCAATTGTCACCGTTTCGTTGGCGCATTTCATCAAAAATCTGGTAGGAGGCACTCCATGTCAGCTCTGGCGGTCCTCGATCACGGCGGTCTTTTGCGATGGAAGCTCAGCACACAGACCGAGTACGGGGAGGAGAGAAGGGTTCGATGCTTACCTGACGAGCTTCATGTTGGCTTCCGTATGTCGCGTGTGGGTTGGGATAGTGTAGGTGAGATGGAGGATGTCGCGACCCTGCGTGGACCAGTTGACTCCTAAGCCGCAGAAGCAGAAGAGGCTGAAGCTTCGGAAAAGTTCCTAGCCCGTATCTGGGAAGTGGGGCCAACAGCCTGGCTGAGGCGCAGCAGATATACAGCTGTGGCTTAAGTGCCATAGGCACCGCTGCACCTTCACTCCATTCGTCTACTGACATTGCAATAATTGAGGCCAAATTCGACACTGAATGGATGAAAGTCGAACGAGGACAATATGCAGACAAGAAAATTACACATTAACGTCGAGTATCTCGAGGCAAAAACTACTTGAAACAGCCTGATACAGCCTCTCCCAATTTTTTACTTCGATCAATCATCCTGATCGGAACAGCATCAACCAAGGTTTACTTCGAACCGTTCAATAACCGGACCCCAAACCGGGAGCTCCCTTTCATTTCTTGCTGCCTGTACCTCAGAACTCGCGATCTGGATGCAGAGGCCCTCGACGGAGCTAGGTCTAACCTCCCCTCCATTCTCTCCGATCACGCGGACTTGAAGAAACGTCTTCAAGTAGGGCTCGACCTGGCCTGGGTCAAGCCCTGCCACGCCTCCTGCAGACACAACGTGCATCAAAGCTGACGTTAACGGGACCGTTCCCGATACATGATTTGCAGACCCCATATTCTTCATGGCGAAGACGTTCATCGACCCAATCAGATTTGGTGCCGCCAACCAAGAACTAATATCTCGGGGAACCGCACCTATGAATAAATGAATAGTAAAGGAGCCGTTCAGTGCCCCGTTCTGTACATGGACATTGGCGATCCACTCTGTGTATGTGTTCTCGTCAGTCACAAGGTTGGCAGCAATGTGAGGCTCGCGTGAGAAGTCCGGTGACACGTCGTCTGACAAAGTGCCTTGTCGAAGTTGCGAAAACTTCCCCCGATCTCGTCTGGCAAGGGCTCTCTTGCGTTTTTGCACGAGGGTTGAAGGGCTGGACGATCCGTAGAGCCTGTTGATGGCCGCTATGAGGCGGGCACGATCTTCAGACTTGGACCCCGCCTGGCCAGGAATAGTCTCCGCGTATGAGTAGCCAAAGCGCAGTGTGTCGTTTGCCATCTCTGAGTTCCAAAATGCGCCGCTCGCATTTGCATAGAAGGGTTTGAGCTCCGTGAATACGTCTTGGACTTCTCCGGGGGGCATGGTGAAAGAATGCTCCATCGCGACCTGAGGTGTCACCCACGAGGTTGGGTATAAAGCTTGCCACATCGCGACTACCCTATCCGCCATTGTATGGTGCAGGAAGAACACGGGGTCAAAGGCTGAATATTGGATGTAGTACATGTGGCCACGGTTGCCCACCAAAACATGCATCGCGTCATGAAGT
The DNA here is from genome assembly GCA_018853505.1 of Colletotrichum camelliae. Taxonomy (NCBI): domain Eukaryota; kingdom Fungi; phylum Ascomycota; class Sordariomycetes; order Glomerellales; family Glomerellaceae; genus Colletotrichum; species Colletotrichum camelliae. The sequence goes on from JAELVL010000001.1 coordinate 4,799,195, forward strand.
GCTTCGACCGAGTCGAACTGCGACTGGTTGGTGGCTGTGCCCCAATACTTGTTGCTGAAGGGTCCGTAGTCCTTGTAATTTGACAATAGGGTGTATAGTCTCTGCTGTAAAGCCGGTCTCGCGTGTTCGATGGAATGAGCCACGCTGCGGTTGTCGGTCTTCTCAAACGGCGCTCGTTTGGTCTCTGTCCAATTCGGAAACTGATTGGATTAGCTTCCGCATCTCTCCGTCAAGTGCTCACTGGCTATTTGTTTACATCGCCTTGGGAGAAAACCTTGGGATCCAGTGGATTGAACTTATAGCTGTAGAGCGGGTTGGCAATGTACTGCCAACCGTTGGGGCCATATATCTGAATGCCTTCGGATTCGAAGTCAGGGAGGAAAACGTCTTCACCAGCCGGCGGTTCAGCAGCCCAATCCCAGTACGGGATGCGAAAGTCAGCCGCGGCGGCATGATAGAAAGCACGCTCGTTCGGATCCGTGAACCAGGTAGCGATCATTTGGACCAGGCGAAAGAGCACTTGCTGTCTAGGACTTAGTATGTACACGTACTGCGACTCTTGGCCTCGACTAACCTCGTACAGGGCAAGATAGACGCGGTGCCATGGAGGAAAGAGAATGGACATGTGGGTGCAATAGCCCCTATCGTCGATCCCCGGAGCACCTGGAACGCCGTTCCACGGAACGAAAGGGACTCCATGAATACCTGTCTGGTGTTAGAATTTGATTCGAGTGTTGGGTGAATAGACCTGCCTGCGATCTGGTACCACGAGAGCTCGTCGTTCTGATTCGTGTACTGTAGCATGCTCATGGAGAGCAAAAACAGATTCCATTTGTACGGGTTCTGCTTTATCTGCCTGATTTCAGGACGAATGGGCACAGTTCCATTGGTGAGGGGAAGCTTTGTGACAACGATGGGGTCTTGCGTTTGGCGTTTAACCAGACTTGCTGCATCGAAGCCAAAATGGTAGGTGGGCGAGTACGGGACTGCCGTGACAGCTGCCGCAGAGAGAATGATGAGCGAGCAGAGGGCGATACGAGACTCCATTGCCACGCGGTCTTGGTTGTAATCAAGCGGAATGAAGGATGATATGCGTGGGCCTTGGACCGAGGTGGAAGTGATATTTGAATCAGAGGGATGGAGGCGGGTAACCGGCAATTGTGGTTGCAGTTGCAGAGGTATGTTGCTCAAGCTGATCAAAACGATGGAACCTGAGCCACGGAGGAGTACCACGTGTGGAACAAGAAGATCGTGGGCTTCAAAATCTGCAGAATGCTTCGATGGTTCTTCTGAACAAATCCGCCATTGTACAGACGGTGGAAGGAAGGTGGGCAAAGGACTGGCGGGGAGTGGGAGGAAAGATATCAAGTCAGGCGGTGGGGAAGAACGCAGCCGAGACTTGAGGTATTTCGATGAAGGCCAAGCGCAGGAGACGAGCGTGGCACGCTGCATCCGCGTCATTCACAACTGCCAGGGTAATTCAAATTGTTTTCCCGGCGTTGCTTCTGCTGATAAGGACAGCATTTCAGTGAAGAAAGTGCCCCCAGAAGATCTACTGCGCTGGTGCACGCACCGACTACTTACAGCCAGCAAGCAGAAACGAATGGGTCTTGCGCCTTCTTTTTCGGCAAGGACGGGTAGCTATACCAAAGAAGTACCCTGATCAAGCTTACTTTCACTAAAGCAAGCATTCGCGAGAGCTTCGTTCGATGACCTGCCTGAAGGCTATATCCGCAAGCCCCTCGGAACCTCCTCCACTGTGTTCGGTAGGTTTTTGGACCGGAGGCCCCCCCTCGCAATAACCGCTACACACAATTGATCATCAGCTGAGCATGCGCGGAACCGTTTGACCATCAGACATCAATCACATCCTCGTGGCTGTTTGCTGTCTTCCGAGGCCACCCCTTGCCTATGAACTATTCTGGTCACGTTATTGAACAGCGGCGCATTTCCAGAACGCACCTGAGGTGCAAGGGCAGTCAGGCTCTGCACTTTTGAATCCAGAGCTTGGTGGCAGCGTAGCCTGGGCCGAGCCGGTAACCGATCTCCATGCCTTTGTACTACGGGCACCGGTGTTTCGTGATACGAGTGTCATTTCCAAAAGTCTGTTGGAATCGGTTACCTGCATATCGCAAACGACATGATTTCCAATCCGGTCTGGAAATCCTTTGCACGGCCGTACGGACGTTGGGCAACAATGTTTGTCAAACCGCTCTTCGGATTTCGGCCTTTCACGTCAAGAGCGCGATCGACCTGGGAATAACCCATTCACGAGTGGATTGTTGGTACGTGGCGAGAGGAACACACACTAGTTGGATAGTGTCTGGAATAAATCAAAATCAAATTACAGGGGTGACTGACTTCTTTTGTCCACCAAACGCCGTCTAAGGTAATGATGACATGGGCTTCAATGGGCCCTTGCGGGGTGCGTCGCGGGAATCGACGCGGTACTTTAGCTTGACACCCATAGCTGCCAGCTCGACATCCAGGTACTTGAGCGCACCAGGAACAACGACCATCGTCGTGTTCTCGCCTCCAACCCATTGGTTGCCCTGTCCGTCCTCCCAGATCTCCCCCTCCACCTTGGCAGCACTGACAGCATCACCGGCGTCCAGCTGGGTTGCGCAGTTTCTGCAGCACCGTCGTGACTTGCTTCTTCTTGCCCACAAACGGCGAGACCGTCGGTTGAACCGAGAGAAAGGAGCCACAGCTCCGGCAGATCCAGGTCTTCGTGTAGTCGGAACAGTTCAGCAGTCTGTCCTGTAGCAAAAAGGCGGTGCCGTGAGCGAGCAGAGCATCACGTTCCATCTCTCCCACACGAATACCACCACCGCGCTTTCTTCCCTTGATAGGCTGGCCCGTGGTTGGCACGACTGGTCCGGTCGTTCGGACCTGGTACTTGTCGTTAACCATGTGACGCAGACGCTGGTAGTAGACAACTCCGACATAAATGTCTGCCGCCAGTTCTTCTCCGGTGATGCCCGAGTACATGGGCTCGTTGCCATGGTAGTTGTAGCCAGCCTTCATCAGTTGATGGCCAAAGTAGTCGGCCGCTGTGCTTTCCTCGTTGAACTTGAATGGCGTCGAATCTTGCGCCAGACCGTGGAGGGCTCCCGCCTTTCCGGCGAGGGACTCGACGAACATGCCGATTGTCATACGAGAAGGGAAAGCGTGGGGGTTGATAATGACATCCGGTTGCATACCAGATTCAGAGAACGGCATGTCGATGGCTGGCCATTTCTGAGAGGCAACACCCTTCTGTCCATGACGAGAGGAGAACTTGTCGCCGATGACTGGGGATCGAGGAACGCGCAGCTTGATGGAGACAGTCTGAGCGGGCTCGTTGCCCGTCTCACTTCCGATAACGCGGACTTCTTCGATGAAGGCCGTCTCAGATTCCTTGTACTTCTCATAGTGGGTTTGTCCATCGAGGTTGATCAGCTTGCCGCTGTAGTCTGCTGACACCGTGTGCCACGCGCAAAGGACGTCTCCTTCTTGGACCATGCGGCCGACGAATGGCAAGCCGTCCTCGTCAAGAGCGGCGCGGTAGTGCCCCTTGACGAAGCCACCGGGAGCGAAGCCAAAGAGCTTGGTGATGTTCTTCACAGACCTAGTTCTCGACTCGTCCTTGAGGGTGACCTTCTTCGTCTTGTAGATGGTACCGTGTCCGAAGCCTCTTTCATGTGCTGATTTGTTCAAGATCATGGCGTCGTCCATGTCATAGCCGGTGTACGAGATGACCGCCACAACAGCGTTCGTGCCGTTGGGAAAGTTATCGAAACCGTAAGCGTTGTGCAGAGGCGATCGTACGACGGGGGTCTGGCCACTTTGCAACCGGTACATCTTGTTGTCGGTTCTGTGCCGCAGAGCAGCTCCCGGTGTTCCCATGGTTTGCTTACCCATCTGACATTGGTACATGTTTCTGGGTGACTGGTTGAAGTCTGAGAAAGGGGTCATGTTCGCCAGAATAGACAGCATATTCGTAGGACTGAACTCGACATGCGTTGTTTCTCCGGACACAATCTCATTTTCGACAACGGCGATCGACATGTATGGCTGCTCGTGCGGCCCCACAAAGTCTTTCTTGTCCAAAGGAAGATACTTGACAGGTCTGACCATACGCGCGGGCGCAGACGCCAAGTAGACTCCTGGGTAAGAGCCGCCGTGGGAGGGAGGCACGTATCCAATCTCGAGTTGAAGAGGCACGCCGTGGGTACCCTCGACCTTCCAGTGACGCAGGGTATCTGCGATTCTCAGGGACTCGCGAGGAGTGCAGAAGCCGATGATCCTGCCGTCAAGCATGATGACGACGCTTTCATCAGTCGCAGCGGAAGAGGTCTGCACGGCGCCCAGCTCCGTCACAAGGGCGGGAATCTTGGAAGCATCGACAGACTCGGTCATGATCTTACACTTGTGTGCCAGATGGTTCAGCAGGCCACAGGGAGCACCATCGGGAGTATGTACTGGACACATGAAACCCCAGGATTCGGGCAAAAGCTTTCGAACCGTTGTGGTCTTGAGCTCAGCGAAGAAAGCACCTCTGTGGATCATTCGGAAATGACTGATGAAACGGAGGAAGTTGAGCTTTTCCGCGACGACTGTGAAACCGGCCGTTTGCTGCAAGTCAAGACCCGAAGGACTCGTCAAGTTGCCCGTGGACAGGAAGTACTCCAATCCGTTTCCGACGTTCTCGTTGGCATGTCTGAAAATGTTTCCGGGGAATTCTTTGGCGAATTCTTGGGATGTAAAAGGCGTGGCAGGATGTTTTCTGCACCATTCTCTCAAAGACAGCCTCACAGCGGTGGTCAGGAACTCCTCGAGGCGCTCCTTGATGATCATTCCGTAAAGGAAGCCTCCAAGAAGAACCTCCTGGTTCTGAAGAGCATCTGGGTTGTCTACAGCACAGTCCCCAGCAACAAGAGCGTAGAGCTTCCGGATCATGAACAACAAAGTCCTGAACTTGTCGTTGTCTTCCTTCTCAGTGACGTTTACGTTGCCCAAGTGGACAAGCACAATCTTGCGCAAGAACTCAGTACCAACATCATAATTGGACATGGTATCCGGGACGCCCATCACAACGCGGAACTTCTCGCCCAAGTAGGCTCTCGTCTCAGTCTTGCTGTGCAGGCCATACGACTTGTAGGTGCGGAGGAGGAGCTCAACTCGGTCCGTCAGGAAGGTGTTTTTCGCCGACTTGGAGTGCGACAGGCCAATCAGCCCTTCAAAGATCTCGCGGTCGTTGGTCTCCACCAGCGCCTTGAGGATCATCATGACCGGGATGAGGTACTCATTCTTTTTCCAGGAGAACCGGAAGGTCATGTTTCCGTCACTCAGATAGTGCAAGACGTTGGTTTGCGATGTTTCGTCGGGCCTGACGGAGCGGAGGATGATACCGTACGGCGTGTATCCTTGGCCACGGTTCTGGAAGCTGGGCCGGTTGATGGCCATGGGGAAATTTCGTCGGTTGACCTGCAGCATTCGGATGATCTTTTCGTTGCCGTTGACGATGAAGTATCCACCCAACTCCTCCGACTCCTCCTTCTTTTGCACCAGCTGCGCAGGCGAGTTTCCTTCCAAGTGGCACCTATTGGACTGCGGGAATGCTATCAGCAGGGCACTTCCAAGGACGGCTTGAGCGACGGAATGCGCTTACCTTGACCATGATGGGAACCTGGCCGAGCTCGCGAACAAACTCCTTGGGGTCGCCATCGTTGATCCTGTACTCAAACGTTGCGGAAAGCCTGCCTCGGTAGGTGCAATGGCGTTCTCTGCATTCGGACGGGAGAATCTCGCGATTGCGGGCGAACTTGTTGGAGGGGGGCAGCTGAGACTTTTGGAGTGACACGCCCTTGTATTTGATGGTCAAGCGATTCTTGCCCTCGGGTCCGGTTCTGTCGTCGCCGTCGAGGTAGGACTTGACGCCGATGTCCTCTAAGCCTCGGGCGAGGAGGCCCTTGCCGTCGGCTCTGAACAAGGCATTGAAGGAGTCGATGTGCGGGCTGACAGCCTCTTGCAGGGCTGGATAGGCCGTGTGGTCCTTGGGAGGATTCCTGAAGAGGTTCTCGCGGCGGAGGGTGTTGTATTGGTGATCCCACTCGGTGCTGGTCGCCGAAGGAGCCATGTTCGCTCACTCGCTCGTTCGCCTGCTACACAGCAGTGAGGTGGTGTCGAGGCGCCGTGTAGTGTGAAGAGAGCGGAGACCAAGGGCTAGGTCATGCAGGTTTGACGAGTTGACTCTCTGCGCAAGACGGCGGCAACAGGGAGGAGGTGAACATGAACTTCTCTCGCAGCCCGAATCGAATTGCTGGGCCAGAGAAGAGGCTTTGCGACAATCGGGTCCCAGTGAAAACAAAAAAATTATTATGGAGACATGGAGCGGAAAAATTGGAATGGCCAATGATATGGCTTCAGTCAGACATAGTGGGTGCTTCTCTTATCTTATCGCGTACTGGGGGGCGCTTTCGCGGTGCAGGCACTGAACTCATCGAAACCTACCTATCTAGCAAAACGTCCGTCCCTGAGGAGGAAGCCGGCCAACAAGTACTTCACCTCGTCCGTATCACCTTGCCGCGGACCGGCTACTCTTGCAGGCCTGCAGTGGCTTCATCTGTGTCACGTATGGTTCATTACCCCAAAACTGTCACAAGACTTTTGTCGTCAGTGACTGGCCGAGCTTGTTACTCAGTGTGACATGGCCCCGAATGGTGGGACTGAGGAGCGGCAGCTTGGGCTGTCGACCGACAGCTTCGGCTACTGATCATCAGCAGGATTGAACTCTACATTTCGTCCGATGATTCCAGAATTTGGACGGCAGCCATTGGGTAGGTATGGAAGGCCTAGGTAAGGTATGCGAAGCAGAGCGCTCGATAGACTCGGCCAGACGGACCGCATCCAAGATCCCGCGGACGAAGCACGTCAGCAACTGGTGTCAGCAACCACGACGGATAATAACTCAAGCATCCCGTGTAGATACAGACTTCCATCGTCATAGGATCCGGTCATGAATGCACCGCCATGAGCCGTAATACAAAGCCGTAATCATCAGAGGCCTTGAAGACGAGGAAGGACGGGGAAACATGTTGCCTCGCTGTGCGTGCATGGTATCCGCAGCTGGGAGAGTGCGAGGCATGTGCAGTGATGGAGGTGAGGTGCATAAGGTCGTAAGGCAAGGTAAGGTCTTCGTGCATGAGGTGGCCATGCTGCCTTAGTGGCCATCGTTTCTCCTCCCCTGCGCCGTCAGTCCTGCCAATGTGCTTGTCGATTGGGCCTTTGGGATGTCTCCCGAAGATGCACCTAGCACACACAGAATACAGAGCTAGCTTGCATCTCGAGCCAACCATGATTGATGGTGAGCACGGGGGGCATGGCGTACCACTGGACACTTGCAGCCCAACGCAGCCTGCCCGGGCCCAAAGATATAGGCCTAGCTGCGTAGATGTGCAGTAACCTAATACTGAGATTTCTGACGACGGCTTGAGCACCTACCTAAGGTAAGGCAGGGTAGGTAAGACGGTTTGGGAGAGGTGGGTTGGTGTGTGTAAGTGCGGCAGGCCGGCCGGCCTAGGTATTCCATTGATGAGGGACCCCCGACGGCGCAGCTCGCAACGATGGGATGCATGTTGTCGCGGGGACGGTGCCGCCCAGAGGACGCCTACCTCGCGTCCGTACATCGATTGGATCATATTAAGGCAGGCAGTACGCCGTAAGTGTACCTTGCTTGAGTTCCGCCCAAGTACATGCCTTACCACCGTCTGGATCTGTAATTATTGGATCGATTACCTCGTCGCTGCCTCTACTATCTCTGCCTGCCTGGACCTACCACTCTGCTGGCCAAATCATCTTTCTTGCCTTCCTTGCCTGACCGTCTCCTCTCTTCCCGACATTAATGCTAAATACCTCAGGCTCTGCACTCCTTTCCATCTCACTCAACCCGCCTAGAATTCCCACGTCGTTTTTCCTGGCCGCATCAGTCCCAGTCTGAGCAGCTAGCAGCCGCGAATACCAACAGCGACAGCCTCAGCTTCACATGCCTCTCGCGGCACCGGACCCGCATCGCTTCAGTCCATGAACCCTCCAACGTTTACCGCTTAGGACCCCCGTCGCCGGCGAGCCGCCCGCTACGACAGATCTCTCATCACAATCACAAACGTCATTAGACGCCGAACGCCGTCCTCCATTGTTCCATCCCACAGTCCCGTCCAGCCCCGCGCTTCGGTCCGCCATCAGGCCTTTGTTGGGGTGCCAATCCGGGATTCGTGCCGCCTGCTACGGCCTTTGCTATTCTTCCCTTCTTGCATCTGCTGCTGCACCAGACAGACAGCCCTGGTCTCGCCTTGGGTCCTGCCCTTCTCGACCCCTCCTCAATTGAGCATTCGGATCAGCAGGCGAGGAAGACATCGTCTCACCACCCTTCGAGCACCCAAGTCTTGCTTTGCGCCAGGTTCAGCCCAGAAGGGCAGACTGCGGGCCGAGACATTGCGGATTGCCCGTGGCCGTCGGCTGGAGTCAACTCGTGTTTGGGGAGTCCTTCCGTACATAACCTCGCAAGCCTCCGCCGGGATCACAGGCACTATATCGAAGCAGACGTCAGCCACATTCCGCTCATTTTGCTCGGAGCACGATATCATTCTTGGTTCTCCACGACAGTCGGGTTGGTGCGCCTATCAATCAGCACTTTGCCAGAGAAAACACCGACGTCGCCGAAGCCAGTCCATCCATCACAGGCCAAAGGTAGACGAAAGGCGTGGTGGAAAATCCCTGTCTCTGCATCTGAGCCTTGCCGTCTGTTGTCTATTCCAGTCTCGCCGCGCTCGTCATCCCTGTTGCTCTCGGTGCGGCTATCGCCGCCGCCGCCGCTGTCCGTGTGGTCTGCATACGGAACTCACAACATCGCAGAGGTATGCCTGCTGTTTACATACTCCGATCCCTCACCCGTGCAGCTCCTCTCTCGCGTCTATTGCGCACCCGTTGCAGAAGCTCCACCGGCATCCGGCAAAAACAAACGAATGAAACCCTAGTCCTAACCGCTGCAGGCCCTGTCGTCGCGGTTGTTCTCAAATCGCCCCCCATCCGCCCTTGCACATAAAGAGCTCGGCACGGTTCGTTCTACAGCTTGTGCCTTGAGCGGCGCGGTCCAGGGTCGAGGTACCTTCAACTCGACGGCAGTAGGGATACTTTGCTCTCTGCTCTTCTCATCCCCCACTACCTACCTAGGGCAGGCAGTCCACATTGGATCCCCCTCCGTCCCGTTCTCTGGTGGAGACCTCTGTTCTCTTTCTGTACACCTACCGTACCTACCCACGACTAGTGCACTTTTGCCCACCCGGGACAGGCCAGGCCAGGCCAAGCGTCACCTGGCTCAACTGGTTCCCGCCCATTGCACCGCTGCATTGCGCTGCTGCTCCTTGCACATACCTACCTACCTACCTACCTACATTGCTTGTCATCACCCGCCAACGAGAACGAGCGAACCTTCGAGCCTCCACCTCCCTCTACCTACCCTTCCGCCCCCATCATCGCACAAACCGAAGGGCCTGCGCATTTCCTCGTCGATGCTCGCGAGACTTGACTTGCGACATTTGGACGGCTACCACAGGTCATACGAGACATTTTTTATTCCTAATTCCGACAGGCGTCTGAGCGCATCGAATACTTAAGCATCAAAACCAGAACCCCACCCGGTCTTCTTCCTGCTCACCGTCTCGCCGTTCTATCCATCTTCAAACGAGACATCTTGCGCGCCGCAACATACCATCAGCCTTGCGCGGCATCGATTACCCGTCCGTCGTCGTCGGACCTTTTTTGACACCCGACATCTACTGCGACTGCCGCCATACACATCCATCAAACTCTACGTCTCTACTCGTGCCAGCGCATCGCGCCCACCAGCCGCAATCATGGCGGGGCTATTCCGAAAGGTGTACGACTGGTTGCTGAGGACATTTTGGTGAGTGCCGTATTGTGGTTTACTTACGGCAGCGGGGTGATTCCCAGCGACGGCGGCCCGCGCGCTCTGACCTTACCCCGCTGCCGTTGCGCCCACTCTGCCCCTCAAACATGGTGATGGTTGTTTGGCTGTTTACTGATTTGCGACGGCAGGGCGACTGAGATGGACGTGACCATGATTGGTCTGCAAAACGCGGGCAAGACTTCCCTTCTCCGCGTGCTCGCGGTAAGTCGAACCGAGCTATGCAAGCCCCCGTCGTGCCGACCGATTCTGCTCCCTTCTTCGTATGCTAATGTTCGCAATCGTAGGGCGGCGAGTTCACAATCGAGTAAGCGACCCTTTCTCCTCCTGTCGATGCCTCGAAAGTGGCCTGCGTGTGGTTACCGGTTTGGCAGCATCGGCTAGCGGCATCCTCGGCTAACAGAGATCTCGTGTAGCTCGATCCCGACAGTCGGATTCAATATGAAGCGGGTGCAACGAGGCACGTCACACTGAAGTGTTGGGATATTGGCGGCCAGCCCCGTTTCCGGACGATGTGGGAAAGATACTGTCGCGGCGTCAACGCCATCGTTTTCATTGTCGATATCGCCGACATGGATGTGTTGCAGCAAGCTCGTGAGGAGCTCCATGCTCTCATGGGACAGGCATCTTTGAGAGAAATACCGCTTCTAGTCTTGGGGAACAAGTCGGATCTCCCACAGAAGTTGTCGGTTGATGAGCTGATCGATGCTTTGGATCTCAAATCCATAGGCCATCGCGAAGTCTGCTGCTACGGGATCAGCGCCAAGGAGGAGACCAACTTGGATGCCGTGATCCAGTGGCTGATGAAGTGGGCGAACAGATGAGCTGCCGTACTATCGTATGTCGGTCGTCCTGTGGGCTGCGCCTTGAACCGCTCCTTTCCCCTCCTGTCCCTCCGGCTTCGAGCGAAACGGCTCGTATGCAGCAGGTCCAACCGTGGTTCCAGACGTGCCTGTGAGAACTCGAACGACATATGCTTGCAGGCAGCGAGGAGTGGTGTATTGAAAGGTTGACTCAGTTTGCGAAATATTCGGCGTTGGTCGGTCGGTCTGCGCCAGCATCAGTAGAGCGACTTGCGCCTGCTCAGGTCCATTGTATTTCATCATATTGCACACATGGAGGGGGCGCTTTTTTTTTCAGACGGTATATTTGGGGGAGGAACGAGGTTTTATGTTGGTGAAGAACGGCAGCCGCATCATGGCAGAGTTTCTTTGGCCGGACGGTCTGATTTGAGAGGCTCGAGAGCGCACCGACTGTACCTGGCGCTGTTGTATGGGTCGAGGGGGCGAGCGATGGCGAAGGTGACGATGACGATGCTACGAAAGTAGATCAATGACTATCATGACTGATGTGCGATCGCTTGATCTTGTAGTGAGCTGTTTCGACCATATTGTAACGATCGAAGACGACCGGATCGGCTCGGTGTGACGAAACTATTCGATCCTAGTGATAGTGTGAAAGCCGAATATCGGCATAGTACAATACGCCCAACTCGATGGCAGGTTCACCTGGGAGCCGAGACTGCGACTGAAAGATGATGCTGGGTGACTTGCGGGTGTGCAGACCCACTCGCGCTCGGGAGAGAGTGTGCGTGTGTGGTGTTTGTGTGTTGGGAATGGAGGGGGTCCCAGGTAGGAAGAAGCGGGCGGGATTTGCAGCGTGCAGGAAGAGGAAAAGAAGGAAGCAAAGAAGTTAGAGAAGCATCGAACGGGGGGAGAGGAGGATTTTGCTTCCCTCGTCTTTCCCTTTTCCCTCGTCTCTTCAGCCCTTCTCTTCCCGTCCCTTTATTTTCTCTGCCATTCCTTTCTGGAGCTACGCTGCGCGGACGGAGACACACAGACCAGAAAGTGCCAGCGCATCGCGCATCAATGCATCGGTTTCTGAAGCTTTGGGGCGCACTGATTGGCCGCCCAACCGACTCTTCCGCATCGTTGCGGGCATGGATGCCATGCCGGCGTGCGTTGTCTGTTTCTTGGGATCTCGTCACGCTCTAAGGTTGTTTCTCGGGCTGGGTGAGTAGTTGTAGTATGCAACGTATCGAGGAAGGGAACGCAACGCAGAAAATGCGTTGTGCGCGAGGTGGTCTTTGTTGTTGTTTCTCGTCCTTTTCGGGGTTTTCAGAAACGAAATGATCCAGAAGCCCCAAAGACCACCCGTCCATAGGTACCTTGGCTTTTGTTGTTTCCGATTCCTTCCTAACTACTCTATATTAATATTCTATTTATATATAGTGTACGTATATATCTCTATATCAGAATAAGCTCTAGAGAAGTATAAAGTCTATATATAAATACCCTAAAGATAATAGCTTTAATATTATAAAGTTAAACTTTTTCTTCCTAGGTTTTATAACTTTAAAAGCTATTTAAAATATATAAATTAGAAGGAAATATCTATAACTTAGCTTAGATCTTTATTATTTTTAAACTCTAACTATTATTACTAAAGAACTTTTACTTTTTAAAATAAATATATTAGAATAAAATATTATAGATATTATTAATATAATATAAGTTTTCTCTTTTAATTTAAAAATAATTATATAGGCCTAGCTAAAGTAGTAGACTTTATACCTATAAAATAACTAATATCTTAGCTAACTTATAAGTATATTAACGATAATAATAAGACTTTTATATAAGGAATAAGTATATATCCTTATTTTTAGTCTTAATACCTTTCTTATAGTTAGGTTACTAGAGGATACTATAACGAATATCAAAGCCGACGTTCTTGATATAATCGCCTACATCGAGATAGGTGCGGAGTACGACATTCATAGGTACCTTGGCCAGTGACGGAACAGTACCTAGTGAATGCAGCCATGCCACAACGGCGGCTGCCAGGTATTTCCCTGATGATGGTTGACGCGCTACAGTGGACAGCTCCCACTTAGTCCCCCCACCCAACACACGGACCGAGGGGTCGGAGGGGGGGGGCACAACCAAAAACAGAAGAACAGGAAGGAATGTGGAACTCGTCAAAAGTCCACAGAGCTTTGCGCATACATCTTCTGACATGTCACTGCTTTCTACCTATGCCCCTTCCCCTCCACCATAGTGAAGACGTTGCTTTAACGCCCCGCCCCTGTGTCTACTGCCGGTTCCCGGTCTCTTCAGACTTTACTCCCGTTCTCGGGATTTTCCTTCTCTGACTCTCCTTTTTGTCCTTGTAGGATTCGATGGGCGTGTTCTTCTTGAATAGATGTAGTCAATACAAGTGTGAGGCCAGAGACGAGTGGCACGGGCAAACCCTCGATTTGTCTAATACCGAGACTGGGGAAAATGGCAAGTTCATACGGGTTCAAACAAAGTCTCGTTGCGCGTAGGAATGTGTCATTTTCACTCGAGCCAGGCATAGCGCCAACAGCCCGACCAACACCACTAACTAGTATACATCATCGTCCATGCCAAGCTCCCTGCTGATAATCGGGTAAATATGCGTGCTTCAACGGGGATCAAAAGACAAAGAGGGAAAACCCCTCCTCCGACTTGGAGATAGGTCCAATTCGTCTGACGGCGCACTGTAGATGAAGCCGGAAGTTGAAGAGCGTATAGCATAGAGCGCCGACGATCACCACACGAGGGCCGAAAGTTCATGGATAGTCAACAAACCCGGCTGATGGACCGTCCCGGTTCAACATGTACCCAAATCTCCTAGGCTCGTCCAGCAACATGCTCGGCACGTCCGTGTTGTTCTCGAGACGCTCAAACTGGTCGACAGCTCGACCCCATAGGTCCTTTCCATTTCTGATAGCGTCTGCGATGCGATCCTTGTCTCGGAACCGCTCCCCGTTCATCCACTCGTGTGAGAAGGATGCCATCTTTGTGAGAAACTCGTCAATCGTCGCGAAGCAGCTGGAACAGTGCCAGC